>CM039633.1:17281409-18670576 GCA_022457165.1 Juglans mandshurica
CATAATACGTGCTTGCCGTAGTAAAATTAGTTAGTTGCAGAGATCATCTCCACATTTGGCTACCAAAAATAGTTGAAAGTATTTGAGTTTTTTGGGAATTGTTTGGAATTAGATTTTGAAAAATGAGAGAAAAATATTGAATAAAAAAATTTTTTAAAATAAAAATTTTATTGGAGTTTGTGGAAGTAGATAGATAAAGTTGAAAAATTGTTTGAATATAATTATTTAAAATTACTTTTTGTTTTAAAATTTATAAAAATTGTATTGATTTTTGTGTTTGAGTAATGATTAGATAATTATTTGATAAAAAGATGAAATATAAATTTTTTTGAGATGTTTGATTTGATTTGGAAAAAATCTTGAAAAACTATGGAAAATTCTGTGAAACCAAATATGGCCTTAATTCAGTTTTCAAAGTCAATGTAATCTTTAGAAATAACAAAAAATGAAATATATCACAATAATGTCTCTTTCTATTTTGAGTTTCAACTGATATATGTACTTCATAACTTGACAGACCATATGGAAACAAACATTTTTCCTCAAGAACTTCTTAGAAATGATAATTATGCGGATTGGAGTGTCAAGATGAAAAACAATCTGTTGGCTCAAGATCTTTGGGACATTATTGGAATGGGCTCAAAATCTCCAAAACCAGATGATGATGTGGTTGAATTCGAGGCTTGGAGAGAGATGAATGATGCAGCTTTACATGCAATCCAAAGTTCGTGTGGGATGGACATACTATCTCAAATCAATAAAATTAGTTCTGCCAAAATTGCTTGGGAAATGTTGGGTAAAATGTTCATGGAAAGTAATGGACAGGACATGCTAATACAGATTGAAGATGATAATTCAAGTTCAAACAACCCAGGTCTCTCTCTCTCTCTCTCTCTCAATATCTCAATATGCACAAACATTATTGGAAGAAATAAATAGCCTTATAATTGCAGAAAAAATTGGGAATTTCTCAATACCTTAACTAAAGTTGATATTGTAACTTAGTTGTAGTTCTTCTTGTCATTGAAATTTGAATCACCATGACAACAAGTACAAATGATTTATTTTAGGTGGTTTATCTTGGACTTGCTTTGATTTAATTTGCAAGAGAGATTTTAGATTTAAATATTGTATATCAAATCTTGTCATGTTAATGATGTGGATGATGTGTTAATCACATTAGCTTACAAATAGAAAGAATCAACCGGGAAAAAAAAAAGCAATAAAGATTTGGAAAACTTGAACATCCTTCTCACTCAACTCATGGACGAATCTCGATCACTCAGTTCGTTGGGTTGCATCTTCGCAGAACATAAATAAACCTTTGGGCTTTGCCTGTTGCTAATTATTTGAGCTATTTATTTTAGACTGACAAACAATCTATCAAATTTGAGAAATGTTAGTGCAAGTTGTTAAGAGGTGGCTTGAATTCAGATTGAACAGTGCAATGTCGTATGTTCGCTCTAGCGGAGGTTCACTCAGCTCGAGCGAAATCAGACAGAGAGCTTCGCTCAAGCATCACTCGACATTTAGCTCGAGCGATATGAAGACAGAGAGCTTCGCTCGACATTCGCTCGACACTCAGTTCGAGCGAATTCAGACAGAGAGCTTCGCTCAAGCATCGCTCGTCTGCTGGCTTGAGCGAAGTATACGAAACCTACGCTCGCTCGACACTCACTCGAGTGTTCGCTCAAGTCAATGTTCACAGAAGTGAATTCTCACTTCTCCTATAAATATCAACGGCGCCCCTTTTTGTTTTTAACTTCAGAAATCACTTTTGTTAGTTTTGAGTGATTTTTCTTGAGAGAGAAGTTAGAGAGTGAAAGAGATAACTTCTTTGTGAAGTTTTGTATTATTCTTCTGTACTCCATCTTTGTTGATAGTGAAATCTCCGATACCGACCCCACCAGTGGACGTAGACTCACTTTGAGTCGAACCACTTAAATCTTGGTGTTCTTTCTATGTGATTGTCATCAATTTCTTTTGTTTATTTCCGCTACTATACTTCTAGTTAGTCTTAGATATACAGTTATTCCTAACAAATTGGTATTAGAGCTTGGCTCAGGGTGATCTGGTGGGATGGCTATGGCTAAGTTCGAAGTGGAGAAATTTGACGGTCAGAACAGTTTCAGTTTATGGCGCATCAAGATCAAGGCTTTACTGCGACAATAGGGCTTGTCAAAAGTACTAGAAGAGAAGGTATCTGATGATTCTTCGACTCTTTCAAAAGAAGAAGAAGAAAAGGTACATAGTACTATCCTTTTGTCACTATCTGATGGAGTTTTAAGGGAGGTTGCTGACGAGGAGACTGCAACTGGTCTTTGGTCTGCACTTGAGAATCTGTACATGAAGAGATCTCTCACCAACCGTCTGTATTTGAAACAACGGTTATACACTCTCAAAATGAAGGAAGGTACTCTTATTTCTGAACACATAGATGAATTTAATAAAATCATTATGGATCTGAGGAAAATAGATATTAAGCTTGAAGAAGAAGATCAAGTGTTAATTATTTTGTGTTCATTACCCATATCTTTTGAGAACTTTGTAAATTCCATGTTGTATGGTAGAAATACAATTTCCTTGGTAGATGTAAAATCTGCTTTGAATTCTAAGGAATTGAAGAATAAATTGAGTGTGAAGAGCACTAATGAACAAGCTAGTGGCTTGTTTGTTAAGGGGTCCTCAAGCAGGGGTAGATTGAATGACAGGGGTTCAGAGAAGAATAAGGAGAAATCTAGGGACAGTTCACAAATAACGTTTAGTAAGAAAAACGTCAAATGTCATTACTGCCATAAGTTTGGTCACTACAAAAATGAGTGTCCAAGATTGAAAAACAAAGAGGACGACACTAGTTCCTCTAATGCTGTTAGTGTTGCTGATGATAGGTCTAACGACTCAGACATTGTTCTAGCAATTAGCGACTCCGATAGTTGCTTTAGTGACAAGTGGGTCATGGACTCAGCTTGCACTTTTCATATGTGTCCCAAGAGGGACTGGTTCACTAATTATGAATCAGTCAACGGTGGTTCCGTTTTGTTAGGGAATGATATGGCCTGTAAATTGCTGGGATTGGTTCAGTCCGGATTAAGATGTTTGATGGAATTGTCAGAACATTGTCTAATGTTCGACACATTCCAAAGTCTAATGTTCGACACATTCCAGAGTTGAAAAAGAATCTTATTTCTTTGGGTACTCTTGATTCTTTGGACTTTAAATATACTGGTGAAGGTGGAGCTATCAGAGTCAGTAAGGGCTATATGGTTGTGATGAAAGGAGATAAGACAAATGATCTTTATTTCCTTCAGGGCTCTACAGTGACAGGTGCAGCTGCAGTGTCTGTTTCAGATGATCCAGATTCAGATGTCACCCGTTTGTGGCATATGCGTTTGGGTCATATGAGTGAGAAGGGGATGTCAATTTTGAGTAAACAAGGTTTGTTATGTGACCAGAAGATAGAGAAACTGGATTTCTGTGAACACTGTGTGTTTGGGAAACAGTGCAGGGTTCAGTTTTCTACAGGGGTTCACAGAACCAAAAGTTCTGTGGACTATATTCATTCTGATCTTTGGGTTCCATCTTCTGTTCCGTAAAAAGGTGGAGCTCAGTACTTGCTTACGTTCATTGATGATTTCTCACGGAAAGTTTGGGTTTATTTTCTGAAACAGAAAAGCGATGTATTTGTTAACTTCAAACAGTGGAAAGCTTTGATTGAAAATCAGACGGGCAAGAAAATCAAGCGACTTCTCACTGATAATGGTATGGAGTTTTGCGGAGGTGAGTTTGATGAATTCTGCAAAAATGAAGGTATTGCCAGACATCATACAGTTAGACATACTCCACAGCAAAATGGACTAGCTGAACGAATGAACATGACTCTCTTGGAGAGAGCCCGCAGCATGCTTTCTAATGCAGGCTTGGCTAAGGATTTCTGGGCTGAAGCAATCAACACAGCCTGCTTCTTGGTCAATCGTTCTCCAGCCACAACGATTGGTTTGAAGACTCCGAATGAGGTATGGTCTGATACTCCTACTGATTATTCAAATTTGAAAATTTTTTGTTGTCCTGCATATTTCCATGTTAATGATGGAAAACTTGAGCCAAGGGCAAAGAAAGGCATATTCATTGGGTATGCCAGTGGGGTGAAGGGATTCAGGTTGTGGTGTACTGATCCTAAATCACCCAGGTTTATGATCAGTAGGGATGTCACATTTGATGAAAAATTCATGCTTAGTCCGAGAAAGGAGAATACTGTGTCTACAGAAAAAGAACAGGATATTGGAAAGCAGGTGGAGTTTCAGGTGGAAGCACCACAAGGGCTGCCCAGTGGCGCCCAAGATCATGCTATTGCAGATGAGCATGATTCTGATTCGAGTAGCAGCGCATAAGGTGAGCAAGACTACAATATAGCGACTGGTAGATAGAGGAGGCAGATTAGACCACCTCAGAGATATGCTCATGCAGATATGGTGATGTATGCTCTTACTACGGCAGATAATATTGTTGGTCAGGAGCCTTCCAGTTATTCAGAAGCTGTCAAAGAGCGCAAATCTGCACAGTGGTGCGCAGCTATGATTGAAGAGATTGAGTCTCTTCACAAAAACCAAACATTTGATTTGGTTTTGTTGCCAAAGAAGATGAAGACTGTTGGCTGCAAATGGGTCTTCAAAAGAAAAGAGGGAATCCAGGGTGACACAGATGCAAGATACAAGGCACGCTTAGTTGCTAAGGGCTTCAGTCAGAGAGAAGGCATCGACTTCAATGAAGTCTTCTCTCCAGTTATGAAATACAGTTCGATTAGAGTGCTACTTGCTATAGTAGCATTGTATGACCTAGAGCTACAACAACTTGATGTTAAAACAGCGTTCCTACATGGTCAGCTTGACGAGACCATTTATATGCATCAGCCAGAGGGGTTCATTGTTGAAAGTAAAGAAGACCATGTGTGCAGATTGAAGAAATCATTATATGGTTTGAAGCAGTCTCCAAGGCAATGGTATAAACATTTTGATTCCTTTATGATTGATCATAGTTATTTGAGAAGTAACTATGATAGTTGTGTTTATCATAAGGAGTTATCTGATAAGTCTTTTATTTATTTGTTATTATATGTTGATGATATGCTTATTGCTGCTAGAGGCATATCTGACATTTGGCTTGTTAAAGACCCAACTCAGAAATGAGTTTGAAATGAAAGATTTAGGTGCTGCAAAGAAGATTTTGGGGATGGAAATCTTCAGAAATAGGAAAGCTGGAAAGTTGTACTTGTCCCAGGGAAAGTACATTGAGAAAGTGCTTCAGAGATTTGGAATGTTTGATTCCAAACCAGTAAGTACACCACTTGCTACACACTTTAAACTTTCAGCTTCCCTATCTCCTCAGATGATTGAAGAGGAACAGTTCATGGCCAATATTCCTTATTCCAGTGCAGTTGGCAGTATAATGTATGCAATGGTTTGCACTCGTCCAGACATTTCATAGGCCGTGAGCGTAGTTAGCAGGTATATGGCTAATCCAGGTAAGACTCATTGGCAGGCTGTGAAATGGATACTCAGGTATTTGAGAGGAACCTTGAACTTTGGCTTAATATTTGATAGAGATGTTGATCTCAGTTCCAAAGTTACTGGTTTTGTTGATTCTGATTATGCTGGAGACTTAGATAAAAGAAGATCATTGACAGGTTATGTTTTCACTTTGTGTGGGTCTGCTATTAGTTGGAAAGCAACACTACAATCCACTGTTGCTTTATCAACTACAGAGGCAGAGTACATGGCACCAGCAGAGGCTGTTAAGGAGGCCATTTGGTTGAAAGGCTTGATCAATGATTTGGGATTACAACAAGATGGGATCTCAGTATTCTGTGACAGTCAGAGTGCAATACATTTGACCAAAAATCAAATGTATCATGAGAGAATGAAGCATATTGATGTTAGGTATCATTTTCTTAGAGAGATTTTTACAGAGGGTGTTATACAGATTCTAAAGATTGCTACTACTGAGAATCCAGCAGATATGATGACAAAGCCAGTTGCAGTGTACAAGTTCAAACTCTGTTTGGACTTGATCGGTGTTTGCATTTTGTGATTCCCGTAAGGGATTTGGTGGTGGGGATTGGTTTTGTGGTCAGAGGTTTTTTTTGTGTTGAAATTGGCAGAGTTCAAGCCAAGGTGGAGATTTGTTAAGAGGTGGCTTGAATTCAGATTGAACAGTGCAATGTCGTATGTTCGCTCGAGCGGAGGTTCACTCAACTCGAGCGAAATCAGACAGAGAGCTTCGCTCAAGCATCGCTCGACATTCAGCTTGAGCGATATGAAGACAGAGAGCTTCGCTCGACATTCGCTCGACACTCAGCTCGAGAGAATTCAAACAGAGAGCTTCGCTCAAGCATCGCTCGTCTGCTGGCTTGAGCGAAGTATATGAAACCTACACTTGCTTGAGTGTTCGCTCGAGCCAATGTTCACAGAAGTGAATTCTCACTTCTCCTATAAATATCAACGGCGCCCCCTTTTGTTTTTAACTTTAGAAATCACTTTTGTTAGTTTTGAGTGATTTTTCTTGAGAGAGAAGTTAGAGAGTGAGAGAGATAACTTCTTTGTGAAGTTTTGTATAATTCTTCTGTACTCCATCTTTGTTGATAGTGAAATCTCCGATACCGACCCCACCAGTGGACGTAGACTCACTTTGAGTCGAACCACTTAAATCTTGGTATTCTTTCTGTGTGATTGTCATCAATTTGTTTTATTTATTTCCACTACTATACTTCAAGTTAGTCTTAGATATACAATTATTCCCAACACAAGTCTTAATAAATAAGTCACGCATGATCCTTTTGTAAAAAATAGACCACACATTAACAAAGTGTAAAGAAAACCTTTTTTTTTTTTTTTTAGGGGGGCTTATTTTTTTTTTTTTTTATAGAAGGCCTATGCGAAACTGGCTATTGGGACTTACACTTCACCAAATTTACTAGTTATAATATAAGTTGCATTAATATCATTATATATATATGTAGGTAGGTAGGTGTCGGAGTTGTTTCGTTTAATTTATTTCATAATTCTATGTATAATATGAAAACTGGAGATCAAAAACCATATCAATATATTATCATGTATAATATATATGCATGGCAGGGCCAGAGATCAGGGAGGATGATTATGCGGCCTTAGTCGAGGCTGTGCGAAGAGGTGACTGGCAAACTACGAGAGATTTCCTCGAGGTCCACCCAGCTGCGTTGACAGCAAGAATATTGATTACGGGTGGGACAGTTCTTCACGCTGCTGTTGAAGCTGAACAGGAACATATAGTGGAGGAGTTGGTCAATATGATTTCGGAACATGATTTGGAAATGCGAGATGACGGCTTTACAGCTCTACATCAGACAATTGTTAGTGGGAATCAGAGTATGGCAGAGTGTCTGATTGCAAAGAACAAGCGCTTGGTCAGCATTAGAGATGATAAAAATCATGAACTTCCAGTTTCTCTGGCTATGGGCTGGGGGCATAAAGAATTGGCTCGCTATCTCTATTCTCAAACTCCGTTCCACGATATTCTGAAGGAAGATCAAGACGTCAAAGGTTCCCATGGTGCTACACTTCTTAACCGTTGTATTTATAACAGAGATTTAGGTAACAAATTATTACTGCATTCTCTTGATCTAACCATTCATTGGCCGTAATTTCTAGTGATTGGATTAATTAATTAGATATTATATGCACTTCTGTAAGTACGTACGGTTCAACATTAACACATGATGATCTTGCAAGATATGGCTTTGGATTTAATGGAGCGTTGTCCTCGTTTGGCTTTTGCCTTGGACCGACGAGATATGTCTCCTTTGGAGGCATTGGCTAATAATTCAACTGAGGCATTCGAGAGTGGAAAAGGGATGGTGTTTTGGAAACAATGGATCTACAATCACTGTTAGTACCACTCTATTTTTTATTTTTTTTTCCTTAGCAGCTTTTCCATTAATTGGGGTATTTTTTTATAATTCCAGTATATTGATTATAAAACATTTCATCTTGATTATAAATTTTTTTTAAAAAAGTTTCATATATCCTAATTCAAGGTGATAACATAATATTGAACAAGATCTCTCCCAACTAATACAACTCTTATAATACTCAGCTCTACTTGTATTAATAAGTCAAATAACTTCATACAACTTATTATTTTATATTTATATTATTATTTTTAACTATTCAAGAATTATATATATAAGAGAAAATCATATAGTAGTCTTAATAGTACTGTACATGATGCATGTTGCTTGAATTTAATTTGCTCCTTCAAGATAGATATTAAAAATACTGCCTTAATATATATTATTATGCCTTTTTTGTTTTTGGGTGGGGGAAGGTATACACATTTCATTAGATCGTGCTGCCGATCAATTCCGTTTGAACATTCAAAATCATGGTCAAGAAAATACAATCGGATCAGGTACGTACGTGCGTTAATTAATGCCTAAACTTAATTTCTTTCCCTTGAATTTTTTGAGTACTCCTGACATTAATTTGCAGTGCGAGCTGATCTATGGCGCCAACTAGTTTCAACTCTCTTCAACCTCTTGGGTATGATATTAATTGCATCCATATAATTTTTTGAATAATGTATGTTTTTAAAATTTGCTATATATTCTTGATCATCATTTATTATTGTTTCATCCAACTTATAAATTAATTAAACAGCATGCATTAATGTTTTGTAATTGCCAAATTAATTATATAGGATTCAAGCGTTTATATGAAATGAAGTTGATACGAGCTCAATTTCAACAACTTCTATCCTGTATGAGTCAAGCAAGCCAAAGAAGTCCAAATGATAATTTTATTTTAAGTCGAGCAATGTTCGGTGCTATCAGGAGAGGGAATTTTGAATTTGTTTATTGTATAATGAAAGCAAATCCAGATCTTTTGTGGTTGATTGATGTTGATGAAAGAAGGAACGTGTTCCAATGGGCCGTCCTACATCGTGAACATAGGATCTTTAGCCTTATATACAGCTTAAAAAAGAAGAATGCTCTACTACTTACGAGAGATGCCTCCAACAATACCATATTGCATATGGCAGGGAAGGTAATACAAAATACTGCTATCGATCATATAAGAGGAGCAGCTTTGCAAATGCAAAGAGAAGTTCAATGGTTTAAGGTCAGCTCCATCCATCTCTCTCTGCTGCTTTATTATTTTGCTCTCGACCATACACTCTTTAAACTAATCTAGAGACAGATTTTCAAATAGAGAAAGGAGAACAACAATAGTACCATGTAATGTAGGTATAAAAAACCTTTCAATTTTATAGGCAAGAACTCATGAACAGCTTGAGCCCATTTGTTTTACTTTAATATGTCTTAAAATCTGCATTTCTTACCAAATTTATTTCTAATATTGTTTTTCAATTCTCCTACATTAATGTAGGGAATGTAGGGAATGTGGGGTGGAAAAATCTGTATCACTTAACTTTAAAACAATGGTACTTTTGATTTTAAGAACTCTACAATTAATGGAATAATCTTAATTAGAAACTTCAACCATATTTCTGCAAGTATTATATTTATTATATATAGAATAACTTTGTTTTGCATTATATGTTTGTTTGTGTCACAAGATTGCTACCAAGCAGATCTTTATTATAAGAAAGCTAAAATTCTTGCAGTCAAATTTTCAATACAGAAATCTAATAAACAAATTAAACTAAAAAAAAAAATACAAATTTGAAAAAAAAAACTGACATATATACAATTATTTTTACTTTTCTTTACACATTCATGTTTTAAATGAATGCCATTTATAAAATAAGTTATAAAATAATATTTTTTTACAAAAATACCCTCAATTAAAATATGGTTGTATAAAAATCAAAACAACAAAATTCATTATTCATAAAGCCCAAAGATTAAAGTGATTGTGCACAGAAGCAAGGGGAACCAATACAGAAAAAACTTGATGATAGTCTCAATTTGTTGAATGTTGATGGCTAATTCTTTTGCAATATTCTAGTTGCGATTTTTTCCTCATATTCATATTTAATAAATGCAGGAGTTGGAACACATTTGCCCTCCCTCTCAAAACGAAACTTTAAACAAAGACAATTTGACTTACAGACAATTGTTTACAAGAGACCACCAAGAAATGAGAAAAGAGGGAGAGCGATGGATGAAGGACACAGCAACTTCTTGTACTGTGGTCGGCGCTCTCATCATTACCATTATGTTTGCGGCAGCATTCACCATTCCTGGTGGTAACAATGAAGATACAGGCATGCCAATCCTCGTGCATGACAAACTATTTACACTCTTTATAGTAACTAATTCTATATCGCTATTTTCTTCCACGATTTCAGTATTGATGTTTTTAGGAATTCTCACATCACGTTATGCAGAAGAAGACTTTCTTACATCCTTGCCCAGAAAGATGATTATAGGCCTTTTCGCTCTCTTTTTCTCTATTGCAACTATGATGATAGCCTTTTCTGCTGCTCTTTTACTTATGTTACGTGGAAAATACTGGATCGTCATTCCTATTATTGGTTTGGCTGGTGTTCCCATTATTCTATTTGTATTGATGCAATTTCGCCTTTTGATTGACATGCTTGTTTCAACCTATGGATCGGTCATCTTTGATAGGAAAATGAAGCCAGCTTGGTTGTAACTTTTTACCTTATTTGTTATAAAGTTGTATTGATATATGGCAAACTAAATAGAATTGATGATTATTTTTCATTGGGACGAATGGTTGAACTTATGTTACATATTTTGTTACTATTTTGTTATTCATATTTTATACTGGAGTTCACCCAATATAATTTTATTGGAGTTTGAATTTCATTTCCTAATTTAGGTAGTTATTCTTTTAAAGGAAAAATGATTTAAATCTCTAAAAGTTTATATTTAAATTTGAGAATCTAGAGTTGGAAAAATGAATTAGATCTCAACTTCTTTGATACAAGTGCTTGTTTGGAAAAAGTTTTTATCCCAAAATTTTCATATCATATTTTTCGTTACTCAAACACAAATACTTTCAAACTAATTATTACAACTTTTTCAAACTAATCATTACAATTTTTCCAAACTTTCAAACAAAAAATAAAAGTAATTCAATTTTTTTAAATCTCAAAATAAAAATTAAATTCTAACAATATTTTAAATTTATAATATTTTTCTTTCATTTTCCAAAACCTAAAATATAAATTATGTTTGTAAGTAGTCCTGCGCACCCATATGTGCACCCATCCAACGTGTTAAGTTAGAAAGTCAACCTTTAATGAAACGGTGCAGATTTGGAGATTAGGTATAAGGCAGCGGCAAAAGTCCCCTACAGGAATTTTAATATGCTTTATCAGAGTTTTCTAAAGAACACCAAATGTTTGGAAAAGTTGCCAAGTTTCTTGACTTTTGATGCTTCAAGCACTTGTAGTTGCTAAAACTATATCCCCCGTATGTGACTCAAGACCTAATCTTATGATCAGTATGAACTGAAGGTGCCTCTTCATAACATGTTATGATGTGAAAATACATTCTCTATTCACTTTGGTTCCACTTTTTGTTACTCTGTTGAATTTGATTCTCACCGCTCTATGAAGATGATGTGTGGCCATGCATATTGGATACAAATCCTCTGAGTCATGGTTAAGGCTTCCTAGGTTCAATTTATCAATCTACTGCTAGGTGTGTTTCGTTCTACTTTGGGGTTCATTGTGGTTTATTGTTCACCTCTTAACTTAGTCCACATACTTTTATGGGCATACATACCAATGCCATACTGTTTTAATCATGAAGTAACTCTTAGGAATATTGCTGGTAGAGTTTCACATGCCACTACAAGGAAAATGGGCTTTTGTGGCCATTTAATTGCGGCGAAAAGACTATTTGTGACCAAAACAGACTAATTTTAGCTGTAAATAGTCATTTCGCTGGAATTAACTGGCTGCAAATAAGCAGTTTTCTTGTAGTGTGCGCTACCTAATGGAGAGCTTAAAGTAAATGTCTAAGTATACTCAGTCTATATACCATGCTGGCACTTATGCTGTCTCTTCACTCATGATTGTTTTAACATTCAATGCAAAGTAACTTTTGTTCCTACAGATAGCCTGGAGAAGGTTTTCTATGATTATACGTTTTGATTTAAACCATGATAATTGTTTATTAATCTCAACGATTATCACCTGACCCAAGTTATAGGGTTTTCTGCTTCCACCCAATATATGCCACATTGTTTAAAATTTGGTAATTAACTAATCCATTTGAGACGCTTCTTGTGTAAGTGATGCTAGTTGACATTATTTTTTGACATAAGGTGAACATGTGAATCAATTTTAAAACTTTGAGATACAGTGCAAGGTTTTTGCCAGATGCTTTTGTTGGGTTAGCAGTTTAGGGTAAGTGGGGTCATTGTCTTAGCAAGTGGAATAAAAATAAAATTGGCCCAACTTCTAAAATACATTTGCTCAAATACTACTTAATAACTATGTAAAATGAGGCTTTCTGAATAACTTTAGAAAATCTCTAGCCTCTAAGGAATTAACTCTATGGACCAAAGTCCAAAAGAAACTTGTTTTTGGAAAAGTGTAATTATAAGAAGGTTTCAGCTAGCTTAGCCATGAGAAATTTTAGGGGTCACGCCCTATTAGTGAAAAGTCAATGATTTACCTAATCGGTGTGATTTGGGTGCGTTACGTCGGTCTTGTATTTAACCGGGCAAAAGACATGATGTGTTTGCACAGTCTCCAAGGTTCCTCGTCCTAAAAATAAAAAACAAAAAATAAAATACATAAAAAGGATCGAGGCTTAGAAAGGTGGGAGATAACTGCATTTTATTGTTTAACTCATGCCCACTGGCCTTTATTTTTTTTTCCAAGGAAAAATATAAACTTCTAAAAGTAAATATACCATAATGCAAAGCAAATAATTATAATGTCTACTAATATTTCTATCTGGAGATTAAAGTAGAGCTTTGGAACTAACTGGATTATTAGGAGCATCAACCTCTAGATTGCTGTAAATTGACCCTTTTATATTGTTAAGTACATAAAGACCCACTTGATATGGTTGCAAGTTTAAGATGCTTATTTGGTCTCAGAAATTTTGTTGGATGCCTTATCAAATGTAACATTTTATTTAGTTCTCAAATTTTTTTGGTTGCTTCTAGAAACTGTGTGGACAAACCTGGCATCATGTAAGCATATAACCTCATCTTAAGCTCGCAATAGATGACGACAGCACAAGTTTTCACTGAAGAAATGGGAAATATAATGGTGGAGGATACCCACTTGATATTGTGGAAAAATGATGCTAAGTATTGATTGTCAAAAAATAAAAATTATGCCCAATACAGTGTGCCATATCACACTTTATTTTTGCTGTTTTTTTTTTTTTTGACATATCCATATCAGATACATAATAATATCAGTATATGAAAGGTATGTTGAAGTTTCCGCAATTCCTAGGTACCTGGATTAAAAAATATCCCTATTGACAAATTTTTTTTATAGGTAATAAGAAATTTTATTCCAAGTAAATAGGCATAGCCAAGTACACAAGAAGTATACAAGTGATTATACCTAAATACAAGCTAAAGAAAAACAAAACATTACAAGTATTCCCATCCCTTGCAAGGTTCTTCACCCAAAAACTTAAAGAGCTAAAGAAAATATCCCTAAATCCCCCCATAATACTTTCGTGATCATTGAAACACCTCTCATTTCTCTTTAACCATAAACACCAAACAAGCACAAGGGGATCATCCTCCAAAATTGATCTGCACTGCCTCCACAGCCCCTTTGTTTCTAGTTATCCTAAAGAGATTAGGATAAATAGATTTGAGAGCTGAATCCTCACACCATACATCACGTTGGGGTATATGTGGAGACTAGTTTGGAGCTGAAAAAGTGTTTGCTGAAAGTTGGCTTGACAGTTGGCTCGAGCCAAGTTCGCTCGACTTCGCTCGACAGACCGCTCGAGCGAAGGCAAGTCAGAGAGGTTCGCTAGACATTGCTCGACAGACCGCTCGAGCGAAGGCAAGTCAAAGAGGTTCGCTCGAGTCTCGCTCGACACTTTGCTCGAGCGAGACACAAACCCTAGTGTTCGCTTGACACTCCGCTTGAGCCAATGTTCAATTGGCTGTTCGCTCGAGTCGCGCTCGACAGTCCGCTCGAGCGAAGTACGCAGATTTTGCCAGATTAGGGTTTTCAGCGCCATTCACTATATATATGTCATATTAGACTTGTGTTGTATGGTCAGAAGCATATTTTGAGAGAGAACAATTGTCTTGTGAGTGCATATTGTGTGAGAGAGTAAAAAACCCCAGAGAGTGTGAGTTGAGATTGAGTGATTGTAATCTCCTCTGGTTAATAAGATTTCTGCAGCTCCTGTGGATGTAGGCAATTTGCCGAACCACGTAAATACTGTGTCGTGTTCTTGATTGTGTTACTTTTACTTTATTTGTCATCGTTGGTGTGTGTACTTTGCATAGTATTTCACAACAACTGGTATCAGAGAGCCAAGGTCGGATCTGAAAGAGAATGATGGCTGGATATAAAGTAAACGCACCCGGGATCGAGAAGTTTGACGGCACTGATTTTGGGTACTGGAAGATGCAGATTGAGGATTATCTCTATGGGAAGAGACTCCACCTTCCACTATTGGGAAAGAAGCCGGAGAGCATGGCTGATGCTGAGTGGACCCTGTTAGATCGACAGGTTCTAGGTCTTGTTCGGCTGACTTTGTCAAGAACAGTGGCACACAATGTCAGTAAGGAGAGAACCACGGTGGATCTCATGGCGACTTTATCAGGTATGTATGAAAAGTCGTCTGCGAACAATAAGGTGCACTTGATGAAGAAATTATTCAATCTGAAGATGTCGGAAGGTATGTCTGTAGCCCAACACTTGAATGAATTCAATACGATCACAAATCAACTATCTTCTGTAGAGATTGAGTTTGATGATGAGATCAGAGCGTTGATTCTATTGGCATCGTTGCCAAATAGTTGGGAGGCCATGAGGATGGCTGTGAGTAGTTCAGCCGGCAAGGCAAAACTGAACTACGATGACATACGTGACATGGTGCTTGCTGAAGAGGTACGTAGGAGAGACATGGGTGAGTCTTCGGGTTTAGGATCTGCCCTGATTGTTGACAATAGGGGCAGAGGACATGGAAGATCAATCTCCAAGAGTAGGGGAAATAGCAAGATGAGATCTGGGCAGCAGATCACATGCTGGAGTTGTGGCAAGCCAGGCCACATCAAGAGAAACTGTAGGAATCAAGAAAGTTCTGATGATGATGCTGTGAATGTAGTGGCAGAAGAAATTCATGATGCCTTACTTCTTGCAGTGCACAGTCCGATTGATTATTGGGTGTTGGATTCAGGGTCTTCGTTCCATAGCACTTCACATCGAGAAATCATGCAGAAATATGTTGCTGGTGATTTTGGGAAGATGTATGCGGCTGATGGAGAGGCATTAGATGTAGTGGGAGTAGGTGATGTGCATATCACACTTCCAAACAGGAGCTTGTGGACTTTACAGCAAGTCAGACATGTTCCAAATCTGAAGAAAAACCTGATCTCTGTGGGACAGCTTGATGATAGCGGTTTTGCAGTAGCATTCTCTGGAGGAGCTTGGAAGATCACTAAGGGTGCGCTGGTCTTAGTGCATGGTAAGAGATCTAACTCTTTGTATTTGACATCAGGGTCCAGTGATGTGCAGGGAAATACAAGAGTGCAGAAAGGCAGACTTGATCGCGCGAAACATGTGAGGAAGCCAAAGGGAGTCAGCTTTGCCGTTCCTCATGAAAGTCTGGGAAAGTTGGCTAAAGTTGCCAAGATCGGTTCGAGACCGGATACTCCTAAAGTAGTGGGAGTTGTGAGTCGCCCTAAGGGCGATGTATGTGGAAGACTGAAGTCGGACTTGATTTCAGTGCGTCTTCTAACTTGAAGACGGGAGCTGTGAGCTGAAGAGATGATAGGGCTTGGCTGAAAACAGTGGCTGGCATGTGGAGACCCAGTCTCCAAGTGGGTGATTGTTGGGGTATATGTGGAGACTGGTTTGGAGCTGAAAAAGTGTTTGCTGAAAGTTGGCTCGACAGTTGGCTCGAGCCAAGTTCGCTCGACTTCGCTCGACAGACTGCTCGAGCGAAGGCAAGTCAGAGAGGTTCGCTCGACAGACCGCTCGAGCGAAGGCAAGTCAGAGAGGTTCGCTCGAGTCTCGCTCGACACTCTGCTCGAGCGAGACACAAACCCTAGTGTTCGCTTGACACTCTGCTCGAGCCAATGTTCTATTGGCTGTTCGCTCGAGTCGCGCTCGACAGTCCGCTCGAGCGAAGTACGCAGATTTTGCCAGATTAGGGTTTTCAGCGCCACTCACTATATATATGTCATATTAGACTTGTGTTGTATGGTCAGAAGCATATTTTGAGAGAGAACAATTGTCTTGTGAGTGCATATTGTGTGAGAGAGTAAAAAGCCCCAGAGAGTGTGAGTTGAGATTGAGTGATTGTAATCTCCTCTGGTTAATAAGATTTCTGCAGCTCCTGTGGATGTAGGCAATTTGCCGAACCACGTAAATACTGTGTCGTGTTCTTGATTGTGTTGCTTTTACTTTATTTGTTATCGTTAGTGTGTGTACTTTGCATAGTATTTCACAACACATCATGCCATAAAAAAGTATTAGTCTCTTTCCCCACTTTGAAATTAATGTTATTGACAAAATCCCCCCATCCCAACCGAATGGACTTCCATAAACTCACCCCAAACGTCCCCTTTAACTTCGTTAGTACACCAATTATGCCACATCCTTCCATATTTAACATCCACAATCTGCCTCCATAATGCATTACTCTCTTTGTTGTACCTCCAAAACTACTTCCCAAGAAGAGTCTTATTGAAAAGCTTTAAATTCCTAATGCCCAAACCCCCACATGACACCAGGACACAAACTTTATTCCAGCTCACCAAGTGAAATTTTCTTTCCTCCCTAATACCATCCCATAAGAAATTCCTAAAAATTTTCTCGATTCTTTTAGCTACTCCTACAGGTACGGGAAAAAGAAAGAGGAAATAAGTGGGAAGGTTAGACAAAGTACTTTTACAGTGCGTTTGGATGTTGAACTGAGTTGAGTTGAGTTGAGATGATAAAATATTGTTAGAATATTGTTTATTATTATTATTATTATTTTGAGATTTGAAAAAATTGAATTGTTTATTATATTTTGTGTTGGGATTTGAAAAAGTTGTAATGATGAGTTGAGATGAGTTGTAATTCTGCCCCCTTTTGATAAATAAATCCTTTTCCAGCCAGCTAATCTCCTATCTATCTTCTCAATCACCCCATCCCAAATAGACACTGATTTGTGGGAAGCCCGAGATATTTCATAGGCAAAGTAGTTACCTTACAACCCAAAATATTGGTTAGATCAAATTTTTAATGCCAAAGATTTGCATTGTCTTTGAGTGTCTGTTGATATAATTCTTTCTCTTATTTATTGCATTTTCATGCTTTCTTTGTTCCCCAAGCATTCTCTTATCATTCCAAAATCTCATTTCTGTTCCTTAAAAGCTACTCCGCCACGTGTAAGTAATTCTCAATGGAAACTTTCGGTTCGTATTAAGCCAATGTGCTGTTAATCATGTTGTAATAAGCATATATGGATACAATCTATCTGCATTATGTACATAGTGTTGTCATGAATGGTCTAGAGTTTTTATTAAGTTCATGGATACAATCAGTTTGCATTATGTGTATAACACCTTTCCGAATTGTGTATAGTAGATATTCATAACACACGAATGTTTCCACTGTGCCTTTCTACAGAACATTTTCACATTTGATAGTGTACATGGCTAACCTTTCTGACATATATTCCAAAACATAGTATTTGTAATCGCGATTGCAAAATCAAGAGTTAAAAAATTCTCGAAAAATTGAAGCCAAAATTACAAGTTTGGTGAACCTTATTTAACCAACAATTAGTGCAGTTTGGTTGTGAGACATGAACATGTGGAAACTTGATTTAGGATTGTGTAGTTAGTAGGAAAAAATGTGAATAATAACAGGAGGTTATCATATCAGCTTCTGCTTGCTGCACAACCTTAATGTGAACAAAAGATATAATAAAAAGGCCCTTCACAACCAGTTTACATAAGAAGCATCTACATGCAATTGGCCTCCGAGTTTGTTTCATAGCATTCTTATTTATGGTGCTTTTCAGCTACCTTACCTTTACCTTTCCAGATTTGGAGAGATTATATAATTCATGGTTCTTCTAAGAAATTTATAATATTAATAATGATAATTAAAGTTATGGCAAACCAAAATCAAATACGTTGGATTTCTTGTCACAACAATACAGGAGGTGATGACCTGAGTCTGTAACAGAACTTTCAAAGTTTCCAATCTACCTTTTGTACCAAAATCATTGTGAAGAAATGCATACTTCACCTCCAGTTCCATGGTTAGATAGTTGCTAAAGAAAGAAGCTTGTACATAGATTATATTTTTACTATAGTCTCAACAAAGTTTTAATATGATCCACATCGCCCTCGTCCTATCCTCTCTCCCCTTTTGGTTGGTACTTGTTGATGATCAACCACTCAGTTCTTTGAATACACTGAAATGTGTGGGGATTTTTACTACGATGCATGTCTGCTTACCTGTGTAAAGTTAATTAAGAACCACACTTTTGTTGAGAGGAGGCTGATAATTGTTAGTTTGGAGCTTGACCCTCTTGGTAGGTTTCAACTCTCAATTTTTGTACATTTACTTGCTTAAGTTGCTTGAGAAATCTATTAATGCATTATACAAACGGTACGGCTCTACCCAAATTTGTCTCATATATAGACATAAATATATCTCCCTGTGCGTGTGTTTGGGGTGGGGGGAGTCCAAGTTGAAATTCTTCTTGTATGGCTCCTGGTTAACTTATGTGCAGGTGATAGCTGCAATGTGTTCGAAAGTGTCGTTTATCAGCAGTGCAATAATGAAAGCTACTGCTTGTGGTGTGTATTTATATTTCACTGCTATCGCTATTATGTATTCTTTTTTTCATTGATCAAAACATGTACTGTCACCTACATGATTACTTTTCTATAATGTTTTCTATAATGCTTTTGCTGCTTGGTGTACGTACCCCTAGCCTATGGGAATTTGATTGTTTTGGCCCATCAGGTTGACTATCTATAAACCTTTTAGGCCCATGACCTAACTCCAAATGTGACCCATCTATTTTGGTTTGGAAAGATTTATTATCAGCTGAAGCCCTGAAGAAATCCATGTATATGATCTCTATTAATCATGTACTCATATTTTAAGTTGTTCACTTAAAAACAATAGAAGTTTCATGTTCTTCTCTTGACAAGTCAAACATAAAGAACTTTAAAATAGAATCACACTAGTAAAGAATGATTTTAATCTATTATAACTTTTCCATTGATTAAACTCCTTGAATGCCATTTGTTGTTCACTCATGTTAGATTCGACAATTCTATTAGTTTCTTTAATGTTTGCTCTTGTGAGAGGGCATTACTATGATACATGAGAAACAACATTATTGGAATAAAGTATACCTATAAGGATTTACTAGTCTTATTGGCTTCTCAATCCATGATATAGGTCTCTGGCCCCTTCAATTAGCCATTTTTCATCTGTAGGGGGGAAAAGAAAAAGGAATGCAGATGTGAGGTATAACAGCTGTACATTTGTGTGGATATATAGTTGCCCAAACTCTTATACCATTAAAAGAAATTTTTACAAATCAATTAAAATATGGTGGGATAAATATGAGCACCATTAACAGAATTATGCACATTGGCAATCAAACAGTGCAATTTATTTTTGCATGTCCCTAACAGTGAAACTCGATTTTTTATTACAGGTTATATATTTTATATTTGCCAACAGGTCACTTATTTTTCTAGTAAATTTAAACTTATTCATAAATTTATACAGTCACCTCAAACCACCCACCCCAAAAAAAAGATATTCATACAACTATTTTCCTAATTTTGTTTTAAATTATGGACATTTTTGTAAAATAATTTTATAAAAGTAACATCATTTTATAAAAATAAATTTATAAGTAATTTGATGCGGTATGTCAATTTTTTTTTTTTACTATAAAGTAGATATGACATATCATATAAATTTATGTCAGTTTATGAGTTAACTTTTGTGAAATTCTTTTCTGGATCATTTAAAAATCAATTTGTGCAAATACTTTACTTCACTAAAAATAAATTTCTTTGTTAGAGTTTTATGAAAGTTGTAAGTTAATTATTTTCCATGTATCTAAAGAAGAGATTTCTTAAAGACAAATCCATTTCTCTTTTTCAAAATACAACATTTGAGAATATAAGGTCAAATTATTAAAATTGACATGTTAAATCATTATATTAAAAAAGATTAATACTTTTCGATTCACTTTTTTTTTAATCAATCTTGTTGATTAAATTTAAATAATGGTACAAAATATCGGTTTCTTTTAAAAATTTAAAGGTTTGATGTATCTTCGATAGTCTGAAAGACAAAATAAAAAGTCTTTAATGATTTTTTTACTTTGTTTTTTCTAGTTACGCTTGTTTATGTTTTTCATGGTAAAGAAGAATAAATAAATAAACAAGTGCCAACCGATTAAGTTAGCTATAGTCATTAATTTAGTTCTAAAAACTGATGAACAAATATTTCACCAACAAATATTCTCTCTAATTCATACTATTAATTAACATGTTTTCTTTTAAATATGTTTGATATATATATTATTTTAAGAGTAATGCTACGTACAGTTATGAAGTATTAAAGCGCTGTGCAGTCACTTTGAAAAAGAGTAAGATTCACTATTAAATAATTAATTTATTTTATGTGGGTCTCGTATTTATTCATTTTTTTCAGAGTAATTATACGGTGCTTACACACTTACGACTGTAAGTATCATTTTTCAGATCAAAATATTATGCTTATTTTTTTCTTTCCAAGATAATAATAGATTGACTACAAAAACGATTGACCACAAAAACCAATGTAAGCAGAGCAGATAATTGCAATTTAATTGTCAACATAATTGCCACCTACTCTATAACTGCAATATAACCTTTCCTTTTTCAAAGCCCATGGTCCAAACTATCCAATAATTTTACAAGGAGAGAATCAAATTCATCAAATATCTTCTTCTTCTTTTTTTTTTTCAAAATTAGATTATTTAATTACATAAGATAATTAAAAAATCGTTATTTATCTAATTTGTAAAAAAAAAAAAAAAACGTACTTATTACGTAGACAAGGGGACGTGGAATACGTGTGGATTAGAGGTTATCATCAAAACATCACTTTAGCAAAAGCATAATCAAAGTGCTTCTATGTCAAAATTTTTTTTTCTTTTGTAATCTTCCACATATTTAGGTAAGTTGCACCAACCTTGACAACCATCCTTCAAAGGAAGGGCATGTCCCTCCTGGTATTGAGGGAGAGGCCGATGCATCGAGAATCCCAAAAAGGAGCAAAATAAAAAGGGCTTAATTACTCTGTTTTGGTGGTTAAATTTGAATTAAGTGGGACTTTAGTGCTTAATCAACAAGTTTAGGATTCCAAAAGAAAGGTCATCTATTCAATCCCCATTTGGAAGAAACTCGAGAAATTTCCTACCAGCTTGTTGTATAGATTGCAAAAATATGTGCTCCCATTTGCTTTGCCCGTCATGATCAGTATTCAGAGAACCAAAAATGGGTGACAGGTCTTTATGGTATGGCTGCCAATTGAATTCTTCGGGGTTGAGTTTGCTATTTTGTTGATACAGTACCTATGCACACAATCTATAACTTTGGCAACCACTTTGAAATCAAGTAAGAGCTTTGGGACTGTGAAAAGAGCTTTTAGGAGCTGAAGCCACTAGCTGTTCAAGAGGAATCCCTTTTCAGTAGCCTGAAAGTGATGTCTGCAATCTAGAAAGTAAGAACAATAAGATTCTAGATACTGATAAAAGAATTAACGGGAAATCATGGAGGAATAATTCTCTTTCAAGTTTCTTGTCAATAGGCAGGCATCCTAGAAAGTTTCATCAATCAAACCTCCGGAACACAGAAGACGTGTGTACAATATCCTAGATAAATCAAGCTGTTACACACAAACCAAACAAAAGTTTGGAAGAGAAAGTTATATCACAAATCAGGAAGAGAAGGATATTACAAAATCAGTATCTGCCATGAGAGAACGACACCAAATGTATTTGAACCTAAATGAGCAACTAATGCCTGCCTTCTTCATTGTTGAATCCATCTAGGCTTGGTGGAATTGCTGGATTTCCTCTTCAAGACTACAATCCATGTAATCGCTTCCAACAAGAAGGCAATCGCACCCAATACAATGATCACAATCATGCAAGCTGATTTCCATTTCTTTGCAGGTTGCAAGATGTCGTAACCTTTAAAAATATTGAGAATGCAAAGGACAAGTATGGCGTATCCAATGGCATGGTGGTAGATATTCCAATACAAGCGGTTCTTGTGGTCCTTCTTTGGCCTCAAGAATAAAGCAAAGATCTGTAGAAGCCAACAAGGATGTTCCATCAGTAGAAAATTAGGCATCACAGCATGTTACCAAATTATACAAATGCCACCATTTGAAGCCAACAAGATGTATAAACAAACAAAAACAAGATGTCATTTCACTGACTCTCAAGATTACGCCATTTGGGATGTTGAATGTCAATAAATGCATGTAAAGGGAACAACGTACACATGACTCCCTCTCAGTAATCAAGAACAAGGCATGGTTGTCGGCGAGGCTTTGCCATTCACGGCAGGCAAGCAAAGGTCGTTCGTTGATTTGGTTTCAACGGTGCTGTAGCCTCTGCCAGAGATGGAAGTGGCCTTCCGAGTTCCGAAGATAATTGATGGAGAACTCTGCTTTACATTCTGTGCGGAAGAAATAGAAAAAACATAGCAGCCTTTTCAGTTCTCTTTGGTCCTGAAATTCCTTAGACAAATTCCACCATTTGAAGCCAACAAGATGACTAAACAAACAAAAACAAAATACAGCAACATTACTCAACACAACCTCAAACGTGGAGCTCTAACATTCCACAGTTTCTTTCACTTACAAATTAATATCTTTGAGGCAAAAAAAAAGAAGGCCGAAAACTCTTTGAACTCCAACATTAATTAAGAAAAAAGAAAGTGGGGGTTGACCAAAAGGTTTAAGTCCCAGTGGCAAATATAGCATACCTAATTCCTCTTCAATATTTTGAGCATCTAGCAACTTCAATATCCTAAAGCTCGACTAAGGCTTTGAATACTAATATCAAACATTCGGATAAGAAATTCAGTTTAATACATAGAGAAACAACAATCACCAATGAGTCACTGACAACTTTATGGAGCGTACGACAACATACAAAACTAACTAATCACCAGATAGCAAAAGATACCACGTTTGCACATTCTGTGAAATGGCATTACCTGCACTGTGGCGAGGCAAAAGAGGGCTATCCCGATATTGCGGTGATCAGTGAATTGGACCCCCTCTGACTCACTTCCAAGCTTAAGACCAATCCTCCAGCCAGCCACCCCGATTGCATAAGCAGATACTTGGCACAAAACATGAAGATAGAACCATGCCGGATCCGCAGACTCAAAAGTCCTCATGTGCCTCGCAACCGATAGGAAACAGAATGCCCCAACTGACGACATTCAGTATTCCATGTATCTGGCACCCAAGAGAAAGACAAGGCACATTCAGCAATCTGTTAACAATCCACAGAATCGATTAACATAAATAAAGGATAAAGCAAGCGTGCCAATAAAAAAGGTTTACAGCAATCTTTGTATGTAAACAAAAATGGAGCAAAAAACTATGTGAGATATCAACAAGAATAATAAATATTGCATTTGTTTAGATTTAATTGACGTGAGACTTCCCAAAGATTATATCCCTGATAAACAATAAATATTTGAAACTGAAATATTCTCTAGAACTTTATGCAAATTAAAGATACTTTCCTCTTAATTTTGAAGTTTTTCCTAAGGGAGAAAAGTAAGAGAGAAAATAACAACTATTAGACATCCAATCTAAAATGTACTCGCACAAACTATCCAGAAAAGTTTGCAGCTCCTGGGCAACCAGAACCCCCTTACCATGAATTTACAGTTTCCCAAATCACTAAAAAAAGAGAATCCGTTCCAATAATCAAAGAAATGGAAAAAAGAAAATGGGAAAGAATGAAGTAAGAGGGAAAACAAAACCCACATTTTTCATCTTGGTCCTGGAATCCCCTCCGGAGGGAGAGGCCATCTGTTCCCCAACCAAAATTAGCGTGGACTTGGCGTTCAAATTGGCCGTTTGCAACTCATGCTGGTCCGGCAAGCCAGCGGTGATGGAGGGACCCACCTGCCAGACCTGGTTAACCGTTTGTGCATTGCCGGGGACCTTCACCTTGGCAAAGAGCCTCATGACGCCGCCGTCAGACTCGGCACTCAGGTCCCAAACCTCGAAGGAGATCTTAGATTCCGCGATGGGACCAATTTCCTTTATGTTGTAGGTCTTGACGGTCATGGCGTCGCCGTCGGACTTGAAGTTAAGAAGGGTCTGGGCGCCCTTCATGCCCGTCCCAGTTGGGTTGATGGCCCACGCGATCCAGCCATCGGACTTGGGCGGAGGGGCGATGAAAGCGATGGAGAGGGAAGTGTTGGATTGGTCGTAGGTCCAGTGGAGGTAGGAAGAAAGCCTGGGGAGGTCAAGGCACTGTTTGTAGACGGCATTATTGGTGAAGCTCTGGGAAGTACATGTAAGTGAGTGAACCGGAGAGATTACAAACAGAGCCGAGAGGGAAAGAAGCAGAAAAGCAGAAGCAGAGGATGGAGGAGAAGCCATTGACGAAGCTTCAGCGCGAGAACAGAGGAGTACAGAAAGAGAACAGGTGGCGAAGAGAGAGCCGAGAAAGTCGACTGAGAGGCAAGGAATATTCCATTTGGATAATGCTGGAGCTCCCGCTGGAGTTATAGTGTATTTTATTATGTGTATTTTTTAATTTTTTTTTATATAGATGATTTAATGACTTTAAATATTTTTAAAAAATAAAAAAATTTATAATATTGTTAAATAATACTTATTTAATCACGAAGTAAAATATAAAATATTTTTTTATAATTTTTTATTTTATTTTGTGATTAAAGAAGTATTTTTTAATATTTTTTTTTTTACTTCTTAATTAAAAAATATTTTTAATGATGTTTTAAATTTATTTTATTTTTTAAAAATTATTAAAAAAAATTATATAAAAAATAACTTAAAAAAAAACACAACCTACAACACCAGCACCAGCGGGGCTGTAGCACGATCCATTTCATTTTGAAGAAAAGGCCAAAAAAAGGCCCAGCGCGCCGATTTTGCAGGTGTCCTGCAGCGGAAAAAAAAAATCGAATTATAGGGCGGACACGTGTCTTGTTGATGGCCGCAGTTAGTACGGAAGGTACTGGGTTGCATGGTTGTACTGTAACATAACGTATCACGTAAAATTATCGACGAAGATAATAAAATCTTTATTCGAATTTTGAAATATTAAATGCATTATAAATTCTATTTTATTATCTATCTTATATGAGAAATTTTATTTATAATTCTTATTTTTTATACATATAATATTGTTGATATGGAATATTTTCATATTAATTATGTCAAAAAATTATTGATATTTTTATTTAATTTAAAATTATAATGGTGTTTACTGTGTTAATGTATAGCAAAAATCAAAAGCCATTGATATTTTTTTTCTCTATGCCTTTCGATTTTGTCTTTTAATTGGACGTTTTATTTTTTTTTCTTGGAATATATTTAAGAAGTTCATCTCTTATCCAAAACGAAAAAAGATATTTGCAATCGTGAATTGTATAACTGTCGCGTAATCGCTTAAAAAATGAATAAAACATGAGATCAGCATTAAAAAAATTAATTTTTTAATAGTGAATCTTACTCTTTTTCAAAGTGATTACGTGGCATTTACGAACTTTACAGTTATATGTAGAATTACTAATCCAAAATATTTCATCTCGATCAATCAAATCAAGCAGTTCTTTGCTTTCTCACTATTATTTCCAACAAAAATCCAATTTAACAAACTGTTGCTTGAATTGTAACAGACTCGTAAACTTTTCAATTATGTAAATTTCAATTTTATTGGATAATGTGTCAATCCTCAGTCCATTAGTCCTAGATTGAAATTAATGCCCATTAGAGAAACAACAGAAAACATTCCAAACATTAGCCCGCTTCAACTCATTAGGAGAGATTAAGGGTGGGGAGGATATAAAATCCCCTCTGGTTGGGCTCGATTAGGAGAAATGCCCATGTCCCCCTCAAGCTGGCCAAGTTTATGCCAAAAGTCAATATGTTTAAATGGCAAATTCGACCTTGGGCTTGGGCCTGGGCCTGGGCAAGAAGAAGCCCAGAAGAAGGCCAAAGCCATGACAATAAGGAAGTCAATACGGAATGATGAGGCGCCAACAATCTTAACATCGTCCTCCATGCTCAAGGCATGATGTCAAGGAGACTGGCACACGCACAAATAGGGGTCACAGCTAGGCCCCCTGCCCCCACTAATGGATGCGATACGACAGCCACTCCCTAACAAGGATGTGCAGGGAATGGTCGCGCTCACCAATCCGCCGTAGGGACGTGACCCATGCAAACTATGTCCCATCAAAGGCTACAGTGTATCGTCTCGTATGAAAGATAGGTGCCTCCAATACGGAATATGGATGACCACCTCAACTAGCAGTATAAAAGCCGAACTCCATGTCAGAATTAGGGATTATGCTCTTTTTCTTATCAATTCTTCTACAGGCAGTCAAGTTGGGGGCACACCTTGTGCACCCTTGCTGACATGGCAGGACATTTTTGTAAAATTAGATAAAATGTAAGTTGAGGGAGAAGACGTTTGGGACTGAAGTTTGCTTTCCCGCTCACAAACCAGCTTGTTTTGAAGATCAAGTTCTGAGCATCTTGTTCCGACGATTTTATGGCACATCTCCGCCACGGCACATCTCCACACGTCTCTCTCACTCCTGATAATGATTTTTTGCTCCTTCATTGCTAAAATACAGTGTTACGAAACCAAAATACCAACCTTGAATAGCCGTAGTCTGCCTCTCTCTTGCATCCACTCTTTAACAATAAGAGAAAGGGTCTTTTTTTTCTTATTTTCTTTTTTTTTTCCACTTATGAGTTGGGAAGATGCGAACTACCATGGTTGGTTGGTAGATTGACTGACAGAGAGATATTAGAATCTTGGTGAATCTGACTTTTTCTCTTTTATGGTCCTTGCCATGTGATTTCTGAGGTTTTGAAGTTATTAGCTTCTTACAGGGCCACAATTCCAAATTTTTTCCTTTTTCTACTTTGGCAGGTTGCAAATTTTCTACTTTAGCTACTTAATCAGTATTTGATCGATTCTAATAATTTTAGTTTTGTGTATGACTATTTTTTTTTTTTGGATAAAGATTTTAGGTAATTATGCATTCACCTTTTGCTCACAGACAAAGAACAAGAAAGGGTGAAATTATTAATGAATGGATTATTAACTTGTTTCTATTTCTCTTTTAAATTGTCTATTTATTTTCTTTTTTTGTTGTCCGCTTCTTTTTCCCTTCCATTCTCTTATTTTCAAAAGATATTATGGTCGAATTCAAAAGATATTCTACAAAGAAAGACATCTTTTTTTGCCAACAGCATTTAAAAAACTCAAATCATCTCACAATACAGAAAAGATATGCTGGGATGCTTTCATTATTACCCAGAAAAAATATTATGGATTTTCTGTTTTTATCTTTAACGAAGAGAAGGGAAAAGAACATCTGGGTACGCACTGTTTCGAAGAGGAGCTGGGAAGAGAAATTGTTCTTAGTTCATGTGCACGATCAGCTGCAAAGAGAATAGAAGCTGGAAAGACGTCTGAGGGATTTTCGTCTCATTCCATACTGCGCACCGTTTTATTTAAAAAGTTGGCAGCCACGTGGATTTCGTGCCCAAGGGGTGCACGAAATGGACTAACTTCAGCTTTTTCCTTTTCTTATTGGAATTGTGGTATCGTTTGGATTTGAAAATGAGTTGAGATGGATTGTGAATAGTAGTGAGATGAGTTGTAATTAGTAGTAAAATTTGTGAGTTAAAGTTGTTGAATAGTAATGAATAGTAATGAGATGAGTTGAGATGAACTGTGAATACAAACAAGACAGGCATTGAAGATTACCCACAACCCCAAGCCCCCACCTTATTTGTGTTGTAGGTGTCTGGATCTAATACCCAGTGTGTGAAACATGTCTAATCATTACAATTTTTTCATAATTTCAAATATGGAATGAGATGATCCCATCTCGTCTCATCTAAAAATTTTTCATAATTTCATTTCCAAATATCATTCAAGTACAAACACTTTTCAATTACAAATATTCAAAATTTTCATCTAATCATTATCTAATCATTACAAATTTTCCAAACTTTCAAACAAAATACAAAAAATAATACATTTTCAAATTTCAAAATAAAAATAATATTAAAATATTATATTCTAACAATATTTAACTATATAATATTTTTATTCAATTTTTTTTTATCTCATTTTCTAAAATCAAATAAAATATCTTAACTCAAATCATTTAACAACTATTCATAAACTATTTTACTACTATTCACATAATTCTCATATCAATTCACTTCCTAGACAAGCCCTAAAATGCAAGGTGGGGACGAACGATCCACCTCATTGGTTTTCTTATGATCAGAGCTTGAAAAATGAGAATCAAATTTGAACGAGTAATGGCATTTATTATGATAATATTATCCCTTTTGGCTTTCATTATTATTCTCTCAACATTCCATTACGCGATATTTATATTTCACTCGAGGATATTTATATTTCACTTGAAGATTAATCACTTAATGTTGCATTAAAAGATGTCAAGAGGATAATAATAAGAAAGATAGTGAATATAATTTCAATTTGAAATCGGCATATGATTGATTCAATTTTCTGATTAGAGCTATCCACGACAATTTTAAATCAAATATTTATTTAAAGCATATTAAATATATATATATATATATAATGCGGTTCAAGCATTTAAATTAATGTATACAATAATTTCAAGTATGATTTCATTTACTAATTTCAATAAGAATATAGTATTAATTTAAATAGTTTCAATAAGAATACAATCTATGTATTTGACCACATTTATCATCATTTTTGCCTCAAATACTCTTGTGAATGAAGAAGATAAATATTTTTAAGTTATAAGGTCATGGGAATGGTAGTATTTTGTGTAAAACCACAAATTAAATAAAATACTCATCCTCCCCTATTTTATTTATTTATTTTTATTAGGACTGCAAATGGTCCGGTCCGGTCCGGCGATAGCTATCGGTCGGTCCAATCTGTTCAGCCTAATTTTTTTTTAAAATAATTAATAAATTTTTTTTATATAAAATACTAAATTAAATTAAGTGACTTATTAATGTCGATTATGTAACAAACTCAATAAAAAAAATATTTTATATGGTCAATGATAATAAATTAGATGAAAATTATATTATTAATTTATATAATTACTATATAATTAACTAATTGATATTATACATTAGTTAATTCATATAATATTAACAAGTATTAATAACATATTTAAAATTTTATATTGTTAATAGTTATAGGTTAGATGAAGATATATATAAAATATTGTTAATTTATAGAATATTAACAAGTATTAATAATATATTTAAAAATTTACATTATTAATTGTACAATTATTATACATAATATATATATATACACATAATATATATATATATAATATATATATATTTTCATTCGGTCTGGTCCGAAAAAATCCTGGACCGTGGATTGGACCGAAATGGTCGGTCTGTTCGGTCTGACCGGACCGTTTATCACCCCTAATTTTTATATTCAATTAAATAAAAAAAATACTCCGTGTTTTTATCTATTGAATTTGCTACCTCTTTTTATTGAATACAAGGATTAAAAAAGTAATATATGTTTAGTTCTCTTGTATTTATGTACAAGAAATATAAAAAGGAACTCATTTCTCAAACAAAATAATAATAAAAAAAAGAGATTTAAATTAGTTGAAATTTGTTCAAATGGGCTTGAAATGAGTTAGAATATGATTGAATAGGCCCATCGGACCAGTTCTATGAGCGATTATTAAAATGTACTAAAATATACTCGGTTTTCAACTGATTCAAAATTTAATTAGACAATGAATTAATGCACAATGCTATTTATTTTTAGACATGATATTCATATAATGCCATCTTAAACCATGCATGATGATATGCAGCAGATAAGGATTAACCTAAGTCAAGCACCTTCACAGATAAACACAATCTGCGGCAACATCTTTAATCTGCATTTTAAGCTGGATATGGACTGGTGTCTAGGGTCACGCTCAGGGACCGGGGTAAAGGATAACAATAATAAGAGAGAACCATTTTCACAATTATGTTTTAAAATAAAGAATTTTTTAAAATGAAATACTTTAGATCCCATAAAAATAAACTCAAAAACCGATATAATTTGACGTGGTACATTAGATCGTAAATCTATTTTGATTGTAAAATAAATTTAACGTATAAATAAAAAATCATGTCATTTTATGAATTTTTGTTACTTTTATAAGTTATTTTACAAAAATACATTTTATTTAAAATGCAAAAAATATTGTGAGTGCATCATTTTCTAACAATCAAATGGAAAAATGAATGACCTAGCCTGAAGATTAATGAACGAAGATGTATGTAACAAAATTGGGGGTTAGCATTTCAAGTTAAGGCACTATTAGAATTAAATGAGAGTCTACATGGCTTAGGAAAAAAAAAATGAGAGTCTACATGGCAAGTAAATATTGAGGCTTTAAATCTGACTGGTCTAAAGATTTTATTCTATAAATGTTGTTTTCCATGGGTAGTTTTGCCTAAGCTTGCTACATGCCATACGCAGGCAGGCAGCCAGTCTACTACCTGACGGTCTGGGCGGGTGCCCTCTTTTCATCCTGGCCACCCAATCCCATCTTATGCTCCAACAAAAATCAAACCAAACGAAATCAACTAACCAAAATCGAATGAAAATCCAATTAATAATTGAACGAGAATCGATTTGGTACTAGAGAACGTTGTGCAGTCGTGGATCTTTGGTTCGCAATTAGAAAACGACGTCGTGTGATGGTGGATCTTTGGATCGTGACTAGCGAAACACAGCGTCAGACTTACCGAAGATGAAGATGAAGAATGCGAAAAAGAAGAAGACGAAAAAGAACATCAAGAAGAATACAAAGAATGCTAAGGGGGACCTATAGAAGAAGAACGCAAAGAAGAAAGCTAAGGGGGATCTATAAAAGACACATCTACCATTCAAAAGTAAAGAATCAATTATCCTTAAAGGTCAGTACTGATTTGAACAAAATACTTCTTTTGTGGAAGAACATCTTAAGAGACAAGAGTAAGGGAACCAAACGTAATACCTTCCTTTCACTTTCCGACTCCCAAAACTTTTGGGAACTAATAACCAACTTTCTAATAGGAGCGTATAAGAACTAAGTAAACTGGTGGGAAATTGATCAGACCGGCCGTCGGAGCATGGAACCGGCCGAAATCGGCAGGGAACCGATCGGCTGGCGGTGGAAAATAAGCATAACTGATGTCCGCCGATTTGGTCTCAATTCAACCCAGTAAAAAATTGCTAAACCGGCCGACCGTTTCTACCATATATAAATATATATATTTTTTTTTTCATTTTATATCTATATAAAGTTTCTAAGACCTCGCTTTTATTTGCCGGCTTCCTAAAGTTGCGAGAATCAACTCTCCAATACCTTGCTCTCATTCAGCAACATCCAATACCTTGCTTTGAAATCCCCCCCTAGCTATTTACCAATACCTTGCTTTCATTGAAGGAATAAATTATTAATTAGTGTTTGCAGATCCAGTAATTAGTTTGTCTAGAAGATCGTGTCAAAAGATCAAATACTTTTTATATGTTTACATTTTTGTTTATATTATTTTTTTTTTTATAGAAAATGATAGTATCACTATTAAATATGTCTATTAAATATGTCCATTCATATATTTTTATTTTTATTTATTTTTTAATAGTTTATAAGAAAGCGACTATTAGTTAATTTATATATATTTTTTATTTTTTTCTTAACCAAAGATGTTTAAAAAAAAACTCATTTATACTAATTTACACATTTAGTACACATTTGATAGTCACCCTAGCTAGTATTGTCATTTTTTTCACTTAGTGTAAAAACTAATGTTGTGTAGATAAAATAATACGTATGCAAATTGCTCTTAATTTAAATTTGTTTAGATAGTGAGATGAGATAATTTTAGATGAGTGAGATAAAATATTATTTTTAATATTATTATTATTTTGAGATTTGAAAAAATTTAATTATTTATTATGTTTTGTATAGAAATTTAAAAAAATTATAATAATAAAATGAAATGAAATAAAATGAATTGAGAGTATTTCTCAATGCAAACGGATTCTATATATAGTGACAGACCTTGTTCTTCGGTTCCGCATGCGCAGTGGGTACATATCTAACCATCCGGCCTCTAGGTTCATTGACTACGGGTGTGCAGTGGGAGAATTTGTAGCGGCGGCTTTGGAACAGCACGCCTCATCCATCAACGATCCTAATTGTGAGTATGATCATCTACTTCGATCGTTGTTTGCTGCCAAAAAGTAAACAACTTAATTTTCACCAATAAGGCTTCTAGTAAAGCTCTACTACGTAATCCAAAACATGTTAACCCAATCTCTAACTGCATGCACTTATTAGAAGAAATTCAAAATCATTTTTCAAAGTTCAGATCGAAATTGTATTCTTGAGAAATAACAATTTTAAATTCTTGATTTCAAAAACTGAGATATATCACATTATTAGTGTCTCTTTCTATTCCAAGTTTTCACACTAATATATGTACTTCACAATTTGACAGGTAACATGGAAACAAACACTTTACCTCTCGAACAGACAATAGGGACTAGAGCTAATCATCGAATTGAGAGTGGAAACCCTTCAGACAACCAAGATCGTTCTAACTCATCAAACCCTTTAATTTGTCACAACTCAGGTCTCTCTCTCTCTCTCTCTCTCAATATGCACAAACATTATTGGATCTCTCTCTCTTTCAATATGCACAAACATTATGGAAGAAAAAAATAGACTAATAATTTTCTCAATGCCTAATCTAAAGCTAATCTTGTAACTTAGTTGTAGTACTTCTATCATTGAAACTTAAAGAATTGAAATTTGAATCAAATGATTTATTTTAGGCAGTTTATCTTAGATCTAATATGATTTAATTTGCAAGAAAGATTCTAGATTTAAATATTGTATATCAAATCTTGTCATGTAATAATGTGGATGGTGTGTCATTCACATTAGCTTAGAAATAGAAAGAATCAATCAGAATAAATAAATAAATAAAGATTTGAAAAACTTGAATATCCTTCTCACTCAACTCATGGACGGATCTCGATCGTATTTGTTGGAAAACACATTTGGATATCAACCAATTAAACACAGTACGCAAATAAGTTGAACGTAGAAGATGATAGTAAAAATGAAATAATAAAATGAAGTCAACAATATTATATAGGATTTAAACATGGGGTTAAATTTCTTATATAATTTGGAGGTGAAGTGTTAAGAGAATGATACGTTAAAAAACAATAGGGATTTGATTAAAGATTTTATTGGGCTTGAATATGTGGGAGTGGAAAGTTGTACGAGAATGGCGGGAACAATGCCCACATCGAACACTCAGTTTGTTTGGTTTCATCTTCACAGAACATAAATAAAATTATGGGCTTTGCCTGTTGCTAATTATTTGAGCTATTTAATTTAAACTGACAAACAATCTATCAAATTTGAGAAATAATTAGTACAAATCTTAATAAATAAGTCACGCATAATCTTTTGTAAAAAGTAGATCGACCACACATTAACAGAGTGTAAAGAAAACCTTTTTTTTTTTTTTTTTAAATTTTTAAGGGGGCTTATTCTTTTTTTTTTTGGAAGGCCCATGCGAAACTTGCTATTGGGACTTATATCTAACGTTATTCACCAAATTTACTAGTTATAAGTACATAACTCGCATTAATATTGTTATATATATTTATATTAATATACATGCAATCAAAATCGACATAAAAAAGATGCATACAAAAGATGATATCGTTATGTACGCGCCTAGTAGTTTGCGGCTGGAAAGTAGGTAGGTGTTGGAGTTGTTTATTCGTTTAATTAATTTCATAATTCTATGTATAATATGAAAACTGGAGATCAAAAAGCTTATCAATTATCATCTTGTATAATATATATGCATGGCAGGGCCAGAGATCTGGGAGGATGATTATGCGGCCTTACTCAACGCTGTGCGAAGCGGTGATTGGAATGCTACAAGAGAACTCCTCATGAAGGACCACCCAGTTGCGTTGATAGCAAGAGTATTGAGTACGGGTGGGACAGTTCTTCACGCAGCTGTTGAAGCTGAACAGGAACATATAGTGGTGGCGTTGGTCAATATGATTTCGGAAAATGATTTGGAAATGCAAGATGAATTGGGCTTTACAGCTCTACATTGGACAACTATTATTGGGAATTCGAAGATGACAGAGTGTCTGATTATAAAGAACAAGAGGTTGGTCAGGATTAGAGATAATCGAAATGAACTTCCAGTTGCTCTGGCTATGGGCTGTGGGCATAAACGATTGGCTCATTATCTCTATTCTCAAACTCCGTTCGAAGATTTGGTGGCAGAAGAAGGCCGCCATGGTGCTTCACTTCTTAACCGTTGTATTTATAACAGAGATTTAGGTAACAATATTTACTGCATTCACTTCTAACCATTCATTGGCCGTAATTTGTGGTGATTGGATATATTATATGCATTTACGTACGTATGTACGGTACATTAACAACACATGATGATCTTGCAAGATATGGCTTTGGAGTTAATGAAGCGTTGTCCTAGTTTGGCTTTTGCCTTGGACCGACGAGATATCTCCCCTTTAGAGGTATTCGCTAATATTTCGACTGAAGCATTCGAGAGTAGAAATTATGGGATGGTGTTTTGGAAACAATGGATCTACACTAATCAGAGTTAGTACCACTCTTTTTTATCTCTATCTTAGCTTTCCCAAATATCTAAAAAAAAATTCTTACTTTTATACATATATTATATTTCCTATATCTAGTACGTAATTAGTTGAGTAAATAATTATATTTATACACATCTCATTTTACAGTCAACTAATATGATAGTTCAACATCAATATCAACAATACTAACTTATTTGAATTTCAGATAATTTTGACATAACTGCCGTCCTATTATAACAAAGTTGTAAAAATATTATAAAATAATTATAAGTGTATCGTTATTTTTAAATAACTTACATATAATCATTTGCATTCGTTTCGTGATTTAAAACAAAAAAACACAAAAATCAAGACAAGCTTTCTTAAAAACTCAAAAAACTTACAAAAGATCTTTTTCATACACTGATAGACATATCTCAAAATACATCACTTTCACAATTAAAAACCTAGCTAGGTTGAAAAGATTTCATCTTGATTATAAAAATTTTAAAAAAGGTTTCATATCCTAATATGCCTTTAATTAGATAATAACAATTTTGACTTGATTTGTTTATTAAATGAATTGTTTATAAACACAAAATTAATTATGATCGATGATTTAATAATACAACGTCTTGGATGATACTCAGCTAGCTCTAGTACTTGTATGAAGTCAAAGAAGTAATTCATGCAACTTATTATTTTATATATTATTTTTTTTACCTTTATAATGAAAATAGTTTTAAGTATTTAAGGATATTATAAGATGAAATCATAGTCTTAATAGTACTGTACATGCATGTTGCTTGAATTTAATTTAATGCTCCTTCAAGATATAGATTAAAATTAAATTACACTGCATGCCATATTATACTTGCAATTGGCTTTTATTTGCCTTTTTCGTGTTTTGGTGGGGGAAGGTATACACATTTCATTAGATCGTGCTGCCGATCAATTCCGTTTGAACATTCAAAATCATGGTCAAGAAAATACAAACGGATCAGGTACGTACGTGCGTTAATTAATGCCTAAACTTAATTTCTTTCCCTCGAATTTTTTGACTCCTGACATTAATTAATGTTAATCAAAGCTTGATCGGCTTCGTTTTTCTGTCGGAATTAATAAAGATCATGAGCAAGTTTTGGTTTTACTTAATTTGCAGTGCGAGCTGATCTATGGCGCCAACCAGTTTCAAGTCTCTTGAACCACTTGGGTATATATATTGATATTGCATCCATATAATTTTTTGAAATATTTTATTCTTGATCATCTTATTGTTTCATCCAACTTATAAATTAACCCGCATGCATTAATGTTTTGTAATTTTCAAATTAATTATATATATAGGATTCAAGCGCTTAAATGAAATGGAGTTGGCACGAGCTCAATTCGAACAACTTCTGTCTTGTATGTCTAAAGCGGTAACAACTTTAAATAGCAGCTCAAGAAATCGATATATATGGATTATTGTGTTAGCAATCTTCCATGCTATCAGAAGAGGGAACTTTGAATTTGTTGATCGTATAGTCACAAAAAATTCAGGCTTTTTTTGGATGCGTGATGGTGCTGAAAGGACCATATTCCATCGGGCCGTCCTACATCGTCAACATAAGATCTTTAGCCTTATATACAGCATAAAACAGAAGAATATTGTACTAAATCAGGTAGATAAGTCCAAAAATACCATATTGCATATGGTAGGGAAGTTAACAGAAAATACTGCTATTGATTCCATAAGAGGAGCAGCTTTACAAATGCAAAGAGAAGTTCAATGGTTTAAGGTCAGCTCCATCCATCTCTACCTGCTGCTTTATTATTTTGCTGATCTCAACCTACATACACTCTTTAAACTAATCTAGAGATAGATTTTCATAGAGAGGAAGGAGAACAACAATAGTACCCTGTAATGTCGGTATAAAATAATATTATTTTACAGAAATTATACCCTCAATTAAAAATATGGTTATATAAAAATCAAAACAACAAAATTCATTATTCAAAAAGCCAAAAGATTGAAGTGATTGTGCACAAAAGCCAAGGGAGAAGCAATACCAAAAAAACAAAAAAAACTTGATGATAGTCTCAGTTTGTTGAATGCTGATGGCAAATTCTTTTGCAATATTCTAGTTGCGATTTTTTCCTCATATTTTTATTTAATAAATGCAGGAGGTGAAAAGTGTTTGCCCTCTTTCTCTTAATGAAGTTTTAAACGAAGACGGTTTGACTGCCAAACAATTATTTACGAGAGACCACCAAGAAATGAGAAAAGAGGGAGAGCGATGGATGAAGGACACGGCAACTTCTTGTACTGTGGTCGGTGCTCTCATCATTACCATTATGTTTGCGGCAGCATTTACCATTCCCGGTGGCAACAATCAAGATACTGGCATGCCAATCCTCATGCATGACAAACTATTTAAACTTTTTATAGTAACTGATTCTCTCTCGCTATTTTCTTCATCGACTTCAGTATTGATGTTTTTAGGAATCCTCACATCACGTTATGCAGAAGAAGACTTTCTTAAATCCTTGCCCAGAAAGATGATTATAGGCCTTTTCGCTCTCTTCTTCTCTATTACAACTATGATGATAGCCTTTTCTGCTGCTCTTTTACTTATGTTTCGTGGAATATATTGGACCGTTGCTCCTATCATTGGTTTGGCTGGTATTCCCATTATTCTATTTGTATTGATGCAATCTAGCCTTCTTGTTGACATGTTTGTTTCAACATATGGACCAAGCATCTTTCATAGGAAAATGAAGCTTTAGTTTTAATTTTTTTACCTTATTTGTTTTAATGTTGTATTGATATATGGCAAACTAAACATAGTTGATGATTATTTTTCATTGGGACAAATAGCTGAACTTATGTCGCATATTTTGTTATTCATATTTTACATTGATGTTCACCCAATATAATTATATTGGAGTTTGATTTTTTTTTTTTCTGATTTAGGTAGTTATTCTTTCAAATGAAAAATGCTTTAAATCTCTAAAGTTTTATATTGAAATTTGAGAATTTAGAGTGGGAAAAATGAATTAGATCTCAACTTCTTTTGATACAACTGCTTGTTTGGAAAAAAATTCTATCTCAAAATTTTCATCTTATCACACCTCTTTCAAAAATGTCACTCAAACACAAATACTTTCAAATTAATACTTAACAACTTTTTAATCATTACAACATTTTCTCAATTTCTCAAAACTCAAAAAATACTCAACTCAAACTATCTCACTACTATTTACAAATCATCATATTACTATTCACAAAATACTCATCTCATCTCATTCCCCTAAAGGACTCTATAAATGATCTCAATCAATCTCATCTCATCTCATTTCATCTCATATCAAAATCCAAACCTCATTTAAATACAACTAATTTTAAATTTTAAATTTTTAACTTTATTATTTAATCATTACAACTTTTTCAAAATTTTAACTAAAATATAAAAACGCTTCAACTTTTTCAAATTTCAAAACAAAAATTATATTAAACAATTATATTTTAACAATATTGTAACTTTATAATATTTTTATTTAGTTTTTTTCTATATCATTTTTCAAAACTCTATAAAACATCTTAACTCAAATAATTATTCACAAATTATCTCACTACTATTCACAAATTTCTCATCTCATTTTACCTATATAACTAAATGAGGCCTAAATTAGCTCTTAAATAAGCTCAAGCTTGGGGTATTAAAATACATCGTACCAAAAGGAGACTCCCATGGGGTCATTTCATTGGTAGATCAATTTGGCATCGATGGATATCAGATTCTTTTTTCATACAATTTTAACAATTAGAGTGACAAGAAAATAAATCAATCTGAAAATAATATACACATTATATTGCACAACTATATTCGAATACATACCCCTGATCACCATTCCACAATGTTTATTACCCTTTAATAGTGACAAAAATGAACCTCTCTAGTCTATATTTAATTAAACAACAATGTAACTCTTTTTAGTTAGAAAAATGTTTATACAATTATTTTTATAATTCTCAACACAATTTTATTTTAAATTACAGATGTTTCATATAGTAACTTATAAAAAAATATCGTTTTACATAATGCTATCAACTTAAAAGCATAATTGTATAATTAAAAAATTGTATATATACATATATATATATATATATATATATATATTACTCATCTAATCGTGCAATACTTGCTTATCAAAACTCTATTGGACACTGGAGCTCCCGACCGAATCTCTTCAATAAATTACCGAATACTCGAACAGGAAGGAGGAAAAACTCACAGTTTTCGTTTGTTTCTCTGCCTTCTCAGATCAGAATCTCACTTTAGAAAGCTCTGGAAATCATGGGCATAGCCAAATCCACAGCCAGTGATTTTGTCAGAAGGTTCGGTTTTGCTTGACATGGAGGCACGGAGACTCACCATTCTCTCTTTCCATATCTGTCCTCTCGGTTCCAGTTAGACTCGGGGTCGAACTCCCATCCCACTTTTTTCAACCAATTCTTCTATATACAACCGCTGGTGCGGAACCGGCGCGGAACCTGCTGACGTGGCAACTGCCACATCAGCCGATTTTTTTTTAAAAAAAAAAAAAGGAAAAAGTGGGGGGAAAACGAATGAAATGGCTGAAAGAGAGGGAAACGGAAAAAAATTAGCCGAAGCTCGTTGTTCATCGCTGAACCCTCAGAGACCCTCGGAAGGATTCCGTCTGTCCTTGTCGCTGCTGTGGACTGAAGAGCTGGTTGTTTCGGTCGCCGTCCATCACATATTCCAGATCTGAGCCAGCGTCGACGTGGGTCTGCTTCTACAGATTTCGCTGTCTGCTTCTTTCACTGTATAATGACAAAGTAAGAATTTCTCTTGTTTTAGATTTGATTTTCAGTTGTTCTTCACACATTCTCAACGAAATATATAGAAGAATTGTTATTACAGCAGATCAACAACCTTTGGTTTTATGGATTCGATCTTACAAAGCTAACGTTAATATCTACTAATAAGCATTGCTATTTGTTCAACGAAATATATAGAAGAATTGAGGCGAGTTCAGAAGTAGGTAGTTTTTCACTTCTTTTATTTGACAATTAACTGGTGCCGATATCATCAAACATAAAGATAAAAAGTGTTTAGTGGGGCTCTGTATGCATACCCTCCAGAGCCATGATCCAGTCTAAACAATTGGGCAGATGGATTTGGGGGATCACAACAGGCTGGGAATTGGTCACTGAAATGGGATTAGAGTTAAAAAGATGACAGACCCAACTCGCAAAAAGCTTCATTTAACCAAGGAAATTTTTCATCCTGCTAGAGGCTTGAGAAAGGTTCCCCTGAATTTTTTTTTTTTTTTTTTTTTCATTCAGTTCATTGATTTGGTCTTCCAACTTTCAGCTGCTTTCCCAGTATCATTGTGTCCAGAACCCTTATGGATTCCGTTCTCTCCCATTTGTATGATATTATTACAATGGTTATTTACACAAGGGAAGGAAAGTTAAATTACATAAGATATTTATGTTTTACATTAGAAATTAAGTTATTTTTATATTAATCGGATTGTAAGAGTCAATTTATTCCTGTTTTATGCTTACTGGTTTCCGCCTACAAAAACTTGATGAGTACTGCCAAAAGACCTTGTCATTCTTTGAAAAGTTTCTTTAATTACCAATGGCTTTCTTAAAAAGACATGTACATGTTCTTGTTCTTGTTCCACTGGACTGGACTAGTTCTTCAAACAAGCAGGACCTAACTAACTTGAAGCAAATTAATTGGTTTTAGTTTGAGTGATCCATGAAGAAGGTGATCATCAAGGTGCTGTAATGCTTTTGCATATTTTGATTGGTTTCTAGCTTGTATCAATTCGGTCTCTCTTTTTCTTTTATCTCTGCTATAGATAAATGAATAAGTTCTGCTATTTATTAGATAGTGGCTAAATATATTAATTACTTTTTTTTTTAAATATATTAATTACTGTTGAATCTATTACTGTTATTGGAAAAGTTATATCATAAATACTTTTTATATTCGCTCATGTAATAGGCTGTTGTGTACTAGGTGTGACAATAAATGAATACGCAAATATACTTTTGCTTATACGAATAAAGCGCATATCATCCACTTACAGTAAAAGGGTTAAAACTATTGAGAGTTCATTTAATACCTGAGCATGTGTTCTAACTTTCAGCTTCCATCTTCATTGGACTCGGATGAAATGCCCTGCTCAATGCACAACACAAAAACAATAATGAAGGGAAGGAATGAGGCCAACTATTTTAGGATCTTTTCCCACAAATTTGCTAGTGAAATGAAACTGTTCTTTATTGTGTTCTATTCTTTTTAACAGATTATTGGCAAACAATTGGCATGTAAATTAATAGAACATGAAAAACTTTATGGTGTAGATAGCAAGATTTCCTTATTTTTGTGCATTTTATAGCTTATATCACATTTCACTAACTTGAAAATACAGGTCACATTAACATTTGACCGTGAGTATGTCTTGGTAGGAAAAATACTTAACTACACCAATTTGATAAAATTATTTTCATTTTCAAAGAATAGGAGAGTAAATATGATTAATCTTCTAATAAGCAATTTTCAAAAAGGAAATAAAAGAAGGAAGAGAAAAAGAAAAACCCATTCTGAAAATAACTTGAAAAGAGCATAAAAATGTCAACATTTTCAATCTAGAATCATAATATAAAGTATATACATATTAAACTTTGCATCGCCACATGTCATGAATGAAATAAATATTAAACATTTTATTTGAAATGAGATCTATTGTACAAGTTCATAGATTTTAATGTGCTTGGAGTTATACAATATTGCTATTGACAAGATGCATTTGTCTCCCTCTTAGCATGGAGAAAGGAAAAGAAAAGTCATCTACCTTAAGACCATCTAGCTCAAATCCTCCATCTGCGGTATGTTATTTTATTTGCAATATATCAATAAAATTAGATTCAAGATTGTATGATATTTATTTTCTCAATACATGAATAATTTATCCAAACACATTTCAGGACATGCCATCAACTTCTCCAAACATCCCAATGCACGGTTATTATGGACCCCCATCCGCAATATGTTATTTTATTTAATTATCAATAACATTAGATTCGAGATTAGTTGATATTTATTTTCTCAACACATCAATAATTTATCTAATAACATTTCAGGACATACCATCAACTTCTCCAACCATCCCAATGCACGGTTACTATGGTCACCGAGTTTTCTCCCATTTCCCACTGTCAACCAATATCCAAACAATATACAAGTGGTGATGTTATGTTTGCCGTTTAATTTTAATAAGTTGGTTTTTTTGAAGAGTTGAATTGCAATTGTTTTTTTTAAGAGTTTAATTGCACTTTTTTTTTTTCCTTTTTTCCAGAATGCTAATTACACATTTCAACAAGGCATGGAAGGCCAGTTGTCTCTTAGCAATACCTCCGTTGCAAGCAAATTTCTGGGTACGGAGGATAATAGACCCTTAGTTGGGCAAACTGAATCGCCAGCTATATCTTCTGATGTTGAAGAAATTCATCCTGATAGACTAGATGCAGAAGAAATCGAGTGTGGTAGTGCAGGAACATTAGAGAAAGTGGAAATGGATGGTGATGATGAGCCAGTTTCAGGGATGATGTTTAATTCCTTAGAAGATTTAATGAGTTTTTATAAGGAATATGGGAAGAAACGCGGGTTTGGGGTGATGACAAAAAGGAGTGAGAGGGGAGAGGATCAGACTGTTAGATATGTCACTCTTACCTGTGCCCGTGGAGGAAGGCCCGGAATAGGACTATAAATGTTGTCAACCCACTACCGACAGGAAAGACGGAATGTAAGGCAAAAATTAATGCCTTAAAAGTTGCTGATGGAAAGTTTCGGTTGACTACAGTTCACAATCTCCACAACCATGACCTCAATCCAAAGAAATCTCGCTTCTTTCGATATAATAGAGAAGTGAGTGAATCTGTTAAAAGGGTCCTAGACACGAATGATTTAGCCGGCATCCGAATGAATAAGAGTTTTGGGTCTCTTGTTGTTGGTGTGGGAGGTTTTGAGAACCTCCCGTTTTTGGAAAAGGATTGTCGTAACTACATTGATAAGGCACGACATCTACGATTGGGCGAGGTGGTGCTAGAGCGCTTCAAGACTACTTTTTACGTATGCAGTTTAAAAATCCGGGGTTTTTTGCACTAATGGACTTGGATGATGAATGAAGGTTAAAAAATGTATTCTGGGTAGACCCCCATAGTAGAGAGCAGCCTACTAATATTTCGGAGATGTCGTAACCTTCGACACCACATACTTGACGAACCGATATTGGATGCCCTTTGCGCCATTTGTTGGTGTAAACCACCATGGGCAGTCAATTTTGTTGGGAGCTGGCTTGATTTCCTCTGAGGACACTGAGACATTCGTTTGGTTATTCCAAACATGGTTGCAGTATATGGATGGTATAGCGCCGAAGGCTATTATCACTGACCAAGACAGAGCCATGAAAAATGCAATTGCAATAGTTTTCCCAGAAAGCCGACATAGATTTTGCCTGTGGCATATCTTGAAGAAAGTCCCTGAAAAGTTTGGCTGTTACAGTTCTTACAAGAATGAAATGAAAACTGCATTGATGAAATGTGTATATGATACCCAAACGCCGGATGAGTTTGATAAATGTTGGGATCAGTTGATTAGCACGTACAACTTATATGAGAATGTCTGGTTGCAGAGTTTATACACTGAGCGTGAGCATTGGGTACCGTCATTCTTGAAGATGGTTTTTTGGGCTGGCATGAGTACAACGCAGCGTAGTGAGAGCATGGATGCCTTCTTTGATGGTTATGTTCATGCTAAGACAAAATTGAAAGAGTTTATCGATCAGTATGATAATGGCTTGAAAAAAAAGATTGAGAACGAAAATGTTGCGGACTTCCAGTCATTTAATGTCACAATTCCCTGCATCTCTAGATCTCCGATTGAAAAGAGATATCAAGATTTGTACACAAATGCTAAATTTAGGGAAGTCCAACAACAACTTACTGGCATTATTGACTTGGACCTAGTTTTACTTAAAGCGGAAGCTACAATGAAGACCTATTGGGTAGAGGATGAAGTTCGTGTCGAAGATTTCACTAAGCTAGTTACCCATTCAGTGGATTTTACTGAGGACGATGCAGTCGCCAAGTGTACTTGTGGTTTATTTGAAATGAGGTGGATAGTGTGCCGGCACATCTTTGTTGTCTTCAAATGTAACGGGATTAAGACAATACAAGATAGGTACATTTTGGATCGATGGAGGAAGGACATCAAAAGAAGATACACGTTAATCCACAGCAGCTATGACACAGGGGATCAACGGGAAGATGCTAATAGATATTCAAGTCTGTTGAATATCTGTTATAAGATGATTACTTGTACGGCAAGTTCAAAAAAGCATACTGAGGATGCAACGACTAAGTTAAATGCAATGATTGAGCTGTATGAAGCAAACCAAGGACCTCCATTGATGATTGAGAAGTGTTTAAATGTTGATGGCACAAATGCTAAGGACACAACTACAATAGGTAGTTCAACAAAAGTACTCAGTCCACGTGTTGTTCGAGGAAAAGGCAGACCCCCATCTCTGAGGAGAGCATCCAGGATGGAGAGAGAGCTGCGGAAGGTTAAGGAGAAGACGAAGAAACAACAAGGAAAGGGAAAACGCAAAGAGGTAAAAATTTGTAATATTACTTTGTTTACGTACATTGTCATATATATGCTATCTGAAAAATTGGTTACTATTTTATTAGCGAGATGGGGAAGATACACCAGTCGTTGACACTTGTCGGAGGCTATTTGGCCCTTCTGGTATGGACGTCTCCAATGTTGGCCACGTGCAGGTAATATAATAAGTATAAAACTATATTTCAGTTATGATTTATTGCACCGTATTTTACAAGTATTTATGATCAGGCTATCCCAGAAAGCGCTATGTTTGGCACCATACCAGTTGTTGATGTTAGTGGAACCCAACCCCAAGAAACTGTATTTCAAAGTCAAGAAAGCGTAAGTGGATCCAAATTGTAATGGTATTTTAATGACATTAGTCGACGGGATATTAATATGAGTTAATATTTTTTACAGATGCAATTTGGGTTTGATGGATCACAACCACGACAATAATATGATTATCGTGGGTATGTTGTCATAATATTATTCTTCTTATTCTTTTTCCTTTACGTATCCAAGTGTGTATGTTTTCATATAATATTATTCTTCTTATAAAATGTTTTCATTTATGTATCCAAGTTGAGTCCTTGAAAATTCACAAGGTGGAATTCACTTGATGAAATGTTTGCAACCATCCATGTTTGGCACCATCCAGGTTGAACCTTGATAATGGGTCTATTTCTTCCATTTTGGATATACAACCGGTTGTGTATAGAATAATAGTAGTCTTTATCATCACGTAGAAGGACAGTCTAATTTGGCTTTTGCTTGACAGGAATTATGGAAACTGATGATATCATTCTGGGAGTTAGAAGCAGTTTTGAATACTTGTATTTCCAAAGTCTCATAAAGTTGGGAGGTAGTTTTGAATGCATGTATTCCAAAAGTCTCATAAAGTTGGGAGTTACAAGAACTTTTGAGGATCAAAATATGTATCAACGTGAAAGACAAATGGCTATGAATATTTTTAAATATTATGAGTTATATTTCTTCTCTGTTATGTGCTAAAATGAATATCAGTTGGTGAAGAAAATAGTAGTACTTTCCATTTGGAATACTGCATTTGCGAACGGGATATGAAGCTTGAATTGAGTTATGCCCAGGAAAATAGTAGTCTGGCAATTGGAGAGGATTATTTGGCAGGTGAAAAATTGCAACATATCTTAAACGATGGTCCCTATCTATATGTATGGTGTATTTGGAAATAAACAATTTATCCGGCTGAGAATGCTACGTACGTTATAACATATGAGTTTATCACAATCGCCTTGAAAGAAAAGCAGAAGATATGAAATTGAATTGCCAATCCCTGTGAAAGTAAAGAAAAGCAAAAGACATCAAATTGAACCAGGATAAACCAAGTCAAAGACTCACGCTCGACCTTCGCTCGATCCTAGCTTGAGCTTTATGAAGTTGAAGCTCGAGCTATGATCAAGAGAATATTGAGCGTGAGTCTCTGACTTGGTTTATCCTGGTCAGAGATGCATGCTCGACCTTCGCTCGAGCTTTATCAAGTTGAAGCTCGAGCTATGATCGAGTGAAGGTCGAGCGTGAGTCTCTGACTTGGATAGTTCAATATCAGTTGAGAAGTACCAGAGACTCACGCTCGATCTTCGCTTGATCCTAGCTCGAGCTTTATGAAGTTCAAGGTTGAGCTATGTTCGAGCGAATATTGAGCGTGAGTCTCTGACTTGGTTTATCCAAGTCAGAGACTCACGCTTGACCTTCGCTCGATCATAGCTGGAGCGTTATCTTGATAAAGCTCGAGCTATGATCGAGCGAATATTGAACGTGAGTCTCTGACTTGGTTTATCCAAGTCAGAGACTCACGCTCGATATTCGCTCGATCCTAGCTCGAGCTTTATCAAGTTGAAGCTCGAGCTATGATCGAGCGAAGATCAAGCGTGAGTTTCGTACTTTGTTATATCGAGAGATTCACTCGAAACTCTCTGATTTTGTGTTGTCCATGTTCATGTGCACAATTATCCTAGTAAGAAAAATTCTTTTTAATAGTTAAGATAACTATCTCCCTCCCCTCATGTGTTGTTTCTTTTCCTTTATATAATGAGTTTTTTCTTGATACTATCATAGTTAACTTGACAATTACCATTATTATTAGATTTTTCAGAAGGGTCAAGGGCAAAAGGAGCTCACTCTCACATGATAAAAAAGCTGTTGCAAAATGGACATGAGATATAACTATCAACAGTGATAATGATTTTAACTTTCTGAATAACTTGAAATTCTTCAAAGGGTACTTACATGGAAGATAGTAAAAAGAAAAATACAACTTTCATGACCTGTACAATATATCCCACCTGTATCCTATGATATATAAATAAATAAAAACATCAATGATTTGCATCTGGAGGAGGTTGCACAGCGTTTTCAGCAGTAATCACATTCCCATCATCATCCTCAGAATTGTCTATTAGTAAAGCTTCCTCCATTTGCTTCAAGCGTTGTAGGACCGTGTGTTTGAGGTCAACAAATCGACTAGCCATGAAATCGAAATTATACATCAGACTCTCACATCGAGTATCCATGAGATCAAGATGAGTATGTAAGCCATCTACATGACCATCCACGCTATCAATGCGAGTATCTAGATTATCCTCAATGCGATGTAGATGGCCTTCCAAATTATTGAGCCGACTATCGATGTGCTCAAGACTAGCAACAATGTGATCAAGACGACTATCGATGCGACTATCGATGTGGTCAAGATGAGTCTGGATGCGGCTCAAACAATCAAGCACCATTTGTATTCCCGTCTGATTCGACTCTGGTGCAAGGGTGGATGGTCTTGAGCTAGATGGCTGAGAACCTGATGGCGTTGGACAGGATGGGTGTGAACTGGGTGCAGGATCCTCATCATCAAAAGGCCATCGACGAATGTGTGCACGACTGAGCTGGATGGTCTGACAACCAATTAGAGTCTTCAGAGGGATTCTAAGCTCTGTCTTTGGAATAGGAACAGAGTGAAACAAAGCAATGCGAGTGACAAGACTCGCAAAAGGCAATCCCAACTGAGTTTTTTTGGACTGATGAGTCTTTAAAATGACCTTGCAAAGATGGCTTCCCAGATCGATGGGAACGTCATTGATCAGTGCATAAAGCAAGGAGCCTCTGTCAAGGCCGACATCACTATGATGGTTGGTTGGGTAAAGGTTAGTAAAGACGACCCTACTAAGAAGAAGATAGTCAGGTGAGAAGTTTTTGGTAGGAATGGGTGTTCGACCATCCCAACCCCATTCATCTCCACACAACTTGGCGTAGATAGCAGGGTTGCTAGGACCATAGGTTTTAGCATACGGATATGGGGCCTCGATAACACGAGGGGCATTAAGCAAATCAGCTAACATGCCCGGACTGACTCGGATTTGGATATTCCGGAGAGTGACGTCAAAGGAACCATCAGGTGCCATGGCATGAATGTTGGAGTAAAACTCCCGGACCAACTCCGTAGACGGAGGGGGGAGACCAGTGTTTAATGATACCCACTGGTGAGACCGAAAGATATGTGGCAGTATAGTCTCTTCAAGCTCACCTAGATTGACCTCACGCTCAATAATGGGATTGCGCTTGGAAAAATTTTCAGTGTATAGTTGCTGAGCCTGGGCATTATGGAACAGTGATTGGTCAGGAGCAGGAGTTGGCCGGCGTCGTACACGTCGCATGGTGTTTGTCTGTAGGCATAATAAAGCAAATTAGAAATTAATGTCAATTTGTTAGGAAAATAAAAGGTAAGACGTAGCCTAAAATGACAAGTAGCAGACTACTAGACAATATGGATCAACTGTAGCAAAAATGCTAAGAGCATTAGTCAAATTTAAGAAAGTAAATATACTGAAAAAGGGGAACTAGGACTAACGACTGCCACTTTCAAAGTCTTTTGTTGAGACACTACTATAAATGTAAGTGATATTAAGCCTATAAATGCTAGTTAATATACGAAAAAAATTAAAGGTGCCAACTCTTAGTGTCAAAAGAAAAAACAGAGAACCATCTCAAATCACATCAAGATTATTCAAACAACGACATCATGACCCAACCATCCCGCTTGTCAACCTAGAGCATCCATACAACATACAACACGTCCAACACAATCAGCCCAACAGACTTCATGACACAGCCAACCATAAAACAACTCCGACATCCAACATCAACTCAAATAGTAACACCAAACAACCAAAATTTTTACATGTACATCACCAATGGCCCACCATTGTGGCAAATCCAACACAACCAGCCCACACGCATCATCCCATGCAAACACCACATCAACCTAAACAATCAACATACAAACCCAAATACAGCCAACATATAACTCAAAACAGCCATGTAACTCCACCTACACAACCACATCAATCCGAACAGTCTCCTTATACATACCTTTATCCACCTCACACAAACAAGAGACTCCCAACACCATAACTCAACCAGAAAATGCACAACCAATAAGTTCCATCATGTAAATATAATTCATTAGAAATTTCTAGCAATCATAATTTATAAACAACGCACATGTAACTGTGCAACTAATAAGGTACCCGAAATTGGCACCTTGCACGATTTTGTTCCTAAAAAGGTGAAAGTACCAAATGAAAGTCATATTAAGAAGATTCCATCATTCTCACACTAAACGCAAAAAACTCGCCATCTTTTCAGAACTACCAGAAACATCAATTCTCGAGATCTCACTAAGGGCATCCAATCAGAGGTCCCACGCCTACCCCCCATGCATCCCCTAAACCCAAACCAACCATCTTATACTCAATCCCAATAGGATCACTTCCCCGCTAAACCAAACCAAAACCACCCCGGGGCCCGAACTGCATCAAGACAACACAAACTACAAGCAAAAACAACCAACAATCCGATTCTTAACCATAAAACCAACACAGTAGAGCAGATTTCAAGATCATGTAGAGCGATACACATTTTCCCCATACCTATATTCTCCACCTCAAACTTGGTCTAGCTCATCGAGCTGGTTGGCTTCACTTTTCGACGCTTCTATTTTATGGGTGGGTTTGTCGGTTGCTGGGTTCGTGGCTCTTGGGAGCAAAATCGAAGATGAAGACCCACTTCGTCGAGAAGACGAAGCCGATTGCTGGGTTCGTGGCTCTTGGGAGCGAAATCGAAGAGGAAGAGACTCTTTGAAATGGAGAAGACGAAAAGGTTGGCTTCTTGGGGAAGATGATGGGAATGGAGAAGACGAAGAGACTGGGGATGAGGGTTTCGACTGAGATGGAGGGGGATTCAAATTCGGGGAAAAAATCAGGGATTTTGGAGGAGAGGAAGATGATGGGAATGGAGAAGACGAAGAGACTGGGGATGAGGGTTTCGACTGAGATGGAGGGGGATTCAAATTCGGGAGAAAAAGGAGGGATTTTGGAGGAGATTCAACCGGTTCATAATATAATTTAGAGCGACACCGTTTTTGAAACATGCCACGTAGGACACGGTGACGCCGAGGTTCCCCAAACCAGTTGTAAGTAGAGTTTTCCTTTTTCAACCCTCTCCTTTTTCGATTGTGCTTCTGATTCGGATGAGACTAAGCGGTTGCGTGATTCTCAGAAGAAGGTTCAGCAAAACGACTGTGTTTTCTGCAAGATTGTGTGCTGTGAATCACCAGCTCTCAAGGTAAATCAGCTTATTTGGTCATCGTTTGGATGCTGAGAAAATTCATGAAGAGTGGAAGAAAATTGAAATTCTATTTTCACAGTTTTTCATGATTTGGGTTTCGCAATTTGGAGAGCTTGCATCCAGAGATTTAAGTTGAGAAGACAATTTGGTAATTGATATTTAATGTGTAAATATAAAGTGCACACATACTGAATATCTGTATTTCGTGTGCATATATGTATTTTCCTTTTCCAACCTTTCCCTAGTTACCAAACATTTGCCTACTTATTATTTTTGTTACTTAAGAGTCTCCTGGAAGTATCTCCGGGCATTGTGGACCATTTTTTTTACATTTTTTTTCTAGTGGTCAAATTTTTTTTGCCATTATCATTGTATCATTAATTTACTTTATTTGTTTATCAGTGTGAAAAATTCACTGTGAATCTCATCATCGTGAAATCCTCTCACGTTTTTTCTGCATTTTGAGAAAATATTGTTAATTAATTGCTCGCAAACCGCTAACTATTATTACTTAGACGTTTTTCTTGTGAAGCGGGGAAGAATAAGATTTTGAACCCAAAGTCTCCTACAGGAATTGGAATATGCTTGATCAGAGTTTTCTAAAGAATACCAAACGTTTGGAAAAGTTGCCAAGTTTCTTGACTTTTGATGCTTCAAGCACTTGTAGTTGCTAAAACTAGGATATCCCGCGTATGTGACTCAATGCCTAATCTTATGCTCAGTTTGAATTGAAGGTGCCTCTTCATAACATGTTATGATGTGAAAATACATTCTTTATTCACTTTGTTTCCACTTTTTGTTACTCTGTTGAATTTGATTCTCACAGCTCTATGAAGATGATGCGTGCCTATGCATATTGGATACAAATCCTCTGAGTCATGGGTAAGGTTCAATTTATCTTTCTATTACTGGGTGTGTTTATTTCTACTTTGGGGTTCACTGTGGTTTAATGTTCACCTCTTTACTTAGTCCACATACTTTTATGGGCATATATACCAATGCCACACTGTTTTAATCATGAAGTAACTCTTAGGGATATTTGTAGAGTTCCAATTTTTCCCTATGCGCTACCTAATGGAGAGCTTAATCTCTAAGTATCACTACAAGAAACAGGGTCTTTCCCGGCGCTTAAATTTGCCGCAAATAATCCCAAAAATCGCTGCAAATAAGTATTTATAGTGATTTATGTTGCGCCGGACGTTCGTCACAATTGTAGAGCCTTTTAAAAGATTAGCCAGCAAATTACAAAATTCGTCGCCAAAAATTTTTATTTGTAGCGATTTTTTTTGCTGCTAATATTATTAATTTCGCTGCAAATAACGTTGGGATTTCACTCTCGTTTCGCTGTGAAAAAGTATTTGCAGCATTTTCTATCGTCGCAAATACACAAAATATCACCGTAAATATCTTGATATTATTTGCAGCATGTTCAAAAATCGCCGTGAATAATATTTTTTGCAACGGTTAAAATCGTTGCAAATACGGTTGTCTCTTTTTCAGCGAGTAAGTATTGCTACAAAAGCTTATTTGCGGCGATATTTAGTCGCCGCAAATAGTCTGCCATGACAAAAAATATTTCCGGCGAAATATACTCGCCGGAAATGCTTACAGGTAATTAAAAAAAAAATGAACAAAACAGAATGTATAAGAACCCAACAGCTATGCCATTCAACCCAATCACACAATTGTAAACTCAACTAAACTCAACAAAACAGAATGCTTTCAAGTACGTACTTGTCAATCCATCTAAAATCTCGCATGCCTGATTTCATTACAGTACTAATAATAAAGACAAAATAAATAACTAAGTAGAAAATTTAAAGGACAATTAATAGAAATGTCACAATTGAGGCATGCATGCTAGCTAGTACCAATATTCATGAAATAAAACCATACAGGCATTTCTTTTGTAAACCCATCTCATGACTTATCTTTGGAGGGGCCACTGACACACGAAAGGGTCTACTACATTTCATTTTTTCTCAACAACTAGTTTGAATTAATCAAAGCACCAATATTTGTGGATCCTCCCTTGTTTGGAAAAAAGCTTTTGCTACGGGCTAACTAACTAACTAACTATATATATATATGGTATATATAATGTCCTTGAAGAAACCCCACATTTTGGTAGCAAAAAGATGAACCATGACAAGCTGGTTCTCCACTTTTCATAAATCTTCAAGCTTCACATGATGATCATGACGTGACAGCTTAATTTCTAGAAATTAAATCAGAGACAGCAGTACGTAATGTCAAGGCCATTATGTTGTCTTTAAACAATAAATTAAGTCTAACTTACAACTGATGCCGTGGCTATCATTGTGTAATCCACCCATCTCAGATGCTGCCTCAATTTTCCTTTTGAAGAGTGGTACAAACTGGAGGCAACTCCAACTCCAACTAATGAATTAGCATACAGCTTAGTATTCAAGTTCCTCCTGCATTCCCAACAAAAGCAAATAAACAAGATGTAACAATTATGCACGGTTTTTTCATGCACTTCAAGTTATGTACAGAAAAATATAACCTTGGGGCCTGTATTCCAAGAGCTATAAAAGGAAGTGAAGTAAGCACATTAGCCATTGTTTCTGTCAAATTCTTGTCACCTGGCAAAAGATATAGCATGTAAATCAATTGTCTCCCTAAGATTGGGTTGCATAAGAGAAAAGTAAAATGTTTTTTTCTTTGCAATACCATGACAACACCCTTGGATGGGTCTCAAATAGGCTGGTCTGTGTTGCCATATCCATCTGGGGAACATGTAAACAAAAGTTAGTATGGCTAGCTGGTGCTTCACGATCAATTTAGCATCCATTGATCTGCTATGTACCTAGGTAGCAATCAGACTTCCCCATTGGAGAAATCAATTCCCAAGAATTACATACAAATTCCTCACTATTTTTCTTATATTTACGAAATTATACTGATTACTTTACCATATCTGAATACTTAACAAGCATTAATTTTTCACTCACTGCATTAGTTGCTGCTGATTTGCTTCAATAGCTGAGCTTCTACTGACTGCTTCAGGAAAGTCCCCATCTTTATTATTCTCAGACAAAGCAAACATGGTGAATGAGGCACCACATGTACCCCATGAACACCCTCAAGGGCTCTGCTTGGGTTCAGTGTAGTCTGGTGCCTCATAAACCTCTTAGTAATAAATTAAATCAATTTGATTTCCAGCAAGAACTTGTTGGCATTAACTGGAACAAGAGTACCCAAAGCATCCAAATGTACTGCTTGATTCTGTAACAATACAAAGCAACAGTGAGATTAGTGCAAATATGAAGTATGAACACAATGAACTTATGCTGCAAATAGTCTTCTATGATGAAAAAATTATAATACTCAGGATTAACAGAGAGAGTTGAAGATTATAAACAAAAAGGGCATGCCTGGAATAATAATCTTCCACCACTTCCACTTCCAGCAGATGATGCAAGTGGACATTTTCAGAATTTAGAAGTGCTCAAATCAAGAGCTCATTGTAAATTATCTGAATATTGAAAAAACCATGCGAGACTACAACATTTCATGAATTTATTCAATGTGGAAATTAGTTCCATATACATTGGCACAACTCTAATTATGAACGTTAGGGTTTATTATAACAAGACCACATCAAGGTTTTAAGAGTAAGTACACAAAGGAAAGCAGGCGGGGAGGGAGGCAGAGAGGTATACCTCTTTTCTATGGAAGTAAACAATCAAACACACTCGTACACGGAACATTCAGCAGTCGAAATTCTTCTGGGGGAGAATTACCTCGCAGCAGAACTAACAACAAAAATTACCCTGCAGCATCGACTATAACAGCAGTTGAGTCCTAGAAACAAATAAGGAATGCCAAATAGTTGGATGCATCTTTCATCATCTGTTGTATAATAATATATATACAACCACACCACCTTATATAACCAAGAAAATCTCTAAAATCTCTCCATTCATTCAAGTTATAGAGAAATCCGAGAGAGAGAGAGGTGAGGCCAGATTCGGGGAGAAAAGAGATCGCTGGGGGGCTGGGGGAGAAGGAGGGGGTGGCAGTCGAGGTGAGGTGGCGCTGGCGTGGTGGCACTGGCGACGGACTGCGCTTATCGGCGTGGGTTGTGCTTGAGAAGGAAGACTGTGGGAGAGAGAAGGGGAGGGAGGGGGGAAGGGTTGGAGGGAAATGAATGGGGAACGAGCGGGCATTTTAATTTAATGTAGGTTGTTTTCGGCGTCTTAATATCGCCGCAAATACCAAAATCTTTGCCGCAAATAAAAAAGTCGTTAGCAAATAAGTAGTATTTCTAATTACTTTTTGCAGCGATTTTAAAATCGCTGGAAATAATCTATTTTGGCGATTTTTAAACATGCTGCAAATGACCACTTTCACAATCGCAACGATTAAAGATTCATCGCAAAAAAATAGTTACTTTTTCTGGCAAATTTTTCATCGCAAAAAGTCACAAGTCGCTGCAAAAGACCAATTTAGTATTTATGGCGAATTTATCTGTCATAAAAAGTAAAAAAAATCGCCGCAAAAGATCATTTTTCAACTTGATGTAAAAAAACAGCGACGATGTAAAAAATCGCTGCAATAAAGGTTTTTTTACAGCAATTTTATTTCCAACAGATTAAAAATCGCCCCAAAAAACCTTATTTCTTGTAGTGTATACTCAGTGTGTATACCATGCTGGCACTTATGCTGTCTCTTCACTCGTGATTGTTTTAACATTCAATGCAAAGTAACTTTTGCTCCTATAGATAGCTTGGAGAAGGTTTTCTACGATTATACGTTTTGATTTAAACTATGATAATTGTTTTTTAATCTCAACGATTATCACTTGACCCAAGTTATAGGGTTTTCTCCTTCCACCCAATATATGCCACATTGTTTAAAATTTCGTAATTAACTACATCCATGTGTGACGCTTCTTGTGTAAGTGATGCTAGCTTACATTATTTTTTAACATAAGGTGAACATGTGAATCAATTTTAAAACTTTGAGATACAAGGCAAGGTTTTTGCCAGATGCTTATGATGGGTTAGTAGTTTAGGTTAAGGCAGGGTTTGAGTAGTGAGAATAGTTGAGAAGTGTTAAGAATGTTTGTGAATAGTAGTGAAAAAGTAATGAAAAAGTAATAATAGTATATTGAATAGTAGTAAAAAGTAGGTGAAAAATACTGAATAGTAGAAAAATAAGTGAAAAGTAATAATAAAATAAAGAATAGTAGTGAGAGTTGAGATACTCTTACTAACCAAACGTAGCCTAAGTAGGTCATTGTCTTAGCAAGTGGAATAAAAATAAAATTGGTCCAACTTCTACAATACATTTGCTCAAATACGGCTTACTAACTATGTAAAATGGGACTTTCTGAATGGCTTTAGAAAATATTTTGCCTCTAAGGAACTCTAGGGACCAAAGTCCAAAACAAACTTGTTTTTGGAAAAGTGTAATTATAAGACAGTTTTAGGTTCGATGTGGGTGGTACAGTGGCTGAGAGGCTCTTATTGTACCGTATGGTACTTATGGGATTTTTTGGAAGAACTCAAAAGGCCATTCATGATTTAGAACACACGATGGCTCATCAGTTTAGGAAAGGGAATAAAGTAGCAGATTTTCTAGCGAGGTAGGGGACAAATTGTATGTACATGAGCACCGACAATTTATCCCTCCATGTGAGAGGTTTTATTAGATTGGATTATCTTGGTTTGCCTAATTTTAGGCATTAACATTTTTTTTTTGGGTTGTCTTTGGTTGGGTGTTTTTGGTTTATTAGTTATTGGTTGTGAGGGTTTTCCTCCGCCACAAGTGAGGGTTGACTCAATAAAGTTTGGAGGTACCGTCCTCCTTTCATAAAAAATAAAAAAATAAAAAAAAGTAAATATTTTTTTTTAATAAGTAATGTAAGACATTTCTATGGCCCATGTCCTATTATAGCATTTTCATTGGTTTGGCCAAATTCATCTTCAAAATTTAGCCAATATCATACTTTTTTACATTAACCTATTCCATTTAAATTTAATCTCCACATTGGATTTGCCATTTACTCTCTATATAATAATAAAATATTATTTTTTTATTTAATTTATTTGTATCACATTTTATAATTCTACAAATTTAATATTAATAATAATTATATTCTAATTAAATTAAATTAAATTAATCTTTATTACATTTATCAAATATTAAATTAACATTAAATAATAATAATTATTATTATTATATTCTAATTAAATTAATATTAATATTTATCAAATTTATTAAATATTAAATTAATATTAAATATTAATATTAATAATAATTATATTATAATTAACTTAATAATTAATATTCTAATTAATATTAACTAATTAATTTATTTTTATCACATTTTATATTTAATAATAATAAATCGAACCAAATTTATTAATTATAAAAAATACCTATATATTTTGTGAGAAAAGTGAAAATTGAATATTTTATTTAATGTTTGGCTAACCTACTGTTCACCAACAAATTTGGAGAATCACTGTAGCATAAATCTAAAATTTTATAGAGATACCCAATCCAATGTGATGGTTTTTTGGCACATATAGGCTAAAGTTTAACTATTATTGGACTTTGGCCAAACCAATGAAGATACTCTTAGTAAAAAGTCAATGATTTACCTAATCGGTGTGATTTGGGTGCGTTACATTGGTCCTGGATTTAACCAGGCAAAAGACATGATGTGTTTGTACAGTTTCCAAGGTTCCTCACCGTAAAAATAAAAAACAAAAAATAAAATACATAAACATAAAAAGGATAGTGGCTTAGAAAGATGGGAGTTAACTGCATTTTATTGTTTAACTCATGCCCATTGGCCTTTATCTTTTTTTCGAAGGACAAATCTGAACTTCTAAAAGTAAATATACCATAATGCAAACCACATAATTATAATGTCTACTAATATTTCTATCTGGAGATTATTAGGAGCATTAATTTCTAGATTACTGAAAATTGACCCTTTTATATTGTTAAGTACATAAAGACCCACTTGGTATGGTTGGAAGTTTAAGATGCTTATTTGGTCTCAAAAATTTTGTTGGATACCTTTTCAAATGTAGCATTTTATTTAGTTCTCAGATTTTTTTGGTTGCTACCAGAAACTCTGTGGACAAACATGACATCATATAATCATATAACCTCATCTTAAGCTCGCAAGAGATGACAACACTAGTTTTCCCTCGAGAAATGGGAAATATAATGGTGGAGAATACCCACTTGAAATTGTGGGAAAAGGATGCTAAGTATTGATTGTCAAAAAATAAAAATTATGTCCAAAACAGTGTGTCAAACAGTAGAATTTGATTTTTAAAAAAATAGGAGATTCTCTCAACTCCATCCCAACTCTCAAGGGGCGTCCGTCTTAGACTCTCAGTTATCGACAATTATGTTAGGGTTCATAATTAGATAAATAAAATCATAAAAATTAGAAGTTAGAAACATTAAAAATAATTAAATTATCATTTAAAAGCATATAAACTTACTTGATTTAAGCCTATATCTCTCGGCATCAACGCTAACGGTATCTAGTCCAATGAGCGTTTCACTTATCCAATTCTATGTGCAAACGAGGGCCTCCACAGTTGACGGTGACAATGAATGCCGATAAGCATCCAACACGCAACCTCAAGTGCTAAATGCTGACTCTGAGGTAACCGTAGTGACAGGAATGGCTAGCACATCTTAGGCTATACGGGAAAGGACTGGATACTTGGTGGAATCAACTTTCCACCAAGTTAATAACTGAAATACATCACTAGGTGCCTCGACAGCTTCCATAAAATATCGTTCAACCTCAGATATACACCGCATAATATTCCTTGTTGACATGAGTTGATGATACTGCTGCATAATATGATGGCCTCTAACCTCTACAGATGGGTCAATATCACCTGAGGAAGCTGTCGACCCTGTCAGCCTCGAATGTAAGGAGCTACCAGCTACGGATGAAGGCTGACAACTATTACTGTAGTGATTATATAGCTCATCAATATCACTTTTTAGCACTCTAATAAAATTTGCAGCCTTCACAGTCTCGAGGACGAAATTTATCCAAAATTCTAAAACGACCAACTTATATCGGGGGTCAAGGATCATAGCCACAAATAGTAATCTATTTATCTTCTCAATATTCCCCCAATATTTATCATATTTGGTCTTCATTCTCGTAGCCATAGAAGATAACAATCCACCAGAGTCTATACAACTATTTTTCAAGTGGAAGTGAGTTCCGAGAGCTCGCGGAACAATGAGTTCGTAGTCGTATATTTAGATCCAAATAGACGCATGGTTATGTCATAAAAAATTCTTAAAAATTCAACAAAGTACCTCACATTGGTCCATTCATGTGCGTCCGGCGCACTGAGCCCCTATCCTGCTAGCTCTTACAAAGCAGACCTCAGGCCCCCATCTTCAACCTACACTCACTCAAATGCTTTTTGGTACTTTTGTACCACATCCAACATCATGTATGTAGAGTTCCATCGAGTCGGGACGTTCAAGCACAACATACTAGAACATTCAATCTTAAGATCTTTTAATATTGCCTTAAACTTGGCAAGCCTTTGAGGGGAACCCCTTACATATCGTACAATGTTGCGGAATCGGGTAATGGAATCATCAACCTCTTTTAACCCCTCAACAACTATGATGTTGATGATATGGGCACATCATCGAATGTGAATAAACTCGTGGGCCCGAATGACATCATCTCTCACCGTCGTGTTCTGCTTAAACCAATCAATTGATGTTTCATTGGCACTGGCATTGAAAACTGTAAAACACAACACTTTTTGAATTCCCCAATCCTTTAAACAATTATTCATCTTTGCCCCAATGGATGCACCTTTATGATCCACAATATCTTTAAAGCCAATAATTTTTTTTATGCAGAATCCATTCATTGTCAATGTGGTGTGCTGTGATACACATGTAGCAAATGTTCTGTATGGACGTCCATGTATCAGTCGTAAACAACAGTCTGGCCGGTGGTAATAAACATCTTCCTCATCTCTGTCTTGTATTTCGCATGTCTCTTCATATAATCTCGCATCACCGTATACTGTGATGGAATGAGAATAAAATGCCTTTTCATACCAAAATGCACCTGAGTCTGTAACAGAACTTTTAAAGTTTCTAATATGCCTTTTGTACCAAAATCACTGTGAAGATATGCACACTTCACCTCCAGTTCCATGGTTAGATAGTTGATAAAGAAAGAATCTTGTGCATAGATTATATTTTTACTATAGTCTCAACAAAGTTCTAATATGATCCACATCGCCCTCGTCTTATCCTCTCTCCCCTTTTGGTTGGTACTTGTTGATGATCAATCACTCAGTTCCTTGAATACACTGAGATGTGTGGGGATTTTTACTAGGATGCATGTCTGCTTACCTGTGTAAAGTTAATTAAGAACCATACTTTTGTTGAGAGGTGGCTGACAATTGTTAGTTTGGAGCTTGACCCTCTTGGTAGGTTTCAACTCTCAATTTGTGTACATCTACTTGCTGAAGTTGCTTGAGAAATCTATTAATGCGTTATACAAACAATACGGCTCTACCCAAATTTGTCTCATATATAGACATAAATATATCTCCCCGTGTGTTTGGGGTGGGGGGAATCCAAGTTGAAATTCTTTTTGTATGTCTCCTGGTTAACTTATGTGCAGGTGATAGCTGCAATGTGTTCGAAAGTGCCGTGTATCAACAGTGCAATAATGAAAGCTACTGGTTGTGGTGTGTATTTATATTTCACTTCTATTACTATTATGTATTCTTTTTTCTTTTTTTTTTTTTCTTTTGTAATCTTCCACATATTTAGGTAAGTTGCACCAACCTTGACAACCATATATCCTTCAAAGGAAGGGCATGTCCCTCCTGGTATTGGGGAAGAGGTCGATGCATCGAGAATCCCATAAAGGAGCAAAATAAAAATGGCTTACTTACTCTGTTTAGGTGGTTAAATTTGAATTAAGTGGGACTTTAGTGCTTAATCTGCAAGTTTAGGATTCCAAAAGAAAGGTCATCTAGCCAATCCCCATTTGGAAGAAACTCAAGAAATTTCCTACCAGCCTGTTGTATAGATTGCAAAAATATGTGCTCCCATTTGCTTTGCCCCTCATGATCAGTATTCAGAGAACCAAAAATGGGTGACAGGTCTTTATGGTATGGTTGCCAATTGAATTATTCGGGGTTGAGTTTGCTATTCTGTTGATACAGTACCTATGCACACAATCTATAACTTTGGCAACCACTTTGAAATCAAGAGCTTTGGGACTGTGAAAAGAGCTTTTAGGAGCTGAAGCCACTAGCTGTTCAAGAGGAATCCCTTTTCAGTAGCCTGATAGTGATGTCTGCAATCTAGAAAGTAAGAACAATAAGATTCTAGATACTGATAAAAGAATTAACGGGAAATCATGGAGGAAAAATTCTCTTTCAAGTTTCTTGTCAATAGGCAGGCATCCTAGAAAGTTTCATCAATCAAACCTCCGGAAGACAGAAGATAGAAGACATGTATAGCTGAAAGATTGAACAATCTTTATGTGTACAATATCCTAGAGAAATCAAGCTGTTACACACAAACCAAACAAAAGTATGGAAGAGAAAGTTATATCACAAATCAGGAAGAGAAGGATATTACAAAATCAGTATCTGCCATGTGAGAACGACACCAAATGTATTTGAACCTAAATGAGCAACTAATGCCTGCCTTCTTCATTGTTGAATCCATCTAGGCTTGCTGGATTTCCTCTTCAAGACTACAATCCATGTAATCGCTTCCAACAAGAAGGCAATCGCACCCAATACAATAATCACAATCATGTAAGCTGATTTCCATTTCTTTGCAGGTTGCAAGATGTCGTAACCTTTAAAAATATTGAGAATGCAAAGGACAAGTATGGCGTATCCAATGGCATGGTGGTAGATATTCCAATACAAGCGGTACTTGCGGTCCTTCTTTGGCCTCAAGAATAAAGCAAAGATCTGTAGAAGCCAACAAGGATGTTCCATCAGTAGAAAATTAGGCATCACAGCATGTTACCAAATTATACAAATGCCGCCATTTGAAGCCAACAAGATGTATATACAAACAAAAACAAGATGTCATTTCACTGACTCTCAAGATTACGCCATTTGGGGTGTTGAATGTCAATAAATGCATGTAAAGGGAACAACGTACACATGACTCCCTCTCAGTAATCAAGAACAAGGCATGGCTGTCAGCAAGGCTTTGCCATTCACGGCAGGCAAGTAAAGGTCATTCGTTGATTTGGTTTCAATGGTGCTGTAGCCTCTGCCGGAGATGGAAGTGGACTTCCGAGTTCCGAAGATAATTGATGGAGAATCTGCTTTACATTCTGTGCAAAAGAAATAGAAAAAACATAGCAGCCTTTTCAGTTCTCTTTGGTCCAGAAAATTGAAATTCCTTGGACAAATTCCACCATTTGAAGCCAACAAGATGTATGAACAAACAAAAACAAAATACAGCAACAATACTCAACACAACCTCAAACGTGGAGCTTTAACATTCCACAGTTTCTTTCACTTACAAATTAATATCTTTGAGGCAAAAAAGGGTTACAGCAATCTTTGTATGTTCTCAAAATTGCAGCAAAAAACCAAGTGAGATATCAACAAGAATAACAAATATTGCACTTGTTTTAGATTTAATTGACGTGAGACTTCCCAATGATTATATCCCTGATAAACAATAAATATTTGAAACGAAATATTTTCTAGAACTTTATGCAAATTAAAGATACTTTCCTCTTAATTTTGAAGTTTTTCCCAAGGGAGAAAAGTAAGAGAGAAAATAACAACTATTAGACATCCAATCTAAAATGTGATCGCACAAACTATCCCGAAAAGTTTGCAGCTCCTGGGCAACCAGAACCCCCTTTCCATGAATTTACAGTTTCCCAAATCACTAAAAAAAGAGAATTCGTTCCAATAATCAAAGAAATGGAAAAAAAAATGGGAAAGAAATGAAGTAAGAGGGAAAACAAAACCCACAATTTTCATCTTGGTCCTGGAATCCCCTCCGGAGGGAGAGGCCATCTGTTCCCCAACCAAACTTAGCGTGGACTTGGCGTTCAAATTGGCCGTTTGAAACTCATACTGGTCCGGCGAGCCAGCGGTGATGGAGGGACCTGTTAGACCAAAAAAAGGATTTTAGAATGCAGAATAACACTTTAAAAACAAGAATAGATAGGTTTTAATGCCAAGAATAATATCTCCAGTCATTGATGTTATTCACTAGTTTTGCTGCATTTCTCACTGTGTTTGGCACTTCCAAACTCTTATTCACTCTATTTAGATGGTGTAAGACTGAAGTGAATTGAGTGAGTGAGTCTAGGGACCAAACACTGTATTTATAGTTAAAGCCTCCATCAAGTTTCGGTGTCTACGTGTCCCACGTGCTCCTATTTTCATGGGATCAGTTATGAACGTAATGAATAAGAGTGATGGACCACTTCAGGGCTCCTAAGCAATAGACTCGTTCTCACGAACAGCCTCCGTGAGAAACGGTCAACATTCTCCCGATCCACACTTCTAATCTAAGATTTTATCTTAAAACCATCGAAAATCTGCATTTAAGTAATAAATACACGAATCATGGCGATAGGTCCTCTAATGACGAGTATTACCTTCCATGTATTACTATGTATTTATTCTTTAAACATTATAATTTATGTGGGAACTATTTCTTAATGAATAAACCCCATGTTTATTCTTGGTCCAACACAGATGAATTTTTCTCAAAAATTAAATAAAGGTGCACATCAATATGAGAAAAAACATCAAAATATTTTAGAATTTCATTAAAATAACATTGTTCATACAATGAAAAATTACATAATGGACCCAAGACCCATGTTTACTACATGATCCTTGAATTTCAACGGTGGCATGCCCTTAGTCAAAGGTTCAACGATCATTAATTTAGTGCTTACGTGCTCAATGACTACTTTATTTTTTTTAACATGTTCCCTTATCTTATGGCTAAATATTTAATGTCGATGCGTTTACTCCGACTCCCACTTTTGTTGTTCTTAGCCATAAAAACAGCAGCTAAATTGTCGCAATACATTCTCAATGGCCTAGAGATTGAATACATAAGTCTAAGCCTAAAAATGAAACTCTTAAACCATACACCATGTGAATTAGCTTCAAAACAAGAGACGAACTTGACTTCCATAGTGGAAGTGACGGTCAAAGTTTGCTTGGCACTCCTCCATGATACAGCTCTATCGACCATAAAAAATATGTATCCAGATGTTGATTTGCGTGAATCAATATAGCCAGCAAAGTCAGAATTTAAGTAGCCAATTACTTTCAGATTATCCGTTCGTCTATACATAAGCATGTATTCTTTGGTTCCTTGAAGGTACCTCGTTACTTTCTTCGCAGCTCTCCAGTGGTCTAAACATGGATCACTCTGATATCGTCCCAACATTTCCATAGCAAATGCAATGTCAGGTCCTGTACAGACCTGAGCATACATTCGGCTTCCGACAGCAGAAGCATATGGAATGTTCTTTATTTGTTCCCTTTCAAGGTCGTTCTTTAGGCATTGATTCGAATTAAACCTATCACCCTTCACAATGGGAGTTATACTTGGTGAACAATCCTTCATCTGGTATCTCTCTAAAACTTTAGTAATATAGGTTTCTAGAGACAGACCCAAGATACCTCGAAATCTGTCTCTATGGATCTTAATGCCAATGACATTAAATGCTTCACCCATATCCTTCATATCAAAATTTTTAGAGAGAAATTGTTTCACCTCATGCAGCAAACCCTTATCATTGGTTGCTAGCAAAATGTCATCCACATATGCGTGGAGTGGCGGCGTTGGGCAGATATTGGAGCATCGCAGGGTTCGCCGCGAGGAAGCCGTCTTGAGGTGACAGTGGGAAGACCTTTCCAATGCGGGTTGGTGGCGAGGACATGAAACAGATAATTAAACCAGGTTAAGTTGTCCAGAACAGAAAACCAGGTTATCCACTTGTCTTGTACCATGGTTGCAGCGAAGTTTAGGAAGTCAGAAGTCAGAAATCAGAAGTCTTAATTACACAGAGGTGTGATCCTCTCATGTCTCCCGCCATGCGAGGCACTTGGACTCCTTTTACTCCATCATCTGTGGAGTACATCTTACTTCCTGCCTAGTGCTTTTCATTAAAGTGGGATTGGTGTTCTATTTTGTCTGGAACTGACATTTCTTTTTTAAGTTTCTCTTCGTCCAAGGGAATAGACATCTTCAGCGACTATTTCAATTCACTTCTCTTGCTGCGATCGATCGAGTCACTGCGACATTTGACTTAAAACTCGACCACTCACTCACTGGGTTGCTTAGCCATGATATTATCTTTTTCTTGCTAACCCGTGCCACTATCTTTAAATTTATAAATTTGTTAATGGAAGTTGACTCCTGTTTGCTTTCAATTGATCTGTGAGTAATTTTAAGAGCTAAAGCTGCTAAGATTCTTTATTACATTCTTGATTGTACTCTAGAATTAAAAAGCATCTTTAAATTCAGTATAGATCTCATACGTAAAACACTGATGGGTGACTTTATATACTTGATTGTACATTTTTTATAACATGTATATATAGGGGAAATTGTACTTACCGTCCTGCTGGTATTTAAAAATATATTTTAATATGTCATGAATAACCACCTTTTTGATAATTTTCAATTAAGAAAATTCAATAAATTAAAAACACTTAATTAAAAACTATTAGTTTTTATTGATAATTATCAAATCTAATAGTCAGATCGAATGCGCCTTGAAAAATCTTTGGAAAGAGGCCGCATCAATCGAGTATGCATCTAGACAAAAGCTAGTATATACTGATTCTCATTTTCTTTTTTTATTTAATTATTAAACAAGGTAAACTATAAATAAATTGATAGTATAAGATCATTAAATATAGAAAATGTAGCTAACATATAATAAATATAACACATACATATATAACAAGATATTAAGAGCTTTAAAATAAAAGCTCAAATGAGTCAAGTACGTAGAGCTAGCTTATACGGATTTTACTTATGTAGCTGACATTATCATAATCAAAAGTCACATTAGCCTGTTGATATAAATATAAATGAAGGGGCCGTAAATGCAAGTTTGCTTGAAATGGTTACAAAATTAACCTTAACAAAATAACTCTATAAGTTGTATATACATGGCATGTCATAACGAAGTTGTATGTTAATTATATTTTTGTTTAATCAAGAAATCATATAGTTAACCTTATATGCAATATGGTTTATATTATACTATATATATATATATATATATAATGATAACACATATTGTAATTTATAAATATTACTTTTAAATTGTAGTTGCATATTATTATATTTTTATGCTATAATTAATATACAATAACTTATAACATAATAAGTCATAAGTAATATATATATATATATATATATGATGTATTATTTTTTTAATTTAAAAAGCGTAAGTTAATTTATATTATAAAATGCTATATATATATATTTACGACCTTCTTTATTGTAACTGTTTCAGTATCTGTTAGAAACTGTTAAAAACAGAAAGTGAAGATGAGAAGAAACTGAGTTAAGAAGAAACTGATTCTCATTGATATGTTTTGGTTACACGTGAGTCACATATATATACATTACAAAGGAAAGCAGAAAAGTAAAAAGAAGGTACTGAAAAGCAACTTGATTATGTACACAACATCAATTCAGAACTTTCTATGGACAGTATGGTAGATGCAGCTTTATGCATCGTGTTCCTCATGCTTTTCTGAAATGCAACTCTGCATTTCCTCAGCTATGGTTCACTTTTTCCGTGCAATCACCTTTGCTGTTGCTGCTACCTCTTGTACTGCAACATACTTTGTCAACTTTATGCATGTATTTGAGTGTTGCAATATATCTCAGCCATACTCTGGTTGTTGTCCTTGTGTAGAACCAAATTACATTGTGTTTGATGTATACACACATGATGTTTGATGAATGATGCCATACTTTTTGTAAAAATCAGTCATAGCAAATTCAAATCCATTGTCAGTTCTGATTTGCTTAATGTTTTTGTTGAATTGGGTCTGTATGAGATGGAAGAAAGACTGCAGGAGAGATCTTGTGTCTGATTTTAGTCTCATTAGGAAAACCCAAGTAACTCTAGAATAATCATCCACAATTGTTAAAAAATAATGAAATCCTTGAAGAGAAGCATGTGAGTAAGGGCCCCATATATCACAATGGATTAAATCAAAAGGAAATGAACTGCTTGAAACACTTGAAGGGAATGAAAGTTGTTTCTGTTTAGCCAAATGACAAACTGTACAATGAGATTTTTCTTTGGACTTTACATTAGGTACATCAGAATGAATTGAGTTCATTCTTTGAGAAGATAAATGTCCTAATCTGCAGTGCCATAAGTCAAAATCTTGATGTACAGCAGCTTGGTTGGCTTGAGCTAGACTAGATGGGCTTGAAGGTGGAATATTGGTGTTGTCTGGTGATGAAGACAATAAGTAATAGAGACCAGCATGGACTTTAGCAAGTCCAATCGTCATCCATGAAGAGAGGACCTGAATGAAACAAAGATTGTTTAAGAAAAATAGACAAGTGTCTGGCCTTTGAGTAAGTTTACTGACTGAGATGAGGTTGAAAGCAAATGAGGGAACACATAGGAAATCAGTGAGAAGAAGAGAGTCTGAGAGTTTAACAGTGCCTATGTGTGTGACTTGAGCTTTTGTACCATTTGGAAGTTGTACAAAAGCTTGAATGTAGCAAGAAGAATTAGTAAAAAATTAGGTGGAGCACACAATGTGATCAGTGGCTCCTGTGTCCATGATCCATGGTGTGTGATTAAATGTATCATGCTGATCTTGTGAAAGAACAGTGAATTTATCATGACTTGTGACATTGAAAAGAGAATGGTTATGAGAGATACTAGGACTGTAAGAACAATGATGATTACCTGCCAGATTGGAGTGAGCTGCTGTCGAAGAGGCAGGTTCTGAAATAATTGGTGAGGAATGCACAGGGGGTGGCATGACAGGTTTATTGTGTTCTAAGGTCAACTGAGGGAATTGGGCATTGACAAGAGCCACGAGGTGTTGTGCTTGTGCTTGAGAGAGTTTTAACTGAGAGGTACTTGGTGCAGGAGATGCATGGCTTGCAACAACAGCTTGATCCATAGTGGAACCATCAAGAGCAACCTGGTTTGCAGAGTGAGCAGCAGGTTTTCCAAAACCATTTCCAAACTTGGATTTGGTGAATTTGAAAGTGGGTGGGAACCCTATTAGTTTGTAGCATTTTTCCTTTGTGTGTCCCATCTTCCCACAATGTCCACAAACCAAATCTGTTTTCTCCTTTTTCTTTGAGAAATTCTGATAAACAAGCAAGGCAGATGGTTCTGTGGTAGGAATAGCTATGTTTCTTGCTTGCCTTTGCCTCTCTTCTTGTAAAATAAGTGAAAATGTATTATCTAGAGAAGGCAAGGGGCTTAACAAGATAATTTGCCCTCTAACAGCATCATAGCTATCATTTAAACCCATTAAAAATTTGAAAACATAGTCCCTCTGTTGAACTTCACCAACATTTCTTAAAGCATCACAAGTACATAAACCACAAGAGCAACAATGAAGTGGTCTATAGCTATGCAGTTCTTCCCAAATGGCATTAAGTTGGGTGAAGTAGTCACTTACAGAAAGATGCCCTTGAACTATGCCACTGAGTTTGTGTTGAAGGTGATATATCATAGCTTCATCAGGCTGTGCAAAGCACTCCTTGAGTTTATCCCATATCTGTTTAGCTGAAGTCATGAAGAACACATTAGAGGCTATGTCCTTGGAAACTGAATTTAAAATCCAAGCAAGCAGAATGTTGTTGCATCGTAACCAAGAAACATAAGAAGGATCTGCAAGGTCAGGAGTGGGAATGGTGCCATCCAAGAATCCTGACTTATTCTTGATTGAAATGGAAAGAAGAAAAGATCTGCTCCAAGAAATGTAGTTGGGGCCAGTCAAAGGTGGTGAAACAATGACAGTGTTTGCATTGTCACTGTGATGCAAGAAAAATGGGCTATTTGGATCTTCTGTTGGAGAAGAAGAAGAGGAGGATGAGGAGGCCATAGGTTCAATGAAAGATGATTAAAAAAAAAAAGGGAAAATGAGAAGGTATTGCAGGAAATTATTCCTGCTCTGATACCATGTTAGAAACTGTTAAAAACAGAAAGTGAAGATGAGAAGAAACTGAGTTAAGAAGAAACTGATTCTCATTGATATGTTTTGGTTACACGTGAGTCACATATATATACATTACAAAGGAAAGCAGAAAAGTAAAAAGAAGGTACTGAAAAGCAACTTGATTATGTACACAACATCAATTCAGAACTTTCTATGGACAATATGGTAGATGCAGCTTTATGCATCGTGTTCCTCATGCTTTTCTGAAATGCAACTCTGCATTTCCTCAACTATGGCTCACTTTTTCCGTGCAATCACCTTTGTTGTTGCTGCTACCTCTTGTACTGCAACATACTTTGTCAACTTTATGCATGTCTTTGAGTGTTGCAATATATCTCAGCCATACTCTGGTTGTTGTCCTTGTGTAGAACCAAATTACATTGTGTTCTGTAAGAGTATCACTCTTTTCTTCTTCTGCTTGAATTTTGATGTTTTTGAGAAGCTTCACGTCACGTTACGTAGAAGAAGGTCATCTTATATCATTGCCCAAAAAAATGATGATAGAATTTTTTGCTCTTTTCATCTCCATCATAACTATGATTGCGGGCTTTTGCCTTACCATTACACTTCTATTACGGGAACAAAGATAAATTCTCATTCCTATCATTCTTTTGGTTGTTTTTCCACTTCGGATATTTTCGTGGACGTTCATTCCACTTCTTGATGCTGTTGTGGGTTCAAGCTTTCGACCAAGCATCTTCTAATGGGACTGATGACTAATGAATTTTCAGCCAACTTATGTTGCATATATATTTTGTTATTTTTCATATTTAGATTGACGTTCATTTGGGTTATATTATTTTATCGTTCTTTTGGGTTTATTTTTTTGTTATATTATTTTATCTTTATTTTATAGTAATATTATTTTGATTTTTGTTTTTCAAATTAATTTGTTCATTTGCATATATATTGTCATTTTGCAAAATTTTGTTTATCTAATTTAGATTGTTCCTTTGGCTAAGTGCGGTTTGGATAGTAAGTTAAGATAAAATAAGTTGAAATTAGTGGAATAAAATATTAATTTTCATATTATTATTATTTTAAAATTTGAAAAAGTTGAATTATTTATTATATTTTATGTAGAAATTTGATAAAATTGTAATGATGAGATGTGATAAAATGAGACGAGTTAAGATAAGTTTTGTATCCAAACAGGGCAAGTCTAGGAAAATATGAAACATGTTTCAGTTTTGCTGATCAATAAATGTTACAAAACCATCTTTATACGTCTATCTTCTTGATAGAGTAGCTTGAATTCAAAACTCTACTTAACTCATCTTATCTTATCATTACAATTTTTTAAAATTTTCATACAAAATATAATAAACAATTTAAATTTTTCAAATTTCAAAACACTAATAATATTAAAAAATATTATTCTAACAATATTTTATTCTTTTTTTTAATAAAGAGCCGGTTGCCACACACATAGCAGACCTATTTCAAGTTTATTAAATTAACCCTCACTTGTGGCGGAGAAAGATCGTGGTAACATCATTACACTTGGGGGTTTTCAAGATAGAACGCTATAAATTAACCCAAGACCAAGTGTCAAAACACGCCAAAAGAACATATTAGAAACCAACATCTGACAAGCCTAAAGCAAAAAAACTGAACCAAACCTAAAAATCAGTTGACGCTCTTATTCTGTCCATACGCACCTTCCGCTTATAGACGAATGGCATGAAGACCAATTTTATCAACTTTGACAATCCCTTTGAGCAAAAATGGCACTTCATTGTAAGTATTCCATGTACCATTTTTCTGAACTGAATCCCAACTTGCCAAGAAATCTGCTCCTACATTGCCTTCTCTATAAATGTCTCATCTTAGCTTCCAAGGTAGCAAGAATGGTTTGTATCTTTTCCCAATAATCTTCAAGGTACCATATACCACATCTCCCTTTTTCTATCCAATGAACCACTAACAAAGAGTCTAATTCAATCTCCAATTTTCAAATTGCCAAATCCTTAAAGTACTGAAGACCATAGGAAAGTGCAATGAACTCAACTTCATTGTTAGATCCATGCCCCAGTTCTTTAGCAAAAGCCCAAATCAGATTCCCCTTTTCATCTCTAATTAAGCCACCTGCACCCATACGACTTGGATTTCCCAAAGAACTCCCATCCACATTTAGTTTAAACTAGCCCGAGACTAGCTTTATCCATTTCACAAGACAAGATCTCTGTCTCTTGACAGGTTTGATAGGGATCGAAAAAAACTTCAACACTTTTTCGTCTCCATCATTCATCTGTTTAGTAGCACGCAATCTAAGTCCCACCCAAGCTATAGCAGCCTTGATCGAACCCCACAAAGTGCCCACAGATGTCCTCCTACCTTCCATACATGCTTTACATCTCCAAACCCAAAGAGACCAAGTCACAATAATAGGCACAAGAGCAAGCAATGTACCTTTTTGAGTCGAATGAGCAGCGCGCCGAAACCATACTTCCATAGTTGCTTTCTATGATCTACTAGGGTCGTACGACATCCCCTGCTATATAGATACACGTCTCCAAATATCTACTGCAACCATCCCTTTTGCTAGGACATGATCTTGGTCTTCCACACACCCTTGAGTACAACACTCACACCTTGAAGCCAAAGGAATGCCTAGAGAACTAATTCGACTATCAACAGTAAGGCCAAAATGGAGTGAGTTCCAAATGGTAACCAAATACTTCTTAAGAAGCGCATAATGCCAAATCTAAGACGCCCATTTAGATTTGGGAGCATGAACACGAACACAATACCAAGCCGACTTTGATGAAAATTCCCCATTCAGATTTGGCTTCCAAATCAACAAGTCTTCTCCATCTTTTTTTTTTCCCCTGGGCAATTCAGGAATTCTTCCATTTTGGATTCCCCCACCAATCTCTGCAACGGGTCCACATCCCAACCATTATGAAGCCTGCATTCCTTTACTTTAAGAAGCGGACAATTAGATATCTCACAAGAGTTTAAAAGGACACCTGATTTCAGCCAAGGATCTCGCCAGAAAGAGACATTTCCATCCCAAACCCGCCACCAGGAGTTGCCTAAGATCCTCGGAACCATACCCACAATATGTCTCCAAAAAAAAGTTCCTTTCCGATGATCCACCAAAGTCACATGCTTATCTTTCAAATACTTGTTCATGAAGAAATTTGCCCTTAAAGAATCGCATGTCAGTAGATTCCAAGCGAGCTTCAAAAATAAGGAATCTTGAACATCATCTGATTTTCGGATATCCAAACCCCCTTCTTGAGTCAGAGAGCAAACTTTATGCCAAGTAACCCACTTAAGCTTTTGCTTTCCGTTCGAGAAACCCAAAAAAAATTGCTCATGATCCGATTTATGGCTGAAATAACGGAGCATGCATAACAAATAATAAATGAACAAGTATACTAGCAACAACATGTCTTAATAAAAGAAGGCGAGTACCAGAAGATAAAAACTGGTTTTGCCAACCTTCCAACTTTCGTCGAATGCAATTCAATAAATCATCAAAATGCGACACTTTGATCCAGCCTACCACAAGGGGAACCCCCAAATACTTAACGGAAAACAACCTTCAGAAAAAGGCATCCGCTGCAGAGAGCTCCTTTTCCGAGTTGTAGTGGCAAGCTTGGAGAAAAAAATAGAGGATTTTTCTTTACAAACCACCTGACTAGACCAATCTTCATATAAAGCAAAAGTATCTCTGATATTTTGAAGAGAAGATCTCCCTCTATTTGCAAAAAGCACAATATTATTAGCATAAAGTAAGTGGGAAACAAGAGGGGTACCTCAGGAATATGAGAAAGGAACAATGTTACCCATAGCAAAATGATGCTTTAACAATCTAGAGAGTACCTTTTCAATGAGAATAAACAAATAAGGTGAAAGATGATCACCTTGATGCAAGCCGCGTCCACCAAAGAAAAACCCTTTTACCAAGCCTTTCATAACCACAGAGAACGAAGGAGTCGATATACAAAACCCAAAGGAAGTCATAACATGAATTAAAAAATCCCAGTCTATGTTGTCATATGCCTTAGCCATGTCAGTTTTAATGGCGACGTTACCCCCCTAACATTCTTATTAAGCATGTGAATAATTTCTTGGGCCAAAGAAATATTTTAAAAAATACTTCTCCCTAGAAGAAAGATACCATATTCTGGAGAAATATTTTTATTTAAGATGGGTGCCAATCTTCGAACCAAGATTTTAGAAAAAACCTTGTACACCACTGAGCATAAGCTTGTAAGGCGAAATTTATCAAAACCAGTAGGCTTCTGCATTTTTGGAATGAGCACAATATAAGAAGCTGAGTAAAATCTAGGCATCGGGTTTCCAAGAAAAAACTCCACAACGGTTGCCACCACTTCAACATCAACAATATCCCAGCACGATTTATAGAAGCCGGAACCAAAACCATATGGGCCTAGGCTACTCTCCACAGGGATGGAAAATATTGCCTCTTTAACCTCTTGGATCGAAGGGAGCTGGAGGAGATTAGCATTTTCCTCCTCAAGAACAAAATTTTGCACCAACATCGAAAAATCTAGAAGATCTCTACAAACTCTAGCTCGACTAAAAAAGTTTAAATAATCCACAGCACCTGAATGGGTAGCATCCGGGATGTCCAAACAAGACCCATCTCGAAGCCTCATTTCATGAACTATAGGCTTAGCTAAAGAGGCAAAAGTTTAAAAAAACTGAGCCGAGGCCTCTCCTTTTTCCATCCAACTAAGCTTCACATGTTGTGAAAGCCTAGTTTCTTCTCTTTGCATCCAGATAGCAAGTTCTTCCTTGGCCACCAATAAGGCCATCTCCGTATCTTCTGAAAACCCATCCTGGAGTTGGCTTTCTAATTGTTCAATTTGATTTTCCAAAGATTGGATATTTTTTTCAGTGCGCCCAAAAATTTGACGGTTCCAATCTTTTGATACCACTTTCAAAATTTTCAGCTTTGTGGCAAGGCCAAAAAGTCCCATAGTACTAGTCTGTTCGATCCAAGACTCCTTTACCATGTCCCTAAAATTAGGATGGGACATCCACATTTGCTAAAACTTAAAAGAATAAGGACCATAACGAGTAGTCGAGGCCTTTAAAACAAAAGACAAAGGGGCATGATCCGAAGTCAATCTTGCCATATACTTGTAGAAATCATCTGGCAATAAACCTGCAGCCACGACATTCATCAAGCATCTATCTAATTTAGACTAGTTTCTGGCTAAACCCCTCTGACCATTACACCATGAGAATTTACCCCCAACAGATTTCATGTCAATGAGTCCACAATTGTCAATAAAATCATTAAACTCATCCATGACAATCCTCAATCTTGGTCTGCCACCACGATGTTCTTCCTCCCCCCCCCCCCCCCCCCCCGAATAACATTAAAATCACCCAGGCATAACCAAGGTGCATCTTGGACTGTGTTTAGCTATAGCAATCTCTAGAGTTTTCTCCTATCTAAATGGTTACATTGAGCATACACCACAGAAACAAGCACTTGCCGAGAGTCCATACACAAAGAAACAATCACATGTTGAGCACTGTAATTAATGACCGACATCTGCAATCCTTGTTTCCATAACAACCAAAGTTTACCACCAACACAAAGATTAGAAAAATAATGCTCAAAATCCAACAAATGCTTCAAGCTAACCATTCTATGATCATCTGCAAATGGTTCAACTAACATAATAAAATTCAAATGTGATTTTCTAACCAACTTACAAACCTTTTCTGAGACGATCTGAGGCCCCAGATATTCCAAAACATAGGGTTGCAAATCATAAATTCATACGAACGGGTTTGCTAGGAACCCGAGTCGAACTTCTGAGCAATTTTCCCCCTTTGGCCAGGTTCTTTGCATTCTGGGTATCACCATCCAAGAGATATTCTTTATTTTTGCACAAATGTTCCCCACACTCCTTTTCAGGGACAGACCCACAATCTTCCTTACCTTCCATTCTCAAGGAATCCAAACCCTCTTGTACCATATTTCCATCATCCTGAATAACTTGTGGAGACCCTACTAACACCTCATCCACCACCACATCGTCAACCAACTCCTCAATCACGACATTACCAAGGCTCTCTGGCCTCATGTGATCCCTTCTTTGTTACCCACTTCAGAGATAGGCAATTCTAAAACTAGTAAATGAGCTTCGGCAACAGCAAGACTTACAACATCAATATCATTCGAAACCTGATTCTGAATCCTATTCAATATCAAATTATGTTTTCGATGGACAACAGTAACCCCATTATCACTATTCAAGTTTTGCTTGCTATTCAATCTTGAAAACTTTTCAATGGATAAAGCCTCTTTTTTGTGATTCTCATGGACCCCCATAACAATATTCAGTTCAAAAACTTGGACAATTTCCCGTCCAAATCCTTCCATATTACCAACATCATTTCCTTCTTTCAAACAACTGGTCCAGTCTCACCGTCAAGATCCCATCTCACCAAGGACCCTATTTGGTCTTTGGTTATTCCTTCCTCACTTGGTTGTTCCTCTGTTTGGTCTTTAGATATCGGCTTCCAAGTTTGCAACTGCTTATCTCCTCCTTTCAATTTCCGGTCCATTTCTTTATACCTTCCTTCCCTTTGCATAATTTCAAGTTATGTCCTTGCATTTTACAATGACTACAAAATCAGGCAGAGTTTCATATACAACTTCAATATGCCAACTCTGTTCATGATGAGGAGTACCAATCCATATGCCACAGATAGGGGCTTTTGCAGAATCAATTTCCAAACAAACTCTAGCCCCATCAGTTTTGGTAGCACACTTAGTGGCATTATCACGATGTAAAGCTACCAATCAGATCAATTATATTTCTCATGTAGGACTCATGGTAAAAATTAGGAGGCAGGGCAGGGAAAAAAACCCATACCGGCACCTTTGATGGCTCTGCTTCCTCATCAAAATCTGGGTTCCAGTGAAACCCACGGTATGGCATGCCATCTATGTCTGTTGCCTCCCTTGAGAGCGCCTTCACAAAGTCCACTTCATTCAGAAAATGCACAAACAAGTTACGAGCCTTACGCATCGCCAAGACAATGGGTTGAGCATCCAACCCTCATCTACTTCGTATGAATGCCCGAATCACATCAAGAGAGGGTCGTTGCTTGAGGAATTTAAGAACCATGGAGAATCTAAATGAAGTTGTCGACCTCTCAATTTCCTCTTTGGAAAACGTCACACAAAACTCTCCATCTATCAATTTGTCGGACGAAACGAGATCTCCACCTTCAGTAAGAGCCATGGAGGCTTCGCCACCATGTCGGCGAAGGTCCTCATCCGCCTAGACGGCGTTGAAGTATAATATGTCCTAATGCGTGCAAAAATTATTATAGGACTTTAAATTGTTTTGGAAGATCACTGGAACTATGTATGTATGCATCTAGATTCTAGAATCGATCCGATTGGGGGTCTTTTCAGTAACAATAAATTCTAAAAAGTTATTTGTTTTATGCTAAAGTACTTAAGCGTCTACTGAGGCAACGAAATTTCCATTTCCTACAATGGATGAAAGGTACCCAAGTCAAAATATCATTCAAAAGAATCCAAGGGAATTCGGGCTTGATTGTTCTGTGTAGTCGATTCGCTCAGTACCTCCATGAACAGAGTCCATGAGCTCAGGAAGAGAAGTAGGGCCTTCGGTCAACCAAGAGAGGTCCAGCCCTTCCTGATCATTCAGAATTCGTTGCGTTTTTCTTTCGAGCTGATCAATCAGCTTCCAGCCACCCAACCAAAAAGCTCTGCATCGAACTTCAGCCCCTTCGAGTTGGCCACGGGGCAATAGCCTCTGACTCCTCACACCATTGCGGCAGGAGGGGGCTTGCCCATCAGCCTACTTTGCCAAGAGGTGGCAGGAGCGCAACGACCTAGCCCAAACCTACTTAAACAACCTAACCGGCTCTCGATTTAGCTTCTTGGCTTAGTCAGCTCTTCTTTCAAGCGCTCTTTCAGCAAAGGAATGAGATCTGTCACATGGGTGATCAACATGCGGGCTGGCATTGTTCTTTCGTAAGTTCAGTCAGATTGGATCTTACGCGATATATATAGTCTGGTTTCGCCAGGTGGACATCAAGGTCTTTATGAGTGACTACCCTAAGAAATCAGACTTATGCTCAGTTCTCTTGTTCTTGTTTCATAAGCTAAAGAGATCGTACCAATGTCTGAAATAGAAAGTGGGGTGTGGTCACCGGTGAAGACGACACTTTTGCCTTGGTACGGCGAGGATGAGACAAATGCAGCCGGATTGCTCGTCATATGATGGGTAGCCCCAATGTAAATGTAAAAAACCTTTTCTAATCTAGCTTAGAAGATGAATACATAATACCCAATCCTAGATTTCTTCTAGTTTTCGTGATTGAGGGTGGTGGGTGGTTAAGACCATGCGTCCTAGGGCCATGGGCAGTGGGTTGGGTATAGATAAATAAGTTTACCTATGAAGGCTAGGAAGGCGAGGAACGAGAAACCAAGTAGTAGGCCGGAAGGTGGAAGCATGAAATATAAAGAACTCCGGATGTGAGGTCCGAGGCTTCGCCGACTGGGAACAAGCAAAGAACTGATGTATAAGGCTTACCAAGGGAGATGCTTTTAGTCTTTGAGTCACAGAAGGATGCTCTATAATGACTATTTCCCGGAGGCAGATTCGCAATAAGGGCCTGGCTCTGAACCAGCAAACGTTGGCTTTGGGGCGAGGATGAAGGAAGCGGGGAAAGATTTTCGAGTTAGCTTCTGCTTACCTGCATTAGAAGTAAAGTCTTGGTACCAGTTACATACTTTTCTACCGGACTGATTCGTTTTAATTTCCTATCCTCCCCACCCCAAGAGCTTCTCTCCTAAACTAACTGGATGACCTCCGTGCCGTGGAGGCGAAGTCAAGCTTCGGCTTGTATTAGCCTGCGCTTTATTACAGGTAGTCATTCCCCCCGTTCCTTTAGTCTTTTCAACGGTACTTGAATCTTAAGTCGCAATCATGTCTCGCCCCCCCAGTATAGTGACCGGTTCCATGCAACCACATTCAATCGCGTAGACTACCATACTAGATAGCCCACTTTTCGTCATATTCAAAATATTCCAACATAAGAGATTCCAACAAATCAAGTAAAAGTAGATTCACCCTTAGGCCGAGAAAGAAAAATTCAGGACTTTGGGGGATGCTTACACATTTCCTAAGACACTACTTACAAGGCTTAAAAGACTGTAAATATAAACTGAAGGAAAAGAAATTCGCCCCTCTACCATTTATCCCACTAACCGATAGGGCAATGGACCAGGAGATTGGACCCTAAGCCCTATAGGAAGAGTAGTGCTACTAAGCGAAGAAAGGTACCTCTGCATTGATTGACTAAAGCAGGAAGACCTTCTGACTGAAACAACCGAACCGTCTAGAATCTGTCTTTGCTCACTCCATGAGATAATCTACTTTGTCTGATTTACTTCATCTGGGGATCCCTATGGTATGTATCTATCCTCTACTTTCTTTCTCTCGGTATGGTTCACCACATGTCTGTCTCTCTTTCAAGCTAGGCTTGGTATCGCTATCTCAGTCTGCTGTCTGCTTTCCCTGACATCGGTAGTACTATCAATGAATCTTTCCTTGCATGGAAAGATTGTGTATTAAGTAGAGGATTCCATTCTGCTTTCCCCCTGAATGAAGAAGTATGAAACAGTGTGAGATTGTTCGTGCCTTCTCCTAGAAGTCACTCACTGACGAATTGTTGATTCACAAAATATCGTAAGTGACCATTGAACCTTTTTTAGATAACTTCCCCTGCTAAAACAGGAATGGTGCCCAACTTAATCTCACATGCAGTGAGATTCTCAAGCGGTATCCAGTAACTCAGTTAGACAAGACGGGAATCGAACATGTCTTTACTTAAAGAGGAGCTGCAGAAAATTATCCTCTAGGTCAAACTTTATGGCATCCCTTTGGAGTATTGGACAGCAACTGGCCTTAGTCATATAGCTAGTGTAGTGGGAAGGCCGATGTATACAAATAATATGACCGCGTCAAGATGCAGAATCCGCTATGCTAGGGTTTGTGTGGAGGTAAATGCGGAGACAATACCTCTTGTTGCGACAAATCGAGTTTCAAAAGCCCATTTATCAATCACATTTTCAGGCACACCAGTCAAAGTGCCATCGGACCCTCGAATGCCCTTGGAGACTGGTTGACGGCTTCTCCGGTCAAGCAACAAAGGCGTAACAAGGAAGTTGGAGAGACTGGTCATAAAAGGACTTAATGACCCAGTGGGCCCTGTGACCAAGGAACAGGCTAAAGGGGATGCTCTTGTCTTCCCAGGTCCCTGATACCATAATTTGCCTCTTTCGTTGACTCTTGTGAATGGTACTGATCCCCGCCATTAGCACTTAGACAAGATGGATAAGATTTTCAAAGAATTTGTAGCGGTGAGAGTCAAAATGACTGATCGTGATCAGTAACCGCAAAGTCTGCTGAAGTCATTTGAGTCTTTGACAACCACTCTCTCCCGTGAAACTCCTCCTTTAACTGTGATTGATCTGATTTATGATACATTTGTTGAAGCAATCCGTCATGAGCATCCAAAGATCTTCCTCGGTAAACATTCTAAGGAACAATGAAGGAAGTCACGAAAGGAATCGGGGCAAAAAAAGAGAATAAGTATACTAGAGAGCTGGAAAGAAGCTTGCTATAAGAAAAAAACTTTTCCGCAGAAAGGCAGCAAAGAAGTCGACTTAAGAGAGTACGGGCAGATCAAGTGAGGAAGATAATTTCCGATAGAAGCCCAGAGGAAATTACATAAGGTCTGGAAAGGGCTATACATAATCTAATTCCTTCCTCCCTTTCTTCCCCTGTTTTGGAGATAGATATAGCCCTCTCGAAACCTAGCTGTTTGAGTTGCATTTTGGGGTAATCAAAAACTAAATCCCCGAATAAGTACTTGAACCCTTCTCCTGCAAGGTATAGAGCAACTAAGGGTACTGTGGATCCTGCTCGCTTTGGTTCTGCTTCTGTGGTGACCAAGAAGCAGGAGCTTGAGAATGAACGAAAACCATAACAGAAATAGGTAGTTCATAGAGGTCTCTAGTCTATTTTCATGTTCCGATCTCTCCATTTTCTGTATCCTATGAGTGGATAACTAACAACTGATTCACGAGATATCCTTTGCGCCTTAGCAAATAGGAAGAAGAGGTTTCATACTTATTAATTATAAGATATTTGCGAATCGAACTCAAGTCTACCTGTAAAAACCAGCCCTTGAGCGAACACCAACAACTGAAATCGGAGAAAACCACTTCACTATCGGATAAAACACCTGGCACAAAACCATCAACAACCATAGGAACCATTTGCAGTAGTCCAAGAATTGCTCTATCCCTAGGTCACTCTCAAGAGTATGATCGGAGGCCCATCTTCTTACTTAACGAGTTTGTGTCGCATAATGTGCCCTTCTTCCTGTGCCAAAAGAGAAAGGAATGGAAGGAAATGAGACTGCTCACCACTCCATCTCCATCCCGCTAGCACATTGTACAACTCGCCAGGAGCAGCTCCTTAATCCGCACTACAACCAATCTAAATTTTCTCCAGATCGATATATGATGCTAAACCGAGACCGAGATAGAGAGAGAGGGCTGCCCCTTTGTTGGCTCTTCGAGACAAAAGCACTCATAGGAATGGTGCTAATTCCCATGTTCCTTCTAGTCTCTTTTGGTTTCGAGAGCCTCCCCCTCCCCCAAGGCAAGCCAGGAAAATGTCAAAAGTTCGATTCTCCATGCCAAAAATCAGGGGGCTAAATAGCTTTATCTTTGTTTGGGACTGGACTGCAACGAGCCAATTAAGATAGAATGTTTTATATGAATAGGAGTCAGTGTTCAAGGCAGAAGAAGAAAAGAAGTCAAGGCAGGACGGAGTGAACCAATCTCTGTCAACAGGACTCTCAACGATCCAATAGAACGAGAAATTGTTAGTTTGGTAAGCTGGTATAGAATCATCAAATCTTGGAAGGAAAGCAAGTCAGTTCGATAGCTGTCCAACGGGCAAAGAGCTTTCAAAGAAGCCATTGGAATTCACTGAAGTAGTGGGCGGGGCAGGTGTTGCTTTTCCAGCTGGCTACTAGCTTGCTTGGGCTAGGGCAATCATCACAGAGAGGTGATAAAAGACAGAGGTTAAGCTTGACCTACGGATAGGGTTAACCCTTGCAGTCTGTAGAAACTAGGGCCACTCCTTGTCCTTCTATCACAGCTCCCGTTGTGGGGAACTAAACTTTAGCATATAAAACTTCTTCATCAGGTAGCTCATCTGACAAATGAGTGTCATCTGAGGCAACTTCCTTGATTCAGGTAGGAAAGAAGGGGCTATGGCATGAAGCTTGGTTCATTCATTTCTTTGGAATCGAACTCTCCCCCAAAGGAAGGGAAGGAAGCAAGCAATTGGGAATCGGTAGGAAATACCATTTCGGCACAATATGAGGCGGGGTGGACATCGGATTAGCAGGTATATAATTTTCGGGATGCCCCAAAACATTAGGAGCATAAAAAATCCAAATGGAAAAAAAGATAGCAAAAGCTACCCAACCTACTAGTACACAACAGGCCGTCAAGAATGCAGTTAGCGGTCATCGATGAACCGAGCCGGGTTACCAGTTCTCGCTCCACCTTTTCGGCTTAGTCACTCTCTCGTCGTTCCTGAGAGCGGTCGCGGCTTCCCAATGTGCTTTACCCGGATTAGCCATAAACCGGCTTAAGACTCCAACCGCATAAGAAAGTTATATATTTGATTATTCATAAATCCATGCCTTTTAAATCTAATATCGAATATCGATTCAAAAATTCTTCTCTTCTTCCCAGACTGAATGGACTTTGCTTTTCTGCTAAGCAAAATGATAGATGAGGCTTAGCCAAAGGGTTAACCGGCTTCCACCAAGGATAGATGGCGCAGAACCACCTAACGGTTGGCTCTTTACTCCCTCAAGACTTGCTTCTTATTTTTCTTTCACCCTTCATCCCCTTTTATATCAATACGGAGCTACGAGCAAGTCTGCTCCGAAAAGAAAAGACTCTCGAACTGCTATTCCAGGCCGCTTTCAGTTAGTGTTCAGTGCTTAGTGATCCCTCGCTGTCTGGCTGGAATGGTGGCCTATTACTTATGATGACTCGAGCTCTTCTTCCCGAGTATCTCGCCTGTCGATGATCTCAAGAAGTTCATGATAGCTGAAATGGAAAATAAGAATCTATCAACGATAGTTTGCAATCTGCTCACTCGTAAGCTAGTCAAAGGTATTTTTATGCCAATGATCTATGGCAAAACTTTAATGAGCATGGCCCGCTATCTAAAAGACCATTAAGAAAGAAATAAGGTCAGGAAAATCCACCATTAAAGAGCCATTGGTCAATCGGGCAGTTCAAGTAGTCTCTGAGAAGAAGAACGAGCCATCATCAGTTTTGAGTTCCTTGGCTTGTGTTCTAATAGTAACCACAAAAAGAAAGCGGGGAGCATTCTCTACCAAAATAATGATGGAGGGGGTTCATGGTCCCTAGTTCCGTTTGTCGGGCCTGCTTCCCATTCATTCTTTTATAAGGATGCTCTTCGGCTAGTCAGTAGAGTAGTTGGCACACGCTGGTCAATCCAGTACGTACGTCGCTTTCATTCCTAGCTGACCGGCACGGAAAGGCTGTTTAAGTTGTTGTTTACGCGCTTAACTCACTAGGAGAAGAGAAAGATTCCCTCCTTGTCTAAAAGATGAAAAGATGGATGAGCCACTCTCGGTCCTAAAGTAGATCAGGAGGAAAAGACAGTCCTATTTTTGTCCAACCTTGAATGGAGTCCCCTCCGGAGAGAGATCTCCCCTCGGCTCTGCCCTAGTCATGCTCCACAAAAAACCATTTATGGGAAGCTTAGGAACCAACCTTTGACTTCTTATTCTTCATCAGAATCTTCTTTCTCTTTGTAAATAATCAGACGTTAGCCCTGAGTCTGCTGGGTCTTCCTTGTATTGGAATGGAAGTGTAGATATGTTGCGCCCACCTGAAGTTATTCTATTATGAATTGTCATGCCTTCGAGTTCAATAAATTCAAATAAGGTTGAGTTCCTTCGCTCCATTCCGAGCTGCTATCTCCGACTGAGCAATTGCGCCACGGAATGGATCAAAGAACTGAAGACGTTTCCAATACCAACAGCAGCGCCCGCTAAAGCAATTGTAGCAGCTCTGGCACCCATTGATTTTGCACCTTCTAACATCTGACTCATCACCCCCCAACATCTGGTAATAAATTTCTGATGATTAGGATGGAAGCATAAAAAAGGGGGCTCCCCAACCACCATAGTGTGAGCTGGGAGCAGCTCCGAAAAGTGAGGCCTACTTCAAAATTCACTTTCAACAACGTCAACAACACCACGAAAAAAGTAAACTATGGTTGCCCACTGATATGATCATAGGTGAAATCCAATCCCTTCGCTTCGCTTCCCGGACTAGTAACAGGTGGCCCTCTTTTTTTTTTTTTTTTTGTTCACTCGGCACGAAATCATGAAGAAGCTGGAATAACTCAGAAAGAGAGTGGCACCTAGCCTTTGAGAGCGTCTGTTGTCTTTGTAGAGGAACAATACGATTTCCAAAAGGGTTAGGTGGTCCGCGCTCATGTGAATGTGGTGAATATCAATTATATCGATCTTTGCGAGTGGGCCTAGCCTATTGTTCCACTCTAGGATCGAACAGGTTATCGACCCGCAAAGCTCCGCAGAGCTGTCGTATGCTGGTACTACGGGGCCCACGGCTTTCTCGATCACTGTTCAAGCGCGCATTGCTTATCAAGCTTAGTCAACATAATTGCATAGGCCCAGAAGCCCAGGTAGCTCGGCATGGGAGGAAAGGAATATCTCTAAACTAATGGTCGGATGAGGAAACCAAACCTTGTGTTCTTGATTTCTTGTTACCTTCTCGAACATCTGGAAGTTGGCATCATGGAACGAGAGCGATTGCGGGTGCGAGCGGAGAGGCTGGGCATGAGTTTACGAGCCGTGAGCGCGGTGGAAATGGGCTTCCCAAAAAGCCAGCTCCGAGCCTGGGTCAGCATAGAATGAAGGGGACGGCCCTAATGTTGTGTTGGCAAAGCCAGCTTCTTAGGTTGTGGGTGGAGAAGAGCGTGTTCGGGCACCTACCCTAGGTAGGTCCTCTCTTCTCTATATAAAAATCCCCATACCTCTCCTTTTCTTCAAAGATAGGGAACTCCAAGGCATCAACATTTGGGAAAACGTACCTTGAGGGGACAGCCTCTTCGGGAACCTTCTTTAACCCTATATTTACCAAAAATCCAAAAAGATGTTTTCCAAAGTACACCTTATTCTAGAATCATGCAAGCAAAAAACAATTATGAGCTCTCTCTGCCTCTCATAGGGAAAGCTAGTTCCCTCCCGCCCTAGTTGCACTATTCCACCTACCTAATCCCGGTTCACTAGGGGATGATCCAGCCATCGTGTGCCCGGTTTTTTGTCTTGATTTCCACCACGAAAAAAGAAGGAAAAATTCCGGAGGCCGGCGAATTAGCACTACTACATAGTTTTGTTTAGTGAGAAGTTATGGCTTTTGTCCGAAACGGTTGGTAAGGCTGAGCCGAAGGTAGTAGATAGACTGAGGTGATCACTACTCGATGTCTGAAGGTTTGGCACATTGGTGGATATTGGACCGGAATTGTGATTCGCATACTAATGGAAGCAGTCATCACTTTTATAAACAATATGGGAAAAACTTCAGTCAATGTGATGGTTTGGGCAAAGTACTGTCAATCATTGTGGTTCCTTTGCCACTAGAACGGCCCGGTAGTCGAATAGTTGACTAAGCCGGTCTCTCACCAACTCCTTCTTTGCGGTAGGTCTTCTATCCGCATGAGTTAGCGTAACAAGAATGAATTTCTTGATTGTGGTGGAGGTGACTGCAATGAGCAGAAATCTCACTCACCGACCTAAACGACGAGCAAACACTCGAACGTGAGAGCAAGGGATCACCCAACAAATGGACGAGCTCCAAGGAGGGAGGAGAGAGGCTATTCTGGCTTAAATTCTTTGACTCCTCGATACTCAATCAAATCCTCTTTTTTGAGGATTGAGTGCACTCCTATAGTCCCATATTTAGTAATTCCTGAATTTTGTCTTCTGTATTGAGGATCATCAAAATAAGTAAGAATACTATTTTTGCGTTCGGTCAGTGCTGGGGTCCGTCCCTTCGGTCAGTCAGTCAATCCTTCCTTCCCGCCCTGTCGTCCTTAAGGGAAATCCTGTTTTAAGCCAAAAAGACGGAGTCTTTCAACATTTCTTAGTCGTCTAAGCCTAAGCCATATCGCTTTTTTATTGAGCCTGTTCGTTCCTCCCTTTATGTGGGAGGTTTCAGAGTTCTACGACCAAGAAGTGATCCTCTGGACAACTCCATTTGTCTCTGGGAGGAACAGAGAACAACCTGACTTCAACCTCTCGCCTACCTATGCCAATATAAAGAATAAGTGGGAGTTTCTTTTGATGAGACTAACTAGTCGAAGCCTTCATTAGAGTTTTCTTTTCTCTCCCGGGGGCAGGAGCGGTAGAAGAGGCTTTTGCTCCTACAGAAGACCTTGCTTCAGATCGCAATGGAATACGGTCAAAGGAGCGTGGCGAAGGGGATATTTTTTACTATTTCACGATGGACAGAATTTGATTGAATGATTGTGACGAGAAGAAGCTTTGTTCGATAAATGCGCAGTGGACCCTCTTTCCATACTTCGTAATGGTGAACCTCCTGATGGAGTAAACTAGCTGCACTCAATTTGTCAAACCACGCCCTGGGTGACTGTTTGAGCCCATAAATAGATCTTTTCAGTCTACACAACAAGCAACGGACGAGCGCGAAAGCTGTTGCAGCAAGATGTGAGCTTTCCATTACATTCAATCCCCTGAGCTTTGCTTTCTATCGTCTGGGGATGGACCTCCCACCACTAGCAAATTCTCTTCAATAACCGTAGGCATTTGAATGAAGCTCAAAAAACTATAAAGGACTCTTATTAGGCCATACCCCTTTTTAGTAGCCTACCTACCCTCCTTTCAATGACGCCAACCCGATGAACACCCTTTCAGTCTCTCTCGAAGTCTTGTCCAAAGCCTGCGCCCCTTAGTTTTCCATGCCCTGAGAGTGATGAGTCCTTAGCCAGTAATGCCAGTGCTTATTTTCTTGCTTCCACTGAAGATACTCTTTCTTCGCTCCTCTCCGACTCGCTTACTCGCATAAGGGTCGATGCAATTGAGTCCTTTTACTACTCTAAATGAATGCTCTCGTTAGTGGAGGATATTCGATAAAAGCAAAGAATGTAACACCCCACATTTTAGTGTATTTTTACTGAATGAATTATTTTTATGGATTCAAAATTTATTCTCTTATTTTAAAATTAGTGGATTTTAATTGGGTTATTTTCAGGATTTTTAATTTGGTGAAAATTAATTTTTATGTGCTTTCTTAGTATTTATTTATTGTTGTGCATTTAAATTACTTTTCATATTCAAATTAATTACTGTGGGATTTAAATTATTTCAATTTGACTTTACCATTACGTTTAAATTATTTTATTTAACTTGTGGTTTTAAAATCGTTTCCGTTGGATCATTTTTGTGACCCAAGTTACGAGGATTGGACCTCATTTCTTTTCCCTCTATTTTTTCTTTTTTTTCTTTTTCCTTTCTTCTTTTCTTTTTTTCCTTTTCTTTTTCTTCTCTCCTGGCTTTCCTCCCGCGCGACCAGCTCCCTCTCTCTCCTTCTCTCTCCCCGTGCGTCCGACGCCTTCAACGCCAGCGCCGCCGTCTGCCGGCGGTGGTCGACACCGCCGAGCTCCTCCCCTCCCCCCGCAACCGGCGACCCCTCCCCGTAAATCTCACCTCCATCCGCGCCCCCGTTAACCACCACCATCCCTTCAAAGTCGCGGCGCCACTTTCGCTCCAGCGCCGCCGTCGCTCCACCTCCGGCCATCATCTTCCTACCACTTCATCCCCGACCTCTTGGCAACCCATTGGACCCAACCCTAGCCCCGATCCGTCACCGGTGAAGCCACACCAAGTACATTTCCGATTTCGACTATTTGTCCTTAAAACCGCCCCTTGCGCCGCCACCCACGGCAAACCACCACCACCATTGGCTTCACCGACCTCTTTAGGCCCTACCCTACCATTTTTGGGTCTTCGTTTGTCTTCGTTGAAAAGTGAGCATCTGTGACCCAAGGCCACAGTGTATTTTACACTGTGGTGTTGCTCAGACATCACCACTTGCAGCTTCGTGATCCTCCGAAAATTATTATATTGCACTGTAAGTATTTCTCCAAAGAATTCTTGTGAATTTAATGTATTTTTGCACTAACACATTTTACTGTATTTAATCTGTTATTGGTTTTTGCCGGACTGAGTCCGAGGAGTTTGGGAGTGGATTGGTGATTGGAGTGTTTGGTTGGAGTTGTTTGTTGGATTTGTTGGAATTGGTTATTGATGGATTTTGGATTGGTGATGGTACATGTGCATCTCATTATTTCATGCATAATCATGTTTGTAAAGAAAACTGGGTTTTCGTGTAGTGCATTCATGCTCATGTGTGATTTGAAAAATTGTGATTTTATGTGAGTATTTTGGGTGCGTGTATATCACGACCCCAAGCCGAGATGGGGCATTATCTCGGTGGAGCTCATCTGGTTACTCGGGAGCGGAATAAACTGAGTAACGTCCCCTGGATTGTCGCTGGGCGATGATGGGATCGGACGAGAGATTCGTGCCGACTCCGTGGTCCTTCTGCTGGCGGGGACTAGAGGATGTCTGGCCATGTACGCGCTGGGCGCGGAACTGGGCATCGCTTGTGCGTAGTGGGTGCTCGGCCATGTACGCGCCGGGCGCGGAACTGAGCATCGCTACGAAGCCAGGACGTGCGGATGGTCCCTAGGGGAGGCCATGGTGCATAGGGTAATAAAGGATTAAATTGGCTATTTTCTGGGAAAATAGTGTGCGTGGATTTTGTGTAAATCATTTTCTGGGAAAATATTTTACGGATTATTTTTGGGCCAATGAGACTTTGGCGTGTGTTGGAAAATGTCATTTTCGGGGAAAATGATATTTGAGAAAATTGCATATTTCATCATATGCATGCATGTTGGTTGCATTTAATGCATTTCTTTCTTGAGGATTATTTTGGGTTATACTTACCTGCGGTACCCTTCTGTGGTAACGCAGATTTTGATGCAGATGAGGAGGAGGAGGGCAAGCCTGAGGAGACGGCTCCGCCCGAGGAGTGATCTGGGATCACTAGTTTATTTATTTTATTTTGCTTATTGTATTTTCGGGATATGTGTTAACTTTATTTTGGATGACTGTATAACTATTTTTAAACCTCTTCTGATGTTTAGTTGTATTTTAATTCTGGTACTTAGTAGACTTGACTAAATCCGCTGCTTTATTTTATTTGTACACCGTTGCATGTACACATACTGGCACTTCGTTGGGATGTGTGACCGTGTTGTCACCATCCTGGTGTCTCGATCCCCGTGTATTTTTATAAGGGGGATTGGGGGCGCCACAAAGAACACACCAAAGCTCCTCAGTCCTTGCATACTAAGATTATTATTATTCGTGCTTTCATGGAGAATCGATTAAACCAATTCTCCTCCTGCTACTCAACCAGCTCGGTCTGACCTGACTTTGACTTCTGATCGCTGGTCAATGAAAACCTCAGATCCTTAGCTCTATACCACTTTATCCCATTTTCGAAAGTGCAGTTGTATTTTTTGTTGACATTTGATCGGCCTTATTTTAGGTCCCATCGCTACCAACATTATACAACTGCTGGGCGGCAGTGGACTCTTTCATTAGGGAAGGGAAGAAGGGGCCTAAGCACGGCAGATGCCGTAAACTTGAGTGGCAAAGGAAAGCGGGATCGTACCTCTTTTTCCAGGCCTGTTCGGACATACGGTTCCCGCGGAAGATCAAGTTGGTGAGCCGTGTGATGGGAAACCTTCCCGCACGGTTCGGAGAGCAGGAACGAGGAGAGGGCCCGGCAATCACACCACCGCGGTCGATGGTGCTGCGTCTTTATGGTTTGGCTTTGGATGCCTCCGTTCAAGACTCAAACTTCTTGGTGGATTGCCCGTAAATTTAGTCCTCCAGAACTAAAAGCAGACAGAGGCAACTTTGTAGCTTTCCTTATGAGTGATGAAGTGAGAGAGATGGTCTTTTAGATCGCGGGCCGTGCTCATTAAAGTTTTGCCATAGATCATTGGCATAAAAATACCTTTGACTAGCTTACGAGTGAGCAGATTGCAAACTATCGTTGATAGATTCTTATTCTCCATTTCAGCTATCATGAACTTCTATGCTTGAGATCGAGGGCATCGGCGAGGAGGTGGTTGACGGAAGAGTCAGCTTTCCTACTCCGTCAGAAGAAGAAGAATTGTCATCCCCACATGCGATGCTTCTCCGGCCGAACGGTCAGGCAAGACTACGGCGCCTGGGTAAACATCCCGTTTACCAAAGAAGACGTCGAGAGTTTCACTTAACCATTCCCCTCCTGCAGCCAAAGTGATAGCGGCTGTTGCATCCACCGGTAATGTGTGAGTCGATTATCTTTGGGAAATAGAGAACGAGTATAAGGAAGTGGTGTCCAAGAGTTAATTGGAAGAAATGAAGGAAGCATTAAAAAACTCAACTTTCAGGTTCTCTGCCATGTACAGATCATTTATTCCTTGTTGGACGCTCGAACAATCACGCATCTAGCATTCTAGGTTCTGATCCGTCCGACTCAAGTCGTTCCAATCAGCTTTGTCATATCTGCAACCTGTGAGGTCATAGTGCTTTACGGTGTTCTCAAAGGTTCAACCAAAATATTATCCCGTCTATCTGACCAATGTGGCCAAGAATCCTCAGAAGCTCAAGCTGAATGTCAGGGAAGAGTCAGAGGAGTTTGACGAGGATTTTCTTTTCAATGATATGGAGTCGAACAATCTGTTATCCACCATACAAAAAAGATGATTTAAGTCAGTGACAGGAGAAGGAGATTTTAAAGGTAATGAAGAAGTGGAAGAAAGGATGAGTGGAGAACTACTTTTGTTTGGGATTTTGCAGCTCCAAGTTCACATGATGCCTAGAGAAGTCAAGCTCCACTCCAACTTCTCTGGTGTGACCGTTTTAGTTAACATGTCGGCTAGGTTTTCCTTGGTTCCAACTTTCAACACATGGACCTTGCCATCTTCAACAACTTCACGCACTTTGTGATATTGAACCGCAATATGCTTTGTTCTTCTATGATATGATTCTTGCACAGAAGCAGAACCAAAGCGAGCAGGACCCACAGTACCCTTAGTTGTTCTATACCTTGCAGGAGAAGGGTTCAAGTACTCATTCGGGGATTCAGTTTTTTATTACCCCAAGAGGTTCCGAACCACATCCGTGCCGGAACATACAGCTGGAGAAAGACATTTCATAGAGTTTGTTTTCTTTTCTCTATGAAATTGGGATTTCCTAAGGAGACCGTTAGTTCATAGAGGTTGTGGTCTCTATGAAATTGGTATTTCCTAATGTGCCAATCCAGTATAAAGAAAGTACTGATTATCCCTCTAGCAAAAGAGATTTAGTAGGTAATAAGTATAACCATAAGTGCAATGGAACAGTTTAGATTGAGTTAATGATTAGTGGCTTGCTTGCTTGCCTTCCTTAAACAAAGGCACATCACTTAGACTGCTAAAAACTGATGCAAGCAAAGTTCCTCAGTACCTATGGGCCGAAGCATTTAATAAAGCAGTGCATATTAATTACTGATTGCCATCGTCGAGCCACGAAACCCCGTATTTTTGATTAAAAAAGAGATGTGCTATATCCGAAACGAACATAGGGACAGACGTCAAACACCAGTCATTGCATGGCGAAGGGTATTCTAAACACCCTTGTCAACTAGATGCCTTCCACCATCTTAGTCTAGCCTCCAATATACTCATACCTCTCTGTTCAAGAGGTCCTTCGTGTATGACCTGTGTGTACATCCGAAGTGTAAAATTGGATCTGTCTCTGCCTATGCTCTAGCTACCTACTATGCTTGCTCCAGCTGCTGCCATCTTTGCTCCAACCTTTACCTTTGTGGGATCCACTGGCATTGGTTCTCGAACTGAAACTGGAAATTTCACCAAAAAGTCTGCCTTTGCCACAGGCTCTGCTGCGAGCTCCGGTACTCGAATTGCCTCGGATGTTGAAACAAGCTTTTGAGCTCCAACTGAATCTAAGTAAACTGAATTAGGCCGAAGAATGGCTGAACGACCGTCATGTGGTTACATCTTACCCAAAAGGTTCCACAGCCTGTCTTTCGAGCATATTGAGGCTATCACTGCTTCTCGATCAGATCAGAGAAGTACCGTTGACACATCGGTATAGCTGTCCTGGGATTTTGAATTCAAATCGTTGGTTGGACCAATCGAATCGTCTACTAAAGGCATTCTTGCAAAAGATTTGTTTTTGACTTGTCTCTCGTTTATTTTTTGAACAAATCGAAGAACCTAATGGATCGAACTCATCCTTGGCTCCAAGACCTGGACCTGGTTCAGGTTTGAAAGCAGCCCTTATTCCATTCATTCCATCAACAGCTCAATCAATGGGACTTGCTTTCCTTCCTGCAGCTAGAAGCGCTCGCTTTTAGCCCTTGAATTCTTATTAACAAATGAATTTTGGGAAAGCCAACAGAAAGATTCGATTCTGACTTCGTAGGGCCGGTGCTACTGTTGCCTGCGCGTAGGGCAGTCCCCCACTCCCGTCCCGGGGCACTAAGGGGCTCTTGTTTTTTGAACAGACGGCAGTGTTTTGCTGACGCCTCGAATCAAGCTTTTGTTGCGACATGCTTTTTTGCTTTCCTTCTCTGTCAGCGGGGTAACTAGAAAAGTACGCATTCAGCTGTGAAAGACGTTCTTTCCTCAAACGATTTGATCCAAGGGAATGAAACTAGTTCAATGACCCAACCCCTTAGCCTCTTAGGGTGAATATTATACCTTCATTCTTGAATGGCATTCTGCTTCATGCCATGTGGCAGGGAGCCTGATCCAATACAGCCTAAGTTCTCCTCGCTATTCCATTTTCAAAAGTAGAATCCGTTATCGGATGAGAAAATGTCTGTAAGCCCCAACTTGCCCCACAGCCTTTCAGTACTCTTAGGCGACTCGACTTTGGAGAAAGTTCCTCTTGAAAGTCTTGCTTTGTAAGTAAGTGAAGCAAGTCAGGTTATTCGCTCTTTCTTTGTTTGTGTAGGCTTTTGGGCTGTTTAGCTCTAAAGGTCACCTATTTTTTTTTTTATTCAAGAATTGAGATCGATTCTCCCCTCCTCATTTGAAGCTCCGGAAATCCTTATTGAATAAAAGAATTGTACACACAAAGCAAGCAACGGAAACCTCTGCCTCTGCCTTTGCATGCCGAAGCCGAACAACCTGACGCGCATAGGCTTTTAAGCCATATCTCCTTGATTTGCTGGCTATAGGAAAGGTGAAGAATGGGCTGTAAACCCAAGAGACCATAAACTACGGTTCTGTATGTATGGAGAGGGAGTCAGGGGGGAGAGGAACGAATAAGATGGTGCTGATTCCAATGTATTCGATTTCTATGACACTGAGTCTACCTTTTCTTTTTTCTTGTAGAAATCCAGATATTGGGATTGGACTTGTCAATCGATTCATCACTTTTCAAACACAAACAATATCTATTCGAACCCCCTTTACTTGTAGGAGTACATCGAGTAGCAAGAGGACATTCTCGAACAGTCACTTTTGGATTCGATGCTTGGGATTTCAATAACGCGAGGAGAACGGTTGGTTGTTTTCAGATGACGAAGAGCGAAACAACAGAATGAATGGCTGCGAGCCAGCAGGGTTGGGCACTAGCTCTATGAAGCTTATTATATACGTATTAAGGGGTGGAGCTTTCATACGCCTTTCAGTCGAGTGAGTGGATAAAATCTTCCATCCTAATACCGTGGTAGCGGAGGCGGGGAGAACCAGCAAAGAAAGATCCGGGAGGCTAGATCTTGAGATGTTCTAGAGCTGGGACCTTAAGATACAGACTACGACGGAAACTTATACTAATACAAACCAATAAACCCCAATTCCAGATCGAGGTGTATGTGGGAATTAGAATTCAAAGCCCTTACCTTTTCGGGTCAGTCCAGGAGCTGAGACAGAGAAATATTTTCTTTCTATTTTTTGCGGGTGGAGGAGCAAAAAGGCATTCAAAAGCTTAAGCGGGGCATCTTGCATAACAGATATAAGACAACAGATGTCATCAACCAACTAAGACTGATTGAAGTGAGTTACAATATGGAAAAGGAAACTAAATCAAAGCAGAAGGAATCTTCACTTTTAGTTGCAGTAATTGGTCAAGTTAGGTGTCAAAGGAAAGGTCAGGCCTCACTCAGGTAAGGTCAGTTGACACCGGGATGAAGCATGGGCATTCCCCGACCATGCCCAAAGGGGGGTGGTATCAAAGCTAGACTAAAAAAAATACCTAATTCTATTTAATTGAGTTGATTCCATCTCCTTTATCCTTTCCATTGCATACCGTCTTGCTCCTGTTTACCATACTATTGACTTCTTTCTGAATGGTTGATATAATCATTCCCTACTCTATTAGGGGCATACTCTATAGTTGTCTTTCCTTTCCGGTACTATTCAAAGAGGAACTAATTGCCTTTGGTTTCTGGTAATGGCATGGCAGGCCTGTGCCTCCTCTATCCCTGCTTTCTGGGGTACCTCTTCATCTAGACGATTCTTTAGACGACTCAATTGATTTCTTCTCGGTGCAAAACAAAGGGGGCTACAAGCCAATGATGCTTAGTTGGTCTTTTAGGATAATCAGCCACACTGGGACTGAGACACGGCTCGGACTCCCACGGGGGGCAGCAGTGGGGAATCTTGGACAATGGGCGAAAGCTGGATCCAACAATATCGCGTGAGTGAAGAAGGGCAATGCCGCTTGTAAAGCTCTTTCGTCGAGTGCGCGATCATGACAGGACTCGAGGAAGAAGCCTTGGCTAACTCCGTGCCAGCAGCCGTGGTCTGTTCTTAGTAGTTCGAGTAGTTAGTCTTGTCTTGTGTTAGGGGGCCTTCTAGACAAGTAGCTAATAAGTCGGTGAATCTCCCTTGCTAATGGGAAAAAGGGCTTACTAAATAAGGAACTACATATAGAGTATCCGTCGGTAAGTAGCTCTGGTATCGGCAGCATTCGCGGTCTCGGTAGTATTCACAGTATTAGTCTCAGTAGCATTTCTTATGGCAGCGGCAGAAGCACTGACTCTATAAATGAGCATCTCGGGTGTGATCACTGACGGATTCTTGATTCACAGAATATCGTAAGTGACCATTGAACCTTTCTGAGATAACTTCCCCTGCTAAAACAGGAATGGTGCCTGACATGAAAAAAGACGCAGGGAAACTTTCTTCCATGGGAATGGCAAGTCTCGGACATGCTCATATTGGTTGGGTATGCTCTTATTCTCAAAAAGACCACACTTATTGGCTAGTGATAAAGTATGGTCTTTCTTATTCTCAGAAAGACCATAACTGCAACCTAGGTCAGGCTCATCTTGTTGAGTCAGGAGATCTTGGTGATTCGGAAAGAGAAAAAGAAGGCTTGAAAGCAGGATCGAGTGGAGAAAATAGGTGAGGATAGCATCGAACTCTTTTGCGAGATGAATCGTGCTCGTTCATCAACCTGTGAACGGAAAGACCAAAAAAGTTCAGAAACTGTACAAGAGCGAGCCAAAAACCTGACCTCTCTGCCTATTCCCTTAAACAGACAGGCACAACAGTTGGTATTGGCTTATTCCCGCACCTGTACGATTGATTGCTTATCGGATCTTTTCTGGTTCTTGAATACGGTAGGGCCCTTGACTAGGAATTCCGACAGCACAGGTTATGCGGCCTCTTAGGAAATTTGTGATGAATTCTCTTCCTATTCGTTCGAACTCTCCTACTGTGTGCTCTGTGTGCTTTCAAGCAATAAGACTGCTTGCTAAACGAACCACTGCTGACGAAGTGCCCCATACCTGCACTAGCACTTAAATATGATCACAAGGAAAGGTTCACCATGATGGGGGTACTTGTTTTTCTTTTTTTCCCTTCCAGAAAGAATGAAATGCATAGGGGACCATCCTTTTGTTGCGGCATGCTCCTCAGATTTACGGATGCGCAGGGGGCCTCGGGCCCTACTTAGTTGACTAACAATCATAAATAAACTCGCGTAACCACCACCTTCAGATTAAAGTAAAGTGAGTTGGCCGCGCAATTTAGGAGATGGAAAGAGTCACTCGACATCCAAGCAACGGCGCGAAAGCCGTTGCGCGGTAGAGCAGCATCTCTCTAAGAAGGCAAGGCCTTCCTCGAAAAAAATCTAGAGCTTTTTCAATAGTGAAGAAAATTAGAGAATGCTCTGCCATATTGGTATGAGCATTAAACCAGTCAATACTTCCATGAGCATGACTATAAATTAGAAAGACCATTTTATAGGTTAGTTACCCCATCATAATCATAAGTAGGGCTAGCTTGTGAATGTCGCGTAAGGCCTCCCGCAGAAGCAATGGATGTTGCAAACACACAAGCAAAAGACTTGTAGCGAGTAAGATAAGGCCTAATCCTAAGATCCGAATCTCTATCTCTGATTGACTAAGATTCCTTAACGGAGTCTTTTTGCCAGCAATCCAGTTAGTTCCTTTATTTGAGTTGTATCCCTTTTCGCAAATGCAAATAGCAAAGCGCTATGCTGCGTGAAGTGAGACTGGCTGCCCTAAGTTAAGTACTTCCTTATTATATTAATTAATGATCTTGCTCAGTAGGAGGGCTTTTCCCCTCTTTCATAATGTCGCTAGAGGGTTTCCCCCTTCTGTGAGAATACTGCGAATACTACCGAGACCGCGAATGCCGCCGATACCGGAGGTGCTTAACGACGGTCCTTCGCTTACTTCTTAGGAGTCAACGATGCCACTTTTTTCATCACGTAGACTGCTGGCCATACCGTTAACTCGTTACAGACCGACTGTAGCCCCATGTAAACCATTTTCATTAGACTGTATTCATCAAGAAGGGCATCCCTTACTCTATTCCTTCCATGCCTTTTTCCACCTTCAGATAGAAGCACAAGCAAACCCTTCCTCGAGTTAGGATTCAGACCGAGTGCAATTCAGACGCTATATTGCCTCTTTGTTTGGAACTTCTTTCATTCCTTTTAGTTAGTCCCGGAACTACTTCATTTAAGTCTTTCAGTACTTTCGACCCCTTCATTCACTGGGCTTCTTGCTACTTCTTCCGATTTTGAATCAATTTCAACCTTTGTTGCCTCAGAAATCTATAAAATCATGGAACCCGACTCTTATCTTACAAGAAAGCCAAATCTGATGAGAATTGGAAAGGAGCTATGTTAGAAAAAAAGGGATGCTCTTCAAAAGAATGAAACCTAGGATCTTGTCTTTCCACCACCTGACAAAAACATTGTTGGGTCAAGGTGGGCTTACAAGATCAAATACAAGTAAGATGGTTTTTTTATATATAGGTACAAACGGAGCAAAAGGCTTTTCTCATTAGGTATTAAGTAGAGGATTCCATTCGCTAAAGATAAGATTCCAGATGAGGCAATGCATTATAGGTATAGGCTTCAACACGGAGAAAAGTGACTCAGGGATAAGGATAAGAGGCTGATCTTCTCCAAGCAAGAGCTCACAAGGAATCACCATTGACTTCCTACTTGTGTTACCGGTTAACTCGTTACCGACTGACTGTAGCCCCATGTAAACCATTTTCATTAGACTGTATTCATCAAGAAGGGCATCCCTTACTCTATTCCTTCCAAAAGTCAGGAACCAAGCTACGGATGAGCGCTATTTATCATTCTCCAGGAATTCTCCAGCGCGAGGCTAGCGAGGGAAGAAGATGGGTGTTCCAATCTATCTCAATCCATATCTTCCCCTTCCAAAGAAAAAAATATGGGATCTGATCTTATGGCTGCTATAGAGCGCTCCCTCCTGGATACGAAAAATGTGGCTTTTGAGCCTAGGATTTTGATATCGACTTTCATTCACTCCCCACTTGAAAGTAATCTTTAGGTAAAGCATCTCTAGTAGACGCAATCAGTTAATCTGATTAGTTGCATCGCCCGCCCAAGGCCTCAACCCCTGGCCGAAAGATAGAATCAATGAAAGGGAAAGGGGCCCTTCTATTCTCGATGAGCCTCAAGCTCATCACCCGGCTACCGCTTGAAAGTTTATCTTTCTCTTTATGGTCAGATTTTGAAGTGCTTCTCCCCTGTGACTAGATCGTCCTGAAGACGGATGCGACGGGAATAAGTGGCATTTGGAAGTAATGAATCTAATGTTGATCACGTTCAGTTCATAGGTAAGCAAGAGGTTCGTTCTTTTACACAGTTCAGTTAAGATCAACACCTCTTTTAGGGGTAGTGTGATGTTTTAGGTCACACACAGTTCAGTTTTCAGATAAGAAGGAATGTACCCCACAGGGACAGCGGTTGGGTACTTAGCGTCTTCCCTATATGGTATGGATAGAGCCAGCTCTATTCCTATAATCCAATACCGCTCCGTGGGGTAAGTACCTAAGTAAGCCAGTATGGCATCTATCTACCAATCTGTCAAGCAAGGACAGATTGGAACCCAACTACGGTAACTAGCTAATCAATACCTAATCAATGGGATCTATTTCCTGAGGTAAGTAGCTAACTGAATCTGGATGCTAGGCTGGGTAGAGAGATAGATCTTAGGGTAAGGCTGGTTGCTTAACTTCCCTTACTGCGGAGCTTTGAAATCCCCGTTTTTGGATGCCCCTATTTTTATGTTCTAGGGTGCATCTTGCCTTTGCTAGTGAATCAGATTTTTGGCTTAACCATGTCACTCTTCGGAGAATGGACTCTGTTAGGGGCTCTATCTAAAGTCAGTCATTTCTACCAGCTCTGGGTAACTTCCTTTAGAAAGGAAAGCAAGTCCCATCGATTGAGCTGCTGATGGAATGAATGGAATAAGGGCTGCTTATGGATACCGATGCTACCACTATAGCCCCCACCCCCTTATGACGTATGCCCTTTCATGGGATGGGAGGTGACCTTCGCTTGAGTCGATGCAGAGAATCATGATCACCTCTTCTTCCAATGCCCATTTTATAACAGAATTTGGCTGACCTTTTTTCCCAGTGCGGAAATTCGTCTGGATGCTGAAGGAAGTGAATGCAACAGCCATTGCCCTCATCCCTAAGATACCCAATCCAGATAAGCTAAAGGATTTTCTTCCTATATCTTGCAACACTCAGGATTTCCCTGCCTTTTAGAAAAAGAAAAGAATTGGCTATGCAATTAAGGTTTGGGACTCGCGCGCGCGCGCGGCTTAACGCTTTCCCCTCCTTCGCTTCGCTCATCCTCCCTCGGGGAGGAGAATGTTTCTCACTCGTATGCGCTGCCTTTGAATTACGACTTCCCCTCAGCTTTTGGGCAATAGGGAAGCCTCATACGCGGCAGCTCTAGGAGCCGAACCATCTCAAGACGATCTATGGACTAAGTTGGAACAACCTCTGATGCCCGACCATGAACGGCAGCTGGAACATCTATCTCGGTCTCGGTTTAGCATCATATATCGATCTAGAGAAAATTTAGATTGGTTGTAATGCGGATTAAGGAGCTGCTCCTCCATGTTATGGTTGTGGGGCGGGTAGCTTTCTTGCTAGTTTAAGGTCTCTTTTGGTTGCTTAAAGGCATCCTCGCAGAAGAAGCCATGTTTATTATTAGTAATAAACTAGACTTTCCTTGATCCTCTGATACAACCTATGTGTATGCTCTTCAACTTGAGGGTCTTTTCCTTTCTAAAATCAAAGAAACCTTTTTTCATTTTTCCAGTATTAGACAAAGCCCAAGGAGGATATGACGCCCTATTAGGCAGGGCGGCCTTGGCTCCAACCCCGGTGGTCCATGAATAAGATAAATCCAAGTTTTTGTTTTTGGAATATGAATCTTTGTCCCCAAAAATATCTTCATGAGCCAAGAGATCGAGGTCAGAGAAATCCCTCTTGATAAAGGACTTCTCTTCATGCTCGTCCTCCCCTTCATAAGCTATCTCCGCTACCTCAATCCCAACAGGACTTTCATGTCTCATAACCTTGACGCTGTACCGAGAGTTGTTGGGATACGGTACCGCAACGCTGAAAGTCGTCAATTTCAACTCCTAATTTTCAAAAAATTTCACCGGGTGTTTGATCTTGACTTGCAGGGTTTGCAAACCCTTGCATTCACCATTTTCCAGGGATTCCTCCACCTCCTTCGTTAAGGTGACTGCCAAGACTCCTTCGGACCCTCCTCTCCTGACTAGCCTAGTCCTTCTATCTAGAGATATAGATAGTGAAAGTCCTTACTCTCCTAAAGTAAGTAATCAAAACCTTATAGAGGTTTAGCTCCTCTTGATCATCGAAGCCAGGGCAATAACGATGAAGGAATTTGAGCGCTGATGTAGCTAACAGCCACCTTCATAGTCGATTCATTAGGGTCGTCACCTTCTACTCAACTAGTGGAAGTATCCACCGTTTTCTTTGTCTGTTAAGCCTCACAGCTATGGGACTTCCTAAAGAAAACTGCAATCGTAGTTTATCAACCACTCACAAGAGAAGATTGCGAAAAGACTTTCCTACCATAATCAAGTACACATTGATTTGGTATGCTTTGCACCTTCATGGAGTCTGCTTGTTCACCAATATGCATTGATGGCATAGAATAGAACGCAACATTAGATGCCCCAGTTAATCCATCCTCGGTCGGATGATGTATGTCCAACCCATATTGCTTTGATGAAGAACTATTTGAGGTTGCAATTACATGAGGACATGTTTTACCGTCTCCACCAGTGCACTCTGATGCTTCACCATGTATGCCATTCACTGCACTAGAATAAGCTACCAAAAAGGAAGAAGGGAGGAGTCAAAGGGAAATTCAGCATCAATAGTTTGAATTTTGTACACGGTCCTATATAGGGGCATAGCCAGAATCTTATTTTAGAAGGCTCACCACGGTGTGCCCTTAAGGTGGACCTGATGAAGGCCTACGATGTAGTGAGATGGGACTTCCTTTTTGCAGTGTTGAGAACTTTAGGTATTCACTCACTCGTTAGCCTGTCTGGCTTTCGACCTGCTTCAATCTCTAAAAAACTATGGATCCCATCCAACTATGCTAGTCCTTTCTTTCAACTCGAAGGAGATTAGTTGTAAGCCGCTTGGGAGGAGGAAGTCCTATCTCACAGTCTACACTTCGACCCTTATTTCTTTCTTCATATTGTAAAGGGGGGCAAAGCCCCTTTTTTGCTCCCTCTATTGGTAGATCAAAAGGCCCTCCTGCCGTCGTTTCAGTTTGAACAAGTCATTTCTCGCACGAAGCACACCTACTGAACCGATCAAGACTGATCAGGAGGGAGCCTCAACCCGTCGGGACACGGCAAGGCAACAAATAATCCCTAGCTTGGAAAGGCAACAAGGTCGGACTAGACACCCCTTTTTACTTGACTAATAAATGCCCTCGTATAGTGAAGTTGGCAATCTTTGGTGCTTTGACGAAGGAAGCTTGAATCTGTAAGGTGGCGATCTACCTCTTTCTTTAATGGGTGACTGCTTTACGGCCTTGCTCTAATGTTCTTGGCTTTCTACCTTAAGACTTTTGCTCATGCACTTCAAGTCTTTTATGGTGGATCCTTCGATCAGTCAATTACCGCTCTCTTTGTCCTTGACACGAAGTGGGTTGCCGCGATCTATCCCTCCTTTTCATAGAGTCAGACTAGTTCCCCGAACAAAGAACCAAGACTGCTTATTATGCTAAAAAAGCAAAGAGACAAGACCTCTTATGCCGGAAAAGTCAGAAAGTCAAGTGCTAGTTTTATGCATCTTTTACGCATAAAAAATAAAATAAAATAAAAAATAATCAGTTAATAATTAATTAGCGCAAATCTCTACGCTTTGTCCCGATTGGGATTTGTTTTCAGTTTTATTATTATTTGAGGTGACCAGGTCTAACTTGCCACCCCTTGGTGGCTCATATATATTTAGGGCACTCTTTAGCGGCATAACCCACACTATTGAGTCGGAGAAAGATATTATTTGACAGAAGTATTACACTATATCATAATGTATTATTCGTTAGAAATCATGTAGCCCAACTGATAAAAGGGAAACCATGCATTCAACCTAATCAATCAAACATCCAAAGAATTAACTTTTCAAATAACTAAGAGCCTGATGGCATATGAACCGGTTCTCTAAATGAAAATTCTAGATTCAAAATCGACCCCCACCCTCCTTGTATAAAAATAAATAAATAACTTTTCAAATATGGTTCAAAACAACTTCCATATAGTACCTCTCATAATCATATAAAATTAGCACAATGCTATTACAGATAATTGAGGGAAAAACAACTATTTTATGACCCAATTGATGAAGGACACGAGTACAAATTAACGTAGCATGAGCTGCTTGTGGTTATTGATCTCTAGAAGATTTTATGAAGCGGTGGAAGATTTGGTCTCGACTCTCGAGCAAGCTGCTAGGCACAAGTAAAACTATTTCAATTAGTATTGCTACTATTCCATTATTAGCACCATTTGCTTGCTTAGATATTATTGGGACATGAGCAGACCGACCATTTGATTTATTTACTATTTTGCCCATATCTTTCCTTAATTTCCATATGATCAATTTGCGTCTTTTTAATTAATTTTTGTGCAAAATTAATTTCTTTTTTAATTTTGAGTTTCGGTCTGAATTTCTTTTCCGGCCCGTTTTACAAATTAAGAATGTGAAAAGTAGTTGCAAAAAAGAGAATATACATGCAATTAGTTTGCATAAGTTAATTCAAAGCTTAATTGGTTCACATCATGATCTATTATAAAGTTTAATTTTCAGCTTTGATTCTGATGATTTGGCTGATGATCTTGATGAACTAATCAACAAAATCAAGCATTAAATATTTCCGTATTTATAAATTTATTAGGAAATGTATGAATAAAAAGCAGAAATCAAAATCGATATAAATTTCTTTCAACCACAAATAGTTCTTACTAATTAAGTAGGTTACAAAGAAACTATATATATTACCAACAGACGCACAGACTAAAAAAAAAAAGAAGGGAAAAACATAACAATTGTCCAAATATCGGGATATCTACAAATATTTCTGTTAACAGTTGCAATCCATATTGCCATATTAGGTAAAAAAATATTGTGTAATGCACTTCAAACATATAATTTTTTTTGTAAAAATAAAAATGGAAAAATATGGTCAGAGAGAGGGATCGTGAGGTGCTATGAGAAAATGCATTGCCTTTTCTATCTTTACTACGCTATAGAATAGTAAAAAAGTGGTAAGCGGATAGTAAGTCTATCATTATCTCTCTTATTGTACCTTGCTTTTATTTGCCGACTGCTTCCAAAAGTGGTAAGAATCAACTGATCTCTAGCTAATACCTTGCTTTCATTAGGCAATATCCAAAGCAAAGGTAATAAAGTTACCCCTTTGAAATCCCTCTTTAGCTAGTCTCACCATCGTGAATATATAAAGGATATTGGTGCCCCCAAATCTAAAGGCCGGATACGAGTTAGTTAAACACATATGGAGTATTCCCGAATGAACCCCAAGGTCACATATATACCCTTCATTGTGTTTTGAAGGATCCTTGCCTATATCATTTGGATCTCTTAAAGTTTTTGCTCAAACTCTAGGATTTAGAGTGAAAAATATATAGACATATAATGTTGTTTTATAACATTTATTAAGCAATTTAAAGCAGGTAGAGAAATTAATTTGGGCATCCGTAAATACTTTAAGACTCGTTTTATATGTCTATCTCTTATCCGTTCTAGATCCCAAATTAAGTTCGAGCAATAACTCTAGATCAAGATCCAAATCCTTATTTTCTGTCATTTGAGATGGGACAAAACTAAATATTGTCAGAAAAACTTATACCATTAAAAGTTTATTTCTTTTGATTTGAACTTCCGTGATCCAAATTTAGTTTTATTAGCAAAAGAATATTTTGAGGATGAAGAGGGATATCCAAAGAGATGAGATAGAACAATGGGATCCAAATGTACGTATATATACCAAACCTTCATTTGCCGAGATCCTAATTAAAGTTGAACGAACCAAATCTCTATTAATAAATACCTTGCTCTCATTTGACAACATCAAAAAACAAAGGAATAAACTAATAACGACGCATAGATGTTATTCCCACAACAACTAATAACGACGCATAGTTATATATATACATGCATCTAGCTAACTATCCTTAACTGAGTGGCATTTTGCTTGGCTCGTCTACGGCTTTACAGCTAGGGGGATTTACAAGCGGTAGATCATTTGGAACAGCTAGTCCCCCATCCATCCTTGTGAGTACTTCGTTTTTTGTAGAATTATATACTAATCCCCTAAGTTTGAATTATATTTCGAAACTACTCTCCTCATGTCAAGCACAGAACACAAACTACTTTTTGGATAAAGAAATGCAGATCTAGTACTACTAAGCGCAGCGCTTTCCAAAAGAAAAATATTAGTTAGCTAGAGACAATTATATATCATTCTTCAAAGTCAAGAAAATGTTATCCTTAATTAGGAAGAAAAATATTTAATTCTCGACTTCAAAATTGAAATATATTACAATGATCATGTCTCTTTCTGTTCCAAGTTTCGGATGAGATATGTACTTTGTATCTTAACAGAAAGCATGGAAACAACCACTATTCCAAGCACAAGTACTGCTGCTCTTGTAGCTCTTAGAAGTGATAACTATGTAGACTGGAGTGCCAAGATGAAAAACTATCTGTTGGCTCAAGGTCTTTGGGATATTGTCGAACCAAGCAGCATGGAAAACCCTAAACCAGCTTATGTAGAATTCGAGGCTTGGAAAAAGAATAATGATGCAGCTTTACACGCTATTCAAAGTACATGCGGGTTGGATATACTATTTCTGATCAATAAAATTAGTTCTGCCAAAATTGCTTGGGAAAAGTTGGCTCAAATATTCAACCCAACACGGACTGGAACTAATGATCAGATAATTCAGAAGGTTGGTCAGCAAGAAAGCTCGTCAAACAACCCAGGTCTCTCTCTCTCTCTCTCTCTCTCTCTCTCTCTCTCTCTCAACATGCGCGCAGATCAAACATTATTGGAAGAAAAAAAGTAGGCCTATAATTCCAGGAAACAAAATAGAGAATTTCTCAAGAGTACCCTAAATCATTATCGCGCTGAAGCTCTTGTAATAATTAATTCATTCCAATGGCCTTTACATGGGAATTTGTTTCGTTTTTATATCTCCTTCTATATATGAGAACCAGAATAAAAAAAAGAAAAAATGACAGGAATGATTAGTAAGTATGCGGCTTTAGTCAAGGCTGTGCGAAGTGGTGATTGGAACGCTACGAGAGAATTCCTTTTGCTCCACCCCGATGCTTTGACAGCAAGAATCAACACACATTACGGCAAGACGGTTCTTCATGTTGCTGTTGCTGCTCAGCAGGAACATATAGTGCAGGAGTTGGTGAATATGATGTCGGAACATGATTTGGCAATACCCGATGGTAACGGTATTACAGCTCTAACTGAGACAATATTTCGAGGTAATTACCAGATTGCAGAGTGCCTGATTAGAAAGAACAGGAACTTGGTGACCATCAGATCGAGTACTTTGAAATATGATCTTCCAGTTGTCATGGCTATGTATTATGGGCATAAAGAATTGGCTCGATATCTCTATCATCAGACCCCGTTGGGATATCTAGAGTCAGAATTGGGTTCTTTACTTCTTGGCTACGCTATCTACGCCAGAGAATTAGGTAACAATTAATGTGTTCTTCTTGTGATTTAATTAACATTCATTGGCCATGATTAATTTCACATAAGTATTGCATTGGATATATATATATATATGAGAAATAGTTTAACTACAAATAATTTTTATTAAAATAAATTCACAACAATATGCACATCAAATTGTTAAATTACTTTTAATATAAAATAAATCTAATGTATAGATAAAATCACATCAATTTCTGAATTTATTTTTATAAAATATTTTTATAAATGGGTAATTTTTTGCTATATATATTAATTATTTTGTTCCTGAGTTGATGTATGTATATATGTGCGCTTGCATGCACCTACGGTACAAAAACACAGATATCGCTTTGCATTTAATGGAGCGTTGTCCTCGTTTGGCATTGGGCTTTGATACAAAGTATATTTCCAGCTGCCCGTTATACGCATTGGCTAATGTGATCACCAACGATATCCCGAGTTCCACGTCTCTACAAGGATGGCTCTACCGTCATTGTTAGTACCACTCTTTTCCTCGTACCTTTTTTTATATAAATTGATCTGATTTTATTAGACGTGGCCCGGGTCTAAGGCTCTAAGCCACCCTTTTAAGCCACTTTTTTTTTCTCACATCATTTTTTTAAAACTTTTAAATAAAAAACAAAAAAAATTATAATATTATTAAACAATATTTTCTTAATTATTAAATAAAATAAATAAATAAATAAAATGTGAGCGGGATCCCCAGCGGGATCCCTATCATTTTCCCTATAGTAATGGGAGTAGTATCCATGACAATTAATTAACTTCTCAATATATATATATATATATATAGCAGTACATTTGAATGATAAAAACAATTATTTTTAATTTGCAGTGCGAGGTCGAATGCATCACCAACTAGTTTCAAGTCTCTTAAACCTCATGGGTACGTACGTATATTAAATATATATATATATATATATATATATACACACACATTCAATTAATATAAATAATTTCTTGATCCTTAATTGCTTAAGATTTTCTATTTTTCTTGTTGTTTTTGTCCCTTTTTGTTTTCATTAATTTAGCTAAATTATTGTTTCATGATTGACAAAATTATAAATATAAGGATTCGAGCGTGATCTATATCATGAAACGATGTTGGTTCATCATGATGTCCAATTCCGACAACTTCTGTCTCGTATGTGCGAGGCAATAGCAACTGCAGATATAACTCCAGAAATGATAAATTTCAATTTCGTGCCAGCAATCTTCAGTGCTATCAGCAAAGGGAACTTTGAGTTTGTTTTTCATGTAGTCAAGGCAAATCCAGATTTGTTGTGGATCAGGAATAATTTCCAAATCGGCATATTCCAATATGCTGTCAACTGTCGTCAACCTGAAATTTTTAGCCTTATATATGGGTTAAGGGATGAGAATAATGCTCTAACACGCTATCAAGATGTCCAGGGCAACAACATATTACACGTGGCAGGGGTGTTAACAGAAATCACTCCTATTGATCTTCACATCGCAGGCGCAGCTTTACAAATGCAAAAAGAAGTACAATGGTTTAAGGTCAGCTCGATCTCTCACTTTATTATTATTTTTTATTACTCGGGTGCCCGCGCACACGCGCGTATATATACCATATTCTCTTTACTTACTACACAATTTACGAATTCTCTCGGGTATGCTCTCTATAAATATAGAGGATGTACTTCTATTGAGTATGTGACAAGCACATGCTTATTTAAAAAAACGACGTGTTATTTTGTGAAAATAATATGAATATATATGGAATTATAACCATGCATGGTCCGTTGTAAGGGTACTTTTATTTGGTTGTAACATGAAAGTACATACCCAGTGTGCCGGGAGATCAGACCAGGTGTAATATTTTCTAAATGTACGTTGCCAATTAAGATTAACAACTTTTACTAAAGTACTAGACATTTTTATTAAATTCTATGATAAGATTTCTTGTAGCCAAAAATATTGTTGGAAGATCATGTCCGGATATATAGTTTATGCTGATTAGAGATGTCCTGCAGTTTATTTGTTATCTTTCTAAAAGAACGTAGCTCTACAGGTAATTAGCCTGAAATGTGTAATTGAGCAACAGAAAAGCATAAGATTAAAAAGGGCATGTAATATTAGATCAGTTTCATCGATGTGTTTTTTTTCTCTTTCAACTTTTGGCTCGTTACATTTTAATTAATAGAGAACGGTCAGGATCACTGCCTCAGAAAATCTAACGGAAATTTGGAAGGCAGAGACAACTGAACAAAATTACAAACCAATAATCAGAGTGATAAAATTAAAAATCTGAAAAAGAAACCGGCGTAAAATCAAGGTAAAGCACATGAGAAAAGGGTTGATGATGATGTATTCAGTCTAACAAGTATTGATGCATATATAATTCTTTCGCAATATTTCGGCTGCTTTTCTTTCTTTCTAAGATTTTGTTTACTAAATGCAGGAGGTGGAAAGCATTTGTCCTCCCATAATTAAGGGACAAATAAACAAAGAAGGTTTAAATCCTAGAGAATTTTTTACGAAGTCTCACCAAAGATTGAGGAAAGAGGGAGAGCGATGGATGAAGGAAACAGCAACTTCTTGTTCAACGGTAGGCGCTCTCATTGTCACTATGATGTTTGCGGCAGCATTTACTATTCCAGGTGGTAGCAGCCAAGATACAGGCTTGCCAATCCTTGTGCATGAGAAATTATTTAAGATCTTCATAACAACTAATTCGTTATCGTTATTTTCTTCTTCGACTTCAGTATTGATGTTTCTAGGAATCCTCACATCGCGTTATGCAGATGAAGATTTTCTTATATCCTTGCCCAAAAAGATGATAATAGGTCTTGCCACCCTATTCTTCTCTATTACAACTATGATGGTGGCCTTTTCTGCTGCTGTTTTACTCATGTTTCGTGGACAATCATGTATTGTCATTCCTATCATTAGTTTGGCTAGTATTCCCATTGTCTTATTTCTGTTGATGCAATCTCGCCTTCTTGTTGTCATGTTTGTCTCAACCTACCGACCAGGCATATTCAATAGGAAAATAAAGCCTTGGTTTTAAGTACTACTTCCTTGTTCATCATGTCATAATGTTCTATTAAGATTTTGCATACAATTAGAAGTGTTGAGTTTTCTTTAGTGGGCCAAATGACTAATAAATTATGAACAACTGATGTTGCATATTTTGTTATTTCTCAAATTTTAGACTCATGTTTGCCCAATGTAATTTTGTCATTCTTTAATTATTTTTTTCTAATATAAATAGTTACTTTTATAAAGGATAAATGATTCAGGCTAGGTTCTTTAAAATTTCTAAGGTATAAAACAAATACGTAGGTATGAAATGGTGGATCCCAATTTCTCTAATACAACTATGCATTTAAATATTCTAAGATTCACTCGATCTATATGTCTATTTCTCTCACACTTCAAAATTAAGGTGGGAATTTTTGTTAGCGGTCGTCTTTATGTCTCGTCAAGTAATTATATTAGACTATTTCATTAAACGGTTGTTATTTAGTTGTTGAAATTAACTTAATTCATTTCAAATTAATTATTAATGAGACTCACTACTTTTTCAACTTTCCATAAAAAAATTAAACACATCTCAACATATTTCATACATTTAAACACATATTTTAACCTATGTATATTCAAACACATCTCAATGGGTCCAACAAAATACTACTATTCACATATCAACTCAAATCATCTGAGATCACCTCAACGTCCAAATGCAACCTATTAACTAGAACACGACTAATTTCATTAAACGGGCCAGTCCTTAAATAAAGGGTGATGTGATCCGTATAACCCGTTCAATAATTAACTTTTATTGAGTTAGTCTGAACACAACCTCTTTAATCTGAATTAATATAATTTCATATATAAAATATAGATAACCATATAAATCATTCACAACTACAAGTAGGATAAACTTTTAGGACTCATATAACTTTTCGGTCATCTCTATCAGAGTATAGTGGCCAAGCATTCTAAGATAAACGCTTAGAAGTTGCTCAAGTGGTAAGAGTCTTGATCTAATTCGGGGTATGCTCCCTAGGTCTAGTATCCAAATTTTTTTTAGAGCAAACAACTTCTATGGACAATAAAAGTGAAAAAACTTTCCTTAAATTATCTAAGATGCACTTATAGAAAAATGAATACTTCGAGTACTTTCTACAATTCCAAAATTAGTCAACTTTATTCTTGTATAGTCGGTGCCATTAAAAAGAAGGAAAAGCATACACAAACAACTACTTTCACAATCTAGTTAAAATATCAATTTACAAAAATAGTCATAATTTAAAACATAATTATATAAGAAATTATAAAAACCATTACACATATATGATCAATATTTTAAAAAAGAATATCCTCATATTAACACGAAATAAAAGAGGACCATTCACAACTTTATTACGCTAGACAAATAGTTTTCCTTGGGCAATTATATATATGCATGGACAAAATGATAGATTAATGCTATGTTTGGATGCTAAGTTAATCTTAGATTATTTGTGAGTAATAGTAAATAACAATGAATAATTAATGAATAATTTGTGAATAATAGTAAATAGTAGTGAAATAATCTAAACTATTTCACTTAGCAAACACAACTTAACAGGCGATGACCATCTTTGTTAATTGATCGTTAAATGGGGCAAGGCAACTAAGGCATTGTGGATTTGTGTTTGAGGTACTTATGGAAGACAACGTTGTTGATGCTGAACATGACCATATAGTAGTGGAGGAGTTGGTCAAGATGGTTTCGGAACAACACTTGCCATTAACAATGCAAGATTATGTTGGCATTACAGCTCTACATGAGGCAATTACTAGTGGGAATCACCGGATGGCAGAGTGCCTGATTACAAAGAACAAGAGCTTGGTCAGCATTAGAATTGCTAACTATCAGAGTTAATTTATGTTTTCTAGAAACTCTTCAATTTTCTAGTTTGCTATTATTAGTGTTTGCTACTGTTAGCTGTTTTTGGAAAGTTGTATTTCAATCAATGAATTTGTGAGTCTCAATACAATAGTATAAGTATGTGATTAAAGTGAAATAAAAAGGCGGAACCATAGAATCAATCCATGAACAATTGGGTTGAGGTTTCTCAAGAATTTCCTTTGTTTTTCTCTACTTGCTTCTTTGTTTAAAGCCAACAATTGGCATCAGAGCTAACCAGGTTCATCTAAAGGTCGAAGATGGCTACCTTTGGAGCAACAACATCAGTTCCTATTTTCAGTGGTTGAAACTATGATTATTGGAGCATTAAAATGAAGAAATTTTTCCTATCTCTAGATCTATGGGATGTTGTGGAAAAAGGAGTGACAATACCGGTAGAAGGAGTCTCGGATTCAAATCAAAGTAAGCAAGAAAGCACAAAGAATGCAAGAACTTTATTCATCCTACAATAGGCAGTCTCTAAATCAATCTTTCCAAGATTGATGAGGGCTAATACTTCAAAGGGAGCATGAGAGATTCTGCAGTCAGAATTTCAAGGAAATGCTAAGGTAAAACTCATCAAACTTCAAGGTTTAAGGACAGAGTTTGAAAATTTGAAAATGAAAGACTCTAAAGAAATAAAAGAGTATTGTTCTAGATTAATAGAAATTGTCAATCAAATGCATGCTCATGGTGAAGAGGTGACTGATCAAAGGATGGTTCAAAAAATTTTGATTAGCCTACCCGAGAAGTATGATCATATGGTAGTAGCCATTGAAGAGTCTAAAGTCCTGCAAACACTTTCAGTTACTGAATTAATGGGATCTCTCCAAGCCCATGAACAAAGATTGGCTAGAATGAATGATGGTTCCTTGGAGCATGCATTTCAATCTAAAGTTAATTTGAAAAACAGAAAAGTAAAAGATTACAAAAAGAAGCCTCAAAAGGATTACAAGAATTCTGATCATGTTAAAAAAGAAAGCAAGATGAAAGGTAAGATGGGTGAATTTCCTCCCTGTGGTATTTGCAAGAAGACAAACCACTTAGAAAAAAATTGTTATCATGCCAGGAAGCCACAATGTTGGAATTGTACAAAATTTGAGCACTTGGAAAATGATTGCAAATATAAGAACAATTAGCAAGCAAATTATTCAGAAGAAAAAGATGAAAATGAGCACTTATTCTTTGCATGTCAAGCACTTACTCGAGAAGATAAACTCTAGTTTATAGACAGTGGATGTAGCAATCATATGGCATCTTATAAAGCTATTTTTCCAGTTTGGATACTTCTGTCAAAACAAAGGTAAAAATGGGAAATAGTGACCTTGTTGAAGCTAAAGGCAAAGGGACAGGGGCGGTCTCGATCAAGAAATGTACTAAGTTTATCAAAGTTGTGTTGTTAGTTCCATCTCTTGATCAAAACTTATTTAGTGTAGGCCAAATGATGGAAAATGGTTACCCCTTAAGTTTTGAAAATAACTTATGCAGAATGTATGATGAGAAGAATAAGGTGGAGCTAGCTGAAATAACAATGGGGAGAAGTATGAACTTTCCTATTCAATGGAATTTTCCTAAAGCTATGGTGGCAACTGTGGATGAAACCAAATTGTGGCATCAAAGATTTGGCCACTACAATCTTAATTCATTGAGATTAATGCATTAAGAGGAAATGATAATAGACCTACCTCTCTAAGTAAAGGAGACACCAGTTTGTGAATGATGCATGGTTGAAAAACAGCATAAACATCCATTTCCATCAGAGAGCAGCTGGAGAGCCAAGGAAAAGCTACAACTAGTCCATACTGATGTATATGGACCAATGAGGACTTAAACTCACAATCACAGCAAGTATTTCCTTCTTTTCATTGATGATTTTACTAGAATGATTTGGGTTTATTTCCTTCGAGAAAAATCTAAAGTCTTTGGAACCTTTAAGAAATTCAAACTGTTAGTTGAAAAACAAGCAGGCTATAAGATTAAAACAATAAGAAGTGACCAAGGCAGTGAGTATAATACAAGAGAATTTGAAAAATTTTGTGAATCTGAAGGCATAGAACATCAGTTGTCTGTGGCATACTCACCTTAACATAATGAAGTATCTGAGAGAAAAAATTGAACTGTAACGGAAATGACTAAAAGCATGGCATGAGAAGAAACTACCCAAGGAATTTTGGGGTGAAGCAGTAAACACTGTTGTGTTTCTACTTAACATATTACCAACTAAAGCTATGGAGAGACAGACTCCTTATGAAGCTTGGAGTGGAATAAACCCTCTACAAGTTTCTTAAGGGTGTTTGGGTGTATATGTTATGTTCATGTTCCATCCCAGAAAAGAACCAAGCTAGAGGAGAAAGCTGAAAAGGGTGTATTTGTGGGTTATAGTTCAGTTTCAAAGGGTTTTTGAATTTACAATTTGGAAACTAGAAAACTGATTGTTAGCAGAGATGTAAAGTTCAATGAAGATGCATTTTGGCACTGGGAAGCTGAGAATGTTGTTTGACAAAGTGTCGAGATATCAGTTCAACCATTTACTAAAACTGAAATCGAAGCAAGTAATACTCAGTAAACTCACACAGAGTGTTTTCTGATGATGGTGAAGAGGAGTCAACTCCTAAATCACCAATAAGAAGAACAAGACTCCTTAGTGAAGTCTATGAGAATTGTAATTATGCTACACTTGAACCAAACAGTTTTGCAGCAACTTCAAAGGAGGAAGTCTGGCAGAAAGCTATGAGAGAAGAAATCAGAATGATTGAGAAAAATGAAACTTGGGAGTTGGTTTCTTTACCTACAAATAAAGATGTTATTGGAGTAAAATGAATTTATAAGACTAAACTAAATCCTGATGGCTCTATCTTGAAGCATAAAGCAAGGTTGGTTGTTAAGGGGTATGTGCAGCAACATGGAATAGATTACAACGAAACTTTTGCTCTTGTCGCAAGGATGGACACCATTAGAGCTTTGGTTTCACTTGCTATTAAAAAAGGTTGGAAAGTTTTGCAATTAGATGTGAAGTCAGCCTTCCTAAATGGGGTATTGGAAGAAGAGGTCTTTGTGGATCAACCTGAGGGGTTTGAAAAGGAAGAAGGCAAAGTCTATAAACTGAAAAGGCTTTGTATGAATTAAAACAGGCACCAAGGGCCTGGTATGGGAGAATTGATCAATATTTCTCTGAGCAAGGTTTCAGGGGGAGCAAACGTGAGCCTACAATGTACATAAAGTCTCAAGACAATGGTGATCTAGTCATTGTTTCCCTTTTATGTAGACGATCTAGATTTTACAGGAAGTAACATTGAAATGATTGGAAATTTTAAAAGGGACATGATGGCAAGTTTTGAGATGAGTGACTTAGGAAATATGTATTATTTCCTAGGCATGGAAGTGAGTTAAGAGGCTGACGGGATTTTTTGTTCTTAAAGGAAGTACACTGAAGATCTTTTAAGAAGATTCAACATGGCAGGTTGCAAATCAGGGGCTATTCCATTAATTCCTAATGAGAATTTGAAAAAGGATGATGGCGGAAAGAAAGTGGATGCATCAATCTATAGAAGTCTAGTGGGAAGCTTGTTGTATCTGTGTAATACCAGACCATATATCCTATATGCCACTAGTTTACTTTCAAGATTTATGCAATGTCCTAGTCAAATTCATCTGGAACAGTCAAGAGAATTCTAAGGTACATACAAGGGACTATCAGCTTTGGTATTTGGTATAAGAAAACATTAAATACAAAACTTGTGGGATTTACAGACAGTGATTGGCAGGTTCATGTGATGATTTAAGGAGCACTTCAGGCTATTTTTTCAGCCTAGGATCTGCTATGTTTTCCTAGAGTTCGAGAAAGCAAAGTAATGTGGCACAATCTACTACTAAAGTCGAGTATGTAGCAGCTACAGGTTGTGAAAACCAAGCCATTTGGTTGAGAAGGATACTTGAAGATATGGGGGAAAAACAATTGGGATCTACTGAAGTTTTCGGTGATAATAAATCAGCTATAGAAATGGCCAAAAATCCTATCCAGCAAAGTAAAACTAAACATATTGCAATCAAATATCATTTCTTGCATGAAGTGAAATCAAATGGAGAAATTGCATTGAAGTTCTGCAAATCAAAAGAGCAACTTGCTGATATATTTACAAAAGCACTCCCCCGAGACAAGTTTCAATTCTTTAGATCAATGCTTGGAGTTGCTGAAAAAACAAATTAAGGAGGAGTATTGAAAGTAATTTATGTTTTCCAGAAACTCTTCAGTTTTCTAGTTTGCTATTATTAGTGTTTGCTATTGTTAGCTGTTTTTGGGAAGTTGTATTTCAATTAATGAATTTGTGAGTCTCAATATAATAGTATAAGTATGTGATTAAAGTGAAATGAAAAGGTAGAACCATAGAGTCAATATGTGAACAATTGGATTGAAGTTTCTCAAGAATTTCCTCTGTTTTTCTCTACTTGCTTCTTTGTTTAAAACCAACACTAACAGCGAACTTCCAGTTGCTCTGGCTATGGCCTGTGGGCATAAAAAGTTGTCTCGCTATCTATATTCTTAAACTCCGTTTGAAGATTTGGAGGCCGAAGAAGGCTACAGCCAAGGTGCCTTACTGATCGATCTATGGCGCCAACTAGTTTCAAGTGATCTCTTGAACCTCTTGGGTATATATGAATTGCATCCAGCATATCATTTTTGAATAATTTTTTAAAATTTGAAATTCTTGATCATTTATTGGTTCATCCAACTTATAAAATAACCCGCATGCTACAATAACTTATAATATAATAAGTCATAAGTAATAAAAAATCTTATGTATTATTATTTTTTAATTTAAAAACTGTAAGTTAATTTATATTATAAAATGCTATATATATCATACGAGTTTTTATAATCTAAACTTCTAGGTCGAATATATAGTTCAATCATGGTCAGAATCTATTGGAAAATTTAAACTTTTCACATCAATTATAAAGAAATATTTTAAAAAAATAAAAAATAAACATGCAAATTGAGGTTGAGCACCCAGCTTGTTCGAATGCTCGACTCTATCCAATTACAGCTTTACTCATTGGCATTGGGTGGAGATCAAACGATGCCACATGCTAATTATAGTGTCAAATCTTCCTTTAAAGGCATCTATATATCATGCCCTGGTGGTTTAAATTCTGATAGTGTCACATGTTTCAACTTGATCATGGTGAAACAATTATCAAATGGCGCTTGTCAATCCATATTGTTTAAACTTGTCATGGCAATTCTTAGAAATGAATCTTCTGAGGCCCTGAGGAGACGGCAAGGTTTCATACTTTCAGTAAAGAAATCAGTGACGTTACATGCTGCGTTCACTTCTTCATTGGGTTCTGACCATTTATCTTATTATGTTCAGCCAATATGCCTTGCTTCTTAGCTATTTTCAGTATTGTCGGCATGTACTTGATGCTGATGTTCCAACAACAGTTCTGCAAAACCTGCTTCTTGATGAGCAAGATGGTGAAGATCTGGATCTCCAGAAGGTGTGTAGTTTTTAAAATCTTATTGCAGAAGTTTCTATAATTTGCATTGTCATTTGTTTCTGGAATATTTCTTCATAGTGATCTTGTTAATCTTTCCTCTTTCTTTTTCTTTGTTTTGTTGTCTAGATGGACAAAGAAAAGGCTGCCCTAGCTCGAGCTAATTTTTCTATTCTAAGGAAAGAAGCTCAATCTATTTTGGATTTGGTAGGTCTGTTATTACTACTCTGATTATTTGGTGTGCAGTGTTGAAACTAAATGCATGAACTCTAAAGACACTTTAATATATGGAAGAACTTAAATTGGCATCTCTTTGGCTGTGTGAGAGCAGTGGGGATCTATTGATTAGAATTGGTGATGGGCTTATATTGATTTGTATAACTTAAAAAGGTTTCTCCCTATTATTGTTCTCCAGTTCATCTCATTTGAGGCATCTGTTTAAAATCAATATATGGAAGTTTCTATTATTGTTTCTCCCTGTTCTTGGACCTATCTGATCCTCAGCTTCGATAATCAACACATAAGGCCACCCTGTACCAGAAAACTCACCAAAGTCCTTTCTGTGTACCTCCTCAGGAAGAATCATGTCGCGTACGTCATCATAACTCAGTTTCATCTTATCGACTGAGTTACTCACCACCATCCTCATGGCCGCCTAACTATTTGGTAACAATGCCAACAGAATCAATGCTCTAATCTCATCATTAAAATCAATCTCGACGGACGAAAATTGATTTGTGATAGTGTTGAATTCATTCAGGTGTTGCGTATCAAGCGTCCCTTCTAACATCTTTAGATTGAAGAGTTTTTTCATCAGATGCACCTTGTTATTCATGGATGGCTTTTCATATATACTAGACAAAGCCGCCATGAGACTTGTCGTGGTTCTCTCCTTGTTAACGTTATGCACAACTGATCTCGACTACGTTAGTTGAATAACACACAGAACTTGTCGATCCAACAAGTTCCACTCAACATCATTTATGCTTTCTTGCTTCTGTCCCAAAAGAGCAAGGTGACCCTTAGAGATAATTCTCAATCTGCATCTTCCAAAAACTAAAGTCTGTGCCATTAAACTTCTAGATCCCAATCTTCATGTCTTCTCTAGACATCGTTCAGCCCCGAATCTCAACCTAAAGTCTTCATACCAGTGTTGGGTGGTCTTGGGTCTCACTCAACCCCAAAAGCAAGCTCAAGAGATTTCCCTCACAGTTATAAACTGACTATTAGCACCTGCCACAACCGATGTGAGACAACCCCAATAATCTACCCCTCACACATTGGGCTCTGGGTCAGAGCAACGACAACCTTTTTTCACACAGACTATTGGGCCGAGATTGTTGGTAAACTTAGGCACTACTATCAGTTGTTGAGGTATACTCAAATCAAAGTCACCACACCCACACATAACGATGATGAGACAAACAATGAAATAACTACGTAATGACAGGAATCAAGTAATCACACACAACACACAGAATTTAACATGGTTTGGCAACGTACTTACGTCCACAGAGCTGCATGGAATTTTATTCCAGAGGAGATTACAATCACTCAGTGAGTTATAAGAGCACCTCTCTACTCACAAAATCTCAACTCTCTCTCTTTCTAGGGTTTTTCTCTCTCACAATATGCTCTCACACTTTGCCTCTCTTTTGTTCTCTCTAAATCTACTGAAATTCATGTACAATAAGGGAAAAATATGATTTATATATATATAGAAACGGCGTTGGAAATCCTAATCTAACAAAAACTGGATCCTTCACTCAAGCTGCCCGCTAACGAACACTAGGGTTTGTTCTTTGCTCGTGCCTAGTGTCACGTGAACCTTGAGTGAACACTCTGTCCAACCTTCGCTCGGTTCCACTGTTGAGCGAGTCTCGAGCGAACTCATGGGTTGAGCGAGCCTCGAGCGAACTCATGGGTTGAGTTTCGCTCTAGCCAAGGTTGAGCGACAGTTGAGCAAACTCTCTATTATGCGGTTTTTTTTCACAAACCAACTCCACATACAACAAAACAGTTTCCTTTTCAACTGTGGTTGCATGCGAATTAAGAATCCCCTCACCTCCAAACAAGGGGGTTCATGTTATGTAAAAGATCCCATCTGCAAATCAGCTCACTCTCCTGTGTTAAGAAAATGATGACCGAAAAAGTAAAAGTAAAAAAGAAATAAACAAGGCTCCACAAACCCAACATCTTATTGAACCTTTTTATATTAAATATAAAACTTAGTGCACAAAAGCCAAGGAGAATCATAAAAAAGGTTCAATGATATTCTCAATACAAAAATATAAAATTACTATTTATGTACAAGTTTAACATTTACAAATGACTTTTGTTTTATTTATTTATTATTATTTATCATTTTGAACTCTTAAACGTCACATATGTGTTTGAATTAAAACAAAGAACTATTATTATGATACACGTTATGAATAAATTGTAACCCGCATTATTGTTCTTAATAAATGCAGGAGGTGGAAAGTATTTGCCAACCTATCAGTAAGGAACTTTTAAACAATAAAGGTTTTGAATCCTAGACAAGTGTTTAGAATGACCCATCAAAATATGAGGGAAGTGGGATAGCGATGGATGAAATAAACAACTTCTGGTTTAGTGGCAGCCACTCTAATTGCTCAGCAGCATTTACTATGCCATGTGGCAGTAATGAAGATACAGGTTTGCCAATTCTTGTAAATGACACACATTTTAAGATTCTTATGGTTAGGGCTGCAACCCGACCAATCCGCTTTGTATATTGGACCGACCCGAATCACACGAATTTGGAAAATGACTCATTATGACCCGACCCGATATCGGGTCAACCCGTTTTTATATATGCAATGAATCGTGCCGCTCCACTCGGTCGGATCCTTCAGAAGCCACGACGTTGCATATCACAGTGCGTCACTATGTTAAGAGTCGCAGCCAGCAAAAGGTAGATTGGGATATAAAAACTGAGATTTTAGATAAAGTTTACTTTTTCTTTCGATTTTCTCGCTCACCAATCAGTCCAAATTTCCTAACAGGTTTCCCCTCTCTATCGTGCTATTTAAGAAAGTTATACAAAAAAATGAAGGAATCTATTGGTTAGCTTTTGTTTTTATTTTTCTTTCTTTGGGGAATCAATCTCTCTTGAAGTGATTTTTCAACTTTATTTTCTGGAAATGAATGAAAAATTGGAGGGGAAGGTGTAAAACCCCCCGGGCCCATTTAACTCAATGAAGTCCAAGACTGAAGCTTGATACTCGTCTCCACCAACATCCTTTTTCACTTTCGAAATTAGCTTTGCAGCATAGTATAATGGTTCCTTCACAAGCGTGTGGGTATATGGAGATTACCAAATCTATGAGCAGAGGCAAGAGGAGTTTGGAGGGGGAGGAGGAGAAGACGAGCAACAGGGCCGCAAGCGGCCCATTCTCGCTAGGTGGTGGTGATGATTCCACCATACTTTGATCTTCGTTGGTGGAGATGATTCCACCATACTTCGATCTTCATTGGTGGCGATGATTCCACTAGACTTTGACCTTCGGTGGTGGCGATGATTCCAGTTAATAGTAGCACGTACAGTTTGTGTGGATTTGGGTTTTTTTCAAGCTCTCTCTGTTTGCAAAAGCAGAAGTAGTGGAAGAGATCTTGGTTTTGAGTGACATTAGTGGGTTGCTGAGATTTAACGGGTTGGACGGGTCGAACCCGAGCTTCATTCAACCTTGGTCTTTTCGGTGCGGGTCAGGTCGGGTCAAGCGGACTGATCGGTCCTGGCTGTTTCTTGCACAAGCCTACTTATGGTAATTGTTTCCCTATCATTCTTTTGTTCCTCGACTTCAGTATTGATGTTTTTGGGGATCTTCATGTCACGTTATGCAAAAGAAGACTTTCTTTTATCATTGCCCCAAAAAATGATGATAGGATTTTTCACTCTTTTCTTCTCCATCGGAACTATGATGGTGGGCTTTTGCCTTGCCCTTACACTTACGTTAAGGGGACAAATATCGATTCTCGTTTCTATCATTCTTTTGGTTGTTTTCCCTTTAGATATTTTTGTTAACATTCAAGTCATTTCTTGATGACGTTGTGGGTTCAAGCTTTCGACTAAGCATCTACGATAGAAAAATGAGGGCTTTGATTTAACCTTTTTCCTTGTTCGTTATATTAATGTTCCAATAATATTTTGCATACTAATTAGTAGAGCTAGCTGATGAGTTCTTTTCTAATGGGACTGATGACCATTGAGTTTTCAGCCAACTTATATTGCATATATGGTCATTTTTCATATTTAGACTGACATTCATTTGGGTTATATTATTTTATAGTTCTTTTTTTGTTTTTTGTTTTAATCTAATTTAGATAGTTCCTTTGGCAAAGGAAAAATAATTCATGAGTTTTGCCTTACATCTTATACAAACTCTAGGAAAATAGAGATTGATGCATGAAACATGTCTCAGTTTTTCTAGTAGTACTATAATTAAATGCTCAATAAATATTACAAAGCCATCTTTATATGTCTATCTTCTTGATTTTCTGCTCTAAATCTTATAATTTAGTGAATAGCTATAAAAAAATCCAAATCCACGCGGACTATATATAATATGTCATAATGCAATAGTTACTCTAGGACTTTGAATTATTTAGAATATTGACGTGCCTTTTGGATGGTGAGTTGAGGTGAAAATTGAAAGTTAAGTAAAATTTTGTTAAAATATTATTTTTTTAATATTATTATTATTTTGAGAATTGAGAAAATAAATTGTTTATTATATTTGGCGTGGAAATTTAAAAAAATTGTAATAATGAGATGAGATGAGGTAAAACACTTCTTGTATCAAAACTGGGCCAAAAATTCTCAAAAGTTCTTTGTATTTTTTTTAAATGAAACTGTTCTCATTAATTAAACAAAAAAAAAAGCTTAAAACATCTCTCTTATTACAGTTAAGTAAATGCATGAAGGACACTCTTCAATATCATATAAATCCTCAGAACAGATTAGAGCGGCCTTGGCAAGTTGGTGAGTAGCCATATTTGCCTCTCGATTTGCATGAGACACTGTCCATAAAGCACAAGAGTCCATGATCTGTCTAGCATCCTCAATTAACAAACTGCGTAAGCTCCAATTAGAGTTCTGCATCTGCAATAGGTTAACATCTTGCTTTGAATCTCCTTCTAACCCAACCTGCTTCAGACCCAACTCCTTGCATAAAAAAATGCCAACATAAGACCATAAGAGCATCAATAGGACTACCTCTCAGGTTCCTCAAAGCTCAAAGAGTACCAATTACTTGGCCCTGATAATCCCTTATAATCACACCAACACCAATTTTGTCCTCAACTACCTTCATTGCAGCATCCCAATTTACTTTAAAAGTCCCCTCTGCTGGTTCACCTAAGCCATCTGATTGGGGACTTGCTGAGTAGCTTGATTTGATTCTTTGAAATTTTCTGACTTTGCTCTGGCCTTCTAAACTAAAACAGCAGGATGCTTGAAGCCTTTTCCATGTGATACCCCATTCCTCCTAGTCCAAATCCATCTCAGTGTAACAGTCACTTCCTCCAGCTCATCAGTAGTAAGATGATTAACTAACTGGGACCAAATATTAATGAATAACTCACTCTGACAAGTCATCTTTCGCACTTTTTTGCTACACTGATCCCACATGTCCCTAGCAGCTACACAGCCCCAACACACATGACCAGAAGTCTCAGTTCTTGCATGTAGATGGAGCACAAACTATCTTCAATAATCTTTCTTCTTTGCAAATTATCAAGGGTGGGAAGGGCTTCACTACAAGCTCTCCAGATAAACATTTGAACAGCAGGAACCACCTTCATTTTCCATAACACCTCCACTCTTCTTGTTTTCTTGATTTGTTGAAGATTCCCCTTTCAATTTAGTCTCCACGTCTCTATGAAGATGATACCCACTTCTTATTGAAAACTGGCCATTATTAGAAAAACTCCATACCAGTTTATCTGCTCTCCCCCCAAGAATAATTAGAATGGAATTAATGGCCTCAATCTCTTGTGATGAAAATAGCTCTTGAAGGAGGTCCCTCTTCCATTGCTTCAAATTAGAATCAATCAAATTACTAATTGTTTCACATCTACAACCTTAAGCTCGAGAGGATGTAGTCTGACATGATGGGATATTTGGAACCCATTTATCTGACTAGATGTGCGCCCTTTGACCATTCACAACCCTCCACATGAGATAAGCAAAGACAGACGTGCATACAAACTTCTTCAAGCAAATGATGGCCCTAACCCCAGTTTAGCATCCAACAAGTCCACCTTACTAAAACACTTATGTTATAACACCTTGGCAACCATAGAAGATGGATCCTGCAATATTCTCCAACTTTGTTTTAAGAGCATGGCCAAGTTGAAACTTCTAAAATCTCTGAAACCAAGACCGCCTGATTCTTTTGCATGACTAAGTTGTTTCCAATTCACCCACTGGATTTTTGAAGTATCTTCATTGTAGCCCCACCAAAATTTCTTAAGCAGCTTGTTTAGTCTTTTAGTAATAAAGGTGAGCAAGAGAAAGATTCTCATTGAATAAGTTGGAATAGCTTGGAGGACAGCTTTAAGGAGAACTTTTTTACCTGCTGCTAAGAGGAACTTAGTTTTCCAATTGGCCATCCTAGCCCATGTTCTATCTATGAGAGAATGAAAAGCTACAATTTTAGCCCTCCCCACCACTACAGGCAGTCCCTTTAAAAGTCCCAGTAGTTTTAACCCCAACTAATTGCAAAATCTATTTTTGTACCTCAACATTAGTGTTCTTGTTGAAAAAAACAGATGACTTGTCCTTATTCAATACTTGACCCGAGGCTTGTTCAAATGATTTAAGATTCTTAATAACTCTAGTTAACTCCTCAGTGTTAGTTTGGCAAAAGAGCATACTATCATCTACAAAATAGAGGTGATTGACACTAGTAGGGCCTCTCCCTATTGGAACACTAGTAATGTCACCACACGGCTCAGCTTTTTTGCAACAAAGATGATAAGGCCTCAGCACAAAGGATGAAAATGTAGGGGGATAAAGGGTCACCTTGTCTAAGGCCCCTAAAAGGATAAAATTTCTGTTGAGGCTTACCATTAACAAGAATGGAATAAGAAACTGAGTTTAGACAATCTTGAATGAGGGACACCTAATGATGTTGAAAACCAATCTTCTTCATCACTACCTGAACAAACTTCATTCTACTTTATCATAAGCCTTGCTCATATCCAAGTTTAGGGCCAATAAATCATTTTTCTCCCTTCCATTCTTGAGATCATAGAGTGGAGAACTTCATAAGCCACGCCACCAAAGTGTTGTCAGAAATAAGCCTTATAGGTACAAAAGCGCTTTGGTTCAAGGACATTATGTTAGGTAAGATAACTTCCAGCCTATTAGCTAGTGTTTTTGACATTATTTTATAAATGACACTACAAAAGCTTATAGGCCTGTACTCAGCCACTCTCTTTGGATTCTTAACCTTGGGAATGAGTGAAATGAAAGTGTCATTTACCTCTTTGAGAGAACTACCATGATTAAGCACTTGTAAAACAAATTTGCATACATCACCACCCACCACCTTCCAATGCTTCTAATAGAATTGTATTGGAAACCCATCAGGACCAGGAGATCCCAAGGGATTCATTTGAAACATAGCTACTATAACTTCTTCCTTTGTGAATTGTTTCATAAGACTAGTGCTCATCTCATTCAAAATCTTGGGAACCAGATGTAACAATCGATCTTAAGATTAGGCCATAAGATAAGTTTTATGTATTTTTCATATAACTATAAATATTTTTTTATTATTATTATTATTGTTGTTGTTGTTATTTTCTCAGATTTTAGAGTTTTTGTTTGAATTTAAATCTTATTTCTTCCTATCTCCACCCGTAAACCTCATCTCTTGATTTTATAATCCAAATCCTAATGGAAGACCAACTCTCACGTCAAAGCCTTTATAAATCCTCTCTTCCTCCTCACAATATTTTCCATCAACAAACCCACACTTCAAACCAGAGTTACAAAGTAAAGACAGAGAAGGAAAACTCACTCAACAAACATTCTCCCACGTCTCAGCCCTGTTTTACACTCCTCAACAGAGCACTAACGGGCAGCAACCAAAAGTTGATGACGGAACCAAAACCACCGCGGCAACTCCACTGCCCAGACCATGCATGACCGTGAAAACCTACCTCCAAGCACTGTCACATACACCACGCTGCGGCCTCTTGCACCCATAGACAAGCACCTTGACACAACCAGTCCAAGTGGCGCCGCCAGCCACCACAGAAGACATCGGCAGTGGCTCTTTCGCCGTGTACTTGTGCAAGCCTTGCCAACCACCGTCAAGCAACCACTGAAAAATAGAGAAATCGTAGCCCCTCCATGGCAACCTCCTTGCTAGACCACACCGACACCACTTCAAGGGACGTCGGAGTACCACCCACAGTGCCAGAAACTGCTAATACTCCATCCCAGTAGGCCTACGACCGTCACCCCTGCTCTCTCTCTTGGTTGCTTTTCGGCGTGACAGAACTCTCTCTCTCCCTCTCTCAGTGTCGCACCACCATGCTCAGAGGAGCCTCATGTTGCGCCGTCGTGACCTCTGCTAGCCACCCAGCCGCCGTTGCACTCAGCCCTCTCTCAGTGACCCCTACCTTGTATGTCTCGCACGCCACTACCCCGAGCCTCTGTTTCTCTTCATTATATAAGTTGTGTCTGTTTTTAAGTTTCAGTTTAATGCCACTATTAAATGAGATTTCTAAGTTTGCCCTTTACCCTTGATGCGTAAACCCCGAACCCTCTGTGTTATGAACTACCTGTATGACTTTAATGGGCCTCGGGCCTTAAAGCCCATTCGACCAAAAGTCCTGGTTCCTAGTGGGCTTCTTCAGGCGGGCCCCGGGCTTTCTTGTTTTTATGAAAGGGGCTAATTTTTGTAAACTGGTATATGTTTTTAAATAGGCTTGGACTCTTGTGGGATTGATTATTGCAATTGAATTGTGCTTTTCCTGAGACAAAGTATGCTGGGATTATTTTCAAATGGACTTGTGTTTTAAAATTAATATGGGCCAGGTTACACTTTTACATAAACTATTCTAGTTATTTTAAATGGACTATTTTCTCAATTAAGACTAGGCTGATGATTTTAAACCCAAGTTTTTAATTAAATAAATATATCAGTCATAGACTTATTTTATAAGAAAGTGTTTAAAGAATTGGAAATATATTTTAAAGTATAATATTGAGCCTAATATTTTAGTTAATATTTCCTTTGTCAATTTAGTAGGATTTTAATAAAATTATTATGTTATACTTTAAAAAGAAATTAAAGAATAAGTTATGAGTGTTGAATAATATTATGATTGAGTCTACTTTTATTAATCGAATGTTTCCACCAATTATTTTAGATTCACATACATATATATATGTATATATATATATATATATGTGTGTGTGTGTGTGTGTGTGTGTGTGTGTGTGTGTGTGTGTGTATACAGTTAAATTATATTTGAAAGATTAGATATCATATTTCAGCAGTAAAAGTTTTTTTAAAATTATTTTGAACGCTTTATTAAATGAGATTCTACTGTCTACTTTAATAGATGTTGTTATAATTACGACATTAAAGTTATAGGTTGAAAATAAAGAAATATATTAAGAATTATTTTACATGATATTAATATTTATTAGATTTCTTATACGATTTAATAATTATGTTAAGAAAGGAAACTTATTTTAAGAGTTGAAGTTTTATGATTTATTTTAAAATAGCTCAAGTTTTCTACTAAATTATAATATGTTATTAATACTTAAGTAATTTAAATACCAGGATTTATTGATTATGGTGTTAAACAAAAGACTGATTTGACTATCTTTTAGATTGTGAATTTAATTAAGTAGGATATTAGTACTTATTGTTCCCAGACAGATTTAGTAATAGTTATTATTGCGTATAGGTGACAAGTTATAAAGTGATATTCAAGGTAAGTAATTTGATCACAAATTAGAATCATCACAGTTCAGCTTATATATAAGTATTATTCAAGACAGTTCATTGCCGGCTATTATTTATGCACCACTCATGTCATATGCAAACATGTCATCCAACATAGCATACGATTATGTCATTCCGCATCATGTTCAAATTCAGATATTATTATTATGTATGTAATATGTTATGCATCTCATGTGTATAAGACATATAAGCTATCTTAAGTTCAAGTGCAAGATAAGATAAAATCAGTTAATTAGATGGTCATTCAGATGCATGGTACTAATGCAATTCAGTTTCAGGGTAGGTGTGCAAGCCACGGGCTCAAGCGTGGTCCACCATAGTATGCTAGAATAATATCAGCGGCTCCCCTCGTGGCCGCAGGACGTGGGGTCGGTGCACAACCTCGCACACAGGGTTAAGTGTGTTGGCCAGTCAGATAAATCAATTAAGCTAAATAAATCAGTCAGATCAGTCAGTTAATTCAGTAAATCAGTCATGCATAGCATAAGCATCAGTATGAACGGTCATGAATTTAAACTCTTAGCATGAAAATTTTTATGAAAACCTTATGTTTACATTGTGAAAGATTTCTTACTGAATTTTCGACTCATTTTAGTTTGTTTTCATGTTCTTAACCACCCAGGTGAGGATAATGAATAAGAGCAGGCAAGCTAGGATTAGAAAGAGCAATTAATTTTAGTTTCAGACTTTCTAAAATAAAATTTGCTTTTATGACATGAATTTATTTACTTTATTCATTTAATGTTTTTTGAAAGACATTTTATTAGACCTTTTTCTACAAAATAATTTTCTAATTTCATTTATGAAATATGAGATCTCTTGCCGGGTTTATTTTTTATGAGAAATACGTGATACGCCTAGCCTACAGGAAGGGGGTGTTACACCAGAGCACTCAAACAATCCTCAAAATTAGTAAGCAAAGAGGTAGTCAAAAGATTAAAAAATGAACCTGTGAAAACAGTACCATTGTTTCACTGCTCAATCACTACCCCTCCATTCACATCGACAATACTTTTGATTGCATTTACCTTCTCCTTTGATTGGCCTGCAAGTGGAAAAATTGTGTTTTTATCTCCAAATTTTAGCCAATATTGTTTGGCTCTTTGCCTCCATTTCAATTCATTTTCTGCTAGGGATAGTTCCACCTCTCTTTGTAGCTACTGCATGTGGGCCATGTGAGTAGCATCACCAGTATCTTGAAGATGACCAATGCTAGCCATTCCTTGAGAAAGGGCCCTTTGATCCTACTGTTTGTGCTTCTGCTTCCAGTGCAAAAGACCACTTTGACACTGCTCAAGCTTAAATCTCATCAGAGATGCCCCATTCTCTCCCATTGGTCCTTTATCCCATGCTTCTTTCACAATTCCTTTGCATTCTTCCTTCATTTCCCAAGCTTCCTCATATCTAAACACCACATTTTGCTTGCCCCTTTTAGACTCACGTTTATGTAAGCTGATATGAAGGGGAGAGTGATCGAATTTTACAGCAAGAAGTGCAGTACATTAAGCACTATTGAACAAATCATTCCACTCTTTGTTGGCTAAAGTTCTATCAATCATTTCCTTAGTGAACTCCCTCCCACTCCTGTTATTGGACCACGTGAGTCTTTGCCCTTAGGAGTGAATGTTATTGAGGCCATAATGTTCTATAGCCTGTCTAAAATATTCAATCTGTTTGTACGGCCTGATAGGTGCCCCCATCTTCTCCATTTGATGCAAAATTTCATTGAAGTCACCTGCACACAATCATGCCATTGATTAAGAAGGTTTGAGCATCTTTAGTAGTTGTCAAATGCTGCTCCTTTTAACTGTATCTGGATGTCCATAGAAACCTGTAAACTGCCATATAGGACCATCTTCCCCTCCTGCATAGCTGCACTGATGTGCTATCGTGTATAGTTGGTAACTTTCACACTCCAACCTTCCTTCCAAAGCAAAGCAATGCCCCCATTGAACCCCACACTATCCACTGCAAAATAACTGTCAAACTACAAAGATCTTCGAACCTCATCGATCTTGCTAGTATTACACTTAGTTTCCACAAGGAAAACCAAGTGGGGACACTTCTCCTCAGTCAATTGCCTAAGGATTCTAACTATCCTCGTCAATTACATACAAGGAGACTCGTTGATATTGGCAAGGCTAGTAACCAGCCTCTGCCATTGAATTTTGATTCCCATTCTCCACTTCACCACCCTTAAGCTTCTTAGGATCAGGCTCTACACCCTTGCCCCCTCTTGTGCTCTCCCTATTGCTATCTATTCTATGCTGGTCATTAGAAATGTCAGCAAGAATACCACCTCAAACTTCACCTGCCAAAGCATCCCTTCCTCGAGCACTCATTTTCCATCTACCAACCTTAGTCCTCTCTTCAATAATGACAATCTTGTTAAGACCCTCCGAACAAGGTAAGCAGCTGGTAACTTGAGAAGAATTTTGTTTCACTCTCACATTATTAAAGGAACTGCCACCACTGAAAGACACCACTGAAAGACACATTAGTAGACTTACCCTTTTCTCAAGGTCCAGCGGGCTTGGGAAGTATTGTTGTTTTAGAAAGACTTTCCAAATCTGTTTGGAAAGTTTCCAACACCATATGGCAATCAGTCTCCACCTTTTCTTGCTATATAGGCTCATACAAGGAAACATCTACCCCATTTAGGCTCGCTATCTACTCCACATCAAACGGTCTGCTCTCCATTGCCTCCTTTTGGAAACTCCCATGATTACCGGAATCCTTCACAGCTGTAACCCCTCTGCCTGCATCCTCTTCTTTTGACTAGTCTCCACCAATTACTCTAGATTCCTTATCCATCTTCTACACAATAGGAATCTCCTTCATAGCAGCCTTAGTATCCTCATTATCCTCCTTTCCTAAACTGGCTTCATCCCTGTCACCACTTTTTGCCTCTGCTTGCTGCCACCTCTGTTGGTGGTTGTGACCAGGTGCACCACCATATTTTCGAGCATAAAAAATGTTGGTGTTCATAGGCAACTCGAATCCAAGGACCAAACTGCTGAGATTTCAAAACATCCCCTTTATGCTCAAACCTCTGCCTGGAAGAGCCCCTCTCTTTATGAAATAAAGTACTACACTGAAAGCAAAAATTCTGCAGCCTCTCATATTTAAAAGAAATCCAATACTGCTGCTCCTCAAACTTCAGCCACCCTACTCTCAGTATAAGCTTATGGTGGTCAACTGCAACCCTCACTGGAAGACATCTCCCCCATGCCAAACCATCAAACTCAACATTAATTCTAATGACATGACCAATTGAGGATCCAAACTGTCACCCCACCTCTTCTTTCTTAGCTGTCAAAGGCAGGTTATGAAGTTGAACCCAAAATGGTTCAATGTTAAATTGTAATGCATTGATGGACACAGTTTCATCCACTTCTAGCATGGTTAAGAGGTTCCTAAAAAAAAAAAAAAAAACCATGGATGACCACTAAGCACCTTTTCTTTATTAGTCAACTTATGAAACTCAATCAAGAAACTCTTATCACCAGTTCCTTAAACCTCACCCATCCCTCCAACCTCCGAACTTGGGACATGGTCATACCAATAGCTTCATTGTTTACACCTTTCTCAAACAATACTCCTCCAATAATACAGTGTTTCCCATGTACTCCCCCCCCTCTTTAACACCCTCACGAGTGACATGGAAGATAGAGCTCTCTTCCCTCGACAAGTTTAGTCTCTCCCAACGCTTAGCCAGTTGGCCCAGTTCTTCCTCTTCCATCACCATACCACCCTGCCCAACATGAGAGACTTACTCCCTTGCATAAGACAAAGGCACCAAACCTTACTCTGTCTCGAGAGAGAAGAGTAGGACCCCAATCCAAAAAGTTCTTTGTATTATATATGCATATTTTACGCATAAAAAAAAGAAAGAAATAAAATAAAATCTGTTAATTAGCAAATCTCTACAATTGGTCCCGATTGAGATTTGTTTTCAGTTTTATTATTATTTGAGGTAGCCCAGGTCTAAGCACCCCTTGGTGGCTCATATTAGGCCACTTTTCGGCGGCATAACCCACACCAGTGGGTCGGAAACCTATATGTAATGAAGAGAAACCATGTATTTATTATTCGTTTGAATTAATGTAGCGCCCGAACCGATATCAAAGAGAAACCATGCATGAAACCTAATTAATCAAACATCCAAAGAAGTGACTTTCAAATATGGTTCAAAACAACTTCCCTATTACTCAGAATCATTCAAAAACATTACTTCAGATAATTGAGGAAAAAACAAATAATACAAAAGGATAATCTTATAACCACGTACAACTGTTTTAATTTGATGGGCAAATTGTATTCATTATTATTGTTAATTTGTACTCTGTATATATATCAATTCACGTACCTAATTAATTAAATCTCCAAGTCTTCTATATATATCACACTCAATCAAGAATAGTCGTAATATATATTTAAGTATGCCATAATAAAATCATCCACGTAAGAAAAGTTAGAGTTAAAGCAATGGTTTGAACGTATGGTATGTGTTTGAATATGATCTTTTTAATATATGGTGTTGCAAAACTGAATGCATTCTCGTTAAAGAGAATCACATTCTTAATTAGCTTGATGCAGAAATATTTCTATTAACATATATTTTCCACTATCAAGAAATATCTTTAAGGTGCAGGCCGTAGCACACGAAGCAGGGCCCAGACCAACAAGTTACGTCAAACAGTTTAAGTTGGAAATTAAATCCGTAAAAGAAAGAAAGGGGAAGACGTAGGGTAGCCAACGTGTTGAACCTAATCTCTCCAAATAAATTAAATGCCGTTTCAAATTTGAAGTAAGTGATTCCTCTTGATTGAATGAAATGATAACACCACCCCAAGTAATGAGTACTCCAGCTAGGTGTATCTCATGTATACTACTTGTGTATGGAGGTTGCACCATTGCACTTTAATAAAATCTTCTTACTTGAAAAATAAATAAAGGGAAACTCAAAGAAGGAGCAACGGACATTGTGTATGGAGGGAAACTCAATGATGATGACAAAGTACATCATCATTTCATTTTTATCCTACTATGATAAGGTAGTATTTCAATCAACCTTTATTTTATTTTTTTTAAATAATAGAAATTAAAGTGTGAAAGTACTTATAAAAAAATACATGATGAAAGATATAAATTAGAACCATATGCATACACTATTTCGCTTTTAATTTTTTTTTTTTAATTTTACAATAAGGATTGCAATCCCATCCAATATCACAATCAATTGTCACCATAGATATAAATAAATAAATAAATATTTATTTTTATTTCCAACGTATGGTATGGGATTGAATCTTTTCAATTCGAGGTGATCATCATGTCTTTTTTGGTTTTGAATCAGAAAAACTAAATTTCCAACTAAATTAGAAGCACCAATATTTCAATTAGCTTTAAACCCAATAATTTCTCTCTCTCTCTCACTCGTTAAACATGAATAAAAGAGAAAGAGTTAGAGGAGGGGGCTCAATGGTAAGGTAATTTAGGCCATTGTCTAACGCCCTCATCCTATGTAAGGCCCATAAAGATAAAAATGAGGTCTTTTTTTTGAAAAAATAAATAAAAACCATTTTCTTATGTAAAATTTTAAATAATTTTTATAATTTTCAATGTGTGCAAGGTCCCATAATACTAAACTTAATATTTAATATAATGAATTTTTTTTATATAAGTAATACAATGAGTTATTTATATTTTAAATATTTTTTTTAAGATTTTACTAAATTGAGGTACACAATCTGCATTGAGACCTCATTTTAAGTTATTATTGTGAATATAAATTCACAAAAACTGTATTTAAAAATTTGAAATAAAATCTTATTTTTTTGAAAATTTTGAAAATATCCCATATAATAATTTATATTTTATTGTATTATAAATACAAATGACTCACTTAAATATTACCTTAGGTCTCAATTTGTATTGAGCCGCCCCTGAACTAGAGTTTATTAAGAGAGGGAAGTCTAGCAATAAGTTAATATGTATGGTAGAGCCCACTGATTATAAATTCATGTACCTAATTAATTAAATTTTCAAATATTCTATATATCACACTCAATCGAAAATAATCGTGATATATATTTAAGTCTATCATAATACAGTCATAATACAGTCATCCACGTAAGCCCACGAAGGACACGAGTAGAAATTAACGCGCTAGCTGCTTGTGGAAAATGGAAATTATTCTGTTGAAGATTTTATGAAGCGGAGGATTTGGTCTCCAGCAAGGAACCAGTGGTAAAACTATCTCAAGTATTTTTTTTTTTTTTTTTATTATTGAATTATGCCAACCTAATACCCTTAAAAGTAGGGATGACAATATGTGACACGATCCATGAATCCAACACGAATACGACACGAAATTAACAGGTTTGGATTTGATATTAACGAGTTGACCCGCTAAGATACGATTTATAAATAGATTAGTAACCGGTCAATCTGCTTAATATGAAATCAACCTGTTTTAACTTGTTTTGAATTTATTTAAAAATTAAAATTTTATTATTGTTAAGTTGTAATATTGATTATTCTCAATATGCTTATGTTTTTAGTATTTCAAGTCTAATTCTTTACACACCCAACACAACACTAAAGCGGATCCCACAATGATAGAAAAGTATTAGTATTTCAATTTTTAATAATTATAATATTACCCACAATGCGTAATATGTTGACACACCAAACTTGCAAGTAATAAAAATCTTTTTATGTGTATCCATTTAATAACGAATTTGTGTTAATAAAAGCATTTAATACCAAAAGATCACACTATTGTGACCAATGTTTTCGTTTTCGTTCCGTTTCGGACGGAACAACCGGAGTTTAAGTGCTGGAACAATAACTAGCACAACTCGTATGTTTTCATAGATGAGATAAGATGAGATGAGATTAAAGTTAAAAAATTGAATAAAATATTGTTAGAATATATTTTTTAATATTATTTTTATTTTGAGATTTAAAAAAGTTGAATTATTTAATTTATTTTATATTAAAAGTTAAAAAAATTGTAATAATGAGATGAAATGAAATGAGATGTTTTCTTAAAACAAATGTCGTCTTGAAATTTCGGCCATTTAGGCCAGACAGTTGTTTTAGTTCGAAATCTTCAATAATGACATTTTTGTAAATATTTTGAAAAGTGAGGGACGAAATTGTAATTTCCCCTCCTGTTTTGCCACTCCGACATCCCACACCGTTGTCGCGATCGCCACCTCCATACTTCACGCCGTTGCAACTCAAGCCTCATGCTGCAAGTCTATTCCTCGCTCCCCGAATAATCATGTTGTTTTTTATGGATTTTCCTTTTCTTTCCCATTTTCATTTGGTTGATTTCATGCATGCTATCGTCTCTTAGTTTTTTTTTTTTTTTTTTCCAGCGAAAAATGGTTCACGCTTCTCCTGCACCAAGTATTTTCCTTCACAATTTTCCCCCCTTTCTCCCAAGTTACTAGACTTGTGAAACCAAAAGAGAATGTTTCAGACGAAGACTATTTTGGCCTTCCGACTTCTCAAGGCCCTTTCATAAAGCTAGAATGATTTAGTTTTGTTTGCTTTAATCTAATCTACTACTTCTGGTTTTGTTTGCACATGACTTCTTGATATTTTTATGTTTGATTTGACTTGGGCATTAATTAGTGGTATTATGAAGTTGTTTCATCTTTTTAATTAACACTAACCCCTAACTATATATGTTAATTACTTGGTTCAGTCATTTGATCTTCTAAATTTTCTTGAATAAAATTGAACCTTGATATAGGAGGCGTAAGCATGGATTGAGAAGTATATATTATCATCTTTTAGATGAAGATGATTGGTTTTTTTATTGGTTCAATTGAAATCTTAAAAAGTATTATTAAATTTTTTGAATATCTATGCTTTTAAGACTTTGTATTGAGAAGTATTATTGAGTTTTTCAAATATGTATGTATGTTTTTAAAATTATATTCTTATTATTTTAGAATATATTTAGTTTTTCTATATATATAATTGTTGAAAGGAATTAAAAACTTCGAACAGTAAAAAAACAAATAATTTCTAATCATAAGATTTTAATTTTTAATCAGCATGCATGCAAGAAGCAATAATGATGCTTAATTAGTTAGTTGGGCTGTCATCATATCTACAGCTAATCTTTGACTAAAAAAGATAAAGAATAATAAAGTTAAACACTTAGAAATGAAGAATAATAAAGGTTCAAGGCCTTAAAACATTTGAAGTCTGGGCCGAATGACTAATGCATTTTCAACGGACGTAATTATTATTGACACATGAATCTTCTCTCCCTCTCTCTTTCTCTCTTTCTTTCTTTCTTTCTTATTTTTCTTCTTATTTTGTTAAGGTTCATTTGGACACTGAGATATCTAAGAAGTTTGTAAATAATAATAAAATAATTTAAGTTAATGTCTTTATCGAGTTTTAAGAAATGATATAGAAAAAATTTAATAAAAATATTATCAATTTAAAAATTATTTGAATATAATTTTTTAATAGTATTTTTGTTTTAAAGTTAGAAAAAATTGTATTGATTTTTTTGCTTTATTACAAAATTTGTAAAAGTTCTATTATTTTTTTTTGTTTCAAAATTATTAGGTAATAATTAGATGAAAAAGTTAAAGATTATTTAAAATTAAAAAGTATTTTATATTTGAGTAATATTTTAAAATAAAATTATGAAAAATTTTGAAAATTTTGAGAATTTCATCTTTCATCTTGTGTCTAAACAAAGACTCCCTTACTCTAAGCCTCAATCACATATATGGGAGCCTCTCATGTTTCCTTCCATGCACGACACTTGGACTCCCTTACTCTATTATTTGAAGAGTAGATCTTACCCCGTGCTTAGTGTTTTTTACTATATAAATGTTTTAGTTACAAATTTGTTTATAAAAATAAATTTAACATGTCGTATGAAATTATATCAATTTGTAAATTTATTTTTATAAATTGTACAATTCTCGCCGGTAAAAATAGGATTAGTATTCTATCATGAAACTCACTTTTTTGGGTGTCAAGTTGACTCCGGCTTGCCAACAATTATCTGTGAGATTGAGTAAGAGCTAAAACTGCTAAAATTCTTTATTACATTCTAGATTTTACTCTAGAAAAAGAACCATCTTTAATTTCATTATAAATTTTAAGCGTAAAACATTTCTGGGTCACCTTACATTCTTGATTTTTACATTTAGAAATATTTCGGTGCTTGATTAACAATGCCCTTTGATAATGATATTTAAAAAATTAATACTACACATATTTATGATTAAAAAATAATATTTTAATAATATTTTATCATTTTAATTTAACTCAATTCAGATGAATATCTAAAGGTAACCAGTTTGAGCCACTTACGAGCCTTTTCCTTGTTACTATGCCGCTCCATCTTCACCGATGTCCATACCGTCCAGCAAAAATTTTTTTTTTTAACATATTTTAATATATTTAAAAAATAAAAAAATATATTAATACATTTAAAATTATTTTTTAATTATAAAATAATAAAAAAATTATTTGACCAACGGTCAAATAGAAGTATTAAAAAAAATGAGCATAGTAATATTTTCTTTTTCTTATCCCTATGGTGTTTCCTATTACGATGAATTATTAAAATATTATTTTTTAAATTATTTATTTGTTAATTTAATTTAAAAAAATTTTAAATTATAATAATTAAATAAAATAAGATAAGATAAAAATACGAATTAGATAATTATTTATTATCAGTTTATTACTCACAATTATAAAATACATATAAGAATTATAAAATAATTTTTTATAATACTGTTGTGTCCTTCTTTTATTTTTATTATTATTTATTAATTAAGTTTTGAAGAGATTGTACACGAGTTGGTAGACTATCAATTTTCTACTTGAAGGATTCGTTTATTTTTAGAGAGATAAGATAAAATAAATTAAAATTAAAATTAAAAAATTAAATAAAATATTATTAGAATATATTTTTTAATATTATTTTTATTTTAAAATTTTAAATTATTAATTTTATTTTATATTAAAAAATAAAAAATTATAATAATTAAATAAGATAAAATAAAACAATATAATTTTTGACTAAATCACGGCAAAAGTCGTACTTTCGTTTTCCATGACTCTCGAATCTCAATAGATCAGCTCAGTATTCCTAAAATCTACCAGTATTTAATAGCAATCTATCAGAATTAAAAACCAACCAACTACTCTGCACTTCATAAATAGTAATCGCTTTCAAAACTTAATGCATCTGACAGATCTATTACCTGGATCACGTGCTCTCTTCTTCCAAGTTGCTTTCGGCAGTGGCCTCGGCGTGGTCATCGGCTTTTTATCATCACTTTCCTCAGCACTGTCCCCACGTAGTTGCTATATTATTTAAGGGAAAAGATAGTCTGAATCGCTCGATTTGAATCGCTCTATTTTATTGTTGATATAATTTTTTTATTATTTAATAATTAAGAAAATAATTTTAAATTATTAATATATTTTTTTTATTTTTTAAAAATATTTAAATGTATTTAAAAAAAAAAAAGCTAGATGGTACTCGAGCGGTTAAGTGGCGGCATAGTAGCCCACTGATTCCACAAACGTACGTTTTATTACCCTGGACAAAACGATATAGAGAAGTTCCACGCAAGTTGGTCTTTATAAAATGAAATAATTAATTCAATTTTTTGAACTTTTAAAATAAAAATAATATATTTTAATAATATTTTATTCAACATTTTTCACCAAACATTTGCGTACCTATATATGCCATATTGTTTAAAAATTGGCAATTAATTGGACTTTTGAGATGATTCTTGTGTAAGTGATGCTAGTTGACATTATTTGGTAAACATGTGAATCAATTTAAAAAGTTTGAGATACAGGGCAAGGTTTTTGCCAGATGTTGATTTAGCACATTTTGGGTTAAGTGGAGTGATTCACAGTGTCATTGTCTTAGCAAGTGGATGAAATTGGCTCAAATGCTTCTATGAAAATGGAGCTTTCTGAATGGCTTTAGAAAAACCCAAGGGTTCCTAATTCCGACCCTTTCATTGAAAAAAAAAACACGGATAATTACAGACCAAAATAACTAATAACAGTAAATAAAGTAAGCGATGAAATAACCCCATAGAAATAAGTTTTTTTAGTTTTATTTTTTCTAATGTAGTTAGTAAAATAAGAAGTGTTACCATGAAATAATCTATAAAATTAAATTCATAAATTAATATAATCTTTTATAATATATAATAATAATAATAATAAAAGTAATTTTATAATTTCAAGTAAAATATTAAATTATAAAACTAAATCCCTCTGATGTTAAAATATTTTTCTGATAAAATATAGCCACTGCTATATATTAATTTAAGTAATGCTAGGTACAATTCTATTTGGAGACTGCAATGTAAGTTTATATTATTTTAACTTTAAAATTTTTTAAAATTACAAAATTATCCCTCCTAAAATGATATTTTCTTTCATTTAATAAAAGATCTGTACATACAGTATCAAGTAGGGACTGAAAATAGAATTTCTCATATTAATTACCAGTTACATTGGATTTACAGAAAGCCTAATAACTCGCTCTTCCCTCTTTTTTTTTTTTAATAATAATAATAATAATAATAAAAGTCTAATGCACGGAAGCCAACACTACCAAACAACGGTGAATGGTCTATGATGAAAACAAACGTAGGCTGCGTTTGAGCTAAACTGAGCTGACTAGTTCAATTTTTATTTTACTTAGAATAGTAATTAGTTGAGTAATAAAAAAAATTACGTGAGATTTATTTAAATTAAATTTAAAGTATGTTTTAATGTTATAATGAGTTAAGTTTTTTGTGAAATGTTAAAAAAAGTTATAGTTCTGACATAAAATAATATGATAAATTGAAAAAGATAATAGGTCTCACGTCTGAAAAAGTTTTGAATTAAAATAAATTTAATAATTTAAGAGTTAAATGTTTGAATGATAAATTTAATTTAAAATTAAATTAAACTCAACTGAACTCTTGCAACTAATCACAACCTAAACATCGTACATAAATATAAAAACGTGCCTTTAAAAAATAGTTTGGAGAGTGAATTGAAGTGAGATAAAATGAGAGTTAAAAATTAAATATAATTTTATAAAATATAAATTTTTAAAATTATTTATTTTTTTAATTAAAATTTTTTATTTTTTGATTTAATTTTTTTAAAATTATAATAATTAAATAATATATGATAAGACAAAAATACGAATTAGATAATTATTTACTATCAGTTTACTAATCACAAATAAAAAAAAATAGATATCAGAATTATAAAATAATTTTTTATAATATTATTTTGTCCTTCTTTTTATTTTTTATTATTATTTATTAATTAAGTTTTGAAAGACTATCAATTTTCATTTTTAAATCACGGCAAAAGTCGTACTTTCGTTTTCCATGACTCGATAGGTCAAGCTCAGTACTCCAAAAATCTACTAGAATTAAATAGCAATATGTCAGAATTAAATAGCAACCAACCAGTCTGCACTCTGCACTTCAGAATTAAATAGACCTTGTAAGAGAGTAATCGCTTTCAAATCTGACCACAAATAAAAGGATGAAAAAAAAGGTTAAACTACACCAAACTCCCAGCAGTATACGTCATGATTTGATGACGCAACTTGAAGACCTTCGTTTCCTTCGTTTCAATTCATTATTATAATTTTTTTATATTTTAAAATAATAATATTTTATATTTTAATAATATTTTATAATCTTAACTTAATTCATTTCAATTCAATTTAATATTCAAATGTAACCTAAACATCTAACGACTCCTACTATAATGACCACACGCACCTACTTGTCATGCATGACATGACCCAAGAGAGCCATGCCCCCATTAAAGACAAGGGAGCAAACGTTCCTGAAATAATAGATGAGGGAGCCACCTCCGTAGAGGTATAAAAGTGACCGTTAGTTCCAGCCAGGTTTGAAATCAATAAAAAAAATGGACAGAAAATGGGTCTGCTTTTTCCAAGATAAAAAGAGTCGAATCAAGATTTTTACAGTGACAGGAGGAGGAGGATGATGATGTGGATGAGGACTCGTCATTGGTACGCTTGTCTTATAATTGTCCTTGGGGATTCATAATGAGGACAACAAAGTCATAATTTTGTGTCCAACTTTGGGGTACATATGTACCTAAGAACATGTCATCCTATTAAAAACAAAACGGACAAAAACATCATCAACAGCTAGCAGTGAATAAACCAAGTTTAATGCACTTTTTTGAGTGATATATGTATGTATATATATATATATATATGTATGAGCCATTTTTGTCTTGGTATTTGGGTACTTGTTCGTAATTTTAACATGTTCGTTAAAAAGAAAGCAACATGTCACTGCTCTAAAAAGTAATTGGGATTGTAACACTGGCTATCCATGGCACTGAACATTATGTATGATCAGTGATAATCTACCCTTGTCCCCATTGAGCATGTAGCTTTTTGCATCATTGAGCATGTAGCCTGTATTTTCGCCCAAGTAACTGATAATCAAAGTTTGAAAAATGCTTTATAAATTATTTTATGTTATAAATTATTTTTATTATAAAATAGATTTAATGTATCATGAAATCGTATCGATTTATAAATTTATTTCTATAAAAAATTTTTACAAGGATAATACTTCTCTAGGTCACTCTCAATCTCACAATCTTTAATACCCTTTTTTGTCTGTATTAATATGCATCGATTACTTTAAAAAATCAACAATCCTAGTTTTCAAATTGAAAAAATATAAATATCACCTTACTGTATATAATATCCCATCACATCCAATATATTAGATAAAAAAAAAAAAAATTACTCCTAGGTGCGGCTTCATGCAGCTCTCCAACACAGCTGTTTCAAATATGAGCATCTACTTTTCACAAACACCGAGGCCTTAGTGCCAAGATAATATTTATTTAAAATTTTCCATGTATCAAAATTTAGGAGGTATCCTTTTCTACTTGTGTGCTTTGGACGATGAAAAGCCAAAGCTGCACAACAATGATGTTCCAACAGGTTAGTAATTTGTCACTTATCTGATTGGTTTATTATACGAAGAGTAATACAAATTATATAAAAATAATTTTATAAATTAACGTGACTTTACGTGAGTTGTAAATTTACGTTATAATAAAAATAATTTTATAATTTGACAAATTATATTAAGACACATTAATTTGTAAAATTATTTATTAATTATCAGTTACATTGCTGAAAACAACTCGCCCCTCCCTCTTTTAAAAAAAAAAAAAAAGTCTAATGTACGGAAGCCAACACTACCAAACAATGGTGAACGGAATATAACTACAGGAAAGTCTAAACTAATTTCTAAATTTGGAACATACTATTCACTTATCAAATCTCTTTTATATTATTTCTTTTTCTTTTCTTTTAATATTAATTATTTCTCTCTCCATTTTAAATGACAATTGAAAAAATATAATTAGAATATAATTACTAATTAATATATAATATTATGAATAGTATAATATGATAAAATAAAATAAATTCATAATTAAAAAAATTAAAAAATTTTCAAAATTATTAATTACTCATTATTATATAATAAATAAATGGATAATCTAATTTGGAGATTTGATGTGAATAGTCAAAGTTAAATTCATCTTATATTATTTTATTGTCATATAATAAAAAAATGGCTATTCTAATATAGAAATTTATGTGAATGTAATAGCTAAATGTTAAATTTATCTTATATTTATTAAAAATGTACTTTAATTTAGCTAATCCAACGAGAGTCCTGTAAGAGAGTAATCGCTTTCAAAATCTGACCACAAATAAAAGGATGAAAAAAAAGGTTAAACTACACAAAAACTCCCAGCAGTATACGTCATGATTTGATGACGCAACTTGTAGACCTTCATTTACTTCGTTTCAATTTATTATTATAATTTTTTAAAATCTCAATATAAAATATAATAAATAATTTTAATTTTAATTTTAATTATTTAAAATAATAATAATAATAATAATTAATATTTTAATAATATTTTATCGTCTTAACTTAATTTAATTCAATTCAATTTAATATTCAAACGTAAAATATCTAACGGCTGTGTCCAAACATAAATTCATCAAGTTGGGTCTAACATAGAGTGCAATAGAACTGTTAACTAGGGTGTAATCTGTCCGGTCAATGGTTAACTAGCTTTATGAACATTTTCTTTTTTTTTTAATTTATATAGAAAAATTAATATTAAAAATTAATTAAATAAAAAATTAAATGATCTTTTAATATTTTATATATAATTAATAAATATTAAATAATTTAATTACATAATATAATCAATAGTAATTTTTTGAATGAAAATTATATAATTAATTTTTATAACTATTATATAAAATAATATATTATATATAAAAAAAATATTTAAAATATAAATATATACACATTCAGTCTGATCGATTTTTCTAGTCCAGAGTAATAAACTTGAGTTTTGTTATGTAAAATCTGTATATTAATGTTGTTGCCTTCATATTTTAAATTTAAATTAACGTTGTTTTCAATAAAATCTATTTTTTGACCAATCATATTGAATGAGTATACGTATTAATACGTATAATCAGTTAGACTTTTTCAATAATCTTACAATCCTATTTTTAACGACGTGTATCATATTGATTATCAGGTTTGGTTTTTTGCAATGCAAGGAACACGAGGACTTGGGATTGATGAAACATTTTTTATGCCTAAATCAGCTCGTTATCCTTTTAGTGAATTAACATGGAATTCAACTTTTATACCTCTACGGAGGTGGCTCCCTCATCTATTATTTCAGGAACGTTTGCTCCCTTGTCTTTAATGGGGGCATGGCTCTCTTGGGTCATGTCATGCATGACAAGTAGGTTCGTGTGGTCATTGTTTGTGCACTCTGTCAAGTGTAAGGGCTCTCGTTGAGACATTCAAATAAAAAAACTGAAAAATCAGTGGAAAGAAATCACATAGATGAGGATGAGATTTCACACAAAACCAAGAAATCACAGGGAAGAAATCACAACGAACTAAGAAATCATAGAGACGACGTGCTTGGGTGGGCTCGCTAGAACAAATCTTCATTTTCATTTTATTAAATTTGTTTATTTTTATATATTTTTTAACATATTTAAATATTTTTAAAAAATAAAAAATACATATCAATCTATTATAAATTGCTTTCTTAATCATTATATAAAAAATCTTAAACACATAAATAATCAAAATAAGAAGAGTATTTTCTTTTTTAAAAAACTGAATGTTTTAATGGATCTATAAACACGGAATAAAAACGGCCACTCACAACTTTATTACTGTGTGTATAGATCATATCACAACTTTATTACGCGCTGCCAGCTGGACAACTAGTTGTTGGGAAATTAAAAGCAAGGAAAAAACGATAGAGTAACAGCGAAGTTGGTCTTTATAAAATGACAGGCAGCTTGTTCATGGTACCAATTTAAATTGCGGTGGGTATGTAACCAATGACCATCTTTGTTAATTGATCCTTCACCGGCAGCACAACGTCCTGTCCATCCCTCTAGCTAGGCTAGCTGGTAAGTAATTCGTTTTTGCACCACCATTTATAAATAATTAGTTTCCATCATTATTTTCTGAATTAGATGCATGGACTCGGTACACCTAATTATTATCGGTATATTAATGGTTGCTTTAGAACCCAATTAAAGCACATACATTTTAGGAAGAACGCAGACATAGAATATTTTGGGAAGTCAGGGAAAAAAGAAGAAGAGGAACTGTATTCATCTCTTCTCTCCCTTTCTTTCTTTCTTATTTTTCTTCTTATTTTGTTTGAAGTCTGATATCTACGTTCTAGCCACCCCAATCATACACACCCTCAGGCCACCACCGGAATTTACAATCCAACTAGTTTTAAAAGTTTTTTAGACACATCATGTTTGCTGCCAAAAAGTAAACAACTTCGTTTTCACTAATAAGGATTTTAGCAAAGCTATGCAATTAAAAGCTCTACCATGCAATCCAAAACATGTTAACCCAATCCCTAACATGCATTTAGTAGAAAAAATTAAAATATTTTTCAAAGTCAAGATCGAAAATGTATTCTTGAGAAATAAAAATATTAATTCTTGATTTAAAAAATTGAGATATATCACATTATTAGTGTTGAAACTCTTCTTAATATATATAACTCTCAAAATCAAATATTACATGAGGTCTTGCCTCTCTTTTATACACGGTTCATGGAAGAATATTTGTAAATGAATATTTTAGAAATAACAGAATTGTACAACTGTGATCATGCATCGTACGTGAGCTATAGTGGATGATTTGTTGAGGCTGCTTTGGCAGACGGTAGTGGCGCTGGTGCAGTGCGCTGTGACAGTGAGGAATCTGCAGCAGCTACGTAGAGTGTCTTGCATGATTTGCATGATCAGAATTTGTTGCTTTAACAATTAGTATCTCTTTCTATCCTCGAGTTTCGGCTAATATATGTATTTCACAGGCAACATGGAAACAAATACTTTTTCTCTCGAACTTCGTACAAATGATAATTATGCAGATTGGAGTGTCAAGATGAAAAATAATCTGTTGGCTCAAGGTCTTTGGGACATTGTTGAAACAGGCTTGGAACCCCCCCAGCCAGATGATGATGTGGTTGAATATGAGGCTTGGAGAAAGATGAATGATGCGGCTTTACATGCAATCCAAAGTTCATGTGGGATGGACATACTATCTCAAATCAATAAAATTAGTTCTGCCAAAATTGCTTGGGAAACATTGGCTGAAATGTTCATGAAATTGCGGCGGGTTTTATACAACACATTTGAGCAAGGACACTCTTGCTCATCAAATATCTCAGAAAGTGGACAGGACATGCCAACGGAGACTGGAGATAGTCAGAGAGTTGAGAATGGAAATTCTTTAGAAAATCAAGGTCATTCTAACTCATCAAATATCTTAGATAATGGACATGACAAATTAATACAGACGGAAGCTGTTAATCTAATAATTAATGAAAGAAACTCTTTAAATTCACACAAATAATCAGGTCTCTCTCTCCCTCTCTCTCTCTCTCTCTCTCGCGGAACATTATTGGAATACTTTAGAGGCAGCAGTTTAGGTGGACAACGTCCTGTCCATCCCTCTAGCTAGGCTAGCTGGTAAGTAATTCGTTTTTGCACCACCATTTATATAATTATCTTGTTCCTGGTACACGTAATTATTATCGGCATATTAACTATTGCTTTAGAACCGAATTAAAGGCAAGAGAAGGAACTGTATTCGTCTCCGCTCTTTCTCTGTTTCTCTTTCTTTCTTTCTTACTTAATTTTCTTCTTATTTTGTTTGAAGTCTGATATCTACATTCTACCCACCCCCATCATACACACCCTCAGGCCACCACCGGAATTTACAATTCACCTAATGTCTGCGCTCTCTAATTAAGGGAAAATTGGGAATTTCTAAGTACCTTAGCTAAAGCTCATCCTGTATTATAACTTAGTTGTAGTAGTTCTTGTCATTGAAATTTGAATCACCATGAATCAAGGACAAATGACTTATTTTAGGTGGTTTTTCTTCAACCTGATATGATTTAATTTGCAAGAAATATTTTAGATTTAAATATTATATATCAAATCTTATCATGTTAATAATGTAGATAGTGTGTCATTTACATTAGCTTACAAATAGAAAGAATCAACCAAAATAAATAAATAAAGATTTGGAAAACTTGAACATCCTTCTCACTCAACTCATGGATGGATCTCAATCATATTTGTTGGAAATTAAGCACATTTGGATATCGACCAATTAAGCACATGACGCAATTAATAAGTTGAACGTAGAAGATGATAGTTAAATGAAATAATAGAGAAATTACACTTGATCATCTCTTCAGACTACCAGTACTCATTTTACGAGGTGACCATCAAATTACTTATCCAACTTTATCTCTCAAACTTGTCCTTTTTGCTATTTTCCTTCTCCCATTAACCTCCAACGTCCTTTTAGATCATACCAGTACATTGCTTATTTTTTAATTATCAATAATCTTGAAGTCAACAATATTATATAAGATTTTAACAAGGGGTTAAATTACTTATATAATTTGGAGGTGAAGTGATAAGTTGGCTGGTGATTAACTTTATGGGTAATGTTAGATATAGTCATGAATTGTATAATAATTGCACACTTTTTTTAAAAAAATAATGAAATCTACCATTAAAAAACTTAATTTTTTTTATGTGAATTCCATATTAATTCATTTTTATAAAAAAAAAAGTGCATGACGTTACTCTATGACAACAATTATAAATTTAAAAATTGTTAGAATATAATTTTTTAATAGTATTTTTCTTTTAAAGTTAGAAAAGTTGTATTAATTTTTATTTGTAAAAATTTTATTGGTTTTTTTGTTTGAATAATGATTTGGTAATGATGAAAACTTCAAATTAATTTTTTTTTTTTAATATTTGAGTAATATTTAAAAATAAAATTATAAAAAATTTTGAAAATTTTGTGAATCTCGTCTCTATATGTGTCTAAGCCTTAATCACATATATGTGAACCACTCATGGTTCCTTCCATGCACGACCCTTGACTCCCCTACTCTATTATTTGAGGAGTAGATCTTACCCAATGCTTAGTGTTTTTCTTATAGATATGCGGTAAAAATAAAATTATAAAAAAATAAATTTATAAATTAACAAGATTTAATAAGATATGTTAGATGATAAAATTATTTTTATTGTAAAATAAATTTAACGTATCATATAAAAAAATATCAGTTTATAAATTTATTTTTTAATAAAATTAATTTATAATTTTAGCACTTCCCATTCGTAAAAATGGGATTGGCCTTCTGTCCTACGGCTCACTTTTTTATTGTCATTTTCACTCGGGCTTGCCAACAATTATCTGTGAGTAATTTTTAAGAGCTAAAGCTGTTAAAATTCTTGATTTTACTTTAGAATCTTTAATTTCATTTCCATCCATCTTATTTCATAATTTTCATAATTTTTTTAAATTTTCACACAAAATATAATAAAGAATATAATTTTTTTAAATTTTAAAATAATAATATTAAAAAAATATTTTAATAATATTTTATTTGAAATTTTAATTTTGATCTAATTCTATGATTAATCAAGTTGGTGCAAAAATTAATATTGATGTATAACCGGATGACATGACCCTCATAAAATTATTAAAAAAATAAATTTTTAAAAGAATTCATTCAATTAATAGATTTTTTCACTTTTCGGTTTTTCTATTGAGCCTCACTCTTAATTACAATTTGGATAGTGAATTGAGTTGAGATGAGATGAAATGAGATAATTTAGATAAGTTGAATAAAATATTATTAAAATATTTTTTTAATATTATTATGATTTTACAATTTAAAAAAATTAAATTATTTATTATATTTTATATGAGGATTTAAAAAAATTATATTATGATTTAAAAAAGTTGAATAATTTGAAAGTATTTTTGTATTCAAATGGCCTTAAAAGATTTCAAATTTATTGAACTGAAGCCTGGCTTTACCACCTAAATTATTCAAAGCAACACTCACAAAAATAAATCCAAAGCAAAAATAAAAAATATTGGGAGCATCAACTGTTGGTAGCAGCAACTTTTGTACACATTACGTGACATCATCTAAACCACATATCTCTTAAATTCAAAATTATTATGGACTGAGAGATAGATGATGAGAGAGAGCTGATGAGAGAGAGAGCGGATATGAGAGAGACCGAGATGAGAGAGAGAGATAGATGATGATGAGAGAGAGGGGTAGAAGTCGTCTTGTGTGTTTTACACAAAAAAAAAAAAAAAAAAACAGTCACATAGTATATGCATTGTGTGCATAGCTACAATGACTGTTCTATAACAATACTCAATTATTTGTATTATAATTAGACCTGAAGATTAATAGTAACATTATTCTTCATCGATTTCATTATCAGCAATCACGTTGATTGATGTGATAATGTTTATTTTATTATCCCTGATAGAGATGTCCGGCAATAGAAGAAATCTACGATTTAGGACCAAAAAGATAAAAAGAAATCTACGATTCAACTAGATTAGTAGTATTTAAATTTTTAAATTTATTTTTTAAATTAAATTATATCATATAAAAACTTTATTAAACGCATTTTTTATCTTTAAAGATAACTAATTGTATCAAATCAAATAGAAAGCAAACTCGTGTTTTTGCATGAGGCTTTTCCGAATGAAATTATTCTTTTTTGAAGAATTCCATGTGAAATCGTTAGCAGCAGCGGTTGAAGATTTCAAACTCTTTTTACTGCCGAGTAGCCTGCCGTTACCACCAAACAACCATTCAAAGCAACGCACACAAATACAAATACAATATATATATATAAACAATGGTAGCTAGCTATATATATTGAGAACCTTAGAATTCCTGTACAAAATCTGACACCTAAATTAATTTGGAAAAGAACATAATTCGTGAAATCTACTTCAACTATTGCTGAGTACCATTGGGCATTGGGTCTAATACGGTAACACCCCCTCTTTGACATACAATATATTGACACGCATCGATCGTTTGAAAGTATTCTCTGACCTCCACATAATTTTAAAAATCATCTCAACTAATTTTAAACAACTTAATTTTCACTAATAAGGCTTTTAGTAAAGCTCTGCAATTAAAAGCTCTACTACGCAATCCAAAACATGTTAACCCAATCCCACTTAGTATACGAAATTTAAAATCATTTTTCAAAGTCAAGATCGAAATTGTATTCCTAGAAATAACAATATTAAATTCTTGATTTAAAAAATTGAGATACATTACATTATTAGTATTGTCTCTTTCTATTCCAAGTTTTGAGTCTTTTGACTAATATATGTACTTCATAACTTGATAGGCAACATAGAAACAAACACTTTACCCCTCGAACTGCCAACAGGGATTGGAGCTAATCAGAGAGTTGAGAGTGAAAACTCTTCAGACAACCAATGTCGTTCTAACTCATCAAACATCTCAGGTAATGGACAGAACAAACTAATACAGACTAAAGATGATAATTCGATAATTGATGAAGGAAACTCTTCAAGTTCAGACAACCCAGGTCTCTCTCTCTCTCAATATCTCAATATGCACAAACATTATTGGAAGAAAAAAAAAAGGCTTATAATGTGAAAATTGGAAATTTCTTAGTTCCTAATTAGCTAAAGCTGATCTTGTATTATAACTTAGTTGTAGTACTTCTTGTCATTAAAATTTGAATCACCATGACAACAAGTACAAATGACTTATTTTAGGTGGTTTATCTTAGACTTGATATGATTGAATTTGCAAGAAAGATTTTAGATTTAAATATTATATATCAAATCTTATCAAGTCAATAATGTAAATGGTATGTCATTCACATTAGTTTACAAATTGAAAGAATCAACCACAAAAATATAAAAATAAAAATAAAAATAAATAAATAAAGATTTGGAAAACTTGAACGTCCTTCTCGCTCAACTCATGGACTGATCTCAATCGTATTTGTTGGAAAGCACATTTGGATATTGACCAATTAAGCAGGTACACAAATAAGCTGAACGTAGAAGATGATAGTAAAATGAAATAATAGAGAAATTACACTTCATCATCTCCTCAGACTACCAGTACTCATTTTATAAGGTGACCATCAAATTACTTATCCAACTTTATCTATCAAACTTGTCCTTTTTGCGATTTTCCTTCTCCCATTAACATCCAACGTCCTTTTAGAACATACCAATACATTATTTATTTTTTAATTATCAATTATCTCGAAATCAACAATATTATATAGGATTTAAACAAGGGGTTAAATTACTTATATCATTTGGAGGTGAAGTGATAAGTTGGTTAGTAAATAAATTTGTGAGTAATATTAGATATAGTCATTAATTGTGTCAGCATTGCACACTCTTTTTTAAAAAAAATAAGATCGACCGTTAAAAAACTTAATTTTTTTTTTTTTTTATGTAGATTTCATATTAACTCATTTTTTTAAAAACAAGTATATGACGTTACTCTGAAAATATAATTTCTTTAACTTTATTGCCATTTTGCAAAATAAGTCAATTTCAGGGGTAATCGGTGAATTTTTCTCAAAATAATGATACGTTAAAAATCAATAGGGATTTGATTAAAGATCTTATTGGCCATTGAATATTTGTGAGTGGTAAGTTGTACGAGAATGGCCGGAACAAGGTCCACATCGAACACTCAGTTCGTTGGGTTGCCATCTTCAGAGAACATAAACAAAATTATGGGCTTTGCCGGCTAATTATTTGGGCTATTTTAGACTGACAAACAATCTATTAAAGCCTAATTCATGAAAAGTAGTTATACTATCAAATTTGAGAAATGATTATTACAAATTCCAATAGATAAGCCACAGCACAATACTTTTGTTAAAAGTAGATCGACCACACATTAAAAAGTGTAAAGAGAACCTTTTTTTTTTTTTTTTTTTAGTGTAAAGAAAACCGACACATGCATACAAATGATGAAACAAAAGATGATATCGATATGTAAGTAGTAGTTTGCTGGAAAGTAAGTAGTATAGGTGTCGGAGTTGTTTCGTTTAATTAATTTCATAATTCTATGTATAATATGAAAACTGGAGATCAAAAAGCATATATCAATTATCATGTATAATATATATGCATGGCAAGCCCAGAGATCAGGGAGGATGATTATATTTTTGCGCGGCCCTTACTCGAGGCTGTGCAAAGTGGTAATTGGAACGCTACAAGAGAACTCCTCATGAAGGACCACCCAGCTGCATTGACAGCAAGAATCACAGATACATTTCCGGGTGGGACGATTCTTCACGCTGCTGTTGTGGCTGAACAGATAGATATAGTGGAGGAGTTGGTCGATTTGATTTCAGAACCTGATTTGGCAATACAAAATGAAGGCGACCATACAGCTCTACATATGACAACTATTAGTGGGAATCAGAGGATGGCAGAGTGTATGATTACAAAGAACAGGAGCTTGGTCAGCCTTAGAGATAAGGATGAGGAACTTCCAGTTGTTATGGCTATGGGCTGTGGGCATAAAGAATTGGCTCGCTATCTCTATTTTCAAACTCCGTTCCAAGATCTGGAGGCAGATAAAGGCTTCAATGGTGCTTCACTTCTTAACAGTTGTATTTATAACAGAGATTTAGGTAACAATTCCTACATTCTCTTCTAACCATTCATTGGCCGTAATTTCTAGTGATTGAATTAATTAATTGGTTATATGTACTTACGTACGTACGGTACAACATTAACACATGATTCATAATCATGCAAGATATGGCTTTGGATTTAATGGACAAGTGTCCTCGTTTGGCTTTTGCCTTGGACGGACGACGTATGTCCCCTTTGGAGGTATTGGCTATTTCGACTGAAGCATTTGAGAGTGGAAAAGGGATGGTGTTATGGAAACAATGGATCTACAATAACTGTTAGTACCACTACTCGTTTTTATCTCTTAGCAGCTTTTCCATTAAATATTGGGGTCTTTTACGGAAAAAAGAAATATCTAAAAAATAATTCTTACTTTTTTACATATTTTATAATTATATTTCCTATCTCTCGTACGTAATTAGTTGAGTAAATAATTATATTTATGCATTAATGCACAGCTTATGATTTTGCACTCAACTAATATGATAGAACAACATCATCAAGTACAATACTAACATCTTTCAATTTCAAATTTTGACATTACTACCGTCCTATTATAACAAAGTTGTAAAAATATTATAAAATAATTATAAGTGTATTATTATTATTAAATAATTTACATCTAATCATTGGCATTCTTCATAAATGCTACATACAACCGGCCTACACAACCTATGTGTAACTGGCTGACAAACTGGATCCCACCACTTTATGCCTTTCCATTCTTTTTCTCTCCCATTCCTTTTTTCGTCTATCCATGAAAAAGTTAGAAACTCCATCAGAACAATTGTCGCTCATTCGTCTGCAATCTATGCTCCTCTTGAAGCTTCTTTCTTTTTTTTTTTTTTTTTTTTTTTTAAATAATTGTCGCTATGATCTTCAAGCATCATCTTTCCATTGTAAGGATACCAAAAGAATATGAACATACATCTATCATAACAAACTAAGAACTAAGATTAAAGACGTACAAATTTACCCATATCTACTATGAGAACATGACAATGCTGCTAAGGTGTTTTTCTGAAAAAAGTTGAACCCACAAAATCATGGATCTTTGTTCTTCCTTATGTATTGACTACATTACATCATCCTTTTTGTGGGACTACAGTCCCAAATGACCTAATTTAACCGGACCCAACGATGATGTTATTGATGGGGATGAAGATCAGCTTCACAAAGAACCCAACGAACCCCATCACCATAAACCCAATCGCAGTACGGAACGCAACCTTTGTAAACTCTTTGCGGTCGGGCTTGTGGCAGCGCTTAACGAGGCAGACGCTATCCTTAGAGAATTCTTTGAGGGGGTCGAAGACTAAGTCTATAGCATCCATTTTCTTTTCCTGGGTTGGATAAGAAATTAATTTGGAGGGAAATTAATTTGGAGGAAGACGAAGGAGGATGAGTTTACTCTTTTTTGTCTTTTTCTAGACTTAGTCTTCACAACTGTCGTGCATTTTTTATAGAGGAGAATAAGTGAAATCTGAGAGGGAGAATGACAGGTAAGAAAAAATTGATGGGGGGGGGGGGGGGAGAGATGCTGAAAAAATAAAGTTTTTTATTCACCCGGTTACGCGACGGTTGTCCCGTCGGTTGCAAGTAGAATTTTTGGGCATTCTTTTCGTGATTTAAAACATAAAACTCAAAAATCAAGACAAGTTTTCATCTTGATTATAAAATTTTTAAAAAAGTTTCATATCCTAACATAATATTGAACTCTCTCCCAACTAAGGTTGCATATAAACAAATATATTTGACAAGTCGTTAGAAATCAGTTTGATCAAGCTCAAGTTTGACTTTATTTCTTTATTAAATGAATTGTATATAAACACAAAATTATGATTGATGATTAAATAATAAAACTCGGATAATACTTAGCTAGCTAGAATCTTTACTGAATGTGACAGGCTATGGATATATAAATTTTTGAACATCATAAATTTTCGATCTAGTAAACTTGTAAATGAATTATACATATATTTAGGCACAAGATGAAATATCAATGATTTACCAGAATTTTTCTAATCAATTTGCTTCCAGATCAACTCGATCAACTCCTACGAGAGGTCCAAGATACTTTGATTTCTTGCATATTTTGTAAACACGATCAATACGTTATGTATCATCCATGTTAATTTGACTTGATCATAGATATTAGAATTTTATTAAGTCAAATAACTTCATACAGCTTATTATTTTATATTATTATTTTTACCTTTATATTGAAAATATTTTTAAGTAGTTAAGAATATAAGAGGAAATCATAGTCTTACTAGTACTGTGCATGCATGTTGCTTGAATTTTGCTCCTTCAAGATATAGATTAAAAATACTGCCTTAATAGTACTTGGCTTTTATATATTTGCCTTTTTTTTTTTAATATATTTTGGTGGGGGAAGGTATACACATTTCATTAGCTCGTGCTGCCGATCAATTCCGTTTGAACATTCCAAATGGTGAAGAAAAAAATATCGGATCAGGTACGTATGGGCGTTAATGCATGCCTAAACTTAATTTCTTTCCCTCGAATTTTTTGACTCCGATCCTGACATTAATTAATGTTAATCAAAGTTTGGTCGGCTTCGTTTTTCGGTCGGAATTAATAAAGATCATGAGCAAGTTTTGGTTTTACTTAATTTGCAGTGCGAGCTGATCTATGGCGCCAACTAGCAGCTTCAAGTCTCTTGAACCACTTGGGTATGATATTATTGCATTCATATATATTTTTTTAAATTTGTTATAAATTAACCAGCATGCATTAATGTTTCGTAATTGCCAAATTAATTATACAGGATTCAAGCGCTTATATGAAATAAAGTTGGTACGAGCTCAATTCCAAGAACTTCTGTCTCGCATGTCTAAAGCGATAACAACTTTAAATAGAAGAGCAAGAGAGCAATATGAAAAGAATATTCAGTTAGCAATCTTCCATGCTATTAGAAGAGGGAACTTTGAATTTGTTTATTGTATAGTCAAAGAAAATTCAAGCTTTTTTTGGATGTGTGATATTGCTGATCAAAGGACCATATTCCATGGGGCCGTCCTACATCGTCAACATAGGATCTTTAGCCTTATATACAACTTAAAACAGAAGAATGTTGTACTAAATGACATAGATGCAAAGTCCAGAAATACCATATTGCATATGGCAGGGAAGTTAACAGAAAATACTGCTATCGATCAAATAAGAGGAGCAGCTTTGCAAATGCAAAGAGAAGTTCAATGGTTTAAGGTCAGCTCCTTCTATCTCTCCCTGCTGCTTTATTATTTTGCTCTCGACCATACACTATTTAAACTAATCTAGAGATACATTTTCAAAGAGAGAAAAGAGAACAATAATAGTACTACCTTGTAATGTAGGTATAAAAACCTTTCAACATTTTAGGCAAGAACTCATGAACTTGAGCACCCTTTTTTTTTTTTAATTTTTTTTTTAATTTTTTAAATGGAAATAGATTTCATTTCATTCAATGAACTAAAATTACAGCCGTGACTTATCAATACATAAAAAACCTAAACCTGAATTACAAGTTAAACTACGCATCTGCTTTGGGGCACCCCGCACACAAATTCATTTGTAGCAGACATTGTCTTAACTTCTATTAGACTCTCCTTTAACAGAGAGAAACGTTTTGTAAAAACAGAACTAAATGACCCAATTTCTTTTACTTTAATATGTTTTAAAATCTGCATTTCTTACCAAAATTTTTTCTAATATTGTTTTTTAATTCCCCTACATTAATGTAGGGAATGTGGGCTGGAAAAATCTGTATCACATAACTTCAAAACAATGGTACTTTTGATTTTAAGAACTCTACTATGAAATAATCTTAATTAGAAACTTCAACCATTCTGCAAGTATTATATTTCTTATATATAGAATAACTTTGTTTTGCATTATATGTTTTTTGGTGTCACTAGATTGCGACCAAGCATATCTTTATCTAAAATTCTCGTAGTCAAATTTTCAATACAGAAATCTAATAAACAAATAAAACTAAAAAAAAAAAACTACAAATTTGAAAAAAAAAATTGACATATATACAATTATTTTTACAATTCTTTGCTGAATGTTTTAAATGAATGCCATTTTATAAAATAAGTTATATAATAATATTTTTTTTACAAAAATACCCTAAATTAAAAATATGATTTTATGAAAATCAAAACAACAAAATTCATTATTCAGAAAGCCAAAAGATTGAAGTGATTGTGCACTGAAGCAAGTGAGAACCGATACAGAAATTAAAAACTTGGTGATAGTCTCAGTTTGTTTAATGCTGATGGTTAATTCTTTTGCAATTGTCTACTTGTGATTTTTTCCTCATATTTTTATTTAATAAATGCAGGAGGTGGAAAGTATTTGCCCTCTCTCTCATAAGGAAATTTTAAACAAAGAAGACAGTTTGACTGCCAGACAATTGTTTACCAGAGACCATCAAAAAATGAGAGAAGAGGGAGAAAGATGGATGAAGGACACGGCAACTTCTTGTACTGTGGTCGGTGCTCTCATAATTACCATTATGTTCACGGCAGCATTTACCATTCCTGGTGGTAACAATCAAGATACAGGCATGCCAATCCTCTTGCATGACAAACTATTCACACTCTTTATAGTAGCTGATTCTGTGTCGCTATTTTCTTCCACGACTTCAGTATTGGTGTTTTTAGGAATCCTCACATCACGTTATGCAGAAGAAGACTTTCTTACATCCTTGCCCAAAAAGATGATTATTGGCCTTTTCGCTCTCTTCTTCTCTATTACAACTATGATGATAGCCTTTTCTGCTGCTCTTTTACTTATGTTACGTGGAAAATATTGGACCGTCGATCCTATCATTGGTTTGGTTGGTATTCCCGTTATTCTATTTGTATTGATGCTGGCTGGTATTCCTGTTATTCTATTTGTATTAATGCAATCTCGCCTTCTTGTTGACATGTTTGTTTCAACCTATAGACTGGAGATCTTTGATAGAAAAATGAAGACTTGGTTTTAACTTTTTACCTTATTTATTGTAATGTTGTATTGATATATGATAGACTAAGCGGAATTGTTGATTATTTTTCATTGGAACAAATAGCTGAACTTATGTCTCATATCTTGTCATTCCTATTTTACATTGATGTTCACCCAATATATTTTTATTGGAGTTTTATTTTTTATTTTTTCTGATTTAGGTAGTTATTCTTTCAAAGGAAAAATGATTTAAATCTCTAAAATTTTATATTCAAATTTGAGAATTTAGAGTGGGAAAAATGAATTAGATCTCAATTTCTTTGATACAACTGCTTGTTTGGAAAACATTTCTATCCCAAAATCTTCATATCCCATATCTTTCCCAAACGTCATGCAAACATAAATACTTTCAAATTAATACTTAACAACTTTTTAATCATTACAACATTTTCTATGATTTCCAAAAATTCAAAAAAACTTAACTCAAATTATCTCACTACTATTTACAAATCTTTTTACTACTATTTATAAAATTTTCACCTCATCTCATTCTCCTAAAGGACTCAATAAATGATTTCAATCCATCTCATCTCAACATTCAAACACCATTTAAATACAAATAATTTTAAATTTTCAGCTTTTATATCTAATCATTACAACTTTACAAACTTTCAAATAAAACATAAAAAATAATTCAACTTTTTTAAATCTCAAAATAAAAATTATATGAAACAATTATATTTTAACAATATTATAATTTTATAATATTTTTATTTAACTTTTTCTATATTATTTCTCAAAATTCTTTAAAACATCTTAACTTAAATAATTTCACTACTATTCATAAACTATCTCATTACTATCACAAGTTTCTCACCTCATTTGATCTTTGTAACCAAACGAGTTTAGTACTCTTAAATAAGCTCAAGCTTGCGAATTAAAATGCATCGTACTAGGAGTGTCGTCCCATGGGGTCATTTCATTGGAAGATCAATTCGGCATTGATGGATATCAGATTCTTTTTTAAACATTTTTTACAATTTGGAGTGACAAGAAAATAAATCAATTTCAAAATCAATAACTGCATAATATTACACAACTATATTCGAATGCATACCCCTTATCACCATTCCACAATGTTTATTACTCTTTAATAGTGACAAAGATGAACCTCTCTAGTTTATATTTGTTTGAATAGTGAAATATTTTGAGATATTCTATAAATAGTAATAAAAAAAGAATAATAAAATATTAAATAATAATAAATAAATAAATAAAATAATAAATAATAATGAGGTATTACAAGAATACCAAGAATATTTTAAATACCTAAACTCTTTTAGTTAGAAAAATGATTATACAATTATTTTTATAATTCTGATAATAAAGCAAAGCAGAGCTAACCAACCGCCCGCTATCTCGACCACAGTGCCACAATTGTCAAGCCAAACCTCCATCCTCTCAATAAATTATTGAAGAAAAATTCTAGACATAAGTTCTACACTCTTCACAACACTTAAAAACATGTAATTTTCTTCTTTTACCATTATATTTCATGAAACATGAAATATGAGGATAAAAAAATAAAATTATATGTGTTTTAAGTAGTGTGTAGAGTGTGAAGCTTAGCATGACTCATTACTCAATACTCCAACATAAAGGAGGATTAACCCACAATTTTTGTTTGTTTCTCTGCCTTCTCAAATCATAATCTCACTTTAGAAAGCTCTGAAAATCATGGGCATAGCCACATCCACAGCCAGTGATTCTGTCAGAAGGTTCGGTTTTGATTGACATGGAGGCACGGAGGCTCGCCATTCTCTCTTCCCATATCTGCCCTCTCGGCTCCAGTCAGACTCCCACCCCACTTTTTTAAACCCTCTCCTTTTCCGATTGCGCTTCTTATTCGGATGAGACTAAGCGATTGCGTGATTCTTAGAAGAAGGTTCAGCAAAACGATTGCGTTTTTTGCAAAATTGTGTGGGGTGAATCACCAGCTCTCAAGGTAATTCGGCTTATTTGATCATTTTCGTTTGGATGCCGAGAAAATTCATGAAGAGTGGAAGAAAATTGAAATGCTATTTTCACGAATTTTCATGATTTAGGTTTCGCAATTTGGAGAGCTTGCATGCAAATAACTAAGTTGAGAAGACAATTTGGGAATTGAAACTTAATGTGTAAATATAGAACACACACATACTGAATATCTGTATGTCGTGTGCATATATGTATTTTCCTTTTCCAACGTTTTCCTAGTTACCAAACATTTGCCTACTTATTATTTTTGTTACTTGAGAGTCTCCTGGAAGTATCTCTAGGCATTGTGGACAATTTTTTTTACATTTTTTTCTAGCGGTCAAATATTTTTGCCATAATCATTGGATCATTAATTTACTATCTTTGTTTATCTGCGTGAAAAAGTCACTGTGCCTCTTCATAACATGTAATGATGTGAAAATACATTCTCTATTCACTTTGGTTCCACTTTTTGTTACTCTGTTGCAGCGGTCATATGTCGCCTCTATAAGCTTCATAATTGTTGCAAAAAAACTTAAACGCGGCGTTTTATCGAGAGCAGATAAATTGCCGCTATTCAAGCCTGACAGAAGGCACTCTTTTCGCCGCAATGCTTCTCCGTAAACTCAGAGGAAATTCTCGGCGATTTTGTCCTCCGAAACAACGGTGACCCATAAATGCCGCAAAATTTTTGGGGCCCAATCGACTTTGCCACCGCAAGATCCGTGGTGGTGCCTGCGGGATTGGTTCGTTGCAGAAGGTGCCTTTTATCGGAGAGTTGAGAGACGTCAGGAAACATAGCTGCGATTCCATACATGCCGAGAGAAAGTGGATGAAGTTGCAGATTAGATCACAATACCAGGGTATTTACGGTGATTGGAATCGCCGAGAGGAATTTCAATTTCTTCTAAATTGTTGGGTTTTCTTGCGCAAAATAGGTTGCCGAAAATTGGGTTTTGACCAATATTAAACATTATGAATGTTAGGGGTATTTCGTTGAATGTAATAGGCGCCGAAAATCATCATTTTTGCCCATATAATTTGCAGTGGTGTTTGTTCATAAAATTTCCCGGGGGGGGGGGGGGGGGGGGGGGGGGTCTTGCCGAATTCATTGATTATAATTTAGAAATAATGGATCCATTAGTAGCAGTAGTAGAAGACCTAAATGATTCATTACATTTCAATTTGCAAGGCACCATAAACACAAGACTCATGAGTTGTTTGTGATGTTAATTAGCCCTTGCCTAATTGGGTAGAAATTAATTTGCCCCTTCTAGCTGATCTGCTTTGGGTTTACTCGTACATATCTACCTATATATATAAAGAGCCTATCTAACGGCAATTCTTGTTTTAACAGTTCCATGATTTTCCCGTTAAAAATATTTCGACTCCGTTAAAAGTCTTTCAAATCCGTTAATTAGCTTTATTTCCAATTTGATACCCATTGATTGAGTCTTTTACGTCATCCGTATTTCAAATTTTATGATGCCCATTTATTGCCTCTTTAAGACCAGTTATTGATTGTGAGAATTGAATATATTAGACGGTTGTTCTTTCACCCAATCATTTAATATATTAGACCATTTATCAGTTCCTGACTATACAAATGCATGCATATCATTCTGAGATTCAATATTATTCTGCATTGCCGTTACAAACCCCTACTTAATAATTACATTAAAAAAAATACAAATACATAAAATTTAAATAATAACAAATACTATTCTCCTAAAATAGCATTCTCATAAAATACTCTTCCCAGCTGATCCGAAGAAATTTCCCTTTTCTCTTGAGTTTGTATTCATCATTCCTGTTTCTCCTTGAGTTTTTTTTTAAAAAAAAAACTCCACCTTTCCCGTGTAGGGGATGGCCTCACGGTAAATGTTTGGTAAGCAAAACACCATCCAAAATAAGCAAAACACATCGAACAAAAATAAAAAAATATATATACACACAATCGCGATTGCTCGAAAGTTTTATGAGTTCCGAAAAGATATAAATATAGAGGGAAACGAGTAATAATCACTGCGTCAAAAGAAAATTATATTTTAGATGTTTTTAAGTATTTGATAATACTTTCAGGTCCAATATTTACATCTAAAAGATATTTACACAAGTTCATGACAGAATAAACATATAAACTAAAAGGTGTAGATCTGTTGAACTTTAAACAAACAAGGAAGAAGGTTTTACCCATACACTGTGACGCCCAACGAATCTCATCTTTCTGGTGTTTGTTGGTGGACCAAAAACATGGAGCTCAAAGACAGAGCTTTCAAGAGAACCAGTAACACAGAGAGAGTGAGAAAAAAAATCAGAAAATATAAAAATATCATTGGCTGAGAGGAAGCCGAAACCATTGTGTGTGTGCCGTGGTAGTGTGGATGTGAGACGGAGAGATGAAGAGAGAGAATGGAGAAATCTAGAATCCAAGAGAACGAAGAAGGAATGTGCTTCTTAGGAGAGAGAGAGAGAGAGATAGATAGAGAGAGTGAGAGAGAGGGAAATAAATGCCGATGATTAGTTCACAGTTTATTTATTAAAAACTATGAAAACGTCGGTTTCGAAATGAAATTGTCGGTGATAAGGGTTATGTATGTAAGGCGTAAGCTATGTACTGTTCCGCCACCTACGCATTATTTACAGCCATTTTTTTATTATGCATGTCGTGTCAAGTAGGGCTGAAGATGCCCATGCCTTTGCACATAAACGAGTTACACATGCTTACACATAAACGAGTTTATAGAAATGTTTGTCGTGTCATGTGCGTGTAATACACATGCTTTGCAGGAGTGTGGATTGCCTTGTTTGAAACACTAGGTTTCTATGATGAGTAATGTAGATGGTATCTAACCCTAAGAGGAGTACAGAGTATAGATAGAGCTGACTTAGGTCTGTGGAAAAGATATAGTAGGATCCCTAAATTGGTGTGAGAATCAGTTTCCAGTACTCAATCTAGCAAATTAATTAGGATCAGGATTTAACCACGCGGATTAGGATTAGGATCTCTATGTGAAAGCGAACGGTGGATGGAGTTGTAAGTTGTGTTTTGTTGGATGGAGTAGACGGCGAGGATGTGATTGGAGAGTAGTGACGCAGATTGTGATAGAACTAAATGCATCTTAACTCATTTCAATTTATCATTATAATTTTTTTAAATTTTAATATAAAATATAATAATTAATTAAATATTTTAAAATTTTAAAATATTAATAATAATTTAGAAAAAAAATTAGGTGTCGATGAATGCGACCCACATGGAACTATGAACGCATAATCCCAACGCAAAACCGGAACATATACCAAAAATAAGTCAAAGTCACGAATATCCTAATACTAATTCATTTTATTCACGTTTATCCACTGAATTAAGTTTTTTTTACTTAATAATTAAGTAAGTGTTTACTTAATGATTAGTTTTTTTTAAAAAAAATTTAATTACTATTCCTCCATGAAATTTCAACCGAATTGTATTTTTTTATTTTTACTTGATGATTAAGTAAGTGTTTTTGAGTGGTGACGCGGATTGTGATAGAACCTAAATGCATCTCAACTCATTTCAATTCATTATTACAATTTTTTTAAATTTCAACACAAAATATAATAAAAAATTAAAAAAACACATTTGCCCTTTCAGTGAGGATTCCTAGAACCCTCAGAAAAAGAAACACACTTTAATTTCCAAACATTATCATGTATTAATGCTCTTCATTTACATGTGATGTTAATTTATAGGAAATAAACATTACATCGTTATTTAATTAAACAAAAAAATTATGTCCTTATTAATAAAAAAAAATTCTTAAAAAAATTAAAATATAAACTAAGCAAACGTGCATTGCACGTTGCTTTTACCTAGTATTATATATATATATATATATATATATATATATATATATATATATCTATATATAGGGTTTTCACATAATCCCTTGCATTATGAATTTGGTCTATATATATAATTGTTACTTTCTGCATATGCATACAAATACATGTCATCAGTAATATAATTATATCTACATGAGCATTTTGCATATTTCACGATTCTAGCATTCATACAAAATAACCTGATTGCCTTCATGAAGACTTGAGACAGCACTACATATATATATAAACTGCTCAGTTTCTAGTATATAGTAATTGATGTGTTGAACTCATGAGTTCAACACATCAATTACTTACTAATTTAGCACTCACACTAGCTAGTTCTTATTAAATACTTGCTATCCATACATGCCAGCAGTACTCATCTATATGTCAAAATCTCTACATGCATGTACATGATACTTCACCTGAGAAAATCTTTCGGGTCTGGGAGTTGTTGGGGTCTTGCCTAGAGCAAAATAAAATCAGCACTACCGGTAGGATACCCTTGGAAGGTGATTTGACTTGTTGCAATACACAACACATGCATAAAGTCAGCAGTAAGATTTTCTATTTTCTCTATCCATATTATTTATGAAATTTTTGAAGTTTCACACAAGGTAAGATGTTCTTTGTGCTGCACTGTGAGTAGGTCCATTAACAAACATGTGTATATATGACAGCAGTTAGTTTTCGATGTTGACTATAGCATAGATGGGGCAAAAGGTTATTACACGATATATCTACTAACTGGATGGAATGAATTAAGCTGGTGAGAAAAAACCAACAATCCAAAGAAATCATCTAGACAAACATACATGAATAGGACCCAATGGAATTGTCAGTTTAGATGATGAAAAACTTATGAGTTCAAAAATTGTCCACAATCATTCACTGGCCATTTTACCTACCACCCATGAAATTGAATAGCATGCAATAAAATAATTATAGATTAAGTTCACAGATTGCATGCTAGTATTCAAAGATTCCATGCTAGTATATTTAGATTAGATTTACATATTCCATTCTAGTGTCAGATTCCTCATCCCTGCAATAGCCTCTTTTTTAGTCTCACTCAGCATGGTTTTTCATGAATAACCCTTAAAACTCTTTTACTGATATAGTGCTCTTTATTAAGAAGCACTAATACTTCTCGTCTAGCATTAACAAGTTGTTCCCAGAAATTTAATATTGAGATTACTGATATAAGTTATTCAATGATGCTGTTAACATGCCTCACCTGAAAATCCCACGTTCCATGAATTATCTTAACAGATTCAATTATTAAAAACGTTTCCTATTAATCAAACATTCAGAACATCATTTACATGAGCAGTATGCTCACTTTTATTCTTAGCAAATAAAGGTTACTTTGATGTCATACATGATCAGAAATTTAACTTCCCCAACTTCTTTTTTTTTTTTTTTATTATAGAAGAGCCAGTGGCCACACACATAGCAGCCCTGTCCCAAGTTTATTAAGAACCCATCGCTTATGGCGGATGAATACCGTGATTACAAACAAGGTACTTGGGAGATTATCAAAACGCCTCTCAAATACAACCCAACGAGCTTCAAACAAATAACCGAACTAACCAAACTTAGAAAAGAACTGACATATAATAAGATCTCTAAAACAAGCCTAACGAGCAATGCAAAAATAAAAAAGAAACAGAGCAGTGCTGCATACAACGCCACGCTACAAATGCTCTGCACTAACCCGCAGAAAACCACCTTTGCATTAATTCCTTGCATCATGCGATTTACATCGAATTGATGCAAGGCCCCATTTATCTATTCTAATCAAACCTCGCAGCATAGCAGGTAAGTCTATAGTGTTTCTCCATTCCGCATCTCCCTCTCTTGCACCCTATCGAGCAAGCCAATCCGTGACAGCGTTCCTTTCCCTAAAGATATGAGAGTACTTATAATCCATGTTCTTTATCAGCTCCTGAATCTCCTCCCAATAGTCCTCCAAATACCAGATGCCACACCCGATTCTTCTGTAGCCATGATAGGACAACCTTTGAATCCAATTCAATATCAATAGCAGACAAGTTTAATTGTTTACAACGTTTAATTCCCTCCAATAACGCCCGTAATTCTGCTTGTGTACTATCTCCATAGCCTAAATTCATGGAAAATGCCAACAAAACAGACCCCTGCATATCCCGAATTACCCCTCCAGCCCCCGAAATTCCTGGGTTACCCAGGCAACTCCCATCCGTGTTTAGCTTGACTCTACCATGTAAAGGCTTTGACCAAGAAATGAGTTGAATGGGTTGTTGTTGAATAGGAATAGGATAAACATTCAGGCTCCAAAGAATGTAAGAATCAGTCTGGTTAGACTTTTTAAACTTAGCAAGTCCTTGTCCAAGCACAACTACCCAGTGTTTGATAGAAAGCCATACCGCCTGACTTGTCTCAACTTTGTTCTCCATTTGAGCAGAGCACCTTCTGCCCCATAATCTCCAAGAAATTATAATAGGCAATAAACCAAGTATGACACCTATTTGAGAGGAATTCGAGGCTCTCTGAAACCAACTAAGACAAGTTTCACGCCATAATCTTCCAACCGGTAGCCCAAATAAAGCACCACATTTTTTCCAAATCCCACCTGCAACCTCCCCTTCAAATAAAACATGATTAAGATCTTCATACTTCCCTTGCTTACAACAATTACATTTCGAAGCTAGGGGAATTCCAATCCGCCTAATTTTGTCATCCACTGCTAGAGCACCATGCCACGCCTTCCACATAAAAACAGAGCATTGTTTTGGGAGAATGCTATTCCATATCCATTTATGTCCCTCTAGAATAGGACTTCTCACTCGAATACAATCCCAAGCCGATTTTGTAGAAAAATTCCCACTCTCAGTTTTGGTCCAGATAAGTAAATCTTCTCCCTCTTTGCTCCTTGCCAACACATTAATGACATTTTCAGCAAGTTCCGTGCCCACCAATCTTTCTAAAAGATCCACATCCCATCCATTTTCAAGCTTGCAATCTTTGATTTTTAAAAGAGGCTGCTCAACCACTGGCAAAGCTTCAACAAATGACTCCTGTGCCAACCACTTATCATACCAAAAAAATACATTCCCATCTTTGATCTTCCATTTAGTATAATTCAAAACAGTAGGAATATTTTTTGCAATCATACACCAAAACCTTGTACCCTTTGGAGGACCAAGTAACATGAAAGGTTTATTTTTTATTTATTTATTTATTTATTTTTTTTAAGAAAAAGTTAGGGTCACCTGTACACTAGTGACCCCTCCCCAATTTTATTAATAGCCCTCACTTGTAGCGGAGGAAAACCGTGGTTACAAAGACAAGCATCTGGGGTACAAACGAAAAACCCAGCATGCAGGAAAAACCTTGCCGGAAAAAAACTAACAAAAACAACAAAAAAAACAACAAACAAAAAAAACTCAAAACTAACTAAGACGCAAAGACGGTAAACCTGAGTAATCCATACGGATAAGACCCCGCAATGCACGGGGGATCTCCGTTAAATGCGAAACTGCTAACTCTTTTCCAGAAGCTCCCTGTTTGGCTAACCAATCAGCGACTTTATTTCCCTCTCTAAAAACATGGTTTATCGAGTAGGTCATGGAGTCCATGATGTCGATTATTTCCTCCCAGAAATCCTCCAGATACCACACCCCACATCTCTTGCTCTTCCACCAGGATATAACATTCATAGAATCAAGCTCAATATGCACAAAATTAAGAGATAAAGATTTACAAACCTGGAGCCCATGAAGAAGGGCTAGAAGTTCTGCCCGATTATTAGAGCCTATGCCAATGAATGAGGAAAAAGCGTGAATAAGTTTTCCATGATTATTTCTAATGATCCCACCTATCCCTGAGGCACCAGGGTTACCCAAACTGCTGCCATCTGTGTTAAGCTTGACCCATCCCTCCGAAGGACGATTCCAGATGATAGTTTTGCAACGCTGAAGTGGGATAAGAACAGCCTGGACATTCAAACTTTTCAATACCTGCAAATCAAAACTGGAAATGTGAGAACTAGCATGCATATCACGGCATATAAGACTAATCCACCGACGAACAGAATGAATAATTTCTGAAACAGGCTCAAAGCGGCCCTCCATACGCGCCAAGCAGCGCCTTCGCCATAGTCTCCAAGTTATAATCATCGGAAGAATTCCCAAAATAATACCAACTTGAGACGAATTATTAGCTCGACGAAACCACCTTTTCACTGTATCTTTCCAATTTTGACCTATCGGGATCCCAAGATAAGCCCCAAAATACTGCCAAGTATAATTAGCAATATCACATGCAAAAAGAACATGATTTTGGTCCTCAAAGTGACCATTAGCACAACAATCACAACGAGAGGTAATAGGGATGCCAATACGACGAAGATGATGATCAACACTAAGGGCCATATACCAAGCTTTCCACATGAGAGACGACATTTTAAGAGGGAGACTCTTATGCCAAATCCAGGAATGACCCTCAATAATATCACTTCTAATGCGGATACAATCCCAAGCCGACTTAGTAGAAAACAGACCATTATCATTTTTAGTCCAAATCAGAACATCCATACCAGGCTTCGCTTTGCAAAGATCCTCTAAAATTTCATCAATTTGATCCGGCCCCACTAACTGACGAATAAAATCGACATCCCAAACATTATTTAATTGACAATCCTTCACGAGAAGATTGGGATGCCCCACAATATTCATATCATTGCTTAAAGGACCTCTATCTCTCCATTTATCATACCAGAAAAAAATCTTACCATCCTTAAGAAGCCATTTAGAATTATCCAAGATCAAAGGAATAGATTGAGCAATCATTTTCCAAAACCTAGTACCCTTAGTAGGATCAACCAGGGTCCAAGGTTTTAAACCCACATATTTACTCTTAAAAAAAGTAGCCCATAGAGAATTACCTTGAATAAGATTCCAAGCAAATCTGGCATGAAGGGCTTTCTGCATATCATCGAGGTTTCTGAGCGCCAAACCTCCTTCCTCCAATGGACGGCAGATAGAATTCCAGGCCACCCATTTTTTCTTACCTTTGCCATTGTGCTCCCCCCAAAAGAAAGTACTCATCATCTGGTGAATGTTTTTAATAGTCGCTTGAGGGACTTGTAGGACAGCAAAAAGATGAAGAGCCATACTAGAAATAACGTGACGAAGTAAGGTAAGACGGCCACCCATCGACAGAAATCTCATCTTCCACCCCGAAATTTTCTTTTGGATATTAGCCAGCATATCTTCCAGATGAACCTGTTTGAGACGACCCAAAATAATAGGCACTCCAAGATATTTGAAAGGGAAAGATCCTTCTGAAAATCCAGTCTTCCGTAATAATAAGTTTTTGCGAACAGTAGAGATTTTTTGGGAGCAGAAAATGGCAGATTTAGATTGATTGATACACTGACCCGACCAACTCTCATATTTATGGATCACAGATAAGATCGCCCTTATAGCTTGAGAGCTACCATTAGAAAAAATAACGACATCATCAGCATACATAAGATGAGAGATTCTGGGCATACCTCGCGCCTGGGAGAATTGACCAAATTTTTTGGCCTCCACACTTTGCTTGATCAATCTAGAGAGGATCTCTTGAAGTATAATAAATAGATAAGGAGAAAGAGGATCACCCTGACGTAAACCTCGGCCAGCTTTGAAAAATCCTTTAATAGTGCCATTCATCATAATAGAATACCAAGGAGTCGAGATGCATGTTCTGATGAGATCACAAAAATTAGAAGAAAACCCAAAACAACGAAGTACCTCCAGAAGAAACAACCAATCCACGCGATCATAAGCTTTAGCCATATCTAATTTAATCATGATATTACCACCATGGGCCTTTTTATTAATGGATTGAATCATTTCCTGAGTAATGGTAATATTATCAAAGATACTTCTCCCTGGAATGAAAGCTCATTGTTCCCACGAAATCATTCTTGAGAGGAGACCTGTCAGCCGATTAACAATGATTTTGGAGCATATTTTATAGAAAACCGAGCAAAGGCTGATTGGCCTAAATTTATCAAACCCAGAGGGATTATCAACCTTTGGAATTAAGACCAGAAAAGATGCAGTGAAAAATCTTGGAAGATATTTTGAATTAAAAAATTCAGAAATGGCTTCCAATACATCTTCTTTCACAATATCCCAACAACTTTTGAAAAAGCCCGAGCTAAAACCATCAGGTCCCGGAGAACTGTTAGAAGGAATAGAAGAAAGAGCAGAAGACACTTCCTTCATAGAAGGCATCCCACACAACATCAAATTGTCAGAATCAGAAATAATAGGAGAAATAAGAGTAGATAAATCAGGTAACAAACTAATCTGGGGTCCCTGCAAAAAAGAAGAAAAATAATCCACAACACCCTGATGAATACTCTCCGGCGAGTTAAAGACCATACCATTCGATGATCTCATGTACATCACTTTTTTACGCCGTTTATTAGCAAGGCAAGCATGAAAAAATTTAGTATTCCGGTCTCCTTCCATATGCCATTTTAACTTAGCCATTTGAGCTAATCTAGTATCTTCTCGATGGAGCCAATTATCCAAATCTGCTGAGGCAACAATAAGATCCCGCTCCGTAGAAGCATCCCAATTTTGCTGAAGATTCTTTTCCAACTCCTCAATTTGCTTCTCAAGAGATATAATATGCATTTTAGTATGGCCAAACTTCTGTTTATTCCATTCACGTAAGGCGACCTTAGTAATCTTCAATTTAAAAGCCAATTTAGAGAGCCCATGGCCATCAAAAGTAGTAGACCAAGCCTGCTTGACGCACGACAAGAATTGAGGATGATCCACCCACATTTGTTGAAAGCGAAAAGGCGAAGGACCGTAAGAGGAAGGATCCAACTTGAACTCAATAACCATGGGGGCATGATCAGAAGTTGTTCTTGGCAAGTAAGAGCAAACCGCATTCGGGAAATGTGAAAGCAAAGAAAAATCCATAAAAACACGATCCAGCTTAGCCCAAGACCTAGCAAGACCCGACTGCCCATTACACCAAGAAAAAATACTGCCTTTAGAATTCATCTCTACCAATCCACCTTGGTGAATCCAATCATTGAAGTCCGCCACCGCCGCATTAGATCTAAGAGATCCACCCCTTCTCTCCGAATTATTCCGAATAATATTAAAATCCCCAGCAAACAGACAAGGAGCCGGTCCCATAGCTTGGGAGCTAAGGTCCTCCCACATAATTTTTCTCTCGTACATACTACACTTTGCATAGATGATAGTTAATAAAAACTGAAAAGACCCAGTGTTAACCCAAAATGAAACAAACTGCAAGTTGGATCTCACCACTTGAATATCAAGAGAATTAGCCCAAAAGATCCAGATTTTATCACCAACATCCACATTAGAATAAAAGGAATCAAATTGAAGATAATGCTGCAATCTTATGGCTTTGTCCACATTTTGAAACGGTTCAAGAACCGCAACCAGTTGAGGCTTGAACTTGGAAACTAAATCCTTTAATCTACGACAAGAGGTACCAATGCCACGGACGTTCCAAACTATTATAGAATTATTCATAAAGATAAAGTAGAGGGGCGGGTGATGACCCGAGTGGAGCTTCTAACTTTCTCAAATTTTTTTTTCTTATAAGTTTTCTTTACCTGTTTATCTTCAGACTCCGAATGGTACTCCTTATATAGAGGTAACACATCTGGAGGGATATCGGGGTCCGGTTCAGAGACAATATCTTCAGGATAATTGTCAATATTTTCCTTGCTACTTTTAGTGTTTATATTCAGATCATTATCCTCAATTGTAATGATGGCAGGTTCCTCTAGAATCAAAGTAGGAAGCGGTTCAACATTAAAGGAGAAAGTATCATTTTGGTTCAGAAGGTTACCTGCAGCCTCCGAAGGCACTATCCCTTCTCTAATACAATGAGTATTGAGTTCCATATTCTTCCCCAGATCAGAGTGAATTTCCAAGCTGTTCCCAGGCTGTTCCAGACTGACATTCGGTGCACCAGCAGACTCATTCTCAGGAGAGCTAGGAACTGGAATTTCACCATCCCGTTTATTATCTATAACTGGTCCACCAGAAACATCTTCTCCAGTCATACATTCCTGATCATGAATCCCATGTTGAGCTTTAACTTCATCCTCACAAGGCGCCACAGGTTCTGCAAGCTCTGTTTCGGGAAGAAAAAACAGAGGATTATTTATTTCACCATCCTCTTCCGGAGATGAAGTGTTTACATCCTTTTCTTTGTTCCGTCCCCTGTTTCGGTTCTCCTGCTTGGGTTTACCTGCTCGACAGGTCTTAGAGTTATGTCCCTGCACTTTGCATTTACCACAATACGCCGGCAACGTCTCAAAAATAATCTCTTGTTTTCTGCTCGTAGCCAGACCAGGAGTGCCAATCCAGAAGTATGAAATTGGCTCCTTAGCAGCATCCATCTCCAAGCAAAGCCGAGCTCCATCAGTTCGGGTCGCACAACGCGTGGAATTATCTCTGCGTATGAATCGACCAAGCGGAGCAATGAAGATTCGAAGGAACAATTCTTGATAAAAATTGGGGGGTAATCCGGGAAGGAGGATCCACACCAGAACATTAGAAGGTTCATGTTCCTCATTAAAATCAGGAGACCAGTGGAACGCACGGTAAGCCACCCCATTCACTTCACACGATTCACGGGACAGGGCTTTCACAAAGTCTGCTTCCGCTGTCAATCTGATGAAGACGTTTCGGGGCAATTTCATAGAGGAAACCACCGGGGTAGAGGACAGACCCCATCGACTGGCAATGAACGCACGAATCGCATCTAGAGAGGGACGTTGGCGGAGAAACTTGATCACAATCGAGAAGCGGAAAGGTTCCGCAGATCTGTTGATTTCTTCCTTTGAGAATTGAAAAAATATTTCTCCATCCATTACTTTTGGAACACAATGGGCAACTGTGATTTCAGGTAGTGGTTGCGGCGCCGCAACATCCATTTCGGCGAAGGAGGGACGGCCAGAGGAATGGCCATCCACGGCTGCCATGCAGCCACAACAAACAAAGAGACGGAACCCTAGCAGAGCACGTAAAGGGCAAAAGCGTCTCCAAAATTTAATGATAGTATGTTACCATGAACATGAAAGGTTTATTGCCTACATACTTCTTTCGAAAAAAATTTGCCCAAAGTGAGTTTTCATGCATAAGCTTCCATGCAAATCTTAACTGAAGAGCTTTTTGCATTTCTTCAAAAGGTCTAATTCCCAAACCTCCTTCTGCAATTGGCCTACATATATTCCTCCAAGCCACCCATTCTCTCTTTCCTCTTCCATCCCTTTCTCCCCAAAAGAAAGAGCTCATACGATGATTTAAAGCATAAATAATCTGTTTAGGAACTTGCAAGACCGCAAGAAAGTGCAAAGCCATGCTTGCAAGGATGTCTTAGTAAGATCACTCTTCCCCCCACAGATAAAAGCCTAATTTTCCACCCGCTGATTTTGGTCTGAACCTTTCTCACCAATTCCTCCAAATCTGTAATTTTCAGTTTTTCGGAAACAATGGGAGTCCCCAAATATTTAAATGGGAATTTTCCTTCCGAAAAACCCGTCAATCTTTTGAGGTTCCTTTTCCTTGCTATGGAAATTTTATTAGAAACAAACATAGCAGTTTTTTCTTTGTTGATAAATGGACCAGTCCAGTTCTCATATGTAGCCAGAATTCTTAAAACATTACGGATAGAAGTACAACCACCATTCGTAAAAATGACAACATCATCTGCATACATTAGGTGTGATATCAAACTAGTACCACGGGCTTGTGAAAACTGACCAAACCTCTTCTCTTCCACACTTTGTTTTATAAGACAAGATAGAATTTCCTGCAAAATAATGAACAAATAAAGGTGGACTAAAGGGGATTGGGGGGGGGGGGGGGGGGGGGCTGGGCCTAGTAAAACTCGGAAGGAGGCCCAACGAAAGAGAAAAGAAAAGGGGCGGGCCGTTTGGAGGAAGTTAAGTGGGCAGGCTCGCCCCAAGACACAGAGGGGCTCGTCCTCTTCAGCAGGGGCTGGGCCGTCTTAGCCCAAGGCCCAAGTTGGTGGGCAAGGATCCGTTTGTGAAGATCCAGCCCAGCGATGCGATACCCAGCATAGCGGCGTGACATCCAGCCTCAGCTTCAGGCCGGAAAGTTCACTGACAGCGGCGGTAGCATAGAAACCGCCAACGGAAGCCGTAGAGGTCGCCAACGAGGCATCGCCGGTGTTCTGTGCACAGAAGAAGTTCAAAATGAGTGAATCTTCGTCAAAGGCGACCCAAATTTCACCGACAACTATGGGAGGCATGGGTTTGGATCGAGGAGTCTGATGAACTCATGCACTCGGTGTAGGACGAATTAGTCCTCTCTGAGTCATGCGATCAGTTGGGTTTAGAAGAATTTTCTGTGGGGGAGGATTTTCAGAAATTTCAGAGTAGCAATATCGGTGATCCAATCCCATTGAACTTTTGTTTTCCAGATCAAGCTTTAGACTGGGTATTACATAAGGTGAAAGAGATTCAACATTTTGTGGGGATTAATTGCGAGGGGTATGAAGAGCAGTTCATAGCTTTGTTAACAGCTATGGAAGCTGGGTATCAATAGAAAAGGAAGGGGGACTTGAAGAAGAATCGGGAGCTTAAAAGGTTGATGTGGTCGATGAATTCGGAGGGTAGCCCTTGTAGGAGTTGGGTAAAAGGGAAGGGGCCGGTTGTTCATAAATGAAGCCAAAAATTGTGTCTTGGAATGTTCGTGGTCTTAATGAGGTAGAAAAGCGTTTACGGATTCGGCACTTGCTTCGTGAGTGGAAAGCGGACATCGTTTATTTACAAGAGACGAAGCTGAAGTTAATCAATAGGAGGATTGTGAGGAGTTTATGGAGTAGTAATTATGTATATTGGGTGTATTTGGCTTCTTCGGGGGCATCGGGAGGAGTTATAATAATGTGGGATAGGCGGGTGGTGGAAAAAGTAAAGGATTACATAGTGAGATATATGGTAGCGTGCTCTTTTAGAAGTCTGGCAGATGGTTTCTTGTGGGCTTTTGCAGGTGTTTATGGGCCCAATTTAGACGTGGATAGAAGATTACTGTGGGATGAGCTAGCTGGGGTTCATTGTTGGTGGGAGCTCCCTTGGTGTAGTGGGGGTGATTTCAATGTTGCTCGATTCCAAAGTGAAAGTTTTGGAAATAGAATATTGAGGCCAGCAAACTTGGAGTTCTCAGAGTGCATCTTTGACTTGAATTTGATAGACCTACCACTAGCAGGGGGCTCTGCCACATGGTCTAATAATCATACATGGACTCCATTGGATCATTTCCTAATTTCACCAGAGTGGGAAAGCCAGTTTCCGGACGTATGGAAAAAGCGGTTAGGCCGGTTAGCCTCGGATCATTGGCCTATCTTGCTGGATTGTGGAGGCATTCAGAGTGGTAGACGGTATTTTAAGTTTGAGAATATGTGGTTGAAATCAGAAGGTTTTGTGGAGATGGTCAAACAGTGGAGGACTTCGTATCAGTTTGAGGGTACACCTAGCTTTATTTTTGCAAATAAGCTGGAAGTTTTAAAAAGAGATCTAAGAATATGGAATAAACAGTCTTTTGGAAATGTGGAGGAGAACAAAAATACCAAGTGGATGGAAATACAGGTGTTAGAAAGATTACAGGAGGGGAGGCCTCTTACTGAGGAAGAATAAGCATATAAAACTTTGTTGGGTGTAGATCTTGAGAGGATAATCTTGCAGGAGGAAATGTCTTGGCACCAAAAGTCAAGAGCATTATGGTTAAAGGTAGGGGATCGGAGCACGAAGTTTTTTCATAGTATTGCAAATTCGCATAGAAGAAACAATAACATTGAGGTGTTGAAAATTGAGGGGGTGGAGTGTAGAGAAGAAGAGGTTATCAAAGAACATGTGGTTGATTTTTTTGAGAAGATCCTTACTGAGCAGAAAGGGTGGAGGCCTACTCTTGATGGGTTGGTGTTTAACATTATTGAACTGGGGGATGTGGTCAGGATGGAGAGGGCTTTTGATGAGGAAGAGGTATTTAATGTAGTAAGGAAAATGGTAAAAGACAGGGCTCCTGGACCTGATGGTTTCTCTATGGGCTTTTTCCAAGAATGTTGGGAGGTGATTAAAGAAGATCTTTTGAATGTGTTTCAGGAGTTGTTCTCGTTTGGAAAATTTGAGAAAAGCCTTAACTCCAATTTCCTTGCCTTTACTTAAAAAGGCCGGGGCTATTGAGATCAAAGATTTTCGGCCAATCAGCTTAGTAAATGGAGTATACAAGATTATCTCAAAAGTGCTTGCAAATCGCTTACATGAGGTTTTTGGAAAAATTGTGACTAAGCCTCAAAATGCTTTTGTTAAGGGAAGACAGATCCTCGATGCAGTTCTAATTGCCAATGAATGCTTGGATATCAAATTGAAGGCTGGAAACCCAGGTATTATGTGTAAGTTGGATATGGAAAATGCGTATGACCATGTTAACTTGGACTTCCTCATACATTTATTGGGTAGGTGTGGTTTTGGTGAAAGATGGAGGTCTTGGATTAGGTGGTGTATCTCTACGGTACGGTTCTCTGTATTGATTAATGGTTGCCCTGAGGGTTTCTTTCAGAGTTCTCGTGGTCTGAGGCAAGGGGATTCGTTATCTCCTTTACTTTTTGTTATTGTGATGGAGGCACTAAGCAGGATGATCTCGGCTTTGTTGGCTAATGGTTTTATTAGGGGTTTCCAAATTGGTGCTCCGAGCAGGGTATTATTATTGTCTACTATCTCTCACTTGTTGTTCGCAGATGATATACTTATTATGTGCGAAACTGATCTAGACCAGTTGCAGGTTCTAAAGGCATGTCTACTGTGTTTTGAAGCAATGTCTGGTCTAAAAGTGAACTATGATAAATCCGAGTTGGTACTGACTGGAGAGGTTCAGAATATTAGGGAGTTGGCTGACATGTTGGGTTGTAAGATAGCGTCCTTCCTATAACTTACCTGGGATTACCTTTGGGTATAGCTCCGAGGGCACGCTCGATTTGGGATACAGTAATTGAAAAAATAGAAAGGAAACTGGCAGGGTGGAAGAGAATGTACCTGTCGAAAGGGGGTCGGATTACTTTGATTAAAAACACACTTTCTAATCTACCAACTTATTTGTTATTTTTATTCCCAATTCCGGCAAGTGTGGTGGGTCGTCTCGAGAAGTTACAGAGAGATTTTCTATGGGGTGGAATAGGAGAAGAGTTTAAATTTCATCTTGTCAAATGGGAGAAGGTATGCCGTCCTATCTCTAGTGGCGGTTTGGGCATCAGAAATATGCGGTTGTTTAATCGGGCATTATTTGGTAAATGGCTATGGTGATATACCAAGGAACTAGAAGCCCTATGGAAAATTGTGATTGAAAATAAATATGGTGGTTTAGGGGAGGGTTGGTGTACTAGAGAAGTTAGAGGGGCATGAAAGGGGGCTATGGAAGTACATTAGAAAAGGGTGGGAGATTTTTCATCGACACACTAGATTTCAGGTGGGTTCAGGTGCCAAGATCAGATTTTGGAAGGATGCATGGTGTGGTAACAGTACTCTCCAAGAGTTGTTTCCTATTCTATTCCTGATAGCAAGTGCCAAAGATGCTACAGTGGCAGAGGTTATGGGAATCTCAGGAAGGGGTATTCACTAGAATATCAATTTCAACCGGGCGACACATGATTGGGAGATGGACGTTTTTGCAGAGTTTTATAGTTTTCTGTACTCTTATCGTCCAAATATCCAGCATGAAGATAGTCTTTAGTGGATTCCTGCAGGAAAATGGGTTTTCACTGTTCGTTCCTATTATAAGGTCCTTGCACAAGTGCTAGAGGCACAATTTCCCTGGAGAAGGCTCTGGTGACACAAGGCCCCTCCCAAAGCTTCTTTTTTTGCGTGGACAGTGGCATTAGGCAAGATCCTTACTACAGATAATTTGAGAAAGAAGAGGATAATCATCGTAGACTGGTGTTGTATGTGTAAAGGAGGGGGTGAGTCGGTGAATCATTTACTCTTACATTGTGAGGTAGCCAGGATGCTCTGGAATGAGGTGTTTAAAAGGATGGATCTAGCATGGGTTATGCCGGAATCTGTGGTGGATTTATTGGCGTGTTGGACATCTATGCAAGGTGTGCACCAGATCAAAGAGATTTGGAAGATGATTCCTATTTGTATCATATGGTGCTTGTGGCAGGAGCGAAATGAGAGGACGTTTGAAGACAATGAGAGATCGATGGAGGAACTAAAAGTTTTCTTTTTTAGGACTTTTCGTACTTGGGCCATTGCTGTGGACTTTAATGGCATGGAACTTCATGATTTCTTAGTTTCTAACGTGCCTTCGTAAATAGGGCATACTTTTTTGTAACTGGCAGTTGTTGCCCATCTTTTGTTAATAATACTTATTTTACTTACATAAAAAAAAAAAAGAAACCCACAAATTTCAGACAAAGGAATTTAGTAACAAGTTGTACATCTTATTCTCATTCCAGTTTTGACAGTCTTTAATACGTACCTTGAATTCAACACTAGCCCACCGACTGCATAATCACTCCCAAGTTGGCCTCTCTACCATTGAACCTCCATTAACTAATGCCTCCTCATGTGTTGCATATTCCATGTAGTTCGGGTGCAACATGTAATGAAACGCATTGTATGCACGTGATAGCTGAGTTGTGATTGTCCGACGATGATTTTTCTTCGTCCAATCCAATACAAAGTCAACCTACAAATGCCATTGTGTTATAAACCCTTCATCAAAATTTAAAACCTATTTTACTAATATGGTTTTGTTAAAAACATATGCCCATTTGTTGGATTTTTCAGATTCTTGGTAATAAACCTACATGTCCCATGATAAATCATCTCAATGGTTAATCTCAGCATTGAGATATTACCATTGAATGATTCACTACATTCAAATCTTGTCCTCCACCATTATTGAACATTGGTGATACTATAGGTGATATTTGCAATCTGGATGGAATTTTATGTATAATCATTGAAGATAAAAAACACTATACATTTACGTCATCAACATAAAAAACCTTCTACATTTAATCATTCAATGTAAAAAAACCTTACTCGAACTCGATCAATCAGTTCATCTTTCTCCTTTACGTCGATGACACTCCAGCTAACATGCCTTATTTCCGCATAGTGCTTGACGATCCATGTCACTCTCGTTGTGTAGATTGTCCTGTTGTTACAGCTTGGGCCTGTCTTCCCATCTTTTTATCTCCAGTGGTATATTGCCATACTTTCGCAGCCTCTCAAACTCCATCCCTTTGGCTACACCCCTACCACGTGTACTACTCCTTGGTACTATATATACCAAGCATAAAAATACATTAGACTAAATAAGTTGCAATAAGCTTTACATACCAACCATAGAAATTTTCAAACATTTATTTTGCAATAAGTTTTTATACCAACCATAGAGTCTTATGACTTTTAAGTTGCAATAAGATCCAACATACCAACCATAGAAATATAACTACTGCATGTTGCAATAAGCTGGCACTAGTTATAGAAATATTTAGACTTATAAGTTCCAATAAGTTGTATATACTAACCATAGAAATATTCAGACTTTTAACTTTCAATAAGCTTTATATACCAACCATCACCATATAACTACTGCATGTTGCAATAAGCTTTATTTAGTTATAGAAATATTCAGACTTATCATCTCCAATAAGTTTTATATACCAACCATTTAATTATGAGAGACTGAAAATTGTAATAAGCTCAGATTCTACTGGTTTGTCCACTAACTTGTAAAACCTAAATAAATAATGTCTACTGGTTTGTGTTTATGTAAAAGTTAATCATCATAACAACATCATTCTTACCCTCAGATTCTGCATTCACTTGATCTGTTGGATTACAGTTGGGCAAAAATGCTGAACTTACATCACCTGGAGGTTGAGTGGAGTCATTAGATTCCACCTCCCTTTCATCTCAGAGAGTCTAACCTCTCGGTGCTTTTGGTTGCAAGTGTTGTCTAATAGGAGGCAACACTCGTGGCCCTGGTCCCACTATTCCTCCACCTCTCCCTCTATTGTAACAACCATTTCCCTAGCACGCAATTCCTACTCTGATTAGTGGTATGGATACTAAATTTTTAATGTGCAGAATGTGCAAAAGGAGTGTAAGAAACTGGCCAACCAATTTGTTCAGGATTGCTGTGAGGAAGCTTGCCTTCGACCAGAGGATTCCTATGTCCAAAACAGAGTTAAGCCTTCACCAATATTTGAACTGGACAACAGAAATATGCATAGCCAATTTCTACTCCTTCAGGACTGAATTGAGCAAAGTGGCTTCAACAGTGTTTTCTACCAGTTCATAATGCCTACAGATGGTTTGGCGCTTTCCACTTTTCATTCTCCCTCGCAAGTGTCCTCTCATCTGATCTCAAAGGTCATGCTAGTTAGGGATTTTGGATATCTGGACAAGTCATTCACAGATGCATCATGAGCAGTGCAAAAGGCATCATCAAATTAATAAACTATTTTTTATTGATACTTTCAGTTCCCACGTGATATATCCCAGTGAACCACTCTAATTTGTAGCAACTTTTTTATCAGTCGGTATATACTTTGATGTATTATATCCCATGTGAACGACTCTAATTTATATACGTTAGTAGGAGGGCAGAAGAGGCGCCCACGTGGGCTGACCCCAACCCCTCCCTTCAGCTTGTAGTAACGTATGACATTAAGCCATACGTTACTTGACTTGTAACAGATGGCTTAATGCCATACGTTACATATCGTTGCAGCTTGCAATGTCAGCAAAAGTAATTGCAATGTAATGGCTGGCTGGCCTTGCCAGCCATGTGTTGGAGGACTATATATAGTCCTCAATTGATTTTTTGGATCATCTGAAATACATAAAAACTCTTTTTTTGTTCTTTCTTGATAAGATATTTAAGCTGTGGATTTGTTAAGTATTATTCTAGTTTTATACTACGTAATACACTTCACCACTAAGATGAAAAGTTGGAGATTTGTCAATATGGAGAAACTTGTGGAGCAATTTTATAAGCTGAGCTTGAGGTATTTTTCTGCTGTGCTTTCTAACATTGGTATCAGAGCTTTTATAGTTGCTTCGAGTTTATAACTTTTTCTCGCATATGCTTGAAATCTGGGTGCCATTTTTTTTATCCTCGTTTTTTTGTAAAAAAACCTTTTTTTAAGCCAGTGAGCATCGCAAGGTGCTGGGGGCACCACCAAGAAGGTGTTGCGAGCACCAATGCAGTGGTGCTGCGCGCACCAACCCAGTGGTGCAGTGCGCACTAGGATGGCACTGCAAGCACCATAGAGGTGCTGCGCCCAGCACCAGGTGATGTGCCACGCACCATGGAGGTGCAGTGTGCACCAGCGAAGAGGTGCGGCAGAACCTAGTTTTCTACCGGAGGATGCAGCTGAGGCTGCATGTGGTGGCCTCAAGCGGCATCTGCAGCGCTACTGCATTAAGGCTAGTGTTCACGTGAACAGTAGCCATTTGGAGGTAGAAGATGACCTTAGGTCATCTGTTTTTTCCACTGGGCCTGGGCCTCATGGCCCATTAGTGTTTTTAAACCAAAAAATGGGCTGGGCTATTCGGCCCTTTTTTTGTTTCTTAAAAAAAAAAGAAAAATTATATTTTTTGAAGCCCAATACTGTTTGAGTTTTTTTTTTAAAACACAAAATAAAAAGAAGAGGATGAAAATGGCACCCCTGGGACTCGAACCCAAGACCACCGGTCAAAGGCAGTGCACACCACTGGGTTGCGACTTACCTTTGGTTTAGGTTGGGGTTTTAATTGTATTTATTATATATTTATTTCATTTAATTTTTTTTTTGTTTGCATGATTTAATATATGCTTAGATATATTGTTATATTACATGTGATTTTTATTTAATGTTTTAGATTAAATGTGATTACGTGTGAATATATGGTTATATTCATTCTATTTGTTTTTATTCGATTATGTTATATTATATGTGCTCTTTTATTTAATTTTTTAGATTAAATGTGATTACATGTATATGTGATTATTTTATCATCTATGAATGTTAGACTTGAATGTTTATACATTAGTCTTTAATGATAAAATAGAAAAATTCCCACTAAGTAGTCTTAGTTAGAATTGTCAGTGTAAATGATAGGCTGAAAGAATTGCATTGACCCTAGAAAAACTGTAAATGCACTGTATAGCCAAAAGACCATGGTGGTCCCAGTAAGAACTATAAATGCACTGATGGAACAAGAAAAATGGATTGTAATGATTTTATATGAACCATCTTTGTAGACTGGCCCAACAGGTTGTTGTGGTTAGAGTAGCTGTCATTGTAGACTGGCCCAAAAGGTTATTGCAATTTTAGTAGGTTATGTCTTTACATGTGACTAGGGCTAGATGACTACTTAAGATAGTGGGAGTATGATTGAGATTTATGATGATTAATTCTCCCATATTTGTTTTTTAAATTTGCGCGGGAATTATGCTAGAAATTTAATAATTAGGTATTGTGGCGCAAGAGATGATTATGAAGCCTAGCAATTTTTTGATCTTGCGACATGTCTAAATTATTCTTTTTCTAGCTTGGATGGACACGGCAGATTTCTTAAGTGTGTGTGTAATATCCCTTCTTTGCATATTGTAGTGAAATGACATCTAAGAGTATAGTTGCAGATTTAAACAAATGGGAGAAATTGGATGGGAAGAACTACGACATTTGGCATCGCAAGATCCAATATGTCTTAGATGAGCAAGAGGTCTTGGAGACCTTATCTCATTCCCTTACTATGCCCGGGGAAGGGACCTCAGAACAACACAAGATAGATCAACTAGCCTAAGAACTGACCGAGGACGAGAATATCTCTCTGAGCAATTTAAAAGGTTTTGTGATGAAAAAGGAATCAAAAGACAGTTGACGATGTCGAGTACGCCGCAGCAAAATGGCATGGCGAAAAGGAGAAATCGAACACTGCTTGAGATGATTAGGTCAATGATGGCACAAACAAACCTACCAATTTCTTTTTGGGGGGATGCACTTTTGACTACTGCCTACATTCTTAACCGAGTGCCCTCCAAATCAGTAACTTCCACTCCATATGAACTATGGACCGACGAGAAATCCATTTTGAGTAACTTGCAGCCATGGGATTCAACAGGTTTTGTTCACGATTTTTTTCATAAGTATGGGAAGTTAGGCCCTAAAGGGAAGAAGTGTATCTTTATAAGGTACTCAGAACATTCTAAAGGGTATGTGTTAATAGGTGAACAATCTGATGAAAGTGTGACTGAGATTGAGTCACGAGATGTGGATTTCATTGAAGACGAGTTTCCAAGTAGAGGTGAGGTTGATAGGAGTTTAGAACTTCATGAGATTGTGGAACAAGAGGAAATTGCTCCAAGGAATTTATTTGAGAATGAGGAAGAAATTCTTCAAACTCCTACAAATTATAAAAAAGATTTGAATCCGAGTGGGAGGACACCACTTGTCAATCAATCACAACAATCTCAGCCATGTAGAAGTACACATGAAAGTATTCCCTGTCGTCGTTTTGAGATGGAAGGGAAAGCTTTTTTGGTAGCTTTGCATGATGATGACAAGCCTAGGACAATTCATGAGGCTTTCTCATCTTCTACTAAAGATGAGTGGATGAAAGCTCTTAATGATGAGATTGAGTCTATGAAGACTATCCAGGTCTGGGATCTGGTATTCATCAACACATGTTATATTCGACCAGTATTGATGCGTACGTACGTGTGTATATATATGTATCAAAACTCTCTCATAAATAAAACCAAATTGTGTTATATTCATTTCAAATAAATTAATTGAGGATATTTATTCCATGAATTCCCCTTAATATTGAAGGTACTAAAAACTAATAGAACCATAGCACCGTGAACCCTGCATTATAGCTAGGCAACCTGGGTAGGAAATTGACAAAAGTTCTCCTTCATATTTCAAACCTGTTTAGCTATTTTTGTCTATATCTACAACACCAACTAAATATTGTGACTACCCCTTACTAGTTACACGTATTTTATTTGCAATGTCCAGTACAACATAAATCATCCAATATTGAGTTAAGCCATCTTCGCTTTTACAAGTACATTAAAACTATGGGCAAAATAGCAGCTTACAAAATTATTCCTTGTAAAAATACATAGAACAAAAAATCAGTACAAGCCAAAATTCATCTAACAATTGGCCGGTTCAACACTTATCTTCATATTTCACAGTAGGTGAAATTAAAACCAACCAAACAGCACCATCCTACCAATTGACAAGTTGCTTTCTGATGGACCTTTCTAATGGAACAAGCTTCTTTTTCCATTCTCAAGTTGGGGCTTTGTTGGGTGTAAGTAAGGATGCATGATGCCAAGCATCGATCGAGACCACCTACTTATTAATAGCTAGCATCAGTACTGGGATACATTTTCAGTAAAAGAAGTAGATAACAAAAACAAATGGGGTTAATTATTACAGCAACCCTACTTGTAATTGACTTGCACTTATGAAGCCAATCTGGTTAACTTTCTCACACATTCTTGTTTTGTTTGATAATTGCAAACCATGAGGTTGATCAATTGTAAATATCTAATAAATCCAAATGCAAAAATATCATGCGTAAATATTGTGTTATAAATCAATAAGTACCAAGCAGAATCAGTAGTAACTCATCCTTAATCAGAGAATATGAGAAGTGTGCAACCTGAGTGGAATGTTCTCCTCAGTAGCCATTATAACCATATGCACAAAGAAGTTGATTATTCATCAGATTCTGCAAAAAACATATAGTGAAAACCAATTTTTTTATAACTAAGATATGAAAAGGTTATACTACACATGTATTAACCCACATATAATCATGTAATAAGAATTAGAATCCTAGCATAAATGCCTACCATCATCAGACGAACACTGAGTGTCAGACAGAAGGTCTTCACTGCTATCATGAGTATGATTATCATCATTTTCATCCTCTTCATCATCAATGAATTTATCATCATAAGGAAAGGGTAATCCATGTTGCAATGTTGTATCTTCACCGACATGGGTTGGCTCCACGTCAGATCTATGCAATGGGTTCCCAATATCATTATTATCATCATATTCGGGTGCAACTTCTACATTGGAGGCGTCATTCTCTTGGAAAGCACTCACAGAAGGATTATCCTCATCTAAAGCATCATCATTGGCCATTGGCATCGTTGGAACATCATACATGTTTCTACTTGTAATCTTTTGCACGATAGACCAATTACCATCCAAACTAGTGTCTTTGAGGTAAAACACTTGGGAGGCTTGACAGGCAAAGGCAAATGGCTTATCTTTATACCATTTGCGAGTAGTGTTAACATTAGTTAGGTGGTTCCCAACACATATTCCTCTCCTCCTATCACCGATATCAAACCAGTCACATCTAAACAAATATACATGACGCCAACCCATGTAACGTAATTGCAATATGTCAATCAATACATCATAAAAATCAACAGGCTGTGATCGGTGTTCCCTTTTAACAACAACCCCACTGTTGGGTTGCCCGAAATTGTCCACGCATTACTGTGTGGAATCTGATGCCATTCATTATGCAAGCAGAATTTGAAGCAACCCATGGATCTGGTCCACAAGCGAGTGCATATATGTCATCAGAGGCGTCATTAGGATTTGCAGCACGTATTTCTTGAATCTTTAGATAGAGGTGTGCAACAAGTTAGACATACTCATGCAACGAGTAAATTGACAAAACACTATGCAGACAGTCTTTAGAGGTAACCTACCCGTGTACGGAACCAACTTGGAAATTCTAGTTGATGTCTATGATCGACATTCTCGGAAGAAGTTTCTTTCACTTTCGTATAGTGCTCATTGCGAAAACATGTGTAGAAATTTAAGATCCAACAGGCAATTTTAAAGACCAAACTAGAAAGCAATATACAAGTAATGGAAACAACCGAATACTTACTCTATGTACTGACTGATCTTTGCACAATTATTAAGCACGTACCTCCTTGCCTTTGCAAATAGAGTCTTATCCAATCGATTGGAGGTTAGTGAACCCAAAGGACGTACCTTTTGTGAGAAAATAGGGAAGTGTTCAGATTGATCTACACCCATATCTATATCTCTATTTCGTTCCTCCCGATTATGTATAGTCTCAACGTCATAGATGTACAAGGAGCAAAAGGATAAGCATTTAACATGGACATATGCTTGAGCAATTGAACCTTCCTGACGAGCTTTATTTCTGACATAACGTTTGAATTTTTCCAAATATCTCTCAAAAGGATACATCCATCTATATTGAACAGGCCCTGCAAGGTAAGCCTCGTGAGGTAAATGAATGGCGAAGAGTACCATGATATCGAAGAAAGCAGGTGGGAAAATCATGTCAAGCTTGCAGAGGATAATTGCAATGTCATCTTGTAGTCATTTCAATATGTCTAGTGTTAACGTCCGGGCGCACAAAGCCTTGAAAAAGGAACTAAACTCGGTCAATGCAAGTCGTATATCAGATCTTAAACTCACCAATTGCAACTAGAAGTAATCTTTGCATGCACACATGACAGTCATGACTTTTCATTCCTGATATCTTCCTATCAGCAACTGAAACACATCTAGAGATGTTCGAGGCAAAACCGTCTGAAAATTTAACAGATACAAGCCACTCACATAAACGTCTCCTCTGATTGATATCCAACATGTAGGAGCCTAGCATCATGGAGTACCCATTCGTCGAAGGCTGTAAATGTAATTCATTCCTTAACCCAAGCTCCATCAAATCCTTATGTGAATTAGCTGTCTTTGGTTTTTCCTTTAATATCCATAAATGTTCCTAAGACATTGTCGCAAATGTTTTTTTCAATGTGCATGATATTGAGATTATGTCTTAACGACAACGTGGACCAGTAAGGTAAATGAAAGAATATACTTTGTTTTATCCAATTCAATTCAGATGGTGTGCACTTTCTCTTTCGAGAGCCTTTGCCAAATTCGGTGTTACCAACCTCCTCTAGTTGATGGAGTATATCATGTCCTACTAGATCTGGAGGTGGCAAGCGATGATCCTCGCTTCCATTGAATGCAGCCTTTTTCTTTCTCCAAGCGTGCATGGATGGCAAGAAAAGACGATGATCCATGTAACAGTGCTTCCTCCCATGTTTCAACCACTTCGAATCTGTATCTACATTGCATACTGGGCAAACCATCTTTCCTTTCGTGCTCCACCTGGAAAGATTGGCATATGCGGGAAAATCATTAATTGTCCATAATAGTGCAACATGTAACTGGAAATTTTCAAGCTTTGATGCATCATAGGTATATATGCTTTCCTCCCATAATTCTTTTAATTCATTCACTAAAGGTTGCAAATAAACATCAATGCCGTTTCCCGGTGCTTTGGGGCCAAGTATGAGCAAGGAGAGTATTAAGTACGGATCTTTCATGGATAACCAAGGGGCAAGTTGTATGGCACAAGTATCCCAGGCCAAATGCTATAAGGTTTACACATATTATTGAATGGATTGAACCCATCACTAGCTAGACCCAGTCTTACATTTCGAGCATCTTCTACAAACCATCTATAGTCCTTATCAAATTGTCTCCACATCTTAGAATCAGCAGGATGCCTTAAAGTACTATGGTCATCAACTCGTTCTTCTTTATGTCATCTCATAGATTTTGCAATATTCTTTGACATAAACAATCTTTGTAACCGAGGAAGTACCGGCATACCTTTTGGGGAATCTTCCCCTTTTTTCTTCTACTTGACTCTTTACATTTAGAACAAGTTTCTTTATCAGCATCATCTTTCCAATAAAGCATGCAGTCATTTGGGCAAGCGTCTATCTTCACATAACTAAAACCTAGCCCATGCTTTAAGCATCGAGCCTTGTGGTATGTGTTTGGCAACTGAATATCTGGGAAAGCTGATTTTAACAACTGTAAAACCATGTTAAATGACTTGATAGTCCACCCACCAATAGTTTTTATATGGAGTAGCTTAACTATAAATGAAAGCTTAGAGAATTTTTCACAACCAGGACAAAGTGGACATCTGACATTATCTAACAATTGTTCAAACTTTTTCGATTGCCTTTCACTCATGGTGGGTTGTGAGGTAGTACCCTGTTCGAAAGAATCATGTTCCATGAATGCACCAACGCGAATGTCCTTTATCATCTCATCTATATCATTAACATTATTCCGACTTTCATTATTTGTATTCTCATCACTGTGTGACGAATTAGCAATCGAACTTTCACCCTCTCCATGAAATATCCAATGTGTATAACTTGGATCAATACCTATCGTGAATAGATGATCGTTTACTTGAGTTATTGGTAGAAAAATGTTATTACAACATCTTTTACACGGACACCTAAAGGTAGTATTTCCAGGTGCATGGGCTTTGGCCATTGTGAGGAGTTGCTTAATCCCTTCAGCATATTCCTGTGATGTGAACCTATTTGGCACGCACATCCAATCCTTGTCCACTTAAACCTCAATTGTATTGAGGATATTTCAACCTTTACCACAACAGTGATTTAGTAAGGGGCAAAGATAAACCTTCAGACTTAGTAAAGGCCATTAATTTAACAAACACAAACATTGGTATAACTAGTTGGATCAATAGGCATATCTTAAATTTTTAGAGGAAATAAGGGAAATAAGGAATATTTTGTGTAAGGGAGTTGAAAGGCTCACAACATTGTATTTAGGGTAGGGATGGTTTTATTTAGTTCATGTGGAAGAAAGTACCAGTTTTAGGTGCCTATTTTACCTGGTTCTATAGGGTTGCATTCTCTAAAGCACATTCCCCAATATCTATCTATGTAGGTTTTGCATGCAGCACATAGTTGAAATTAGTAAAATCATAATAGTTAAGACCTATGTTCTTAACCGTTCACAGCATACATTAAGAAATGATACACTCTAATTTGGTGCCTTTTTTTGTTATGAATAAACTTTCAATACACTAAAAAGTGGAATACAAATGGAGGGTTTGGGGAGGCCAGCAACAAAACATGTTGTAAGAACTAATATTCATAATATAATATCTAAAATTAAATAAAAGGCAATAGAGCAGCTAAACTTGATTAGACCAAATTTATAACTCCGGTTGATTGAGAAAATTAGCAAGAATTGGTAATTTGTTGCACAAAACTGTGAAGTTTAAGTCTACTAAGGCTAAACGTCAGAACTGGTAATGATACAATTTAGTTCACTGCTTCGAGAAGGCACATCGAGCTTCCCACAGTTTCTGTATTCCTCTAGATCATCAAAGAAGAAAGTCAGATTTAACTAATGTCAAGAACCTCTTAACTATATGCATGAAAGTCCTAATTAAAAAATTAGTATCAACATGGTCTCAAATATCTAACAAATCTGGAAAGGGAACTAATATATATGTAACAAAACCATCGGTATTGTGAATTAATTCTGTTAATTTCGTAATTCGAACCCTTTGATTCCAAAGTAAGGCCTGATATCTAAGGTAAACATGTACATGAATATGCTGTGAAATCGGTTGATTCTATATGCATGAAAATGGGCGTCGCATAATCTGGGTACACATCAATGTCTACACATCATATACCAAACAGAGTATTGTTGTGCTAATATTAGATGAAGGAGATGACTTACACGTGAGGAGGTGGTGCACCGCTTGGAACTGCTACCGCGACACCTTAGGCCGTTAAACAGAGGGCCGAAATGAGAGTTATTATAAATAGAGAGAGAGGGGGGGGGGGGGGGGGGGCGAGAGGGAGAGATCCGACAAGCTTTCTTACCGGTGACCTCGCCACAGTGAGGAAGCAGGCGGTGGCAAACAAAAAACACGTTGCGGCAGCAAGACCTCAACAGAGACGAGAGAAGATTGGTCTGGGCAGGTTTGCGTTGGCAACACCTCAATAGAGACGAGAGAAGATGGTCTGGGTAGGTTTGCAGCGGCAAGAATTCAATAGAGACGAGAGGAGATGGTTTGGGCAGGTTTACGACGACAACACCTCAATAGAAACGAGAGAGATGGTTTGGGCAGGTTCTGAATTTTGGGAAAAAATTTTGCTGGGTTCGTCACTTTTCAAATCGTTGGTGTGTTGGGAAATATATCATTTACGGTGATTGCTTTGCGTTGTCAAAATTTCACCATATTAAGTGTTTTTAACGATGGGAAGAAAAAATGCCGTTGAAAGTTAGCGATATTTTCCGTGATTTTTTTTGCAGTGGCATGATTTCGATGCAAAAAATATTATTAGTAGCGAGAAATCAACGCCGAACAAATAAAAACCTTCATTTGCTGCGATTGTTATTGCGGCGACTAAAACTCGCCGTAAAAAAGATTATTTTTCCTAGCAAAGCAGTAACACGCCGTCTGGAAGCTACTTCCTTGGATATGAACAAACATTCTTGGCCGTTCTTTGTCGCCGCAAAACTTTTTGGCCACAAAAGCCCAACATTCTTGTAGTGATATATCATGCATCCAAGGTTCAATTTATCATTCTATTGCTAGGTGTGTATCGTTCTACTTTGGGGTTCACTGTGGTTTAATGTTCACCTCTTAACTTAGTCCACATACTTTTATGGGCATACATACCAATGCCATACTGTTTTAATCATGAAGTAACACTTGGGGATATTGCTTGTAGAGTTTCACTTTTTCGCTATGCGCTACCTAATGGAGAGCTTAAAGTAAATCTCTAAGCATACTCAGTCTGTATACCATGCTGGCACTTATGTTGTCTCTTCACTTCTGATTGTTTTAACATTCAATGCAAAGTAACTTTTGTTCCTACATATAGCTTGGAGAAGGTTTTCTATGATTATATGTTTTGATTTAAACCATGATAATTGTTTTTTAATCTCAACGATTATCACCCAATATATGCCACATTGTTTAAAATCTGGTAATTAACTACATCCATTTGAGACGCTTCTTGTGTTAGTGATGCTAGCTAACATTATTTTTTAACATAAGGTGAACATGTGAATCAATTTTAAAACTTTGAGATACAGGGCAAGGTTTTTGCCAGTTGCTTATGCTGGGTTAGCAGTTTAGGTTAAGTGGGGTCATTGTCTTAGCGTCATGTCTTTTTTAAGTCTATTTTGTTTTCACAATTTCTCTCAACTCATGTCATCTCATTTTATATAATAATCATAACTTCTTCAAAATTTTACACAAAATAAAATAAACAATTCAACTTTTTCAAATCTCAAAATAAAAATAATATTAAAAAAATATTCTAACAATATTTTTTTCAACTTTTAATTTTAATCTCAAATCATTTCATCTTATTTGTGAAAAAAAGGAGACCATGTTAGTGTAGGTGATGGGTGGGCTCCACAAGGTTTTAATTATCCTCCAAAACCATGCAAGAGTAATGTTATGTAGAGTTATAGATTGTGCAAGAGTCATACAATCTTTTTGAAAAAGAGTTGGTTTACTATTAAATTTTTTATTTATTTCATCATCTGAACTTATTACTATTCATAAAAAATTTAACTCTTCTCAAGTCAACTCAACATTCAAAGGGGACCTTAACCAATCTCTATAGTAAACCTTCGCTGAACTTCACCCTCCCATCCTCCTTAATTGCAAGGGTGCAAATGGTCCGGTCTGGTTCGGTTCGGAGATGGACCGAATATTTTCGGTCCATTATTTTTCCGGATTGGACCGGACCGAACACCCAAAGGGACCAATCGGTCCGGTCCGGTCGGTCAGGCCTAATTTTTTTCTTTTTTTAAATAATTAATAATTTTTTTTTTAAAAAAAATACTAAATTAAATTAAGTGACTTATTAATATGGATTATGTAACAAGCTCAATAAAAAAATATTTTATATGGTCAATGATAATAAATTAGATGAAAATTATATTATTAATTTTTATAATTACTATATAATTAAATAATTGATATTATATATTATTTAATTCATAGAATATTAACAAGTGTTAATAATATATTTAAAATTTTATATTGTTAATAGTGATAGATTAGATGAAGATATATATAAAATATTGTTAATTTATAGAATATTAACAAGTATTAATAACATATCTAAAATTTTATATTGTTAATTTTACATTTATTATATAAAATATTATTTTTATTTTTCATTCGTTCCGGTTTGGTCTGGAAAAACTCTGGACCGTGGACCGAAGCGAAACTTTTCGATCCTCTAAAATGTGGACCGAAGCGAAACTTTTCGATCCTCTAAAATGTGGACCGAGACCGACCGGTCTCAGTCTCAGTCCGGTCCGATCTAGACCAAAATGATCTGTCCATTCAATCCGACCGAACCATTTATCACCCCTACTTAATTGGCCGCTAGATAATAATTGTTTCGGTTAGTTTCTTTGGCTTGTCTTCCTCTTTTCATTTTTTTTTTCCATTTTTCTTTCTTTTCCCATCAGATTGTAAATGTTGGATCCGTCAAGTTTTGGCCTTTCGACTTCCACATGCACACGCCTCAACTGTGCTCTCCAGCTGTCAATCTTCGTCAAATTAGATTGTATATACAACTTCATAAAATTATTAAAAATCATCAGGGAAAAAAAACATTATTCAAAATTCTGAAATTTTTATGATGAGATGAGATGAGTTGAGTTGAGTTGAGATTAAAGTTAAAAAGTTGAATAAAATATTATTAGAATATATTTTTTAATATTATTGTTGTTTTGGAATTTGAAAAAGTTGAATTGTTTATTTTATTTTATGTGGGGATTTGGGAAAGTTGTAATGATGAGGTGAGATGAGATGAAATGTTTTTGGAAAACAACCAAGGGTTTCATTTAAATATAAAAGTCAATATAAATTTTAAAATAAAAATTTATATTAAAATAATTTTAAATTTATTATATTTTTATTTCTATTTTCTTACTATTCAAAAAACTCTAAAATACTCCAAAGTATCCATCATAATTAAATTGCAATCACTATGAAAATATATCGTAGCTAGATAAAAAATGTGAGCACTGTGACCACCAAAAACCAAACAAGGACAACCACTTTGAGTCTTTGAGCCACTCATGAGCCTTGTCCATATCCCTTTGGTGTTTCCTATTGGCCGAATGACTAATGAATTTTCAACAGACGTAATTATTATCGGCATATTAATTGTTGCTTTAGAACCGAATTAAAGCACACACACTTCAGGAAGAACGCAGATAGAATGGGAACTCGGGAAAAAAAAGAAGGAACTGTATTCGTCTCTTCTCTCCCTCTTTTTCTCTTTCTTTCTTTCTTATTTTTCTTCTTATTTTGTTAACGTTCATTTGGACACTGAAATATCTGAGAAGTTTGTAAATAATAATAAATAGTTTAAGTTAAAGATCTTTATCGAGTTTTAAGAAATGATAGAGAAAAAATTGAATAAAAATATTATCAATTTAAAAATTATTTAAATATAATTTTTTAATAGTATTTTTGTTTTAAAGTTAGAAAAAATTGTATTGATTTTTCATGTGTTTTATTACAAAATTTGTAAAAGTTTTATTGATTTTTTTTTGTTTGGAAAATGATTAGGTAATAATTAGATAAAAAAGTTAAAGATCATTTAATGTTTTATATTTGAGTAATATTTAAAAATAAAATTATGAAAAGTTTTGAAAATTTTGAGAATTTCATGTTTGATCTTGTGTCTAAGCTAAGACTGCCTTACTCTAAGCCTTAATCACATATATGTGAGGCTCTCATGGTTCCTAGCTTCCATGCCCGATACTTGGACTCCCTTGCTCTATTATTTGAAGAGTAGATCTTACCTCATGCTTAGTGCTTTTCATTATATAAATGTTTTAGTCACAAATATTTTTTATAAAAGTAAATTTATAAATTCACGTAATTTGATGTAATACATTAAATTATACAACTACTATTATTGTAAAGTAGATTTAACGTATCTTATGAAATTATATTAATTTGTAAATTTATTTTTATGAAACAATTTTTATGTTTATACACTTCTTGTTGGTAAAAATGGGATTGGTATTCTGTCTGAAACTCACTTTTTTGGTGTCAAGTTGACTTCGGCTTGCCAACAATTATCTCTGAGTGATTTTTAAGAGCTAAAGCTGCTAAAATTCTTTATTACATTCTAGATTTCACTACAAGAAATTAGGCATTTTTCAGCGATTTTAAAATCGTTAGAAAAAAAAATCGTCGAAATATACCATATTTCTGGCGACTTTTTAAGTCGCCACATAATTTCAAGTGCGAAGGTGGGAAACAAAGGAGCAGAATTTCGACTTTACTTGTTGTGGTGACTTTCCTACCTTTAGCAGCGATTTTTGTCGCCGCAACAAAGATTTGTTAACTGTAGCGGCATTATAGTTTCGTCGATTAGAAACATCGCTGCAATTGAACCTATTTGCGGAGACCATTATCGTCGTAAAAAGCATATGCGGCAATTAAGTCTTATTAGCTGCGAATGAAAGGAGCCGGAAAAGCTAATAAAATTTAAAACCCGTGCCCTGCCATTTCCCCTCATTTCTTTCCCTCCAGCCGTCTCCCTCGCCCCCCCCCCTCCCCCCTCTCTCTCCCCAATCCCCAATCCCTCTTCTCCCTCAAGGCTCCGCAGCCCACAACCCGACGCCAATGTCCCCACCACGCCGCCGCCACCTCACCTCAACGGCTACCCCCTCCTTCTCCCCCAGCCCCACGCCGATCTCTTTCCTTTTCCCCGAATCTGGCCCCACATCTCTCTCTCTCTCTCTCTCTCTCTCTCTCTCTGATTTCTCTATATCGCCGCCGCTGGGGGCGCCATTCCCCGCCGCTGGGGGCGCCATTTGCCACCACCCACACCTCGACGCTGTCGCTAGTCCTCTGTTGGAGCCCCCTTCTCCTCCATGCCTAGCCCAGCAGCCCGAGGCCGTCCCTCTCTCCCTTGCTCTGTTGGCAACCGACTACCACCAAATGAGGAGGAGGCGCAGGGAGTAAGGCAGATGAGTTAACCTTGAAGGAAAGTGATATGGAGTTGTTGATTTTGGAAATGTATAGACGTGAATTTACTGATTCAAGGTTAAAGAATCTGCACATTTTGTTTTTCCTTGTCCACATTTCTAATGATATTGGTATCTTTACTTTAAAAAAACACTACTAATTTGATATACTTTGTTAAAGGCCCATTGGGTATTGTCCAAAGTTGTTAAATGCGCTGAGAGGAATCTTTCTACAATCATCACATTTGAATGGATAAGTGTGTGCGCTTTTTTGTCGGAATTAAACGTAAATAAACCACCAAACTCTTAGATGGGTAAATTGTGTTCCACAAATTGCAAGATGTTGTTATCTTCTTTTATAACACCTACATAATGTTGGTTCTAGTTCTGTAGTGTCAATATGATGCTACAACTGAATTTTGCATAAAAATAAATAAGTTTTACAATTCAATTCCACTATTTTTACAGGTGGCTCAGATGATGTAATATATATTAGTTTGTTTAGTGTGTATGATGTCACTGTTCTTAGAAGTTTATAAGATCTGTAAGGATATCATGGAAGCCAGAGACTCAGAATATAAGCTTGGGCCATATATTCTCGAGGCACTTAAGTATTGGTGAGGATATTTGTTTTATGTGCATGTAATACTTTACCCTGCAGTGTTGATGTGTTCACCACTTGATGGCTATTTCATTTTTATTGTCTTTAGGCCAATGAAAATGAAGTAGGAAGTTGATTATCCATACTTCTGATCGTTAAGTTTCTTATATTATCTCTAATTTTTTTACCTTATTTTTTAGAAAACTTGGTTTTATTTTTTGTTGAACTTTTGTTTTTCTTTTGACAATATATTCTTGAACTATACAAAGATAATTTATATAACAATAGATTTATCTATTTTATCGGTTTTGTATAATCATCTTTTAAACTAGAGGTTGTGGTTTTGGAAATGGAGGTGTTCTTCTTTTCCTAGCTCCATGTTGACGCTAGTTTTGAAAGCTAATGTAACTTTGAGGATTTATTTTTTGTTTGTGCTTTTGCAGACTAACATTGATTTTGATGCTAAACCCATGGTCATGCTTAGATGCAACTATCCAGGTTAGTTAAGTTCATTTATTGCCAACGCAGATTCAGATATGTCTACATGATTCACATCTATCATTATTGTGATGTATTAGAGCTGAATCTCAGTCCTTGTTCTGTTTGCTTAATTTTTGTATTTTCTTTTCAATTATAGTTGCATCCAACTTACACTAACTTCAATCTTAAGCTGCTACTTATATGTGGTCTTCTATATACTTCCTAGTTTATTGGGTTGTTAGTTCTTGTAATTTAAATTGTTGTCCTATGTACAAAAACCCTCCAAGATACTAATGAATTCTGATATTTAAGAACAATGGAAGAAATTGGAGCATCATCTTGCTAACATAGTATTGTTTCTTACAGTAACTACTCTTTTACCAAACTAAGCCTTAGGTAATGACTTTATTGGTAGATTTAATTATATCTTACAATTATATATAATGTGCATGACAAGTACTAATTTCTTTAGTGATCAGCTAATGATGCATCATTTAAGGTGATCATATGTAATGCAGTATGTTCACTTGTTATTTTTTGTGGATCCCTTTCCAAACTCTGGATGTTGTAAATACAAAAGCATACATGGTTATGCAATGAAAATCAAATGGTGTCTTTATCTATAAATTCACAAAGTTTTTAGTTCTTGTGGCTCACTATCCAATATATTTGCTCTATTGTCCATTGTTCATGGGCTATCTCCGCATGTTGGTATCAGCTTTAGCATCAATTCCCCTCTTCTGGATTCAATTCCATTATCTATAGTTCAATTTCTATTTTCACCTTTTCTTAATAGATACTTCATAAGATCCTTGAAATATCGAAGATAACATGGTTACAAAGATGCTTCTACAATTCTTTGTTGCTTAACCACATCTGGATATTAATGCCACCATAAATGTTTCATCTCAATTCATTGTTGTTAGATGAATTAATGTGTGCCCGAAAATGGGTCTCCACTTTGATTGACAAACTGTTTCTATGGCCCCTCATCTGCTTCCTGTTATGTTTTAGATTTAGTATAAAATAGATTATTTTTGTTGTCTTCCTCTGTTTTTGTTGCTGGTGATGTTAGTGGTGGTGGTGGTGGTAGTGTAGTTGATTTTGTTGCAAGATGAATTAATGTTTCTTTGTTGCTTCTATTTTTTGTATCTTCTACAATAATTTATTGTTTAAAGCTCCCTGAATAGTAGCTTCCATAGGGCTGACAACTCTAGCTAGGTGAATAGCTGCATTTCTTCTATACCATTCACACTTTCTTAAGTTACAGTAATAATGATTAAGTTATATTTTAACTTTGATTTATTGACATATTTTTTTCTATCGCATAAAACTTGAAAAAGCAAGACATGAATCCAAATCCAAAGATGAATCTTTGAGGAAGCTAGAAGAGAACTTACAGAACCTTGAGAGCAAGAAAAAAAGGCAGAGATCAAAGTCATAAAAATGTACATGAGAAGATCAACGAACTTGAAGGCCAGATTGAGTTGAAGGCATCCACCCACAACCAGTCTGAGAAGCAACTTTGAGAATTATCTGAGAGATTGAAGGGGAGGGAAGAAGTTTGCAGCAATCTCCAGAAAAGGGTTGCTTTCCACTTGAACTATAGTAGATAATTATGCTATTTATTTTGTATATTATTGCTAAATTTGGATTATTTCTCCTTAAGGACAAAGAGTTAGAGACCAAGCTCGTAGAATAACAGCACTTAGAATTTGCATATTTGCAGCATAAGGTTTGTTTATCTAACTCTAAAGTGTGAATCATTTATAAAAAGGTCACTGCTAACTAAAGTGTGAATAATTTTGTGGGAGTTCTATGAGATGTTGCAGGTGCATTCATGAAATCAAAAGTTCACTTTGCTTAACATTCAACTTATGGAAAATGGGTTTTAATGGGGCACAAGATGGGAGACATCAGAGCAAATGAAAGGCCTCAACAATGAAGTCTTTGTAATCACAGTTTTCAAATAGATCTATGCGACTAAGATGTTGTTTTATATACCTTAAAATATCATTCTCAAAACAAGCTTATATTTTTCTATGCTTCATTATGACTACTTTCTAGATCATTTTTCTCTTTAAAAAAAATAAAAGCATCATTAACATGAGAATCATGTATGTTAACAACGTTACTAACATTTCTGATTTTTGTTCACAGGAAGGATAAGGATGCATTGAAACCTAAGCATCCAATGTCAGCATTCTTCTTGTTCACAAACAGTAGCCAAGTTGCACTACTTGCGGAGAAGAAGAGTGTTTTAGAGGTTTTTTTTTTTTTTATCACAATTCTCATTTTCAATATTATTCCAGTTTTTAAGCCACTTGCTCTCCTCTAATTTGATGAATTTTGGCTTTGTAATAGGTTGCAAGGATTAGTGATGAAGAGTGGAAAAACATGATAGAAGAACAGAAAGGACCTTATAAAGAGGTTAATAGTTAACTCATTTTCAAAGAAAAATTTTGTGCCCCAAGTAATCATGGCTTAAATTTCTGTTTAGCTCAAGTCTCATTATTCTCTCTATTTGAAACTTATAGATGGCAAAGAACATTAAGGAAATGTATTTGCAAGAAATGGAAGCTTCCAAGTAGAAGAAAGATGAAGAAGCTGTCAACCTCATAAAGGAAGAGGAAGAGCAGATGAAACTTCAAAAGCATGAGGCCTTTTAGCTTCTAAAAAGTGAAGAAGAAGGAGAAAACTGAGAATATAATCAAGGTACGTTAACAAACAATCGTAAATTTCTTTTTTTTTTCCTTTTTTTTTTGGTCTTTAAGTGTGAAGACTTTTACTGCTGCTAATATAGTTCTCCGATTTGCATATAATGAAAGAAAATCGACAGAAGAAGGAGCAACAACAGAAGTAAGACAAGAGGTCTAACTCTTGATTATATTTAATGAGATTTTCTCCAATGTTTTGCAATTTTTAGATTTATGCACCTGCTCTGCTCTCACTTGAGTCTTTCAGATTGCTCTTGATGTTAAAGAAATGCAATCTTTTATATTTTGTCTCAATCTTATATTTTATTGTCACAATATAAATTTACTTTTTCATCTATATATAGTTCATATATATATATATATATATATATATAATTAACATATATATTTTCTTTCTTCTGGGTAAACGTCCCTTGGACGTTTCATTACTACTAGTATGTATATATATATATATATATATATATAGTACTTAATTTTTTTGTTTTGAAAGGAAATATATAGTACTGAGTTAGTTAGTTAATTGGTTGCTTGTACATTAGACTTTAACTTAAATTACTAGCTTGTGTTTGGCAGCTCACAGGCTGAAAGTTCATGCTTTTGCTTGATCTCAGTGCTTTTCTCTAAAGGTAACATTTACAGCTTCCAAGAATGTTGTAAGAATGTTACTTTTTTCCATGGAGTTGTAAGAAGTTGCCTAACTCTAATTGAGGGTAATACTACAGGCACATTGCAGGCTTGCAGCGGCAAAGTTGTTCTATGGATATTAAATCAAGGTACTTTTTATTCTCCCATTCACTCTCTTTTATGTATTATATTTTTTATGTATTCTGTTTTGTGCATTTTTTTTTTCAATTTTCTGAAATAGAATATGTGGCGAGTAAAGGTCGCCACAAATAAATTTTTGTCGCATAAACTTATTTGCGGCGACCTTTACTCGCAGGAAATGTTGTTTTTGGGCGACAATTACACAGCTGGAAATGAATTATCACGACGATAACTGAAATCGCTGCGAAAAATAACGACTATTGCGGCGATTTTAACACTTTTTGCGACGATATATAACGCTGCAATTAACTTTTTTCAACGATTTAATGATAAACAGAAAGACTATCCCAGTGGGTGGAATTAAAATATTATTTGATTGAAATTTTTAAATAGAATAATATTTTAATAATATTCGATAGAATAATATTAAAAACTAAAAAAAAAACATGTCCATGTCGCGCCGGCTCTGCTCTAATCATGTACATGTCATCGCGCCTTTAAATTGTGTCATCAAAACTTTCAAATTATGACATTCCACCCACTCGGATAGTCTTTCTAGGGAGCAATTGAATAATATTTTAATAATATTTTATCATTTCTTGACTTTTTTTAAATAATAATAACTTTTCATTTAAAGACTCGGGAATTCAAAAAATTTAAAATACTATTTGATTGAAATTTTTAAATAGAATAATGTATCGAAGAAAAATTTACAAAAAATTTATGCACCTATTAATTATTGATATGAATAAAATTATTAAATTTAAAATATGTGTAGCATTACTTTTTTAAATATCATTATCAAAGGGCGTTGTTAACCATGCACCGAAATATTTCTAAACGTAAAAATCAAGAATGTAAGGTCACTCAGAAATGAAGTCTTTGTAATCACAGTTTTCAAACAGATCTATGCGACTAAGATGTTGTTTTATATACCTTAAAATATCATTCTCAAAACAAGCTTATATTTTTCTATGCTTCATTATACTTTCTTGATTTTTACGTTTAGAAATATTTCGGTGCATGGTTAACAACGCCCTTTGATAATGATATTTAAAAAAGTAATGCTACACATATTTTAAATTTAATAATTTTATTCATATCAATAATTAATAGGTGCATAAATTTTTTGTAAATTTTTCTTCGATACATTATTCTATTTAAAAATTTCAATCAAATAGTATTTTAAATTTTTTGAATTCCCGAGTCTTTAAATGAAAAGTTATTATTATTTAAAAAAAGTCAAGAAATGATAAAATATTATTAAAATATTATTCAATTGCTCCCTAGAAAGACTATCCGAGTGGGTGGAATGTCATAATTTGAAAGTTTTGATGACACAATTTAAAGGCGCGATGACATGTACATGATTAGAGCAGAGCCGGCGCGACATGGACATGTTTTTTTTTTGTTTTTCTAAAGGACATGGACATCTAATGTAATGTCGTCGGAGTCAAAGAAATAATTAATGAAGTTGGTGCATCATGAATAATTAATTATATATGTTTAATTAGACAAGAAGATTAATTAATATATATTAGCTTGTAAACGAGTCTTTTGAAAATATAAAATTTTGGGACCTTTTCTTTGGATTAAATCACGAAGCACTCTAATTTCCAATAAGTTTTCAAGCCCATGGAAATTTCAAAGATTCATTGCTTCCGACAGGGCTGTTAACAGCCTTTGCCGATCTCATAAATTCACGCAAAACTTTAGCATCCTCGTTAGGGCTGTAAACGAGCCGAGCTCGAGCGAGTATAGGGTGTGTGAGCTCGGCTTGTTCAATACTCAAGTCGAACTTGGGCTCGGCTCATTTGTCAGTTGGGCCTATTAGGACGCTCGAGCTCGGCTCGTGTAGAAGGAAAATGAGATCGGCTCAGTTCTATTAACGAGCCGAGCCCAAGCTCGACTCGAGCTTGGCTCGCTTATAGCAAAATTTTAAAGACATAAAATTAATAATATAAAATTGAAATAAACACATTAGTAAAATTACAAATTAAATAGAAATTTATATCATGAAGCCTTCAAGAGTATAAGAGAGCTATGGTACATTAAATGACATTTTACATCCTAATGGAACAAGTAAATCAAAACATTAATTACAACAATAAATTATAGCATAAGATACATTAAATTTGAGAACAAAAAAGGGGTTGTAAAATGACTGAAGTCCTTATTCTTCATGAATAGACCCAGAAATCTTGACATTGTTGCCTTGCCCTGCATACACTAATACACTAAAAAATTTAAACTTATTTTTAATCGCTTGCTCAAGTACTATTAACTTAGTAATACTGTCAAGGGTTGTTTGACAAAAAATGCAAAACTTAATTTATCTAAAAAAGCAGTGTCATATCTCTAACAAGTTACACAATACAATTATACAAGCAATATCATAAATAAATATGTGCATTAGGGATTCAGACAAGCTTTGAAATCTGAAATCACCATGACAGAGTCACAGAAGTCAGCAAGTTCCCAAAATCAGATAGACAGATGTGCATTAGGGATTTAGCCAAGTTACCAAATGCAGTTACCACATAACAGAGTTACAGATCCAAAACAACAACCCAACAATAGGCAAGACTCATATCAGCCAGACATGAGACAACAAACAGTGAGGTAGACAAGTTGACAACTTCAATAAGTATAGACTAATACAAAAGGCAGTTAGTAGTTACCAGCCACAGGCCCACAAGAACAATCGAATCTGCCAACTAGCAGGCAGCAATATGCAATGCTCAATAGGCATACTTTCATACCACATGCAATTACCAAATAATTTACTAAATAAGTTACAAGTTCACAACAAGTTATCAAAGTTGAACAAAAAATCAGCCAGACAACTCACAACTGCAGTTACCAAACAAGTTCACAACAAGCTATCAAAATGAAACAAAATCAGTCAGACAACTGCAGATTGCAGTTACCAAACTTCAGCATAATCACATATTACAATGATAAGAAGTTACCAAACTTATACAAAATCTGAGTTCACCATGACAGAAATCAGCAAGTTCCCAAACTTGAACAAAATCACCAAGACAACCTGCACACACTGATATAGTAAAAAACATTAATATCATTTTTATTCCCTTGCAAAATTACTCAAATACTTTTAACGTAGTAATATTGTCAATGGATGTTTGCAATGCAAAATTTAATTTGCCATTTAAAGAAATTTAAGAAATTTGGATGGTGAGGAGTTAGAACTTAGAAATTACCTGAACTGTCATGACTCATATCATCCTAAACAAAATCAGATAGAACAACCAAACTGTCCAAATATCAGATAGCAAATCATATACGACTAAACAATACATACCAGATAAAAATGCCCAAATGCTCTTTAGATTAAACGTGATAAAAAAACAGAATTTGAGTCTGTATGGGCCTATGGCTATGGCAAGAGAATCTAAGTTTCTGATAGAACATCCTTTTATTGAGAAGAAAAAAAACAGTAGTTAGTATTTTTGTAAATAAATTAATAATAGTAAGTATAAAATTGTAAAATAGCAATAGACAATTAAAATAAATAGTATTACACTTACAGAATTTATTGATGATCTTTTAAGCCCATATAATGCTCTAACCCAATCAGACCCACATAACATCTGGACAGTTTCAATTGACAATGAAGCTCGATGAGGATCAATGACTCTGCCTCCCACGCTGAAAGTTGATTCTAAGCTAACTGTGATAATTGGTGTAACCAATATATCTCGGGCCATTTTGGACAAAGTTCAAAACTTCAGACTATTTGCTTTCCACCATTCCAAGGCATCGAAACTTGCATCTAAACCCTCTTCACAAATATATCTACTCTCTTGTAAATAATTTTCCAGTTTTGATTCACTAGGCTGCACGGTATCAACACTTCTGACAAAAGATTTAAATAATGACTGGCCACTCTGCACGGTTTCGAACATTTTCTTGCTCTCTTTGTGCCTCAACAGTGGAATTGTATTCATGAACATACTCATCATATAACTCATGAACACTTGAGAGACGTGATCAATATTCTTAAAAGCGTCCAGCTCTTGATAAATTAAAGGAAAACAAAATTAGATCTGGACCATTTTGAATATAGGGTCTAACACCGCAGTGATTGTCATCAATAGATTACACTCCCCCTAATATTTCTCAAACTTAGCACTCATTTTCCTTATCATTAATTTCATGTATTCATTCTCATATCTACTCTTCTAACCTAAGACGTCCTTCATTCTCCATACTTTAGAAAGAAATAAGTTTGTTGTTTGGTAATCACTTCCAGATATAATATTGGTTACTTCATTGAAAATAGCAAATAGTTGACAAACATTTTCAACTTGCCCCCACTCTTCAATAGTTGTAATCCATTCAAAACTGCTATCTCTATCACCATATCTAGGAAAAACTTTTTTGAACTGAATTGCAGCATCCAACATTAAATATGTGTTGTTCCATCTTGTAGGCACATCTAAAATCAATTTCTTTGAGAGCAATTGCAACTGTCTTGCAATTTCACTAAACTGTTTTAGCCTACTCTCTGATGCTACCAGATATTTTATATCATCTCTCACACAATCAACAACCCCCCTAATCTCCCCAAGTCCATACTGCACAAGTAAATTAGTTATATGCACACAACAATGTACATGAAAAAAATTTCCTCATACAGACAATGTTTTCTTCAATCTAAAATAATCTTTCAACATCCTAATGGAAACATCATTAGAACTTGCATTGTCAACATTAATTGAACTACTGCGAGCTCGTAATGCAGATAAGGAGTGGGTGTTGAGATAGGGCCCTTGGTACTTTGATAAGCAGTTAGTGTTGGTGCAGGAAGTTGACGGGAGTAAGCAGGTGCATCAGATCAAGATCCAGGAAGCTACTTTTTGGGTTCGAATTCATGACCTCCCATTGCGAGCTCGTAATGCATGTGTGGGGGGCCGTATCGGTAAGAAAATAGGGAGGGTTGAAGAAGTAGATTTGGCTAAGGGGGAAGTGGCTTGGGGGGAGTTTCTAAGAGTATGGATAATTCTTGATGTACTGAAACCGCTGCTCAGGGGAACTAACTTCACAATGGGGATTGGTGAATCGTGTTGGGTCCGTTTCTCGTACGAGAGATTACCCAATTTCTATTATTTGTGTGGTTGCCTGGGAGATGGGGATAGAGAATGTGGATTGAGGCAGCCGGCAACACAGGTTGCTACTCTGGACTCAATTCCGTATGGAGCGTGGCTTTGGGCATCCAGCTATGGTGATCCTTTTCATGAAGGTCGTTCATGGGAACGGAGAGAGAGTCAGCGACAAGAAAAAAGGGATATTCCTTCCAAGGGTCGTTCAGGGGGGATGGCGGTGACCGGAAATATTGTTTTAACGTCTCCTAGTGTCTCGGCACTAAAGCAAGGGTTAGAGTTTAATGCACTCGACTGTTATGCAAAGTCAAAAGAAAGCTCCTCGGAGGAAAATATGCAAGGATACGAGAAATTAGGGAAAGTAGCTAAAGGGAGAGAGATTCCAGGGTCAGCTGCAGAGGCAGATCTTATAAATGGAGAAGTTGATGGTTCTTCCGTGGGAATTCAAATTTCGACTACTGGGCCTCTTTTGGATGGGTTGCTAAGACGGGTAACAATGTTGATATGGGCCCTGAAAATAAAAAGAGACCTGATGGGTATACTAGCAAAAAATGGAAACGTTTGTCGGTTATCTCTACCCCTTCTTCGAATGAAGCCCCTAAACAATCTTTTCTTTCTAAAAAGAGGAAGGTTGTAACCAGAGAGGACGAAAACGTCAAAAGGCTTGCGAAGCCTGCTAGTTTAGAATATGGCCACGAAACGGAGGCAATCCACAGTGAAAATGTTAGTTTGGCGGTGGTTGTTGAACAGCACCGCCGTACTCATTGAAACTCATTAGTTGGAATGTCCGTGGGCTTGGGAATCCATGGGGCATTCGAACCCTCTGCGACTTGGTGAAGAGGGAAGCTCCCGAAGTCCTGTTTCTACAGGAAACACGTTTTGAAAGCACATGAATTTGAGGTATGTAAATTTAAACTAGGATTTGCAAATTGTTTGGTAGTGGATTGTTGTGGCCGAAAGGGGGGGTCTCGCTTTGTTGTGGGGTCGGGATGTCAACTTGTCAATCATTAATTAGTCTTCCCAATGTCATATTGATGCGTTGATTGAAGATGTTCCTGGGATTGGGTCCTGGTTTTTAACTGGAATCTATGGGTTCCCGGATGTTTCACAGCGGTATAAAACTTGGGATTTGTTACGAACATTTGGCAGGCAAAGGGGGGAAGACCAAGGTCGAATAGGCAAATTGCTGCTTTTCGGGATGTGGTGAATGACTGTCCATTACGGGATATGGGGTTTAAGGGGTCCAAATTTGCTTGGAGTAATAGGAGGGAAGGCCTTACGGTGCTAGTGAGAGATTGGATAGGGCACTGGCGAATGTTCCATGGGGGAATGCGTTTCCCAATGCTACTGTGACACATGGATTGGAGGCTTATTCCGATAATATTCCTATTTGGGTTAATACTGAAGGGGATGGGGGCTTTAAAAGAGGAAAAAAACAGTTCAGGTTTGAAGAGATGTGGATAGGGGAGCCAGCTTGTGAGGACATTATTAGACAAGTATGGAGGAGGGGGAATGAAGGGATCAAATGCTTGATATTATGAACAAGATGAAGGAGTGTGGACATCAGTTACATAGCTGGAATATAAACTGTTTTGGTAATGTTCAAAAGCAACTTCGATTGGCAAGACAAAAAATGGAACTGTTGCATGTTTCTGACCTAGTAGGAGAACATACTGAAGAGCATAAGAAGGCTAGAGAGGAGGTACAGAAGTGGATGGAAAGGGATGAGGTGATGTGGAGGCAACGATCCAAGGCCTTGTGGCTAAAAGATGGTGATCGAAATTCCAACTATTTTCACATGAAGGCATCTTAAAGGAGGAGGAAAAATCAGTTGGTAAAAATACAGGATGGGGAAGGGGTTTGGCAGTATGACGAGCAGAGGGATAGAGTTTTCTTACAATATTTTGAAGACCTTTCTACAAGTTCAAATCCAAGTGGAAATTCTGACTTTCTTGAGTCTCTTGCTGATAGAGTTACACCAACTATGAATGAGGGGTTGAGTGAGCGGTACACTGAAGCGGAAGTTTTGTTGGCTTTGTCTGAGATGAATCCATCCAAAGTGCCTGGTCCTGATGGGATGTCCCCGGCTTTCTTTCAAAAATATTGGCACGTGGTGGCAATTCTGTCATTGAGGCTATTTTACAGGCTCTGAATTCAGGTGACTTTCCTCAATCTTTAAATCATACTTTTATCACGCTCATTCCAAAGAAGCAAAATCCGGTTGTGGTTTCTGATTATAGACCCATTAGTCTTTGTAATGTGGCTTATAAATTGATCTCTAAAGTTGTTTCCGATAGATTGAAATCTGTTCTGCCTAGTATTATTGGTGTAAGTCAAAGTGCTTTTGTGCCGGGTCGTTTAATTACGGATAATGTGCTTATTGCTTATGAGTTCGTCCATTTTTTAAAGCACAAAAAGAAAGGGAAGAAAGGGTTTATGTCTTTGAAGCTGGATATGAGTAAAGCTTATGATAGAGTTGAGTGGAAGTTTATTAAAAAGGTGATGGAAGTGATGGGGTTTCAGCCTTATTTTGTTTCTTTGGTGATGTTATGTGTTCAAACAGTTTCTTTTTCTGTTTTGGTGAATGGGGAGCCGAAAGGACCAATTATTCCTAGTAGGGGCTTAAGACAAAGGGACCCTTTGTCCCCTTATCTTTTTCTTCTCTGTACCGAAGGGCTCACTTCTTTGTTGAATGCAGCAGGTATAAGGAGGGATATCTTTGGGATTAAAATATGTAGGGGTGCTCCCAATATTAATCATTTGCTTTTCGCAGATGATAGTGTCATCTTTTGTAAGGCTGAAGTTGAGGAGAATAGGAGAGTTCAAGCTATTCTTGCAGTTTATGAGAGTGTGTCAGGGTAGAAAATTAATAAGGAGAAAACAACCATGGTTTTTAGTAGTAACGTGGGTCGGGATGAAAGGGAAGAGATTCGGTTGCTATGGGGTAATGGTGAGATTCAGCAATATGAGAAATATCTTGGGTTGCCTCCAATTGTTGGTCGATCTAAAACAAGGGCCTTTCAATCTATTAAGCAGCGGGTTTGGTGGAAATTGCAAAGCTGGAAGGAAAAACTACTATCTCAAGGTAGTAAGGAGATCTTAATTAAGGCTGTGGCCTTATCCATTCCCACTTATTCTATGAGTTGTTTCTTCTTACCTACAAATTTTTGTTTGGAGTTGGAAGGTTTAATGTCTAGTTTTTGGTGGGGCCAAAAGAAAGAAGAAAAAAGGATTCATTGGGTTAGTTGGAACAATATGTGCGAGGGGAAATGTAGGGGAGGTATGGGGTTTAAGAAGCTTAGATTGTTTAACCTTGCTCTTCTTGCAAAGCAAGGTTGGCGGTTGATGCAAAATGAGGACTCTATGCTTTATAAGATTTGCAAAGCTAGATATTTTTCTAAGACAAATTTTATGGAGTCTAGCTTGGGCAACTGCCCATCTTATACCTGACGGGGAGACAACAGAAGTTATGGAAATCTTTATGGAGGATGAAAGCCCCAAACAAAATTAAAGTCTTTGCTTGGCGTGTATGCAAAGATAGTTTACCTTCTAAGGATAAATTGCTACGGAAAAAAGTGATTACAATAGCTACTTGTAGTTTCTGTCAGCATCCCCTGGAGGATTTGGTTCATGCAGTGTTTAGTTGTTCTCAGATTCGGGACTTATGGTTACAGTTTTTCCCTTCTTTAATAAATTTTATGTCTCTTCATGTTACTGACTTGGTGTTACAAATTGTGGAGGGGTCAGATTCTGGTAACTTGGCGCAATTTTTTTGTCTTGCTTGGGGGTTCTGGCATCACAGAAACAAGCTTGAATTTGAAAAAATCAGTTTAAGTCCAAGGCATGTCATTAATCATTCTTTGGGTCTCTTGCATAGTTACAAAGCTGTTGCTATTAGTTCCAAGCTGCAGTTAAAAGACCAGTTCAGTTGGAGGCCTCCTCCTCAGGGAGTACTCAAGCTAAATACAGATGGAGCAATGTTCTCCAATCTACAACAGGCTGGTGTTGGTGTCATTTTAAGGAATGCCTCCGGGATGGTGGTAATGGCAGTTTCTAAACGTGAACTAGAGGTGGAAGAACCAGAGGCCATTGAACTGTTGGCAGTTTGCAAAGGCTTACAGTTTTGTTCTTCTATGGGCATTGCGCAAATTGAAATAGAATCGGATTGTTTGTTGATGATTCAGTCATTGCAGAGGGAGGATATGTTGGATTCTATGCTTGGAAATTTGTTTTATGAAATTAAAAGACTTTGTAGTTGCTTTGAGAGTATTTCTTTTAAACATGTTTATAGAGAGGGTAATAGGGCTGCTCATGAGCTTGCTCGTTATGCTTGGAGAGTTGATGATTTAGAAATGTGGTGGGATAGTATTCCAGATTTCCTTTCTCAAACCTTATGGTTTGATAAATGTATGTAATCTTTTTATCTCAATGATGAAGTTGGTATTTATCAAAAAAAGAAAAAAAAAGTAATTGAACTAATTTTATTCTCAACTCTCCAACCTTGGAAACACTTTTCTAAAGCATCAGCAATAAGAAGGCCAGTATGTGGAGGTGACACATTACAAAAGTTCAAAACACACCTCTGAAGATGCCAATAAGTATCTATAAAATGATATGTCACAACCATATATGAAAGTTTTTGACAAGAAGTCCACATGTCAGTTGTGATATGAACTTTGTTAACAGGTTTAAGGATAGCCTTTAACTTTGTCTTTTCAATCTCATAAGTTAGCATGCATTCCTTTTTTGCAACAGCCCGAGACATTTTTTTCCAATATGGAGTGTTTGCGCTCATGAACTTATTAAATACCATATGCTCCATTAAAGAAAATGGATATTCATGGTAAAGTATCATATGAGAGGCAAGCTCTCAGACCCTACTATGATCATAGGTAAAGTTTGAGACAGTGAAGCCACCATCTTTTTCCTTAGACTCAACTGCTAAGACTTTCTGTTTTTTCTTAAACCCCATGTATGGCAAACAATTTAGCAAGTGCCTACGTAGTGTAGTCGTAGAACTTAATCGAAATGCTTTAAACAAAGTTTTACACCACTTACATTGAGGTTGTTTAGTCCCATCTCATTCAAGTTCAACAAAATCATTCCTTACAACAGAAGTCATCTTTCTCTTTTTTCTATCATTGGCTACTGTTTGAACATATGTTGGGCCTAGAGTAGAGACAGTATTAGTGGCATTAGTATTTGCAATGTCTCCACCATCATTAGATATAGGCTCTACATGGCTAATCCCAATAAAGTTTTCATTTTCATACTCCTCGACCGGATCAACCAAATTCATATGATCATCCATTTGCTAGGGTCTAATATTTTTTTAACACAAAACCAAAAACATAATACAAGTTATCTCCATTGATCATACAAGTTATATTAATCAATTAAAATGAAAACAACTTTGTCTTGATGGCTTAAGGTGCCTCCAGAAGCAATGACACTAAAATAGTTTCGCATTAGCAGCCTTGCCTTGATGGCTCAATGTGCCTCTAAAAGGCAAGGCTGATACAAATTGATATAATCAACTAAAAAATGTTAGAGTCAAACAATTTTAACTCGAACATTTTCAGTAGACTCGTGCCTTGGTGGTTCGACGTGCCTCCAAAAACAAGGCACCTCAAAAACATAAACACAGAACAAATTGTAAAAGATTAATCAACCAAGGCATGTTAATTAAATAGTTGAATAAAGAACCAAATTGGATAAGATTAATTAACCAAAACAGGTTCAAAAAAGCATATTTAAAAACTTGAAGTAATAACATAAACACAAATAACAGATTGCAATAGATTAATCAACCAAGACATGTTAAAGATGACATAATTAAATAGTTGAATCAAGAACCAGATTGGATAAGATTAATTAACCAAAACAGGTTCAATAAAGCATATTTAAAGACTTGAAGTAAGAGCATAAACACAAAACAGATTGCAACAGATTAATCAATCAAGACATGTTAAAAATGGCATAATTAAATAGTTGAATCAAAAGCCAGATTGGATAAGATTAATTAACCAAAACAGGTTCAATAAAACATATTTAAATACCTGAAGTAAGAACATAAACACAAAACAGATTGCAACAGATTAATCAATCAAGACATGTTAAAGACGGCATAATTAAATAGTTGAATCAAGAACCAGATTAGATAAGATTAATTAACCAAAACAAGTTCAATAAAGCATATTTAAATACCTGAAATAAGAACATAAACACAAATAACAGATTGCAACTACGGGTGTAAATTTAAACAAAAAAACTGGAAAATCGGTCCGGATCGGACCAAATCGGACCGGTTGGTCTGGTTTTGAACTGGTCCGGTCCTATATTAGAAAACCGGTCCTATATTATGAAAACCGGCCGGATCCGGTCCGGTTTCGGTTCCATAATTTTCGGGACCGGACCGGTTGAAAAAGTATATATATAAAAATTAATTTTATATATTATATAAAATATTTTTATATATATAAGTTTTATATATAATATATAATCATATATTAAATTTTTATATATAATATATATAATTATATATCATATATGAAATAATTTCTTATTATAATTTATAAATTATAACATAAAATGTTTATCTTAAATATGAACATTTGTAGTTTTTTTGATCATATGGTATTAATATAATTATATAAAAGATAATTTTATTATAATTTATAAAATAAAAGTTTAATCTTAAAGATGAAAATTTAATTAATCATATGCTTTAAACATAATATATATATATATATATATTAAATTATTAATAACATTTTATCATAAGAAGTAATACTTTATTTTATATTTTTTACATTTAAAAAAAATCAGAAAATCGGATCGGACCGGATCGGAAACTGGTAAAACCGGAGATACCGGTTTACGATGATAACCGGGACGTAATAGATTTTGAAAAATGTAAAACCGGTACATACCGGTTCGGTCCTAGATTTTATCCAAAACCGGACCGGACCGGTTACACCCATAATTATAACAGACTAATCAACCAAGACATGTTAAAGATGACATAATTAAATAGTTGAATCAAGAACCAGATTGAATAAAATTAATTAACCAAAACAGGTTCAAGAAAGAATATTTAAAGACTTGAAGTAAGAACATAAACACAAATAATAGATTGCAACAGATTAATCAACCATTACATGTTAAAAATGACATAATTAAATAGTTGAATCAAGAACCAAATTGGATAAGATTAATTAACCAAAACAGGTTCAAGAAAGCATATTTAAAGACTTGAATTAAGAACATAAATAAAAAATAGATTGCAACAGATTAATTAACCAAGACTTGTTAAAGATGACATAATTAAATAGTTGAATCAAGAACCAGATTGGATAAGATTAATTAACCAAAACAGGTTTAAGAAAACATATTTAAAGAGTTGAAGTAAGAACATAAATACAAATAACAAATTGCAACAGATTAATCAATCAAGACATGTTAAAAATGACATAATTAAATAGTTGAATCAAGAACCAGATTGAATAAGATTAATTAACCAAAACATGTTCAAAAAAGCATATTTAAAGACTTGAATTAAGAACATACACACAAATAACCGATTGCGACAGATTAATTGCAACACCCGAACCCAGTCAAACCCGATTTTTATATATTTTTGGACTTATGCGTAAAAAAAAAGAAACCCAAGACCCAAGCTCACACCAGTGTCTTTTAAACCTTTAAAATCAACTGAGTTTATGATTTTCTTTTCGCCGCACCGCATGATTGCACTCTCATGCACGTACGCCTCAATATTCTCCTCAGCTTTAGGGTTTTGTTTTTGTTTTGTTTCAAACACCTATTTATTCACACGGCAACTTCACAGTTCATCACACAGCCCCACATATTTCTCGTCGTGCACGGCTTCATCTAGTGCGTTTTCCTCGTCCGTTTCTCCATGGCTTGAACATCCCTATTCCCGCAACATTCACGGCAACAGTTGAGTAATAGATATACATATATATACTCATGTTTAGCAGTTCATCAATTTGATAAACTAGGGTTACCGCTTACACTTTTCTTTCCCCAACAAGTCGCGGCCTATCTCTCCTGCTTCACGCTCCTTTCCACCATAGAAACAGCCCCTAACAGGAAGCCTCTGCCTTCCTACATCGTGGAACACGGGCACTTCCATAGAGATGGCAACCACAGCATTGCATGCCGCGTGAAGCCCAGCAGCCGCATCTCCTAGCATCAACCATGGGACCACTGTGGAACAGCCACGAAGCAACCCAGCCATTGCCACGAACGAGCCCAGCCTGAGACACAACCCGGTGTCGCGCTCCGTGGTGTTGTTGCACCAAGTCAACCACTCTATCGCAATACAACGTGAAGACTGCCACGCTGCCGTAGGGACCTCCTAACAAACCACCGGGAGCCCCCCATATCACGGAAACTCAGCCTGTTATTGTCCCCTGTTTTAGCCCCCAAAAACAGAGCAATAACAGCCCAGTGCCTTTTCGTTCAAAGCCACCACACACGGTGCCAACCCTTCCATGTTGTTAGCAACGGCACAGAAAACTTCGACGATCACTCCACGCTGCTCCTTGTCCACCGCGTCCCTCTTGGTATGCCATCGATGGCATCTCCGTGTCACTCTCTCTCGGCTAACTCTATTGTTTTTCACGTATATTTTCTCTCGTCTATGGGCCTCTTTCTCATCGCTGTATCTCTTTGTACCTAGCCACCCAGCCCTCAGCGTAACCACCGTAAACAACCACTCAGCTCGCCACCTTCGTGCTCTCCATCGCTCGGTGAGTATGCTCCGTACGAAGTTGTAACATTAATATGAATTCTCGTTATTTCCAAAAGAGCCCTTTATGTGTTTTGTTTAATCCCTATAATACCCTTATCATCAGACTAATTATAGGTTGTTCATATTTTGGTTTATATTTATATATTAGTAGGGTTGTTTTAAATTCAAGTTTTTATAAAGAAGATAAATAAATATTTGAGATATATTATTAGTGATAATGTAATTTTAGAAATACATAGTAAGAGCAAGTTTTTATTTTTAAACCCTTTAAAAAAAAGGAAACTAATTAGTCTTTTTTATCAAATGAAATTTTTACTTTCTTAATTTTTAATTAGTTTTGTTATAATTATATTAAGAGAATCTTTAAACTACAGAAGTATCTTTGTGACATAGTTTTATTTAGTATAATATTATTATGCAATTTAGAATTGACTTAGAGTATAATAGTAAGAGGAATTTGAGAAGTTATGATACTTTAGCGCTAAGAGAAGTTTTAAGTTTTGAGGAATTAAAGTAAGTCAATTTTTAGCATTTTAGGTTAAGTGTTGAATTACGTGTTCGACGAGAAATTTACGAGTATCACGTGATTATTTTATAGGTGACGATTAATTATTGTTCGACATTTTGAGAAAAATTTTGAAAAAGCTGAGAAGTCCAGGTAAGCGGGGTTCCTATGCTATACTTTGCAATAAAATAAAATGAGCTGAGGTTATTTTTGAAAAATATACATATTTGATTATGAAAATAAATTTGAACTACCTCAGTTATTTGTTTTGCATTACTCATGAGATTTTGTTTAAGAAAATATTTTCTGTCATGACTGGTGTAGACATGAGCTTATTTTTTACATTATGTTTCTGAACCTTGCAAAAGAGAGCGAATATGAAATCTTGTGCATAGAATTATGTTTTGTAATCTGATTTTGTTCTATTACGAAGATGTTCAGTATTTTGATATGATATGATGTGTTTTCTAAAAACCTCTGCCATAATATTCTGTTTCTATTTCTGTTCCGTTCTAACCTTACCACAGATGTAAAACTGTGGCCTCTGTTCGGGTTGGTACCAACTTCTCTATTTCTGGTGCACCCACTTTGGAAACAAGGTGATTTTCTGCATGATCTTTCCTATGTGCACACTCGGGACTCCGAGAATGAATAAGGAGAAGATTCACATTCTGTTTCTATTCGGTTAGCTACCGGGGTTTGCACAACCCTACCACGAGGGTTAAACATGGTATTTGTTCTTATATAATAAGATAAGATATGGATTTTGATTATGAATATTTTTGAACATTCACTCTGATATTTTTGATAACATGCTTTGACGCTGCATTTTGAAAACAATATTTTGATTCTGCATTTTGAAAGAAAATATTTTGTTCTATATTCTGAACTCTATAAATGCATGTTTACACACTAGTATATGTTCTCTACTTACTGAGTTGTTGATAACTCATACCTTAACTCCAAATATTTTTCAGATAACTTTGATGTTTCAGCTGGAGAACAAAAGTAGAATTTTTAGCAAGGTGCGATGATCGTAGTGGAATAAGTGCCTGAGGGTACAAGTTTATTGGAGAGTTTTTTTAGTAGGTTTAAGGTTTTATGTTATTTGATATTTGGAGTCCTAGATATTTTGAAATATTTATGGAATTTTAAATTATCTCATTGAGATATTTATTTGGTGTCCTGGTAGAAGAACATATATATTTTTTGGTTTGAATAAATGGATTTGAACTTTTTGAGAATATTTGAGTATTTAAATATGCTATGGAAATTGGATTTAGGTTACAAGAGTTCACTCTCCTGACCTTTGGGAACGGGGAGTTACATTAATCAACCAAGACATGTAAAAGATGACATAATTAAATTGTTGAATCAAGAACCAGATTGGATAAGATTAATTAACCAAAACAGGTTCAAGAAAACATATTTACAAACTTGAAGTAAGAACATAAACACAAATAACAGATTGCAACAGATTAATCAACTAAGACATGTTAAAGATGACATAATTAAATAATTTAATCAAGAACCAGATTGGATAATATTAATTAACCAAAATAGGTTCAAGAAAGCATATTTAAAGACTTGAAGTAAGAACAAAAATACAAAACAGATTGCAACAAATTAATCAACAAAGACATGTTAAAGATGTCATAATTGAATAGTTGAATTAAGAAACAAATTGAATAAGATTAATTAACCAAAATAGGTTCAAGAAAGCATATTTAAAGACTTGAAGTAAGAACATAAACACAAAATAAATTGCAACAGATTAATCAACCAAGACATGTGAAAGATGACATAATTAAATAGTTGAATTAAGAACTAGATTGGATAAGATTAATTAACCAAAACAGGTTCAAAAAAGCATATTTAAAGACTTGAAGTAAGAACATAAATACAAAATAGATTGCAATAGATTAATCAACCAAGACATGTTGAAGAGGGTATAATTAAATAGTTGAAACAATAACCATATATGATAATTTATAATCAATCAAAATAGGTTCAAAGAAAGTACTATATTTATCAACCAAAGTATGTTAAAGAAAACACTATTTCATACTTTCAACAAGAACATAAAGATTTAAAAGAAATGATCATTTATAATCAACAAACACATGTTAAAGATGGTGCTTAAGACATGGTGATAATTTATAATCAACCAACACATGGTTGATAATTTATAATAATTAATCAAACAACCATATTTATAATCAACCAACACATCTTTCAATACTTAAGACAATAACCAAACATGAACAAAAAAACATCATTAAATACTTCAAGCAAGAACATAAAGCATTAAGCAAGAACAAGATAGAGTCAGATTAATCAACCAAAACATTTAAAAGAAAGCATATTTAAATACTGAGATCAAGAACATACAGCCAGAACCAAATCTCCACACTCTAATCAATAATATACACAAATAACCCGAGACAACTTAGAGAAGCAAATGAAAAACTAAAAATCTATAGTAAATAAATACAACATAGCACCAGGTAGGAGGGGGAATAAGTTAAACTCATAGTGGGCTGTAAACGTTGCTTCAAGCACAGATCTGCAGGCAAGCTCTTCAGAATGCTTTTTTTCCTTAGTTCTCATATATGAAATATAAAGCTCAAAACATATATTTATACTTGTAAACAATAGCAAAAGCATCCTAAAGCCCTAACAGGGCATATTCTGCAATTACAAAACAAAAATAAAAAAAAATAAAACATAAACTTATCAATCAAAATGATGGACATTGGACAGTCACAAAGCTACAAAAGCTTGCATATACAACTGGGGATGTTACTAATATATGGCAGAGCAATGTCACACCACTGACCACACAACATGTTTGGCATACAGTGCAATTAGATGATTAGATTTGAATCTACAATGTATCAACTAACAATACTACAATGTATAAAGAATTAAGGTAGAACTAGAATGAATCCTTGAAAATGCTCATATAAAACTATAACTAGATAAGACAATCAAATCTGCCAAGTTATCAAATCCCAACCAAATGCTTAGAAACAAGAAAAAAACAAGGGTAATCGACTCATAGACGGACGAATCGACTAACCAGAGAACCACGAAATAGAGAACCACGAACCAGAGAACCACGAACCATAGAATCAGGGATTCATTTAGTTGGGAGTCATAAATGCATGCATTTAATGACCCATGTGTTAAGGACCGACGGCGATTTCAGAGGCTGAGATTACAGCCACGGCTCCCCAAAAATACGGCCGCCTGCTACATTTGCTAGGGTTTCTCGCAATCGCAGCCGGTATCACAAGATTCACAATAGAAGCCCCTCGGGTTCTTGAATCTTGATGGCTACAAGCCTTCAAGAATCAAGAATCAATTCAAGGATTCATTTCATGGCAATCGCGAGGTAAGCGAAGAAGCCGTCGAAGCGTAGGAGGCTAAGGTTTCACGCTGGCTTTGAGAGAATAAGTGAGGAAGTGTGAAACGGCTGAAGGAGAAATGAGAATCGAGATGCAAGCGGGTGGGGCGGCTAGGGTTTTGCGATGAATCAACAGCTCAGATTTGGATATAAAGATCCAAGGGCCTCAATAACTCCAAATGTCATACGAGTAGCCTCTCTAACATGTAACACATTACAATGTTATAAGTTACAAATCTTCTTTTATATATATATATATATATAAGTTACAACTTATATCCTATAAAACTATATTTTAATATTTAAGTTGTAACACATGTTATATACTATAAAATTATATATTAGTATATTATTTTAAGTTAATATTTAAGTTATATACTATATTTAAGTTAATATTTAAGTTATGGTACAAAATAGTACAATGTTATAAGTTATAGCTTATATCCTATAAAACTATATTTTAATATTTAAGTTGTAACACATGTTAGAGCATTGGCAATGGCCAAGTCTAAAATTTAGCTAGAATGTTAGATTTTGGCTATAATATGGACTTGTAGTTAGATTAGTCCACATTGGACTAGCTATCTTAAAGTCTAAATAATAATAAAATATTATATATTTTAATAATATATTTTTTTTTATATTTTACAAATACATTTGATATATTAATTAATAACTTTATTAATAAATAAAATTATTATTTTTCAACTATTTTTTCTCTCAACCTAATTATTCAATAAATATATTTTGTCAACCCCCAACAATCACATATACAAACATACCAACATTTCTTCTACCCAAAACAATCCACAAATTGCCAAAGCAATCCACAAATTGCCAAAGTAATCTACTAATTACCTCAAAACAGTTCACAAATTGCTAAAACAGTCCATAAATATCCAAAACAAATCACAAATACCCAATACAGTCCACAAATGAGCTAAAACAATCAACAAATTATCCCAAAAACAGTTCACAAATAGCCAATACAGTCAACTAATTACTCCATATCAGATCACAAGTACATATATAGTCCACTAATTACTCCATATCAGATCACAAGTAGCCAATACAATCCACTAATTACTCCATATCAGATCAGAAATACTGCTGCTGTATGGCATTCATGCCACTTAGATCTAGCAGCATCATCTTTGCCTCAAACTTCCTCATGGAATGTTGCAGTATCTTAGCATCATCAAGTATCTCAGCATCATATTGCATAAACAAAGGAAATTGAATAATGAAAACCAAAGGAATAAGAGGAACAAGGGTTATTTTGTAATATGAAAATTTTAAAACAACATACATCCATTCCATAATATATATGATATTATATATTGTCCATAAGCAGCAAACATCCATTTAGTGGGGTATCTATTTTCAGAGAATGCACATAAAAGAGGGAGAGAAGACTGTGAACAAATACCAATAATAATTTCTAGGTAGTTTGAAAAGAAATGGAAAAAATAAGCACAAAAACTCAACATGGGTAAGTTGGGTAAGTTTCTAGGATTTTCCACTTTCAATACAGTCCATTAAGTTTCATTTCCTCTTGGCAGGTAATTGTAATAAGCACATGCAATAGTGAGGCATGTAGTGAAACATGTAACAAAGTCAGCAACTGTTTTGGGCTGACTAATTAAAATTCTCAAGTCTTTTGTCAATATATATATATATATATATATATATATATATATGTATATGTTGTATGATTCATAAAACAAAACCAGTGGACATTAGTGGATATCATGTGGTCCAAATCGTAAAAGGAGTTGAATATCCTCGAGGCTCCACACTAATCATATTGTCCCATTACCGCATTCCAACAATGTTTATCCTTACAAATACAAGAGACCCACCTTCCCAAGTGCATCAATGGCTCATTCTCATCTCCTTACAAATTCAAGTAGCAAAGAAATATGCAGAAAAACAACAAAGAAATAAAATTCTGGTTCTGTTTTGCAAAGAAAAACAACAACATTAAACTCTGTGTTCTTGTTTGCAAAGAAGAACAACAAACAACTTTTATTCCTCATATGTTATGCAAAGAACAGCAAACTCATCTTTGTAACAAATAATATATGTGGTGTTTTATCGATCAAATGGTATTGAAAGCAACCATCGATCAAGATAGCCACAAACGTTAATGTAGCGTCCAAGCCATTACCCACATAAATATACTACTACATCCACATAAAATAACAGATTGTAGTTACCAAACCAAGCAACCAACTTCAGAAAATAGCAACTAACTTCAGAAAACAACAACAACAGCAACAACAATACAGAACCAAGCAACCAACTTCAGAAAACAGCAACACCAACTCTAATAACTACAACGGATTGTAGTTACCGAAAACACAAATTCAAAAAAAAATATGGCCTCTCAGCTCTAAGAATCAGAGAGGAGGTTTGGCTGGACACGAATTCATACTCAAAATACTCAATACACAAATTCATACCCATTTCACAAATTCACAAATTACTCAATACAAATTCATCAATACAAATCAGCAAGACCAAAAGCAAAGAAAAATCAGCAACGATAATAACCTTCTGTCCCACAAATTCATACCCATTTCACAAATTCACAAATTACTCAATACAAATTCATCAATACAAATCAGCAATACCAAAAGCAAAGAAAAATCAGCAACGATAATAACATTTGTCCCACAAATTCATACCCATTTCACAAATTCACAAATTCATACTCAAAATTGACAATGAAAAGCTTACCCAAATAAAGTTTCGGTAGTCTTACCAACCCAAACCGAGAGAGAGTGTCGCGTTCTTGAGCCAAGCCGACAGAGAGAGAGAGGGGAAATCGCACAACCGTTGAAGATCGATCCACAAAAGGAGAGAAAATCGATTGAGGAAGAGAGAAGAGAGAGAAGAGTTTCAGAAAAAGAAAATGGCAAACGAAGAGAAGAGTGAGAGAGAGAAGCCGCGATGGAGCTGCAAAAAAAAAAGGGCGAGGGAAAGGGGAAAAGACGAGATGCGAAGGCGAGATGACGGCAAAGAGACGACGGCAAAGAGACGAGGGCGAGACGAGGGCAAATACGAGGGAAATGGAAATCACGAGCGAAAGAGAGAGTGGAAATAATAAAATAATGTTTGCTTCTTCTACAGTTACTCGCCAAGTATAACGAGTGTGGGGATTTTATTGTAGCTAAAGTTAGAAAAATATAACTTTGCCGAGTTCAATGCCAAAGATTTTATCTCAAAATCAAATGCAAATTAGACTTGAACTTGGCAATGGCTAGTCCATTGCCAGTGCTCTTATATACTATAAAATTATATGTATTATATTCTATAAAACTATATATTTATACTTTATTCATATATAAGTATATAACATTGTCTAACTTTATATTTTATCAAACATTATAATTTATTACTCATGACATAATATTATAGTTCTATTATATACTATTACTATAATACTATTATACTAATATGATAAGGAGATGGTGTAATTTGTAATGTTAAAATGTTATATATTATGTAAGACTATACTACTAATAAAATTAATAATACTATATAGTTATTAATACACCACTAATATTGATACACCACCATATGTATATACTAATACTAATATGATATGTTAATATTATTCATCATCATACAGAGTAACATATACTAATATCTTATACTAATACACCACCATCTTTCTTTCATATTAATATTAGTATATTAGCTTATTAGTATATCATACACCACCATATGAACCATATGGTGTAATTTGTAAATTTATAATGTTATATATTTATTGCATGTATTCATCATAACTCCTAGTTCTATAAGACAATAAGTTCATATTATAAATTTATATATAGTATATGTAGTGGACTATAAGTCTATAATAATAACACTAAGTCTATATACTTAATTATGAATATTATAAATTATATATATCTAAATTTTGGTCATTATATATAATATATTGTATTATATATGTATAAATATATATGAGTCGAGCCGAGCTTCATACTAGTTTGTTCACAAACATAAATTGAGCCGGTCGAGCCTTATACGATTTTGTATCGTTTAATAATCGAGTCTAATTCTATGTTTATGAATGGCCCATGTAATATTCGAGTCGAGTCGATTTCAAATTTAGTCGAGTTGAATTCGAGCCGCCTATCAAGTTGCTTGTTCATTTTACAGCCCTAATCCTCGTCCATAGCAACATCCGAGCTACTCAAACTTAATTTACTTTTTTGTCCAGACTGTATGTGAACAGGTTCGATATTCTCTTTGTTCCAGTTGCGTTTCTTTTTCAAAGTCACACTTTGCGGGACAGAATTATTACCTGGATCACGTGCTCTCTTCTTCCAAGTTGCTTTCGGCAGTGGCCCCGGGGTGATCATCGGTTATGAGGGACAAGATTCCCGGGCTAGCATTCCTTCCTACATTGCAGACGTGAGCATGCTCGATTACACAAAAAAATGTAAGCACTTTGACCACCAAAAAGTAAAACTGAACAAAGCAGAATCCAAGCACTTTGAGCCACTGAGCCTTATCCTTTTGTTTTTTTTTTTTTTTTTTTTTTTTTAGTCATAGCCTTATCCTTATCACTTATGTGTTTGATATTACGATGGTTCATGGCCATAAAACATTGAAGTATATGTTTTTTAGTGGGCCAAATGACTAAATGAATTTTCAACAGACATGTGTTGAAGTCTATTGAGATTTGTCCCAATCATTTATTTAAGAATAAACAAGTTGCTATAATATTATTTAAAAACAATCATAATCCGAAAGGAAAAAAAACAATCATAATAATAGTCCAAAGCATTGGGAGGTGTCTATCGTGTTTGCCATATTTCGCACACGTACGTTTTCTCTCTCCAAGGCAACGGACGCGATATTTGAAGTCCGGCTGCAGTTCCAGAAACAAAGCTGCTTCGAATCGGGGGAAAAATGGATAATTACTAATACTGTAAACAAAGTCAGGGATAAAATAGTCTAATAAAAATTAAGTAAGGTCCCGACCGTAGGTTTCCATTCATTTTCCGAACTAAATAGTAATCACTTTGAAATTAACATATTGTTTTTTTTCTTCACAGGTTTCTGACTACAAATAAATGGAAGAAAAAGGGTTAAAATTGCACAAAGATTCCCAAACACGTGAAGTTAAGACATAGCACGTGACTACAGCAGCACATTGACAAAGAATGTGAGCACTGTAACCACTAAAAACCAAACAAAGACGAATCCAACCACTTTGAGCCACTTTATGATCAGCAAGTCCTTATCCCTCTGGTTTTTCCTATCACGATGAATTATGAAGGTTAAGGGCCTTCAAAAATTTGAAGTTTGGCCAAATGACTAATGAATTTTCAACGTCACACGTGTTGAAAAATTAAGCATATCCTGAGATAAAGCAAGAATAAAAGAGGACCACTCACAACTCTCATTGTGCATTGATCATCATACCACAACTTTATTACCCTGGACAAAACGATATAGATAAGTTCAGGCAAGTTGGCATTTATAAAATGAAATAAATAATTTAATTTTTTTAAAATTTTAAAATAAAAATAATATTATTTTGTTCAACTTTTAACTTAAATCTAAATTCATCCCATCTCATCTCATCTCATTTCATCTGTGAAAACAAACGAGTCCCAAAGATGCTTTGTTGCAAAATTTGTAAAAGTTTTATTGATTTTTTTATTTTATTTAGATAATGATTAATAATGATTACATGAAAAAATTAAAGATTTGAAATTAAAAAATATTTTATATTTAGATAATATTTAAAAATAAAATTATGAAAATTTTAAGAATTTCATGTTTCAACTCTTTCATCTAAACTAAGAGGCTAAATCACATTTATGTGAGCCCCTCATGGTTCCTTCCATGCACGACACTTAGACTAGACTCCCTTACTCTATTATTTGAGGAGTAGATCTTTCCCATGCTTAGTTCTTTTCATTATACAAATCTTTTAATCACAAAAAAATTTTATAAAAAAAAATTATAAATTCATATGATTTGATGTAATACGTTAAATTGTAAAATTATTTTTATAATAAAAAATTAACGTATTGTATAAAATTATATCAGTTTATAAATTTATTTTTATAAAAAAAAATTATAATTATACACTTCTTGTTCGTAAAAATGGGATTGGTATTCTGTCATGGAACTCACTTTTTTGGCATCAAGTTGACTCCGGCTTGCCAACAATTATCTACAAGTAACTTTTAAGAGCTAAAGCTGCTAAAATTCTTTATTACATTTTTTATTTTATTCTAGAAAAAACCATCTTTAATTAATATAAATTTTTTTCTCTTTTTTTAATTAATATAAAGCTACTAAAGCTTTATGAACATTTTTTCTCTTTTTTTTTTTTTATAGAAAAATTAATATAAAAAAGGAATTAAATTAGTAAAATAAAAATTAAGTGATCTCCTTAATATTTTGTATATAGTTAAAGAATATTAAATAATTTCATTATATAATATGATCAATGGTGATCCCTTGAATGAAAATTATATAATTAATTTATATAATTATTATATAAAATAATATATTATATATATAAAATATATTCAAAATATAAATATATACACATTTAGTCTAGATCCCGGATTGAACGATTTTGTCTGGTTGGTTTTTCTGATCCAGACTAATAGTTTACAGCCCTACAATTAACAACGTGTATTATATCGTTTATCAAGGTCGATTTTCTGGCAATGCAAGGAAAATGAGGGATTGGGATTGATGAAACACCTTCGATGCCTAAATCAGTTCTTTATCCTTTTAGACAGTTTTTCTATATGCAAGAGAGTATGAGAATGAATTAACATGGAATTCAGCTTTTATACTCCTACGGAGGTGGCTCCCTCATCTGCTATTTCAAGAAAATATGTTCCCTTGTCTTTAATGAGGCACGACTCCCTCGAGTCGTGTTGTGCATGACAGATAGGTGAGTGCGGTCATTATCTGTGCACTCTGTCAAGGGCAAGGGCTCTCATTGAGATCCCAGCCCACATTTTGTATTTGATTCTTTAATGCAACATGGCTTTACTGTTGCTTGTGTGAAGGATCGTGTTAGGATGAAAACCGTCCCATCTCTCCATCTCTCCATGGCCTTGTGCGGCTGTGCCTCACTCCTTAAGAATGAAATTAAGAAAAGTTTTGAGATAAGATGAGATTAAATGCAATTCCCAAACAATTCAGACTCCCAAACACATGCAGTTACAATCACAGCACATCACTCCAGCAGCGCAATGACAAAAAAATGTGACCCTTGTGACCCGGATTGTTATCTTTTTATTTTATTTTATTTAATCATAACCTTATCCTTATCACTTATGTGTTTCGTATTATGATGGTTAATGGCCATAAAACATTGAAGTATATGTTTTTCAGTGGGCCAAATGACTAATGAATTTTCAACAAACATATGTTGCATATTTTTTATATAATAAAAAAAGTTTCGTATAGCATTATTCCAAAAAGAGATATCCTGATCAGATAAACCAAGAATGAAAGTGGACCTCTCACAACTCTATCACTGTGCATTAATGATCATATCACAACTTTATTACCCTGGACAAAACAATAGAGTAACAGAGAAGTTAGTCTTTATAAAATGACAGACTTGTTCATGGTACCTTAAATTGCATTTGCGGTGGGTAAGTGACCGATGACCATCTTAGTTTGTTAATTGATCCTTCACCGGCAGCACTGCGTGAGTGTGAATATTTAGTGCTGGTTTGAATAATGAGATGAGATGAGATTAGATGATTTTAAATTAGTTAAATAAAATATCGTTAAAATATTATTTTTTAATAATATTATTATTTTGAGATTTGAAAAAATTGAATTATTTATTATATTTTATATAAAAATTTAAAAAAATTATAATAATGAGATGAGATTAGATAAAATGGATTGAGAATATTTCTATATCCAAACGGAATCTAAGAGGCAGCAGTTTAGGAAGACAACGTACTGTTCATCCCTCTAGCTAGCGGGTAAGTAATTCGATTTTATTAGTTTGCATCTTTATTTGCTGAAGTATATGTTGCACATTTTTTATATAATAAAAAAATTTTCTTATATCATTATTTTTACAAAAAGAAATATCGATCTTGAGATAAAGCAAGAATAAAAGAGACCACTCACAACTCTATCATTGAGGATTGATCATATCACAGCTAATTTATTACGCTGGCCCAAAACGATAGGGAAGTTGGTCTTTATAAAATGACACTAGGCATGCAGCTTGACGTTCATGGTACCTTAAATTGCATCTAATCTGTTAATTGATTGGCCTTCACTGGCAAGGCTACCACTTCTGCAGTATGGAATATTTTAGAGGCAGCAGTTTAGGTGGACAACGTCCTGTCCATCCCTCTAGCTAGGCTAGCTGGTAAGTAATTCGTTTTTGCACCACCATTTATATAATTAGTTTCCATCATTATTTTCTGAATTTTTTTTTTGAGTAGAAAATCGAAACTTCATTTATATCAGAAATACAAGAAGGCTAACAAAGTATAACTCTGGTTAAACAACCAGTTCAGACACATCCTCAGTTAGCTCAAGAGAATCCCTTGCTAGACTATGGGCTACCTGGTTACCACTTCTTCTAACAAAAGTCACTTGCCAATTCAAAAAACTAGACAACATAACTCTAGTATCATGTAAAACCAATCCCACACTATCCCAACGATCAATATTCTTCTGTAGGCTATGGACTATACCTTGAGAATCACCTTCCAGCCAGACAGCTTGCAGCCCCAACTCCTTTGCCATACCAACAGCATAAAAGCCACTGAGAGCTTCAGCTAAAAGGGGATCCAAAGCACCAGATTTTGACACTTTTTTGGAAGCTACAATGGATCCCATATGGTCACGGGCCACCAGGCCAATCCCAATTCTATTATGAACACTACTCACTGCTGCATCCCAGTTGATTTTGATGAAATTCTCTGGAGGAGGAACCCAAACAGAAGGATGGACTGGTGATTGTTCAACCTTTCTCTTTGAGTCAAATTGTGCCTCCTTAAACTCTGTTAGATGAATAGCAGCTAGACTTGCCACCTGCGTGGGATGCATAAAAAAATTCTCAAACACCAATTTATTCCTTCTCAACCAAATACCTCTAGCTGTCATAGAGAAAAGTTCTATCAAGGTCGTGTCACTAGAAGACAAAAATTATTCCACCAAATCTTTGAAACAGCCTGCAGAATTAGTGCATTTCTGAAAAGCTGTAAGACCTTGGCTCCAAACATCCATGGCTGATGAGCAGCTCCATAAGATATGAGTGACAGATTCCTCTTCTCTTCTGCAAATGGGACAAATAGGGGAGTCAACAATTTTTTTCTTAAAGAGGTTTAGACGCGTAGGCAGAGACTCAAGACAAGCTTTCCATATGAAAACTTTAGTAGCATTTGGAATTTGTAACTTCCAAACACCTGTCCAATCCTTCCAAGTGTTTGCTCGATAGGAAGTCTGACCCTTACTCAAATTCTGCAGCTCCTTCTGCTTGTGATATGCACTTTTCACTGTAAACTGCCCATCCTTAGTCCCCAGCCAAATGAGTCTATCCCTAGCCCCAGAAAAACTTATGGGAATTTGAAAAACAACTTCAGCAACCTCACTCCCAAGGATAGAGACTACCAAACCTCGATTCCATTGTTTAGTCTCCTCAGTGATTAGTTCAGCAACTCGAGCTTCCGCATGCAAGACTTGAATAGGAGTTTGGACCATATAGCTAGAGGGTTGTGGCAGCCACCTACAGTTCCAGATCTTAGTATCCTGGCCATTTCCTATTCTCCATATAGAGCCCTTTTTAATAAGCTCTCTTGCAGAACAAAGACTTCTCCACATAAAGGATGGCCTAACTCCCATTTTAGCCTGAAGAAAATCAGAAGTTGGATAATACTTGATTTTAAGAACCTTGGCAGCTAAGGAGTCAGGAACTTGGATAATTCTCCAACCCTGTTTTGCAAGCAAAGCCAAGTTGAAACTCTCAAAATCCCTGAATCCCAGACCACCAGCCCCCTTAGCTTTCCCCATTTGTCCCCAAGAAACCCAATGCACCTTTTTTTCATTGTGCATATGACCCCACCAAAACTGGTGCATTACTCTATTGATTTCGTGGAGCAAAGATTTGGGCAGTTTGAAGACCCCCATACAATAAGTAGGCAGGGCTTGAATGACAGCTTTTAATAAAATTTCCTTCCCTGCAGAAGAAAGGAACTTTGTTTTCCAATTGCTTATTCTGTTTCTCATCCTGTCCAAAATTCCTTTGAAAGCAGCATGCCTTGATTTGCCTATGAGAGCAGGTAATCCAAGGTAAGTTTCATAACAAGATGTGGATCGAGTTCCTGCAATGCTTAAAATATGATTCCTGAATTCTTGTCTTGTATTAGCACTGAAAAATATTGAAGTCTTGGCCTTATTAAGCTGCTGTCCTGATGCAGTTTCATAGAGACCCAACCATCTGTTAATCGCTGCCCACTCCATTACATTAGCTTTACAAAATAGCAAACTGTCATCTGCAAAGAAAAGATGGTTGATGCTTAGATTGCCTTTACCAAAAGGAAAGCCATGAATATCCTTGATATTTTCAGCATGATTCAATAAACTGCTTAGGACCTCCGAAACAAGAATAAACAAATATGGAGATAAAGGATCCCCTTGTCTAATCCCTCTAGATGGCACAAAACTAGCTTGAGGAGCCCCATTTACAAGGATAGAGTAAGTAACTGAGGTTATACAGTTCATAATCAGAGATATCCACCTTGGGTTGAAACCCATCTTCAGCATAACCCTCTCCAAAAAAGCCCATTCCACTCTATCATAAGCTTTACTCATATCCAATTTTACAGCCATGTAGCCTTGTTTCCCTTTCCCTTTGGTTGACATTGAGTGCAAAGCTTCAAACGCAACAATCACATTATCAAGAATCATTCTACCAGGAACAAAAGCACACTGGGTAGGTGAAATGATCTGTGGGAGAATTAATTTCAATCTGTTAGACAGCACTTTTGATACAATCTTATATAGCACATTGCAAAGAGAGATGGGTCTATAATCCACCACAGATTGAGGACATTTCAGCTTAGGGATTAAAACAATGAAAGTATCATTGATGGACTTTAAGTCCCCACCATGATTCAAGACCTCTAACACAGCCTTAGTGACATCACTCCCCACCACACCCCAATGAGATTGGTAGAAAATAGCTGGAAAACCATCCAGGCCTGGAGAGCCCAGAGGGTTCATTTGGAACACTGCTTCCTTGACTTCCTCAGGGGTGAAAGGGCTCAAAAGGTTGTTGTTCATTTCCTCAGTTACACTAGGCTGAATATGGCTTAGGCAAGCATCAAAACCACAAGGATTGACAGAGGAGAAGAGGGTTCTATAATACTGACAAAAAGCATCTGCAATCCCTACCAGCTCATTTAAGATTCTGCCATCATCAAGCACCACTTTAGTAATCACGTTGGTTTTCCTTCTTTGGTTTGCACATTTATGGAAAAACTTAGAATTACGGTCTCCATTTCTCAACCAGTTTTGTTTGGCCCTTTGCTGCCACTTAACATTATCCTCTTCCAATAATTTGTCAATATCCTTCTGAAGAGCTTTAATTTCCTCATTATTAGAGCCCTTGTTAAAGTGCTGCAGAGAGGAGAGCTGATGCAACTTTGATTGAGTGGACTTCCTTTGTTTGTGAAGAGAAAATTTACTCCACGAAATTAGAGAATCTCTGCAGTTACAAAGATTTTCCTGAATAGAGCACAAAGAAGAGCCCTGCTGAGAAGACAGGGTTGACCAACTTGAATGAATAATACTACTACATTCCTCTTGTAAATTCCAGCTTGCTTCAAACCTGAAGAGCTTCTCCCTTCCCCTTCCATCATGATACAAGCCTCTTTCTCCACTCTGAAAAGACATCAACAGAGGACTGTGGTCAGAAGTTTGGGCTGCAAGGGCCTTAATACTGCACTGAGCAAACAATTCCAACCCTAGTATATTCCCAAATACACGATCAAGTCTCTCCTTAGTAAATTGGGCACCCTCTCTATTATTGCACCAGGTAAACTTAAGCCCATCATAACCTAAGTCACTTAATCCACAAGATTCCACCGTATCTCTAAAGAGTTCCATTTGTTGGTAAGGTCGACTTGCTGCCCCATATTTCTCATGCTGATATAAGATTTCATTAAAATCTCCAAAGCAAAACCATGCTTGCTCAAACTTAGGTTTCAGCATCCTCAACAACTTCCAACTCTCTGGTTTAGTAGAGGTAATAGGAGATCCATAAAAACCAGAGAACACCACCCCGATTGCTGAGCCTTCAGGAGTCAAACTCATAGAAATATGGTGTTGAGAAAAGGACTCGAGTTTGAAGTCAACAGAACTATCCCACAAGAAAGCAAGACCTCCACTAAGTCCCTTACTATCAACTACAAAACTGGAATCAAACCCCAGTTTATTCCTTACTAATTCCACCCTCTTCCTACCACATTTTGTTTCTATTAAGAAAACAAACTTGGGCCACTTAGACTTCACTAGTAAATGAAGCTCTCTAACTGTACGGGGGTTCCCAAGCCCCCTACAGTTCCAACTAAGGCCTATCATTGTTGTTGGTGGAGCTGCAAAGCAGCCTCCACCAACTCAGAATCAAAGTTGTTATCAACATCACTAGAGACAAGTCTTTTTTTTCTATCGGGCTCAACAACATTCTCATAAAATGAGACCCCCTCTCTTCCTTCTATCTTGGGTTTCCACCCCCAGACTACCAGACTCAATTTGATGCACCTCCCTAGCCCTTCTTTTCCACGTGACCCTCTTTACCTTGGGCCCTTTCAAACCCCTCACAAAGGAGGAAGGCCCATCCTGATTTGGGGATGACATCTTTACAGGAGGGGTGATATGATTGGGAGCACTTACCAAAACAGAATGTAGTGATTCACGCTTCACTGTGAATTGAAACTCCTGCTCTGGAACCACCTCAGATTTAAACAAGGAAAGATCTGTCTGCATATCACAGGCTGAATCAACTCCCTCAACTGGCTCTGTCAAAACCTCCCCCTTATGGAAACTACCATCCATAGAACACTTATTCCGCTTAGAATCTTCTTTAGTTGGAGAATCCGTGAATTGCGCCGTATCAGGCTCCTTTCTAAAATCAGAATCATCATGACAGGTTTCTCCATGGGCCTCATTTTGCTGCCGCCTAGAATGGTGTTTATCCCCCCATGGCACCACCGTATTTTCTGATTTCGAAAACCTTTGAGTTCATAGGTTGAGCCCTCAGCCAAGGACCAAACTGCATTGGTGTAGGTTCATCTACTAGATTAACAACTCTTTGGGATTGACATACTTTCAGTTCATGAGATAAGATACCACAGTGAAAGCAAAAGGACTGCAATCGTTCATACTTAATTGAAACCCAATACTTCTGGTTCTCCAACTGCAGCCATTTTCCTCGTAATAACGGTTTTTTCAAATCCACTGCCAGACGAATTCTCATGCACTTGCCCCATGCCATGCCATCCGAGTCCGAATCAACACGAATCACATGGCCAAATGCTGCAGCAAACTTCTTACCAAATTCTGCATTCATAACCGCCAAAGGTAAACCATGCAGTTGAATCCAAAAAGGTTCAAATTGGAAATTCACCAAACTCAACGGAATAGATTCATCAAGTTCTTGAAAGGAGACTAGATTTCTATCAAAAAACCATGGACGCCCGCCAAGAACTTTATCCTTATCTGCAAGAAATTGAAATTCAATTAAGAATCGATGATCACCCAATTCCTTGAATTTCACCCATCCCTCCAATCGCCATAGTTGGGACATAGTCACCCGAAAAGCTTCATTATTCAAACCCTTTTCAGTCATCACCCCCCCAACAATGCAAAATTTTCCACGTAAAACTCCTTCCTTAACCTCCTCAGGAGCCACCACGAAAACATCATTTTCCTCCGTAGTCAGTGTAAGGTTCTCCCACCTCCTAGCTAAATCTTCTTCCATCATGACAAAAACACTCACAGAGACCCACTACGAAACTCTCACAAGAAGAGACTAATATCCTCGCACAGGCGAGGAGACTCACACCTCACTCATTCTATAGAGAGAAAAAGAAGGACCCTAGCTAAAAGTTCTTATTTTCTGAATTAGATGCATGGACTCGGTACACCTAATTATTATCGGCATATTAATTGTTGCTTTAGAACCCAATTAAAACACATACATTTCAGGAAGAACGCAGATAGAATGGGAACTCAGGGAAAAAAGAAAAAGAAGGAACTATATTCGTCTCTGCTCTCCCTCTTTTTCTCATTCTTTCTTTCTTATTTTTCTTCTTATTTTGTTTGAAATCTGATACCTGCATTCTACCCACCCCCATCATGGACATCTAACGGTGGAGTCCAAACATATAATTCGTCAAGTTGGGTCTAACATAGAGTGCAATATATAGAATTGTTAACTTGGGTGTAATCTGTCCGGTCTGTGGTTAGCTAGCTTTATGAACATTTTCTCTCTCATTTTTTTTTATTTATTATAGAAAAATTAATATAAAAAATTAATTAAATTAGTAAAATAAAAAATTAAATGATCTCTTTGATATATTTTATATAGTTAATGAATATTAAATAATTTTATTGAATAATATAATCAATAGTAATCCATTGAATGAAAATTATATAATTAATTTAATCAACTACTATATAACATAATATATTTTATATAAAAAAATATTTAAAATATAAATATATACACATTTAGTCCGATCGATTTTTTTGATCTGGACTAATAGTCTTACAACCCTATTGTTAACATTGTGTATCATACTAATTATCGGGTTTGATTTTCTTGCAATGCAAGGAACATGAGGGCTTGGGATTGATGACACGCCATCGATGCCTAAATCAGTTCGTTATCCTTTTAGACAGTTTTTCTATATATAATGAGAGTGAATTAAGATGGAATTCAACCGATGCTTCCAATCTATCACTACTGCAATTGCAGTTTGTTTTCTTTTACATATCTTTTAACATGTTTTTATAACACACCCAACTGGTCTACAATCACTCGACAAGCAGATGACACGACCCACATAAAATTATTAAAAACTAAGTTTTTGACAGAAAATAGTTCAATTAATAGATTTATTCACTTTTCGGTTTTTCTATTAAGATTTCAAACTTTTTGTACTGCTAGTCAGGCTGGTTGGGATATTGATATGTAATAAAATAGATAATTTTAGATAAAAATTAAAAGTTTTATAAAATATTGTTAGAATATTATTTTTTAATATTATTATTATTTTAGAATTTAAAAAATTTGAATTGAAATTTTAAATTATTTATTATATTTTATGTAAAAATTTAAAAAAATTATAATAATAATATGAGATGAGATGGAAAAAAAAACTCTAATCCAAACGAATCCTTGGTGACTTTACGACCTAAATTATTCAAAGCAACGTACAAAGTTATTCAGTTTAAGACCCAGATCTGACATTTTCAAGTAGGGAGATACTGCTACCAAGGGGCCCAGGGTGGCCATCATGGGCCTCCGCCTCCCCTCCTTTTTATTTATTTTTATTTAATAATTAATAATATAATATATAGTCAATTATATATAGACTGACCTGAGGATTAAAAATAAGTTAATTACTAACAGTACTACTCTTCGTCCAATAAGATTAAATAATTTCATATTTTGAGCAGCATTTCAATGATTTCAAGTTACTTAAAAAATTCAAAAATAAAAATAAAAATACATGAGCGGTAAGATGGAGGGGCTGGGCCAAACTCATATATTCAATTAAACATTTTCCTATATATAATAAGTATCTATCATATATCTCTAATTATATATATACATATTACTTGTTAGTTTCTATCTTATTTTTCTCACCAACTTGGTGCAAAAACTACTGTGCATGTGCGTAAATATAGAGTACTATATAATACCCAAGTTGCTCTTAATTAATATTCAATTTATAATGACAGACCTTGCATATATGTTCTTCGGTTCCGTGAGCGCCATTGGTGTGTGTGTATATATATATATATACACATATATATAACCATCTATCTAATTAGTTCGTCTTCCACGGACCACAGGTAATTACTACTTTTACACTGGGATTTACAAGCAGCTGAATTTGTAGCTGCCCCTCATCCGTCCTTGTGAGTAAGATCTACTTCGTTTTTTTTTTTTTTCCTCTTATTTTTTACATGAATCAGATTCTCGCATGCATGCATCATTGTAGCATTAGTCCGTTTGGATTCAAAACTTACTTGAACTCATTTCATCTTATCATTACATGAACTTTCTCAAATTTTCATATAAAATATAATAAACAATTCAATTTTTTCAAATCTCAAAACAATAATAATATTAAAAATAATATTCTAATAATATTTTATTCAACTTATTTAAAACCATCTTAGCTTATCTCTAAATCCAAACAGGGTCATCTTATAACTTATAGATTAAATAATAAGTTCTACTATTAAAAAATTATTTACTGTTTGGTAACCATATGCTTAAGAGCATTGGCAATGGACTAGCCAAATACCAATGCAAGTTCAAACTTTAGCTAGATGTGAGAAAAAACCTTCACATTGGACTAGCCAATGGTCCAAAGCTTAAGACTTGATGAATAGTAAATCTTAAGTCCTCTCCAAATATGGCTAGCTACTATTCACAATAGAAAGCAATATTTAATTATTTAATCACTTCCGTCTCTCTTTGAATGGTAAAACATGCATGTCATGCACATTATTTTTATTGATTGATAGAGTAGACACATTATTTCTACAAAGCATGAAGATCTAAAAAATATATAAATTGTATTTGCAAAAAAAAAAAAAAAAAAAAAAAAAAAATATAATATTATATTATTATTTTAACTTTATAATGGCTAGTCCAATGTGGACTCACCTAGTCTAAAATTGATATTATAGCAAAACATTATGATTCTAGCCAAATTTTAGACTTTACAATGACTAGACCATTGCCAATGCTCTAAAGTAATTTTAAACATGTTATATTTGTTTGAAAATAAATAAATAAAAGTGCATTATGAGATAAAAATGACGATCATTTGATTGTTTAAAATTTATGACCATATATTTAAAATTTTGAAAGTTGTAATTATATGAAAGTTATAAGGATATTTTCTTTTATTGACAGTCTTTTCAATATTTGAATTACATTCCAAATTATTGGGAAATCATGTCTGGGGAAAAACATCATTTAGAAAAATTATCAAAATGAATTTTTTTGTCAAACATACTTTTTAACTTATTTTAAATTAAAAAACACAATATCCAAACAACTTAAAAACTGTGCTCAATTCTTAAGAACTATATTGCTCTTTGAAGATAACTAATTGTATCAAATCAAACAGAAAGCAAACTGAGTTTTCGCAGGCTTTTCCGAATGAAATTGTTCTTTCTTTTTAAGGATTCCAAATGAAAACGTTAGCAGCAGCGGTTGAGCCTCAGTCCTAAGATTTCAAATTTTTTGCATGTGCTGATCTAACGAAGAGACTTCACCACCTAACAACCATTCAAACCAACACACGAAAACAAATACAAATTTTTTCAGTTTAAGACCCAGATCTGAGATTTTCAAGTAAAGATGGTACTACCAAGCGGCCCGGGGTGGCGATTATGGCCTCCCTGGTTTTATTACGATAATATTAGGAAAATAATATTTGAGAACGAGATAAAAAATATATATATATTTATGGCAGCGAGAGGGATGGTCCGGATGGATATTAATTCACTCAAGATAGCTGTGCGAACGGGTGATTGGGACGCTACAAGAGACATCCTTAATCCTCTCCACCCCGATGCATTGACAGCGAGAATCACGCTGACAGGCGGGACGATACTTCACCTTGCTGTTGCTGCTCAAAAGGAAAATATAGTGCAGAACTTGGTGGATATGATGTCGGAAGATGACTTGGCAATACAAGATTATAAAGGTTATACAGCTCTACACGAGACAACATATCAAGATAATTCCCGGATGGCAGAGTTCCTGCTTAAAAAGAACAATAGCTTGATTAGAATCAGAACCTTTTCCAACGATCTTCCAGTTGTTATGGCTTTGCACTGTGGGCATAAGAAATTGGCTAGCTATCTCTATTCTCTCACTCCGTTGGGTGATCTAGAGGCAGAACAAGGCCACCAGGGTTCAGCGCTTCTTACCAACGCTATCTATGCCAAACATATTGGTAACAAGTCTTATTGTCTAAACATTCATTGGCCGTACGTAATTTCCTGTGATTTGAGATATTAATTCTCTGTTTTTTTGTTCATTAATTGTTTTATCATCTATATATGTATGCATGCACGCACGAACGGCCTACTGTACCAACAACACAAGATATCGCGAAGGATTTAATGCGCCTTTGTCCTAGTTTGGCTTTTGTCGTGCACCACGAAAATCTCTCCCCTTTGAACGCATTGGCGACATTCCAGACAACTGAAAATCAGCTCACAATTAGGGAAATAACGGCCAACAGCCTCAGTTAGTACCACCACTATTTTCCTGATCTTAGCTTTTTCATTAGATTCGGTCTTCTTTCTTTGGTAATTATAAAAAGACATTTCTTTGTTTCCATTTAGTAATCATTTTGTAATTGATTTTTTAATGATCGAATTTCGCTTTTACTTTGCATGCAGTACTGCAATATATTCAAAAATTGGTTGCATGGTGGCAACGATCAGTTTTGCGTTATCTCTCAAGAATTGGTATATTGCAATATCCACTCAATTAATAATTATAATTTCTTGATTGATTTTTTAGTTTTTTATTATTCCTTTTGTTCTATCTGTCCGTTGACTTTCATTTATTTTTTCATCCAGCTAAATTCGCATTGTTTCGTAATTGCCAAATGATGGGAATATGGGCAACTTTCCATTGAATAATATTAAACACATAAATTATTTGTTTCCATTTAGTACTAATTTTCTAATTGATTTTTTTATGATCATCATCCACCAGGCCGCCGTCCAGAATCCCTTTCTTCAATATTTGTCACCTCATTTCTTACAGTTCTTTTAGAGCGTTTACTTGGAAGAGAGTTGGAAAATAACCCCTTCCAAGAACTTCTACCTCTTATATGCGCAGTGATACCGACTTTTACTCCAAGCCAGGTTGACAGTACTATTGCGCCAGCTATCTTCTGTGCTATCAGCAAAGGAAACTTGGAGTTTGTTTCTAGCATGTTGAAAGCAAATCCAGAATTTTTGTTGATCCGTAACAGTGAAGGAATGAGCATATTCCATTGTGCTGTCCTCCATCGTCAGGCTAAAATTTGTAACCTTATATACGAGTTAGAAGGGGTGAAAGCTCTACTAGCTGAGCGAGATAAATCCGGCAATACTATATTGCATCTGGCAGGAATGTTAACAGAACACACTCCTATTGATCAGATAGCAGGGGCAGCTTTGCAAATGCGAAGTGAAGTAAAATGGTTTAAGGTCAGCTCCCTCTCACCTTATGTTTCTGGGTATACTTTCTTGCACAATGCACATATATACTTTCCAATTAACAACGTTATGTAAAGTTTACATAAGATTACTTGTAAGTTCATAACCAAAATCCGTGAAATGACATTAGAAGTGACACCCCTTATGATAAGGATAACTAGAGTAGGTGGTGTATGAGATCCCAGATTACATGGGAAAGAAAAGTTCTTGCTCTTTATAAAGTTCTAATGGAGCTCAACCAATTGTATCACTGACTAGTTTTTTTAGAGTATATGTCATGTAGTTTGGGCCTTACATTGGAATGTTACAAATGATTGTGATACCCCATATAATAATGATAATGATAATGATAGGTTGTCTATGGGCTCTCACATTGCTTGGAAACAAAAAGTTCTTACTCTTTATAAAATTCCAATGAGACTCTCATTGTATCATTGACGAGTCCTTTTGGAGTACTATAGGCCATGTGGTGTGGACCTTCCGTTGGAGCGTTACAAATGATATTAGAGTCCTGTTCAACCAAAAACATTTTTCACCCTCACTTATCAGAATGGAGTATCACAATCTCCCTTCTTAAATTCTTAACGTCCTCGCCATCTCATCTCAACTCAAATATCTCACTACTATTTACAAACCATCTCAACTCACTATTCAAACCTACCCTAAATGCATGATGTCCTAGATCAGAATGAATATAATAAAAAACAATGTGAAATCATGACTTGTTCTAAGCTTGAGCTGATAGGAAGATGTAGATTTTATTATTTGTCTTATATCTTAACATTCACCCTCACATGTGGGCCAAACTCTCCATCAATGAGTGGGCCCAACACATATAATATTTAATTAAATAGGGTAGAGTATAGAGTTAGAGTTCGAAGTCAGAATCTTCACTCTAATACTACTTAAAATCACCATTTATCCCAAAAATTTAAGCTGATAGGAAGAGATAGATTTTATCATTTATTTTATATCTTAACAAACAGTACATTACTCATTGGAATTGGGCGGAGATCAAACGATGCACATGCTAATAGTGTCAAATCTTCCTTTGCGTGCCGTAAGAGATGATCATTTCACGACATGTCCAGCGAGGTGTGGGCATCCTCTCTTTGCATATCAGAGGTTTCTGTTGTGGTATAATCAAATCAAAGTCACCACACCCACACACAACGATGATGAGATAGACAATGAAATAATTGCGGAATCATAGGAATCAAGCAATCACACACGACACAGAATTTAACGTGGTTCGGCAACATGCCTACGTTCCTAGAGCTGCAGGGACTTTTATTCCAAATGAGATTACACTCACTCAGTGAGTTACAAGAGCGCCTCTCTACTCACACAATCTCAACTCTCTCTAGGGTTTTTCTCTCTCACAATATGCTCTCACACTTTGCCTCTATTTTGTTCTCTCTAAATCTATTGAAATTCTTGCACAATAAGGCTAAAATATGACATATATATATAGAAATGGTGCGGAAAACTTTAATCTAGCAAAAACTGTGTCATTCGCTCAAGCGGCATGTCGAACACACCTCAAGTGAACAATTAATCAACATTGACTTGAACGGTGTGTCGGGCTATGCTTAAGTGAACACTAGGGTTTGTGCTTCGCTCAAGCCCAATGTTAAGGGAGCCTATATTCTGCGATTTTTCTGCTCACAAACCAGGCTCCACATACAACCCAACAATCTCCTACTTGGAGACTGGTTCTTCATATGTCAACTACTGTTTCCAGCCTAAAGCCAATCACATCTACAACTCATAGCTCCCGTCGAGCCCTACTTCAGTCTCTCACGAGCATTGCCCTCAGTCAACACATTCACTGGTCGACTCCCACTACACTGGGAACTTTTGGTTTCAAACTGACTCTGGTACTTTCAGCCAACTTCCACTTGCTAGGTCTCCCTTCTTGTAAGATTTTCCTATTCATTTGTGGATTACCACCTTTTGTCAGCAAGATATCATTTAAGGTCGTGTCCACCATAGAGGTCCCGTTGTCTTGACAATTCTACGAGCATTGACCTTTGGTGTAGACGTACATGGAACTCTAGACGCTCTACTCCCATGCCTCACACATCTGCTATGCACTGGGGTTCCTGTAGCTTTTACTAGGCTTACATGAGGAATTGCAAAGTTGACTTCTTTTTGCTTTTTCATCTTTTGGGTGGGACCAAGCTTGCCCGGCTGCAACTTTGTATTTGACTGGACATTACTAGACCCTGATGTCAAATATAATGTGTCAGTCTTCTTACCACGCACCCAGACCAGTGCACCTTTAGTGACTTTCCACGCCCTTCAGAAAACACTACTGTATGACCACTGTCGTCAAGCTATCCCACATACATCAAGCTTTTTCTTTAGATTTGGAACGTGCCTTACTTGTTGCAGAGTCCACACACTCTCACTAGGAACTGGGATGCACACATAACCCACTCCCACTACATTTAGTGCCTCTCCATCAACAATGTACATTTTCCCAAAATACCAAAAACATATATCTGCATGATCTCTCGATGTGAAGTGCTATGGAATGAAGCCCCTAAGTCCATCACCCAATTATCAATCGAACTGTCCGCTCCAAGAAATAGAGCTTGCTGTATTTCTTTACACACTACATTCACAACATCATCCTTAATACTTTCCTGATTTTGGCAGTCTCTCTTGGGCTTGCCATAACCCCAACAAATGATCTGCTGCCCAAATCTTGTTCTGCTTCTGCCTCTGTTTTTGGACCTATCTCATCCTCGGCCTTGATAATCAGCATAGAAGGCCCCGTAGAAGAAAACTCCTGAAAGTTCTTTCTGCGTACCTCCTCAGCAAGAATCATGTCACGTATGTCATCATAACTCAGTTTCATCTTGCTGGTTGAGTTACTCACTACCATCCTCATGGCCTCCCAACTATTTGGCAACATTGCCACTAGAAACAATGCTTTGATCTCATCATTAAAATCAATCTCGACTTTTGACAATTGATTTATGATAGTGTTGAATTCATTCCGATGTTGGGTAACAAGTGTACCTTTTGACATCTTAAGATTGAAGAGTTTTTTTAATCATATGCACCTTGTTATTTGCGGACAACTTTTCATACATACCAGACAAAGTCGCCATGAGATCTGTCGTGGTTCTCTTTTTGATAACATTATGCACAACTGAATTGGACAACGTTAGCCAAATAACTCCAAGAACCTGTCAATCCAACAAGTCTCATTCAGCATCATCTATGCTTTCTTGCTTTAGTCCCAGAAGAGGAAGGTGGAGCCTCCTCCCGTAAAGATAATTCTCGATCTGCTTCTTCCAAACACCAAAATTTGTTTCATCGAACTTCTCGACCCCAATCTTCATGTCTTCTCCAGACATCGTTCAACCACAAACCTCAACCTAGAGCTTTGATACCAGTGTTAGGTAGACTTGGGCCTCTCTCAACCCCAAAAGCTAGCTTAAAAGATTTTCCTCACACTTATAAACAGACTATTAGCATCTGCCACAACCGATGTGAGACAATCCCAATAATCTCCCCCTCACACATTGAGCCATGGGTCGGAGCAAAGACAACCCATTTCTCACACAGACTGACTATTGGGCTGAGACTGTTGGTAAACTTGGGCTCTTATACTAGTTCTTGTGGTATAATCAAATCATAGTCGCCACACCCACACACAACAATGATGAGATAGACAATGAAATAATTGCGGAATGATAGGAATCAAGCAATCGCACACGAAACATTGAATTTAATTTGGTTCAACAACGTGCCTACATCCACAAAGCTGTAGGGCATTTTATTCCAAAAGAGATTACAATCACTCTGTGAGTTAAAAGAACACTTTTCTACTTACACAATCTCAACTCTCTCTATGGCTTTCTCTCTCACAATATGCTCTTAATCTACTGAAATTCGTGTACAATAATAGCAAAATATGATTTATATATTTATATATATATTTATATATAGAAATGGAGCTGGAAAAGCTAATCTAACAAAAACTAGGTCATTCGCTAAAGTGGCGTGTCGAGCAGCGCACGAGCAAACACTAGGGCTTGCGCTTCGCTCAAGCCTCGTGTCAAGCAAACATTGAGTGAGCAATCTGTCCAGCCTTCTCTCCAGCCCAATTTCAAGCGAGTCTCGAGCGAACTCACGGGTTGAGCTTTGCTTGAGCCCATTGTCAAGCCAACCTCAAGCGAACTCACGGGTTGAGTTTCACTCTAGCCAAGGTCAAGTGACAGTCGAGCAAACTCTCTATTTTACGATTTTTTTGCTTACAAACCAGGCTCCAGATACAAGCCAACAGTTTCCTTTTCAACTGTGGTTGCATGCGAGATAAAAATCCTCTCACCTCCGAATGAGGGGGGTTCATGTTATGTAAAAGATCCCATCTGCAAATCAACTCACTCTCCTATATTGTGAAAATGATGACAGAAGAAAAAAAAATTAAATAAGAAATAAACTAGGCTCCATGAACCCAACATCTTGTTGGATCTTTTTTATATTAAATATATAGCTTAATGCACAAAAACCAAGGAGAATCATAAAAAGAGGTTCAATTATATTCTCAATAGAAAAATATAAAATTACTATTTATGTACAAGTTTAACATTCACAAATGATTTTTTTCTTTTTTTATCATTTTGAACTATTGAATGTCACATATGTGTTTGAATTAAAACAAAGAACTATTATTATGATACACATTGCGAATAAACTGTAACCGCATTATTGTTCTTAATAAATGCAGGAGGTGGAAAGTATTTGCCAACCTATCAGTAAGGAAATTTTAAACAATAAAGGTTTGAGTCCTAGACAAGTGTTTAGAATGACCCATAAAAATCTGAGGGAAGAGGGAGAGCAATGGATGAAAGAAACAACAACTTCTGGTTTAGTGGCAGCCACTCTAATTGTTACTATTATGTTTACAGCAACATTTACTATTCCAGGTGGCAGTGATGGAGATACAGGTTTGCCAATTCTCGTAAATGACACGCTGTTTAAGATCTTTCTGGTAACTGTTTCCTTGTCACTCTTTTCTTCCTCGACTTCAGTATTAATGTTTTTGGGAATATTCACGTCACGTTATGCAGAAGAAGATTTTCTTATATCATTGCCCAACAAAATGATGATAGGATTTCTCAATCTTTTCGTCTCCATCGGAACTATGATGGCGGGCTTTTGCCTTGCCGTTACACTTCTATTACGAGGACAAATATCGATTCTCATTCCTATCATTCTTTTGGTTGTTTTTCCCCTTCAGATATTTTCTAGTACATTCTTTCCACTTCTTGATGAAGTTATGGGTTCAAGCATTCGACGAAACATCTTTGACAAGAAAATGAAGCCTCTTATTTAAACTTTTTTCCATGTTCGTTATATTAATGTTTGTATACTAACTAGAGCTGATGAGTTCTTTTCTAATGGGACTGATGACTAGTGAATTTTCAGAAAACTTATGTTGCATAGTTTGTGATTTTTCCTATTTTAGATTGATGTTCATTTGGGTTATATTGTTTTATCGTTCTTTTATTTTTATCTAATTTAGATAGTTCCTTTGGCAAAGGAAAAATGATTGAGTTCCCTTTACATCTTATACAGACTCTAGGAAAATAGAGATGCATGAAACATGTGTCAATTTTTCTCTTTTCTTTTTTTGAAGGGAAACTATCATTATTCATTTATGAAAGAAACTTACATCAATGATCGGATGCATTTGGAGCTCCACCAGTACACTATTTCCTTTTGTGACTGGTCAAGTCTAGTGTATACAATTGTGTGATGCATAAAAAATAAGAATCGATCTTCACTATTGCTGATACTCTCTACGGACATACGTCCAAGAGACAATACTCTCTACCTAAACAGAGACTCAACATCACCCTTTATAGAAAGAGAGGACCCAACCTCTACAGACAAACGTTTGAGAGATGAATTCTTTTTATTTTAATTAATAGTAAAGAAACCAAAAAAGAAAGCAGTAAGATAGATGCGAAAAATGACAAATTACAGTTTGTATCAACTCTGGTAGACTTTGAAATCTGTGATGGCCCATGAAGATAACACACGTCTCTTTTCAGGCACAAGGTTAGATCTGAAAGGTCTGGTGGTTGTAAGCCTAGTGGTCTAGCATGTGAGTCGAGAAGAGCTGTTGGAAAGGGTGGTGCGTGAGGACCACAAGCAGATGTGGGCGACACGTGAGAACCACTTGTGGTGATTTTTGCAAAGCCACCACTTTACTCTGAACGATTTTGACCTGTGAATCTGCTTGTTCTGTGCGTCTCTCGAGAGTTGTCGGAAAGTTGTAGATCTGTCCTTTTCAACATTGAAGAAAGTAAAATAAAACTAAGTAAAAGAAACATTAATGGACAAGGTGAGTGAATGGAGGAAGGAGGGAAGGAGAGGGAGGAGGGGGAGGAAAAAGCCGAGGCCTCCTACCCCTCCGGCGAAAATCAGAGCCCTTGTTTTACAAGAGACCCAGGGGGTGCAGGGGAGGGAATGAGGCACCAGATTAGTTTCTCTAGTAGTATTATAATTAAATGCTGGTCAATAAATATTACAAAACCACCTTAATTTATGTGTCTATCTTCTTGATCTTTTGCTCTAAATCTTATAATTTATACAATAACAATAAAAAATCCAAAACCCACGACTATAATATGTCCTAATGCAATAATTGTTGTGGAAGATTGGAACTTTGTATGTATGCATCTAGAATCGATTCGATTGGGGTCTTTTCGTAACAAGAAATTCTCAAAAGTTTTAAATTTGTTTTATGCATCTTTTACGCATAAAAAAAGAAATAAAATAAAATCGGTTAATTATGCATCTCCTACGCTTTGTCTCGATTGATTTAGATTTGTTTTCGGTTTTATTATTACAAGCCTAAAACCCGCGCAATGCATGGACTGTTATTTATGCTGAGTTTTATAAATTTTAATAGTTCATTATACATAATCACTACCACAACTATTATACATAATATATATCAGTATTATGCATAGCAACTTTGAAAGAACCGACATTTATGTTGATCCTCTATTCCTCTGCTGAATTTCTAGATAAAAAACAGTACAAAGGAAAGGGGTAACGGCTAAACCATATAGTAATTCCTAGTTCATGTTCCAGGCCAATCCCTCACTAAACCGAACATAATTGACAGAGAGCACAGATCATTCATTATCCAAATTCGAGCTCTGAGAGAGAGAGAGAGAGAGAGAGAGAGAGAGAGAGAGAGAGAGAGAGAGAGAGGAGAAGAGCAAGAAAATAAATCTATGGAAGTCCACCCCAGCAGCACAGAAAATGAAATATGGTACAGAGGTAAACTCATCTCTCACCAATGGATTAGAAAAAATCATTTAAATTTCGCACACCAAGTCCCAGAGTAAAGCAGTAGATTTTACAATATGTCTAAACTATCACCGTCTATGGATGACGATTGCCATATTCAATGCATACCAATGCTTTCACAGGTAACCAAAATTCACATTCTGGGAAACAATAAATCACTAGCCATTACAGTATCTGAAACAAAAATTGGTCACAACACCTCCACACCGGGAGCACAATTTCATGCAGAAATATACAGCGGCTTGGCCTCGTGGTCGAAGTGGCATTGATTTGAGAGAGAGCGAGCAGAGAAGAAAGTGAAAGAAAGAAAAGTAATTTTTCAAGATATATATGGCTTGAACCGTTATTTTTCTCTTATTCGGTTTAGTTTTTGATAACCGTTGCCTCTTCATGTAACGACTACTTTCTACGTGGCATATAAAAGGTGCTCACTAGGTACAATTCTCTCTCTGCACCATTTCATTCCCCATTTTTATGGTATGAATGCCACCAAGACAATTGTAACCGACAGTTACCCAAAAATCAATGCAAGTGGAAGGCTCTATTTTTTACCCACAAAAACAGAGGATGAGTTTAATTCTTTACCCACTAGGCTTGAATATTTGTGAGTGGTATGTTGTACGAGAATGGCTGGAACAAAGCCCACATCGAACACTCAGTTCGTTGGGTTCATGCATCTTCACAGAACATAAATAAACTTATGGGCTTTGCTGGTTTCTAATTATTTGGGCTATTTAATTGAGACGACATCAATCGATTAAATCCTAGTTCATGAAAAGAAGTGACACTATCAAATTTGAGAAATGATTAATACAACTTTGAATAGATAAGTCACGCATAATCCTTTTGTAAAAAGTAGACCACACATTAACAAAAGTGTAAAGAAAAACTATATTTTCTGTATGGCAGGGCCAAAGAGGGAGGACGATCATGCGCCCTTAGTCGAGGCTGTGCGAGGAGGTGATTGGAACGCTACAAGAGAACTCCTCATGAAGGACCCAGCTGCATTGACAGCGAGAATATTGAATACGGGTGGGACAGTTCTTCACGCTGCTGTTGATGCTGAACAGGAAGATATAGTGGAGGAGTTGGTCAATATGATTTCGGAACAACACTCTCATGATGTATTGACAATGCAAGATGAAATCGGCTGTACAGCTCTACATCAGACAACTATTAGTGGGAATCAGAGGATGGCAGAGTGTCTAATTACAAAGAACATGAGCTTGGTCAGCATTAGAGATAATCGAAATGAACTTCCAGTTTCTCTAGCTATGTGCTTTGGGCATAAAGAATTGGCTCGCTATCTCTATTCTCAAACTCCGTTGGAAGATTTGGAGGCAGAAGAAGGCTGTCATGGTGCTTCACTTCTTAACCGTTATATTTATCAGGGAGATTTAGGTAACAAATTATTACTCATGTATTCTCTTCTAACCATTTATTGACCGTAATTTCTGGTGATTGGATTACTTAATTGGATATATGCACTTACGTATGACAGATATGGCTTTGAAATTAATGAAGCGTTGTCCTAGTTTGGCTTTTGCCATGGACCATCAACAACCACTTGTCTACCCTTTGGAGGTATTCGCTAAGGTTTCGACTGACGCATTCGAGCTGAGTGGAAATTATGGGATGGTGTTATGGAAACAATGGATCTACAATTACTGTTAGTACCACTCTTTTGTTTTATCTCTTTGCATCTTTTCCATTAATTTAATTTAATGCTCCTCCAAGATATAGATTAAAAATTATACGAACTGCCATATTATTACTTGCAATTGGCTTTTATTTGCCTTTTTTGTTTTTGGGTGGGGGAAGGTATACATGACATTTCAGAAGCAGATTTAGATCGTGCTGCCGATCAAGAAAAAAATATCGAATCAGGTATATATGTATGTGCGTTAATGCATGCCTAAACTTAATATCTTTCCCTCGAATTTTTTGACTCCTTACATTAATTAATGTTAATTATCAAAGTTTTGGCGGCTTTGTTTTTCTGTCGGAATTAATAAAGATGAACAAGTTTTGGTTTTACTTAATTTGCAGTGCGAGACGTTGATCTATGGCGCAAACTAGCTTCAAGTCTCTTCATGAACCTCTTGGGTATAATTTTAACTGCATCCATTTACTTTTTTGAATAATTTTTTTTTATAAAAAATTGTCATTCTTGATCATTTATTGTTTCATCCAACTTATAAATTAACCGGCCAGCATGCATTAATGTTTCGTAATTGTCAAATTAATTGTACAGGATTCAAGCGTTTATATGAAATGAAGTTGGTACGAGCTCAATTCCAACGACTTCTGATCCTTATGTGTCAAGAAAGCCAAAGAAAACGATATGATCTTGATATTATTATCGGAGCAGTGGTCGACGGTGCTATCAAGAGAGGGAACTTTGAATTTGTTTGTCATATAGTCAAAGCAAATCCAGAAATTTTGTTGATTGTTGATGATGATGAAACAAGGGGCATATTCCATTGGGTCGTCCTATATCGTCAACATAGGATCTTTAGCCTTCTATACAACTTGAAAAAGAAGAATGCTCTACTAAATTTGAAAGATAAATCCGACAATATGATATTGCATATGGCAGGGAAGATAATAGAAAATACTGCTATCGATCATATAAAAGGAGCAGCTTTGCAAATGCAAAGAGAAGTTCAATGGTTTAAGGTCAGCTCCATCCATCTCTCTCTGCTGCTTTATTATTTTGCTCTCGACCATACATTCTTTAAACTAATCTAGAGATAGATTTTCAATTAGAGAAAGGAGAACAACAATAGTACCATGTAATGTCTGTATAAAAAACCTTTCAATTTTTTAGGCAAAAACTCGTGACCTTTAGGCTTTAGCCCATTTGTTTTACTTTAATTTGTCTTAAAATCTGCATTACTTACCAAAATTATTTCTAATATTGTTTTTTAATTCCCCTACATTAATGTAGGGAATGTGGGGTGGAAAAATCTGTATCACTTAACTTCAAAACAATGGTACTTTTCATTTTAAGAACTCTACTATGGAATAATCTTAATTAGAAACTTCAACCACTGATCTGCAAGTATTGTATTTATTATATATAGAATAACTTTGTTTTGCATTCTATGTTTGTTGGTGTCACAAGATTGCTACCAAGCAGATCTTTATTATAAGAAAGCTAAAATTCTTACTGTCAAATTTTCAATATGGAAATCTAATAAATAGATTAAACTGAAGAAATAAAATACAAATTTGAAAAAAGAAACTGACATGTATACAACTATTTTTACAATTCTTTGCACATTCATATTTTAATAAATGAAATTTTTATAAAATAAATTATACAATAATATTCTCTTATAGAAATTAATACCCTCAAATAAAAATAAGGTTGTATAAAAATCAAAACAACAAAATTCATTATTCAAAAAGCCAAAAGATTGTGATGGTCTTGGTTTGTTGAATATAGATGGCTAATTCTTTTGCAATAGTCTACTTGCGATTTTTTCCTCATTTTTTTATTTAATAAATGCATGCAGGAGGTGGAACGCATTTGCCCTCTCTGTCATAAGGAAATTTTAAACAAAGATGGTTTGACTGCCGGACAATTGTTTACGAAAGACCACCAAGAAATGAGAAAAGATGGAGAAAGATGGATGAAGGACACAGCAACTTCTTGTACAGTGGTCAGGGCTCTCATCATTACCATTATGTTCGCGGCAACATTTACCATTCCTGGTGGTAACAATCAAGATACAGGCATGCCAATCCTCTTGCATGACAAACTTTTTACACTCTTTATAGTAGCTGATTCTCTATCGCTATTTTCTTCCACGACTTCAGTATTAATGTTTTTAGGAATCTTTTCATCACGTTATGCAGAAGAAGACTTTCTTAAATCCTTGCCCAGAAAGATGATTATAGGCCTTTTCGCTCTCTTCTTCTCTATTGCAACTATGATGATAGCCTTTTCTGTTGCTCTTTTACTTATGTTACGTGGAAAATACCAAATCGTCGTTCCTATATATTATTATTGGTTTGGCTGGTATTCCGGTTATTCTATTTGTAGTGATGCAATCTCGCCTTCTTGTTGAGATGTTTAATTCAACCTATAGACCAGGCATCTTTGATAGAAAAATGGAGCCTTTGTTTTAAGCTTTTACCTTATTTGTTGTAATGTTGTATTAATATATGGCAAACTAAGCAGAATTGATGATTATTTTTCATTGGAACAAATAGCTGAACTTATGTGGTATATTTTGTAATTCCTATTTTACACTGATGTTCACACTATAATTTTATTGGAGTTTGATTTTTTTTTTAATGATTTAGGTAGTTATTCTTTCAAAGGAAAAATGATTTAAATCTCTAAAATTTTATATTCAAATTTGAGAATTTAGAGTGGGAAAAATGAATTAGATCTTCTTTGATACAGCTGCTTGTTTGGAAAAAGTTTCTATCTCAAAAATTTCATCTTATCCTATCTATTTTCCAAACGTCACTCAAATATAAATACTTTCAAATTAATACTTAACAACTTTATAATCATTACAACATTTTCTCTCATTTCCCAAAACCTAAAATATACTTAACTCAAAGCATATCATCACTATTTACAAATCATCTTACTACTATTCACAAAGTTCTCATCTCATCTCATTCCTCTAAAGGACTCAATAAATGATCTCAATCCATTTCATCTCATCTCATTCCATCTCATCTCAACATTGAAACACCATTTAAATACAAATAATTTTAAATTTTAAATTTTCAACTTTTCAACTTTTTTATCTAATCATTATAATTTTTTCAAACTTTCAAATAAAACATAAAAAATAATTCAATTTTTTCAAATTTCAAAACAAAAATTATATTAAAAAATTATATTTTAACAATATTGTAACTTTATAATATTTTTATTTAACTTTTTCTATATCATTTGTCAAAACTCTATAAAATATCTTAACTTAAATAATTTTATTATTATTCACAAATTATCTCATTATTATTCATAAATTTCTAATATTATTTCATTTGTAGCCTAAATTAGCTCTTATATAAGCTCAAGCTTGGGGGATTAAAATACATCGTACCAAAAGGAGACTGCCATTGGGTTCATTTCATTGGAAGATCTATTCGGCATTGATGGATATCAATTCTTTTTTAAACAACTTTTAGAATTGGAGTGACAAGAAAATAAATCGATTTCAAAATCAATATATGCATAATATTGCACAACTATATTCAAATGCGTACCCCTTGTCACCATTCCACAATGTTTATTACCCTTTAGTAGTGACAAAGATGAACCTCTCTAGTCTATATTTAATTTAACAGCACTGTAACTCTTTTTAGTTAGAAAAATGATTATACAATTATTATTATAATTCTCTATACAATTTTATTTTATATTATAGATGTTTTTATAAAATAACTTATAAAAAAAATATCGTTTTACATAATGCCATCAACTTAAAAGCATAATTATATATAAAAAATAATAATGTTATACATCATGTTAGAAAATACACAATAATAAAATGAAAAATTCAAAAGAAACTAAGAAATAGACGGATTGCTAACTAATACTATCTAATTAAAAAATAGCAACACACCACACCACCAATGGTGGTCCACCGTCAAAATTCTATTACATTATGTAAGATACGACATATTTATCATTATTGAATAATAAAAAATTATTTAATAAAAGATCATTTAATATCATAAATGTGTTACATCTTATATATTAAGATAAAAACAAAATAGTAATATGTTGTATAGAATTTTTTAATAAAAAAATTTATATATATCTCATCGTGCAGTACTTGCTTCTCAAAACCATTTTGGACACCGGAACTACCGACCGGCTAGCGAAACCCGTCGGCCGATGATAGAAAGACAAACACAACTCTCTTCGCTTTAAAACAAGGAAATTATTTGCGAAAAATTCTTCTTCTCACACTACTGTGAGAAGAAGCCCCAGCACACTGGGATTAAAAATATATATATATATTTACAAGTGGGATGGCACGAGTTCCGACTTTCCCCCGTAAATGTTCATTATTTGCACACTCTTTTTGGAGACTGCATGGGCACGCCCTAGGTGTTTTCAAAACGAATCGTTTGATTTAAGTGAAAAAGTGCCTGCCTCATCCCCTTCCTCAGCCCATGTCACTATCTCCTTCTCAAATCAAGTTTCCCTTCCTCAGCCCTATACTGAGGACTCTCTCTCTCTGTTCTCTGGTATTGCAGGAGCAGGCCGAGATAGGAAAAACGGTAGTAGATATGGCCGTAACGAGCCTCGGCATCTGCGCTCGCACTTCTTCGGCTTCTCTAAGCTTTCTAAGCTCACCGCCACGGGTATGGCCGTAGTGGATATTCCCTCTCTTTTTTATTCAATCGACGTTCTTGTCTTTCTTATGAATTAATAAATTATTGCTTCCACTGAAAGCTTCAAAGTTGATCAGAACGATCCGAAAATGTGAATTGGCTGCATTTATTTTGGGTAGTAGAGAAGAACTTACCCACTTAGACCGCATATTTCCTAATATATGAATTGCAGTTGCTTTATTCTCGCCATTACACACTTAGACCCACTTAGGTGCTATGTCGATGGTGGAAGAGGCTGACGATGGGCAGTGGAGGACTTGACCACTGCGACTCCGTCAAAGGTGGAGAAGGCCGGCGATGGGTAGTGGAGTATGCAACTCCGTCGATAGTGGAGGAGGCTGTCGATGGGCAGCGGACAGAGATTGACGAGAGGGCTTTCCATTTTCCGTAATTTTCGCTGTTTTGTTTCTGAAATATGAACTAGGGGCAGGTTAGTCATTCACTTGCCACACACGTGTGTCGTATGGATAATAAAGCAAAGCAGGGCTAACCAAACGCCCACTGTCTCGACCACAGCGCCACCACGGCCACGCCAAACCTCCATCCTCTCAAGAAATTACTGAATACTCGAACAGAAAGGAGGAAAAACCCGCGGTTTTGGTTTGTTTCTCTGCCTTCTCAGATCAGAATCTCACTTTAGAAAGCTCTGGAAATCATGGGCATAGCCACATCCACAGCCAGTGATTCTGTCAGAAGGTTCGGTTTCGCTTGACATGGAGGCACGGAGGCTCGCCATTCTCTCTTCCCATATCTGTCCTCTCGGTTCCAGTCAGCCTCGGGGTCGGACTCCCATCCCACTTTTTTCAACCCTCTCCTTTTCCGATTGCGCTTCTGATTCGGATGAGACTAAGCGGTTGCGTGATTCTCAGAAGAAGGTTCAGCAAAACGACTGCGTTTTCTGCAAGATTGTGTGCGGTGAATCACCAGCTCTCAAGGTAATTCGGCTTATTAGATCATTTTCGTTTGGATGCTGAGAAAATTCATGAAGAGTGGAAGAAAATTGAAATGCTATTTTCACGGTTTTTCGTATTTGGGTTTCGCAATTTGGAGAGCTTGCATGCAGAGAGCTAAGTTGAGAAGACAATTTGGTAATTGAAATTTAATGTGTAAATATAAAACACACACATACCGAATATCTGTTTGTCGTGTGCATATATGTATTTTCCTTTTCCAACGTTTTCCTAGTTACCAAACATTTGCCTACTTATTATTTTTGTTACTTAAGAGTCTCCTGGTAGTATCTCGAAGCATTGTGGACCTTTTTTTTAACATTTTTTTCAAGTGGTCAAATTTTTTTGCCATAATCATTGGATCATTAATTTACTATCTTTGTTTATCTGCGTGAAAAATTCACTGTGATCTCGTCATCGTGAAATCCTCTTACGTTTTTCTGCATTTGGAGAAAATATTGTTGATTATTTGCTGGCAAACCGCTAACTCTTATTACTTAGAAGTTTTTCTTGTGAAGAGGGGAAGAATAAGATTTTGAACCCCAAGTCCCCTACAGGAATTTTAATATGCTTGATCAGAGTTTTCTAAAGAACACCAAACGTTTGGAAAAGTTGGCAAGTTTCTTGACTTTTGATGCTTCAAGCACTTGTAGTTGCTAAAACTAGTATATCCCGTGTACGTGACTCAAGACCTAATCTTATGCTCAGCATGAACTGTAGGTGCCTCTTCATAACATGTTATGATGTGAAAATACATTCTCTATTCACTTTGGTTCCACTTTTTGTTACTCTGTTGAATTTGATTCTCACAGCTCTATGAAGACGATGCGTGCCTATGCATATTGGATACAAATCCTCTGAGCCATGGGTAAGGTATCATGCATCCAAGGTTCAATTAATCATTCTATTGCTAGGTGTGTTTAGTGCTACTTTGGGGTTCACTGTGTTTAATGTTCACCTCTCAACTTAGTCCACATACTTTTATGAGCATACATACCAATGCCGTACTGTTTTAATCATGAAGTAACTCTTAGGGATATTGCTTGTAGAGTTTCACTTTTTCCCTATGCTCTACCTAATGGAGATCTTAAAGTAAATCTCTAAGTATACTCAGTCTGTATACCATGCTGGCACTTATGCTGTCTCTTCACTCCTGATTGTTTTAATATTCAATGCAAAGTAACTTTTTTTTTTGATAAGTAAAAATATTATATATATCAAAAAAGAATAACCAAGTACACTGATGTATCAATGCAAAGTAACTTTTGTTCCTACAGATAGCTTGGAGAAGGTTTTCTATGATTATACGTTTTGGTTTAACCATGATAATTGTTTTTTAATCTCAATGATTATCACTTGACCCAAGTTATAGAGTTTCCTGCTTCCACCCAATATATGTCACATTGTTTAAAATTTGGTAATTAACTAATCCATTTGAGATGCTTCTTGTGTAAGTGATGCTAGTGACATTATTTTTTGACATAAGCTGAACATGTGAATCAATTTTAAAACTTTGAGATACAGGGCAAGGTTTTTGCTAGATGCTTATGCTGGGTTAGCAATTTAGGTCAAGTGCGGTCATTGTCTTAGCAAGTGGAATAAAAATAAAATTGGTCCGACTTCTATAATGCATTTGCTCAAATACTGCTTAATAACTATGTAAAACGGGCCTTTCTGAATGGCTTTAGAAAATTTCTAGCCTCTTAAGGAACTCTATGGACCAAAGCCCAAAAGAAACTTGTTTTTGGAAAAGTGTAATTATAAGAAGGTTTCAGCTAGCTTAGCCAGTAAAAGTTTTTGGTGTTATAACTAGGATCAAGGTTTTAGGTTCGATTCCTTGGGTGTAAGTAATTTTTTTTTTTTATAAGTAATGTGAGAAATTTCTAGGGGCCACGTCCTATTAGTGAAAAGTCAATGATTTACCATCGGTGTGATTTGGGTGTGTTACGTTGGTCCTGGATTTAACCGGGCAAAAGACATGATGTGTTTGCACAGTCTCCAAGGTCCCCTGTCCTAAAAATAAAAAACAAAAAATAAAATACATAAAAAGGATCGAGGCTTAGAAAGATGGGAGATAACTGCATTTTATTGTTTAACTCATATGCCCACTGGCCTTTTTTTTTTTTTTCTAAGGAAAAATCTGAACATCTAAAAGTAAATATACCATAATGCAAAGCACATAATTATAATGTCTACTAATATTTCTATCTGGAGTTTAAGGTAGAACTTTAGAACTAACTAGATTATTAGGAGAATCAACCTCTAGATTGCTGAAAATTGACCCTTTTACATTGTTAAGTACATAAAGACCCACTTGGTATGGTTGCAAGTTCAAGATGCTTATTTGGTCTAAAAAATTTTGTTGGATGCCTTATCAAATGTAACATTTTATTTAGTTCTCAGATTTTTTTGGTTGCTACTAGAAACTCTGTGGACAAACCTGGCATCATATAATTATAATGTCTACTAATATTTCTATCTGGAGATTAAAGTAGAGCTTTAGAACTAACTAGATTATTAGGAGAATCAAACTCTAGATTGCTGAAAATTGACCCTTTTACATTGTTAAGTACATAAAGACCCACTTGGTATGGTTGCAAGTTTAAGATGCTTATTTGGTCTCAAAAATTTTGTTGGATGCCTTATCAAATGTAACATTTTATTTAGTTCTCAGATTTTTTTGGTTGCTACTAGAAACTGTGTGGACGAACCTGGCATCATATAATTATAATGTCTACTAATTTTTCTATCTGGAGATTAAAGTAGAGCTTTAGAACTAACTAGATTATTAGGAGAATCAACCTCTAGATTGCTGAAAATTGACCCTTTTACATTGTTAAGTACATAAAGACCCACTTGGTATGGTTGCAAGTTTAAGATGCTTATTTGGTCTCAAAAATTTTGTTGGATGCCTTATCAAATGTAACATTTTATTTAGTTCTCAGATTTTTTGGTTGCTACTAGAAACTCTGTGGACAAACCTGGCATCATATAAGCATATAACCTCTTCTTAAGCTCGCTAGAGATGACAACACTAGTTTTCGCTCGAGAAATGGGAAATATAATGGTGGAGGATACCCACTTGAAATTGTGGGAAAAGGATGCTAAGTATTGATTGTCAAAAAATAAAAATTATGCCCAAACCAGTGTTCCATATCACACTTTGTTTTTGCTGTCTTTTTATTTTTTTTTGACATATCCACATATCAGATACATAATAATATCAGTATATGTAAGGTATGTTGAAGTTTCTGCAATTCCTAGGTACCTGGATTCAAAAGTATCCCTATTGCCAAATTTTTAAAGCCAAAGATTTGCATTGTCCTTGAGTTTTGACATCATTCTTTCTCTTATTTATTGCATTTTCATGTTTTCTTTGTTCCCCAGGCATTCTCTTATCATTCCAAAATCTCATTTCTGCTCCTTAAAAGCTACTCCACCACATGTAAGTAATTCTCAATGGAAACTGTCGGTTTGTATTAAGCCAATGTGCTATTAATCACGTTGTAATAAGCATATATGGATACAATCTGTCTGCATTATGTATATAGTGTTGTCATGAATGGTCTAGAGTTTTTATTAAGTACATGGATACAACCAGTTTGCATTATGTGTATAACACCTTCCCGAATTGTGTATTGTAGATATTCATAACACACGAATGTTTCCACTGTGCCTTCCTACGGAACATTTTCACATTTGATGGTGTACATGGCTAATCTTTCTGACATATATTCCAAAACACAGTGTTTGTAATCACGGTTGCAAAATCAAGGGTTAAAAACCCCCCCAAAAAATTGAAGCCAAAATTACAAGTTTGGTGAACCTTATTTGACCAACAATTAGTGCAGTTTGGTTGTGAGACATGAGCATGTGGAAACTCGATTTAAGATTGTGTAGTTAGTAGGAAAAAATGTGAATAATAACGGGAGGTTATCATATATCAGCTTCTGCTTACTACACAACCTTAATGTAACTACATTAAGGAACAAAAGATATAAAAGAAGGCTCTTCACAGCCAGTTTACATAAGAAGCATCAACTTGCAGCTGGCCTCCAAGTTTGTTTCACAGCATTTCTTATTTATGATGCTTTTCACCTACTTTACCTTTACCTTTTCAGATTTGGAGAGATTATATAATTCATGGTTCCTCTAAGAAATTTATAATAGTAATAATGATAATTAAAGTTATGGCAAACCAAAATCAGATATGCTGGATTTCTTGTCACAACGATACAGGAGGTGATGACCTGAGTCTGTAACAGAACTTTCAAAGTTTCCAATCTGCCTTTTGTACCAAAATCACTGTGAAGATATGCATACTTCACCTCCAGTTCCATGGTTAGATAGTTGCTAAAGAAAGAAGCTCGTTCATAGATTATATTTTTACTATAGTCCCAACAAAGTTCTAATATGATCCACATCACCCTCGTCCTCTCCTCTCTCCCCTTTTGGGTAGGTATTGTTGATGATCAATCACTCAGTTCCTTGAATACACTGAAATGTGTGGGGATTTTTACTATGATGCATGTCTGCTTACCTGTGTAAAGTTAATTAAGAACCATACTTTTGTTGAGAGGAGGCTGACAATTGTTAGTTTGGAGCTTGACCCTCTTGGTAGGTTTCAACTCTCAATTTTTGTACATTTACTTGCTGAAGTTGCTTGAGAAATCTACATATCAAAAAAGAAGTTGCTTGAGAAATCTATTAATGCGTTATACAAACAGTACGGCTCTACCCAAATTTGTCTCATATATAGACATAAATATATCTCCCTGTGCGTGTGGTTGGGGTGGGGGGAGTCCAAGTTGAAATTCTTCTTGAATGGCTCCTGGTTAACTTTTGTGCAGGTGATAGCTGCAATGTGTTCGAAAGTGCCTTTTATCAGCAGTGCAATAATGAAAGCTACTGGTTGTGGTGTGTATTTATATTTCACTGCTATTACTATTATGTATTCTTTTTTTCATTGATCAAAATATGAACTGTCACCTACATGATTACTTTTCTATAATGTTTTCTATAATGCTTTTGCTGCTTGGAGTACCCCCAGCCTATGTGAATTTGATTGTTCATTAGAAATGGTTGGTGGTTGCTATGTTTTGGCCCATCAGGTTGACTGTCTATAAATCTTTTAGGCCCATGACCTAACTCCAAATATGACCCATCTATTTTGGTTTGGAAAGATTTATTATCAACTGAAGCCATGAAGAAATCCATATATATGATTTCTATTAATCATGTACTCATATTATAAGCTGTTCACTTAAAGACAATAGAACTTTCATGTTCTTCTCTTGTAAGTCAAACATAAAGAACTTTAAAATAGAATCACACTGGTAAAGAATGATTTTAATCACTAGTATAACTTTTCCACTGATTGGTTTGCTTGTAAAAAAAATGTTAAAAACTTGCATGACGCAAAAAGGGAAATACTATGATTAAATTCCTTGAGTCCCATGTGTTGGAATAAAATTTCTCTTATTAACTATCAAAAAAAAAAAAAAAAAACTCCTTGAGTGCCATGTGTTGTTCACTCATGTTAGATTTGACAATTCTATTAGTTTCTTTAATGTTCGCTCTTGTGAGAGGGCATTACTATGATATATGAGAAACAACATTATTGGAATAAAGTATACCTATAAGGATTTACTAGTCTTTTTGGCTTCTCAACCCATGATATAGGTCTCTGTCCCCTTCAATTAGCCATTTTTCATCTGTAGGGGGGAAAAGGAAAAGGAATGCAGATGTGAGGTATAACAGCTGTACATTTGTGTGGATAGTTGCCCAAACTCTTATACCATTAAAAGAAATTTTACAAATCAGAAGATCATATGTAATAAAAAAGTATAGATAGAAGCCTGTTAAAAAGCCTGGTACAAGAGAAGCATAAATTTAACCAGAACAAGCTAAATGCTAAAATTATAAAGATCCAAACACTCCATATGTCCTACACCATAGGGTGCTCCATTCAATTTGACACCAGATGTAGTTCATATATCTGTCTCTTGGTTTGTATGTATGTGTATTATATCCCATAAGATGCTTTTAGTTTATTTATTTGTTACTTTTTGTAATTGTTGCAAAAATCCAACTCCAAAGGATGGTACCCCTGCCCAAACCTGGCCCTTCCCTATTGAAAGGGGAGAGCTAACTATTCACTTTGATGGCCTGAATGATATAATCCATGAAGATATATGTAACACCTCCTATAGGAAGTAGTCTCTAAAGCATTGTTTGTGCAATTTTACACCTTGGTACTGCTTACATTGACTGACACAAACCTTGTAAAAGTGGTCCTCTACTTTGGATTTACCTCTCCAAAACGACGTAATTATGGTGGGAACTCAATAAAGCAACTGAATAGCTATTCAAAGTGAGTGTAGACATCATGTACAATGCTCATTGATGGAGAGTTTGTGCTAAAAATTGAGTGGGCTATCCTAGATCTATTGAATATTTCTCTAGCACTCTTTAAAGTTCATGGCAATATATTAGACAATAGAGAGCCAATCTATAATTTCATTGAATGTTGACAAGTATAAAGTTTTAAACCATTTACTAACATTCAAGCAACTTGCTTCCTCAAAAAAAAAAATTGCCTTTCTGGGTTTGGGGGGAGGGGACACCTTTGCCCTTCCTCTGGATTCAAAAAGTCAAACTGTAAATGATGCTGGATCACTCCAATGCACTGCAAATGTAACTGTAAGGGGAATATTGTATCACTAAGAAACTTTTCTGTAAGTTTTTCATGCAGATTCATTCAACTTGTTAGTAAACAATGGCTCAGAAGCATAATTTCAATAATTAACTGTTTATAGTATTTGTATGAATATTGTAACCCTGTGAAAACTTAACTGGGAGTTTTCCATACAGATTCGTTCAACTTGTTGGTTAACAATGGTGCAGAAGCTGGCCAAGTAATATTTCACGTAAGTACTGTTGTTTTTAATTTTTTTTTTATATATATATATATATATATAGTCAAGTAATGATTTATCATCAGTTAAAGGTTGAAGTTTTATGTATCTCTTGACAACTGAATGCGACAGGAGCGCTGTTGTGCCTATCACTGGGGATGATGATGTTTTTACTATTTAAGCGAGACTTTTTCTTTAAAGTACACCTAGGAAAATGGTCATGCTAATATTTCTATATGATATGGAAATTTCAGACTCATATTCATATCATTCCTCGTAAAGCACGAGACTGCTTGTGGCCTTCTGAGGTATTCATCGCTTGTTCATATATGTTAATCCTGGGAGAAACAACTTCCATTAGAGATATGTTAACGATAAAGATTTGCAGAGTTTGCGGAGGCATCCCCTAAAGTTGGACCAGAATACTTTTAAACTTGTCAATTGTGTTCAAGAAGAGCTATCGCCAGCGGGAAACACTGAAGATGGCAACGATTGAGGATCTGCTCTTGCTAAAATTTAGTGTCATCCTGATGCGGTTGTAATTTATGCTATGATGGTATGTGCCTTTTTGCATATATACAGATCTTGACTTGCAGCAATAGGCCCTAGTACTCTGTCTCTGTTTCTTTTTCAGTTCTGTAAATTTTGTGATAAATCGAAAGGGATTGTGTGTTAAGTTTTACACATGTACACAGTCAAATAGACAGAGAGACGCACAGACAGGTAGACAATATGAGATCTTTTGGCTGGAAATTGCATGGCTTTCGCTTTAATAGCTATTACTTGAAACTGCTCACTGCTATTGATATTGCCATTGCTATGAATTTTTCATTGTCTTATTTGTGTTTTATGTTCAAGATTTAATTATAGAGTTTAAGGGACTAGTCAATGAAAGTGAGATTTAGGAGTGGTTTGGATTCAGATATGAGTTTGAGATGGGTTGAGATGGTTTGTGACTAGTAGAATAAAAGTTGAATTGTTTATTATATTTTGTGTGGAAATTTAGGAAAGTTGTAATAATGAGATGAGATGAGTTGAAATGAATTTTGAATGCAAACGAGGCCTTAGTCTCTTCTGCTGCATTTTTTGGAGAGACCATTCTTTATTAGTGCTTGACATCTATCACTGTCCATTAAAATCCAAGTCAAAATGAGCAAATCAGCCTACTATACTTTCAAGATTTGGGTTCGGTGTGCCCTGATTGTTAGAACCTCTTGTCAATGTGATTCAGTTGGTGATTTTGGACAAACCAACAACATTGATTGAGAGAGAGAATTTGCATCAGAAATGAGGGAATCGACTAATGAGCAACCCGGCCTACGTGACATGCAAAAGACATTCTGTTTTCCTAGGCGGAAAATGATGATATATTATTACTTGATTTATATGCTGAAGTGCTAAAAAATACCGATTATTAAAATTAATTTTCTTCTCCTTTTCTTGGCAAAACTGTTAAAAGGGTTGGAAGACTAGATTGGTACCCGCTATTTAAGTCTTGATCATGATAACATTTTGTACTGTCTATCAGAAGAGGCCTAGACGACAAAAGGTCAGATAAATGTTCGTCCGAAACAGACTTGAATCATCGATTTGATCTCAATCCCACGGGATGAAGTGGGCGTTAAGCTGTGAGCAATGATAATAATAAACGTGAATCTTATCATGGTGTTCATGAAGAAAAAACTGTGCTTGTCAACTGCAAAATCAGATCATTTATATATAGACACTAAAAAATGTAAATCTATGGGATATGATCTATACAAAGTGGTGGGACCAAAGGATGGAGTAACACTAATTATATTTTGTAAGAAATTTTTTGTAGTTTTAGGAGAAATTGTCAAGATTAATAGTTGAGAGATGATTGTAAGTTGGGTGGTAGTTCAAAGGAAACTTGTATATTGAGTTCTATTAGTTATAGGTCGATAGGTAAACATATAATTTATTATAGAGTAACGCTGGGTAAAAGTCTATTAATGAAATGGGCGCGTTCATTTCTTGAGAAGGAGAGAGTCTTCAATGAAGCTTTGGGCAGGAGTTAATGTTTTACATACAACTCGTTGGGCGGGAACCCATGAAACTGGGTGGCAGAGGACCAACACAACGCGACAGATTCCCCCTTTCTTTTTCATATTGATTGAATCACCAGACTTATTAACGAGGCAATCTCCGTTTTCAAATTCGTTTTTTTATTTTTAGATCCTTATTCTACTTAGACCGGTTCAAAGAAAACGGAGCAACAACGTCTACGTCTTAGAAGACTGCAAATAGCAAGTCTTCGAGCTCTTCAATGGAGGACTAGATGATTGGCTGATCAAACGACCAGCAATGTAGCACTCAAGATTAGTCACCCACTCCGATAGCGAACCAGGGTAGGAAGAACAAAGTTGTATATTTCAGCGTGAAAACATTAGACAATACCTTCTCGATTTTTTTTTTATATTTTTATAATCGCAAAGAGTACAAAAGCCAATTGTTGTTTACTTCGAAGATCATAAAGGCATCCCTTGTTAGAGAGAAAATTCTAAAAGAAGAATCCATTGATATTTTCCAATGTTTCTGTTTCTCAAACAAATATCAATGAAGCTTTGTTCACTACGCTCTGCATATTTTCATGTCATTTAGATTCCCTCCCCCTTCTCCTAATCTAGCTAGCTTGTCTCATAAAAAGTCCATGAAACTTCCTAAAAGACTTTGATCTAACGTGTTGAGCCCGAGCTTCCTTTTCAGGCAGGCGAGGCGATCTAGAACTAGGTCGTGATGTGGGCGATCGTTCACAGTTTTGCTTTTCCTTGCCATGGAGTCACCGTTTTGCTTGTCGTGGAGTCGAGGCGATCTGGAGCTACAAAAATGCACAATGAGATTCTTGGAGCAGTACTTCTATGTTTTCTTGTTTTTTAAATTATATGACGTGGCATCCCGCCACGTTAGGATGGTGACTTTGCGGGCGAAATGTACATAGTAGGACTCAAAAATAAATCCCACTAAGGCACTACAAAAATAATTTTTTTATACTTTTTATGATGGGGTAACAAAAAGACTGTACGAAACTTGTATATTTAGTTTTATATGACGAGACTTGTATATTTGGATAATGTATATATCTATTCTCTTAATTATAAGATCTAGAACAATCTTTAAAAAAATTCTGATGACATAATTTTTTTCATGTTAATCATATTAATAGTGTGTTTGATATGCTTTTTTTTTTTTTTGATAAACGAAATTCATTCATAGATCAAATAATAGAAGAAAAACATATCATGTCCCATAAACCAAATAAAAAACTGCTAATTACATCAATTCAAAGTCTATAAGCACCCTATTAGAAATAAAATCCAGATAAGAATGCCACCATTGACATGTATCTCCTATCCATTTAGCATGTTGAGCTAGTAGGTGTGCTGCCTCATTCCCTTGCCTTCCCACTTGAATGGCATCAACCATCTGAAAACAATATAACAAATGCTGAATCTTCATTATCAAAGGTCCTTGAGATGTTAAATTTCTACCTTGAGAATTTATGGCTTCAACAATCATCAAAGAGTCCCCATCCGGTTGTAACTTTGTAAATCTCTTGTGTAAAATCATATGTAACCCTCTTAATGCTGCTAAAGCTTTAATATTATTCACTGAAAAAAATTCCCAACTTCCTTCATACTTGAAGCAAACAAAACAGTCTATTTATTATCTCTAAGGATTATCCTCACCCCAGCAGCTCCCATCTCCCTAAAGAGAGCTCCATCAAAATTGATTTTAACATAGTTGATTGGTGGCGATTTCCATGACAAAACCCTTTCTTTTCTCACGACTTCTCTAGACTCCTTGATAAAATTAAAGCTAGTTGCATACTCAATACAATGATCAATACATACTTCAATGGATCCATTTATGGTCTCAAATAAGCTTTGATTTCTAAACTTCCACACACACCAATCAATGGTAATAAATAATGGAACCAAAGACATTATTTTCCATAAGATTCCACACTAATCCATCAAAGCATGTAGCAATAGAGAATAAATAAAACAATTGGCTACAACGAGATAACCAAATTTTAGTTACCTCTGAGCATAAACACGAGGCATGAAGCTGATTCTCTATTTCAACATTGCAAATTCCACCACACTTTCTGTCAAAACACCCTGCTTCAACAGGTTTAACTTTGTGGGTAGACTATTTCGACTAGCCCATGCAAAATTCTTGACCTTTAGGGGAAGATCCAAATGCCACAAATTTTTCCAAAAAGTTGAACACCTTCTAGACTCCAAACTTTCCATGATCAGATTTTGAATGAAGACCCAACCCAAAATGATAACCAGATTTGACAGTGTATTGTCCACTCTTATTTTCTCCCCAAACAAACTTATCCATAGCCCAAAAATGCAAGGGAGTTTGTAAAATGGAAACTGCCACGTTAGGGGAAAAACTTTTTGTATCGCATGACACTGCTTAGCTTGTGCATCAAATAACAAACTTACTGAAGCGTTGAAGGGAGTAAATTAGAGCATGGAACCTCAAGAGGTTCCGCCCAAGCAGAAACCCATCGATCAGACCACACATTGATGCTCTCCCCACTCCCAAGTCTCCAATAACACCCTTTTTTAAGATATCCTTTGTTGTACATAAACTCTTCCAAGCATAAGAGGAATTAGCATGGAAATCAAATTGTAAAAAAGAAGTATTTGGGAAATACCTTACTTTCAACACCTTTGTCACCAATGAATATGGATTTGTCACGATTCTCATCCTTGTTTTGCAAGAAGTGCATGATTAAATTTGTCATGATTCTCATCCTTGTTTTGCAAGAAGTGCATGATTAAATAGTTCCAAATCTTGAAATCCCATACCTCCATGCAATTTAGAAGTATACAATTTATTCCAACTAAGCCAATGCATTTTACATTCTGATTCTCTTTGACTCCACCAAAAATGAACTAACGTATGTTCCAATTCTTTACACAACACTTTGGGCTGCTCGAAACAACTCATAGTAAAAGTAGGAAGAGCTTGGACCACAGCTTTAATCAATGTCTCCCTACTCGCTTGCGATAACAATTTTTCTTTCCACCCCTGCAATTTATTCCATATACTCCTTCAAGTTTTGAAAAGTAACTATTTTGGAGTGCCTTACAAAGGATGGTAATCTCAAATAACGATCATGTGCTTGAATAGAGACCACATGCCATATATCCTTTATAGCTTCCACTTCTACAAGATTCACATTTCTGCTTAGCAATAGTTCAGTTTTTCCAGGTTTAATTGATGTCCGAAAGCCCCTTCATAAATCTGTAACAACCTCATAAGCATTTCATTTTCGGCCACATTAGCTTTGCAAAACAATAAACTATCATCAACAAAAAAAACTGGTTAATAACTGGAGCGAAGAACAAATGGCTAATAACTGGTGCAACATTACATATTTTAATCTCCGTTATAACCCTCCTTTGCACGACATCCTGAATAAGAGCAGATGATCCTTCCACACACAACACAAAGAAGTAGGGTGATAAATGATCTCCTTGCCACATATCCCGTGAAGGAACAAATGATGAGGAAGGTACATCATTTATTAAAATCTGATAAGAAATTGAAGAGATACATGACAAAAATATGTTAATAAACAGATTTAAAATAATTTTTTTATAATTTTATTGAAGAATAAGCAAAAAACTACTAGGTTGGGTTTGAATAGATAGTTTAGATGACATGTGATGAGATATTTTAAATAGTAGTTGAATAAAATATTGTTAAAATATATTTTTTAGTATTATTTTTATTTTAAGATTTGAAAAAATTGAATTGTTTATTATATTTTTATATGAAAATTTAAAAAAATTATAATTATTAAGATGAGATGAGATGAGATGACGGTTGTATATCCAAACTGAGCCATGCATCACAATACGTATGAATGCAAATAATCCAATATTACGACAAAAATCTTTCCAAAAAAAAAAAAACATTTACGACAAAAAAACATATCCATGAATTACCTAATAATTAGTTGCAGAAGATGCATAGTTTCAAATTTCAGTAGTTGTTTGTTTTGTGAGAGAGAGATAGAGAAAGGGGTCAATCCGTGTATTCGAAGGGTCTTCTCCAAAGGTCGCTTTCTTCCCTTTCGCGTTACTTCTTCCGAATTCTCTGTAACCTTCGGAACGAGTTCCGTCTGTCTCTCTTCCTACCCATTTATATACGTTTATATACACTCCTATACAGTGTTGGGAAATCTCTGGAAACCGAGATTGCTGAGAGAGAGATACAGACAGAGACATAGAGAAGAATGAGGGCGAGTGCGGCCTTCTCATCGGCCAAACAAGCGGAACAGTGTAGGCAAGATGGCAACTTGTACTTCAAGAAAGATCGTTTTGGAGCGGCCATCGATGCTTATACCGAGGTATAGTTCAAATGATGTGCGACTATTACCCATGGGTTTGGTTTGTTTATTCAATTCTTGGATTGGTGATCAATTTTGGAGTTTCTATGCATTTCCGTTTTCAATCTTTGTTCTTCATCTTATTTGTTTTCATTTTATTTTTCTGGGTGGTTGGGTCGGATTTGAAGGCGATTACGCTATGCCCTAAGGTTTCTGTGTATTGGACGAATCGTGCTTTGTGCCATCGCAAGCGGAAGTATGTACGGTCATTAACACTCTTCATTTTCTCCCTCTATCTCTTTCTTCTTCTTTTTTTGGCTAATTTTTTTGTTTCTTTTTCTTTTTCTATTGAGTTATGTCTTTTAATTTGATTTTGGTCTGGATTCCACTGGGTGCTTCGTTTATTTCTGTAGTGATTGGCCAAAAGTCGAGGAGGACTGTCGGAGAGCTATTGAGCTTGACAACAATTCTCTCAAGGTTTGGAATTGTTTTCCTTTAACGACTTCATGACTTGTATTTTAACTTGTCACGTTGTTTCTTCTCTTTTGATAGATGTCAATCATAATTGACCGTTGACAATGAAAAATCAAATGTAAAGAGGAAAGTGTTATAGCCAACCGGGTCAATCGCCCATTCATGATATTTTCTCTATAGGTGCTTTGGTTGTGTTTGTTGATAGTTGAATGTGCTGCCAATGTAGACTTATATTTAGAAAGAGCAGTTTAAGTTGTGTTGAGAAATTCATTTGGAGCTTAGATTATGCATCAATTATCGTCCAGTGTACTTTTTACTTACATAAAAAAAGATTGTGCGTCAATTATTCTGAGATGTTGTAAGTAGTTATATACGATTCACAATAAAGTTTAGAACTATTAGTTTTGAGAGGATGCCTTCCAAATTATCTCTTAGTAGGTTTTTAAAAAGGTTAATCAACAATTTTTCCAAAATTTTAAGCTGATTGAAAGATGCGGGTTTAAGCATTTAATTAATATTCTAGAGAGCTCCTGACATATGGATTCACTTCACCCTATATATTTGGGCCCACTCGTGGATTAGAATCAATAGATCAGATCTTTTTTTCCCAACACTAAAAGTTATTCATATGATGAGTACCACATAGTCATCTACATTCTTCGGCACCTTATATTTTTTATTGGATTTTCAAATATTAGGTTTATATAAACATATATGATGTTTATCATGGCTTCAGCGGTTCTTTTATTTATTATGATCATCCATTTGGGTAAATGGGGGCCTTGGTTTTCAAACATTCGACAGTGCTGTATCCATGCTTGGTTTGCTACTTCACTTTGTCTTGTTTGTTTCTCATGCTCTTTCAACTTCAGAAACCTGAGTTATATCTCATATATACAAATGGGAGCTTCCTTCTCATCTTGTAAAAGCATGTATGCGTGCATGTTTCAGCATGTGTGCAAGGATGATAGGGTCATGTTCTTTGTCTGTGATCCTGGAATTGTTTTTCCCTTCTTGTTACAATTGATGGTATCATGATCCAGAGGCATTTTGAGGATCTGTGTGCACACAAATTCATGCGTTTGTTTTTGGAGCTCATTTGCCCTATCAAAAGGATGCTAAGATCATGTGTAATTGTGTCTCTTTGAGTGTCTGACAATGCAGAGCGATGTTGTGGATGATTTTCATGGTTTGCTCACCTTCCCTCCCCCATGGGCAATTGTGTGCTTGCATAAAGGATGATGCACTTCATGTCATGAAAAGATGTTAACATCATGATATGAAGTATTGGGATGGGTTTTGCATGTGGAGGTTTTGCAATTTTTCTTTTCCTGTTGTAAAGAACAATAGGATCATGCTGGAGGATGATCATATCATCCTTTGGAGGAGGCCTCATGGCTAATATGTGAGTGAGTGTGTTTGTTTGTGTCTGTGTCTCTATGCATGAATGAACTTAAATTTTAAGATCCTTTCATGCTCTCGTAAAAGAATTGTAGCATCATGCTATGTGGTATGGTACCGTAGCTTTTACACACATGTAACATTTCTGGACTTTTGGGGTCATGTTACCTTATGTAACCGAGTTAGGATAATTCTGTGGAAGAGGACACTTATGGGTTTTATGTGCAAGTGCATGTGTGAGGAGGTATTTTTCCCCCTCTTTGAGAATGTTAAGATCCTAATAAGGGGGAGAGTTCGTCTTGAACTTTTTGTAATGCCTTAATTATGGAATTACACTATTTGCAGGCTCAATTTCCGTTCTTTTTTTGGCCTTTTTAGACATGGGTGTAGACTAGATGTTCTGATTGGGGTTACTTTTTTTAGAAACAAGGGGTTCTTAATAATATAAGCATATTATGGTGGAGAAAGAATCTGAAATGTAAAGTTATTTCTTATTTCTGATGAAGAATCTAGGCATCTCATTGTCTTCTTATGACTCTCCTAAGAAACAGCAAAGGGCTCTCTATATAGCTTGAACATAGTGAGTTGGAAAAGAATCAATTCAAACCATTGTGCTGGTGGAGAATCTCTTCAACTTTTCTCCTCTTCAGGTTAGAAGCAATATAAAAATTGATGGATGGTTTTTCTATGGCTTTCTTTCAAGAGTGTTGGGACATAGTGAAGATGCAGATTTTCCATGCTTTTCATTCTAATCTTAGCTTTGAGAAGTCATTAAACGCTACGCTACTTTCATTGCACTCATCCCAAAGATAGTCGGCACCCATGACTTGAAAGACTTCCGGCCTATTAGCTTGGTAGGTGGGATCTACAAAATCATTTCAAAGGTATTAGCTAATCATATGAGTTTGGTGATGGACACACTCATTTCCAAACCTCAAAATGCTTTCGTTCGGGGTTGGCAAATTTTAGATTCAGTTTTGATAGTAAATGAGTGTTTGGACAACTGGTTAAGAGAAGGCCTTCTAGGGGTCCTTTGCAAGCTAGACATGGAAAAGGCTTCTGACCATGTGTGTTGGGACTTTCTTTTCTATATGCTTAGAAGATGTGGCTTTGGGGATAGGTGGTGTGAATGGGTTCAACATTGTGTTTCTACCACTCGGTTCTCGGTATTAGTCAACGGAAAATCTTGTGGTTTTTTTCAGACTTAGAGGAGTTTGCGTCAAGGGGATCCGCTATCACCTTTCCTTTTTGTTATAATGATTGAGGCTTTTAGCCGCATGGTGGAGGTTGCAGTAAGGGGGGGATCTTGCAGGTTTTTCGGTGGGAAACAATAGTAATGGTGTCAGCTCCATCTCCCACTTACTTTTTGCAGATGATACACTCATCTTTTGTTATGCCATTAGTGAACAGATTCAAACTCTAAGGGCAATTCTATTATGCTTTGAAGCGGTTTGGGGACTCAATGTGAACTTGGAGAAGTCGGAGTTAGTACCAGTGGAGGATGTGAGTAATATTGCTTCTCTATCAGAGTTGTTGGGTTGTGAAATTGTCTCTCTTCCTATGAAATATCTTGGACTTCCTTTGGGGGCATCATTCAAAACAAAGAACATTTGGGATGGGGTGGTAGAGAAGATTGAGAAAAGACTATCGGGGTGGAAGCTGCTATATCTATCAAAAGGGGGGAGATTAACTCTTATAAAAAATACCCTCTCCAACCTCCCCACTTACTATCTTTCTTTATTCCCATTACCGGTGTGTGTGACAAACCGGATTGAAAAGTTGTTTAGAGCATTCTTGTGGGGTGGCATGAGGGAGGAAACTAAATTTCACCTTGTAAGTTGGCCAAGGGTGAGCTGTCCAATTGCGAATGGTGGGCCAGGAGTGCGAAATTTGAGTACTTTTAACAAGACACTCCTTGGAAGTGGTTGTGGAGGTATCAAATGGAAGAGAACTCGTTGTGGAGAGCGATTATTGATCACAAGTATGGTAGTGTGTGGGGGAGATGGTGCTCTAAGGAGGGTAGGGGGTCTTATAGAGTAAGTTTATGGTTTATTAGAAAGGGGTGGAACACTTTTGAAAAACATATTAAGTTTGAGGTGGGTGATGGAGCAAGAACCGGCATTTGGTTCGATGCTTGGAGTGAGGAGAGCCCTCTTTACACTGCATTTCCAGTAGTTTTTAATTTGGCAGAAAATCAGCAAGCTGCAGTTTCAGATTTGTTGTGTCCTGCAAATGGGATGGTAACTTGGAATGTCATTTTTACTAGAAATGCTCAAGATTGGGAACTTGAAGAAATGGCAGATTTTTATAGCTACCTGTATTTAGCAAAGTTAGGAGGTAATGGAGGTGATCGTATGTTGTGGATACTCACGGGGGGAAAAAAGTTTACTGTCAAATCTTTTTATAAGGCTTTGACAGTTCAACAGCCCACATTCTTTCCGTGGAAGAGCATTTGGAAGGTTTTAATGCCGTCTAAAGGTGAGTTTTTTACTTGGACAGCTGCACTTGGGAAGATATTGACGGTTGATAGATAACCTAAGGAAGCGGGGTATGGTGGTCACGGAATGGTGCTACATCATGTGTAAAAGGAATGGGAAATTGATAGATCACTTGCTTCTACATTGTGAGGTGGCTGGGGAGTTATGGGCTGGTATTCTCAATAGAGCTGGGCAATGCCTAAGAGTGTGGTGGAACTACTAGTGTGCTGGAACAGAAGGCACAATAGCACTCAACTGGCAGCAGTGTGGCGAATGATACCTTTGTGCTTAATGTGGTGTTTATGGTCTGAAAAGAATGATAGGTGTTTCAACAACGAGCGTGCAGTGGGGAAAATCTGGAATTTATTTGTATTCACTCTTTTACAGTGGTTTTCTGCTATTGTACTGAAGGGTGGGAATGTCCATGGGTTTCTATCTTCTTTTCAGCTCAATAGAATGTAATTAAGTGTCTCACTTTTTATACTTCCTGTGTACTTGGGCATTGTCTGGTTTCATCCTCTTCAATAAAGATTCGTACTTATCAAAAAAAATATATATATATAAGAAATTCCTTATTTTCTACCGATGATGATTGGTATGAAAGACAAGAAGGGGCTGTTGCTGACTAAGGATCTAGGCATCTCATAATCTTTTTCTTTTTATGGTTCTCATAATAGACGAGGGCTCTCTTTATAGTGTGAAGGTATTGAGTCAGGGAGAGAACAAATTGAAAACATTTTGATGGTGAAGATTCTCTGCAACTCTTCTTCTTTTGCAAGGTGTGGAAAGTTGTTGGTAGCAGTGTAATCCTGATGATAAGATTGTAAATATATTACCACAGCCATTGGCTGCGCAGACCGTCTAATGTCATTGCTATATGCTTTAGTTTATTGTTAGTATTAAGATATTTTATCTCGATTGAGGGCTCGTTTAAACACTTAGAATATCTCGGAATATCTGTGAATAGTATAAGAGTTGAATAAAAAGTTGTTTTATTGAGTTTTGGGAAAAGATAGAGAAAAAGATGAATAAAAATATTATAAAGTTTAAATATTGTTTGAATATAATTTTTTAATATTATTTTTGTTTTGAAATTCGAAAAAGTTATATTGTTTTTTATATTTTGTTTGAAAGTTTGAGAAAGTTGTAATGATTAGGTAATGATTAGATGAAAAAGTTGAAGATTTGAAATTGAAAAGTGTTTTGTGTTTGAGTGATGTTTCGAAAGGAAATATCTGAGAATACCTTGTAACACAAACAAGGCCCGAATCTTCATGATCTCAGAGAGGTCATTGACAATTTGCTAAATCACAGGCTCATTATTTGTTGGGACTTGCATTACTACAGAGACAAGAATTTGTTGAAGGAATCAAAGAGCTGCAGAAGGTATGAAGTACTTTGTGTCCTTTATTTGTTTTTTTATAAGTAAACGATTATATTGATATGAATAGGCATAGCCCAAGTACACAAGATGGTATACAAAAGGTAACAACTATACAAATCGATTACTTTGTGTCCTTTTTTGCTCTTGAATATTTGTATTTGCAGTTGCCATTGGCCTGACAATTTTTCTCTATTGGTAAGCATTGGGTGAACTTTTTTACCGTGTTTTTATGCAAACATTTTAATTCTCGTTTAACTGTGGATTCATAGACCAGATACATCTCGTTCCCCAATTCTATGCTTGTTACCATTCTTGTTTAAGCTTGTTGCATTCGAACTTGTTACTGCAACTAATGTGCCTGATGAATTGGAGGTCGATCATTTGTTTCCTCTTCTTCCTAACTAGGTGTCTTCTCTTGTATACTTCGTGTGTACTTGGACCTTGCCTAGATTGCTATTAATAAAATTCTTACTCGTCAAGGAAAAAAAAAAAGAATTGGAGGTTGGCTGTATTAGTGGATGTATGTACTAGTTGGGTTTGTTGCCCGTAAAGCAGGTGACAGACGATGGTATGGGTGAGATTCAAAAATGTTGAGACTTTGTGGAAGGAGAGAAAATAGAAGGGAAAAAAAAAACTTGTCATTGAGTTTTGAAGTCATTTAATGCTGGTCCAGGAAATTGCAGAGTTTGTGGACATATCCTCATTCCCCCTCTACCAGCGGGAAATTTCATAATATGTCTAAAGCTGTTACTTCTCTTTTTTGGAATCAATATGTACATAAATTTGCAAACATCATAATTTATTGGGATCTGATAAATTCACCTGTATAGGCTTTGGATCTTGGAAGAGCCAACCCTGAGAGCGACATGGTGGAGGAGATCTGGCAGGAAGTAGCCAAAGCAAAATACGTGGAGTGGGAGAATGCATCTTCAAAGCGTTCATGGGAATTGCAAAACTTAAAGTATGTTGTCCCAGTGAGTTTCACCTATGAAGTTGGAAAGTTACCTCCAAAAAAAAATTGAGATTGGAAAGGGTGGCTCTTATTTTTTTTTTTGCTGTTTTTAATACACAAAATTGCTGTTTTGGTCTCAGAGAGGCTTGTGAAGCTGCACTTAAAGAAAAACATTTTCTTGATGATTCTCAAACAGAAGGTTTCGTGGATGAATTTGATACCTCTCACTTGGAACAATTAAAGGTTTTAAGAAGAGTGTTTAGAGAGGCTGCAGAAGCTGACACGCCAACAGAGGTGAGGACTTGGGAACCCTCTCTAATGGTATTTCATTTTTTTCTGATTATTTGTTACTTAATTATGTGGTGGGAACCTTTTTTTTCCTCTCTCTCTCTCTCTCGGCTTTGTGGTGGGAACTCTGATTGCGTACATAAGGTGCCAGACTATCTATGTTGTAAAATTACACTTGATATTTTGCGTGATCCCGTCATCACTCCAAGTGGGGTTACATACGAGAAAGCAGTGATTCTTGAACATCTTGAGAAGGTGATTTTTGCTTTTAGCTGTATTGTGTCAGTATAGAGTTCTTGGATGTACTTTCCTCTATCCGCGCTGATATCATCGTACTTATACTCAATTCAGGTGGGCAAGTTTGATCCAATCACTCGTGAACCACTGTATCAATCCCAGCTGATACCAAACTTGGCCATAAAGGAAGCAGTGCAGGCATTTCTAGATAAACATGGATGGGCCTACAAGACGGACTGAAAATTGAACTTAATCGGGGAAGTCATAGAATTGATAGCTGTGCACGATAGGTGGGGACCTTGATGGGTTCTTGCTGCAGTATCAGTATGCGATGGGTGGAGTCTCTGATTTTAGGCGTTTTGTATGCATATTTTTTTTTTTACAAGAAAACGATTATATTGATATGAATAGGCATAGCCCAAGTACACAAGACTGTATACAAAAAGCAGCACCTATTTACGAAGAGGAAATAGAAACTAGAAAATCATGAAAATTGAGGGCACGTAAACCCACAGCTGTGGCACATAGAAAAAGAGTGCTAACAAAAAATAATCTAAATTCTTTCAAAGAACGCTCCTTGTCTTCAAGCATCCGTTCATTTCATTCCTTTCATAGGCACCACACAATACATATCAGAACTATTTTTTACACCATTGGGATTTGTGGGAGATCTCGTAAATTGGTCCAACTGGCCATAAGCTCAATCACTGTGACAGGCATCACCCAAGCAAGATCCAACTTGTTGAACACTTCATTCCATAATGTTCTAGCAACCTCACAATGGCAATAGAAAGTGATCTACAGTTTTACTATTTTTCCTACACATGCAACACCATTATGCTATGATCACCCTTCGTTTTCGTAAGTTGTCCAAAGTCAAGATCTTACCCAATATTGTTGCCCATACAAAAAATGTTGCTTTAAAAGGCTCTTTATTTTGCCAAATTCTTCTTTATGGAAACTCAGTGTTCTGTGGTTGTGTAAGGGTCTTATAAAAAAGAGCAAACTGAAAATATACCTCTATTGGTGGGTATCCACCATATCGTGTCAGTGCCTTGTGTTCTCTGTATCACTATGTATAAAAGACTAAGAAACTCCTCAATGCTGCAAACTTCTCAATCTTGAGCAGCCCTGGTAAAATTCACGTTCCATTGAACTAGGTCCCCAGAGAACTCCATACAATCAGCCACTGATGCATTTTTCTGCAATTCTAAAAATTGAAGGGAAAGAATTCTTTAGAGTATGATATCCACATTATCGGTTAGTCCAAAATTTTATTCTAGACCCATTACCCAATACCAGCGGAATGTGCCTAACAAAAATCCCCCACCCTCCTCTAATGTGTTTCCAAATTCCAACTCCATAAGGCCCATGAACTTCTTTAGTGCACCACTCCCCGACATAACTTCATATTTAAGATCAATCACCGACTTCTATAAAGTCTCTAGTTCCATAAAGTATCTCCACATCCATTTCCTAAGGAAGGCTCGATTGAAAGTTTTTAACTTTCTGATACCCAACCCACCGGAGGAGATTAGAGAGCAAACCTTATTCCACTTGACTAGGTGAAACTTGAATTCATCTCTATTTATCATTATCTCTATCCCTCTGCATTGTCTTGAATGTATAAATCATGATGCCTTGATTCTTCAGTCATTTGAGACCACCCCCGCTTTCTAAATTGTATTGTCATAACCACCTGGTCATTAGCTTGTACAGATTGTTTACCAGATCCTAGTGATAATAGAAAAAGAAAAATGGAACACTAGCTCGGCTTATTTGATTGCTTCCAAGGCTTGAGTGTTTTTTGGAAAAAAAAAGGGCATTTCAAATACATGCTAGAAATTAGAATGCCAACCGCACCAAGCTTAGGTAACAGAAGCTCTGTTTTTTGACTTTTCAAAGAGTTTTGATTTTTCCTTTTGTATTCCTGCTATTTGATTTTTAAGTGAATATTTTATATCCTATCCTTTCTTATATGTGAGCCACAAACGCTATTTTACCAAAAAAAAAAGGTTTGATCAATTTTTAAAATATAATCCACTTGAAAACTCAAACCAACCTAATTATTATTTGTTGTACTCAAACACTGAATACATTATAATGATGCTGGATTTGTTTAGCTAATGCCACATACTTTTATGTAAAATTAATATAATTGTAAAGTATATTAGGGTTGTGCAGAAAAGGTTCAGACCCGATCCGTCTGTGAGATCCGACTCGACCCGACCCGAGAAAACGGGTTAAAGTAACTTGCAGGTCGAACCCACTGAAACCGTCTACACCGTTCTCACTCCGCTGAAATGAAGAGCTTCTCTCTGTTTTATTCTTCTTTGAATATGGATGGGGTTTGTTGGTGGTTCAGAATGCGTATGAGAGACCAAAATCTTTCACCGTTGAATCATCAAATGCAGAAACAGAATGAGCACAAAGAGTACCTGAAGAAACGGTGGTTATAGGCGTAAAGCAAACGCTGAATCGGAATCGGATCCGGGGGTCAAGGTCGAGCCGTTGGTCCACCCGGATGTTCCTGTTTCCACGTTCACACTCGACGGGTCACTCGTTGATCCAACCAGGAGAGAAGTTAGAACACGGAACGATTCACATTGAGGTTGCCATTGGAGGTGAGGAAACAGATAATGAACCCGAAACTGAACCGGGCCACGAGTATGGTGTTCTTGCCAAGGGAAGGGAGTTCGAGGCGGGATATAGAGCAGGCGGGGAAGGGAGTAGCAGAGGGAAGAGTCACAGGAGGATGGAGAAACCGGACCAGATGAGTAAATCGGAGCGGTGGGCATTTTTTACAAGAGCATGGTCGATGAAGTCACCGAAGGTGGCGGCTAATAATGATGGAGAGGGCACCTCATCTCAACTGGCGGGCAAGGGATCAGCAAGTGACTCGTCGTCATCGAGGTCGAGGGCAAGGGCGTTTCGTTCTGTAGCTGATTTGTAATTTATCCTTCTCGTGCTTCCAATCTCGGGTCGGGTCGGGTCGGTCCAGCCCGATTTGATTTGTCTTGGAGCCGGGTTGGGTCAGTTCGGGCCCAAACACAAACCGGGTTGGTCAGGTTGCAACCCTAAAGTATATATCAATAAGTTTGAGATTTTTTTTTTTTTTTTTTTTTTAATTTCAAAAGTTTTAGAATAAATTTTCACTTTTAATAACGCTTTCTTTTATTTTCTTTATAACTAATTTAGAATAAAGTGGATAACACTTTTTTTTTCTCGCATCCCCCCATTAGGAATATTATATCATGAAAGTTTCATATCTCTTGCATCTTTTCCATGATTGTCTGGTCTTCCCCCCTTCCCCCCTTCTCCCGGGCGTTAATTGGGCTGTCAATTTGCATGAACTATTATTTTATTTGAGGGTTTCAATAAAAATAAAATAAAATCACATAACTTTTTTAGCTCCATGAAACATGAGTTGCTGCACTTGTGAAATCTTTAGCTCTCCCACCGACCTTCACCCATGTTTGACTCTTTCGGTTAGAAAATGGAACCCAATCCAAATAAAAGATTACTTATCACGTAATCGATTCCCTCTCCCTTTCATCCTTTTTTATTTTTTTTGGTCTCTCATCTCAAACCACCTTTATTTTTTTATCTTAATCTTTACCGACAATTTGGTCACCTCCATTATATCAAATCATCAATCGTTTTAAAAATAAAAAATAAAGTTTTAAAGTACAAAAATGGGGTGGATACCGTGGATTATTATTTTAATCCCACTATTATTACTTTTGCACCTCTCTATAATCTATGCCACAGAAATGGAACTTCATCACATGTATGGAGGGTCTCAATCTGTCTGTGTGAGAGAGAAAGGGACTGAAGACTATTAAGATATATACCTCTGCTCCTGATTCTGTTTTGGACTCTGCCATTCATGAAGAGAACTTATCACAAACACATAGTGTGCAGCAGACAAGAAAGGGAACCGTAGTTTAGAATCTTTTCTGTTATTCTCTACGGTTACATATAACAAACTTTTATTCCTTTTTCTTGTATATATATATCAGTACATCAATACAGTAAAATTATTGAGGTGAATTCCACTATCTTATGTTGCGTCTAACATGGCATCAGAGCCAACAGACCACTAGTCCCTCCGATTCTGAATCAATGACAAACAATCCACCCACCTCTCATTCCCCTCACTCTTCCGCTACTCCTTCTTTTTCCCACATTGTTTCCACAAAACTTTCCATTGATAATTACCTCTTATGGAGTGTTCAGGTTTCTGCTTACCTACGTGGGCAGGATCTGTTCTCTTTTGCTGATGGTTCTTCCAAACCTCCATCAGAATTTCTTCCCGATTCTTCTTCCTCCAACCCGAAACCCAATCCTGAGTTTCACTCATGGAAACGCACCGACCAACTAGTTCTTAGCATCCTATTCTCCTCTCTTTCGGATTCTGTTTTGGGTCACGTTCTCTCATCCAAAACCGCTCATCAACTATGGACTTCTCTCTCGTCCATGTATTCTTCTCAATCTCACGCCAAAGATTTTCAAACTCGTTTCCAACTCACCAACTTGTCCAGAGGTGACCAGTCTATCTCCGACTATTTTGGCAAAGTTCGACTTCTTGCAGATTCTCTAGCAGCTTCTGGAAGCCCTTTATCAGATAAGGACATTGTTACTTATCTGTTAAATGGACTTGGTCCATCTTACGAACTGTTCGTCACCTCTATCACCACCAGACCCACTCCAGTCTCCTCCCATGAACTTTACCAACTTCTTTTAATTCATGAATCTAGACTCACCCATACAAACCGATCCATTTCCTCTTCTCTGGAACTATCAGCAAACTACACTTCACGAGATCACAAAAGTCGAGGACCCAGTCGAGGAGGACGACAAGGACGAAGTCGAGGTCGTTACCCTTACAATGGTCGTGGAGGCCGACCTCCATATCCATCAAATTCATCTCAGCAATACAATGCTCAACGCCCAACTTGTCAAGTATGCAACAAGGCAGGGCACGTCGCACTTCAATGCCGACATCGTTTCAACCACTCGTACCAATATGAAGCTCCCAACAACTTCTCTGCAAATTACACAGCTCAGACTCAACCTTCAGATTTTTTGTGGTATCCAGATTCTGCAGCCACACATCATCTTACAAATGATTTGTCTAACTTGAATCTATCATCTGAAGCATATGCAGGTGGTGAAACAATTAGAGTAGGAGACGGCAATGGACTTTCCATCGAAAACTCTGGTGACACTTCTTTTTCCGTAAACTCATCCAATTTTCTTCTCAAGAATATTTTTCACGTTCCAGCCATCACAAAAAATTTAGTTTCTGTGCTTCAATTCTGTATTGATAACTCATGTTATTTTGAATTTCACTCTACTCATTTTTGTGTAAAGGACAAAGTAACAGAGAAAATCCTCCTCACTGGCCCAACCCGTGATGGACTTTATCATTTTCCATCCACTGCACTCACTTCGCCACCTCCATCAACTCACATTGGTGAACGAACCTCCATGGATCAATGGCATCGAAGACTTGGGCATCCCTCCTTAACCTTGGTCTCAAATGTTCTGCGGTCCAAGAAGTTGCCAATATCTCCTTCGGATTCTGCTTTCCAGTGCTCAGATTGCCCCTTAGCAAAATGTCATCAGTTTTCTTTTCCTTCAAAACGGGCCCATTATACTCAGCCTTTACAATTGTTATGTGCTGATTTATGGGGTCCATCTCATCATGTTTCAAGAAATGGCTATAAATATTATCTTTCATTTGTGGACTCCTTTACACGCTTTACATGGATTTTTCCTCTTAAATTAAAATCAGATGTCCTCTCAATCTTCTTACATTTTTTGCCATTCATTGAAAGATTATTTAATAAAAAGCTCATTACCTTGCAAACCGATGGAGGAGGTGAGTTTAAACCTCTCACTCCTCTATGCAAACAACTTGGCATCACTCACAGATTTTCTTGTCCTCACACTCACCAACAAAATGGTCTCATTGAGCGAAAGCATCGTCATATTGTAGAAACGGGTCTTGCTCTCCTAGCTCACTCCTCACTCCCTTTCTCTTATTGGGTCGAGGCATTTGAAACCGCAGTGTTTCTCATTAATCTCTTACCCACTCCGGTTCTACAAAACAAATCACCCTATTCTTTGGTATATCATCAAGAACCTGATTACAAATTTCTCAAAGTCTTTGGATGTGAATGCTGGCCCAATCTTCGACCTTATTCCTCCCACAAATTAAATTTTCGGTCCACCTCATGCCTTTTCTTAGGTTATAGTCCAGCTCATAAAGGTTACAAGTGTCTTGATTTAAAAAATAATCGCATGTACATTTCTCGTGATGTAAAATTCAATGAAAATTCCTTTCCACTGTCCAAAACTCGGCCCAAACTTCATTCCGCAACTCCTTCTTCTCATACCGTTCCCTTACCAATCCTCCTCCCCTCCATTCTTGGCCCACATCCAAGCACCCAAGGCCCATCCGTTTCATTCAACAACGACCCAATCCCTCCTGCCTCTCACTCCGGCCCACTAAACCCACATTCTTCATCCTCTTCCTCAGATACATCTCCCGCACCTCTCTCTGTTTCGGAAATCCCCATTCCATGCCCTAATCCCCCACGCTCACCTATCATCACTCGATCTCAGACAAATACTTCATGTCCCAGAAGATTTAATGATGGAACCATTCTCTATCCTACTCGAAATTGTTTCACTATTTCTGCAGCTGTACCAGATGATCCATCAAGCTTTACCGAAGCTGTCAAACACAGAGAATGGAAGGAAGCCATGGCTCGGGAACATGAGGCTCTAATTCGGAACCACACATGGAGTTTAGTTCCTCCTGCCCCTAACATGAATGTGCTGGGTTGCCGCTGGGTGTTTCGGACCAAGACCCGTGCTGATGGTTCTTTTGAGAGACGAAAAGCACGTCTCGTTGCCAAAGGTTTTCATCAACAACCAGGTGTTGATTTTCATGATACTTTCAGCCCAGTAGTGAAACCCTCAACCATTCGATTACTTTTATCCATTGCTGTCTCTCGTGGCTGGTTCTTGCATCAAATTGACATTGAAAATGCTTTTCTACATGGTGTGCTTACTGATAGTGTGTATATGCAGCAACCACAAGGATTTGTGGATCCCTCTATGCCCTCCTACGTCTGCAAGCTTGAGAAAGCTATCTATGGCCTTAAGCAAGCACCACGAGCGTGGTTTGCTCAGTTAAGTTCTTGGCTCCTTGACTACGGTTTTATTGCATCTAAAGCAGATCCCTCATTGTTTATTCTCAATTACAATGACATTCATATGTATTTACTCATATACGTGGATGACATAGTAATAATCTCCTCAAAACAGTCGGCCATTACTGCTTTCATCTCTGATCTAGGACTTGCCTTTCCAGTAAAAGACTTAGGACCACTTTCTTTTTTCTTGGGTATTGAAGTTGATTATACTGCTGATGGACTTGTTTTATCTCAAAGAAAATACATCAAACATCTTCTTAGCAGAAGCAATATGCTTCATGCTAAACCCATGACCTCACCAATGGCCGCCTCCCTCAAGCTATCAAAGTTTGACAATCCAGAATTTGAGGATGTTACATTATATCGAAGCATTGTGGGAGGTTTGCAATACCTCTCAGTAACAAGACCAGACATTTCCTACTCAGTCAACAAGGTTTGTCAATTTATGCACTCTCCCAAAGCTCCTCACTGGAGTGCAGTCAAGCGTATCCTTCGGTACTTAAAAGCCACCATCAACAATGGTCTCTTTTTTGCTTCCAACTCGAGTTCTACACTGCAAGCCTACTCCGATGCTGACTGGGGGGGCTGTCCAGATGATCGCCGTTCCACGGGAGGGTTTTGCATCTACCTTGGCAAACATCTTATATCTTGGAGCTCAAAAAAACAACAAACTGTTGCTAGATCTTCAACGGAAGCTGAGTACAAGTCAATAGCCTCTGCAGCAGCTGAACTCATTTGGTTACAGACAGTGCTACGTGAGCTTGGTATCAAGCTATCTCAAGCTCCCATTTTATGGTGTGACAACCTAGGTGCGACTTACCTTTCAGCCAATCCTATCTATCACTCAAAAACCAAACACATGGACATTGATTTCCATTTTGTTAGAGATAGGGTGGCTGCCAACACACTTACAGTCTCTTTCATAAGCTCCAAGGATCAAATTGCAGATATATTCACAAAACCACTGGTAGCTGACAAATTTCTTCAGTTCAAATCGAGTCTCAAAGTTGTAGATACACCGTTGGACTCGAAGGGGCGTATTAAGATATATACCTCTGCTCCTGATTCTGTTTTGGACTCTGCCATTCATGAAGAGAACTTATCACAAACACATAGTGTGCAGCAGACAAGAAAGGGAACCGTAGTTTAGAATCTTTTCTGTTATTCTCTACGGTTACATATAACAAACTTTTATTCCTTTTTCTTGTATATATATATCAGTACATCAATACAGTAAAATTATTGAGGTGAATTCCACTATCTTATGTTGCGTCTAACAAAGACGCAACAATGGAGGTGGGGGGAATCTCTTCTCTAACATCAATTATTTTGATATAGGATGAATGAGGGAAAAGGACTCCTCCCCAAGCGATGAATCAAACGTTTATTCTTGGACAATCTTGTTAAGTATTATTCACTTTTTCTGTGGCGGGGATGGGGATTCAAACATCTATCATTCACCAGAGAAAGGCAAGACAAGACAAATACTACAAAACAAAAGAAAAGACGACCTTAAAAATAAAGCTTCTTTTGTATTGATTCACAGAAATGACAGACTCACAGTAACTACCTCATCAACAAGAAACCTGAAACTCCAGAGAAAACGAGAATGTACAAAAGGGTAATAGAGAATGACCACACATGAAGCCTGGGGGCTTTCATTAGAGACCATGAGCTCTGGAAATAGATGCAGAATTTACAGAGTATTGTGTTCTGCGATGCTGCACTGGCTAACTCATCACGAAGTATGCACGACATTGACAATCCTATTCAGTCTCTCAAGAATGCCGCAAGCCTTCCTCTTGGCTCTTGAAGTTCCATTCTCAGCAAGCTCGGAGATTGTTCCGTGGGCATTCTCTTCTTCCCTCATTTCTTTCCACTTCGTTCGATCATTCAAACAGATGCTGTGGAGGATGGCAATGCAATTCTCCTTGTTTCGTCCACAAGTGCTCTCTCTAATTATGCTAAGCAAGCAAGGAACAGCTCCAAGTTCCCCCATTTCTTCAATGGCCTTCTGATGGCTTGAGAGCATTGCAAGGATAGCCAACAACTCATCTACATGCATACGGTCTGTGATCTTCTTCAGAATCACTCTCACTGCACCATCCCGCACAGCTTTTGCCTTGTTCTCGTTGATCATGCATAGGGTAAAGATTGCTGAAGCAACATCTTTCATAGCAAGTGGATGCCCTTCTTCTAATAGGTCGATGAGTGGTTTCAGGGCACCTGATTTACCAATAAGTGCCTTGTTTGAATCAAGGGCGGACAACGTGAAAAGGGCAGCAGCAGCATTGGTCCTTGTGTCAATGGTTCCCGACCTCAACGCTTCCATAAGTAGAGGAATTACCATTGGGGTTTCGGCAACAAGCTTTTTGTTGCTTTCATGGATTGAGAGATTCAAGAGTGTTGTGATCACGTCTTCTTGGAGATCTGGGTGAATACCATTTTGAGGCCTGCTCTCAGAAAGTGGATTGAGCAATTGGGGAATGGCATCTAAAGACTCACCAAAGAGTGCCCGGAAGGAGGGCATCCTCTTTGTCAACAGCCGAAGCTCCCTGGCTGATTGTTTTTGTTCAGAAAGTGTCAATGACATCTTCTCCAGCAAAGAAAGAAAATGTTCACGATCTGCTTCTGTCATTCCTTCTTCATTAATTTGGTAAACAGGATCCGACAATTCAATCCCCCGGCTCTTGCACCATTGTGATATCATTCCTCGTACCAAGTGATTCGGAGTAAGTATTGTGTGTGAGAGAATTTGTTGGGTAACAGGGCATGTCTGATTGCCAGCTTTTAGCCATTTCTGAATGAAGGACCTATCATATGTCTGCACAATGCATACAATGTCAGATAACCAAAATTTTAACACATTGCATCGTGATAAAGACTCCTCGAATTATATCACCAATATTGAGTTTGTACCGATATCGGCACCTTCAGTTTCTCAATCAGATTCATCATTCTGAGATGTTTCTTTAAAAAAAAACTCAAAAATTAAACATAGGAGGATAACAATACAGATAGGGTTCCGGAAGTTAAAGTTCTTTTAGGCATCAAACCAGTACTATTTCGAGGTCCAAGTTTTTCGTCGAAAGTACATACAACAAAAGTACTTCCATTGTTGTAATCCCAACAACCACTTGAAAAAGAAATTTCTAGGAGTAATTTCTCGGCCACCAAACACAGAAAAACTGAAGAAAAAGTCAACACAAGGAATCGAAAATGAGAAACCTATAAAAAAGTGTGCCGACTGAAAAAAAATGAAAAACAGAGGAAAAGAAAAGAATACTGGTTGTTAAATTTATCTCTTTGTTTCAATTTGGCTTGCCAATAATTCAAGACCCAAAATTTGAAAATAAAATCCAACGCTGGAAGTTTATTTAATTTTCTCCATTTTTTCTCATAAAACAAACAGAGCAAATAATATCCCATCCAAATTCTGATGCATACCCACCTGACCAGTGGCCACAATAACAGGATCTGTCATGAACTCCTTGGACAAGGGGCACCGAAACTCATCGGGACAGGCCAGCGTCTCGAGGAGCTTAAGCGAGGGCGACCGCTTCCCCGTCAGCTTCAATTCCTTCAAAGCACAAAGCTTCTCCTTAGCCCGATCAATGGTTTCGTTGCTGTAATCCTCAACGTCTAGAATTTCCCGCACCAGTCTCTGCAGCTCTTTCTTCAACTCAGTGGCCTTTGCCATAACCGACGGATCAGATTCAAAAACACCCGTCTTAGCCATCCGATCACCAGAACCCAGAGCCGCCGGACGAAAGTCAATATCCCTCACATTGAAAGCTTTCCCAGAAAGGCGATGCGAAGCCAGAGAATGAGTATGGAAACGGGAATGCTCTGTTCCATTCTCTCCTGTTCTGAACGTTTCGTCTCTCTCTCTCTCTCTAAGGGGTCTCCAGTTTGTGTGCTTCTATACTCAGTAATTTGTTCTCTCCGATCCTAAAACGGGTTTTTGAGGTTTCCTTTCCCCCACACAGTTCCTTTCCTATCTATCCTTCCATTTCCACTTTGACATTTATTTTCTCGGTATAACTTTGCCACGTCAGACATGCATGAACAAACTTTAATTAATACCATATTTTAATTATTATTTTACACCCACCCATTAATTACCTTTTGATTTGCTTTGCGTCAAAAAAGGGTTTTTCTTAGGATTGGTTTGGTTTGAGAGTTGAGTTGAAATGCGTTGAGATGGATTTAAATAGTTTGTAAATAATAAAATAAAAGGTAATTATAATAATTTATTAAATAATTAATATTACTGATAAACTCGTACAAATAATAATAAATAATACATTATATTTGTACGAGTTTAAAGTGCACGAAACTCGTATTAATTCTTTATAAAAAGGTGAATTATACTGTTAAAAATAAGTATAAAAAAATAGTTTTTAGTGGAACTTACTTTTTTTTAAAAGGTCTTTGCGAAATTTACATACTTAAGATTTGTACTTAACATTATTCTTAATTCAGTGTATTTATTTTTTAAAAAAATATAGGCTTTCTACGAGAACAACTAATCATTTTAAAAGTTAATCACGACATACATTCAATTTAAATCCGCGAATGATTTATAAGGTTTTTTTTATTGAAAATGAATCCTAATGATTTACTGGATATGATGAGATGGCCCGTGGGACTAAACAAATGTTAAAATAATAAATATGAATATGATGATAAATTGGACAAAACCATAGACTCACGAACATGATGATTAAGGTGGGGATCTAATCTTTACAATGGATTTTGCTAGTTACCATTACCAAGTAGGTGTAAATGCATCATTAGTTATAAAAAGATTTAAAAATATATGTTTTTTAGTTTGGCTTTTTCACTGAATATATCATATTATTAAAAAGAAAAATTATATTCTCAAGCTGGTACGTAGATTTCATTTAATAAAATTTAATATATAAATTTTAAAATTTAAATTTTACAAATCAAGTCTTCCTGTTTAAATTATGTAGATAATATGTTCTACAAATCGACTTAAGAATAGTATAATTCTATTAAAAATAAACATGAAATTGACTGATTAAAATGAGACGTTCATTTTCTTTATAAAATACATTTAGTGAAAAATAACGGGATAGAAGTATAAATGATACTCTTTTATATCAGTTGATATGGTTGCCTCGAATCAAATAAGCAAGTTTATAAATAAATATTTTCTTTAAAATTTATTTCGAATCTAAAAATTCAGAAATAAAGATATAGAGTAAGCAATAAATTAATACTTATTAAAGCTTTTTAAATAAATATAAGCAAATTATAATAATCTCTTAGAACATTCTATTTTTTAAGAGTTTGGTGAAAAAATACATGTTAGTGCGATGAAGAGGAGTATTTAAAAAGTGTTACAGTTACATAGAGGTTTTATAAAAATAAATTAATAAATTGACATAACTTGATGTGATATGTTAGATTATAAAATTATTAAATCTAACGTATCATATAAAGTCATGTTAGTTTATAAATTTATTCTTGTGGAATCTGTTTGTGACTAAAATATTTGGGGTGCTGGCTACCTAGGTTTGATTTCTGGGCGTGCCTCTTATTGCAAATTGCACTTTTGTTTCTTTTTTCTGTCAAGTATTTTTAAATATTTTAAAAATATATATCAATAAACTAATAGTTATTTTCTTGACTATTTATTTAAAAAAAATGTATGAAGGATCAAATAAAAAGAATAAACTCAGACAAAGTATTATCATTTTCTAAACATTTTTGTTAGTATTTATAGGCTCAACACAATCACGGAATCTAATGGCCGAAACAGCTGGCATAACGCGTGGGCAAAACTTTGTTTCTTACTCACACAGTTGTACGTGTGAGAGAGAGAGAGTTGAGTTTCCCAACTTATTTATTATAAATAAATAAATGTGCATATTAAATGGAATCACACAATCTAAGAGGTGGCATTAAAATGTAGGACATGTGTCCTTTGGGAAACTTTAGAAAAGTCATTATCTGGATCTGTAGGATGCGTTACATCTCATAAAGCCATGCATGCAGATGCACGCAAATAATTAGACTCCATGTTTTATAACTATTTTCATCATCCATTGTTATTATTATTGATAATTATATTTTATTATATTTAATAAATAATTTTTTTTTATTTTTTATTTTTGCTTTTATAACAAAGTTTTGGAAAACGTTGATAGAGAAATTTGATTGGTTTGCTAAAATATTATTCTCAGGGTGTGTTTGGATGTTGAAGTGAGTTGAGTTGAGTTGAGTTGTGATAATAAAATATTGTTAGAATATTATTTTTTAATATTATTATTATTTTGAGATTTGAAAAAGTTGAATTGTTTATTATATTTTGTATTAGAATTTGAAAAAATTGTAATGATGAGTTGAGATGATCTCAACTTCCAAACGAAATTGTATTCATGCTAAGTATTTTTTTTTTTAAATTAAGCACTATTTTAATAAAGAAAAACTATATTCTCAAGTCAGCTTATATAACACACCTAGTAAAGTGTTTACATGACATAATTTAATTTTAAAAAAATCTTAAAATTTAAATCTTACAAATGAAATATTTCTATTTAAGTAATGTAGATAATATGCTCTTTACACCGATTTGAAGAAACAATAACTCTTCAACAAAACCAGGGACTTGGAATATATGTATATATATATATATATATATATAAACATGTATATTAATATCCAGTTTTCCTATAATTTGAAAAGAGATAAATACTTAATGTATTGAACCTACCGTATTTAACAGTGGAGTTCACATAAGTGATCAGTGAACTCACGAGTATAATTAAGAAATTCCTGTCTAAAAACTCACGAGCTAGGATTTTTTTTTTTTAGAATTTTGTTGAAAGTTGTTATAATTTTTTTTAAAAAAAAGATAATTAAATGATAAAAAATCATAATATTATTAAAAATACATCATTAATTATTAAATAAAAATAAATAAAAATTTAATTTTGCTCAGCTACCGGCGGTAGCCCCAGCGGGACATCTACCGTTTCCCAAAAAAAAAATGTTGCAAACGTTTCATGCAAGAGAGGAAGTCCCATCAAACGTTAAATGAAGTCAAAGCAGCTACTGTTAAATGATAGCAGCTCTACACCCACCTTAAACACCTTTTTTTTCCAACTTGAGAGGGGGTATTCCATCTTTAATCAATCTCTGGTTGCTGATACTGTACATGAGTAGCTAGGCAGTGTGGTGCACTGGCCATTGCCCAAAAGTGTACTAAACATCTATTATAAAATTAAAATATTATTATAATATAATTTTTAATAATATTTTTATTTTAAAAGTTAAAAAAATTAAATTATTTTTTATATTTTATTTAAAAGTTTAAAAAAGTTATAATGTATTGTCCAAATGATTAACACAAGATGGGGTGAATTGGATTGTATTTAAAAAATCTACAATTATAAATTAAATATACAGTATAAAATATGAACAAAATATAAAACAACAGTAAATATAAAGAGTAAGGATAAAAGGACGTAAACTCAGTATTTTAATGAGATTCAGCCTACCGCCTACGTCCTCGCCTCAATCTATTCCTTGAGGATTCTCAAATTCATTATCCAATCTCTTCAAGTGGAGATAGAAACCTATTACACATTTGAGCAGTACCGCTACAAAGAATCCATGTAGAACACCTTCTACACTTGTAATCACCTTACACGTGGTGATTCAACGTCTATTCCCTGTGTAGAACACCTTCTACACACACAATGGTTATATACACCATTTTACTGATACAAAAATTGATAGTGGGTAGGTTATCAGAAAACAGTTCTTAATGAGTGGAATAAGAATAATATAACACAAAACTATATCTCTCTCAAAATGAACAAGGGTTAAGGCTCAATATTTAGAGAAAAGAGATTGAAAGTTTTGAATGGATATTGTAAAACTTGCAATTGATGTACATATGCTCTTGTTGTTGTATTCTTGTTTGAAGATCTCAAATGAGCTATTTATAAGCATATGAGACTTCATTTTCAAATTTAAAAAGATTTATATGTAAAAAAGGAGCACCACTCATCTTTCATTTCAAATAAAAGTTTCTATTTTTGCAATTGTCAAAGACAATATCATTCACTTTTCAAAATATTCAAATCAAAGTTATATTTTTCGCAATTGTCAAAGACAACAGCATTCACTTTTCAAAATATTTAAATCAAAGTTTATCCTTCTTGCAATTGTCAAAAATAACATCATTCGCTTTTTAAAATTTCAAACAAAATAATTTATCTTTTGCAAATGCCAAAAAGAGCATCAATTACTTTTGAAAAGTTTTAAACAAAACATGCACATGTGAAATATGACAATCAATCGTCTTACAAAAATTCAAATTTCAAACTTTTATTATTTAAATATGTCATGCACATATGAAAAATGCAACTTGATGTTTTATGATAAAATATTAATTTTGAGCTTTAAATCAATTTCGAATTTTATCAAGATATGTATAAAATTACTCTAAGAGTTTCATTTGCGAGTTTGTTCCCTTTTTTATTCATGCTTGATTCATTGATGTGCTTGGTTTCATCATGTAGACAACTTAAGTTTGAGATTCATTTATGCTTGAATTCATTTGTTATTATCAAAATCCATACGTAGATATGTAATTATATAAGACTTGAAACTTTGGGTTCAACATAATGATTAGATAAAAACAAAAGTTAAACATTTGAAATTAAAAATAGTTTATATTTGTGGTGTTTAAATATTGAGATGAGATTTGATGAGATCATATTGATAGGATGAAATGAGATCGTGGATCTTAATTTTTATGCTTGCTAAACGAATAATACACGCATATTATAAAGTCATGATTATGTCGTTATGATCAGTTATATAACTGCTGATGTGATACGCTTTAAGTGGCTTTAAATGTTAAATACGTACAAATTTATCACATCACATCAATAAATATAATTGGGATAACAAAATAAGGATGAAAGGCCTTTCAATTATTGGATGTTATAATTAAGTGCATGATATATGTGGGGGATAATGCATGCATGCATGCCTATTATCTCCATCCATGTGCATGGAGAGAGAAAACAAATGTCTATCTTCGGTCCCCCAACAAATTGAGATCGTCCAAACTATCCCATTTTAATTGTATGCAAAACAACAAATACATGGGAATCACTCCATAAAATAACACAAAAAAAAAAAAAAACCTTATGAAATCATATATATATATTAATTATTTTTATTTGTGTCCCAACACATTTAATCATTAGAAGACGTCATTGTGATCATGAACAGTATGGAATCTATTTGGTTGTCTTTTTTTAAATATATAAGAGTTTTTTTTTTTTTGAAAAATATAAATAAATTTGTTATTTTTAATACATACTTTTTAATTAAAGTAATAGAAATAGAAGCAAGAAGGCTTGATTGCATGCATGTGTCCTCCTCATCCATATCACACACTGGCTCTAGAAGTGTAAGGTAGAGATTAGGTGGCTCGTTAGTTATTCAATGATACGAGATGATTTTTAATAAAAAATAAAAAATAAATAAAATATTATTTTTTTAATATTTATTATTATTATTATTATTTTAAGATTTTAAAAAATTAAATTATTTATTATACTTTATATAAAAATTTAAAAAAATTATAATAATGACATAAAACTATTTTTATATCTAGAGGGCCTAACCTTGTTCCAGCCGAATGGCAACAGGGTGTGTCCCATATCATGTGAGTAGCTAGGAATTATGTGGCATTTAGAGCTACGTGTCTTTCTCTGGGTGCCCCCACCCACCACCACCAGTGCACCACCGTCTCCAAAGGTCCCTACTACGTACCCTAGCTTTTCCGTCGTTCTGGGTGACCAGCAATATTACAGGTGCTGTTACTGTCCCGCCCAGTTTTGATAGTAGGTGTGTCTATTTGTACAAATTGTATATTTTAATTTTTTTTTTATATATTTTTAAAACATAAAAAAATAAAATACACTAAAAATTACTTCTTTAACTATTAAATAAAAAAATAAAAAAAAGTTAAATATTGAAATTTAACTTAGACAATAGGGAGTAATTCTTTACCATATTGAAATTTAAATTTAATGTTTTAAATATATTAACGAGATTATTTGTAACAAATTATTTATGATGAGAATAGACTCAATTTTATAAAAAAGAAATTCTATTTGCAGTCCCCACTTGGGGACTGTATGTGCAGGCCCCTTATTAAATGAGAAAAATCATTATTTCAGGAGGGACAGTTTTGTAATTTTAAAAAAATTTAAAGATAAAATTGTCTAGGCTTGCATTGCAGTCTCCAAATGGGAACTGCATCTAGCATTGCTCTTTATAAAAATAAAAAAATAAATAACTGATCATAAATAAACATTTTTTTCTTAAAGCAAATGGATGGTAAATATTGAAATAGTAGAGATTATGAATCCAACACCTTTTTTTTTCTGTTTAATTAGTGTTTACAAATGGTACGAAGAATTAAGATTCCAACAAGACTCCACCAAGCAAAGAAGGCATTGCTTCCAAGTAATTACCTCGTAATTGCCATTCCTTCAAAGTTTGAAAATATATCAAGATTCCGGTCAACATCCTTTTTTTTAATTCTAATATCAAGGCGAATTTGACGTGGAGGAGTTGTTTTCATATGATGTATGGCATACATTTATATATATATATATATATATATATATATATATATATATATATATATGTATGTATGTATGTATGTATGTATGTATGTATGAAAATTGAAATCAAAGGAGAAAAACAAAAAAGAGATGTGAAATGCAAGACAAATTCATGTGATTTGTTCGTAAAGGACAGTAGACCATACCTTTCTTGGACAAAACCGGAATTTAATGTAGATGGGTCGGAATTTGTTTTGGGGAGAAAGTTGAGACGAGGTTGGAAGGTTATGAGAAAAAAAATAAAATAAAATAAAAGGGTAAAACGCCGTGACTTGACATTAGGGCTAAGCATGACTTTGTGGAAGTCGCTATCCAGAAAATCCAACTCCAAACTCTGATTTACCCATAATCCGGCCCGACTCTAACTCCGTTAAAATGGATTGGAGTCGGTACAGAGTCGGATTTAAAATTTTTTTAGGCCACGGATTTTTAGGTCCCATTTTAACCTGTGTTGGGCTCTTTATTTAATCCAATTTTAAACAAGACTTTACATGTTACTGGAACATTTTTGTGGGTTTTTATGTTTCAATTTTATTAAGAATATTACAAAAAAAAAAAAAAAAATAGATTTTATATTTGCAAATATATATATATAACTAAAAGTATATTTCATATGCTATGCAAATCTGAAAAATAGAAAAAGAGATTTATATACAATAGGCCCTTTTGGCTATCCTTGATAAACTATGATTTGTATTAAAGTATAAGACTCCCAAATAAATTAAAAACAATAAAAAGATTGTTCAACCATCTAATTACATGTTATTATACTATAATATTGCATATTATTAACATATTATATTAGACTATTGCATGTTATTATACTAGACTATTACCCCATTTTTCCTAATTACAAGTTTTTATACTAAACTATTACATATTACTCACTATTAGCTAGTCAAATATATTATTTCTATACTTGACTGTGTATGATAGTAATATTATGATATTTATATATAGTAGACTATTAGTCTATTTATATTATAATATATAAGTATATTTTTCTATAATAATTAACATACTAATATAGTACTGAATTTAACTATCTAAGTTCTATATTTTTTATAACCTATGTATAATAATATTGAAGTCGGAGGCAAATCATATTGGTGTAAAATCAGAAGCTAAAGTTGGAGTCGGAGGTCAGAGGTTGGAATCATAGTCGAAGTTGGTTAGAAAACGGCTTCAATTATGACGTTCTAGAATCATATTTTTGAATTTTTACACATCTTAATTGGTGTACATGTTTTTCTGCATTCTCGAGCACGAGTAGTTCATACATGTCTACTAAGAGAGAACCTAATTGCTAGCTTCAGTTAAAAACAGATTATATATATGACTACTAAGAAGTTCCTCGATCTAACCTTTGTAAAGAGACGACCTGCATGCACAATATCGTAAAATGAGAGAGAGAGAGAGAGAGTGAGAATACTTCTTCAGTCACAGCTCACGATTATCCTTGCTAGTAGTAATTTCTTGGAAACTATTATACCTCTCACAATCATAATATCATTGATGTCAAATAATTATATGTTCTTAAATTGATGAGAAAGATATAGATTTTATTATTTATATTATGCATGCATGTGTGGGCCAATTTTCTCTTCAATAAATGTGCTTAATACGTAAAATATTTAATCAATTTTGTATAATGTAGAGCCAGATTTGAGCTTAGAACTATTGTTTTGATATTATGTAAAAATATAAATAATAAAATCTATATTTTTTCATTAGTTATAACTTTTAAGACAAATAATAATTTCACGAAATAAAAATTCTATGTTTGAATTATCACTCTACACTTCATGTGTTCACGCAAGGAAAATTTAACAATGGAGATGATATATTGACACGTGAATATCTATATCTAACTCCTCACTGTGCGACCTTCGCAGCTAACCTCAGACGTTGAAATCTCGCATGGATAGTGAGTGACTTGACTACATACAAGCCCCCATTCTCCAAAGCCATCATTTTGTTCCAATTTGGGTCTGATTGCAGAAGGGCAAGGGCTCGAGTATAGTCATTTTGTTGGCTGTAAGCCCGTAGAAATCATCAACCAACTTCTGGTCGAAATCCTCACACAACTTTTTTTTTCTTCCGAAAGTTGGCATAGATTACATATTATCGATACTACTGTTAACATTAAATTATTTAATTTGCAAGAAAAATCTAAGAAATGAAACACAAATATATATTATGAAAAGAAAAAATCTGCTTCAAACACTACTGTGTGACACTTAACGTGCTGGGGTGAAAAAAAAAAAAAATTTACACTGGGATGGTGCGACTGAAAGCTGCCCCCAGAATGACTCTTATGAAAAATCTACTCATCATCCTCACACAACATACCATACAATTTTTTATTTTTTTTTTATTTTTTTCCCTCACCAAATGTCTGGTGTATGGACGACGAGTAGAAGAACTCAATTAGTTTAGGAGGAATAAAACCAAAGAAAAAAAAAAAGTGTGGTGTGTGATGTGTAGAATGATTAGTAGCAAAGCTCATATATTATATATAATGCACATTGAAAATTTCCACCGTATCTCCTGAAGCAAAAGTAGTGTTAACAAAGAAAAATAAGAAGATCCAAGCAGAAGCAAGAACTTGCTCCCACTAATATAAGACAGTATATATCAAAGGAAAAGGAAATGCAACCGCAAAACCATCGAAAGACTACTCCAGACTTATGCCCTACTCGAAAGCTAGAAGCTAGTCCAGTCATAAACAGTGATAAATTAAACAGACCGCAATTCCAAAGAGCCACAAATTCATGAGGCTACAGCAGCTCCTCCCAGAACAGGAAATTGGTTCGGGTCCTCAAAGCTAGGTGCAGGGCCAGCCTCCACCTGACGTCGCCGGCCCAAATATTCTCCCCTAGATTCACCTCGGCCCCCACGTCCACGACCTCGACCACCACGACCACGAGCAGCAACATGTAATTCACCTTCAGCTGGTTTCAGAAATTCATTAATGCTCATCGACTGCAAGAAAACCAGTGGGGATTGTATCAAGAACAGCATAGGTAAACCAACAAGGACTTCTGGTGTATTAGTAGAAATTCAAGAATAGATGAACCTAACACCAGGATCCACCACATTCTTCCCGCCCATTAAGTCAAAAGCCGACCAAAAAATTAGCACAAATGCATATAACATGAATGTGTCGCTAAAAAATTAGCACAAATGCATATAACATGAATGTGTCGCTAAAAAATTAGCACAAATGCATATAACATGAATGTGTCGCCAAAAAATTAGCACAAATGCATATAACATGAGGTAGCACTGCCAAACATACCCCCTTACGCTATCCACAAGTATTACAAGGTGCAAAGAAGCAAGGCATAGATCTCAACCGTGACATAGGGCAACTCAAAAGCAAACATGTGGAAAATACCAGTTAGGTGAGATATTTAACATGGATTAATGTGGATCAATTATGAAAAGTTACAAACATAGAAGATAAACAATTCATCTCATTTCATCATTACAACTTTCTCAAATTCCCACACAAAATATCATAAACAATTCAAAATTTTCAAATCCCAAAACAATAATAATATTAAAAAAATATTCTAATAATATTTTATTCAACTTTCAACTTTCATCTAAAACTATCTCATTATCCAAACCGCACCTAAATTAACAATGCAAGTACACATTTATACAGTTCAGAAGAGAAGAAAGAAATCTAACAAAAACTTTTTTTTTTCGACTTTAACTTAGGTTGCAAACAAAAATACTACTGAGTGGAGATTTTCCCAAAAATAAGCAAGAATAAATTGCATGCAAGTGCGTGTCAAAAGTTACCTTCCGAACTTTGTCATCCTTTTCAAGGCTACCTTTCTTCTTAAGCTTCTCCTTCTCAGACTTCTGAAATAATAACAGAAAAATAAAAGAATACATACATAATACGCAGTCAACGAAAAATGAAAAAGATGACAAACAAGATTACACACCAGCTTGATGAAAAGGCTATCATCTTTCTTTTTCTCGACGAGTTGCATAGACTCCAAATCCTTATCTAGTGTGACCTTTCTCCCCTCAGTCTTTCTTAATGCTTCCAAAGCCTTCCTCTTTTCGAGAAGCACCTTCTCATATTCTTCAAGTGTCATTTCCTATAAGAAAACCAAAAGATTCATTAAATTGTTTTTCAATTGAGAGGTGTTCTCAAAAGATTTGACGACAAATTATCATTACTTTATCCTCCTCATTCTCGTCAGTATCTTTGGCCTTCTTTTCAGAATCATCTTGAGCTTCAAGCTTCTCCAGTTCATGCACTGCATCAGTTGTTCCTTCGGTAGTCACAGGAACATCCCTGTTAAAAGCCAACAGATAAAAATTTATATGTCTCAATAGAATTCAACTGGATCCTGTCCATGGACATGGCCTCCAGCCTCAGAAAATGTCAGCCAAGCACAATCCTACAATATGTTCTATAGAACTTTGGTTTTTAGGACAGCTTACCTCTCTGTGCTAGAATTTTATCATGCCACACCACCCTCAAAAACGTTAAAATAAGTTTTCAGTGATATTAAGCATTTGTGACACAATATGTATGTCACTGAATATCATTCAGAATCCATGAGAACTGTGTTCATATTTCATACAAGGAAAATTCTCTGAGAAAAGGAATTGGAGAAAAAGGAACTTCCACAATATATGTTCCAAGCAGAAAATAAGATCTCAAAAAAATTCCAATTAGCACAATAAGATATAAATACAATAACAAGTGCACAGATCATAAAAATTGTTTGTAGAAAGCATATACCATTCAGCTCCACCACTATAGTCATCAACTTTCACTGCATTCTCAATATCACCAGTAATGTTTTCCTTTGATTCAGATTCATTTGATACTTCACCCCTTCTACTATCGTCACCCCTTCTATTATTCCTTCCATCTTGCCTATCATAGAAGCGGCCTTCTTGTCCACCATAACCGCGGTTTCCCCCACCGTAGCCTCTTCCATCACCGCCACGGCCCCGATTCACATTTCTTGGCCTCACATCATATTTAGTCTCATTTCCACTTACTTTTCCCTGAAACTCATTCTGTTCCCAACCATCATTATCATTCCCATCATGTCCCTGCTTCTCAGTCTGATAATTGTTCACATCAAGTTGGCTTTCACTTCCAAACTCCTTACTCTGATTGAATCCCCTGCCTCCACCACGGCCTCTCCCTCTCCCTCTCCCTCTACCTCCACCACCTCGCCCCCGCCCCTGCTCCTGCCAATCATCCCCAACTGCATTTCCTGATTCAGCTCCGACGTTCCTCTGGAAATCATTCTCACCCCCATTATTCCCATGATAACCACTTCCCCCTCCATTATCGTCATTTTTCCGTTGATTGCCATTTCTTCCTCCATTGTTACGCTTATAGCCATCAGATCCTCCAAAATTCCGTTGATAACCTTTCCCACCTGGCTCAGACCTATCAGAGCCACGACCCTGGCGGCGCTCCCGCCCCTCTGGCTCATTCTTTCTAACTACAATATCTCTTCTTGTAACTGCCAATAGAAAAAGATGAGTATCAATGAAACCGTTGCGGTACAAACATGGAAAATAAACAATGCGAATGATGCACGGACAATCGTAATTGAACAAACAGTTACAAAGTTTAAACAAATAAAGGGGCTGTCGAAGTAACTCCCAATCTATATATTTTCAATTTAGCACAAACAATCCAGCCTTTTCTATGCATTTCCCATCTTCTCAACTAATTTCTCAGCAGCCAAAAAGAAAACGCAACAAGATGATGAGAACCCCAATCAAAACCAATGACAAACAAGATAACAGCAGACGAACAATAGAATAAAATGAACAAAAAAAAATGGATTGCAAACAATCACCGTAATCGGGGAGCACAATAGGCTTTGCTTTCATCGACACGGCGTCGTCAAGACCCCAGTCTGACTCTTCCTTCTCCACGGGCTGCTTTTGGTGCTGTTGCTGCTTATCTTTCTTCTTCTTCTCCAGCGGCGGAGGCTCCGCCCTCACAGCAGCAACGCGCTCGAGGAGCGCAGAAACGTCGTCGTCTCCGTCTCCATCCCCCAAAAGAGCAAAGACGTTTTCCACTCGAGCCATGAGAAATGCAAAAGCTAGGCCAAAACTAGGGGGATTTTTGGTAGATCAAACGCAAACCCTAACCCTAAACCTAACCCCAGATTGATGGAGGTGATCCATGGTCTTCAGCACTGGAATCGTTTGGGTTTCGCTTTCGGCGATGCTTGTGCTGAATAGTTCAGTAGCTATATATAGGTAGTGCGATACTAGGGGGGGTTTGCTTGGAAGGTAAGGAAACGTGGAATCGGTGCTCGGCCGCTGGCCCACTGCCAGTGCCAGGAAAAAAAATGAGTCAAGTTTCCAATTTCAACCCTCTTTCCGCTCCAACCTTAGTAATTTCTTTTTGTTTTTTCATTTTTAATTTAGCCCAAATGGTTACAAATTAAATTCATACAACTGGTTTTTCCTTCAATTTATTTATATTTACTTAAAATTATAGCTTCTTTTTTTTCACTTTCTATCCATTTCAATTTAAGAGCGGTGCTATTATGCCACCTGGCATGACTGCTCTACATGTCGTTCAGTGTAATTTGCATTTTATTTTTTTTTCTTTTTAATTCATATATTTTTTAAATATTTTTAAAAAATAAAAAAATATCAATACACTAATAGTCAATTCCTTAACTAGTAAAAATAAAAATTTTCAAAATTAAATATATGAATGATCAAAATAATAGGACAAAATGAGGAGATATATTAGCATTTCTCTTCAACTTAAATGGGATTGATGATACTTGATTCATGTATTTTTTTAAGAGTAATATTATATACAATTATAAAGTGTGTAAGTCTCACGTATTTTCTTTTAAAAAAAGTTGTCTATTATTAAAAAAATAAATTTTTTTTTTATGTAAGTTCTATTTTTATCTTTTTTGTCAAAGAGTGTGTGAGGGAAGAACTTACACTTTCTAAAACTGTAAATATCATTTCTATTTTTATAATAACAAACACGTAATAATTATGGGATGAAACTTATTTACAAGTTTTTTGTTTTATTTTATTTATTTATTTATTATTTCTGATATGTTTTTAAGAGATAGAGATTCTGAATACTTGCATTACTATTATTGTCCGGAGATGGTATGGATCTCAATATTAGTTAAAAGATGGATACAATATGTCCAGTTCTAATTCTTTATATCTTGTAAAAAAATTGAGAAATGCTTTGCGATCCAAATTTGGGTTCCGAATTTGTGTACTGAATGCAAAAAAGGAAAAAAAAAACTTAGTGATTAAGGAAATATTTTTTAATGATATTGTGAACTTTTTATTTTTTTTTAAATATTTATGATGATTAAAAAATATACATGGAATAAAAGAAATAAAAAATAAAAAAAACTCTTTTTATCTTTTCGGTGGGTTTTTCTCTCACTACTCAAAAAAAATATGAGACAAGAAAAAATTAGAGGGAATCCCATCAATTGTAAAATATTATTGATGGATGTGGCTAGTCCATCTTAAGTTTGAGGATTTTTAAATATTGGTTGGCTAAAAAAAAGAAAGTTTTATTAAAATTATATTGCTAATAACGTTTCAGGCTCTTATCTGGATATGTTCTTTTTTTCTTTTTTCATTTTTTTTATAAGAAAAAAAAGAAAGCATTTCTGGGTATGTTCCTTTACCGCAAGCATTTATGTATATAAAAATGAAATTTACAGTTGTAAGTGTAAATATTATTCAATCTTTTGAAAAAATAAGAAAATACAAAATGCACATAAAAAAATTAATTTTTTAATAATTAACACTATTCTTTTTCAAAACGATTGTACAGTTCTACGATTATACATAACATTTCTCATATTTTAATTGTGGCATTTTTTTGTAAATTGTTACAAGAACCACCCATAGTCAGACAGGGTGGCCAACTGGATCGACCACGTAAATGGAAGGGATCCGACATCCAAGAAAACTAACTTAGGATGATATATATATATATATATATATACTAGGTCGGAACAACGTGCAAAACACGTTTGCCTAATTCGGTGAAATATCGATATTTATAAAACATTAGTTTAGAATATAACATAATTCAACACATTTATAACATCGATAGTTTTAGCAAAGTTGTATCCGATAAATATAATACAAAACCAACAAAAATATCAATTCAAAATATGAGTCTTTTGATATTTTTACTACAATGCATCATTTTGTGTCATCTTGTACTGCATCAATAGAGACGACGTTGAAATTCTTGTGTTGTTGTTGGTTGAGTCCATTGGGGTCTACTAAAAGTTAAATCATCCATTCTTTTTGCGAAACTTCTGTTACAAGATTTTCTATATATGGCAGATGCTCCTGCAAAGGAAATTTTTAATAGGCTTCCATGATTACTAAAAATTTAAAGAAAATATATGCTGAAAGTTGATGTCTTGTAAATTAACACAAATATTTGAATGCAATGTTCTTAATTAAATTACTGTGCATGTTATAAATAAAAATTAAATTGACATAATAGACAAGTATATAAAAATCAATTTAAATGATTTTTGTTATAATTTGTTTTTAATAGTTTTTTTAATTTAAAGCTCAATGTGCTCATAGATAATGTAGTAAACATGTCAAAAATTATAAGATGAACTTTTTTACTCACAACAATAAAGGCAATGGAAAACAAGAAAACATACATCACCAGTATGATTCATAAGCTCAACTGTCGAACAACCGATTGCTTGCTCTACAACTTCACCAAACATAACAGCAGATAGTCTTCCTGTACCATCGTCGAGTTCAACATATGCTCGACAACTATAAATTTGATAGAAATGTCATTTTAAGTTAGAATCAACAAAAGCTATACATTAAATCTATCACATAAATTATCAAACAAAACAAAAACTTTGAAAGATACATACCGTAGTTGAGAAATACTTTGGTGTTTGCAATGGTAACAAAGGAATGTATCATTATAATCATACTCAGTTCCTTTATTACCGTCAATACATGACATGTAAAAAAATATCTGACGCAAATCAACCACAATTATCTTTGCCTTTATCCAAAATCTTACTTTCTACATTACATTAGAAACAATTTTTTAGGTGAATTGATTGTATAAGTATTTGAATTTGTTACGAATATAAGGATTTTACCTGCATGGGCTGTAAACTTTTGATGAACTCAACAACATCACAATTCTTGATTATTTCTCGAATACCAACAGAAGACAGAGATGTTGACGGGTATGTCAAGCATTTTGCAATAATACTCTCAAGTAATAAGTCATTAATCACCGCCCTTAAAATTTATAAAAACAAATGCAACATAAGAAATAAAAATATGGAGATTTCAATATTCAAGTGGCATGAAACAAATAATGACTTATTTGTGATAATTATCACTCTTGCAATGAAGTTGCATCAGGAAGAACATGATTGATCACAAATTTACTTTTAGGACGCGATGAAAGAGACAATCCTTCATTAGAAATAGAGATCATAATAAATGCAAGCATATACAATATAAAAGAAAATATAATATTGTTAATTATTAAAAATACAATTATAAGAACCAACTCTTATTACTGTTCCAAGTATAACTGGCTTTGTCCTTATTATTTCCGAGATTTTTTTGCATTCTTCTTGCACAAATTGACCACACATAGTTAAACATATGGGGTTTAAGTTACAAAATTGGAATAAAAAAAGAATTAACATAATATGTAAGAAATAAAGAATGAAACATAATTCTAAAGAGTGACCTACAAAAAAATATTTTTACCTTTGATCAATGACATAGATTTCTTGAATAGTTGTCGGTCCATGCGCTGAAGTTATCTCTCTACATGGACTGATGTGGATTGTAACAACCAAAACATCTGAAAAATAAGATTTAAATTGTTAATATATTAATAATCAAATATTCTAAAATAAAGAATGAATTACCTATTTCTGCAATTGAGTTTTTATAAGCGCTAATTCGTTGAATGGAATGAGTTGGTACTTCGTGGCTCCAATTGTTCTTCCTTTTTCAAAAATTCCTCAATTATCGTTCTAGAATTTATATTAGGATCCATTGGTATTCATGTTTTTCAATTCTATACTTTGGATCAAGTGGCTTCACATATGCATTATTGATGTAATATGACCGGAAAATATGTAAAGTATCATCTCATGAGTCAATATCTTTATCAAACATTGTCGCTTGTACTCGATTTTCCCGTATAATATAAAAAATTGAAACGAACAAAATTGTTATGAATAATTGAGCATAATAATTTTGTTTAATTTTAAATTGTTTTTGGTTTTTAAAAATATAATATTTTTTAAATGCGTTACAAGAAGAGAACTAAATGAACGGGACATCATCAACATTTATATAATATGAAAAGATTTAAAAAATCGAACATAAAAAACCCAACAAATTAGTAGTAAAAAAGTAAAAAAATAAATAAATAAATAGAATGCAAGAATAACAAAATCTTTTACAAGTTTTTAGTACACGAAAATAAAATAAAAGACAATAGATAGAAATAAATACTATATTTCTGGATCAATCAATGTTAGGTTTTGGTACTTTACTGGCGAGCATTGCCCTGTTCGTTTGGGTGACTTGTCTGCCACAATCATTTTTATTTTTCAATTCTTTGTATTTGGAGTGATATCTTTTATCGATGTATAAACCGTCCTCATCTTTAAAGCTGTTCATATACAAATATATTAAACGTGTAAGTATAATAAACTCAATACTAAATTTAAAAAGAAAATTGCAAAGAAAATTAAAGAACACGATAAATATTTCAAGAACACGATATTAAAAATACAGAAAAGAGAATTCTATTAAATGTGTAATTTTGTTTTTAAGTAGTTAAACTCAAATTATACAATTGAATCATTACCCATATAATATTAATATGAACATGCTAATCTTAATAATTTCGCATACACAATATTTTTTGTGCAGTTCTTTTCTGATCGTTTAGTCGACACTGGTCGTATTAAAACTCTTACTATAGATGCAGTCTTAACCCTTGATAATTGACCATGTGAGAATACAAGTTGAGGTAAATATGTCTCAACAAAATCCAACGTTTGCCTTTGTGACTTATTTATAGTCATTGCAAAGCTTAATCTGATAGGAAATTGAGTTCGTTTGAATGAGAAACCATTATTTTCATCAACATTTGGTAAGAATGGGATCCTTGGAATAAAGACTCTTTTTCCGCTATGGTGTCCAACTGCGATTTCTGCATCAATGACATTTCGATCAAAAGCTCGACAAATTAGGCGTGTTCCGTTGCATAGTCCTTCTGAAGGATTAATGTTTCTAAGCAGCATGATGAGACAGTTTATTTTCAGTAACAATTCATGAGGAGGAAGTCCATTTGGGGTTAGAGTATTCAAAAAATCTTCCATGATTAATTGTTCAGATGCATCTATTGCTTCATCAAAGCTATAATATCGCCTAAGCTCACCAGGAAATCTATGAATTAGTGATGCATTTATTTCATCAACATAACTGTTCTTTGGTATTAATATGACCCGATTCATTATAGCTGAAATATTTATTGAATATCCAAAGAAGCGCAATCATCTTCATAAGGAACAAACATGCCATTAGGAATTTTTATAGTTTCATCAACTGTGATCGGTGGCATTCCGTTGCCTAATTCTAACACATATTCTGAAAAAATTAGATCCAATCTTACTCGCATATTTTTAGTCAAATGAAGGTTGATGAATGTAGGCCACAAATAGAAAGAAACCAACCTGGCGTCGACTTGTTCTTGTTTTGTTCCTTTACGAACCACGGGTAAAACCTAGCGAAAATCTCCACAAAAAACAATAACTTTTCCACCGAATGTTAACTCTGAATCATTAATATCTCGTAGCATTTTATCTAATGCTTCGATGTGTTGTTTTCTTGACATAGGGTCTCATCCCATATAATTAACTTTGCTACACGTAGTAGCTTTGCAATGGCATTTTGTTTACTGACACAAGACATGCTATGTTTATCAGTATCCAATGGAATCTTAAAGCGTGAGTGTGTTGTTCGACCACTAGGAATGATAGATGCAGCAACACTAGATGAAACAGTTGCAAGTGCCACTAATTTTCTTGATTTAACTGCGGCGAGAAATGCCTTGTATATGAATGTCTTCCCTGTCCCACCAAGGCCATCAACAAAGAATGTAGCAGCTCTGTTTGAAAAAATATTTTTCAAAACTGAATTATAGACATGTCGTTGTTCACTATTAAGGGCTTCTGATGTAACAATATCTTCTTCTGGAATTTCAAAAGACAATTCATCATCAATTTCCCTAGATTCGAATTGGTCTTCATCGAAACAAATATTGTCATCAAGAAGATGGAATGAATTAATGTCTTTCCCCATTGATTAAAGTGTAAAAGAAATTGAGCGCAAAACTTGCATTCTTACATTGATTTAGCAATATCCGTACATAATACCTCTCACCTTCAAATGGATTTGCTGTAACAATTCGACCTATAATAGTTTTCTTTTTCCGACGAGTCCACTCTTTGTATTGTTGGCTCCAAACATAGAATTCTGGAAATTATTTATACAACAACGTCCTGGCATTCTCATCCACTCGGTTTAATGCAAAGAATTCTGTTAACATCGATTTTGCAGACCGATCAGAGTTGAGAACATTGATTATGTCTTCATTTGCTCAAAAGTTACTTGGTGTTGATCCTCAAGATGTAAATGTAAGCTATACATTGCTGGGTACATTTCATTAATAATGAAACCATATATTCTCCACATAGCTTCAAGTGGAGCAATCCATCGAGCCAATTGGAATTGTTGGATTTAATCAATTTGTTGATTGTTTTGTTCAGAAACCAAATTGAAAGAAACACGATCATGCCCTTTGTAAATGTACTTATAAAGATATTTGACTGCTTTTACTGTAGAACAAATCTCGACGTTAATGTGACAGTCAAATGTTGCAAGCAAATACGGATTATATGGAACGACCCAACGATTATCTAAATTATGACCTCTCACATTGACAGTCATTCCATTGTCAGAACGTCTATATATTGGGAAGCAGTCATTTCTAACAGTCGTATCCAATGCAAAATTTTTTGGATAATGATTTTTACAATAATCATTTTTTTTCATGCAAACATTTGTTGGATTCAACATCCCACATGGTTCATGCATCATATGCTTGACAACAGATTCGTTATGCAAGTGCAAATTCGTATTTTTATCATGCCGATACAATCTCATCAAAAGATTCAGGCGCATAGAGTTTCCAATTCCTCTGTAATATAATTTAAAAATGAGCATGTGGAAGCCCTCCTTTTTGGTGCTCAATAACATAAACATATGCTGAAACTTTTCCAAATATCTGTCGCTTGAATAATCGATCATTTAATTATTCTAATTTTGCATGAAAGATCCGAACAACCAAATCAGACCGATTTTGACTCTTCTCATGTAGGCGTAATTCATTTGAAATTTTTTACCAGTTTGGATTGCATGTCATTGTTAAAAAAATGTCTGGTTTACCATAACGTTGAACTAAAGTCACTGCTTCCATATATCTTTTTCGCATGTCTCTTGGACTCCCAATGAACGACGAAGGCAGAATAATTCATTTTCCAACATTAGATGCATTAGTTTCTCCAAGCGTAATGGTATCAACAATACCTTGATATAACTTAGATTGAATATGTTGTTGTTGACTACGAAAATAATCTAATATTGACGTCTCGATCTTAACATACATATCAACAACAAATTGTTACAATAGACGACCAGACATCAACAAAATTGATCTGACATTTTCTTTGATTTGTAATTTGTAGCAATAATATTCACGACACGAAACAATTGGATCCTTCATTCTTCTGTTTAATGCTACAAAAGTTGAAAAAGAATGAAACGTTACAAAATTGGACATCTACAAACTAAGTACAAAATGGAAAGATTAAGATTACACTCTCACCTCGCTGTTATCTTGTAAGTAATTCTTTTATTGACATTGATTGGTGAGGATCTATTAACTGTATTGTTTCATCACGTATTAATGTACTTCCTCTATTGACCATTCGAATACCTTGATGCCAACCAGTATCCTCAAAAGGAAATAACAACGGATATTGAAGTGGATCATAGCAGCCAAAATAAAACTGAACTATATGACTTCCACCAGAATGACTAAAAACACAAATGTCTCGTCCTCCCAACTGATCTGTATCTTCATTTTCAACCCATATTGCTGCAACTTGTGAAGATGTCAGGGCATTGAATACATGCTGATCTAGGCCAGCATCTGATTTTATATGGATTACTTGATTTTTCAAATTTGGCAAATCACCAAGAGACCGAAAAAACACAGAGTATGGATTGATGCGAAGAATATCGATGAGTTGAGCTATAATTGATGGATTCATTCTGTCTGAATAAAAAATGCGATTTTCCAATTCATGCTTAGTATCATAGAAATACAATTGGAGATAAGAAGGATGCCCATTTAAAGGGACTAACTCATTGATATAGTGATAGATTTGTCCCTGAGTGCGGAATGTGTAAATCCCTATATTCCGTCTGCAAAAATCTCTATCGAATTTAACTCCAAAAGATGTAAACGCGAACTTGTTATTATAAGTCTGAACATATGTTTTAAAATGTGCAGTTTCATCTGTGTCGGAGGTAAAAAGATCATAAAACTGATCAGGGACATCATTTGAGGCTAGAGATATTGTCCCATTAGCGCAACAAAATTTGTTTGTTTCATGATAGAATAGCTTTGCTTTACAATATCTGCAACAAGGCACATATGACAAAAAATATGCTTCAGATGGAATGATTTGCAATAATTGTCTAAGTTCAGCAGAGCGGCAATGCCCTCCACCTATTGAGTTCAAAAATGAACACAAGACAATAGGCGACCCATCGAATTCTTTGAATTATCTGACTAAGCACATTACTGGAAGAGTGACAAGAGTTGACAATGGAATTGGAAGAACGAATAATATAATTATACTTGTTTCTTACTCCTACGAGGTGGCGATATACTTGTTTTAAAGGTTGACTCTTCCCTTACAAACAACACATGGAGCCTATTTGAATATGATGTTCCCAAATTTCAATGAAAAAGAATATAAGGCTGCTTGAATAAGAAATATAGAAAAATAATTTCAGGAAAACCTGTTGAATCAAAGGCTGATTAGAGACGGTCGTTTCATCTATGTATGTATTTCCTGATTTACGTGTCAGGAAATTCATAGAATCACTCGGACAATCAGAACGATTCTTCACATTGTTTAATGATGGAGTTGCCTCTAAATCAACCACACAGACATTAAGACCAAGAGGAACACATACTTCATGAGCCGAAGCCAATTCATCGATGTCAACGTTACCATGGAAAATTCGTTGTCTCTTTGACACTTTTTGTAGAACAGTGAAGTCCTGAATGATGTTTATATGTTGGACATCACCATTGAAGGTTCATCAAATGATGTAGTCATTTGATCATCCACAAATGAAGCTGAATCTTTTAACTGGATGTAATTGCTTCTCAACGCTTTTTTTTAGCATATATTTTTCTCTGTTTTCTATGTACTTCTTCCTTTCTCTCTTCTGGTAAATCTTTATACGAGATTTTCTTTGTTGGTTGTTTTCTATCATCTTCAAAAAATAGTTTTCAAGCTTAACTTTTACAAAATTAATATTACTATTTAAAAACAAATGTTATATAACTCATTAACACAATTTTGCCACTTCTCATTGTGTTAATGAAGCAAGCAATTCTTCCAAACGTTGAATATTGTTCTACACAACTAAGACTAAATGAATAATTAACAAGTGCTTAATACGGAATACTGTTCCATGCCCATGGTACATTTTAAATGCTATAAACAATTTCATTGATTAATATGTTGAAAAATAGATATTAAATCAACAAAGAAACAAAAATAATAAAATAACACATGAAATATAATTATACCACCAAAATAGAACCTATAAAAAGCGTAGATCGATATCACATATCAAAATTCATAAAATCAAATATTTATCAAAATTAATTTGTTATTAATAAGTACCCACTAACAATTACAAGCATGGTCTAGCAAAAAAAGAAATATATATATAATATAAAAAAAGGCACTTACAGGTATTGTAACGAATAATGGAGAGTCTTTTATATATTTAGATATCTTGATAAGGATAATTCCTGTCTAGACATAAAAGACATTGTAAGTTTTGATTGTATTGTATATACACATACACACATATAAGCACAAAAAGATTGTTCAAATATGTTTTTTACAAACATTTTGGAACCATGCAAAAAATATAAACCGCTTTTAAAACTTGTTTCTAGTATTTTATTCAAAACTTTCTCATTAATTCCAAACCTAATGAGGACACATAATTTTTTTACACTTCTCCTATTTTGTCACAAAAATATAAACTTCAATTTTCTAATAATATTTTATATTATTATTGGTTCTTTAATTTCAATGTTTTTTATTATTATTATGATGGTCTTCATTATTTTATTTTAGTATTGCAATAGTTGTTGTGTATTTTGTATTAATGTGTTTTCTTATATATTATTTTTATTTTTCGGATTGGGCTTTCTATGTCACAATAATATGTTATATAAACTTCAATTTCCTAATAATATTTTATATTATTATTGGCTCATACCTTCATTTATTATTATTATTATTATGATCGTCTTCATTATTTTATTTTACTAATACAAAAGTTGTTGTGTATTTTGTGTTAAGGTGTTTTCTTATAAATTATTTTCATTTTTCAGATTGGGCCTCCTGCGTCACAATAATATATTAGATAAACTTTAATTTTCTAATAATATTTTATATTATTATTGGCTCTTTAATTTCATATTATTATTATTATTATTATGATCATTTTCATTATTTTATTTTACTATTACAAAGTTATTGTGTATTTTGTATTGAGATGTTTTCTTAATATATTAGATAAACTTTAGTTTTCTAATAATATTTTATATTATTATTGCCTCTTTAATTTCAATTTTTTTATTATTATGATCGCCTTTATTATTTTATTTTATTATTGCAAAAGCTATTGTATATTTTATGTTAAGGTGTTTTCTTATATATTATTTTCATTTTTCAGATTGGGCCTTCTGAATCACAATAATATACGATAAAAATTTTAATTTTCTAATAGTATTTTATATTATTATTTAATTTTAATTTTTTATTTTATTATTATGATAGTTTTCATTATTTTATTTTACTATTGCAAAAGTTGTTGTGCATTTTGTGTTAAAGTGTTTTCTTCAATTTTATAATAATATTTTATATTATTATTGGCTCTTTAATTTCATTTTTATTATTACTATGATCGCTTTCATTATTTTATTTTATTATTGTAAAAGATGTTGTGTATTTTGTATTAAGGTGTTTTCTTAGATTGGGCCTCATGCGTCACAATAATATATGATATAAATTTTAATTTTTTAATAATATTTTATATTATTATTGACTCTTTAATTTTAATTTTTTTATTATTAAAATAGTTTTCATTATTTTATTTTACTATTGTAAAAATTGTTGTGTATTTTCGTATTAAGGTATTTTCTTCTTATATATTATCTTAGTTTTTCGGATTGGGCTTTCTGTGTTGGGAGGTTGTGTGAAGTGTTTGGATGAATTATTATTATTATTGGGCCGGAGTGTGTGTGTGAAGGGCCCAGCCTGTGTGCAGAGGGGATCCAAGTCCCAATTCCAAAACACTGCCGTTTTGCCTCTATTAGAAAAAAACCCTACCGTTTTCTCCATTTCCACCCCCCCATGCCGCACTTTCCCATTTCACTCCCCTCATCAACTCCCTCGCCTCACTCTCTCGCCTCAGCATCGCCGTGCCACCTCACTCTCCCGCCTCTGCCTCGCTTTGTCGCTGCTGCTTCAATTTCCGATTGAAATAAGGTACGAAAATTTCTCGTCATCCTTCTCCCAAATTTTTTTGTTTTGAGTTTTGAATTTAATCGATTTTCCTTTTGCCTCTCTTTCTGATTTGAGGGCGTAAAGAAACAGATCCAAGTGTTTCTTCATGAAATAAATTAAAAAAACTTGGATTTTTATTGGTTTCTTAGTTCTACATACCTTGATTTTATTGATGAGAAAGAAGATTTTTGTTTGGTTTTTTTTTTTTGGTCCTGGGTTCCGGAATCTGGTCCTCTGGTTGTTATTGATCACAAAAGTTAGTGTGCTGGAGTTCATTGTAGCCTCGTAAAGAAACAGATCCGAGTGTTTGTTCATGAAATAAATTAAAAAAATTTAGATTTTATACATTTCTTAGTTCCACATACCTAGGTTTGATCATCTTAGAACTAATTCTCACGACAAAATTGGATGATTTGAACTATCAAGATCGAGTTTTGTAAAAAAATATACAATGGATGTGTGAATGTAGAAATATTCTTCAGATATGAAAATATAGGTGAGATGTTGATTGGACCACCTAAGGTGCTTGAGTTTTTTTAATTTATGGGCTTCAAGTGAAAAATGGGTAGTGAGTTTTGACCGGTAAAAGCATAAGTTTTTCAATTTTTTTTTCTTTTTTAGTACTTTGGTTTTAATGTAGATTGAGAGTGGACACCATCTCTTCAAATACAGATTCACAATAGAAAAAAAAAAGTAGAGATGAAACTGGAAAAAATAAAAAATAATAAATCTGGTGACAAAAAAAGAAAAGAAAAACGGGTAGTGAGTTTTGACGGGTAAAATCATTAATTTTTCAACTTTTTTTTTTTTTTTTTTAGTTTCAGATTAGTACTTTGGTTTTAATGTAGATTGAGAGTGTAATTTACCAATATTTGTTTTATCAATTGAGTAGAATGGCAAATAGATGCCCATTGATATTTATTTTTACTTTAGAAGGAAGGGAATAACAGAATGGTCGAGAGTGTGGAACTTTCATTTTATAAAATGAAGTTGGTGTTTGTGGGATTGTCACCTATTTGGTTGTTAGTATATCCTTATTTTTTTTTTGTGAAGATATGTGTTGAGACCTATAAAGGGGAAAAAAACCAACCGAAATTTAGCAAAAAAAAAAAAAAAATTCAAAACTTCTACAAATCTGGTGACACAGCAAACAAAAAAAAATGAAAAATGGGTAGTGAGTTTTGACGGTTGCATGAGTTTTTCAACTTTTTTTTTTCGTTTTCAATTTCAGTATATCTGTTGAGGTTTTTATCTTTAAAGATATAAACATCTGTTGAGGTTTATAGGAAAAAGAAAACAGAAAAAGTACTGCATTTACCATTAGAAAATACCACACTAAATAACCATGCACTCACAATGATCAAACACCAGAAAGTTCTAGATTTAGAAATCTCCAGCCAAGAACACCTTAGACAACTGGGAAAGCAGCTGAAAATAAATTAATAGAAAACATTAACAACCAGTAAAAGAAAAAAATAAGAGAAGAGAATAGATGAGAAGTCAAAAACACAAAATAGGTTGAATACTGAACATTGCCAAAGATGAATACCTATGATAATCAATTCTTCACCTATGATAATTTGCTTGATCCTCAATTTCGGAATATCAGGTGGTTTGGTTTCATTTATGAAAATTTTAGGCTGTATAGATGGCAGGTGGTTTGGTTTCTCCTCTCAAAACACGTTATCTTTTAAAGTGTAATGGGGGAGAGGCGACCTCTTAGATATAAAAAACAGCAAAACCAACATGAAAAAAGAAAAACTCAAAAACTCCCAAACCAGATATGGAAAAACACTGATTAAGAATATTTTTTTAATGGTTTCTGTGTTTTTTTATATGTTTGTTAGATTTTATTTACAACTTTTTTAATGTTTTCTGTGTTTTCTTATTGGTTTTTTTATAATTTATTTTTCCTTCTCTTGATCATAGAGAGCACCCTTATTTTGATATTATGTTTTTCAAGATTTAAAGATGTAAAAGGCACAATTGCCTATACGCATGCACCCAACCTGTAGAAGTGAAAATGCATCATACAGAGGCTAGCTGCAGCGAATCAGAAATCCCAATAATATCACAAGCTGACAACCTGCAGAAGGGAAAAACCGACAGAGCATAAAAATAGTGAAGAGCAATACATAAGCAACTGAGTACGTACTCATGTGATCGATGTGAGGATAGGCATCGAGTTAGAGCTCATTAATTTGAGTTTCAGATGAGACGATATTTTACATGATCAGAGAGCACCCAACCTAATCAAGAAAGGATTGAGATCAAGTGATCATAAAGATATATATATATATATATATATATATATATATATATATATTTATATAGGTCAGCGCCCCAGAAATCCCAAAAGTATGATAATCTGACAATCTGTGAAGAGAAAAAACATTCAAAAAGTATTATAGACAACATCAATCTGACAATTTGTGAAGAGAAAAAGTAGACAGCATGCAGTAAAAAAAAATATTATAATCTGAAGGATAAAAGAATTTCCGTTTTCAAGCTGGCGCAACAACCTAACGTTCATTTAACAGAAAGTATTTTCCGTTTACTCCGTCTCATAGCCATTTATATAATAGAAGGCGACCTCTTAGATATCAAAAACAGTAAAACCAACATGAAAAAAGAAACTCAAAAACTCTCAAACCAGATATGGAAAAACACTGATTAAGAATATTTTTTTAATGGTTTCTGTGTTTTTTTATATGTTTGTTAGAGTTTGTTTGATTTTTTTTTTTACAACTTTTTTAATGTTTTTTGTGTTTTCTTATTGGTTTTTTTATAATTTATTTTTCCTTCTCCTGATCTAGCGAGCACCCTTATTTTGATATTATTTTTTTCAAGATTTAAATATGTAAAAGGCACAATTGCCTATACGCATGCACCCAACCTGTAGAAGTGAAAAGGCATCATACATAGGCCAGTTGCAGTGAATCAGAAATCCCAATAATGTCACAAGCTGACAACCTGCAGAAGGAAAAAACTGACAGAGCATAAAAATGGTGAAGAGCAATACATAAGCAGCTGAGTACGTACTCATGTGATCGATGTGAGGATAGGCATTGAGTCAGAGCTCATTAATTTGAGTTTCGGATAAGATGATATTTTACATGATTAGAGAGCACCCAACCTAATCAAGAAAGGATCAAGATCAAGTGATCATATATATATATATATATAGGTTATGAGCTAAATTTGCTTTTGATGTTTGATATCAGTCAGCGCCCCAGAAATTCCAAAAGTATGATAATCTAACAATGTGTGAAGAGAAAAAGCATTCAAAAAGTATTATAGACAACATCAATCTGACAATTTGTGAAGAGAAAAAGTAGACATCATGCAGTAAAAAAATGTATTATAATTTAAAGGATAAAAAAATTTCCGTTTTCAAGCTGGCGCAACAACCTAATGTTAATTTAACAGAAAGTAAACTATATATATATATATATATATATATATATATATATATATATATTTATATATATATGGTGGACCACTTTGATTTTGGGCCGAGTGCTTGAATTTTAGACAACATTTGTGCTTGATTTGCCCAACTAGACCAACCCGATTGATATTCCTTCCTATTGAGTATTGTTTCTTTGGGCCAATGTTACTTAATATGGGCCTACTAAATGGTCATAACTCTTAACTTAAGGTGCATTTCCAAATCGATTTCTAATGTAATATTGACAAATGAAGGCAAAATGATCTTTAGCATGATGACAACACTTCCGTCTGTATGTGATTATGCAGGATTTCTTGGGTTAATTTCCTTAACCCCAGCAGCGTAAAAAAAATTAAAAATAAGTAAATAAATTCGACAATTGAGAAGTGACAAATATTTATCTCCTTTTTCGATTTAGAATAATAGAGAGATAGACATATGAACTTACGTCTCGTTTGTTTTCGTAAATGAGATAAGAATGAAACGTTTTGTGAAAGTGAACGAGACTAATCTTGTTATTTCGGACCATTTCTTAAAGTATAAAATTAGTAGACTCGCTTTGTATTTTATTTACTGTCACGATATCCCATGATTCTCACAATTTAGGGGAAGTTGGTCGATGGGTATTTACAACATTTATAATTGTTACAAGTAAATTCAAGAGATCAATAAAAACTCTGATGATGGATTTGGCATTGGGTCTAAACTGAGGAAAATACACGAGAGATATCACAATTAAAAGACAAAACTTTGGAATCATGTAATCAATGCTCAAACGATAAGAGCTTTGGTCTTGATGGTGTGCTCATTTCAATTTCGAATTCTTGAGTGCAAATAATTTCTGTGGGCTATCAAACTAGCAAAATTCTCTCTTTGAGTTACCTGAAACATATTTGGATAAACTCATTGCCAAGAGTCTGAATTCCTGAAATTAATCAGTAATTTGTTTCGAATACCTAGTGCCAATAAAAAATATTATAGAACGAACACTAAATGACATTGTGTTTTATTGATAAGAAGTGCTACAACCATAAAAAGATCTATTAAAAATTGCGTTTGAATTTTGAGATGAATTGAGTTAAGTTGTGAATAGAAGTATTTTGTGGATTCCATTAAGATAAGTTTAACTTTTTAAGTTAAAATGTATGAAATAGGTTGAGATGAATTTAATTTTTTTTTTTATAGGAAATTGAAAAGGTAGTGGGTCTCATCAATGATTGGTTTGAGATGAGTTAAGTTTGGTTTAACCTCGTTTGTTTTCAGGAAACATCTCATCTCATTTCACCTCATCATTACAACTTTTTCAAATATTCACACAAAATAAAATAAACAATTCAACTTTTTCAAATCCCAAAATAAAAATAAAATAAACAATTCAACTTTTTCAAATCCAAAAACAAAAATAATATTAAAAAATATATTCTAACAATATTTTATTCAATTTTTTAACTTTAATTTCAACTCATCTCATCTCATCTCATCTCATCTCTGAAAACAAACGAGCAAACTCTCAAATTGCAACGACCTCCTATGATACGTTAGATCTATATTTACAATAAAAATAGTTTTATAATCTAACATATTATATCAATTATGTCAACTTATGAGAATATTTTTTTAAAATCTTTTTATAAACATTTCTCTTTATTGACGAAAACAACCCTACGTGTATGTCATATTCAGTAACAGTATTTTGTGGTGAGCCCCCAAACACAACGTTTTGTTTATAAATTGAGCGGTTTACCGCCGCTGGTTTTAGGGAACTGTGTTTGGACAACGCACCCACCGACCAATATTTGAATATAATCTCCAATTTAATAACAAATAGCGACAAGCCAAAGCAACGCAATGAGAGATATATTAGAAAATTGAGATAATTAATTTATAGTAAAGAAAGTGCAAAATAAAAAGGAAAGCTTAATACTCCACCGTTGCTTTTTAAAACCACTTGTCTTATTCGTCAATTCATACTTCAATTGCTATGTTATCGTTTTGTAATAACAATAAAGGATAATGCTATTCTTATCACTTTATTTTATCGCTTTACTCTATCATTTTGATTTTTTAATTTTTTTAATTTTTTTTCTTAATAATTAAAAAAATATTTTTTAATAATATTATGATTTTTTAAAATTTTTTAAATATTTAAAAGGGTTAAAAAATACATATATGAAAAAGCAAAAAAATAAAATAAAATCTAATAATTAACGGTAGCTCTCAACGGTAGCCGAGAGTGGTGACTATAGCATGCTCCAACAATAAAAGGAGATGATGTGAGTTCCAATTCCCATGGATAAGTTCTCTTTTTTAAATAATAATTAAGAGTGAAAAGTTATGGATTTAATTATCATATGTGACGTGGGAAAGAAAATTGATTGTGTTTGAGAATAGAGAAATTGACGTACTAAATATAAGCAGTGTAGATACCGTGCCCTCCACACCAGTTTATAAATAAAAAAGTTTAAATGCAATATGCCAAGTTAAAAAAAAAAATACAATTTTATTAAGATGATAAATTACAATTATGTTCGTGTTACGTCGTAAGCTTACTTGCATATTCTCCTGTCTATCTTAATATATGGGATTATACAACTTTAGATTAAGACCAATAGAAGAAAATTCTATCAATTAGTGTAATGTGTTTTCATGTACATACAAGATAGCTTAAGTAGCAAACTATTTCTTGTTTACTTTGCTAATTGATATTCCCAATTTAATAGTATTAAGTCCTTTAGATTCAGAGTTTATCTCAATTCATCTTCATCTAATTGTTATAATTTTTTTAAATTTTTACACGAAATATAATAAATAATTCAACTTTTTCAAATTTCAAAACAATAATAATATTAAAAAATAATATTCTAATAATATTTTATTCAACTTTTAATTTTCATCTCAACTTACTATTCAAATTTCATTTTAGAGTTTCCATTATGTACGTGGACAAATCTTTGAATATTATGCCCTTCACACTTAAATCATTTTCTCTTTCTAAAAAACAAAAAAAATCATTTTTTTATGTATTTATTTTTGGATGAGTCTGAAAATGGACATTTCCTTACTAAAGACAAATAACTTTCCAAACAATTAACGACAAGATGAAGTATGATTGAAAGATAAGATTTTGCAGCTAAGACCAACTTCAGAAAAAAAGAGGGTAACAATCATTTAAATAGAGTATGTTATCCTTACGATTGTACACAATCACGGGATGCGTTTATGAATAATAAAATATTATAACAAGCAATGCTACTTTTCACCTTAGATTTTATTGGTTCAAACATGTCATCACCTTAGATTTTATTGGTTCATACATGGCATCAATATTCACGTCAGTATATCGAAAGTTTACATGTGATATACTAATATCACGTGACAACCTTCTAGTTAAGAGTAATGTTACTATGCACCTAATTTACATATTATAAAACCGATTCAATAAGAGAAGATTATTCATTCCTTATAAAACATGCCCAATACATTATCTACAGGCAATATTATAATATTTCTCAATATCCTCCCTCACGTGCATATCATTATTTTTTCTGGTTCTTTTCACAAAGTAAGTAGTGTGGGCCTCCATTCATCCTGTGACAGGCTCTGATACCATGAAGAAATTCATGAGCCTAACTCATATCATGAAACCGATTCTACAAAAGAGGATTTCTCATTGTTTATAAACATGTCCAAGACCTTATCCACAAGCAATGTGAAATTATTCCTTAACACCCTCCCTCACGTGTAGTCCAGTATTTTTCCTGGTCATTGTCACGAGGTAAGTAGTGTGGGCCCCATTCGTCCTGTGGCAGACTCTGATACCATGAAGAAATTTATGGACCTAACTCATCTCATAAAATCGGTTCAACAAGATAAGATTGCTCATTTTTTTTTATAAACATGCCCAAGAGCTTGTCTACAGATAATGTGAGATTATTTCTCAACATTTATTTTATTTTATTTAATGTGGCACCACAATATTGGTCACTTGGCTTATTTAAAAAATTAAAAACACAAACATAAAAAGGGAATTTAGGATTTTAATCTTCCTCTTTTTATATTTTTGGGCATCAAATTTTTTTGAATATATATATTTTAATTTTGTTTAATAAACCACGTGTATCACATATTGTGGTGCTACATCAAGAGGTCAAAGTGAGTGATATAAATTAATAGAGTCGGACTACTTTACCACCCATAGTAGTTCACTCAAAGTTATCTCCCCTTCACTTTTTGTTTTTTTTTTCATTTTTCTTTTCACATGTTTTAATATATTTAAATATTTTTAAAAAATAAAAAAAATACTTCAATACACTTAAATCATTTCTTTAATTACTAAATAAAAAATAAAAAAATTAGCAAGCGGTCAAATGGAGCGGTAAGCTTGGGAGGGCAAAGTAGTTTTTTCCAAATTAATAAGCATAATAGCAGCACTCGGCCCTCTTGATGATGGAGATTTCCAATTATAAAAATGTGAAAATTCATATATCAATTTTTCAAATACCGAAATATGAAGTCTCAAATTGTAAAAACGTAAAAACTCAGGTACTGAGTTTGGCATTAACCCTTGATGATAGTTGGTAGGTTGAATGTGAATAGGGAGAATATAAAGTTGTTAGGATAAACATTTAGTAAGATGTATTATTTGGGAGGCGAGTGAGTGTCGTCAACATCAATGTTACAAAGTTTAGAGAGAAATTTGTTCGGGCTCTATGCATTTGGACGGAAATTGGAGGGACAAAATTATTGTCATGTACTCTTCTTGAAGCCGATAGAGGTTATAATATTTTGATAACTTTTTTAAGTTGTGTTGATGTCAAGTGCAAGACAAGACAAGGAACAGACAACCTAATTCAAAACTGTTTGGTATGAATATTATTTGCATGGGTCATGTACGTACAACACAACGTATTGATCATAACCTAAAAAAAAAAAAAAAAAAAAAACGACAAAAAAATATATAATGCAACCTGCACTCTTAATTTTTTTCCCCCCAAAAATATTAATTTTCACTTTTCAGTTTTTTTTAGGAATTTAATATGCATTAATCACTATTCACTCTCACACTCCACACTTATAACTTTTTGAGTAATTTTACATACAATCGTAAAGTGCGTAAACGCCGCGTAATCGCTTTGAAAAATAATGGAGTCTACTATTAAAAAAATTAATTTTTTTATGTGAATTTTATGTTTTATTCATTTTTTTCAAAACGATTGCGTGACAGTTGTACAATTTACGGTTGTAAATATCTTCTTTAACTTTTTTATAGGGTATGTGAGTATTTTTCATAAAATATTGAGATTTTTTTATAAAATGTGGAATAGTGAATAGTAACAGAAGAATTTTTCATCTTTTTGGCCCGAACCTGTACTTCTCTCTCTCTCATGTTTTTTTTTTTTTTTTTTGCCCTTTTGTTCCCTTATCAAACATGCATTTATGTGTTGATACAATTACAACCACTCTGGTTGGGTTTTGAGTCCTGTAAGTAATGTCATCCGACTTGGTGTACTCTAAATAGGTGTAGTTTTTTTCCCCCCCTTTATGGGGCAGAGTAAGCATTTCATTAAGCCACCCAACAACTGTTATAATTAGTACGACACTCGGGAGTAAATAAATGGTGCTACTCAGCTCCTCAATTTGCACCCTCAAATGTACTGTTAATGTATTTTAATTTTTTTCAATTATTAAAAAAAATATACCAACTTATTAGTGGTAGTTTTTTTTAAATATTTTTAAAAAATAAATTCATTAGCGGTACACTTGAGGAGACAATTTGATGGCACAACCTAGCATTTTCCAATAATAAAAAAAAAAAAGACTACGAGACCAATGAAATGGTATTCAACAATGAGTAATGTTAGGTATACATCTCAAATAGACAAGTCTCATATAAGTTTTTTGTAAAAAAATAAGTCTCACTAATAAAAAATAAACCTTTTTACACTTTTTTAAAGTAAGATTTACTTTTTTACAAATACTTGCGAGTGACTTATTTATTTAAATCTTGTACAATTAATTTTCTTCATGAATCCCCCCAAATATCAAAAGATCCATGGGAGTAACCACCTTGAATGGTGGTTTTAGACAATAAAATCGGCAAATTGTAGTGACAAAGTTAGAAATCAAATAAATGTTATTTACCATTTTCACACCATACATCAATATGTTATTTATTATTTTTACTCTTCTATTTAAACACACATATTTACATATAAATATGTATATTTAAATAAAATAACAAAAATGACTAATCACATATTGGTATGTGATGTAGGAGATGATAAATAATTTTTTTTTAAAAATCGTGAGGTGCTGCATTTCGCTTCACTAGATTGGCTGATGAAGTAGCCCACATTATCTTCTTCATGACAGTTAAAGAAAACGGTAACATAGATAGAAAGATAGATCAAATGGCTAAGCTGAAAAGTGTTACAGTTACAAAAAAAAATTATAAAAATAAACTTATAAACTAATATAACTTCACATGATACGTTAGATTTATTTTATAATAAAAATAATTTCACAATTTGACATATCATATCGAATCATAAAAAATAAGAATTATCAGCATTTATCAGCCAAGTTTACAGTAATAAAAGAACACCCATCAACTTTACCTATGCGTGAGATCTATGTGTCAGAAATTGGTCAATAGAGAACTAAACATTGATGGCAGCAGCCAGAAATAAATAAGCAATCTTGTTGGCAGGGAGGACGGTGGAGATATCCGGTCGACAGCAATACCAAGGAAACAAACGGTCAAGCAGAACAAGTTGGGAAGTCAGATTTTGACCAGATTTCAGAGCGGTAGTCTATCATTTTCCCTATAAATATATGCTCTATAACTACCACAATAATTATCAACAGACTTTTGAATATAAATTCCCAACGTGTAAATCCCATGTGAAATACCACTACCATTAGTCAGTGTTGATCATAAATTAGAAGCTAATAACATGATGTTTTTTTTAGATGTCGGCCCGCTTAGGCTTAGGATCATCAATTATCATCATGGTCATGACCATGATTAAGTGTTTCAATGATCATGGCATATGATCATTCATGCTATTATGATCCTCATATATCATGAATGTGTCCCACAAGGGTTGGTAAAGAAAATTAATATATATATATATAGAAAAATTCTTCTCACCAGTCACTATTCATTATCCCACACCTCACGTTCTATAAAAAATAACCTCACATTTTATTAAAAAAAAATTATAGGTGTTAAATATAAAAGTGAAAAGTAGCATATAATTATATATATATATATATATATATTCATTACAAATTTTACATTGTAGGGCTACCCTAGCTAGGGATCATATATAGTTCATAGATATTGGACTATCTAAGTCCAAAAGATGAGAACTTGCCGCATAACATAAATGGTACACAGTAATGGATAATGTTTCTATTTTGTTCAACTTGAAAGGTACATGATGATGACAATAAATTGATGTCGACTCTCTTTTAGTTTACATTGGACTTTCTTCTTTTGTACCTAACATGAATAGGATACATTAATTCGGTTCTTGTTTTTCTTGTTTCCTAGTTTAATATAGATAGATACGTTCAATAAATTCAATGGGGATTTCAAGTTGTCCCTAAAGCGTAAGCTGATTATAAGGAATGAACCCGTCACCAAATTGTGGGGGGGAAAAAATGAGTTCATCTTTGATCCGGACTTGTTAAAAACAAGTGACACATCATTGCTTTTCATATGTTGAGTACCCAATTTGATCCAACATATGCTTCTGTCTCTCTCCATCGCCACTTATGGTTGAGCTTCACCATCCTCTTCGCCAACCACAACAAAATTCGCCGCCTTCTCTGCCTAACAAAAATTTCGAAAAGAACAAAAACCAAACACACTCAAGAATATAGAATAATGCAAAAACTGATTTTGGCTTAGCAGTAACTTGCAACGGACAGATTTAAGCGGTAGAGTAGCATCGCTCCTCAAGAATAATAGAACGATAAACGATATTTGAACTTCAAGACTTATCATCTAGGATTAGTTTTGAACTTACACTAGGCTTCGTTTGGAAGTTGAGTTTATCTTAACTCATCATTACAACTTTTTCAAATTCCAATATAAAATATAATAAATAATTCAACTTTTTCAAATTTTAAAATAATAATAATAATAAATAATAATATTCTAACAATATTTTATTATCTCAACTCAACTCAACTCACTTCAACATCCAAACCCACTTAATCATTTTCTTTCAAACTTGTGCTTATCTTATAGAGAACTTAATTTACATAGATATTCTACCATAACCCTTAAATTAAGTTTTATTTTTTCAAGAAAAGTTAATGATAATACATAATGCCACATCAACAATCAAAATAATACGACGTAAGTGTAGCATAAAACATTACTCAAATACCATAACTCTTAAGTTCTACATATAAGGTAGTACCAAAAGGTGGTTATCTTCTTGAACAAACCCACTTTATAATATAATCTTTTTCCCACCAATAGTATTCGTGTGCCTTCAATCTTAATTACCTTCCAAGACTTTTCCGAAGACAGCTTGTCGGTGGCTTAAAATTTGGTCTGATAATAGACCAGAGACATCAATGATTAATACGTAAGAGTAATTCGTGTAAAAATTGTACAATCGTTTAAAAAAAAATGAGATTTATTATTAAAAAATTAATTAATTTTATATAAATTTTATATTTTTTAACTTTTTTTTAAAAAAATTGTATGGCACCTATGTACACGACGACTATAAATATCATGTCTCAATACGTAATTATATCTGTTTTGTTATCCTTACATCCAAGGCAGTAGTCCTTCATTTATTCCGTAGCGTACAATTAATCTTAATATATATTTTTATCTATCTAAAAGATAAAAGAAAATGATATTTACAACTTTTTATATAATTATGAGGGTCATTCTTATAAAATAATTTATAAAAGTAATATTAATTTTTATAAATATCTTCATTTAATTAAAACATAGTTGTATAAAGAGTTCTCCGTACATGTATCAATACTCTATTTTAATCTAATTTAAATCTCAAATTTCTACAAAATTATTTTTAGAAATCATCAAAAAATAATATTGGGAGTGTATCATTACTCCTTTATTTCTTAATCGGATTTAGCAAAGAAAAAGGGTAAATATAATTATCATGAGCCCTCCAAAATGCAATCTTATAATCAGTAGCTTTCCATATTTATTGGCTAATATTCCAGTACTATAGATAATTAGTCAGTGATGGATTGACAACAATATGCTGAACATGATCTAATAAGATATCAAGCCATATAATTGATTGCATAGAACTAATTAATAGAGATCTAATTTCATATTAATTTCATCATCATTGATGTAGCCCTAGTTCTTGTTTTGACTCAGGAAGTCCATTTTCCCACCAATCTCTTAGCCAGGACCCAATTTATTGTGGCCATACATTCTTTTGCATAGGCTTGGATTGGGAAGAAGCTTATAAAATTGGAAAAAGATGTGGCTATTGGTCACAAATGGTTCATGATCTTGGATTCATGGGAGTGCTCCAATATCAAATTAGAATATAATTCAAATAATTAAATTTATCTCTTTATATCAGTTTAAATTTCTTAGATAAGCTGTGATTTAACATGATATTAGAGCAGATGTGTTATAATGATCAATCTACTATGTTGTAGTAGTACTAGGATGTAGGACTTTGATGCCAAGTATCGACGAGCATTGCTCTATATCGAAACACAACTTTATTCTTTTGTTAAAGAGTTTAAATGTTCTCAATTATTAAATTGAGAAATTAAGAGAAAAAACTCTCACAGAAGACCAAAATGGACTTCCTTGGGAAAATAAATTACTGACTCACATTATCAATCATAAAATAGACCAAATATTTTTAAATTCAACCCATAAACGGATTTAGTTACATTTTTTTTTTAATCGACAATGTATTAATCTCAGTCAATACAGTGCATGAAAGAAATATTTTTTTTTAAACAAAAAAGGCGATAGACCTAGAAAGGATGGATCACTTATTAATATTAATTTATATATGATTTTAGGAAAAAAAAAAAACTTGAATCACATATTGAGTACTATGGCTCGTTTGAACGTTTGGAATATTTCAAATTTTGTGAATAATAGTGAAATTGTCTGTATTAAAACTTGAAATGTTTTATTGGTTTTGGGAAATGAGAGAGATAATTGAATAAAAATATTATGAAGTTAAAAAATTGTTTGAATATAATTTTTGTTTTAAATTTTGAAAATGTTGTATTGATTTTTGTATTTTGTTTTGAAATTTGTAAAAGTTATGATGATTATGTAATGATTAGATTAAGAAGTTGAAGATTTGAATTGATAAATATGTTGTGTTTGAGTGATGTTTGAAAAGAAAATTATGATAAGTATGCTATCCCGCAACTGAATCTCGACCAATGTCAGTTGGAAGCAACTGACCCAAATCCTAGGGATTCAAAGAGACGAATCGCAGACACAGTATGACTTCGGAGATTCTGTCTTGACCGTAGCTTCTGCGGGAGGAAAATGTGGTCAAGGAGAAACCTTTGGGTGGTCGCACGAAACTGGAGATGAAATCGTTCGGGGGACGTGGGTAGAGTAGCAGCTGAGCACAAGTGAAAAGGCAAATGGAGACGGAATGAGGAAGAACAGAGAGAAGTGGAGGGGGAAAGAAATCGGGAGAAAAAAGAAAAGATTTTTAGATGATTTGGCGCCCGACCTAATTACGGCGATTTTATGCGTTGCAACATGTGTTTTCTTTTTCCAGCAAATTAAATCGCTGTAAAAACACATATATTCGCTGCAACTAATTAAGATAGGGACCGACTTAATTTTTTTGTGCTTTCCCAACAAAATTTGGCAAGTTTTAAATCGCTGCAAAATATACTCTATTGCGGCGATTCTTTTTGCAGCAATCAATAAATCGTTGGGACATACCTTTTTTCTTGTAGTGAATTTTCATTTCATCTACTCAAACGTACGTTACAGTTATTTGATTACAAGCCGAAGTGAGAGATACACCTTCAATTACGACTTTTTTAAATTTCTATATAAAATAAAATAAACAATTCAACTTTTTCAAATCTCAAAATAAAAATAATATTTTAATAATATTTTATTTAATTTTTAAATTTAATCTCAATTTATTTTATTTTATCTCTGAAAACAAACGCAATAATTTTAAAACTACTCTTCTTTCTACACCACGAAAATAACATTTTTGTTTGACTAATCTTCTCAAGCCCACGTCGTGAACATGTAAATGCACCGCCCAAAGCATCTATGGTCATCAATATCGCCTTGGTCATGGCACAAACCAAAGATTGTAGGGTACCACAATCACCTCATGAAGTTGCCAAATTGTGCACGCTGCAGCCAAATCTGATGGGGGTAATAAAACCTTGAGAAAACTTGTTCTTCCTTGCCTTTAGATTGGGAAACAAGTACCATCAATAATATATCCACAGCCACAGGTAGGGGACTGGTGTTCTTTGCTTGTAGTTCTAAGAAACTGAGCTCTGCTCATCACATGAAAACCAGTCGGCTTCTTATGTGAAGTCGACACATTCATTTACTTCCGAAAATATCTTATTTTCAAGCTTGTTTTTGGTCGCTGTGTCCTTGATATATAAGTTTATCGGAACAATTACCATAAAAACTGATAAATTATATTTGTAATTTTAGAATATGCAAATTTTGCGTGTTAAGAAATAATTTTATATTGTCTGTGAACAAGGTCTTGGAGATGTTTATAAGGAATAAACAATCATCTCTTGTAGAACCGGTTTTATGAGATGAGTTAGGCCCATGAATTTCTTTATGGTATCAGTCTGCCACAGGACGAATGGGGTCTACAATACTTATCTCGTGACAAGAATCAGGAAAAATACTAGTCTGCACGTGAGGGAGAGTGTTGAGAAATAATCTCACATTACATGTAGTTAAGGTCTTGAGCATGTTTATAAGGAATGAACAATCATTTCTTATAGAACAAATTTTATGAGATGAGTTAGACTTATAAATTTCTTCATTACATACTTCCTTTAAAAACAGAAAGTGCGCAAAGCTTATCAATCTTAAAACGGTATCTAAAATTATTCTAAAATATATATAAATATATATATATATATATATATATTTATATTGATTTTCTTTTTAATGAGTGAGGCGATCCTAGAAGGAGCACTTCTGTTCTGCACCTCTCCTATAGCAATCGGTAGAATTGTAGCTTAGTCTGGACCTATTCAATGTTCATGGCCACTTATTATGGACTTTTTCTTTTTATCTTCTTTTCCTTGGCTTAGATATTGTGGACCTCAAAGAATTGACTCTCAACCCCCAATTCATGCTTTTTGTAATGCTCGCCAATTCACATCCCCATTGTTCTGCATAATTCTTCTGCACAGTATTTTGTCTGGCATTTTTTTTTCTGCTACATGTTGCACCAATGCTTTCAAGCTCCATTGACTTTTACATACCATGCTCTCTTATCTGTGGATGGCTCTGCTAATCTATTTGCTTAGATAAAGAACAAAGAACAAGAAAAAGAAAGAAAAACAGAAATGATTCTCAGCCCTTTCTTTGAAGAGTTTCATGAATCATGGTCGACGTACTGATCATCTATCTGTGCAGAGGAGTTGGGCAGGACATTAGGTACTTACTGTTGTGACGTCCAAGGCCCAGCAACACCTGGCTTTTAGTCCTTCCACCTTTTGCGGAGGGAGAGAAAGAAATAAGAATTTACCATTATGAAAGAAATATAAAAACAGAACTTAAAAAAAAAAAAAAATGGTCAAAGACAGACTTTTCTTTCATGGTTATTATTTTTTTCTGGTTGTTGTTTTGTTTTTTCTGTTCTTTCTTGGCTATTTATCTTCATCCCCACACTACCCATCCCCTTCCCCCCACCTCTCTCTCTCTCTCTCTCTCTGAGCTTTTGCTTAGCTTTTCTTGACCAAACTTGTTCTCCTTCTCTCTCACCCAACTCTTCCTAATTAGCTCAAATGCTAAATGCAATCATTTTGAGCCCACATTCAATCATTCTCCAACCTCTCGTGTTTGCCACAAAACCTTGCTTTATATTAACACCAAAATAAAGCAGGACCCCCCCAAGCCTTTCAACAAGTTTAGACCTTTAACTGCTGAACCATCAGTTTTAAGCCCTCAACTTTGTCGGATTTTAGCCTCTTTTATTTATTTGTTTGTTTGTTTCTCCATGGAGAACGAGTTCTTTCAAAATGCAGGAATGCATTTTGAATCCTCAGCTTCAATGTCATCCATTTGGCATTCTCTTTCATCATCGGCCATGGAAACTCGAGGGACCGTGCTGAATTGCATGTCCGACCAATCCCCAGATTGCCTTCGGAATCCCAGCTGGGAAAAGTCCACGGATCATGGCATCCACTTTGATTCAGCCCTGAGTTCAATTGTGTCCTCCCCTGCAGCGTCGAATACCAACTTGTCCCATGACAGCTTTGTGATCAGGGAGTTGATTGGAAAGCTGGGAAACATTGGCAACTCCGGTGACATCTCGCCGCATTCTCGGCCATTATTGGCTTCTTACATTGGTGGAAATAACAGTGCCAACACTTCTTGTTATAGTACACCTCTGAATTCTCCTCCTAAGCCAAACGTGCCTAGGATGGATCACCTGATAAAAGAAAACTTGCCCAGTTTGGGAAAATCAATGCCTTTGAGTTCCAGTGTGGCAGAATTCTCTGCTGATCCTGGGTTTGCAGAGAGGGCGGCCAAGTTCTCTCGCTTTGCCAGCCGGAGTTTCAATGATCGGACGAGCCAATTCGGGCAAAACAACGCTGAAGCACTTTATAGATCGAATCTATTAGTGGAAACTGAGAGCCTCTCCCGAGTTTCAAGCAGTCCTTCTCTGAAAGCAGTCGGATCTCAAATGCGTGGCCAGGAAAACTACAGTTCTCCAATGCAGGATCGAACTGAACTGGCAAGTTCTCAAGAGGAATCCACAATCTCTGAACAAATTCCAGACGTGGAGACTGGGTTGAAAGGCTCCAATGATTTGAATCCCAGGAAAAGAAAAACGGCTTCCAAGGGGAAAGCAAAGGAGCCGAAATCATCACCATTTGCCAATAGTACAAAGGTATGGACTAGAGAAGTCAAATCTCATCCAGTTTTCCGATTTCAATTTGGTCGAGCATCTAATAAATCTGGGATTGCTTTGATTTCAGGTGGCTGAAGCTAATGGTAATTCGAATGCGAAGCGATGCAAGCCGAATGAGGCTAATGGAAAGGAAAATGGCCCTGTTAAAGCAGAGGAGGAAGCCAAAGGCAGTACTAGCAGTTCAGGGGATGAGAAACAGAGCAAAACTAACACAAAGCTTCCTGAGCCTCCCAAGGACTACATTCATGTCAGAGCAAGAAGGGGTCAGGCTACTGACAGCCATAGTCTAGCCGAAAGGGTAAGAATTATGAATCAAATTCTCTCCAGATCTTCATATTATGTCATGCCAAGCTTCCCATTTACATTGCTCTGTTTTCGACAGGTCCGAAGAGAGAAGATCAGCGAAAGGATGAAGTTTCTGCAAGATCTTGTACCTGGTTGCAATAAGGTTTTGAGAAAATCCCCAACTTTGAATACAGAGGATTGATTACTTGAATTTTTCCTTTATTAATATTGGCTATGATTCCCCCATTTTAGGTAACAGGAAAAGCACTTATGCTTGACGAAATTATAAACTACGTCCAATCGTTGCAACGTCAAGTCGAGGTTAGTTAAAATTTGGTCAATCAACAGTTCGTGAAAGGTGTTTGATAATTGAAGTTTTCTTGCTAATTGGGTTTTGTACTCTGTATGTGTTGATGCAGTTCCTCTCCATGAAATTGTCTTCTGTCAATACCAGGCTGGATTTGAACATGGATACTCTGATATCTAAAGATGTAAGTTTTATTCTTTTTTACGCAAGAGCTTTTTCCTTTCTCTCTATATTCAGATTTTCCTGAACTGGAATCTCTCTTCATCTTTTGGTTTTTAGATATTTCAATCAAACAACCCTTTGCCACACGCAATATTCCGATTAGATTCCAGAGCATCTGCTTTTTATGCTCACCAGGCCCAGCAAGATCCGGCACTGCATAGCAACATATCTAATGGGACAGCGACCCAATGCTCAGTGGACCCCTTAGATACTGCACTATGCCAAAGTCTCAGCGTGCAATTACCTCCACTCAATGGATATAGAGAGAGCGTTTCTCAAGTAAGTAATTTTCCACAGTATTCAGGGAAAAGAACAAAGTCATTTTCGACTCTTTCCTCTAGCCTGCAAAAATTTATTCCTCAATGTAACTCTCCCTTTGTTTGATCATTTCCAGTTTCCAATGTTTGGTGAAGATGACCTGCAAACCATTGTACAGATGGGTTTTGGTCAAAATCCTAGCCAGGAAACAGCAATGCAGCCACAAAGCTTCCATGGTTAGGAAAAAATAATGGGGAAATCAAGTTTTGCTTGCAAAATGACTTTAATAACAGCAAAGTTGTGATCCAAGATAAGTATTGATATCATCCAAGCTCAGATCAAGCATCATATGTATAAGCTGAGGTCTGATTGCACCAATCATCAATTCAAGGCCCCGAGATTCAGAGAGGCTGCTGTATATACAAAGATATTTATTTCAGACCATTACAGGAACTACTGAACCATTCATCTTTAGGTCAAATGAAGTGAACTTTTTTTGTTTTTTTTCCTCTTTGTTTTCTTTTCGATTTTCATGTCAATGTGATTTTGTTGTCTTATTTTCCTGGATAAGTTTTTTTTCTTTAGAAGTATCCAGTGTAAAATCCCATAACCAATTCTGTCTTTTGGTGCAAAAGCCACACAGCACCATATGTAAGATATTAATTACAGTGCTAATTAGAGGAAAGGTTTTCTACCAGCTTTCATTTTCAATCCTGTTTGGCATCTTGTCGTTTGTATCAGAAGTATTATACCACTTGGACAAGAAATTTGACGATTGTTTTCATAAATTGCATCTGGGTCATGTCAATTGCACAGTGTTAACAGTTAAATCATATAAATCTGGTAGATTTGATTCTGATTTGGTTGTAACCAGCTGTGTAAGTGGGACTTCGCACTCAGAAAAGTCTAATTTGAATGATTAGGACATTTGGTTATCTTCAGATGGGGTCAACCATAATTTCTGCCTGATTTTGGGCTCCTGTAATTTTCATACTCAACCAAAGGCAGAAGCTTCTGTTCCCTTTTCACAGTCCAGAGTAAACAAATTAAAATTAAAAAATTAAAAATTAAAAAATAAATCAAGGAAAAGGTTAGAAGGTAGAACCACTCCTTTAACAAAAGTTAATTGAGTTTAGAATATTAAAGAGCATAAAAAAGAATCCCAGGTTGGCAGTGGTGAGATTCTGACTAGCCCCATTGAATCAAATAACTTTTATTACCTCACCTACTCTTAAAATATACTGTGAATATAGAAAAAAGGGTAGGTAGTGGAATTCAGGTTTGTAAAGATACCCTTAAAAAATTTGGCTAATATTTTTATAAGAGGCTGTTAGTTGAAAATCCAGTTTCTGGGGTTCAGCAAAAGATTTATGCACTGCAGCCTTAACCATTATTATACTGAGGTTCCATTATTGGTCTGCAAATTAGTGTATTAATATATTAATTACCAGAAAGATGCTTTGAATGTGGAGCTGTGTATAAAATATTTACATACCAATTTATTCAATAACAAATACATAGCTAGTACACCCAAAACAAAAACTATAATATATCCAGAAGTAATGAATGATAAGAGAAATTTTAAAGATACTAGTATTAATGGATGCTCATCTGACAGTTTTGTCTCAGAAAAAGTTTAGAAATGCTCAATCATGATGCTAGCTCTCTAGGGATTGGTATTTTGTAATATATTATCCCCTAATTTAATATTCTTTGGCTGTTTTATTCATGCTATGAGGCCTAAGCTGGATTGATATTCCTTGAGATTTTGCAGGAAAAAACTGGTGAGTGGTTGGAAAAATTAATATAGCCCTCTTCATAAGCACAAGTCAATTAGGCTTGGCTGGCACCATTTTTCCACCCCTCACCTTTAAAATTTGAATTTCGAAAGAAATTAATGAGTCTAACTCATCTCAGAAAATTAGTTCTACAAGAGAGAATTACTCATTCCTTATAAACATGCTCAAGACCTTGTCCACATGTCATATGAGATTATTTCTCAACACTTTCCCTCACGTGTAAGCCAATATTTTTCCTGATCCTTTGTCATGGGGTAAGTAGTGTGAGCCTCCATTCGTCCTGTGACAGGCTCTGATACCATGAAGAAATTCATAAGCCTAACTCATCTCATAAAATCGGTTCTACAAGAGAGAATTATTCATTACTTATAAACATATCTAAGACGTTGTCCACAGACAATGTGGCCGGGATTATTACTCAACACCCTAATCATCTGCTAGCAAAACTTGTATAGTTTTACAGATGTCTGCATTGGTGTACAACTCATTCATTTGTAACCTAGTGATTTTTTGTTTAAATGCAAAATGAGCAATAGCAGTTTTGTCCTCTTAATTTGCACTTTTGTTTTTTCTCTTTGAACTTTACTGCAAAATGATCCTGAATCCAAGAATTAGGGTGGTGAAACTTGAGAAGAGTCACACGTATATATGAAATATTGTAAACTTTTTAAAAAAAACTCCTATCTGGTACTTCACCCTTTCTTTTCAAAAAACTAAACCGAGTGAAAGTGTAGCTCAGTTAATATCATCTAAACCTAGGTCCTATGAGTTAGACATGATGTTTCTAGCAAGCTTCTTAGAGGAGGGAATTTTCAGGTCAATTGTCACAATCAAGTCCTGAAATCCACGTTCTTGATTGAACGTAAAAACTTCGACTCTCCGCGAATCATATATATATATATATTTTCCACCTAACGATGAGAATATAAGACCCTACCATTAAAGGATGTTTGGGCAGATTTAAGGGACAGAGAGTGGTTTTTTTGTTTAAAAGGTACTATTCTATAATGATCATTGAGATATATAGGCTTCTGATTAACCAATCTGTCACTGTTCTATCCCTCCTTTTGCATCAGGTTCTGTTTCTTTTGCCTCAGGAAGAAGCTTTGTCTATCTCCCAGCTTTTCATTTGGGTCGTTTTCTTTATTTTTCCTCGGAGGAATTAAACCTTTTTTTTTTTTTTTTTATTTGGGGGGGGGGGGGTTGGGGGGGTTTCAACTTTGGTTGGTGCTTTCCTTTTGTAGAGGATCAGGAAAAAAAGAACAAACAGGCTGTGCTGAGAGAACCCATCATTTGTTTCAACAACCATATGCATTATTAATTTCTTTCATGCTCTCCAACTGTAAGCGTGTGTTTTGTTTTTCTGCATTTCAAAGGCTCTCTCTCACAATCACAAGCCAAAATCCATCCATCCATCCATATGTTTAGCTGAATGCATCGATCGCCATCACTCCTGTCTGTTTTCCTCTGCTCTATATCGCATTGAGATATTGGTGGAAAATCAAAAACTTATTGATGAGGTAGACAATCAAAGAGACAGAATGCTCACTGCCCAAAAAATAAATTAAAAAACAAAGAAAATGATGTTTTTTCTGAGGTTAGCTTCAACATGTGAGACGCGTTCTCTGGGTCCCGCACATAGCAAGATCAAGAACTTGATCTGAGTCCTTAGATCAAAACTCGGAGAGCGACTTTTTAAGTTTTTCCCCTCATCGATCGTCATGAAGGTTAAAAAACTAAAAGCCCGTGGTCAAACAAGCATGCGGTACTGCTGCTGCATTAATATGAACTTCACAAGAAAAGGACATGCACTTATCTTATAATTATGGAACAAAGGAAAACTTGACGATCGAAACCCCTTTTTTCTTTATCCTAAATAATACGTCTTGTTCTTCTCGATCCTTGCTAGCTGTTTCGCATGAGTTACACAGAATGCATGCATTAATCCCTGGTTAAAATTAAATATACGTACGATCGATCGAGCTTGCTGGCTTCTGTCGGGAGATAATACAAAAAGTTTTGCTAGCACGATACAACATTTGATTGGTTCATCGTCCGTACTGCATTGTCTACCAAAAATTACGTAAAATATATGAATAATGTTACATACAGTCGTGAAATATATAAATGCCGTGCAGTCATTTTAAAAAATAGTAGGATCTACTATTAAAAAATTAATTTCTTTTCATGTGGATCTCATATTTATTCACTTTTTTTAAAGTGATTGTACGGTACTTATACATTCACGACTGCATGTATCATTTCTCAAAATATATCGCCACTAATTACGTGCGCAAAAAAAAGTTGTATAATTTGGACGGTGCATGTTAACTTCTTACGTAGCTTTTGTGTCATGCATATGTAATTGACTGAAAGTAAGTCTTATTTTTTATACACCCAACATATCGTCGATGATCATTTATAAGTTTTCCATGTTAACTTATTTAAAAAATAATTGATTTTTTGATTTTTTAAAGTTATAATGAGTGTTGCTATGTTAACATGATATGGAAAGATTATAATTTGTATGTTGTTTAAAACATTTCCACCTAAAAAAAGTTCTTGCCGAGTAGACTGCAATTGGGCTGATCTCAAAGCAAGCATGCACATGACTATCTAATTATTACCAAAGTGAAAGACATAGGCCCAAGGTCTCTTTCTAGCATTACTAGCTTAACTTGGTCAAAGTTGATCATATGAATATTAAAACATGTTACAATACGTTCATCGATAAAGCTGCCAGCTTGATATTTCTTTAATTTCTTTCTTCTACGGATGTTTGTCCTCGTGATGCCATTTTATACTATAGTATCAGCGATACCATTACCACTCCAGATCAGCACTCAAAGGACACCGCATCAGGAAAGCCAGAAGACGTACCAATCTAGAATGTTTAAGAATAATTTTCTATTATACACGTGTAATATTTCTATTTGCAGTGATAAAATCTGTTACAAAGAATATTCCATCTTAGGTGTATAAATAGCACAGTATTTATCACACATTTATACAATGAAGAAAATCAAATACTTTCAAACTCTATCTCTCTCTTTACCCTGTTCTATTATGGTATCATAGAGCTGGTTAGGACTCACGTCCATTTCTTTTTTTTGAGGTTTTTCAGTCCAGAGCTCACTAAAGCTTACCTTCATGGCTGAAACTCCTGCACCACCGATTTCCTCAAAACCAACTTTTAATATCTCCCTTTCTTCTCCCTCTAACTTGATCACTGTCAAGTTAAACAATGAAAACTATCTCCTGTGGAAGGCACAAATCATGCCTTACCTCAGATGACATAACTTATTCAGGCATATTGATGGGACTATTATTCCCCCCCAACTTCCATTAGCCTTACCCGAATCCTCTCCTCCATCAAGCCCATCCATTGACTTGTCTAGGGCACCCTTACTCGTATCAGCTTCAGAATCCGCTCTCCCCATCGCGTTTCTCCTCCATAAATCCCTCCCACCTCTAGTCATCCCATGAAAACCAGAGCCAAAGCCAACAAAACTTGTCCCAAAATAAGAACTGGCGGTATGGTTTCATGGCCATCACCATGCGCCCATGCAACTTCCATTGCCATACCAGAGGAACCCACCTCAGTTACACAAGCCTCAAAATTTCCTGAATGGAGGCATGCCATGCTGCTGGAATTTGATGCTCTTATGTCTACCAATACTTGGTCGCTGGTCCCTCCTACCGCTAATCAAAATATAGTTGGCTGTCGATGGATTTTTAAAACCAAGTACTTATCAAATGGCTCTGTCGAATGGAGGAAAGCGAGACTGGTAGCCAAGGGCTACAGTCAACTTGAAGGCCTGGACTACAATGAAACTTTTAGTCTTGTGATCAAGCCCACGTCCATCAGGTTAGTTCTCTTCATTGCAGTCTCCTCTGGGTGGCTGATTCACCAGTTAGATGTTTAGAATGCTTTTTTGCATGAGACTCTTGATGAACATGTTTTTATGACTCAGCCAACTGGGTTTATACACCCTCAATTTCCCTAATATGTTTGTAAACTTAACCGAGCTTTATATGGCCTTAAACAGGCTCCACGTGCCTGGTATGCGAGGCTCAGTTCTCGGTTACTTGAGTTGGGATTTGTAGTTTCAAAATCAGACACCTCCCTATTCATTTATAGACATCAATCTGTGGTTGTGTATTTTCTAGTCTATGTAGACGATATCGTGCTTACTAGCTCTAGTCCGAGTGTTTTAGCCCATCTTATTTTTGAATTAAGCACTGATTTTCCTCTTAAAGATTTGGGCAATTTACGTTATTTCTTGGGTCTTGAATGTTGACGTGATGCTACTGGACTTATGATTTCTTAAAAGAAATATATTTTGGATTTACTCAAGAAGGTGAATATGTTGGATTGTAAGCCAGTTAGCAACCCTATGTCTCCTTCCACCAAGTTGTCTACGTTTGATTCCACCTCTGTAGAAGATCCTACATTATATCGCAGTGTAGTGGACAGCTTACAATACTTACTCTTCACTAGGCCAGATCTTGCTTTCTCTGTCAACCGTATTTGTCAGTTCATGCATGCCCCATGCTTATCTCATTGGCAATGTTAAAAGGATTTTACGTTATTTAAAGCATACACTGCATTATGGTTTATTTCTTCAAACATCTTCTACTCCATTTGTGGCTGCATACACTGATGCGGACTGGGCAGGGTGCTCTGATGATAGAAAATCAACTGGTGGTTATTGTGTTTTTTTATGAAAAAAAATGAGCTCAAAGAAACAGTCTACTATAGCCAGATCAAGTACAGAGGCCGAATATAAGGCCCTTGCTCATGCCACTTGTGAGTTGTTGTGGCTCCAATCTCTATTGTCTGAATTGGGAATATTTCTACCAAGACCACCTACTCTTTATTGTGATAATTTGGGGGCTACTTACCTGTCCATGAATCCTGTGATACATTCTCGTACAAAACATGTTGATATTGATTATCATTTTATATGGAATCAAATTCAAGCAAAAGCACTTCAAGTTTCATTTTTTTCAAGCAAGGATCAGCTTGCGGATATATTTACAAAGCCCTTATCTATCTCTAGATTTTCAACACTAAGGTCGAGCCTCACTGTTCTTCCAGACATGCTTGGCTCGCAGGGGTGTACCAGTAATACTATTACCACTCCAAATCAGCACTCGAAGGACACCACATCAGGAAAGGTAGAAGACGTACCAATCTAGAATGTTCAAGAATAATTTTTTGTTATACACGTGTAATGTTTCTATTTGTAGTGATAAAATCTATTACAAAGAATATTCCATCTTATGTGTATAAATAGCACAGTCTGTATCACACATTTATACAATGAAGAAAATCAAGTACTTTCAGACTCTATCTCTCTCTTTACTCTGTTCTATTATATACATTCAGTCTCTTTTGCGTCCTTCCCCTGACCATGCATGTTCCTGCCAGAAGCTCAGCTTCCAGCTTGGGTTGTTTGCTATATGTTCCTGGAATCATGTCTATCAGAGTATCCTTCCAGCACCACCATTCACCCGTCATTCCCATTTGTAGTTCCTCACCTTAACACTATTTCTGTGACCAACTTTAATGCCATCATGATATCTGGATTGTTTTCTATTTGGAAGTTCTTGTGAGTGAGAGTTTGCAAATAAGTTGGGAAGATGTTTTGAGAATGGAATGATCTGATCCACTCTTGGAAAATAGTCCTCATAGGTCGTCCTCAGATTCAGGTCTTGAGCTGAGCAAACTAGAAATTTCCAAGAAAACTGGAAGAAACCGTTTGTATAGGGAAGGAACTCGCTCTTGCGCTCAGTTTGTTTAGTACTACCTCAAGAGTGAAAGAAGCTTGTTGTCTGCCCTAGGATTTCAAGGGGTCAGTTTCTTAGCTGTCGGTCTAGAATTCATAGACGAGAAGGTGAGTTGACTTTTCGGGCATTGTTTTGAGTAATGTTGGAAACTATTTCCCAGGTTTTCGATTGGGAATCAGCTCACTTTGAGCGGAGACACAGCACATTGTGTTTTGAGCGATGTTGGAAACCATTTCCCAAGATTTTGACTGGCCGATTCTGCTTACCTTGGGCGGATGCCGCGGATCGAGCAGATCATTAGAATTTTTTTTTTTAAGTGCAAGAAATATTGAATGGCCTTACCAAATCAGGTCGGTAATTTGTGCATTTATTTCTATTTTTTATATAAAAATAATGATATCTCAAATTTTATTAATAACTCTCATTTTTAGCATAGAAATGTCTTTTGCGGGGACAAAAATCCAATAACTAAAAGTATAACCATACAACCAATAAAAAATGAGTCATGCTATACAAAAGCCTCACACCGGCCTGCACACTACTTAAAAATGTGATTTTATTTTTTTATCATCATATTTCATGAAAATCACATGATTTTTTTTCATGAAATATGAAGACATATTTTTAAGTGATATATGTTTAGAATTTTTCATAAAATATAACCACGCAACCGAGAGAAAATCATACCTGCTTTTTTGGGAATATATGTTTTGAAAAATTTCTTTTAACCATAAAGAGATTCTACAAAGTACGTTACATTAAAGATTTACTTTTATTATAAAATAGATCTAACGTATAAATCACGTTAATTTATAGATTTACTTTTAAGAAAAATTTCTTGTAAGTGATTTTGTGTACCAAACCGCGCATCAATGTTAAATGTAAGACATTATTTTATTTATTTTTGTAATAAAAAAAACTATGTGAATGTTGGTACACAGTTTGCAGCGCCAAACTGCTTGTACCTAGCAAATCTCTTATTTTTATGAATCTCTTTGTGATTGTAGTACTCTTCATATGTTTTATCTTTTTTAATAAAGGGTTAATTTATCATTGTTGTCTCAAAGTTGCATTTCTTAAAGTTGTCTCAGGATGGCAAAGTCACATGATCTTCAAAAAATAGCGAAGAGGAAGTAATTATCATATTCAACCTCTTTGTTAGGTACGGTACCAGGTAACTTGCTCGCCCAAGCCAAACGAGGCAGGAATTGATAGATTATTACATTCATTAGAGAAGAGAATGGAGTTTTCCATCCAAACAGGCCATTTTTTAAAGCATGGAGAATATGAAGCAAAGGAGACCGCCACAAAAGAGAAGGTTTTTGCATCATCTACTTGTATGCGAAACCCGATTTACCACATGATATCCCAGAAGACTAGCTTGTAACCCAAGGGGATGCAGAGAGTTGATAATCTTCCTATTCACCTATAAGAATGTCACTAGAACATAATTAGTCATATGAGAGCAGCAAAGTTAAGGTTAAGTTATGTTTTCAGTTTTTCTACCTCCAAGAGGGGAGAGGGCTAGATATAAAGAAGCTGAATGACCAGTGTGTTGATGTTTTTTCTTTTGTTACATTGCAAGGATTGTCTCTAGCTATCATAATGGACCTGGGGGTTATTTTCTTTCAAGCACCAAAGCATTCCCCGGCCTGACATGTCTATTATAGACAAGAAAGATGGATCTGAATCCCTTAAGAGGTTATGCCTCTAGATGGGGAAAAAGATAGATACATAGTTCTACAATATTTACAACGTCCCAAAAGATTGACATGGGCAACGTTTGATGCTATCATTACCCTATGCGTATCTCTTGCTCCCTCTGGATCCTAAAATTCAAACCAGAACTCTTAAAGGAATTAGTCCAAAAAAGAGATGGGTAGATGAGAGGAGGTAATTTATCAACCAAACACTAACCACTGAAGATAGATACAAGATAGATATGACCCAATCGTCAGCGGAACCACCAGGTGGTAAAAACACTGATTTTTGTCACAAATTTCTTCTATTAATACTAGGTTCGTAAATAAGATTGTAATGTCTTTTAACTTCTCAATGCCAATATCAAGAAGTCCCACATTAAAGGAAAACAAAGAGTAGTCGAACCCTGAAAACTAGGCAATTACTCTAATCTTCACATAAGGAAGTTAGAAGTCTATGTTGCAGCCCACTTATGCCTTGCTCTCTATATTCACAGGCTTAGCTTCCTAAGCTTCTTTTTCTGCATATCAGAACCAAGCCAAGTTTATGGCAAACATGTTGCCATAAAACTTGGCCTCTTTCTTATTATATTCCTTCATCTTCTCCTTCAAGGTCTTGTGCTCAATCTTCACATCCCTATTTTGACACAACAAAATCAACAATTTAGCCAGATATATAGACTTGTGTTGATTTCAGTCTGGTTTGTGTGAGACATAACTGTAACCTACAGATTTTTACAAGTTTTTGTGCTTTTTGGGGAATGGAGAACTAAATCGACTACATAAACTATCTGGAGATGGCACATACCTATTGTCAGGGTCAATTTCAAGAGGTTTCTTAATATCAAACTCAGTCAGATCCAAGTCTGCCAGCTGAATATATGCCTGAGCCCTTCTGCAAAGAGCCTTAACATTTTTACTTTCAGGCTCTAACACCTGCAATTCACAAACAATTAAGTCATAAAAGGATATGGCCTAGAAGACAATACGCAAACAGCCATAAAACTTTGGACCAGCCACTATTAACCTTGGTGCATAATTTTTCAGCCTCCCTGTATTCTTTTAACTTCAACTTGCAAGCCGCATTGTTCATGTAACGCCCCAAACCCGGGTGGCTTGGTGAATTACTACTTGTCACTCATAAACATGTCTCCCAACACATCCACAGAAAAATCTTCATAAACTTCATAAATGAAATCAATCTCAAATCTTCTCAATAATCTCATTACAAACTCCACACAATCTTAAAAGCAATAATAATAATCAAAAAGGTCCATAACCTTCCGATAGTCATAACAAATCAACTAAATAATTCATAAATCTTACTAAACTCATAAAACCCAAAGACTTTAAAACTAAGAACACCAGAAGTCCTTCTCAGCTTAAACACAAGCAGCACTCTAATCCAGGTCCTCATTTGGACTTACCACATCATCTGAAAAATATTATAATGATAAGGGGTGAGTTATCAACAACTCAGTAAGCAGAAATCATATGCTAGCGTGCAAACATGAGCATTTATAAAGTAGAGTATGCATAATAAAGTATTTTCCAGAGTTATCATGCAGAACATGACATATTTTCAAAATAACAGAGCGATGGTTTTAAAACAAGTAAAACCCATGGTACTTTGGCATAACATAAACTGAGTATCATCATCAGATCAAAACAGAGCATCAAACAGAGCAGAGACCATGTTTCACCCCCGTGGTAGGGTTGTGCTAACCCCGGTGGCCAAACCAGGCAGAGACAGAGGTGAAATCTTTCCTTTATTCTTCTCGGAGCCCCGAGTGTGCACACAGGAAAGACCACAATAAAACCACTTTGTTTCCAAAATGGGTGCACTCAGAGACAGAGAAGTTGGTACCAACCCAAACAGAGCAGAGCATAACAGAGCAGAGCAGAGCAAAGCAAAGACAGAGTCAGATACGAAAACCAGTACACCATGCCAAAGGTTTTCAGATGTTATATCAAAATAATACAGAGTACCAAAATAGACTCAGAACAGTTTACACACGCTGAACACAAAAGTCAGAACAAATAAATGCACAACTTTTCATATTCTCAATATCGCTCTTTTTTTTCAAATTTCAGAAATCACATGACAGAATTTAGCTAATGTCTACACAATGCATGTCAGAATATATTTTCATTTTTCTCACAGATTTCATGAATAATGCAGATAAGAGACCGAGGTTGATCTTTGTTTTCACAAGTTCTCAACACAACACAATTTATGCAAGTTTTTATAAAATCAACCTCAGTCTTATTAACTTGTATAAAACCCAGCATAGGAACCCCGCTTACCTGACTCCTGCAGCGTATTATCTAAGCCTTGAAAATGATCTCTATCAATCTCGTCACCTATTCATAAAAATATCATAAACTAAATATTAAAGTCCAAAAACACCCAATTGTTCTTAAACAATTCAAGACTCAAACTCTAGACCATAATTCAACGAGTTTTAATCAAACTTAACTAGCCAAATAACAATCCGGACAGCCCAAACTTCGATCCAAAATATTCTATACCAAACTCAGTATGTTGGCTATAAGTGGAGACTGGTTTGGAGCTGAAAAAGTGTTGTCTGAAAGTTGGCTCGACAGTTGGCTCGAGCCAACTTCGCTCGAGCCTCGCTCGACAGACCGCTCGAGCGAGATCAAGTCAGAGAGGTTCGCTCGAGTCTCGCTCGACACCCTGCTCGAGCGGAAGCAAGTCAGAGAGCTTCGCTCGAGTGTCGCTCGACACTCTGCTCGAGCGGAAGCAAGTCAGAGAGCTTCGCTCGAGTGTCGCTCGACATTCTGCTCGAGCGGAAGCAAGTCAGAGAGCTTCGCTCGAGTGTCGCTCGACACTCTGCTCGAGCCAATTACGCAGATTTCGCCTATTTAACCAGTTTACACTACACAAAGCACTCTTCTTTCCATTCCCAAATCCAAAACAATGTAACTTAAAAATATCCAAACCTAGGACAAAACACCAACCCGAAGTACTCACCACACATAACAATCAGAAAAACTCACAAAAAGCTACAAAAACTCACGGTAAGGACCAAAACAGAAACTGCAGCAAATGAAAAGGAGTGAGAGAAACGGCTGAGAGGAAGCACTAAAAATAGAGTCTTGTTGCAGAACAACAAAAATATGGAAAGAAGAAGTTATACCTGACGATGAAATCCTGCACAAGGAGAAGAGAACCAAAGGAAAACTGAACAGATGAGAGAGAGGGACACCCAATCTGCAGAAACTGGAGCAGTGCGATAGAGAAAAACACTTATGAAGTAGAGTGACCGAAAGGGGTGAGAAACTAAGTGGAGAGACGTGCGAGAGAGAGAGAGAGAGAGAGAGAGATCTGGGCGGAGGGGGGGGGGAACAACAGAAACCGAAAGAGAGAATGAGGGAGAAAGAAGCGGGAGGAAGAACAGAAAGGAAACAAAAACTTACCTAAACGACGCCGTCCCAGACTTCATGCGTGAAATAGCAGGTTCAACACGTGCATGGGTGCGGCTTACGTGCATGGTGCAGTTTCAACCGCCTGGGTGTTACAGTTCAGATTGTAGGCAACCTTCACTGCCTTGGCTTGCTTCTTCTCCTCCTTTCTATAGGAAGAATCGTATTCAATGTACTTCACAGCCTACACAAACAATAGACAGTACTATTCAGAGGCATAAAGCACCCAACAACAGTAAAGATAATAAAATTGGTTGTTGTCTTCTGACAGAATCCTCAATCTATTTACCTTTTCATATCTCTTGGAAGCCTTTGCGTATTTACCGGCCTTGAACAATACATTTCCTTCTCCCTTCTTATTACCAGCAACTTCAATTTTTTCCTCAGTGTTCATATCCCATGATTCCTTCTCCTGAAAGAATCCATTATAATATACTTAAATTCAACCGCCAGATAAATTTATAACCAAAAGCAAATGCATTAAAAAGGTATATTATAATGGATATAAATGATGAACTAACCTTAACAAAAGATACCAGCTCAACCTCATAGTTGGGAGGAACCACAGCCAACTCCTGCTGGGAATTAGAGTCGCCAAATGCATATTCTGGAGCAATAGTCAATACGGCAATCTCACCTTTCTTCATTGTCATCACAGCTCAATCAAGCCCATCAATGACTTGCTCTGCCGGTCCACCAGTAGATCAATACATTGAGAAATCAAACAAAATCACTAATCAACAAAAGGCTTACTCCAATATTTACAATCATCTGTCTTGAATTCAAATAGCTCAACTCCATCATCATGGCCTCTCTTTAAAAATACTGTACCATCTTGCAGTTTACCAATCAATTTCACTGCCAGATACAAAATGATGGAATTTTTCAGGTCCTGTACAGACTCCAACATATAAAAAACGTTTATTTCTAAAATTTCTCACTAACATTGGACAATAGCTCCATCGTTTGGTTGCTCATATCCCTCTCCTTCCTTCAAGATCTTCTTAATAACCTTGTTGTCATCTGTAACTTCAGTTACAGCCTTCCATGATACCAACTCAAGAGTTATCTGTAGTGTAGCATTTGGCGGTACTGCACCCTCACCACCAGAAGCTGGCTTACCCTTTTCCCCAAATGTATCTGAAACCAACAGCCAACAAATAAGAAAATCATACTTAAATAACAGTCCTCAATATGACCAGCTCCAACGTGATAACTACATTGTGGCTTCACTGTGAGAAGCACCCTTTCTCTTTTTTTTCATTGTTTTAACAGCCCGGGACAATGCAGGGCAAAAATGACCTGTTCACAAGTGAAAGTTGTATTATGTTAAGCAAACAACTATCTCAGAGTAACTATCGTTGTTTCATAAAAGTGCGGAGAAAATACCTTCTTTGACAATGAATTCCACTGCATCTGATTTTGCAACACATCCTCGAGGCGAGCTTCAAATTTAACTGCAACAATAACAAAGAAGGGATCAAGGAATTGTCAGCTATTATCAATGCCATTATGAAATAGCACAACAACAAAAAAACTTACTAAAAACATGTAAATAAACACTAAAAACGTTTAACGTACCTAACAATTCATCAAGGTCCTTTGGGATCTCCCATTTCTCTCCTTCCGTCAGAATCTTCTTAAATATCCCACCATCCTTACATATGTCCTTGACAATATTCCAAGACAGCAACTCAACATCAAATTGCAGAGTGGCATTTGGAGGAATGGTTGGAGGAGAGCCAGACTCGCAATAAGCAAGCTCAGAGGAATGGTGAAAATGGAATTTTCACCTTTCTTCATGGTTTTAATACCCTGGTCCCATCCTTTAATTACTTGTCCTGCAACCACAACAAAAACTATGTCAGGCAAGTAGTACTTCACATCAAATCTCCTCTTATAAAAGAAACTAACATTATGGCATCTTGTAAGAATCGCAGGGAGACCTGTTATAGGAGCCAAACTTCCTAGCCGGAAGCCAAGTAATCTATAGAATGAAATTTAAAGCATTCTGGCAATACTCTTCTTCAACATCCGGGGAGAAATGCCAAGATTATAAACAAAAAAGGACAAAGTACCAGATATGTTCATTCACAAAGTAAAAAGCCTTACAGTAACCAAAAACTAAGCAACACTATAGATTTTTCAGGTACTGATATAGTAACTAAATTATTGAGACGTGAAAGGGGGAATGCAAAGCAAAATGTTCTTGATCGCAATTATAAGAGAATGTTATGCGGACCAAATAGAAGGTTGGGCATTGTGAAAGCACGATAAGAAAATGCCTCCAAGCAACTACATGTCACATACTAATATATTTAGAAGGTTTATAAGCCCCTAGACACCCTTCCCTTGTATAGAGACACTCCATGTCTAAGGTCATGTTGCTACGGTTGCAATTGTGCGGCACAGGGGTAATGCCGGTATGGCAGTATTTGCCCGGATCTAGGAAAAGACCTAGCTCACAGCCAGCCCATGTGAGCACCAAGACTGCTGTGGAAGTCGGCTGCGGAGCGTGGTGGTTGTTACGATCCCACATCGATTAAGTATGAGATTGGTTGATGGTTTATAAGTCCCTAAACACCATTTTCTTGTAAGCTAATTTTCAAGTGTGAGTTCTATTTAATGGTTTATACTTTATACCAAACAAGACCGAAAACAATTGACGATTCTAGGTAGAGAGAGTGAGCGAGAGAGAGGAAAGAGCAAAGGAGAGAATTCTGGAGCCTGGGGAGTGAAAGAGAGTAGTCGCCTGAGCTGAGGAAGCTGGAAAAGATTTAGTTCTTATGGATGGTGTGGAAAAAGAGGGAGTGTTTAGGGGTTCTAGAGTGTTCCAAACTGGGTTCTTTGCTGCCTTGAGTGTCTACATCCCTTTTCCTAACATCGTGTCACAACCCCTGGAGGAGCATCACGTCGAAGGATGTAACATGGGATGTGTTAGTTTTTAGATGCTTTCTTCCAAACAATAAAATCACAGAGAGGTTCACGAATGTCGTGTAGCTTTGTAAACTTTGTTCATGTAGTTTCGAAACACTAGAATGAGCAGGTCATGATGTTCTATTTTTGTCATTCACTGTTTCATTCACAGCATTACCAGAGTCCATCGAGAGTGATATATAAACTATGAAGGTGAATTGTATAACAAAATGATATGCAGGCACTTCCTTTCACAATCATTTATACAATCCAGTTTGGAATGATGAGCATCTTTCTAAAATAACTTATAAAAATAAGAAAATTTATATTTAGCAGCCCTACATAACATACATGCTAAGAGAAAAAAGAAAAATACTCTAGTCATAAATAGATTACATAAAAGTAATCTTATAAACGGATGTGATATGATGTGATTCGTCAGATTGTAAAATTATTTTTATTGTATAGTAGATATAACGGACTATATAAAGTCACGTCAGTTTGTTAGATTATTTTTATGTAATATTTTTGTAGTTATAACAATACTCGAGGAAAAAACAAATAAAATAGTTATTTTACTCCATAGGTGTGCATTGTAGGGCTCTTGAGTAAAATATCTTTAAAAATAACTTCAATTTAGAACATGATTATAAAAAAATATATACGTGTATCATTAGTCATTGCAAATAAATATTATTATCTAATATCTATACCCGAAAACGCTTTATACCCAAAACTTAGCTTTGATAGAAAACTCCTCCGTCCATCTCATTTGCCCACCTCTAAATTAGATCCACGCATTCAACCCATCTCCACCATAGATCTCGTCCTACATTCCAAAATTGAGCCCCCAAACCTTTCTTTTCATAGGAGTTGAAAATTGGAGTTTGGATTCCATATCAAGTTTAGCTAGCCAGATTTTGAAGATATGAACTCTAAACTCTTGTGATGTTTAACATAATCATTGATTTGGAATATCGCAAGTTATGATCGAGATCACCGATTCATTCTTCTAGTTTCAAAAAGCAATATCAACCTCTGGCTAACAGCTATGTTATGGGGAAGTAGTCATTCCTGCCCTTGTATGGTAACCATTTTGAGTGGGGTACAAGATTTTTTTGAAGACCTTATCCTGGTAGATGCTAGACAAAAAGAAAGTATTCGAAAAGGTCAAGCGTCGGAGAACTCACGGAACACTTCTTTCATGTAATCCAAATGGAGGAAAGCAACTATGTGTTTTGGCCACAAGAATGTGATCATCTAACTCACCTGAATACAGTGCTTTGAGATCTTTTAGGCTTTCATTACAACACTCAAAGTAAGTTCTTATTACAGTTTGTCTATTGAAAGAGTGCCAAAATGTAAGAAGATGCTATACTATACTGCGACGATAATTCCATACGATATCCAAAGCCCGAGCATTGGAGTTTCAACTACAAACGGAAGGAAAAAATGGCACCCTTTTATTTTAAAATTTAATTATTAAAATATTTAATAAAATTTATGATGTATAATAATACAAATACCTTATAGATAAGTTTGTTTTAGCAGATTTTTAATTATTTAACGGCGTATAATTTCCTAATAGTTATCTTTTACAAATATACTGCATTTAATAGTGTAACTAAAATTAAATCTATAAGTTTTTGAAAAAATAATAAAAAATGAGTGCTATTAGGGTGACGCCCAATAGTGATCGCTAGACGTGCCCCTTAGGCAAAATTCACTTTTTTAAATTTTTTATTGATAATTGTTTATCATTTCTAAACATTTTAAAAAAAATAAAAAAATATCAATACACTAATAGTCACTTCTTTAATCAGTTTGTAAAAAAATTAAAAAAAAAATTAAATACATGAATGATCAAAATGAGGAACAAAATGGAGGAGTAGGGGTGAAAACCGAACCGGTCCAAAACTGGGACCGACTGACCGATGTATTTTATGCCTAGAACCAACCGATATCGATCGGTATAAAGGGGTGAAACCGGCCGAACAAGTTCTGGCCAGTTATCGGTCGATTTGGCCGGTTTGGGCCATTTTTCTTGGCCCCTTTTTTGGGCCTTTGTTTTTGCCCAATTCAACATTTTTTCTGGATTTTTTTTTCTCAATTCATTATCCAAATTCTTTTTGAACTTTTTTTTAGTTGATTTCATTTTAATTTTAATGTCATTTATAATTTTCTACTATTACTAATTATATTACTTACTACTTATTACATAATTAAAAAAAATAAAAATAACTTCACTAGATGTTTAGTATTACATAATATATATTACAAAAAAACATGGTCTTAAGCATAGCAAAATGCAACTAAAAAACATAACATAAATAAATAAAAAAAAATTATCTTAAACATAACAACAATGCAAATATATATATATATATATATATAACATAAATAAATGACAACAAATTGAGAGCGATATTCATATTTGTTGCTTCAACTTTCAATCTTCAATAGTTGTCACGTTTGATTGTACGCCCAACTCTATATACAAACATTAATAAATATTAATAATAAGAATAAATATCAAATGTTAGTGAATTTGGATTATAAAAATACTAAAATTAAATTATAATGAAATCAAAGAAAATATTATCCGATTCTACTATAAAGCTCTCCACATTATCCTTAGCCTTCTGGATATCAATGGTTGTTGCCGGATGCCTTAACCAATTTTGAGTATAAATAAGTGCCTCAATGGTTCTCAGAGCCAACAAATTTTGAAAAGGATTAGGCACACAACCTCCCGTACTAAATGCTGACTTGAATGTAACATTAGAAACAGGCATGGCCAATAAGTCTCGTGCAATCCTCGTGAGTATAGAATAATTAGGCTTATTAATTTTAAACCAAGTCAACAAGTCAAACGATGTACTGAGTGCCTCACATCCATCTGATAAATATTGATCTACTTCTGTTTTGGCAATAGTAGATCCAATGGCGGAAGATGTTTTATACCACTCGTAGAATCATTTGGTCTCATGTTTGCCATCACCATCATTCATGGTTCTAGATATCGGAGGGGGTTCATGTTCTTGGGTACTCGTGGTGGAACCGAATTCTACATTATACTCCACATACAAATCTGCCAATACCTATCTCACACTCGACACTAACTCCTTCGCACGAAACTCAACAAGAACCTTCTTCAGGTGCAAAGTAAGAAGCCCTAACGTGCTTCGTGGGTCAAGCACAACTGCAATTAACATGAACAAGTTCATCATATCTAATGACCACCAATACTTATCATATTTTATTCTCATGTTTATGACCATACTTCTCAAGCAACTATTAGTACTCTCGCTCAATATAATCAACTTATTTTGGATATCACAAATCTCTAGAAAACTGGTGTTAGCTATCACATATAAAGACTCAAAAAATCTATTAGTAGCATCATAAAATATTCTAAAAAATTTAACAAACACCCGCACTGTCTCCCACTCCCTAGCTTTAGGAGGCCCCATGTGCCCAGGCCCAAGGCCATCATCAAAGTAAGAGATGTAATTATAATCCCCACTCTCCATCTGCCTGAAAGCTTTCTCAAACTTCTCAGTCGCCTCCAATATCATATAGGTTGAGTTCCATCATGTCCATACATCAAGACAAAACATTTTCTTACAATCATTTTTTTTTTTTTGCATATTTCTTAAACTTATCTAATCTTTATGGGGATGAACGCACATATATAATTGCACTTCTAACCATTGATAGTGTCATTGCACTCCTTCAAACCCTCATTCACAATAAGATTCAATATATGAGCACAATATCTCATGTGCATATACTTACCCCAACAGATTCCCAGCCAAAAACTATTTCAAATATGAAATTGCAATATCTTTTAAACTTGCATTATCAACAGTCATTGTAAATATTCTATCAATGCCCCAATCAAACAAGCATGACTCAACATATCTTCCAATAATATCCCCTCGATGATTAGGGATTAAATAAAAATTAATGATTTTTTTCTTCAATTTTTAATCCTTATCAATGAAGTGTGTAGTTAAACATATATAATTCAAATTCTGTACCGATGTCCATGTGTCGATCGTCAACGAAATTCTCATTCCACCATCTTTAAACAAGTTCCCCATTTTCTAATTCATACAATTTCATACAATCTCTTGCAACTATGACACGACATGACACTTTAAATCGAGGTTCAAGAGATCAACACACTTTCCTAAATCCATGTCCTTCAACAACTCTAAACATCTCATCAATAATTACCATTTTTGCAATCGCTAACCTTACAGCATTTTCACTATATTTGTGGGTTACAAGACTCCTTAATATATTACCATTACTCTCTCCAACCCCCTCCTCATGTGTTGCCTCACCTGTAAATGTTTTTTTGTACCTATCTAAAGACCCACGTTTATGAGGATTTTAAGGATATGAAGGAAAATGATTTTACATTATTGAAGTTCCGTTACTCTTATAGTGGCCAGCGTATGTCTTGCCACAATAATTACATTTTGCATTCGGATCATCTACAAGACAACCCTCCACTTTTGTAAAATGGTCTCAAACAATCGATGGATCATTCCCTTTCCATTTCTTAGGGAATGGCCAAGTACTACAACTAGGGAATATGGGGTTTTGATGTTTGGGTCTCCCTCAAATCATCTCCCAAGTTAATGGTTGGTTCATTTGAATCAACATCAACTGGAGTCGAAGAAGAGTCCATCTAATTTATAACACAAAACATAAATGTTACATGTACATTATACATAGTGCATAACACAAATTATAACTAAACAGTAGCTAGTTTGCAACATGGCAAACATCACATGTCTAAGACTCTAATCTAGGTTTAGTTCACTCATCTTTCCTCAATTTATATCAAACTATTTCACACAAATTATCACACACAATCATAATGTATGTATGTAGGAGCAGCATGCTTCATGTAATTTATGCAAAAATCAAGAATTCATGAAGTTTTTTCTTTCCTTTACATAACTCCCGTTATAAAATAAATTTATCTTAAAATTCGAAAATAGTAAAATATCCAAACCCATATAGTTTATATAATAGGGTATAATTCAGGAACTAGTACCATCATAGATTAGAATTCATTTTTCATTCATCTCAGTCTCATTTACTGTTTATTTTCAATTTCCAAAGAAAAGTTGATTTTGGTGTGCAAATGAGTAAGCTGATGTTTGCAAAAAGATTGAAAGGTGTAGGAATAATAAAATTTGAGGCCATAAGGTGGTCCTCCAGCTCCAATTGAATGGTCTTAATCAATAAAACCGGTGCTCATCAATTTTAACACAAGGCCTAGTTGGCTAGTATCTATCAAATATAATTATATATGTATATAGGGGTCCGTCCACAAAGCAAAGCAAAGGATCGAATTCATATATATAGATACATAAACATGGAAGAACTAGGACCTTTCAGAGTCCATAGAAATGGGAAACCACTCTACCGAAATCCTTATGCATGGAACAGGACTCCTACACTTTTCTACTAAACTGGCTTGAGATATTTCCCCAGTATAAGAACAAAGACTTCTTTATGAGAACAGAGACTCCCAAGTCATGATACAAAAATGCATGACACAATACAGTAAAGAGGCTGTAAAAAATTAACAACTAACAAAAATACAATGATAAAAGTCATAAAATACAAAGAAAACTCACAGTGGGGATTAGGGAATCGGCGTTGCACGGTGTCAGACATGGGGGAGAGACGGAGAAGGGAGAACTGGCCAACTGGGAGTTTGAGAGAGGAGAGAGGGCCGAGAGGCGTTGGCTGTGACACAACTGTCGTGGGGTGTGGGGATTCGTCGACGATGAGAGAGGAGAGAGTCTAGTGAAAGGAGACGAGGCCACGAGAGGGAGATGAGAGTGAACTGTGAAACAACGAAGAAGGAAGGAAGTGGGGGGAATTAAACGATTCTTAACCCTAGCTCAGAAACGACGCCGTCATTTCGTTTAATTTTTTTCACATGGTTAAGAATAAAACAATGCCGTTTCATGTGAAATATCATCGTTTTGTATAAAAAAATATATTTAAAAAAATTATATTGGCTATTTGAGCCGATGTCAATTTTGCTTATTTTCTCCTGCCGATCAATCGGTTTTAGCCGATTCTTGAATTCTGTGGCCGGTCGCCAACAACGATGATCAGTCCGGCCGGTTCCTGTACGCTCCTATGTAGAGCATAGTAACATTATTCATTAAAAAAAAAAAAAAAAACCAGACTTTTGGGTGCTTTTGTAATTTTGTTGTTGTTTCCGTACCTTCTGATGTTTTTTACTCACTCGACTTCGCCGTTGAATGTGCTTGACCGCCGTTTACCAGTGGTACATTCAGTAAATATATCTTTCAGGTTTTCTTGCTTCTTGTGCTTGAACTCTTTAAAGGTCCAGTCAAATTTCTCCAACCGTAAAATATAGGGAGGGAGAGGATCTCTTGATCATAATATTATTAGCAGGGGATTATCGACTTCCATTGATAAAGCGGCAGATTCAGACCCATAATCCTATTGGGCGGAGTTTCAGTAACATGAATGAAACCAGGGATTCTAATGCTCTTAAGGATGATCATTCTCTTCAAGAATCATCCTTTTCTTCCAAATGCTATAAACCCAGAAGGTTTCTGTTTTTCTTTTCCTTATGTTTTTTTGGGTGAATAAAAAAAACTCGGACCCATAATTTTGAGGACCGCATATGTTTTGTAGTTACCAATCGAATATGTTTGAAGTTGCAATGAGGAGGAACACAATAGCAGTGCTGGAGACAGGCGCTGGCAAGACCATGATAGCCGTGATGCTTATCAAAGACATTGCTCAAGCCATCAAGTCTAGTGGCAATAAAAAGTTGATTATTTTCTTGGCTCCCACCGTTCATCTTGTTAATCAGGCATGCTATTTTAATCTAGTTCCCTTTGGCTTGTTTCCCTCCAGGTATATTTCATATTTTCATATGATGGAGATTTATTAATTATTCTCTCTCTCTCTCTCATGTTAAAATTAAAGAAAGAATTTTATTGCTAACCTAGGGAGTCCACATGCAATCTGGCTGATTGCTTCATTCACATCTGAAAAATGTGGGTTTTGCGTCTGCAGCAATTTGAGTATATTAAAATACATACAAATTTGGAAGTGGGAGACTACTATGGAGCCAAGGGGGTTGACGAATGGAGTTTAAAGTCCTGGGAGAAGGAAATGATTAAGCAGGATGTAAGTTTGCTTCTTGAACAGCTCACAGCATAATATTGATTACCTGTAAATTGAAATACTAACTTTTGTTTCTCTTCGGCCAGTTATTATCTCTGCGCCTTAAGTTGAAATCTCAGTTTGAGCTTCTCGGTTTTAATTTTTTTTAATTGTTCTTTCTTTTTGTGCTTAAGATGCTCTGCCATTTATCACAAGTTCTTCAATATTTACCATTTACTCATGAGAAATCAGTAAATTGAATGTCTTGTGAACTTTGGTTTTTCTGTTTGCCAAAATATATTTAGCAAGCCAAAGTTCTCGAAAAATTCGATCTTACTTGAATCATGCTACACGTCTGTAAATTTTATTTAACTCCTAGATTTACACTTGTATTCTCAATTAATAAACATTTACCGTGTCATGTTTATGCATATCCTTTGTTTATCTTATAGGTACTAGTTATGACACCCCAGGTTTTTCTGGATGTCTTAAGAAAGGCATTCTTGAGTCTAGAAGCGGTGTGCTTGATGATCATTGATGAATGTCATCGTGCTACTGGTAACCATCCTTATACAAAAATAATGAAGGTCAATATCTTTTATTATCCGGTTTGTTGTTGTGAACTATCTTAAGCAGACTTTTCATTTTTATTTTATAATTAAGAAACATCTCAATGAATCTTTTGTTTTGCTGAAGGAATTTTACCACAAATCTAATGGAAAGCCAAAGATTTTTGGTATGACGGCATCCCCTGTAGTTAGAAAAGGTAAAATATTATGATCTTGTCTACTTCTATGTCATTTGACAATGTAGGTAGGTGCAGTTTCTCTATATTATTCGACTTGCTTGATACTGTGCATCTCTTTGACGTTATTGTCACTGGAAAGCTAATTAGCTTATCAATTTCTCAGTTTCTCCGCATCGCTTTCTATTCATTGTATATATCTTTTGGCTGCAGTTAAATAGTCTGCATATTTTAGATCTTTCACATCTGTTGTGAGTTTAATAATATGTTACTTTCTTATATCTATGCTGGTGTGTAAGAAATACAATCCAAAAGTTTTGGCGGTTCATTGCTAATTGTTCATTATTTAGTGTCTGTTCATGAGATCTGTTATTGTATTATTGCATATCAGGTGTCTCTTCTACAGCGGACTGTGAGGATCAAATATCAGAACTTGAAATGATCTTGGATTCCCAGGTACTTACATTCTCAATGGTGATTGTTCTGCACTTATCATGGGGTAAACTTAGAATACTGATGCTTTCTGGTCTAGATTTATACTGTTGAAGACAGGACAGAAATGGAAGTATATGTGCCATCTGCAAAAGAAACTTGTAGATTTTATGATAAAGCACAGATGCCCAGTCCAGGTTTAAAAGCGAAAATAGAAGCCTTGTGGTCCAAGGTATTTTTGCATTTATATGCATGCATGTTCACCCACAGAAAAACATCTCATTCATTCTTAGCTTTTAGCTTTTAGGCACTAAACTTGTCAGGATACTAATAAAAGAGTATATTTGTTGACAGCATGATGCTTCCTTGTCAGAGTTGCAACAGTCCTTGCAAAGTAGATACAAAGACACGGATGAAAAATTTAAGATGCTACAAAAGCGGTTGTCCAATGCCCATTCAAAGATTTTGTATTGCCTTGATGATCTTGGACTCCTTTGTGCTTATGAGGTATGATAAGACTCTAAAAATGTATTAATGAGCAAAGAGGGTTGGAAAATAAATGTACATGATCTTTTGGAATACCCTTGCACTTACGTTTCCTCCAATTTTTTGAAACTCAAGCTCTCCTAGTTGGCAGACATGCTAGCATTAATGAATTATTACTGTCGTTGTATGGGGTTACTGTACTTTTTTGTCATGTCATTTGGTTCTAGTTTTATTCTTTCTATACTATGGTCAAAATGTTGGTTCTTTGTATATTATATTATTTCAACTTTCTATAGGAGTGTAGGCAAAAGGTCACTTAGAGTTCAAGATGGTTATTGTTCATGGAACTATCTTTTTCCTCTAATTTTACGTTTTATATATTATCTTATTTGTTATGTAGGCTGTAAAAGTCTGTCTAGAGAAAGTCCCCAACACCAAAGAAGAGTGTGAGGTTCATGGAGAAAGTTCTTTGCAGTACAGATATTTTCTTGAGGCAGTCTTGTGTATAATTGGAGAATATTTCCCACAAGGTATTCCATCTGCGAGCTTTCTTCTTTTTATTTTTTTTATCCTCAATCCAGGGTTAAAGAGTACCATAAGCTTTATCTGGTTTTCTTACAACCCTGCTGCTAAAAACTTTTGTTTCTTTGTTGTGTACTTCTGGTTGTGATATATCATGTCCATATCACATTTTCCCTACCTTCAATATTTCTGATGTTATCTATAAAAAAAAAAAAAATTTCTGATGTTGCTGCTGTCACAAATATACTTGTTTTCATCAAGTTCCACGACCCATAAGTTTTAACAGTTTATTGTTATGTGATATAAATTGATAACGTTCTGTAGTAGGATTTCCTTACTCAAATTTTTGCAGTAAAAGCTGGTGAGTTATGGATTATTAAACTACCTATATAAAAAAGTAATGGTTTATTTTTTATTGGCATTGGGTGTCCGGAACAGCGTCCCAACTATTCCTGGGGTTGCACAGGCCCTCGGTTAGGAGTTTCCCGCAAGTGCACCTCGGGTAATTCAAGGGGAAAATCCCCCAATCCAATGGCCCCTAGAGATTGTTTGCACCCAAGGGGATTTGAACCTTAGACCTAGGGGGAGCATACCCCTAAGCCCAAGGCCTTTACCGCTTGAGCCAACCCCTAGGGGTAAGTAATGGTTTATTAAAACTCATTGGAGTATTAAGACATTGTACACCATCATTGGCTTTTATATACACTATATGTTATTTCCTTGCTTTCCTAAAAGAGAACCTCCTTTTCAATAATGATTAGATAGACCTAGTTTGGTATCTATGGAGTCACTTACATGTTGTATTATGTCATTATTTTCTTGTTTATTTGTTTTTTCCCTTAGCACTTTTGTTTTTTATATCAAAAGATTGATTTGTGTTCTTTGTTTTGAAAAGATATTTGACATTAGTTCTTTCTCTTCAGGTGATGAAAATCTTCTGGGTTCAGGCTCTAATTATTCGGAGGCAGTAGATTTGGGCTATGTATCTCCTAAATTATATGAACTTGTTCTAATTTTCCAATCACTTAGGTAATATAACTACTTAACCTGCCATTCTTATTTATATCATTGTGTAATTTACCTTCACATTTTGTGGTTGCAGAGGAGCTGGTCAAGTGCTTTGCCTGATTTTTGTAGAAAGAATTGTTACAGCTAAGGTAATTGAGAGATTTGTGAAGAAAGTTAGCTCTTTATCTCATTTCACGGTTTCGTATTTGACTGGGAGTAGTACATCGGCCGACTCACTGCCGCCAAAAATGCAAAAGGAGACATTGGAATCATTTCGTTCCGGAAAGGTGTCTAAACTGTTACATCATAGGATTTGACTTTTTTTAGGGTTGTTATTCAATCACCCAATTTTGAATGAGCTAACCCTTCTATTTAGGTCAATTTATTATTTGCTACTGACGTAGTCGAGGAGGGAATTCATGTACCAAATTGCTCCTGTGTGATACGTTTTGACCTGCCCAAGACAGTTCGCAGTTATGTTCAATCTCGGGGACGAGCTCGACAGAATAACTCTGAATTTATTGTGATGCTGGAGAGGTGAGGCCTTCTCTGCTTTACATATTTTCTTCAACCTTCGAAGATTTCGTTTTTTTTATTTTGTTTTCTTAAATATATCATTGTGCTAACTACTCGTATGTGTAAAGGGGAAATGTGAAACAAAGAGATCAACTGTTTGACATAATCAGGAGTGAGCGTTCAATGACAGATGCAGCCATAAATAGAGACCCGGATGCATTCATTCTGAAAGCATGTACTATCAAGGACACAAATGCTTATTATGTGGATGCGACTGGGGCCTCAGTTACTGCAGATTCTAGTGTCAGTCTCATTCATCGATATTGTGAAAAGCTTCCTGGTGACAAGTATGGATATGTTTTAAACAATTTAAATATAATTTCTTTCATTTTAATTCTCTAATGAAGTAATTTGATATTTAAAAGAATTTAATGCACTGATTCATTGGATCATTTTATTTCATATTCAGTCAGTAATTAGTTACTGTATCGCCTAGGTACTTTGTCCCAAAGCCAACTTTTCAGTTTTCCTATCTTGGAGGGTCTTATGAGTGTAAAATGATATTACCTCCTAATGCGGCTTTTCAAACCATAGTTGGTCCCGTAAGTCGGAATTCTCAATTAGCAAAGCAGCTTGTATGCTTGGAAGCATGTAAGAAGCTGCATCAAATGGGTGCTTTGGATGATCATCTTCTCCCATCCATTGAACTACCTTCAGAACGAGATATAATTGTAAAAAGCAAAGAATCAGCCTCAGGTGCAGGTATGTGCATGAAACTATTGACCAATTATTTTTTGGTTGTTAGGTATATTGGTCACAAAGATTCTGTTATTCCATGGTTTCAAGGGTACCCTGGGGGTAGTTTATATTCTTGAAGGACATGTATTTGTGTTTGAATCCACTCAAACTAGAATGCATAGAGAACAGTAAAGTAGACCCTTGGTAAAACACTTTTGTTTACAGGTTTAAACTTCTTGATGAAATTGTTTGCCATATTTGCACTTGGACGTACAAAAATAAATGATTCAGTATTTTGATATACCTTTCATAATTTTTTATTGTAGCATCTAATGGGTTGAAAATATACATTTGGTTGATGTTTTGGATTCAAGTTAATGTTTTGGAAAAAATATTTTTTATTAGACACCAATGGCCCTGCGTGTCTGCTATTTTGTTGTGAACTTTGTTTTTCTATCAAAATATATACCAAGTCATTTTGTTTTTCTCATTTTATTTTCCTTTTTTCTTTGTTTTGGGTGTTTGAAGGAACAACAAAGAGAAAGGAGTTACATGGAACAACTTTCATTCATGCACTATCTGGAACTTGGGGAGAAAAAGATGAAGCCATTTTTCAGGTCTATAAATTTGACTTTTGCTGTAATATTCCTTGGGAGCTGTATTCTGGATTTGTTCTTTTGATTGAGACAAAGCTTGATGATGATGTGGGAAATATTGAGTTGGAACTTTACTTGGTCTCAAAGATGGTAAAGTCTTCTGTATCTTTCTGTGGGCAACTGCGTTTGGAACCAGAACAGGTGCAGGCATTAGCTTGATAATCTATGCGTTGTTTTCTTCTTTTTCTGGGAAATACTTCTAATGCCATTTCCCTTTTTTCCGTCCCAGATGATGAAAGCAAAGCTCTTTCAAGAATTTTTCTTTAATGGTTTGTTTGGAAGGCTTTTTTTTAGATCAAAATCAGCTGGAGCACAGAGAGAATTTTTACTTCAGAAAGAAACAAAATCACTATGGAACACATCAAATATGTATTTACTTTTACCTCTGGAAAACACTTCAAGCCCTGAGCCTTACCGAATAAATTGGATGGGGATAAACTCTTGTGTTTCTGCAGTTGAAATTTTGAAGAAAAGTGCATTGTTAGGTGCTGAGCGTGCTAATGGCGAGACAGGAAATTTAGCACCTTGTATAAACGGTTTTCTTGAGACAAAACGCAACAGTGCTGATTTTATACACTTGGCTAACAATTTGGTTGACATAAACAATCTTAAAGATATGGTAGTTCTGGCAATTCACACCGGAAAAATCTACTCTGTTGTTAAGATTATGAGTAATACATCTGCTGAGAGTCCGTTTGATGGAAGCACTGACACTGCCCCATCAGAATATACAAGTTTTGCTGAGTACTTCAACAAAAAGTAGGTTATTCACCACCCTGGAGGATGTTCTGTGATGATCACACTTTTTCTCCACTGTATATAGTTTTCATAATTAACACTTATCCTGATCAGGTATGGGATCGTGCTGATGTACCCAGGACAGCCTTTGTTGCAGTTAAAACAAAGTCATAACCCACACAACCTTCTTGTGAACTTTGGTGATGAAGGTTTGATACTTTGCTTGCTTGAGATTTGATAATCCAATAGCTTGTATCAGCATACCTAAATTACACACAAGTTACTACCTTTTTTTTTTTTTTTGGTAAAGGGGGTGGGGGGGTTTCGAACCCAGGTTTTCCATTTGGAGAACCGGGTCATATGCTATCAGGGGTTTTTTCCCCTGGTTGGGTAAGTTAGACAAGTTGGCATAGTACAAAGATCACATGGATTTCTGTTAACTTGCTTCAGTAGATCTGTTGCATCCGATCTAGCAATGCTGTGGCACTTTTTGTATGGTCAGTTTCTGATATTTTCTCGCAACTGAGCAGGCACTAATGGCAATACATTGGAAGCTGGTGTGCTTATCAAAAAGCCATACATACATGTTCATATGCCACCAGAGCTTTTGATCAGAATTGATCTTTCCAGAGAAGTTTTGAGATCATTTTACTTACTACCATCTGTGATGTACCGTCTAGAATCCCTGATGTTAGCCAGCCAGCTTAGAGGAGAGATTGATAGTTGTTCTAGCAACTTTCATATTTCAAGCACATTGGTCTGCCCCATTAGTTGGTTATTCCCTTAATTTATCTATTTACTTTGAATCCTATGGTATGTTTAATCTAATTAACATTTTTGTAATTAGATTCTAGAAGCTCTAACAACACTAAGATGTTGTGAGAACTTTTCAATGGAGCGTTTAGAGTTGCTTGGGGATTCAGTTCTGAAGTATGCTGTGAGCTGTCACCTCTTTCTTAATTATCCTGAGAAACATGAGGGACAATTAACTGCTCGACGCTCATGGGCTGTTTGTAATGCAACCCTCCATAAATTGGGAACAGCTCACAAGTTGCAGGTATTTGATCATATATCTGCATCTATTCTTTATGTCTGTTTAACGTGTTTCTATAACACTTAGTAGTACAAATGAACTTAACTTCTGGCCTCTCTTTAATTACACAATGTGTGCAGTATCAGTTTTTATATGCTTGTATCAGAAGATTTTTTAGACAACCTTTTCTTTTCCATTTTTTTTTTTATAAGTAAAAACTTTATTAAGCACAATGTAATAGGCAAAGCCCGAGTACACAGGAAGGTCCTATATAAGTATCAGTATAGGTATCCATTTTTACTAGTGACCAACTTGAAATCTCACGTTATGGCAAGGTCCTATATAATATCTCATTATTTTTTATGTTAAAAATGGTTATGTATTAGTGAAAGACTATTTAGATGTGTCAATTAGTTTTGGGTTTGATAATTAAAAAAAAAAAAATTAGTTTTGGGTTTGAGGTCAACACCCCTGCGCCCCCCCCCCCCCCCCCCCCCCCAAAAAAAAAAAAAGCTAATATAATTATCAAACCCAAAACTAATTGACACATCTTACTTGGTGCAAGTGAACCCTTTTTTTTTAACCCTGCGAGTTTTTTTGTTTTTAACTGGTTTGCCATTTCTATCTGAGGCTTTTGCTGACTTCAAACTGGCTTACACACCATGATGAGTTTGAGTGACAATGCTTCACATTTTCTGAGTAACAGGGATATATACGTGACAGTGCATTTGATCCTCGCCGTTGGGTTGCTCCAGGACAGCGTTCTCTACGGCCTGTTCCTTGTAAGTGCGGGGTGGATACTTTAGAAGTGCCTTTGGATGGAAAATTCCAAACCAAAGACCCAAAGATTGTGGTTGGAAAGTGCTGTGATAGGGGACATAGATGGATGGGTTCAAAAACCATTGCTGATTGTGTTGAAGCCCTTATCGGAGCATACTACTATGGCGGTGGATTAGTTGCTTCAGTTCATATAATGAAATGGCTTGGGATTGATGCTGAACTTGATCCCTCATTGGTTGCTCAAGCAATCACTACTGCATCTCTACGAGCATATGTCCCGAAGACCAATGAGATTGCAACCCTAGAGTCAAAGCTTCAGTATAAATTTTCTGTCAAGGGTCTTTTACAAGAGGCTATAACACATGCAACTGAGCAAGAACAGGGAGTTAGCTACTGTTACCAGGTACCAATGGAAGTTCCCAGCAGAATTGATTGTATTTATTCATTTTCTTTTGCCATCCTCTTAAATTATCTTCTCGATAACCCCCTTTTACTCCTTCTTAAATATCCTTTTCAAATACGCCTTCTTAAAATATCCTTTTCAAATGTCTGTAGAAAAGTGTATTTGTAAATTTCGAAGTCAGCAATTCACTATTAGTTTTGGAACCCATTTTCCCGGCACACTAATATATCTGAAAGCATTTGCTGATTGTAGTGGATTTCAAAATACATTTGTATGACAAGATATATTGAACATGAAATAAGCAAGAGTTCTATATATATTCTGTCTTTTTAACTCAAGTTTTTGACAGCGGCTTGAATTTCTTGGTGACTCGGTGTTGGATCTGCTCATTACATGGCATCTCTTTCAGAGCCACCCAGATATTGATCCGGGAGAGTTGACCGACTTGCGTTCAGCTTCAGTTAATAACGAAAATTTTGCTCAAGTTGCTGTCAGACGAAACCTTCAACAGCATCTTCAACACCACTCAGGTTCACTTCTAAGTCAGATAACAGAATATGTAAAGTTTATTTCTGAACCTCATACCAGTAGATCACTCCAAGGCACAAAAGGTCCTAAGGTTAGTTCTTATGTTTATTATATTAGCCTTTCTTTCTTTTAAATGTCAATTCGGATGAGTACAATTTGTATACTTTATATCCTGTCACATCCTTTTCTTTTGGAATGCTGTGATACTATATAGAAACACACTGCAAAATGCACAGGAGGCCATTATTTTTATACTTGCGAATAGTTTCTTGATGATCATCTTTTGCTGTGACAGGCTCTTGGAGATATGGTGGAAAGCATTGCAGGGGCAATATTAATTGACACGAAGCTTAATATTGATGAAGTGTGGAGAATATACGAGCCACTGTTATCTCCAATTGTGACCCCCGATAAACTTGAACTGCCTCCACTACGTAAACTGAATGAACTATGTGATTCTCTTGGGTATTTTATAAAAGAAAAGTGCATAAAGAAGGGAGATACGGTGCACGCCGAGCTTAGTTTACAGCTGAAAGATGCCCTTTTGATTGGACGGGGTTGTGAGCGGAGCCGAAAAGCTGCTAAAGGAGAAGCAGCATGTCAATTATTGAAGGAACTGGAGGTTTGTTGGTGCTTCTTTAAATGGCTTTTTAGGCTTTTCCAAGAACCGAACCAAATTAGTACTTATATTTTTTGTGGGTGGGTCGACCTTCTTTCATTTTTTAATAATTAAGATACATTTATCAGATGAAAGTCCTAGAAACTATAAATAGAAAAGGTGACACTATTGTGGACCACCATCCTGTACAAGGCAGGTTCAACTTCCAGAGTAGTGATAGAATATTTTATCTGAATGTTTTTGTAAGTCTGGACTAATAAGCGCACATAAATCTAGTTTGTCATAAACTCAACCTAGTGCTTCAGTATTTAATTCGTTAGACTTGGTGTGTCAAGTGAACTGGTCACAAATACATTTTCTGAAGTGCTATATATCTCAGAATCTCCCGACTTTCTTTATCATCCAACATTTCTAATGCAATACTTGTAAATGCAACAGACTAGAGGAATTTCTTGCTCCCGAAGTGCTTCCCAGAAGAGAAAACTGGATTCTGAACACCATCGTGATTCCTCAGCTTTCGACATGGACATTGATTTGGACAATCAAATAAGTGACAAAAATTCTTCAGAACCCAATAAAAAGCACAAAATAAATGAAGTTCAATTACCTGTAGAGTCAAATACAGTTTCTTCCCCTGCCAACAATTGTTCTGAAAAAGCCTGCATACCCAACAATGGCACCCCAGGTTTGCACTATCCATGTGTTCTTTGTCTCAATTTGATTGTAAGAGCATTCTATATTCATATTTAGGTTGGCGCGCATGTGCATGGCATTACAGCTTTTGCATTACAATTTATTCGTACCTGAAGTATGATTTTAGTCCCTAAATTGTGTTAGATTCCTATTTCATCCTTGAATTATCGGTTATTTTGAATTAGTCTTTATAATTGTACAAGTAATTGAGTTACTCTTTCATTACCATATCTCATCATGTGAATGGCCGTTGCTGATAGGGAAAACGGGCTATACATATATCCTTATCATTTTGGCAAAATGTATCGTCACATTTTGGTCTCACAAAATCAAAATATATTAACATGATTCAACTTTAAAATGCATAAAATCAATATGGATCCCCAATCTGTGTCACGTGTCCCCAACACATGTCCCCATACATTTATTATTATAAGACTCGCATCGTGAAACATGCCAGGTCAGCATTGTTAGGGCATGGGCATCAAATATGTTACTGCATTAACAATCGTCATTCACATCATGACAGTCAGATAGCTAACATAGAGGCATTTTTAAAAACTGTGAGGACTGAATTAAAATTTGGGATCTGACACCAAAAAATACATTGTGATCTCTAATGTCCATGTAATGTATATCAATAGGTTATGACTTGTAAAAAAAAATAAAGTATCTCAATAGGTTATGATTTGTGACCGGTTTGTGCTCAAAGGAATCATACCCGGCTTATAAGGGTATGTTTACACAAAACATTGTGACCTCAATAACTATTGCTCACACAGTAACTGTAAGATGAGGTAAGGATAATATGAAGGCGTCCTTAGTACTCTAGCGACACACCCGAAGAAGAAAATGATGGTTTGTAAAAGAAATTAGAGTAAACCAACTTAGAATCTGACACATAGTTCAGCAAAAAAGTCATATTTTAAATATTTCTCTTCTCATTCCCTTTTTATCTGCCCATAAGCTATGTTGCCCCCCTTCTTCTATTTAAACTGTTATGTGATCAAGTTTATAATTGTTCACATCACTGCCTGTGCTGATATTGAACTTGCATACGTTAGGTTGTTCTTTTTTTAGTTTACCAAACTGGAATTCAGAGGATTTATAACTTTGCTAAAAAGAACGAGATGTGCTTACAATTGAAGTGTAGTGCTATATTTATGAATTTAGTTCATAATAAAGTTTCAAATTGTTGTCAAACTCGGGAACCACAGATTGCCCTTAATACAAGATGTGATTCCAATATCTAAAATTTAAATGTGGAAAATTTCCATTGTTGACTATACAGTTGTTGAACCACATTAGCATTTCATTATTCTTTCTGGGCACTGATATTTCTTCTTTTTCATCTTACGAGACGATTGTGGAGTTGCTATCTAAGCTCACATACTTGCACTTATACCTTTATTATTACCTAGATCAAGAATTATTGTTTAATGCTATGTGTTCTTGTTTGCAGTCATTGCTTCGATCAAAATGAAGAAAGGAGGACCCCGGACCTCTCTTTACGAATTATGTAAGAAAGTACAGTGGCCAATGCCTACATTTGAAACGACAGAAAGTAAATCAAGGTTAGCCAAGCCAATAGAATCCAATCCTTGCAAGAAAGATTTCCCTTTCTTCTTTGTGTTGTTAAATTATGCTTGGCCTTTTATCTCAACTATTTTGCCTGCTGCTGCTGCTGCAGAACTCCAATCGAACTCGGCGAAGGCTCCGAAAAAAGGACGGGGTTTAGCAGTTTTGTATCAAGAATAAACTTGCACATACCTGAATTTGGCAGCATCGAATGCACAGGAGATGCTAGAGCTGATAAAAAGAGTTCACTCGACTCTGCGGCGCTTGTCATGCTTTATGAGCTTCAACGACGTGGAAAAGTCATCATAGGTGGCTCCTAATTTGTCTAATACCTCAAATTTTAAGAATAATATCATCTTCTTAAATTAGAACAATTAGGCAGCAGGCTAGTTAGTCAGGCAACCTCATATTATATATAATCTCTTTCATATGATATTAATTTCATGTTCATCTTCTTTTTAGGCTCGATTTGGATTAAGAGGTGGTCTCGACCTATTTCATTTCATCTCATCATTATAATTTTCACAAATTTTCATACAAAATATAATAAAATAATTCATTTTTTTTTAAATTTCAAAATAATAATAATATTAAAAAATAATATTTTAATAATATTTTATTTAATTTTTAACTGTATCTCAACTCAATTAACTCAACTCACTATTCAAATCTAATCTTAGAGTTACACACTCTTCATCTTAGTTTTCTTTTATCCTCAGTCGCACTTGTCGATACGAGACATTTTAAATAGATTTCGACATAACAAACTTATTTACAAGCCTCCTTATTCATACACATGACATAACTTTGATGTAGAAGCTCCACCGTTCTAATAACCAGTCCGTGCACAATTCAATTTTTTTTAAAAAAAACCGCCAATTATAACCATAGTAAAGAAAATTTTAAATAATAAAGAAGTTGTTAAATCTATAAAGAAATTTTATAAAAACGAATTAATTAATTGTCACATATAGATAGAGATTTGTGGTGTAAGACTTATTTGTATTCTTGATTTAAAATATTAAAATTATTCTATGATAAAAATAATTTTATAATTTGATATTTTAAATTAAGTAATAATATTCACACATATTTACAATACATTCTGTAACTATATTTTAAAATAAGAGTATTTTTATAAAATAATATTACTTTTACGAAGTATTTTACAAACATATATCTTATTTTAAATTGTGTAAAGTATCGTGAAAATATTTTCTGTTTATCCTTTTCCTTTCAAATTAAGGCTGCGTTTGAATATTGAAGTGAGTTGAGTTAAGTTGAGTTTAGATGATAAAATATTGTTAGAATATTATTTTTTAATATTATTATTATTTTGAGATTTAAAAAAGTTGAATTATTTATTATATTTTATATTGAAATTTGAAAAAATTGTAATGATGAATTGAGATGAGTTGAGATGAATTGACTAACCAAACGAAGCACTGCACCCATTTATAAGTTTATTTTTAATTATATAAAAAAAATTAAAAGAAAAGAAGGCTCGAGTTGATGTGGAGGCATGTATTTGGACAGAGCTTTGCTACACAACCTCCACCACACTCCATACTCTACATTTTTTTAAATTTTTAATTTTTTTTAAAATATTTTTTTGAGTTTATTTTTTTAAATTATTTCAAATTTTTTATTCATTATTCATATAATAAATATTTAATAAAAGAAAAAATTAATAAAAATTAAAAATAATGTGGAGTGTGGAATGTTAGGAGGTTGTGAAGATTTTTTGATTCGGACATCAGGCTCGCAAAGTAAACTACGCCTGTATGGTTCTTACGCAAAGGGAGCGAAGAAAGTATAGAAGATGAAAAACTTACTTTATTGATAAGAGAGTATCCTCTATATATAAGAGCTGTACATGATATGCAGTTACAAGTTTAAATATACGATGATATCAAAAATATTCAAATGCCGTAACAGAAGGCTCCTATGCTCTCGGGTAGCAGATTTACAGGGGATAGACGTAAGTCAGTTTTACATCTATACGATTTCCTTTAGTCAAGTAAATCAGTTGGTTACACCTATACGATTTCCTTTATACACCCCCTCAAGATAGGCGTGCCATCAGATAAGCCAATCTTGGTGCATAAGTTTTGAAATTTTTGTCGTGACAGAGGCTTAGTTAGAAGGTCTGCGAGTTGATCGTGGGTGCTGACATGAGAGACTTGTAGCATTCCTTTTGAGACTAGATCCCGAACAAAATGGAGATCAATAGCAATATGCTTCATCCTTGAATGCATTACGGGATTAAGACTTAATTGAGTAGCACCAATGTTGTCGCAGAATAAGTTTGGAGGCATAGAAATCGGAATACCAAGCTCATGGAACAGTGAACGAATCCAAATTAGTTTTGAGGTGGCTGAAGCAAGAGCCTGGTACTCTGCTTTAGTGGAAGAACGGGCTACCGCACGCTGCTTTCGTGTGCTCCAGGATATGGGGCATGCACCCAGAAAAATTAGATATGCAGAGGTGGAGGATCTGGTATTCTTATCACCTGCCCAATCCGCATCAGAGAACCCTTGAAGAGTTAGATTTCCAGTGCGCTTGAGAAGAATACCGTGATTAAGAGTGCCCTTCAAATATCGCAGAACTCGTTTGGCAGCAGTCCAATGAAGCTGAGATGGTTTGTGCATGAACTGAGCCAGCTTGTTGACCGGGAAGGCGATGTCAGGGCGAGTGAACGATAGATATTGGAGAGCTCCTATAACTCGGCGATACTCAGTTGGATCAGTAGAAGAAGATCCATCATGAAGCTGAAGTACATCCTTGGTGGCAAGTGGAGTCATCACTGCCTTGGCACCGTCCATCTTTGTGCGAGTGAGAAGATCCCGAATATATTTTTGTTGGGATAGGAACAGTCCTTGTTTTACTGATATGACTTCGACACCAAGGAAGTAATGTAAGGATCCAAGATCCTTTAGAGAAAATTGACGACCAAGTTGTTCAATCACTTTAGAAATAACGGTAGAATCACTACCTGTGAGTAAGAGGTCATCCACATAGATAAGAAAAAATAGTGTGGCTCCATCACAATTATAAATGAATAAAGAGGAATCTGATTTGGACTGTTGAAAGCCCAGCTGAAGAAGGCAAGTGCTCAGTTCTTGATACCAAGCACGAGGTGCTTGTTTTAAGCCATATAATGACTTCTTTAACCTGCAAATGTGAGAAGTTAGATTAGGATCAACAAAACCCGGAGGTTGAATCATAAAAACCTCCTCCTGAAGTCGACCATGTAAAAATGCATTATTAACGTCCAGTTAGCGAATGGGCCAATTTTTCTGAACAGCAATGGAGAGGACAGCTCGGATAGTCGCTGGTTTCACAACCGGGCTAAACGTTTCGTTATAATCAAAACCATGCCGCTGATGAAATCCTTTAGCCACCAACCTCGCTTTATAGCGAGAGAGACTACCATCAGGATTTCGTTTTATTCGAAAAACCCATTTGCAGCCCACGGGTTTGATGGTTGAGTTGGGTGGAACAAGCTCCCAAGTGCCATGTTTAACCAAAGCCGTGAACTCCTCTGACATAGCATGTCGCCATTTGGGATCCTTCAAGGCCTGAGATACACATGTTGGCTCTACAGGTTGAGGAAGAGGGTGTTTTGTAGCTAGATAAAACTGCTTGGGTTTATGAATATTATTCATAGATCTGGTGATCATGGTATGAGTACGAGTGGGCTGGGTTGGAGCTGCAGATGTTTCGGGTGGAGATATTGCTGCTGAACTGGGATGTGCAGGTGTTTCGGGTTGGGATATTTCTGATGGACAGGATTGTGCATGTGTGTCAAGTGGAGTAATTTCTGCTGGATGATATTGTGCAGGTGAGGTGGTTGGCTGCGCAAACAGATTTGGAGCTGGAGGAGTTCTGTTCGTCACGGTCTCATGCAAGGAAGGTGTCAGTCCAGTGGAAGGCACCGTTGGTATTGCAGGATGTTGTATGCTAGCACCTGAAATTGATAGTGAGGGCATAGTGACCTGGGCAGAGGAAGAGAAAGGAAATAGACACTCATCAAAAACAACATGCCGAGACAAGTAGATGCGGGAAGTATCGAAGGCCATACACTTATAGGCATTTTGAGAATTCGAGTAACCTAAGAAGAGACAAGGCACTGATTTTGGTTGTAGCTTATTGGTGGTATAAGGTTTTAACCATGGATAACATTGACAACCGAAAATTCGCAGTTTCTTATAATTAGATAGACGACCAAATAAGCACTCAAAGGGACTTTTATTTTTTAAAACAGTCGTCGGCATACGATTTATTAAATAAACCGCGGCTTGAAAGGCATAGGACCAATAAGATGGAGGAAGACTTGCCTGACTTAATAAAGTTAAGCCGGTTTCGACGATGTGACGATGGCGGCGTTCACTTGTACCATTTTGTTGCGGTGTATGAGATTAATGGAATTAGAAGAAAGGTATTTGCGAAGAGCATAATATTCCCCTCCATTATCCGAGTATAAGTGTTTAATTTAAAAACCAAATTGATTTTCAAGTAGCCCTTTTAACTGAACAAAAATGGTATGGACCTCACTCTTTTGACGAATTGGAAACAACCATGAGTATTTGGTAAAATGGTCAACAAACAATGCATAAAACCGAAACCCATCAAGTGAGGTGGAGGATGTAGGTACCCAAGTATCTGCATATATATATTCAAGAGGATGAGTGCTTATGAGAGAAGTAGAAGAAAAAGGCAATTTATAACTTTTATTGCATTGACAAGCAGTACAAAGGGATGATGAAGAGGAATGAGACACTGCAACTGGAAGAGAAAACTGACGAATGACCAGATCAACAGTTTTATTTGACGGATGCCCAAGTCGTTTATGCCAAATTTCAGATGTGGTGCGTTCACCAACCAGTGCTAAAACAGAGGATTTGGTGGCAATAGGAACCATTGGCATTGGATAGACACCATCCTTACATTTACCGCAAAGAAGAGTCGTCCCCGTGCTCCGATCCTTCACAAGAAAATGAAATGGATGAAACTCCAGATAAACATTATTAGAGCGAGTAAAATTATGAACTGAAATCAAATTCTTGTGAGTATTAGGAACACAAAGAGTATTGGTTAAGGTAAATGTTTTAGAGGATGAGGGAATAGTCATAGAGCCAACATGTGTGACTCGCAAACCTGAACCATCGCCAATGACGACCTCATCCGTGCCATCGTACTCCGAGTGAATGGATAAGTTTGCAAGATCTGAGGTAATGTTATGAGAGGCAGCTGAATCTACAAGCCATTTCTTGTCAGTTGATCCGCTTGTAGTGGCACAATTTGCAGACTTTTCAGTAAAAACTGAGCGACAGTACTTGGCCGAGTGTCCCACTTTGTCACATAGCTGACAAATAATTTGTGGCTTACCAGTCCTCTCTCTACGACCATATCGACTGGAGTTGGTGCATTGCTGGCCAGAGGATCCATGAGTGAAGTGTTGATTGCGATTTGATTTGGAACCATCAGGGCGACGCTGGGTTGAGTTTGCAGTAGCAACTAGAGATGAGTTGACAGCTTCAATGCGTTTTAGATAGTTTTCATGACCAACTAACATGTCATGAAGTTCTTCAAATGTAAGAGAAGTTTCACGTGTCCGAATAGGGACTACAATATCACGGAATTCAGGACCGAGGCCATTGAGAACATAAAGTGTAATATCATCCACTGAGACGGGAGAGTCAATCACTGCAAGTTCATCAACTAGAACCTTAATGGCATGAAGATACTCCGAGACCGAGCGAGACTCTCGTTGAATAAGAGTCAATTCCTCCTTAAGTTGCATAACACGAGTGCGTGAACGATTGGCATACAATCGTTGCAACTTGGACCATGCATCACGAGCAGTAGATGAAGAAGCAATGAGTGGCATTACTGGTTCGGAAACTGATGCAAGGATAGCATGAAGGAGCAGCTTATCTTGCCTAAACCAGCGCCAGTAGGCTGGGTTTGGAACAGCTGCAAAGGAGGAGGTGCTGGTGGGAAGCGTCGATGACGGGCAGACGACGGTGCCGTCAAGGTAACCTTGGAGATCATAGCCAATGAGTAAAGACATCAGTTGGGCACGCCATGAAGGGAAGTTGGAAGATGTCAGCTTTAAAGGGAGCTGAGAGCCGGCATTAATGGCAACAAGATGAGTGTTGTCATTACCATTGGGCTCAGAGTTGTTGACGATCACAGACTCAGAGAATGTGGCCATTTAGAAAAAAAAAAAAAATCTCGTGAGAGAATTAGATCTCTGATACCATATAGAAGATGAAAAACTTACTTTATTGATAAGAGAGTATCCTCTATATATAAGAGCTGTACATGATATGCAGTTACAAGTTTAAATATACGATGATATCAAAAATATTCAAATGCCGTAACAGAAGGCTCCTATGCTCTCGGGTGGCAGATTTACAGGGGATAGACGTAAGTCAGTTTTACATCTATACGATTTCCTTTAGTCAAGTAAATCAGTTGGTTACACCTATACGATTTCCTTTATAGAAAGATCATCAGCCACAGCAACCCTTTCAGTCTTGACTCTTTAACGGCCACTTTCTCCATTTTTTCGTACCAGTATCCACCAGCTTTTTCTTCCTTCTCGGAAACCAAGCTTTAAGCTTTAACACAGTAGCTTTTAGGGCAAGCAAAAAAACTTGACAATGACGTTACCTTACAAACGAGCCATGTCCCTTCATCCATCCGACCTCGCTTTCTTTTCTCTGCAGATTACACTCTGCTTTCCTGTTCTTTTATCTTTTTCCACAAAGCTGACTGCAGATAAAAAAGAGTGTTATTCCCCAAAGCCCTTCATTCTCCTTTTGACACCGTTGGTCGGTGGGGTTTAGTTCAACTCCCCTATCATTTTTCCAACCCACCTTTCCAACCAGCTTCAATCTTCCCCATACCTGCTAGAACCCCATAGCTCAGTACAATCTCTGTGCTCCACATCTTCTGCTTTGCACTCTTATTATCTTCATTTTTTTTAATCTTCATATCTAATACAGCAATTTCCTTTCTTTTCTTTTCCATTTTTTTTTTCTCTTGGGATGGTTTCACTATTGAGTTCAGTGAGTTCAAGAAGCAGCAGAGTACAATGAAGATGGGTCTGGGTCTTGTTCCTCTGGCTCATTATCTCCCACTTGGTTTCCGTTTGCGGTAAGTTCAAAGTTCTTTTTTGCTCAAAAGTTCTCGAAAGTGGTTTTGTGGGGTTCGTTTATTGTGCTCTTAAACCATATTTTGCTTGCAGTCGCAGTGATCTCAGGCAAGGTGGGGGTAAACTATGGTCAGCTGGGAAATAATCTGCCATCGCCGTCACGGTCGGTAGAGCTCATTAAATCCCTCAAAGCCAAGCGCGTTAAAATCTACAACGCCAATCCAGAAATCCTCGAATCCCTCAAAAACACAAACCTTAAGGTCTCGATCATGGTCCCCAACCAGCTCATCTCCAACATCTCCTCCAACCAAACCGTCGCCGACCAGTGGGTCGGATCCAACGTCGTACCATTTTACCCGCATACTATAATACGGTACCTCCTCGTCGGAAACGAAATCCTCAGCTCCTATTCCGGCACCCAAAGCTGGTACGACATCGTTCCCGCCATGCGCAAAATCAAGAATTCCCTGAGAGCCCAAGGGGTCCGCAAGGTCAAGGTTGGGACTCCGTCCGCCATGGACGTCCTTGAATCTTCATTTCCACCTTCTAACGGTACGTTCCGGTCCGACATTGCGGTGCGGATCGTAAAACCGATGTTGCAGTTCTTGAACCGGACCAAATCCTTCTTGTTCCTTGACGTGTACCCGTATTTCTCCTGGTCTTCGAACCCAGTCAATATCAAACTAGACTACGCTCTGTTCAGGGCCGAGAACACGACGTACACGGATCCGGGTTCGGGCCTGACCTACAGCAACCTCTTCGACCAGATGGTGGACGCTGTAATTTTCGCGATGAAGAGACTCGGTTATCCTGATATCCGCATATGGATCACCGAAACGGGTTGGCCCAACAGCGGCGACTTCGATCAGATTGGATGCAATATCTACAACGATGCCACTTACAACCGCAACGCAGTAAAGAAACCCACGTCCGAACCGCCGGTCTGTACTTCCGGCTCGTCCGGGTCGAATCTTGCCGTCATTCATTTTCTCCCTGTTCAACGAGAACCAAAAACCGGGTGTGCGTAGGGAGCGGAACTTCGGGTCACTGTACCCGAATATAATGGACCTTTCACAACTTATAAGGATATGATGTAGATGTAGTTCGAGGTCATCATCCTCCATAACTCCCCAAGAATTAGAGGGAGAAAGAGATAGAAAGAAGTAGAAAAAGAATTGATTAACACTTGGATACCGAAATTGGTCTCCTTTCCAACTTACGGCTACTATTTATAAAAAAATGAATCAGTTATATTAAACAGTTATGGAAAATATACAGCTACTTAAATGACAACCAAGAAACGACACATTTCTATTTATTCTCCCTTACAATTGAATGACACCATTACAAACAGTTAAACAAAATGCTGTGTCTTGATCATTCCTTTTATGCTTGTAGGAAGACTTCAGCCCTCGTTCATATAGAACTCAGCCCTTCATTATGCTGTTCTCGATCTACGATCTCGTCCAACTTCCATAATTCCCAACCCATAACATACTCCCCCCTATCAAAACACATTGCCCACAAGGTGAGGAAACCTGTCACGCAATGACCAATATGGCTTCCAAGTTGCATCATCCACACTAGCCCCCTTCCATTGAACTAAGACATCAGCTACTGTATTGTTACGAACCTGCCTCATTCTACGTTGCAAAATAGTCTCAGGCTCATGAGTCAATTCACCTTGCAAATCTACTGGAGGTAAAGAAGACAGTGGAGAGTGATGTTGACCCAGTTTTTTCTTAAGGCAAGAAATATGAAAAACTGGATGAATAGAGAACTAGTTGGTGGCAATTCTAGCTTGTACACAACCTGTCTCACTCTTTGAACAATCTGAAAAGGTCCAACGAAACGAGGAGAGAGCTTGAAATTCCTTCTAGCCACCAATGATTGTTGCTTATAAGGCTGCAATCTCAAATAAACCCAATCCTCAACAGCAAACTCTCTTTCAATTCTCTTCTTGTCAGCTTGACACTTCATCCTTTCCTGAGTAGCAGCCAAATTACTCTTAAGAGTAGAAAGAATCAGATCTCGAGTCCGCAAAACCTCATCAACTGCTTGGTTAGCAATTAAACCAGGTATATAAGATTGCAACTTTGTTGGAGGTCTACCATACACCACCTCAAAAGGAGTCAACTTGGTGGAAGTATGAGGAGTGGAATTTTACCACCATTCAGTCAAGGTCAACCAATCAAACCACAACCTAGGCCTATCCCAAGAAAAACTCCTAAAAAATGCTCAACACATTTATTGACTGCCTCAGTTTGGCCATCACTTTGAGGATGGTAGGCATATGAGTAGGAAAGTGTCACTCCTTGGAGCTTAAAGAGTTCCTTCCAAAAGGAACTGGTAAAAGTTGCACCTCTATCAAAAACAATATTCTGAGGCATGCCATGCAACTTAAACACATTATCAAAAAATAATGTTGCCACTTTAGATGCTGTAAATGGGTGCTTCAAGGCCATAAAGTGTACATATTTAGATAATCTATCAACAACAACCATGATGACATAAAACCCTCTAGAGATTGGCAAACCTTCAATGAAATCCATGGACAAATTTGTCCATGTATTTGCAGGTACAGGAAGATGTTGTAAAAGACCAGCAGGATAGAGATGTTCCACCTTATTTCTCTGACACAAATCACACTCCCTTATATACTGTTTCACTTCACGTTTAAGGCCAGGCCAATAAAAATTTTGCCTAGCTCAATGTAATGACTTATGGAAACCTGAGTGTCCAGCAGATGGACTAGCATGGACAAAATGCAGAATTTTCAGTTTCAACTCAGGATTATCAGGTATATAAATTCTGCCTTTCCTAAATAATAACCCATGCTTGATAGAAAATGCAGAAAATGAAGGAGGAGAACCCCCTTTAATGCTGCCAAGTGGTCTTGTGCCTTCTGATCTAAAGCATAAGCTTGTTTCAATTCCTCCAACCAGATTGGAGTAGGAAATGAGGTAGCAGACATTAATGTTGTGTCATCTGAGACTGCCTTCCTTGACAAAGCATCTGCTCCTTTGTTTTCAACTCCCTTCTTATACTCAGTTGTGAATTCATAGCCCAAAAGCTTAGAAATCTACCTCTACTGAGCATCTGTTCCCACTTTCTGTTCTAGGAGGAACTTTAAACTGTGATGATCAGTTCTAACAACAAAAGCAGGCCCTAACAAATAAGGCCTCCATTTTTTTATAGCAATGACAAGTGCCAAGAGCTCCTTCTCATAGGTTGAAAGCAGCAAATGCTTACCCTTGAGGGCTTGACTTAGAAAAGCCAATGGCCTCTGACCTTGCATCAAGACAGCTCCTACTCCCACTCCACATGCATCACATTCCACCACAAACTGTTTATTAAAATCAGGTAAACATAAAACAGGAGGACTTGTGACTGTCTTATTCAATTCTTCAAAGGCATTAGTTGCTGCCTCAGACCACTTAAAAGCATCTTTTTTCAACAAAAGAGTTAAAGGTGCTGCAATTTGACCATACTCATGAATACACTTTATGTAATATCCTGTTAATCCCAAGAAACCCCTTAATCCTTTAAGAGTTTTTGGAATTGGCCAGGACACCATTGATTCCAGCTTCCTCGGATTAGCTCTTACACCATCTTTAGAGATTAAATGGCCAAGGTACTCAATTTCTGAACAAGCAAAGTGACATTTTGACCTCTTTGCAAACAACTGATTAGCCTCCAATGTCTTCAAAACAGTAGCCAAATGAATTAAATGGGATGCCATGTCCTTACTATAGACAAGAATGTCATAAAAAAATACTATGACAAACTGCCTAAGAAAAGGCTTAAAAACCTCATTCATCAATGCTTGAAATGTTGAGGGAGCATTTGTAAGGCCAAATGACATGACAAAGAACTCATAGTGACCCTCATGAGTCCTAAATGCAGTTTTTGGTATATCCTCATCCCTCATTCGAATCTGGTGGTAACTAGACCTCAAATCCAATTTAGAGAAAATTGTTGAGCCAAATAACTCATCCAATAACTCATCAACAACTGGTATTGGATACTTATCCTTAATAGTAGCTTCATTTAGCACCCTATAATCGATGCACATCCTCCAAGACCCATTAGATTTTCTCACTAACAATATAGGAGATGAAAATGGGGATTGACTTGGTCTAATCACACCAGACTTGAGTAATTCAAATACAATCTTCTCTATTTCTGTTTTTTGAAAGTAAGGATATCTATATGGCCTCACACTCACAGGTACAGTATCCTTCTTGAGATTAATTTGGTGATCTCGAGCTCTATGAGGAGGCAAAGTAGTAGGTTCATCAAAAACCTTTCCAAACTTCTGCAATAACTACAGTATTTATGGACAAGAATCATTCTGATTCTTCATGACTTCCACAGCCATAAGCTGCAACCACACTCCCTTGGAGCCCACTTTAGAAATCATAGAAATTTCTTTATCATCTACTAAGGTACTAGCAGAGGATGTGAGTCCTTTAAGACAAGTTTTTCTTCCATGATAATCAAACTGCATTTTTAAATCTGTGAAATCCAAAAGTATTGGCCCAAGTGATGAAAGCCAACTAACTCCCAACACTACATCAGACCTCCTGAGAGACAATGAGAAAAAATCAACAACAAATCTGGTGCCTTGTATTTGAATGCCAACCCCAGTAGCTTTACCACTACTACTCAAAATCTCACTATTAGCCACTTTGACTTGCATAGCCTGCCCCTGCTGTACCTCTAACCCACATTTGCTCATCAGTGCAGTATCCACAAAATTGTGGGTGCTGCCAGAGTCAATTAATATCACTACCTTCTTTTTTTTAATATGCCCAGCCACTCTCATAGTTTTAGTACTTGGAGAGCCAACCATAGCTTGCAAGGAAATGGAAGCTATGTCTGCAGACTCAGGTTCCTCATGTATTTCTTCCACAATTAATTCCTTCTCATTTGTATTAACACTACTTTCACCTATCTCCATTCCATCTAACACATAAACTTTTGGCCTATTGCACTTATGGCCTGGTTGCTATTTCTCATCACAAAAATAACATAAGCCTTTTTTTTCTTCTCTCTTGCATCTGAGACTCATTTATTTTTTGGTAAGGTAACTTAACAGTAGGCACCTTAGGGTTTCCCAAAATAGAAACTCCCACATTCGATTGCTGAGAATCACTAGAGCTACCTCTCCATGACCTCTTTGTACTCCAAACGTACTGCTCTTGAATTTTTGCTAAACCAAAGGCATCATTCAAGGAAGAATGATTCAACATTCTTATTGGTAGTTTAACCTCATCTTTTAAGCCACTTAAAAAACAACTTAATTTGTTTCTTTCATAAATGCCTTTAATACGATTGGAAAGCAATTCAAACTCAGTCTTAAAAGCAGTAACATAATGAACCTATTTTAAGTGTGTCAATGCCTCAATAGGATCATCATAAGCAGATGAACCAAATCGAACTTGCACTGCCTGAATGAATTCCTCCCAAGAATGAAAAATTCCAGACTCACTTGCATCCTGGAACCACACCAAAGCATCATTGTCCATGTGGAATGAGGCTAGAAAAATCCTCTAACCAGGAGGCACTTGATGATACAGAAAATACTGATTGGCTCGATAAATCTAAGCTGTAGGATCTTTTCCACCAAATTTTGGAAAATCCAGCTTTATTTGCCTCATATTAGATCTGTCACCCATGTTTGCGCAATAAACTTCCCCCGTACCATCGTCTGTTTCACCTTTTCGCGATTGCTGAAAACCTTATCCATTTCTTGTACTCTGAGCATTACCTTCCAACTGAGGATTGTAAGGAAGCTTCGAAAGATGCTGTAATAATTCAGCAAACTTCCTATCCTGAGTCTCCCTTTCTAACCTTGCTGCTGAGCCAAGACCGCAATGGCATCCTCGATCTGTTTCTGTTGTCGTTCTTGCTGTTGTCGCAATTGATTCACAGAATCAAGGATTTGTGCATATGATCTCATTCCTTTCGCCATCACTGACAACTGATACCAATTGTAATGGTCCTTTTCACAACTTATAAGGATCTGATGTAGTTCGAGGTCATCACCCTCACCCTCTAGAACTCCCCAAGAATTAGAGGGAGAAAGAGATAAAAAGAAGTAGAAAGAGAATTGATTAACACTTGAATACCGAAGTTGGACTCCTTTCCAACTTACGGCTACTATTTATAGAAGAATGAATCAGTTACATGAAACAATTATGGAAACTACACAACTTATAACATTTGATGACTTAAACGACAACCAAGAAACAACATCATTATATTTATTCTCCCTTACAACTGAAAGACACCATTACAAACAGTTAAACAAAACGCTGCGTCTCGATCATTCCTTTTATGCTTATTGGAAGACTTCAGCCCTTGTTCATGCAGAACTCAACCCTTCATCATGCTGTCCTCGATCTACGATCTCATCCAACTTCCATAATTCCCAGCCCGTAACACCGAACGGGTCGAACGTGTATGAGATGGACCTCTCTGGAGAGACAACGGAGTCGAAGTACAAGTCGTTGCCGAAGCCAATGAACAACGAGCCGTACAAGGGGAAGATATGGTGAGTGGTGGCGACGGGAGCCAATGCGAGGTGGGGTTGGCATTATCCTACCCATGCTCGCAGGGGAAGAAAACCTGTGATCCGATTCAACCCGGGGGAAGGTGTCACAAACCCGACTCGGTGACCTGCCACGCGAGCTACGCGTTTAGCTCTTATTGGGCACAGTTCAGAAAGTCCGGTGGGACCAGCTACTTCAATGGGCTCGCTACTCAAGCTGTCAAGGATCCTAGTAAGTATTACCCCTTAATTTAATTTAGATTTATGACATCATGTAATATTTCTTTATTACAGCTTTCCGATGCTATAATTAATGGAATGACTACAATTAAAATAAGAGTAATGTTATAGACAAGTTCCATACAAGCCTTTTGTAATTATTAATATAATTTTTGTGCCAATATTTTAGGTTATGGATCTTGCAAGTTTCCAAGTGCGTAGCGCTTTGAAGGTATGAAAAATGTTGGTGGTAACTTGGAAGTCGAATCGTCGGGGAACCATAGCTAATGTGGATAAATTAAAACGCTACTGTTTCATTCAACTGATCAAAACGGTACATTCAGTCCACTGAATCCCTTTGTCTTTTCCCGAATCCCTTTTTCCCTTCGTCTTCTCCATCCTTTCCTCTTCGTCTTCCCCACCATTACCCCCACTTTCCCTTCGAGATCTGAAATGCTATTTGCATAAGAAACACCCTGAGATCAGTAAGAGTGAAAGGAAGAGAATATGCAGGTTGATGGACTGCTGGAAGTTGTCAACAGAAGCCTACTTGCATGCAGTTCAAAATGAGCGCTGCCTTTGCGAGTTGTAGTATAGGTCCTTTTCTTTGAGCATCTTAGAGCTACCACATCTACTGGAAACAGCACACCTGAGCTTCCTTGTTCAGTCAGGGCCCTACTCCCTGCTGGCTCTCAAGGGAGTTCAAGGTCTATAACAATCAACACGGAGGAGGAATAGGATGTTGTGCCAACAACTAAGGATATAAAGGCTTTGAAAGGGGAGCTCACTACCATGAGATTAGGAGGTGGAGAGGGTTTTTGTGACACAAACTATGCTAAAAGTAGTGTGGAAAAAGTTGCTGGAAATAAGATGAAAGGTTTGGTCACGTCAAAGCTATTTTCAAAGCTCTGGTCAAGCAAAGAAAGAAATGGTGAAATAAGCAGCTCTGACATATCATAAAGCCTTGGTTCCACCAATGCAAATGAAACAAAATCCACCCCTTTCCCGAAGTAGGAGGCAATTAGCATCATAATTACAGACATGGTTTGTAAAATTGGAGCACAGCTTTGGCGGCTAGTTTATAAAAATTCTCATTCATGAGTTGACATTAAGAAATTAGAAGCCACTGACAGCTAGTTTATAAAAATTCAAAGGCAAATAAATTCTTTTATGCTCTCGCTTATTCTCACAAAAAAAAAACAAAAAACAAAAACATAGAGTGGGTTAGATCTGAAGCTCCACTTCAACGACCAGGAAGACGAATTGCTTTTCGAGTGGGTTAAAGTAATGTCGTCGACAAGCATAGAGTGGGTTAGATCTGAAGCCTTTGCTTTTTCTCCTCCCACAAAGACGACCCAAAGACCCAAATCTCTGCTTTCTCTCCTCCATGAAGATGACCCTGCGACAAAAAATCTCTGCTTTTCCCTATTTACTTATTATATTTTTTTAATAAATCGACTGATGTGGCATGCTGATTCCCCTGTGATTCCCCACCTTGGTTGTACCTAGAATACTCCTTTGTAAATTCTTTATTTAGAAAAAATGTTTGATTTATATAGAAATTTTATATAAGAAAATTTACAGTCTGACGTGATTTAGTGTAATCTATCGATGTGTAAAGTTATTTTTATTATAAAATATATATAGTGTGTCACGTTAAGTTGCATTAATTGGTGAACTTATATAAATTTCTGCAGAAATTAGCACTTCTATTTATTTATTGACCTTCTCCTTCATTATATTTAGACGAAAATTTCTATTCTCAAGTTAGTGTGTAAAGTACACTGGATAAATTGCTTACATGTCATATTTTGATATGAAATATAAATTTTAAAATCTGAATCTAACAAATCAAATCTTATCATTTAAAAGATATAAATGATGTGTTTTACGCACAAACTTAAAAATAGAATAACTATATTTAAACTATTTCTGAACAATTTCTTTCTCAGCTTTGTTATGTACTCTGTATTTTTAGGCATTTTTCATCCAATGCCTTCAAGTTGCAACTGGAAACAACCATATTTTTGGCGGGCAATTAATGACCATAGTTCTGGACTTCTGGTCCCTTTAGCCTGGTCGTTGTTTGTGTTTATACATTAAAAAGAACAGATTGCATGGAACAGATAAAAACATAGACTGCATTTTAATTTTCTTAATACGAAGTAGAAGATAAAATTAAAAAAAAAGAATAAGAAATAGACACACATGAGAAGGATATATTATTGAACTTTCATATGGCTTACATTCCCTTCCAAACTATTATTTTCATTTTTTTTTTCTTTTGGAAGAAAAACATTGAAACAACATAAAGTTCATGGGCATACCCTTTCAAACACCATACAAAACATAATGCTCCTTCATGTGCCACTAGCAATTAGGGGGGAATTCTCTTGAAAGAAAGGGAAAAAGATATTTGCGTTAAGACAAGTTTTGTCTTTGTCTGCCACAACCAGTGCAGCAAGACAAGTTTTGCTTATGTTCTGTGAAAGCCGTATATCGTCCTTAAAGAGGTTGATCTCTTGTAGCTCCTCTTCAGTTAACTTGAGGCCCTCTCTCAAGTTTGCAAGCTCCTTCTCCATTGCTGACCTTGAGCAATGGATACGCACCCTCTTTAGATTAGAGATCAAAGAGACCAATCTCTATGTTCCAAAGCAGCATAGAGAGCAAACCCCACCTATATTTGATATATCTTATAAGTAAAGATTTACATATTTGATTTACCTAATCGTGAATGTTTTATTCTCACGCTAGTTGATCTAGTATAATTTAATTAGCTTTTTACCTCAATTGATTAAGAGTCTAGCTTTCTACATGATATCACCTATGGAGGATACATCATTCACACATTTTATGTGGCAAGATCTAATTGATAAGATTTAATTTATAAATTTTTCTATTTTATAAATAAAAACATCATGTTTTTTCAAGTACGGTATGAGAATGATCACATTATTCACACCAACCTGAAAACATTATTTTTCTTAACATAAACCATACAATCTAGTTTACATATGCAAAAATAGTAGTATTCCAGTGGTATCTTGACAATACACCACACACACACACACATGCACGGACGCGCTTGATCCTTTGCTTATCTTGAAGTTTTGGGATTAGCATTCGGTCAAGCTCGGAGTACGCATGCAGAGAGGTCAATTTCAATTACGGCAGTGATTTTCCTTTTCGCAAGCACGTTGAACAGGGTGGTATTCGTTAGCCTCTTTAGGAGGTGCGTTGGTGTCAGGATTACAACCTGGGTGTGTAGTACTTCCAGGTCCCTTGCAAGGGTCAAGCACCCCAGGATCAAGGTTCATTGCGGCAGCGCGGTCGCCGCCCATTAGCACCACCATGCTTATGATGAGAACCAAGCACAAGAGTAAACGCTTCATTTTTCTTCCTCCAAATTAGTTATATGTATATATGTAAGTAGTTCTTGTGCTATTTTCCTCTCCGAATAGCACATGAATTTATATAGTCTTGGGGCCGGTACGGGCTCAAGACTAAAATAGTAGGCATGCAGAAATGCAAATGCCTGTTTTTTTGGGAGGGGGAATTGGTGTAGGAATGATTGTGGATGAGAGAAAATTAATCTGCGGAAATACAGCTGAGAAATTGGCAATTTATTTGATGTATGGACGATCTGTAATTTGGTTCTGACGGAAGAAACAGCTTAAAATAGTAAGCAAAGCTAAGTCTTTGACAATTTCAACGACTTGTTTTTATTTTGGAGAGAATTACATGGTTATGCAATAATGGCTATCGTTTACATGGTTTTACAGGTTTTTTTTTCTAATTTTATTTTTTATGATGTTATGGCTCTCGTGTTTTATTATTTCACTTTGAGAAGATTTTAGGGCATGTTTAGACATATAAAAATATTTTAGAATTTTTAAAATTTTCAAAATTTATCATAATTTCATTCTCAACATAACTCAAATATAAAATAACTTTTTCATTTAATCATTATATAAACACAAAAATCAATACAACTTATAAAAATTTTAAATTAAAAATAATATTAAAAAGTTATATTCAAACGACTTTTTAACTTTATAATATTTTATTTAACTTTTTTTCTCTCGTTTCTCAAAATCTAATCAAACATCTTTTACTCAAAAACCATTTTATTATTGTTCACAAATTTTTAAAATACTCCAAGTTTCCAAACATACCTAAACTTCATGCATCTTCGGATGAATATTAGGGTGCATCAAGAGTTTTTACAGATTCCTTATAATTTATTCCTAAATTCTATGATTTGAGCTTGGATAAGATGAGATGAGTTGAGATTAAAGTTAATAGTTGAATAAAATATTGTTAAAATATATTTTTTTAATATTATTTTTATTTTAAAATTTGAAAAAGTAGAATTGTTTATTTTATTTTATGTGAAAATTTAGAAAAATTGATTAGATGAGATGAGTACTTGTAAAAAAAAACGAGACCGTTTATTGAATATTTTATATTGTTTAGAAAATTAACACAAACTAAAGTTAAACAATAGAAATATATTATTTATAAGCCGGTATGGAGTATGCTAATACGTCATGATTTAATTTATAAGAAATATTTATGAATTTAAAGTTTATAAATCATATTATATCATATTAATTAATGATATGAATGATAGAATGACCCGACAAAATATAACACCGCACATGTGATTATTTTCTTAGTATTTATCAATAGTTTTTTTTTATCATGCGGCCAGCTAACAATCTCCAAATAAAATGTCTTTGTGCGAGGACTATTTGTTGGGACATGATGACTACACTGTCAACACCATAGATGATAAAATTTCTATAAGACAAATACTGAATGAAATTATTTAAATTTTAAATAAGGATAAAAATATTCTTACAATTTATTTTATAATCAATCAATGTTGTGATAATATTCCTTTATTAAAAATATTTGAATTTGAATTTGAATTTATATATTATTATCCCCATTTACAAGTAATTTTTTTAAAAAATTATATGTGTATCTTTACTCAATATTTTACGAGTAATGCTAGAGAGAAGTTATACTTTGTACTCATTGTGTGGTTATTGCTAGTTGATTGTTCCCAACACTCACTTGGAGAGATGTATGGTCTACATGATGACACATCATGTATACAAAATAGATGCTTCTAATAGTAATTTCTATCTATATTTATTCATATTTTACAATTAATAGATACAAACCACGTCTGTTGTTTAGATAATAAATAATATTATCCTATCTCCTACTCTTGCCTAAATATAATAATAAGTTATAACAATAATGATAAATAAAAATGAATAATGAAATTGATAAGTGAAGACAAAATAGATAAGCAGTCCATTTCAAACGAAAAATATTCACATCTGCCCCACACCGATACACACTTCACGTATTAAGTGTAAAAAAAAAAAATGATGTGAAGTGTGTGCAGGTGTGGGGCAGATGTATAGCATTTCTCCATTTCAAATTCAGGGTGCCGTAGTGGCAAATTTTCAGTGTGTGTGGTGGCCAATTATACACGGATTTGACTCTTCTTCTAACGCCTTTTCAAACGGATAGTTGACCTGTAAATTACCTTCCTTGTTGAAAAATACTACGTAAAGAAATTATATAATTGTAAACTCATAAATAGATGTGATTTAATATAATATATTAAATTATAAAATTATTTTTATTATGAAATATATATAACGAATTTCATAAAATTACATCAATTTAATATATGGTGCGAATCTTGTCGTCGTTCATTTTCTCCCTATTCAATGTGAACCAAAAACTGGGTGTGGGTACGGAGTGGAATTTCGAGTCAATGTACCCGAACGGGTCAAACGTGTTTGAGATGGGCCTCTCCGGAGAGACGGCAGAGTCGAAGTACAAGCCATTGCCGAAGCCGATGAACAACGATCCGTACAAGGGGAAGATATGGTGCGTGGTGGTGAAGGGAGCCAATAGGTGGAGTCGGCATTATCCTACGCGTGCTCACAGGGGAAGAAAACTTGTGACCCGATTCAACTCGGGGGATGGTGTCACAAACCCGACTCGGTGACCTGGCACGCGAGCTACGCGTTTAGCTCTTATTGGGCACAGTTCAGGCAGTTTGGTGGGACCTGCTACTTCAATGGGCTCGCTACTCAAGCTGTCAAGGATCCTAGTAAGCATTACCCCTTAATTTAATTTAGCTTTATTTTCATATAATATTTCTTTATTACCGCAGCACTCCGATGCTATATAATTAATGAAATGATTACAATTAAAATAACAGTTCTGCTACAGGCTGATCAGCTGATATTATTAAAAAAAAAAAAAACGATTTCAACTTTACACAGCGCCAAAATGGGTTTTGCAAATCCTCCATCCTAAAAAAATGGGGTCTCAGAGGCAAATCTTCCATCACTTCTCTTTTGTAAGTTTTATTGTTTTTTTCCTCTTTTTTATTATCTTCGCCTAGTATTTGAAACCACCAAAAGCCATGGACAAGAAACTATCCCGCAGGCTCGCGTTGCTTCTTCATCCGGACAAGAACAAGTTCCTGCAACAGTGTTTGGTTGTCGAGAAAACAAAGGAAAATATGCAACATTCCGTAATAGTCAGTTTGGTTGCCGAGAAAATAGAGGGAAATCATGCAATAGTTCGTAACAGTGTGTTTGGTTGCCGAGAAAACAGAAGAAAATCACGCAATAGTCCGTAACAGTGTGATTGGTTGCCAAGAAAATAGAGGAAAATCATGCAATAGTCCATAACAGTCTGTTTGGTTGTCGAGAAAACAGAGAAAAATCACAATAGAATCAGTGTTTTAAATTTCATACCGTACCGGCCAGTACGGTCGAAATTTTTCGTTTCAGCCGTCCGGCCGGTACATGTACTATATCTGTTCCGTACCGGCTAAAGTATCGGCCATACCGGACTAAATTTCGGCCTGTACCGGCCGATATTTCGGCCTGTGTGTGTGTGTTTTTTTTTTTCAAACTACAAACTTATTTTTTAATCTCTAATTCAAACTAGACTATTTATAATTTTTATATATATGTATTTATATATAATTTATTTATATATAGACTATTATTTTGGAATATAATTTTTATATATAATTTATTTATTTATCGACTATCCTGAAACATTATTCCGAAACATTATCCCGAAACGCTATTCAGAAATGGTACCGGTACCGAAATATTTCGTTCCAGTGCCTTGACTTGTACGACGTCCGGTACGGTATTCAAAACATTGAATAGAATATCCTATAAATATGAGATTCGATGGATGAACGTGCATCTCTGTTCGTCAGCTTCATGTGGGTGTTTCCGTGTGCATGTGGTTGGAAAAAAAATGGATGAAATAAAACAGATCTAGAACTTGGAGGTATGCTGCATTGCAAATTGATGCAGGTATCCTCCAATTCGTTTTTGAATTTATTGCTTGAAAGAGAAAAGAAATAAGCATAATCAATGAAGTCACCAATGTTATCTGGTATAAGAGCTGAAATCATTCCTTGAGGCTTGAGAAATCCAGAGAAGAAACATTGACCGAAGAACCTTCTAGACTCTACAGTACGAACGCACCGTTTCACTAATCTCACTTGTAACCCCGGGTACGCAGAGGGTGCCCCTCTCGGGTGTAAATATCATTTTTCTTAAAATAATTATTAAAATAATTTCAATATTTTAGGTTGTAGATCTTGCAAGTTTTCAAGTGCTACGCTTTGAAGGTATGAAAAATGCTGGAGGTAACTAGGAGGGGGATTCATCGAGAACCGTGGTTGATGTGGACAAATTAAAATGCCACCATTTCATTCAACTAGTTAAAACGGTGCATTCAGTCCACTGAATCTTTTTTATCTTCCCCCGAATCCCCTTTTTCCCTTTGTCAGTCCCCTCTTCGTCTTCCCCACCATTTCCTCCACTCTCCCTTCGAGATCTGAAATACTATTTGCATAAGAAACACCCTGTGATCAGTAAGAGTGAGAGGAAGAGAATATGCAGGTTGATGAACTGCCAGAACTTGTCAGCAGAAGCCTACTTGCATGCAGTTCAAAATGAGCGGCTTCATTTGCGAGTTGCAGTGCAGGTCCTTTTCTTCGAGCAGCTTAGAGCTACCACATCTACTGGAAATAGCACTCCTAAGCTTCCTTGTTCGGCCAAGCCATACTTCCTGTGGGCTCTCATGGGTGTTCAAGGTCTACAACAATCAACACGGAGGAGGAATGGGATGTCGTGCCAACAGCTAAGGATATAAAGGCTTTGAAAGGGGAGCTCACTACTATGAGATTAGGAGGTGGAGAGGGCTCTTGTGATGCAAACTATGCTAAAAGTAATGCGGGAAAAGTTGCTGGAAATAAGATGAAAGGTTTGGTCACATCAAAGCTATTTTCAAAGTTTTGATACATCAATGCAGATGAAACAAAATCCACTCCCTTCCCAAAGTAGGAGGCAATTAGCATCGTAGTTGTAGACATGGTTTGTAGAATTGGAGCATAGCTTTGGTGGCCAATTTATAAAATTCTCACTCATGAGTTGGCACTAAGAAATTAGAAGCCACTGACGGCCAGTTTATAAAAATTCAAAGGCAAATAAATTCTTTTATGCAGCTTATTCTCACAAAAAAAAAAAAAAAGCACAGAGTGGGTTAGATTTGAAGCTCCACTTTAACGACCCAGGAAGATGAACTGCTTTTCGAGTGGATTAGAGTAATGTCGTCAACAAGCATAGAGTGGGTTAGATCTAAAGCCTCTGCTTTCTCTCCTCCCACGAAGACGACCTAAATCTCTGCTTTCTCTCCTTCACGAAGACGACCCGCAACCAAAAATCTCTACTTTTCCTCCTCAGTTCAGGTCGTCGTGTTGTTTGAGTCCATTTACTTTTATTTTTTTTAATAAATCGACTGATGTGGTATGCCGATTACCCGCAGTTCCCCACCCCGACTGTATGTAGAATACTTGGAGGTATAGACAAGAAATCCACAAGAGAAATATTTCCTTTTGAAAATATTATTTTATAAACCGAAGTAATTTGATACTATATATTAGTAAATCTCATTAGATTCGACATATAATATCAAAATATATCAATGTGTAAATTCTTTATTTAGAAAAAATGTCTGATTTATATAGAAATTTTATAAGGAAATTAATAGTCTGACGTGATTTAGCGTAATCTGTCAAATGTGTAAAGTTATTTTTATTGTAAAATATATATATATAGTGTGTCACGTTAAGTTGCGTTAATTTGTGAACTTGTATAAATTTATGTTGAGATCACTTCTATTTTATTTATAAACCTTCTACTTCTCATCATATTTAGATGAAAATTTCTATTCTCAAGTTAGAGTGTAGAGTACACCGGATAAAGTGCTTATATATATAAATTATAAATAGTCTAGTCTGAATTGGGGGTTAAAAAATAAGGTTATAGTTTGAAGAAAAAAAAAAACAAAGGCCGAAATATCGGCCGGTACAGGCCGAAAGTGAGGCCGGTACATACTGAAATTTAATTTTTTTTTTTTCAGTCTGTACCGGCCTCACTTTCATATGGCTTACATTCTCTTCGAAACTATTATTTTCATTTTTTTTTTCTTTTGGAAGAAAAACATTGAAACAACATAAAGTTCATGGGCATACCCTTTCAAACACCATACAAAACATAATGCTCCTTCATGTGCCACTAGCAATTAGGGGGGAATTCTCTTGAAAGAAAGGGAAAAAGATATTTGCGTTAAAACATGTTTGCATTGGAAATCTTCTATTGCCAAACATAATATTAATTTTGTTGGCTTGATTAAGTATGGGTCTTAAGTTCGCTGCGGCAAAGAAAAATCTTGCTGCAACCGCGATTGTAGACATTTGCTTCTTTCGGAGGGCTCCCATCTTTAGGACAACCTAGGATTGGGACTTTGGACCGCTTGCATATATCAAAAATATCGGGACTTAGAGAAGCCGCATCAGTAGCCCTTCGCACCACCATGCTTATGAGAAGCAAACACCAGAACCATGACCTCATGTATTAACTCTCTGAAATAAGTCCTTTTTAGCTTTTCAAGACTCCATTTCTTGCAATACTTTCTATGCTGATCAATTTATATGATTTTGAGACAAAGTATTGAGGTCACATCTAAAAATGACAGCAAGAGATATCCTCTTTTTGGAAAAAAAAATGGTTTTGAAAGAATGGTTATTAGTATGCATATTTGTAGAGGACAAATACGAAAAAGACGAGTACTGTCCACGAAATAACAATCAAATTTACATGATAGAAAGGCGGGGCTTAAAGTATCTCCATCATTAATTGTCGGTAATAAATAGAGAATTATAACATAACACATAACTACCTTGTTTATTTATTTATTTACTTACTTCACTACAACAAACAGCAGTTTTTGCCAAGGAGGACATTGGTGGGAATAAGTTAGGGATCAGTAAAAAAAAAACATTTCCCACAAAACTCTTCTGGTGGCTGGCTCGTGGAATATAATTCATGGAGAAAAATACATTACCCACCAACAGCTGAAATCATGGCAAAATGTGGTTTTTTTCCCACGACCAGAAATTGCGGCAAATCCATGTTTTGCCCGTGGGAAATTGGGTTGCCAACCAGACTACTTTGGTGACAAATATTCATCTAACCATGGAAGCACTGCTTGGAAAAACCCTTTATCCATGATTGTTTCTGTGGAAACAGTAGTGGCATGAAGTTTCTTCCCATCCACTAGTTTGTCACTATAGTTGATTTTTGGACGACACTTTTGGGACACAATTGTACAATACTAACGTTCACGATCAGAAAGGACTACTTACTACCCATGATAACATATTTTGGAGTATAGGTATTTCCCGTGACACGAGCTACTAGCAAAATTTTGTTATCCATGTCATTTGTTCGTGAAAAAAGCAATTGTCTAAATGCAAATAGACTTTATTTTGATGACATTGATGGTGGAAATTAGTCAGTCCCATGATGTTTATTGGTGGGAAGCTATTATTCTCAGTGAACTTAGATCATTGCAACCATTTCATTTACCATCATTGGTGTCCGTGGGGGAAAAAAGAAAAAAAACTCCCACAAGCAAAAAAATATATATCCATGACAACCTTTTGCGGGAACACACTTTTTTCCCATTACAAGTTCCCATCGTCTATAGTTTTTTTGGAGTTCATGCAGCTCATTCCGTCCAAAACTGCATTTCCCCACTAATCCATTAAATGGGTAGTTGTTGTTTTCCCACGAAACCACTACATAGTAATTTATAAATTAATGTCCAAATCTATTTCCTCAACCATCTGGACACAGATTCACAGGTGTCTTTATGACCAATGACAACAAGCAGAAATTCAACCTTTTAAACTACAAGAACAGTCAGCCAAACAATCCAACAAATAGGAACTTGAGGAAGACCTCAGCTCAACATGCAGCAAACAAACGAAATAGCAATTGAATAATAACCTGTCAATGTACATATATAATCACCATCATAGCTATATACAAACCTGCCAACATTGTTGTTACACCATCATATAGACAAATATGCTAATATTCATTAAAACCAAATAGTTCAAGGCCATTTACAAACATAAGAGTTGCAACAATATATGGCTGTACATAAGCTAGGGAATTATAAATTCTTCCTCCAACAACATCTATGAGAAGTGCTTTTGATATATAGACAGAGTACTAAGGGCATAGATGCCCCCCCATCTTGTTCTCCAGACATTCAGATTTACCAATCTTGCTCCACAAATTACACTTGGTGCTAACATGTTTCCTGAAATTTTCAACAAGCACTGTGTCAAACTAAGATACTTAATTGGAGCATTACATGACAGTATATATAGAGTAAGCTACTATAGGAATTGTGCATCCATACCTTGTACATTAATTTTTATTAATTAATTCTTGCCCATAATACCATATTAGGATTGTTTGAGTAAAAATCCTAACTCTAAAGATGAATTCCGAAAATGACATTATATCAATGGGAGTGATATCCCTGTGGAATTAGAATGAAATACCTACTACCATTAATTTTATACCATCTTAAGTACAACAGTTGCATATTTATTCATAATAGAGTTTGTAATAGCCTCATCCATGCTATTTTGCAGAATATCGACTAATATATCCCTAAAAACCAAGATCCCATATGAATTCATGAAACCAAACATGGAAGGGAAAATTAATTGTTGATACTCTACTTGTAATTGAGCCCCCCATCTATCATAGCAATGGATCGATGTTGTCAGAGAAGAAACTGTGTTCATTATTTGCAACTAACTCTAAGTTTATGTATATAAGTATTAATAAAATCACAATTGTCCCAAACCAGCCACCATGAGAAGTTTTCTGATTTCCACATATCCTAACTATTTTAGTCCAGTTTAACATATTTGTGCTACTTAGTTAGGAGGTTATCTTACCATATAAACTAACCAAAATGCTAGAACTGGAATTTAAAACCTGAAGCTTATTGAGCTCCAATTGGGGGTGTGTGTGATATATAGTTAGAACTGGATTTATGCATACATGACTTGGAAAAAAACAGCTGCAAGTATTAATTCTTACAGACAGCAGAATAAATACAGCCCCAGCGAATAGTTTGTTTATCTGAACCTGTTCTGCATCTCCACCAACATCCTACTCTGCATTCCATGATATCAAAAAAACTGATCAAAATACTTGCTCCAACCTGTAAGAGGAGAATACTAGTGAAATGGAATTACTTGTTCAGTTTTTAGACAAATGCAAATCACAAATCCAGACATTAAACCAGTATATGTAATTGTAAGAGAACTTACCCTTTCATAAGAACCTAATCTGTCCCTGTCTAGCTACTCAACCAAAGATTGCAACTCTTTTCCCCCACCAATTCAAGAGAGACTACCAACAACTCAAAAGTCAACTCACTATCTGATTTTTCCACTACTGGTTTAAACTTATCCACCCTAACAATAATATGCAACTACCAAAATCTGTATCGAGGGACAAAAGTCCATGGTCATTGGATTGTTACATATCCAATGAACAATCCACAAAAAAAAAAACATCCTTGACCCACAAAAAACATCCCTCCACAAAATACTCAAGAAAGTGAGATGCCTAAGCATCTTGATGAGTCTCTCTATGAGACTCAGTACCTCCCTCAATCTCAGTCATCCGATAATTCAATAACAATTTCTCATGCTCAGAAAAATTCTTCTTCAACGCTTCAATATCACCCATCATCTTCTCTAGTTTGCTCTTGTACATTTCCGCATCACTCTTGTTGCGGTCATTCTCCTCCGATAGACGAATAAATGCTCTACTCTTCTTCGTTGAAAGAGAGGGGTCGGGAATAACCATGTGCCCCATCCCTACTGCGTACCCAGATTTTTGTCCCAACACTTCTTTGAATATAATGTCAACTGCTTCTTCAACATCCTCTTCAGATTCTTTTTCACCTAACCTCTCCACCATTAGATTCTGAAAAATGTAGATTAAAGAAAAATCAACATCCCATGTTAAACACCTATCATTACTATAGTCTAACACGCTATTAAATTAAACACAATCTTACATAATTGTGTTCACTTGCTGCATTAATGAATTTACCCTTTCTTGTTGACCAATGTGTTTCCTTATAAAATTCAACCATGTTTGGCGCCGTCTCCCTCTGAAACACACAAGTAACAGTAAATACATTATACTAATTGAACATATTGGTGAGGACTTATATATACCCATAGTTATCACAAACCTTCTCCTCTAATATCCGTATAAAGGATTTTCGTCCACCGGTATGTTTGACTTTCAATTTTTGTCTATTTGAATTGTTTCTTCTGGACTTCTCCTGCACTTGTTTCTAAAAAATTAAATCCCATTTACAAATATTGTGTTTCTCGAGCTTAACATAATAGGAAAAGACCCTTACTTCATCATTTACTCCTATTTGAGGCAATAACAAAATCAACCTTGACTATTTATGCCACTTAATACTAATCTGAAGGTAAATTACAATATACCTTAAATGTCAAACTTGCCCACCGTTCACATAGCTTTTCCCATACAACTTTCTCCACCATGTCCGTCCCACCACGTAGGGCCTCTGCATGTGATGCATATTTTAAATACACTTTGTGTAGTGCGTAATGATATGCATTATACTTATCCCCCAAATGTCTTTCAACCATCTCACGATGGTTGTCCCTTGTCCAATCTAGAACAAAATCTGCCTGTAATATCAAATATGCACTTCATTAGAATGGTTTGTCATCAAACATGCCTGATTAGGCCAAATGAGTAATCCACCAACTTCATCCTTTTTTTAGTACAAAGTAAGGTCCTACCCGCACACGGTCAAAGAGCTCTTGTTTTTCCTCATCAGGTACATAACTCCAACTAGCATGCCTCATGTCGGCATGTACTTTAATAATCCCCGTTAGCCGACCAGTGAATATGGAGGCATTTTCGCACGAAGGCCCTCGATGACCATCTTGTATAACCAGAGGGATCTTACCCATCTTCCTAAGTCGTTCAAATAGCGTGCCTTTCGCCTGCCCTCGACCTCGTTTCTTAGTAGGTGGATCTACATTAAGACATCAATATCGTGTAACCCAATCACCTTTTTGCATTCATGAAACGGGGAGAAATTATAGACTTGTAAAGATTGATATGAATTGACCACACCACATAATATAAACTGACTCCTTAGGAACCAGTTGGAACCCATACCTGTATTAGTGTGACTCTCTCCAACAAGTGCTCCACCCATTGCCTCTTGTGTGCCCGCACCTCCTACATCCTGTGTCGATTCATTTGACTCTGGCTCATCCCGCAATGTGGTTCTCCGTGGCAACGCATCTGCATCTTGGACACTACCAATGAGAGTGCTGCCATGTCGTACTCAGCCCCCCCGAAACGTTATAGATTTCACCATACGTGGCTTACCTGGAATTTCAAACCCAACTCAGTTCTAACATGCAACCAATTTGTGAGAGAATAGAGTAAGATGCCATTTAACCTACTAAATATCATGTAAACTAATATTTCAGCATTTTATTATTCTGTTGGGACCATGTCAATATACTCTACTTGTAAGCATACTAAAGCCACATCTGGTATGCATTTGAACCTACTTGCCTGTTTTCTAGCATGTAGGAAATAAGATGGCACATCAGTGTTTTTTACATGCATTGACATGCAAAACATTTGCCAACTGTATTAACTAAAGATCAAGCGGTAGATAAGAAAAATAATATTAGGACACCTAAAAATACAAACAACTTGTGAAGATAAAAAAAAATATTCAAAAGTATGATGAAATGGTTGTAGGTGGCCTGTGTAAACCTAATCTAACATCTTAGTAGAACACACGCAGACACAGAATAAAGCAAGAGAGACAAAAGGCTTTTTAGTACCTGGACTTCAGAGTTGGCTGTCGTGGCAGTAGGTGAATGAGAGGAGCTATTATGTGTAGTTTATGTTATATGTTTTAAACTTTTGCAAATGCTCAAATGGAAGAAAAGAAGCAGCTCCATGCATAGGAAGATAGTTGTAAATGAGATAATATTGAAGTGTAATTCCATTTGAAGAAGATAGTTTAAAGATCCAAAGTGGAAGAAAAGAATCTGGAAAATGCAAACCAAACTACTACCAAACCTGATGCCACTGCTGGAAGCATAGTACATCAACTGGAACAACAACAGCAGCTCTGGCAGACCTTAAAATATTTCTCAACTTCAGAGTGCCTCGTGATTTTCCTAAATCAGATGTGGAGATTTCCAGAACAAAATAAAGATTTGTCTAACATAGAGGATTGAGGGACACCTGTCCATGGGAAATACCAACCAGCCACTACGATTTGACAACATGGCGCCATTTCCCATCTCAAAAAAATTACCCTCCCGCCCTTTACCACATCTCCCTCCCCTTACATAGGCCCGGCTGCACTTGTTGTATATTATCATCAGAAAAATTATCATTTTGCTCGTCAACAGTGTTCCAGAAATTTTATGGACCATTTTTTTAAATACCATGATCCACAATTAAACAACACACTTAGGCTGGAGTTGTGAGAATACCATAAAAAATAAACTCCGTGTATGTTATTTATTCCATTTAAAATAAGTCAACAATATCTTGGACTTGTGGACGTCTATTTCTAAATCCCATAATCAGAAATTATGTCTACACACCTGGACAGGAGTTGGAACATATCAACAATATCAAACATGTTTAGTTGGCAGGGTTGATAGTTTTTATGCCCCTTTTTAAAATACTCAACCATCATTACTGCTCACGGTATGATGTGTAATTAAATCCCATGTCTCCAGCAACACCTCAAAAGCTGAGTGTTTTTTTGTACAACCTTGAGTTAAAATTTATGACCACCTAAATGGGTGTGTGCATATAGATTGTAATTTTAGATGTGGGTTGGTTTGCATTTCCTGATTTGCATTATATGGTGTTGTATATATATATTCTTTAGTGCTTTGCATGAACTGGACAATACTCCCACATGGGTTATGTGCCACAACCATCATTCCCCAACTGGGGTGCAATCCGAGAGTTAAGGCCACTTGATGATCCATTTGCAACCCTCTTAAGAGTTTGTGATCCTCCCCATGCATATACCTCCATTTGTCGGCTAATAGTTTTGGATGCAGTTGTTTATCTAGATGATTATGCTGCGGCAATTTGGAAATAAGCATTGGCATAATCCCCCTGCCACAACCTTCTAGCCACTTGACATCATAGAAGTGCTTATCAACATCTTGTGGCACGTTGCCTTTAAAGACTAAAAAAAAATCTGCATACAACATAAAAACCACCTGTGAGTAACCTTTTGCCCAATTTGAGGCTGCTATCAACATCTTCTTAAGTTTTGGACATGTCAACATAATCCAACTATAAAAATTCCAATCCTTAAATGTAAAACATCATTATCTTGCATTTAGTCCAGTCCTTTCACAGCAACAATAACGAAAGCAACAATAACATGATCATCATATAAAGAGGTACTTATCTGCAATGTTCTTCTACTTTTATATAAACTACTTGATGATCTGTTGTGTATTGTGCAGTAGAGAGGATCTATATAAGTACTTGAACTTATAGTTATTTTGCAAAATTATAGTTATTTTGCAAACTTATAGTTATTTTGCAAAATTATAGTTATTTTGCAAACTTATAGTTATTTTGCAAAATTATAGTTATTTTGCAAACTTGTATTACGTACTTAGAAAAAAACACAAACAGATCAGGCTCAAACTGTACTCACGAATCAACACTAGACAGGTTACTACCTTACTAGAAATACATTCAACATGTTTCCTCTCCCAACCATGAACTTACAATATAATATATATATTGCGAGGAATAACATCATGGGGCTGATATATTTTTCTAATTCTAAAGGCTTTATCCAACTTGTGACTAAGCTGGTTTTGTACATATATATTATGAAAGGGAGATCACCTAATCAATTTTGTAGTGTATAGTACAAAATGTTACAAGCACCAGAATAATAAGGAAACCACCTCAATTCCAGTAGATAAAGTTCTTGATCACAACTGAAAATTACACATCAGAATGGACAATGCATGACGAAGCTTCATTTACCACATAAGAAGATTGCATGATTAATAAGCCAAACAATCTTCTTAAGGACTTACCTTTTACAAGTACCATTATAAGTCAATCATACTTTCCCAAACAACATTATCAAGATCTTAAGATTGGTTTTTGATCAGAAAAAGGCAAACCCAAAAGCAAAAGTGTCAAATACGCACGAATTTAAAAATCATCATCAGCTTCCTCATTCAGCTGATTCTCGGGTTCGCTATCAAAGTTATCGTCGGCACATACGTCCTTCAGGCTCAAGTCATCGTCAGATAGTTCATCATCAATATCGAACTCACGATCAACTGATTGCATCGGTTCTAGACCCGATATGGAAGCTGGATCAACAAACAAATGCTCTGAATCCTCTCGATTCAATGGCTCAGGCATGGTTGGTCCACTCTCGAGTATAGGGGGTAATTGTTAGTGTTATTGTCAACCTCATCATCTAAGTCACCACCTGATGTTTCGTCATCGTCCATCCCATCCTCAACAGTATTACTTGCGTGAATGTTGTAAACATTCCTACTTGTAATTTTATGGACGACCTGCCAACTTCCCCCCAGTATCGGATCATTGAGATAAAAGACTTGACTTGCTTGGGAGGCAAGGACAAAAGGCTCATCTTTATACCATTGCCTAGCAGTATTGACTACCGTCAATTTGTCCCTGACACGTATCCCCCTTCTCGGGTCGCCAACGTCATACCATGCGCATTGAAAGAGATATACCTTACGCCAACCCATGTAGCGTAACTCTATAATATCATGCAACACACCGTAGAAGTCAACATGGGATCCTTGATGCTCGCCATGCACAACCACCCCGCTGTTTTGACTACGGCGATGCCTTTCACGCTCTTTCGTATGAAAGCGAATACCATTCATTATGCATCCAGCATAGGATGCAACCCACGGATCTGGACCACATGCTAAGGCATATATCTCATCGGTTACCGCAGTAGGCCTAACTGAACGCACCTCTCGAATCTACCAGACAGAGAAGATTTAAGATGAATTAGTTATATGTGTAATTTGAGAAGAATGTAGTTATAATGATAGACGATGTTCGTATCTTACGCGTGATCTGAACCACGATGGAAATTGACTCTGGTGCCTACGGTCGATGTTCTGAGGGTCATCTTCTTGGATCTTCTTATAGTGCTCCCTGTCAATATATGTGACCCAATCAATTAGTAGGAGGGAAAAAAGTTTTAGCAATCACGATTCATAAAGTGCATAAGAACTCATAATTATCATGGTCCACTTACTCAATGTATTGCTCAATCTCCGTGCAATTATTAAGTATATACCATCGAGCCTTGACCAATAGTGTGTCGGCTAGTTTGTGAGAACTTCCTGTTCCCAATGGTCTAACCTTTTGTGAGAAAACAGATAAACTTGGCTCATTTCCCGATTCAGTTGTCCCAATACGACCATCATTGTTGCGTTCGTCGCGATTATATCTTGTTTCAATATCATGGAGGTACATAGAGCAAAATGTAAGACACTCGAGATGCACATATGCCTCAGCAATTGAGCCCTCTGGCCGAGCTCTGTTGCGGACGTACCTCTTGAACTTCCCTAGATACCTTTCGAAAGGGTACATCCACCTGTATTGCACGGGTCCTGCCAGGAATGCCTCCTCTGGCAAGTGAATGGCAAGGTGCACCATGATATCAAAAAAAGCTGGAGGGAATATCATTTCTAGTTTGCAAAGAATGATGGGAATGTTAGCTTGAAGACATGTCAACACTGATAAGTTCAAAGTGTGGGAACATAATTCTTTGAAGAACGAGCTTAAATCTATTAAGGCTTGACGCACATCAGGCCGTAAGAACCCACCAATCACAACCGGCAACAGTGCTTGCAAGAAGACATGACAGTCATGGCTTTTCATTCCACTAATCTTCCCGTCACTAGCATTCACACAACGGGCAATGTTTGATGCAAAACCATCAGGAAATTTCACTTTTGATAACCAATCACAAAAAATCCTTCGCTCATTTAAGTTTAACGTGTAGCAACCAAGACTCATAGTAATATGGTCTCCATCATGTTGTAAATGCAATTCTTTCCGTATTCCAAGGTTTGCCAAATCACGGCGGGCATTTGCGGAGTCCTTAGTTTTTCCTTCAATATTCAGCAATGTTCCCAACACGCTATCGCATATGTTTTTCTCAATATGCATGACATCAAGGTTATGTCCCAAGCCCAAATCTAACCAGTAGGGAAGCTCAAAGAAGATAGATTTTTTGGTCCAATTTAGTTGATTCGGCGTTCGTTTCCTCTTCAAACCAAATTTGCCAAACTGGAAATGAGTAACTTCACGTAATTGTTCTAGCAAATCCTCTCCCTCGACCCTTGATGGTTGGAGTCCATGCTCTTCGCACCCATTAAAAGAGTTTTTTTTGCTTCTCAAACTGTGATCTGGTGGCAACCACCGTCGATGCCCCATATAACAATGTTTTCGCCCATATACCAACCATTGTGAATTTGTGTCAGATCTACATGAAGGACAAGCCAACTTGCCTTTCGTGCTCCAGCCAGAAAGATTGGCGTATGCGGGAAAGTCATTGATAGTCCAAAGTAGTGTTGCATGCAAGGTAAACATTTCATTACTGTATGCATCAAACGTCCGAATACCCTCTTCCCATAATTCCTTCAACTCATCGACAAGAGGACGCAAGAACACATCAATATCATTCCCTGGTGACTTAGGGCCAGGGATTAGTAACGACAACATGGTGTATGGATCTTTCATGCATGACCAAGGGGGCAAGTTGTAGGGCACAAGTAGTACTGGCCAAATACTGTATGGCCTACTCATGTTATTGAAGGGGTTAAACCCATCACTCGCCAACCCAAGTCTAACATTGCGAGGATCATGGGAAAATGCAACATATTTGTTATCGAAGTCTTTCCATACCCTTGAATCTGCTGGATGTCGCATGGATGTTGGATCGTCAACACGTGCATCTTTATGCCATCTCATGGCTTGGGCTGTCTTCGTTGACATAAACAGCCTCTGCAAGCGCGGCTTCAAGGGGAAGTATCGAAGAACCTTTTGTGGTATCATCTGCTGGTCATTTGTGCTTGCAATCCACCTAGATGCTTTACATTTAGGGCATTCATTGTATGATGCATTTTCCTTCCAAAACAACGCACAGTCATTTGGGCACACATGTATCTTTTCATAATTAAATCCCAAGCCACGCTCTAAGCGACGAGCATCGTGATATGAATTTGGAAATAGAGCGTCGGGAAATGCATCGTGCAAAAGCTTGATCACCATGTCAAAGGACTTCACTGTCCAACCACCTATGCTCTTGATGTGAAGTAGCTTGACGATGAATGATAGCTTCGAGAACTTAGCACATCCGGGATAAAGTGGTTGTCGTGCTTCAGCAACCAACTCGTCGAAGTTATAGTCGGTTGGAGCATTAAAGGTGGAGGGTTGATAATTATCATTTGCATTTCTTCCATTGCTACCTTCCTCATCCATAAACGACCCATGACGAATGTCGTCTAACATCTCGTCGACATCATCAATATAGTGATTGAAAGAAGATGAATCTTCTTCATCAGAGAATGTAGAATTTAAAATCGGATCCTCTTCTCCATGAAAAATCCATTCTGTATACGTTGGATCAATCCCTCTTAAAAACAAATGATCTTCCACGATACGAATAGAGTGAAAAGCTCTATTCCGGCATCTCCTACATGGACACCTGATCTGATCAGTTGTCGCTGCATGAGCTTGTGCCATGGCTAAGAATTGTCTAACACCTTCATCATACTCAGTGGAATGCAATCTATCCTCAATAAGCATCCAAGACTTATCCATCATATGCAACTACCCAGTTACTGTTCAATGCTAAGTAGGACAGGTTTGGCACACTGTGCAATGACCTTCGAAGAGAAAATTAATAATATTAGTCTTTCCATACCCCGGAGACCAGTTTTGTATCTCAATAACTAGGAAGGAAATATCAAATTGTTTTGTATATAATTTTCAAGCCCATAGCTATGATAGAATTGGTGGCTAACAGCTTATTTGAAGGAATTAAGCGGTATTTGTTACAATCGGGGTTATTTGCTTACATAACCCACATATATGTAGATAAGTCAACGATTCAAAAACAGTAAGTTCTAAAATACGTGTATAAAGACAGTTGGTGGGGTGTGGTTAGATAGAGGTAAACTTGTAATTCATGAAATTGGCACGTATGCCAAGTTGGACTACTCTTCTTGTGTGATGCAATGTTAATTTGGACTGTGACAAGCCGTGTTTTGGCCTTTCCCATATTTCAGTCCATGTGCACCAAGTATAATTCGAGGCACCTATCCAAATTAATAGCTTAGAGAAGCAAGTATTTTATTTGACTGACCAGCGAATAGACACGTCCAGGTAAATGAGACTTCCATTTTGAATAGAGGTATTTGATATGTAATGTGTTTTATCCAAAAGTTGTGTTATTAGTACTTCAACATCAAGAAAGTTTAAGAACATATTATAATCAAGCCCTGGACACAATGTTTAATGCGATTAAACACACTCCATTTTATTCACAACATCATATTAGATAGCAAGGTTTCTAGTATCATGGGGCTTGCGGGCAAGCATGAGGTGGGAGTAAAAGGGACTTTAGAGAGAGACACTTCCATGAGAGGTAGTAGCAAGTCAACCAGACTATTATTAACCATATCGATTAATAAACCTCTACCTCGACCGTTGTTATGTATGATCTATTGTGTTCAATTTTGATTGAATACAAAATAACTTACAACTGAAATCCAACTACTAGAACTATAAACAGAATCCATGTACCCAGAATTCAATCATATCAATAAAAAAAAGGGCGAAAAACACAACGGCAGGAAATCAAAACTATAAGTAAAATAGATGGAAATAAGATTTCCCAAATCCATGCAGCAGATTATGAAAATCAGGGCAATAATATTCATTGGTACCAATACTAAGCAAGACATTGACACTAGGCCATATTGGTCTTTTTACACTTGTTCCAATTTCTTTATTCATACATTTTTTTTTTCTATCATTTTAAAACATTTAAAAAAAACCACCTCAATACACTAATAGTTACTTCCTTAACCATTAAGTAAAGGAAAAAATTTAAAAGGAAAATTAAAATAAAGGAGGTGTCAAATTAAAAGAGTCAAAGTAGCATTTTCCTTAATTAAAAAAGATGGTGCAGAGAAAATACAAATCCCTTGTCCATCCAGAACCTACTTCGTCAGACACTATGAAAGCATACCCTCTCACAAAAAGTTTTCATCAGGCACACAGACCAGACCACAGCAAACTTCGTACTGGACTTGTGTTATCAGAGTATAACAGATTAAACTCTTAATAAAGTCTATATAAACAAATCTTATGGCTCATGGCATTATAGTTGAGCCCTAAATTTAGAAAATATCAAGGAACAATCTTATGAAAAACAAACAAATTATATGTTGCTCATCGCTAACAAGCAGACATATACCAAGGTGTGGTCAAATCCAGCTCTATTACTTTCTTTTATCCAAGAAAGTGTGATGCAGTTGATTATATTACCTATATGGTAGCTAAAATATAGTCTACTCCACACAGACATAGAAATAAAGACCCAAATATTTGGGCTTTGCATAGGCTAATTAATTCACATGCAACAAAAAAGAAAAAATCTGGCACAAGAACATTAAGAAGATACCATAAAAAATAATGTTGAATTCTTCAATAAACAAAAAATTATATATATATATATATATATATATATGATTGTAGGGATCTAAGGCAAGGGAGCTGTCCTTCTTGTGTTCAGTTTTTAGGGCAGGATGCTTCACTGAGTTGGTGAAGACTTGCAAGAGGACAATGGAGTAAATAGATCAGAATTCAAAGAGTAGTTCAGTAGAAGCAGATATGCTGGAGCATATGTCAAAAGCTACTGAACTAAAGGAAGTAATAATGATGCAAAATGGTTTAAGGATCTGTCTTTAGGAGAAACGTGTAAAAACAGAGCAGACCACCAGCAGAAAATAATATGAGTTCAGTCCTTCCCTAGTATATAACCTTTCAATCAGAACAAAGACATCATTTAAGTCTTCGAAATTTATGGAAATATGTTTTACACAACCATATATCATCCTCTTCATAGACAGATTTTACACAATCATATGATGGCAAATTACACAATACGTTACACCATCATATACACAGATTCACATTACATAGATTCACAAATTACATAGATTACACATTATATAATAGAATCGACACAAATTACACAGATGAACATTACACATATTCAGAATTTACACAATTATGAAAATCTACAAATTACACAGAGAGAAGAGGAAGGGAGAAGAGAGAGAGGCTAACCTTGTCAACCTAGTGCGTCCACTGGACTGCGGCAGGCGGAGGTGGTTGGGGAAGGTGACTCAAGCTGGGTCAGGTCGCGATGGGTGGGGGGATTGGCAGCAAATTGAGTGCGATGGGTGGGGGGATTGGCGGCAAATTGAGTGCGATGGGTGGGGGGACTGGCTCTAGGTGACTGGGAGAGAAATCATGGTGGGGGGGGGGGGGGGGGGGGGGGGAGAGAGGGTCGTGGTCATAGCGAGAGATAGGCCGTGAGGTTGCGGGTCGCAATCGCAGAGAGAAAGAGAGACGAGAACGACGCGGGGTGGAGGGATTGAGGGAATAAAGGGAAAAAGGGAAAACGCAGGTGTATTAATGTTATCATCTGTTGCAGCGACTTTTAATCATCGCAACATACGACAATATTGCCGCAAAAACAAACATCCCATGTTTGGTTTTTTACGGCCACAATATGTCGCCGCAAAAAGCCAATAAATTTGTCGTAACAAAATTATTACCCATGGACGGGTGGAATCTAATATCAAACTATTTGCGGCAAACAAAATTCGCCACAATAAACCCTTTCTCGCCGTGATAACGTCTTTCCCCGGCAAAATTTTAATTGCCGGCTAAATGTTACATGAAAAAAATACTTTTAGTTTCCACGAATGCATTTTGCGTGATTCGGCCATTATTTGCCACCACCGTATGTCTTGGGAAAAGAAATCATGGCAAAAGCCCAGGATTCTTGTAGTGCTTACCTTGACAATAACGAGCTCACACTCCCTTTTTGCATATTAGAGATGATTGTTGTATGCATATGGAGTCATTACTATCTGATGATCATCAGATATATAGTAACAATACGATTAAGCAAATTCTAATCTTTAGTATTAGAGAATTATATTAAGTGAATGTAAAAATAAAAAATAAAAAATCGAAAAATGATAGTATGACTTCTAAATATACCCACTAAATGCTGCCACTCATATATTTTTTATTATTTTTTTATTTTTTAAATTTTTTCTTAATGATTAAGGAAGTAATTATTATTAATGAACTTATATATATTTTTTTCTTAATGATTAAGGATGTTCAAAAAATGCTTAAAGAAAAATAAAAATTAAATAAAAAAAACTCATTTGTACTAGTATCCACATTTGGTAGACACATTTGATAGGCACCCAAGCATTGTCCCAAAAAAATTAACTTATAATTTTATGATATGGTTTTTGGTTTGGCACAATTAATGTGGCTAAACCCAACACATCGATTCATTCGTGTTTTTCTTTTTCTTTTTATATGCGTTGAAAGTATGAAAATTTGATTTCTAAATGTCTTTCACGAGAGAAAATAACAAATACTATAAAATTATAATATCATTTATTATTAATCTCCATCTAGAAATAGAAGAAAATGGAATAAAAGGCCCTATATATATTTTTGAAACACCCTAATACACCTTTACTATATTTGATGGCATTTAAAAATTCCTCTAAGTTGTATATAGTTTTGGCCCCCCAAGCATCGATCCATTGTTTATCACAATAAAATATAATCTCCAAATTATCACCTAATTATAATAAAAACCATTCATATATGAGCTCTCTAATTAAAAAACTATCATATTTTAATTTTCATCGCTTGATATTGCATTAGGAGATGCTAATATATAGGATATGGTTAAAAAGATGATTAAGAATATTTTTCTAATTATTTAGTTAAAGTCATTCAATTATCTCCCTTTGTGAGGGGAGCACTCCTCTAAATAGGATGTGATGTAAATAGAATAGAAGACATAGGATTATTATTATTAAAGTCCTAAAATAGGAAGTTTCAACCCAAAAAAACTACCAACTCTAATTAATTTTCATATAATTTCTTATCATTGCCTAGTTCATAGCTCAGGATGCGACTAGAGTAATTATAATTAACAAGAATCCAAGGCTCGCAATGGCTAGCATTGGCATAATTCCAACAATCGAAAGCTGGCTATCTATGGTGGGCAACAACCATAAGCATTTTTTAAATATATGAAATCTGACTACCTATTACACAACATTCGGATGCTATAACTAATGGAATGAATATAATTAAAATAATTATTAATATAAGTTTTGTGCCAATATTTAAGGTTATGGGTCATGCAAGTTTTCAAGTGCTACGACCACTACAACAAAACTAGCAAATTACCACGATATCTTTGGCCGTAATAAGCCTAAAATATTGCTGTGAAATATCAATACTGGCAAAACACCACGGTCGCAGGTTTGTAGATTAAAAAAGCCAACTTTGGTATCAAATTGGCGAAATTCTCATTTGTCATAAATGGTGCTTCATTTGTCTCATTTGGTATCCATTTCTTTCTTTCTTTTTCTTCTTCTACTTTCTCTTTTCTTTCTTTTTCCGTTGTCGTCTGTCCGTTGCTTGACCGAAGTTGTCTGCTTCTGTTTTGTCATTTCTTATCTTCCTCGCTCCTCATTTTTATTTCCACTTCCATTTTTTTTTCTTTTTCTTCTTCTTCTTTCTCTCTCTTTTTTTTTTAGGTGCATGCTTGGCTAAGGTATCTAGTGTCAGCTACTCGTTCACCCTTGGCTGAGGTATCTAGTGTTGGCTACTCGCTTCCACTTGACTGAGGTGGCGGTCATCCAAGGTGTGCACGCGACATGCAGGGTACCGGTAGTGCGTGCGTGTGACACGCGAGGCGTTCGGAGCCGTGCACGTGGCGGTCAAGCGAACCTGACCGGTGAGCACGTTACATGGTTCATGCAACGTGTGCTGCATGTTGCAAACTTGCTTGGGCCATGTGACATGCCTCAGGGGTGGCCCATGGCTGTGGAGATGTGTGCTGATGTTTGTTGTCGTGGAGTGGAGGTATGCCGCCAGTTATTGGCCGAGCAGGTTGCACAACGACAAATGCATTGGTTGTAGAGTGGTCTGCCCGCCAGTTAATGGCCATGTAGTCTAGTGTTCGTGGCCGCTGACTGTGGTGCACATGGCCGAGGAGAGGGGTCTGTGTAGTCCTTGGCCGCAGTGCATGGCCGACGAATACCTACATTGGCCGCGGAGATGGTGTTCAGATGGGGGCAGAAAATGTCAGCGATCCACTTGGTGGCCGTCGGCATCCTGATCGTGCCACGGTGCAACTGGGCTGAGGAGAAAATTGGCCACGTGTGGTCTCGGGTATGGGGACTGCATGGTAAGGTCCCTGCCGTGAGGGGCGGTCGTAGACCATCCCCACGGGGATAGACGGCTCCAATGGTTATGCAAGTGACCGTCGGTGCCGCTCCCGTGCTACGTCGTGGCCGCTCCATGGCATTTCTAGCTGTCCACTGCCTTGCATGGTCGTGGAGCCCGTACATTAGCCACCGACGTAGGGTGCCTCAGTGTTGGGTACAGAGGGCGTTGGCATACCTAACGGTGGTTGCCGGCATGTCCTGCAAGCTCACGACAGGCTGTCATGAGCTTCTCGTTGCGTTGTCGTGCATAACCTGCATTGTGCATGCCATGCACAGTCAGGACGTGATGCCCATGCGGGCACTGTGCACTTAAATGCATAGTGTCTGCCCGTTGTGCATGTGAAGGTGCCCGGTGTCCATTTAAGTTCAAGTGGTCTGGGAGTTTGGGACCCGGCCCTACATGCTGGATGTATAAAAAATATTCAAATGCAGTGCGCTTTTAATCACCCCTTTCTTGCAGTAGTGTTTTTCATAAAAATAATAGTGGAAAGACTGAAGATACTTATCTAGAAGAGTTTCATCTGCTCCTTTGGAGATTATTTGGCGCGCCGAGAAATCGTCCTTCTTTTGCTTCCAGTACAAAAAATCTCGATCCCACAGACGGCGCCAACTGTTAACGTAAAAAAATGCATAGTCCGGAAGGGAAGAGAGATTCATTCCTAAGACACGCTGAGATGAGATGAGCCTCGATCGGCGTTGCTCGGAGCCCCCGACAGAGGTTCGGTGTGGCTGTACGGTGTCGGTGCGTACATCCATGGCGGTGAACAGTATTGCAATGTAGATGAAACAAGAAAAGATGAACACACATATTTACGTGGTTCTGCACTAGGCCTTCGTCCACGGGGGTTTAGGGAGGAGAGGTTCCACTATAATAAGTTTTTTTACACTCTCTCATAGCCTCTCATTTCTCACTGTACAATGGGAGCTGCATATCTATTTGTTGGAGAAGCGGTTCTCTCTGGAGCTCTCAGGTTGAAGAAACAGATGAAGAAGAATCGAAAAGTCTCCGAGTCGAAAAGAAGTCGGAAGTTCAAGAGTCCCTGAAACCGTAAGCACCCTACCCCTTTTATTTGACTCTCTTCTCGCGTGCCCCTGGGTAGTGGTGAGAGATATCTACTTTGCGTGTCTAACCCCCTCTCCCCTTCCCACTTTCTCCTAACACCTTCATGCTTCCTGACACCCACACCCCTTAGTCCCTTCTTGTCTCCTCTCATTCTCTCATATTCGGTCTTCTAGTGGTGGCCCTCTTGATTGGTTAGGCCTTGGAAACTATTTTTGGGCCTGATGTATTTTATCCCTTCACACATTGTTTATCACAATAAAATATAATCTCCAAACTATCACCTAATAAAAACCATTCATATATGTGCTCTTTAAAAAACTATCATATTTTAATTTTTCATTAGTTGACATTGCTTTAGGAGATGCTAATAGGATATGGTTAAGAAGATAATTAAGAATATTTTTCTAATTGTTTAGTTAAAGTCATGCAATTATCTTCCTTTGTGAGGGGAGCACTGCTCTAATTAGGATGTGATGTAAAACTCCAACCAAACGTTACCACATAATGATTTACAATTTTAAAATAGAATAGAAGACATAGGATTATTGTTATTAAAGTCCTAACATAGGAAATTTCGACCCAAGAAAACTACCAACTCTTATTAATTTTCATATCATTTCTTATCATCGCTTAGTTCGTATCTCGGGATGCGACTAGAGTAATTATAATTAACAAGAATCCAAGGCTTGCAATGGCTAGTAGTGGCAGAATTCCAACAATCGAAATCTGGCTATATATGGCGACCATCAACCATAATCATTTTTTAAAATATATAAAATCTTACTACCTATTACACAGCATTCAGATGCTAACAAATGAAATGAATATAATTAAAATAATTATTAATATAGTTTTTGTATAAGGTTATGAGTCTTGCAAGTTTTCAAGTGCTACGCTTTGAAGGTATAGACAAGAAATCCAAGTGAGAAATGTTTCCTTTGTGGAAAAATTATTTTTTAAATTGACGAAATTTGACATAGTATGTTTGATAGTAAATCTCATTAGATCCAACATATAATATCAAAAGAAAAATGCGCCCACTCATATATGACTCTCAAATGTGCCCACTCATATATTTAATTTTTTAAAATTTCTTAATTTTTCTTAATGGTTAAGGAAGTGACTATTAGTGAAGTTGTAATTTATTTTTTATTTTTTATTAATTATTATGGATGTTTAGAAAATGCTTAAAACAAAAAACAAAAAGACAATTTGCACTTGTGTGCATATATAGGGTATCCTATATAAAAATATATCAGTGTGAAATTCTTTATTTAGAAAAATATTTGATTTATATATAAATTTTATGCAAGGAAGTTTACGATCTAGCGTGGTTTAGTGTAATGTGTTAGATGTAAAGCTATTTTTATTGTAAAATATATATAGCGTGCCACATTAAGTCACGTTAATTTATGTAGTTACTTGTATAAGATTTCTGTAGAAATTAACACTTATATTTTATTTATAGACCTTCTACTTCTCATCGTATTTAGATAAAAAAAACTTCTATTCTTAAGACAGTGTGTATAGCCACTGGATAAAGTATTTACATATCATAATTTTATTTAGAATATAAATTTTAAATTTGAATCTAACAAATCAAATATTGTCATTTAAGTAATATAGATGATGTGTTTTACATGGCTTAAAAATAGAATAACTATATTTAAGACTGTTCTAATTTTATTAGAGACGATTAGAAGGGGGCATTAATTCATGAAAAATTTATGTCTCGACTTTGTTATTTACTTTGTATTTTTAGGCATTTTTCATCCAATACCTGCAAGCTGCATAGATTGCTTTTTAATTTTCTTAATACGAAGTAGAAAATAAAATTAAAAAGAAGAAGGGGTTGAGGAAGAAATAGAAAACAAATAATGGAAAAGCTTTTTTTCCAAAGAAGAATAAGAAATAGATACACATGAGGATATATATTATTGAACTTTCATGATATGGCTTACATTCCCTTTCAAATTAACTATTTCTTTTTTCTTTTCTTTTTTCTTTCTTTTTTTTGTTTTTTGGAAGAAGAGCACTGAAACAAAATAAAGTTCATGGACCTAATACACTTCCCAACATACCTTGTTGTACCACCAACTAGTTACTGCTGCTTTCAAACATATCCTTTCAAACACCATACAAAATTAAGTTACCGCTCCTTCATGTGCCACTAACAATTAGGGGAGAACTTTCTTGAAGGAAAGGGAAAAAGATATTTGGGTTAAAACATGTTTGCATTGGAAATCTTCTATTGCTAAACATAATATTAATGAGAAATGATATTTGCAGTCATGGAATACGCAAGCGCCGCGCACTCCTTTAAAAAAAGTGAGTAAAGATGGGACCCACATGAAAAAATTAATTTTTTAATAATGGATTTCACTTTTTTTTAAAGGAGTGCACAATGCTTGCACAATCCATAATTGTATATAGCATTACTCTACTTTCTATGCTGATCAATTTATATGATTTTGGAACATGGTATTGCGGTCACATCTCCACAATTTTTCATATAAATCTTAAATGGTTTTTCTTATATTTTCACTTTGAATTCTATATTAAGAAACTTAATATTGTATGATAAAAAATTTTGAGGTCAATGTTAATAGTTTATTATTTCTCCTAATCTTAATTTTAATTTAATTTTAGTGGGGTCACATAATTAAAAATAGATCAAATATAGAAATTATACAAAAGCTTGGGATTATAGGAAAAAAATTAAATAGTTGAAATTTTACAAGATTTTAAAGAGCATAGGGGAGTAAGGAAATAATAAACTTTGGAGGGGGACCATGGCTCTATATGTAGATCCGCCACTACGGGCAAGATAATGAAAGTATTATCTAAATTTATTTTATTACGTCACTTCATTCAACCAAGTTTGTTAGAAACAAAATATGATATAATGATGGATAGACAAGTCCTTATTATTTGATTCTCAAATCCTTTTCTTATTCTCATTTTCGGCGGTGATTTAACATTATTCATGAATCATTAAATTTATTATTTTAAAAAGTAAGAATTTATTTATTAAGCGGTGAAATACTACATCAATACAATGTGATGTGACTAGTGGATGAGTGAAGTTATAGCATAGCTTATATATGTATTGTATTTTATGTATATATATGCGCATATAAATCTAAAAACATTATAAAAAATAAAATTTACAAATTAACATAGTTTGAACTAATTTATTTGATTTTTTTTTTTTTTTTTGAGAAAATGTTGCACTTGTATGAATAAATCAATTAAAGAGGTTGTGAATACAATGAGGATAATCCTCTACATGAATAGACTCCTCAAGGAGGTCTAGTGAACTCTTGGCCATGCAGTGAGCCACTGCATTGGTCTGTCGAGGAACATGGTTAACTTGCCAAACTCCTACTTGTTTCAGCAGCTTCTTGATATCTGAGATGAGAAGACCAACTGAACTCCAACTTTCCTCCTGTCCATTGATGGCATTCACAACGTTCAATGAGTCTCCTTCAAGGATGATAGTTCTGAGGCCTAGTTCAGCACAGAATTTAACTGCTCTCAGTGCTGCAATGGCTTCCCCTAGCAAAGGATCAGGGAAGAAGGCACAGGTGGATCTTAAGGTGGCAGTGACACAACCATTCCAGTCCCTAATGACCACTCCTATACCTACCCTGCAATGAACTTTATCGATGATTGCATCCCAGTTGATTTTGTAGTGATTGAAGAGGGGTTTGCACCAATGTTTTGAATACCGTACCGGATGTCGTACCGGTCAAGGCACTGAAACGAAATATTTCGGTACCGGTACCGTTTCGGGATAGTCGATATATAAATAAATTATATATATAAATTATATTCTAAAATAATAGTCTATACATAAATAAATTATATATAAATACATATATATAAATTATAAATAGTCTAGTTTGAATTGGGGGTTAAAAAATAAGCTTATAGTTTGAAAAAAAAAAAACAAAGGTCGAAATATCGGCCGGTACAGGCCGAAAGTGAGGCCGGTACAGACTGAAATTTAAGCCGGTACGGCAGGTATGAAAAATTTTTGCCGTACCGGCCGGTACGGTACGAAATCCAAAACAGTGGTTTGCACCACTGAGATGGGGAAGAGGCCGGAGAGACCTTTTTTTACTAGACCTCCTTAAGCATGTGAAGCTTTGGTAAGCTTGTGGAAACTTGCTTGGTGACTTGTTGGGGGGAAAGGAACTGAGATTCAAAAACCCATTTGTTTCTCATGTGCCAAAGCTGCTTGGTTGTAAGGGCCACTACAGTCTGATCCTCCACAGGTAGAGTCGAAAAAAGCTCTTCCAGGGTTAAATTAAAAGGTGCCTCATGGATGCTATACTTTTGGAGCCTTCTCGAGCTACAACTCCAAACATCCTAAGCAGCTTCGCAGGTCCAAAGAACATGAGAAATAGTCTCAGGATGAAGCAGGTAGACTGGGCACAGGGGTGAGTCAACCACCTTTCTTTTGTGCATGTTTATCTTAATGGGAAGAATGTCCTTTGCAAATCGCCACAAAAACATCTTGGCAGAATTTGGGACTTGTAAATGCCAAATATGGTTCCACAAGGCAGGAGAACTTGGAGGACATGAGGATTGTCCCAGGTTGTCTGCAGAAAAGGATACTTGGAGGTGATATGCAGACTTCACAGAGAATTTTCTATTGGTAGTACATCTCCAAGCCAACTTTGCAGGGGCCAATAGGAAGTTTAGAGATGGTGGTGGCCTCAGATTCATTGAAGATGTCATAGAGTAAAGGTAGATTCCATTGGAGAGTGTCATGGTCAATGAGGGAAGAAACAATGGCCTCAGGTTCAAGGGTCTTGGGTGGAGATTGGATCCTAAAAGAAGTGGGGATAAGGATCCATTTGTCAGACCAGATTTTGACCTTCTTACCATTACCAATTTTCCAGATTAGGCCTTCGAGGAGGAGAGATCTAGCTACTGTAATGATTTTCCATACAAAGAAGTCGCAAGTCCTAACTTTTGCAATAGGAAAGTCAGCATGAGGAAAGTATTTTACTTGTAGAACTCGTGCAACTAAAGAGGAGGAGGGAGTGAGTAACCTCCAACCTTGTTTGGCTAGTAGAGCTAGGTTGAAATTTTCAAAATCCCAGAAACCAAGACCCCCATCCTGCTTGGATATGCCTAGGCCCTTCCAACTTAACCAATGTAGCTTTGATTTCTGCTCTTTTAGCCCCTACCAGAAGGACTGCATAAACTTGTTGATGTTCCTCAAGATGCCCTTAGGAATTTTGAAAATTCCCATGGAGTAAGTGGGTATGGACTGAATGACAGATTTCATAAGTATCTACCACCCTGCTTGTGAAAGCAGGTTAGTCTTCCAGCTTCCCATCTGAGATTTGATCCTGTCTAGAATTGGATTGAAGGCCTTGGATTTCTGCTTGCCAAAATAGGAAGGCAGGCCTATGTATTTATCAAAAGGACAAAAGACTTGGATCCCTGCCATGGCCTCTATGGAATGTTGAGTAACCTGCTTGGTGTTTTCGCTGAAGAAGATGGAGGTTTTTTCTAAGTTGAGTCTCTGACCAGATGCTTGTTCATAGGAGCTTAGAATACCATGAAGCCTACACCATTCATTTGAGTGAGCCTTGCAAAAATCAAGGTTGTCATCTACAAAAAATAGGTAGCTAATGGACAAAGAACCTCGAGCTATAGGAAATCCTCAGATATGACCCCTCTGTTCAGCTTGGTTCAAAGCAAAACTTAACATTTCTAAACATAGGATGATGAGGTAAGGAGAAAGGTGGTATCCTTGTCTAATTCCCCTTGAAGGTGTGAAGCCGGTTTGAGGGGAGCCATTTAGGAGGATTGAGTAGGAAACCGTGGACACACACTGCATAATAAGTCAATCCAGCCACTTTCAAACCCCATTTTTTGCATCACATCTTGTAAAAAGCTTCATTCAAGCCTGTCATAGGCCTTGCTCATATCGAGTTTGAGAGCTATGTACCCCTCTTTTTGTCTTCTCATCCTATTTTGCATGGAGTGAAGTAGGTTCATAGGCCACAATAGTGTTGTCAGATATCAGTCTTCCTTGGACAAAGGCACTCTGAGTGTCTGAGATCAAGTGTGGTAGTATGCTTTTGAGTCTATTGGCAATAACTTTTGCAATGAATTTGTAAAATACATTGCAAAGGTTGATGGGTCTGTAGTCAGTTACAAGCGCAAGGGTTCTCTTCTTAGGAATGAGGGTGATAAAGGTGTGGTTTATGGATTGGAATCCTGCCTTTGATTGAGCAATTCAATGACAGCTGCTACAACAGAATCTCCCACAGTTGACCAGTGGTTTTGAAAGAAAAGTATTGACTGAGTTAAAGTAAAATAATTGCTGCCATTCACAATTTGCTAGTGCCCTATCCAATTTCTCTTTGGTGAAATTAGTGCCCTCTCGGTTATTACACCATTTAAATTGGGATCTTTCAAAGCCAAGGTCTCCAAGATCACAATCCATAAGTGTCTGCCTAAAATCGTCCATTTGTTCAGAGGGCTTAGGGGGTCCACCCATCTTTTCATCATGGGACATGATTTCATTGAAGTCCCCTATGCACAACCAGGAGATGTTCTGAGTAGGTTTAAGAAGTCTGAGCAGGCTCCAACTCTCTTTTCCCTTAGCCACTACAGGTTGACCATAAAAGCCTGTTAAGATCGAGTTCTTGTCTAAGGCATTAGCTTGGATCTGAAGGGAGATGTGACTTTAAGAGTAAGAGGCTAAGTTAACATTGAGTTCATGTTTCCAAAAGGTAGCCAAACCTCCACTTCGATCCAAGTAGTCAACTTTAAAACTGCATTCAAATCCCAACATTGTGACTTTTGCAATTTGTTTCAATTAGAAAAACCAATTTGGGACTTATCTCTCACCAAAAGGTGAAGCTCCCGAACTATCCAAGGGTTCCCAAGCCCTCGGCAGTTCCGGCAAAGGGTTTTCATGAGGATTGGCAGGGCTATTGAACAACCTCCGCCATTGCTAGGTTCTTGAGTCTCTTAGAAACTCTCAGGGACTTAACTGTCATGGCACTAGTTCTTTTCTTTTTCCAATTTTTGGGACAGATCACAGGCATGTTAACCATAGTTACCTCAAGACTAGATGCAAACTCCCCCTAGCCCTCATTTTCCAGTTAGACAAAAGGTGAGTTTTGTTTTGTCTAGCTGGACTTTGTTGAGTAGAGATTTGAGGGAGACTTACTAGGTTGTTGTCTTTTGCAGAGGACATGACATGGTCGATCTTATGTGAGCCTATCTGCAGGTTGGTGGGAGCAGGCATGTCAACAGCTACTAGAGGTTCCCCGATGCAGTTTGAGGCTTCCTCAAACAGCAGATAAGAGCCACCTTGATTTCCTGAGTGCAAAAAGTTGCCATATGCTTTTGCTAAACCTTGTATACAGTCTTTGTCATCCACATCCATGAGCATGACATGCCTTGCACTTCCCCTAGCTTCTCTCCCATGTTTTTATTCATGCCAACAAAAGGAAGGTCATGAAGCTCGAACCAGAAGGGTACTAGAGAGAAATCTATGTCCTTAAGAGCAACACCACATTTACACTCTTGCAAGCTAACCAAGTACCTATAAAAAGACCCCGGAAGTCCCAATAACACCATGTTCTTCACAGCCATGCTATGAAAATCGATGAGGAATTTGTTCCTACCAATATCCTTTGAATGTCAGACAACCATCGGTTTTCCAGACTTTGATCATCGTAACTTTGAATAGGGGTGAGTAACGGGGACCCGCACCTTGCTGCCCAACCCCCACATGGGCGGGCAGGCTACCCGCTCCTCCCAAGCGGGGACGGGGGGAAGATAACCCCAGCGGGGCCCTGCCCCGCCCCCCACTCTGCTCCACATATATTAAAAAAAACCTTCTGACCGGTTGGGTTGCTAATCCCCTAAAAACAACCCACCAATATTATTTGGACACGTATGCATTTTATCTTTGTTTTCATGTGACCGGACCTCACCCGATTACTGGTTTTTCCTTTCATCTTTGTCTTCTCTTTCGTCCAGGATGGTTCTCTTTCGTCCAAGAAAGATCACAAGTAACACTACTTCAAAACTGCTGTTCAAGAAAAAATCAAGCTGAAAGAGCATCCCAAAGAGAACTAAGAATACTGAAGAGAGAAGCGTAAGAATTCCCTCCTACGTGAGCCACGAGAGCCAGTAAGTAGAATCACAAAGACCCATCATACTCATTGCCTGTGGGTATAAAAATAAAGAAAACAATGAAAATTTGAATAATTCTGCAAAGTGCAAAGAGGAGGAAACGATAATCCTATCTTGAATTCAGACCACAGAATGTAAATACACGTCGAAGTTTAAGCTCTTTCTCTGTGAAATGATAGCAAAAACTCTTCACTATTATATCTTTATATCACTATCTTGAACCTCTCATAAAAAGAAAAAGGATGAAAAAATAAGAAGAAGATAAAAGGCATCTTATTATAACTCGGCCCACAAAGAAGTGATAAAGCCTCTTCATCTTCGTTCTCAGTACTTCATCTGGTTTTGCTTAAGTTTGGATCTGAAAATGCAAAGAAAATTTAACAACAATAAATCCTGTGACCAGAGAATTGCAGACCGGGACTAGAATTTAAAACCTCCAATCAACAATCTTGCAATCTCAAGCTCTGCGAAACACAACAAGGACAAAGACGAAGACGAAGAGATTACAATTGTGGCAGGGCTAATCTTGTGTGGCTGCAACTATTTTGCTTTTGGTGTAAATTGTGACGTGGCTGCTTCTGATAGGAGGGTTGTTTATTAGACATAAACATGCAAACCGCTTAGAAGCACACCTGATAAAAAAAATATGTTTTTTTACATTTATATATATAAATAAATATATTGTATAAAAGATATATAGAATTTATTAAAAACTTGAAATTGTTTTCAATCTATTGTATTGCCCACATTGCTTAAATATGATTATTGTATTACCTTGACATCCTATCTAAATGTTGGCCTAGGAGACCAAGGCAATTCAAAATATAACTCTAATAAGTTTAAGTTATTTTTTTATTTATAAATTTTAATTTATAATTTAAATTATATTATAATTTGGGTTTAAAAAAATATTTTTGGACCCATAAATAACTTTTTAGACCCAATGGGTTGGCTTAGGCGGGGGGCAGGGCGGATAACATTTTTCCTACCGCCCCCACCTCCCGGGCGGTGGGGGGAAAAAGCTTCTCCCCCGCAAGGTGAGGGGGAGGGTGCGGGGGAAGGTCCCCCTCTCCCTCCCACCCACCCCCCCCCCCCCCCCGGGCCCGCCCTGTCTCGCCCCGCACCATGCGGGTAATACCCCTGGCTTTGAGAGCTCCTTTGTTTACCTCTTTGTCTGCCACAACCAGTGCAGCAAGACAAATTTTGCTTATGTTCTGTGAAAGCCGAATATCCTCCTTAGAGAGGTTGATCTCTTGTAGCTCCTCTTCAGTAAACTTGAGGCCCTCTCACAAGTTTGCAAGCTCCTTCTCCATTGCTGACCTTGAGCAATGGATACGCACCCTCTTTAGATTAGAGATCAAAGAGACCAATCTCTATGTTCCAAAGCAGCATAAAGAGCAAACCCCACCTATATTTGATATATCTTATAAGTAAAGATTTACATATTTGATTTAACTAATCGTGAATGTTTTATTCTCACGCTAGTGGATCTAGTATAATTTAATTAGCTTTTTACCTCAATTGATTAAGGGTCTAGCTTTCTACATGATATCACCTATGGAGGATACATCATTCACACATTTTATGTGGCAAGATCTAATTGATAAGATTTAATTTATAAATTTTTCTATTTTATAAATAAAAACATCATGTTTTTTCAAGTACGGTATGAGAATGATCACATTATTCACACCAACCTGAAAACATTATTTTTCTTAACATAAACCATACAATATAGTTTACATATGCAAAAATAGTAGTATTCCAGTGGTATCTTGACAATACACCACACACGTCCGCTTGATCCTTTGCTTATCTTGAAGTTTTGGGATTAGCATTCGGTCAAGCTCGGAGTACGCATGCAGAGAGGTCAATTTCAATTACGGCAGTGATCTTCCTTTTTGCAAGCACGTTGAACAAGGTGGTATTCGTTAGCCTTTTTAGGAGTTGCCTTGGGGTAAGGATTACAACCTGGGTGTGTAGTACTTCCAGGTCCCTTGCAAGGGTGAAGCACCCCAGGATGAAGGTTCATTGCGGCAGCGCGGTCGCCGCCCCTTAGCACCACCATGCTTATGATGAGAACCAAGCACAAGAGTAAACGCTTCATTTTTCTTCCTCCAAATTAGTTATATGTATATATGTAAGTAGTTCTTGTGCTATTTTCCTCTCCGAATAGCACATGAATTTGTATAGTCTTGGGGCCGGTACGGGCTCAAGACTAAAATAGTAGGCATGCAGAAATGCAAATGCCTATTTTTTTGGGGGGGGAATTGGTGTAGGAATGATTGTGGATGAGAGAAAATTAATCTGCGGAAATACAGCTGAGAAATTGGCAATTTATTTGATGTATGGACGATCTGTAATTTGGTTCTGACGGAAGAAACAGCTTAAAATAGTAAGCAAAGCTAAGTCTTTGACAATTTCAACGGCTTGTTTTTATTTTGGAGAGAATTACATGGTTATGCAATAATGGCTATCGTTTACATGGTTTTACAGGTTTTTTTTTCTAATTTTATTTTTTATGATGTTATGGCTCTCGTGTTTTATTATTTCACTTTGAGAAGATTTTAGGGCATGTTTAGACATATAAAAATATTTTAGAATTTTTAAAATTTTCAAAATTTATCATAATTTCATTCTCAACATAACTCAAATATAAAATAACTTTTTCATTTAATCATTATATAAACACAAAAATCAATACAACTTATAAAAATTTTAAATTAAAAATAATATTAAAAAATTATATTCAAACGACTTTTTAACTTTATAATATTTTATTTAACTTTTTTTCTCTCGTTTCTCAAAATCTAATCAAACATCTTTTACTCAAAAACCATTTTATTATTGTTCACAAATTTTTAAAATACTCCAAGTTTCCAAACATACCTAAACTTCATGCATCTTCGGATGAATATTAGGGTGCATCAAGAGTTTTTACAGATTCCTTATAATTTATTCCTGAATTCTATGATTTGAGCTTAGATAAGATAAGATGAGTTGAGATTAAAGTTAATAGTTGAATAAAATATTGTTAAAATATTTTTTTTTTAATATTATTTTTATTTTGAAATTTGAAAAAGTAGAATTGTTTATTTTATTTTATGTGAAAATTTAGAAAAATTGATTAGATGAGATGAGTACTTGTAAAAAAAAACGAGACCGTTTATTGAATATTTTATATTGTTTAGAAAATTAACACAAACTAAAGTTAAACAATAGAAATATATTATTTATAAGCCGGTATGGAGTATGCTAATACGTCATGATTTAATTTATAAGAAATATTTATGAGTTTAAAGTTTATAAATCATATTATATCATATTAATTAATGATATGAATGATAGAATGACCCGACAAAATATAACACCGCACATGTGATTATTTTCTTAGTATTTATCAATAGTTTTTTTTTATCATGCGGCCAGCTAACAATCTCCAAATAAAATGTCTTTGTGCGAGGACTATTTGTTGGGACATGATGACTACACTGTCAACACCATAGATGATAAAATTTCTATAAGACAAATACTGAATGAAATTATTTAAATTTTAAATAAGGATAAAAATATTCTTACAATTTATTTTATAATCAATCAATGTTGTGATAATATTCATTTATTAAAAATATTTGAATTTGAATTTGAATTTATATATTATTATCCCCATTTACAAGTAATTTTTTAAAAAATATAAAAAATTATATGTGTATCTTTACTCAATATTTTACAGTTGGTAGATACAAACCACGTCTATTGCTTAGATAATAAATAAGGATCGTGCTACAGCCCCCGCTGGGGGCTCCCGCTGGGGCTGTAGCATATATTTATATGTGTTTTTTTTAAAATTGTTTTTTATATAATATTTTTTAATATTTTTAAAAAATAAAATAAATTTAGAACATCATTAAAAACACTTTCTTAATTAAGAAGTAAAAAAAGTTATTAAAAAATACTTCCTTAATCACGAAGTAAAATAAAAAGTCATAAAAAAATATTTTATCTTTTACTTCATGATTAAGTAAGTATTATTTAATAATATTATAAATTTTTTTATTTTGAAAAAATATTAAAAATTATTAAAAACATCTATATAAAAAAAAGAATTAAAAAATACACATGATAAAATATACTAGAGCTCCAGCATTTTTCAATAAATAATATTATTCTATCTCCTACTCTTGCCTAAATATAATAATAAGTTATAACAATAATAATAAATAAAAATGAATAATGAAATTGATAAGTGAAGACAAGATAGATAGGCAGTCCATTTCAAATTCAGGGTGCCGTACTGGCAAATTTTCAGTGTGCGTGGTGGCCAAATTATACACGAATTTGACTCTTCTTCTAACGCCTTTTCAAACGGATAGTTGACCTGTAAATTACCATCCTTGTTGGAAAATACTAACTAAATAAATTATATAAATGTAAATTTATAAATTAATGTGATTTAATATAATATATTAAATTATAAAATTATTTTTATTATAAAATATATATATAATGAATTTCATAAAACTACATCAATTTATAAATTTATTTTATATAATTTTTTTTTATATATGTTCAATTGTTATATTGTTTATCGAGAGAAAACTTATCATTTTCCTTTACTAGAATTTACAAGGCAAGTCCTATTTTTTTGTTTTTTTGTTTACAATGTTATTATAAGGAAACTTTTATTATTTTATATAAATAAATCTCACGAAAGTAAAATTTTAATATGATTTCATGTGATATATTAGATTTATTTTAGAATAAAAGTAATTTAATTATAATCTGATATACCATATCAAACCATGTCAGATTGTAAATTTACTTCTATAAAATATATTTACAGTTAAAATATTTATCTTAATATAGCAACTTGAAATAGCTTATTAGGCCAACAAATTAGTTTTTAATTAATATCATTTTATAAAATGTAAAATGAAAGATTCTATTATTAAGTATGTGTATATAACATATTTAATAAAATATTTACATGTCATAATTTGATTTATTAGATAAGTTTTAAAATTTAAATTTTACAAATCAAATCTTACAATTTAAATAATATAGATAGTGTCATCAATCATCACCGATTTGATAATAAAATAATTTATATAAAAATGTAAAAATATGATGAGTTGAAGATGGAAAGTGCAATTTTTTTTCCCCTTGAAACACCTAAAAATATATTACTATGGGCGTGAGAGATTCACTAACCCATGATTTTTGGGAAAAATAAAAATCAAAAGAGGAATCCCCGATTAGGAAAAGTAAATAAAATATATAGATAAAGGTGAATTTTTTAAATAATATAATAGGATTGAATTGTGATAACTGATAAGTGGTTTTGTTGGATAACACTTCTCTCTCTTTCTTTATTTATAAATAATTGGCAATTGATCTGCCCTTCTCTCTGTCGTGGCTGTACTTCTCCCTCGGCCAGTGTAAAGTCAAACCCCGATCGTATCCATTGAAACTCGCCCAACCCCCTCTCTCACACTTAGCACTTAGCAGTACAAACTTCTCAAATCCTTTGCCTTTCCACTCACACTCTGTTAATGGACTGTTGTTTCTTACGCCACGGCAACCCCACCCCCACTGCTTTCACAGTTTCTTCTCCCTATCCCCCTCCCTCGTTTCGAAAGCCCCTTGCTTTTTCGACGAAAACTGTCCTCGACTTCCCCAACGATCCCCTTCTCACCAGGCGTGCCGCATCCGGTCTTTCCATCAGGCCCAGGAGGGTCTTTTCGGTGATCGCGAGCGCCGGGGCCAGCCACTGCGAGCCCAGTAGCAGCCTGAACTCGCCGCTCGAGCCCCGGTCCCAGCCGGGGAGGTTCTTGAGCAGTGTGTTGCAGAACCACCGCCAGCTGTTCCACATCGCCGTCGCGGATGAGCTGAAGCTCTTGGCCGATGTTCGCGATGGCGCCGTTTCCCGTATGCGGCTCAGCGTTGGCTCTGATGAAGCCTGCCTTCACAGGTCTGCTCCTTTAGTATCTGTCTTTTGTTGTCTGTTTATTTCTCCTTATGTATCGCTCTCTATGTGTCTATATGTATGTATGTCTGTATGTATGTACGTTTGCATTCATTTATTTTTTTTATAATGATGTATGCACATAGAATTTATTGAGTAGAGCGGGTGACCTTTGATTCGTTAGTTAAACTTGTGAATATGTGGAAATCTGTGAGGAGTAATAACCTTGCTTCCTTTCGTTCATAAAAGCTGTTGGCTTGTACTATAATTTATAAAATTTTTTTTTTCAGATCCATTGCCGAGTTTAATTTTGAAAGACATAAAAGAATAAGCTTGTGAAATTATTAGTCAGTTTTTTTATCGATAAACAAAAAAATTATTAGTCAGTTATAGTTGATTGATTATTCTGTTTCCATTAAACAGTATTTTTGTTGGCATATTTTGGAGTGAGTTTCTTGAGAGAGCATGGTAGGCAGTTATCAGGGTGTGATCCGAGGCAAGTATCTTAGAAATATGGTTGGTTTTTTAAACTTGTGGTGATTAAGTAGTCCCCTGTTGTAGCTTTGAACTGTCATAGCGTCATGTGCTCATGTAATGCTATCAGTAATTTGACATGACCTGTGACTTGCTAAATTTCATCCTGTGGAATGGCTCCAGTCTCTTCCAAATTTTCACAGATTAGATTGGGAAACTCCAGATCAAAGTTTGGAAACTTATTGAACCATGTAAAAACTAAACAGGACGACTAATTGCCTCATTTTCCCTTTTATTTTCTATGTTGTCTTGTTTTGAGATTCAATGGGAACTTGGGAAGGTTGTTTTGTATGTATTAAAGATGAAAAGGGTCTTTTACTATTGGCATTAAAATGGATGCTCTACATCGCAACTTATAAAGACAATTTTAATTTCGTTGTAATCAACTACAGTAGCATAACGCATGATCTATTCTGGATTCTTAAGGGGGTTGTCAACTTGGGTTGAGTTCCTTTCTTACCATTGATTAGAATTCTTTGAATATCTCCTCAGTGAATTCTTGTGATTTAGGATGTGATCAACTATGTGATGGGTTACAATTGTACATCATCTGTGAAATAATCAGTTTTTTCTAATGATTTCATTCAAATCTCTTGGGTGGTCAAAAGATTGTGAGATGTTTAGAATTGAATCAGATGGTTGGAATTGAGAAATCAGGCTGTTTTATTGTACTTGGTTTACAATATCGGACTTCTATGTGTGCCCGGTCTTGTTTACTGGAGATGGTAAGATCTATTGACAACATAATGTTTATGGTATCTATGTAGCATTTGAAGCCATTCATAATGAGTTCTGTTGAAATAGGTGTATATAAGATTATGTAATGAAGGGCTGCATTTCGTCTCATCTATGCTTTATAACTGCTTTATGTGTCCTGTAATCTGATAGAAATGGCTAGACACCTACATGATCAGGATTGTAAGATAACATCCTCGATTTTCAGTTACTATCCTGCCTCGTGACATAAAATCAGCATTGTGAGATAACATGATCAGGGTTTGACTTTTCATGTTGCTTTGTGCTCCATTCTATCAACATCTATTCTAAGCCCTACATGATTCATGCCCATGCATGGCCTAAATAAACCAACACTAAGTTGTACTGAAAATTCTTTCCCGGTAGTCTTTTTTTACTCCTGATTCTGGAATCAGAGGCATCATCTTCCAATTAGTTTGATGCCTGTTGTTTTGGTATTTGGATCTGATGTTCCATATGGATTGAACTTCTCAAAGTGAGGTCCATAGTTCTTGTTGGTATGGCATTGTGATTGTCTCTGGTGTTTTGAGTGGAATTAATGGCTTATGCTGAGCGCCTAGAACCCCAGTGGATGAACTGTTATTGAAATACTTTGTTGACTGAACTGTTATTTTGGAACATTGATTTGCAGATATTATCAGAACAAATGTATTTTATTTTCTTAAATCTTTTTTTAATGACCTGAAATATATATATGAATGATAGGAGGGTTGCACTACTCAAGGAGCAAGAGTGCCAACTAGCCGTTGAAGATGTCATGTACATGCTAATCTTTTATAAATTTTCTGAGATCAAAGTCCCCTTGGTTCCAAGGCTCTCTAGATGCATTTATAATGGCAGACTAGAAATATGGCCTTCAAGGGACTGGGAGCTGGAGTCCATCCACAGCTTGGAGGTTTTGGAGATGGTCAAGGAACATGTCACGACTGTCAGCGGCTTGAGAGCAGATTCTAGTGTCACAGACCATTGGGCAACAACTAAGATTCCACGGCTCAAGCTTAGCCAAGTATATGCAGCCTCCATCTTACATGGCTACTTTTTGAAGTCTGCATCATTGAGGCACCACTTGGAGCAAGGTCTAGCTTTGGTAAACCAGGACAATCTTGGGTGTAGGAGCCCCCTTCAGTTCCAACAGGTGTGTCCGTATGGATTGAAAAATCTCCTCTTTGGCGGTGGTAATGTACAATCTATGTCATATTCTCAAGGGCCAACTAACCAGGAAATGAAACGGCAAACATTGAAATGTTATGTGAAGGAATTTGACCCTCATTCGTTGCAGAGATGTGCAAAACTTAAATCTAAGGAGGCTGTTAACTTGGTTGAGAGTCATTGCTGTGCACTTTTTTGGGATGAAAAGGTTAATTTAGTTGAGAATGATCATGAGTCGATCTTGACTTCATTTTCGAGTCTGAAGAGGTTGGCGTTGGAGGCTGTTGCTTTTGGTTCATTCCTTCGGGACACAGAAGAATACATTGACACTGTGTATAAGCTCAAGGAGAATAATTAGTTGAACAGGGAGGTTATTAAGTAGAAAGAGTTGCTGCTTTCGGGTAATTCTCTTTGTAAATAGAAGTTTCGCCTCATACTTTTTGCTTTATTTTGCAAATACTAAAGAATTTTCGAATGTATAGTCTATCTCTATTGTCATTGAAGATGAAGGGTTTTGAATGTTATTCACTGTTTCTCTCATTTCATCCCCTTAGTTGATTGATTCCTGGATCATTTTCATCCTGATAACTATGTTGGCTTGCTTCTGTATACTTTATAATTGATTCGGTCGCTAGCAACTGGCATGTCAGTTTCTTCAATTGGTGAGTTTGGACTTTGGAGTCATGAATCATGTACACACAATAGCAAATTGGCACCATATCCCTGTATTCAATTTATTTTATATCTTATCTTCCATACCTTTTGTTCTTTGTTAAATGAGGGTGATCCCCTGTTGCTTCAATTAATGAGTCTATGTGCTTAAAAAACCAACTACATTAAATCCGTCAGGGTCTCCCCTTTTGATCCAATCTATCATTCCTTCTTCACTATGACTGGAAATATGCATTCCATACAGCTTGTTATCCAATAAACTAATCACCATTTTGAATCATTTTTCAGATAATCTCACGTTCCAAATTTCCTAAATATTTCAAGGGTGCATATTGGCCTCAACTTTAGAAGTACTTAAAAAATTGCTAGAGTGGAAGAGAGGTAGACGTATGACGTGTGCCCACACTACCTCAACTTGGGACTTTAGTGGTGATGCTCTTGCCAGTCCTACTTGAAGGATTTGAATCCATCACTGAGAAAAAAACATATGAGGTAGACCAATATATATTGAGAGGAGAATATAAATATTTTTAAAATTTAATCTACATATCTATATTTTTTTCACTTTAAAGTGATATTGTACCAGGTCTCATTTGGATAGTAAAAGTGTTTTATCTAATCTCATCTCATTTCATCATTATAACTTTTTCAAATTCTCACACAAAATATAATAAATAATTCAATTTTTTCATTTTTCAAAATAATAATATTATTAAAAAATAATATTCTAATAATATTTTATTCAACTTTCAAGTTTCATCTCAAGTCACTATTCTAACGGCACCTTTATGATCTCCAACCAATTAAGAAACTATATTTCAAGTTCTCAACACAGATTGTTCACTCCATGCATAGTAGGAATACAGCTGATGATTAATTGCCTAAAGAGTAGGGCAATTCTTATTCAACTCTTATCCTCTATCGTCAAGCAACATACTATAATTAATAACCTTTCGATTGGATCGAGATTTCTTATACTTTTCTAATCTAAACATTTTTACAATCCGGACAGATAAATATAGCAGCGCGTCTAGCAGATGATCAACGCTTCAAATAGAATTATTCTGGTAGAAAAATCTGATCATGATAGTTGAAAGGAGAACTTCGCTTCAAAGCACTTAATTAATAAAGCTCCATTGGAAGGCGAGGCTTGGGTACTAGTACGAGTGGATCTACCTTAGGTAAGTCAACTCCCAGACCTTCACGCATGTCCACCTTCACACCTCCCATGGTGGAGATGTCAAATACCTGCAGCAAACGAGCTAGTGCCAAGTGAACCACCTGCAAGCCGAAAGAAGTTCCGGGGCACGACCTTCTGCCAGAGCTAAACGGAATATACTCAAAGTTCTGGCCCCAGACATTAATGATGTCTGCGTGAGTTGTCAGAAACCTCTCCGGTTGGAATTCGGACGGATTGGACCATATTTGCGGGTCTCGTTGCAGCTTCCACAGGTTGATGATCAAACGGGTGCCCTTGGAAACATGAAAGCCGCCGAGGTTACAATCTTGCATGGCCTCGCGCAGCCCTGTGAGAGGACCTGGTGGGTATAAGCGTAGGGTTTCCTTGACAACGGCTTGGAGGTAGTTTAGGTTGTTGATATCAGATTCTTGCACCCATCTTTCTTTGCCTACATGAATGTCTAGCTCTTCTTGGGCAGCCTCGAGCACTTTCGGATGGTTTAAGAGTAGGGAGAGTGCCCATGTTAGAGTAGCAGCTGTGCTTCCTGCGCCTGTTAGGATGAGAACCTGCAAATAATTAATAAAATGAATCAATGAGTACTATAGTAGAAGATTTTTTTTTAAAAATTAAACTTGTAAATACATAAATTATTTTTATGGATTTAATGAAATATAAAATATGTATTTATCTCTATAAGAAATCAAAATGATCATTAGAAGTAATATATTATATGCAAGTGCTAATTCTACACAGAAATCTTAGAAAAACGAAGTATTTATAAATTAATACGACTTGATATAAAAGGTTAGATGATCCATTCTCCAGTAAGAAAATTCACAATCCCAAGTGATTTGGTATATTATTAATTACATCATATATTATTAATTAGTTATTCTTGAATACATATATATTTAATTAGATTTTACACCTAAGAAAAATACTGTCTCCGACTGGCCATGATACATACCAACCACACAAAATATTACGGAAGTCCATGAAGAAGAATCTTTAAAACGGTTGAGGAACAAGTTAACTAATAACAACAACGTTAACATACCTGTAAGACCCCCACGTCGAGTTGCCTTTAGGGAAGCCGCACATGCCTTAGTCATAGTGGGAGAAGACACCTTGGCTAGCCCACAACCATGCCTTAGCTCGTGGGGGGTCACGCACGGGCCGCCCAGCATGCATGCATGCCTTAACTCGCGCGTAGGCACTCACGGAGTGCCCAGCATGAGGGCTAGCGAGGTTAGTGGGCGACTGCCCAGGCGCACAGCCAAGCGCTGCACGCCCATGCGTGGGGCAAGGCTCGCAGGACCGCGCGCAGCAATGCGCACAGCAGCGTGTTGCGCGCCCATGCGCAGGCCCATGCGCACATTGATGGGCCGCGTGGTCCTGCACGAGGCCATGTACCGCAAGGCCTTGCGCACGCGTGCGCCACATGGCCAGCCCAACCAGCGTGCGCGCACGCACATGACTCTCATCCTGCCGTACACCAGCACACTCCCATCCTGCCACACGCCAGCGAAGTTAGTGGCATGCCCCAGGCATGCCATCCAGCGCACGGCGCTAGCCCGTGCCTTGCAGAGCAGGCCAGTGGCATGCCCACCAGGCATGCCACCCAACGCATGGCTCCAGCCCATGCCATGCAGCCAACGCCTGGGCCACCAGCCTAGGCCATGCAGCGCACCACCATGGCTCACCATTAGCAAGCCATGACAGCACCATTGGACCATGGACCAGCTCGAAGACCACCATGCACCACTTAGCCCACCATGGGCTATGCATGCCACGGTTAGACTTGGTCCATGACCACTATCATGTTATCCATTTTATTTATTTAATTTTATTTATTTATTTAATTCAAAGGAACCTATTGGAGGTTTCCAAATTGTTTTACTTATAAATAGAACCTTATGCAATTGCATTGGGATCTTTTGGCAAAACTCTTAGTGAGAGAATATTTGTTTGAGAGATCAATTTTCGGTGCCTTTGCACTTGGGCTATTTGGGTGAAATTCGTGAATCCCAAATTGATTTATCAATATATGAGATTTATTCATTTCTTGTGCAATTCGTGAATCAAGAATTGAAGTGTGTTTGTTTGATCATTTGTTTATTCAAGTGCATTAGTGTTCTTCACTTTGTTCTTGAGTATTCAACATTATTCTTGAGGTTCTTCATCATTTTGGCTCTTCCAATCCATTTTGCCCTAGGATTCGACCAACATAAGTGTTAGTCAACTTTCCATAAGTTGATTGATCACCTTGTGTTGCCCTAGCCGAACTCACCATTTGGCCAAACAAGTCCAATTCGGCAACTACTTGCCTTATTGGAACTTACCTTAGCCACCCACTAGACTTTCCTAAATTAGAATTCCTACAATTTAGGAACCCTAATTGACCTCATCCTTACCATAACCGGCCACCTACATTACCATTTGAGTTTCCAAGAATTTAGGAAACTTTCCTAAATTCACTCAACTATCCTATTCGGCCAACCCTAGCCGCCCAACACATCAACCAAGTTCCAAACCCTAGCCGCCCATCATACTTTCCCAAACCCTAAACTCAAGTTCTAAGTGGCGCCAACCCTAGCCAACACTAGTGCCGTGTGCCCCTACCACCTTTCTAGCCATACACTACCTTGACCAATTCCCATCATTTCATCACCCATTCTCGCCTAAACACTTAACCTCACCATCCCATATTGGCCATTTTGACCACCATTGATCGTGAACCAAGCAAGAGAGGAACAAGGTTTCGGTCAACTCGAGACTACCATTGGCGAGGCGAACCTAGTGTTTAGGGACTTGACCGAAGTCCCTAACAATACCACTGTTGTCGCCTTGATGATAGTATCACGCGTATGGCCCGCAATCACAGCATCTGCCGGAAGGGTCGATAGCATTGCATCCATGAAATCACTTTCACCATTACTTTCACCCTCTGATTTCTGTCGTAGATGTTCATTGAGCCAAGCATCAACCACAGAGTCAAGTTCCTTTGCGGTTCTCTTCATGGAATCAACATGCCCTTGGAAGTCCATCCATTCAAGATATGGAATGGCATCCGACATGACGAAAACGCCACTGAGACGCAAAGCCTCCTTTATCCCGCTTCTGATATGGTTCCCCTCGCTGTTTCTTTCTCTGTATTCGCTACTGGAAAATCGCTTTCCTACTAGCGCCCTAAGGATGATGTTGAACGCCATGTGCTCGAGCAAATCACTGATATCCACCACCCCGTTGTTTTCGCACACCGAGTACACATCTTTAACGAGCAACTCCACCTCTGATGCTCGGACATGCTTTCGTTTTTCAATCGGTTAGCTTGACAGAAGCTCGAGGATGGCCATCTTTCTCACATCACGCCAATATTGTCCGTAAGGAGCAAGTGCAAAAACGGCGTCGTTGTAACCCATGTATTTTCCCGCTGCTATGCTTGCCCTCGTAGCAAAAACTCTATCGTTTGTAGCCAAGCATTCCTTTGCCATCTCCGAACTACCAACCACCAAGACTCGCCGGAGACCGAACCTGAGAGAGAAAAGTGAGCCAAATTGATTGGCCATGGCACCAAGAGTTCGGGCGGCTGGGCCTTGGCCTCCTAGAAGATGGAGGTGACCCAAGATGGGCAGCGCCCCTGATGGTTCAGGGACTGCAATGATATTGGCGTCACGCCTGTAAATGGTACGTGATGCAATCTTTTTCGAGACACTAAAGATGAGTAGCAAAGCTATAAGCGCTAAGATTGTTTGGAAGGAAAACTCCATACTGCCTATATGAGATGAAGATATTGGGTTGGAATGCAAATTGAAACGAGACTTGCATGTAAAATTTATAGCAGAAATTCACTTGTCCTTTTCTTTATTTTTGTTGAATAAAAATAAAAAGTAAAGGCACTAGCTCGATATTAATGCACCTATTTTAATTAATTCAATTCATCTCATCCAACGTTATAATATTTTTAAATTTTTACAAAATATATAATAAAAAATTATTTTTTTAAAATTTTTAAATAATAATAATATTAAAAAAAATAATATTATCTCTTCCGAATTTAAATAAGTCACTAATTATCTATTCTGGATTTAAATAAGTCACTAATTATTGAAAAAGAAAATTTCAAGTCGATCTATGTGCCTTTTTGACATTGAACCTTGAAAATAAGATAGAGTGAAAGACTACTATACATGTTAAAAAAATTTTACAATATTTATATAAAAAAAATGTTTTAACTATAAAAATAGTTAAGTATTTTATAAAATATTTTTAATTTAATTTATTATAAAAATATTTTATACTTTAATATATTATATTAAATCACTTAAATTTATAAATTTATTTTTATACATTTTCTTTATTATAGTATTTTTTTGTATTAAAAAAAGTGTAATGTTATTTGTTGAGGCCAGTGGCCATCAATATCCTCGGTGCAAGAGAGGACCGGGAGGGACGAGATTGTGGGGCCAAGCTACTCGTTTATTTTGCGAAAGCTTCTATATTCATCTCATTATTATATATTTTTTAAATTTTTATATAAAATAAATAAATTTTTTAAATTTTAAAATTAAAAAAAATATTAAAAATATATTTTTTAATAATATTTTATTTAATTTTTAATTTTAATTTTAAAAAATTTTATCTCATCCTATTTCATTTATATCTGAAACGAACGACGCGGTCCGACATAGGCTGTCTTTCTCTCGGAAAAAAATAAGAGAGAAGAACTCACTTCGCACCACTCGAGAAAAATGTGGTCATTATTAGCAGGCCCGTCCCGTCCCGTCCCAGCAGCTGAGCTGAAGAAGAAGATTCACTGGATTGGTCGAAACCAGGTTGTTCAATGTCCGTGCACGGAATATCGGCCTTCGTGTTTCACGCATGTTGTGTCGTTTTCTTTTTCTTTTTCACCGACATCCATAAAAGCAACAACCTACCAACTTCACTATGATCACATGTACGTATTTGAACACTACTTAAAAATAAATAAATAAAATAAAATATTTCATACAATACATTAAGATGACTTCACGTGATATATCAAGTTATAAGGTAAATTTTATTATAAAATATACTTAACGTATCTCATAAAATTTTATCTATTTATAAATTTATTTTTATGTAATATCTTTATATTTATAGCAATTTAATATAAACTGAAGAAGAGAATTTGTAAAATATAATTTTTTGTTTTTATTTTACAAATTTATAATTATTAAATAATTATTAAACAAAAAAATTGAAAATTATAAAATATTATATGTTTAGTGATATTTAGAAGTAAAATTATCAAAAAATTTGAAGATTTTGAGAATTCCATGTCTAATCTCTGAATCCAAACATCTCTTGAATCTAATTGACTGAGATCGTTTAGTCAAATAGAGAATCGCTATAATAGCAATTTGCATATAGCATATTTGATAGACTATTCGGATGCAACTTGAGGCTGCAATATGAAACAAGGGAAGAGTATTGAGTTTGTTGTTATGTTGATGGGATCCCCTTATCATTTCCTTCTGAATTCTCAGTGAGAAAAAGTTAAAATAAAGTCGGATAATTAAGATCGAATGTCTTAAATTAGTAACGGATCAGAGTAAGTTTCAAAAAATCAGAATTAGGTAAAGACTAATTCATCGAATCAGGCGATTTATAATAATTTTGAATCGGATATTTCAATATTGATAAAAGAGTATTAAAAATCATATTTGATGCAATTCAAGCATTTTATATCATGTATAAAAGAATATAAAATATAAATTCATTGACCAGTTTCAATAAATAATTATATAAATCTAAATAGTTTCAATAAATATGTAATTTAGGTATTTAATCTGAATTGTCGACATTTTTTTGTCTTATATACAAAAAGGATAAAGACCATTAAGTTATAAACATATGACAAATGCAGTATTTTATACATAATCATAAATTTAATATAAAATACTCGTTCATCTCCTTAATTTTTTATTTAACTAAAAAAAAAAGAATTACATGTTTTATTTTTCATTTTTTTGGGATTCTTATTGAATACAATAATAAAAAAGTTAATATATGTTTAGTTCTATCATATTTTTGTTCAAAAAAAAAAAAAAAACCTTAGTTGTTAGACAACTTAAACATAAATATAGTTTTGAATATGTTGGAATTGATTCAAATTGTTCTAAAATCGATTAGAATCAATCTGAATCAGTCGATTAAATTGATTTAGTGAACGAGTCAAAATATTCACCAAAATCGGCTCGATTTCTTATCGATTCAATTTGAAATGACTTAAATCGAATCTTTTTTTTAAGTCTTGCATTAGAGATAATCACGACAGTTGTGGGGCTATGCTTTGATGGTGGTGGATCAAAGTATGGTAATTGAAAATATATAGAGATGAGGAATCCATCCACGTTGCACATGTGAGATTTGGAGGATCGGATATGTACCAATGCTGCTTCTAGATAGTTTGTTTGTTTTTTTGTTTTTGTTTTTTTTAATGAGCTTTAAGATTGCTTTTAAATATGACTAATCTTAGATACAATCTTAATCTCGTGTATTTATTTTGAAAAAAAAAAAGATACATCATTAAAAAAATATTTTTTTTTACGTAGATCTTAAATTTATTTATTTTTTTAAAAATGAGTACTTGAAATATATACATTCTAAGACTATAAATATAATTTCTATTGAAGTATAGTCGAAACGGTAAATATGGTATAATGGTAGTGTTGCATGTGACATTTTACATTTCGGTGGTAGAAAGACAATAGATCAGACATGATGTAACTCACCGGAAAGGAGAGAAAAAAAACGCAAGAAAAAGATATGGACAAAGGGTGGGTTGGTGGGAGAAGGGTAGAAAGAGGAGAAAAATGAAGGACTTCCTGTGGATTATGACATAAAGAAAAGAAAATTTGTAGAGAAGGATTAAAAAAACAATCGAATGTCCTATTCTAAGTGTCAAATCGCTATAGTTTTCTAATTTAAATAGAGTTTGCATTGGTATCGGAAGATTTTGGACCTAGCACTGTGTTCTTTGTATTATTTATTGACAAGGTATTTAATAAAATTTTTATTTTCGTTTGGTTACGTAAGTGAGAGCAGATAAAAGTTTACAATTTAATAAAATTTTTATTTTCGTTTTGTTTATTATATTTCGTGTTAGAGTTTAAAAAAATTGTAATGATTATATGAGATAATTTGTGTAATCAAATGAGGCCCATGATTTCTCAACAAGATTCTCTAGAATTTTTCTTTTCGAGTTTTGCTACTCATCATCCCACACACCACATTTATTTTTAAATTAAATTTTTATTTATTTATTTATTTGATTTGATTTTTACTAAATTAATTGAGTTCTTTTATTCATCATCCCTATACTACATAATTGCTAAGGAAAAAAAAAAAAAAAAAAGATAAATAATCATGTGTGGTGTGTGGATAATAAGTAAGATTTTTCTTTTTTCAAACGTAATTTTTAACTTATTCGAGATTAAAATGTATTTTAATATGTAGAATCCAAACAACTTAACTTTATCATTAAAAATAAAAAAAAATAAGTATAGTATGTGACGTGTGGGATGATAAATAGTAAAACGGCAAATATGATTACGAGATTTCATAGTTTGGGCTGTCTGAAGGCAAAGTTTTTTTGGGCCCTGAGTCGGCCTGATTTATGTTGATCCGGGACCAAGAAATGGGCCGAAACGGTAACGGAGTCTTCCTTTACTTCCAGGAATCCGACCTCCCCTTGCCGCAAGGCTAAGATTTTTCCTTCTACTCTGTACCATGAAAAACTGAATCTTGAACGATCGAGGCAACTTTTGATAGTTCCATAAGAGCACTCTCAGAGTCTTCCTGGTCTCTGATACGAAAAATGGCTGCAAATTTCTGGACATCCTCTCACCAGTACGTTTTCAACACAACCTGTTTTTCATTTTTTATTTTCTTTGTTTTTCATATTTGTCTTGGTATATATAGTCGTTTGTTTCTGAATTGTGGGTATTTTGTTTTCAAGAAAACAGCTATTGGACCAGGAAGAGGTGGATGTGGTGCACCCACTTGACAAAGACAAGGGCATCACTCTTGAGGATTTCAAGCTCATTAAGATGCATATGGCCAATTGTATGATCTCTGTCCCTCTCCCAGTCTCACTTGATTGTTGGATTTCATGCAAATATTTTTTTGAATTTCATCTGGGTTTCAGCTTGTTTCAGTACTTGTAGGTGCTTTTCTTTTTCAGGCTTACAGTTTATTTTTTTATTTTTTGTAAGTATATTGAAGAAACTAATGATGGTTCATGCTTGGAATGTCAGATTTATACATCAACCCCTCTTACAACTTTTTTACAACCCATTTCACAACCAACCAATGCAATGATGCCACTCCATTAAAGTTGAATTTTAATTTAACAACACTACCATTTATTTAATATAAAGTTGTAAGAGAGTTGTAGTTTAATCATTTTCATACACGTAGACACCTAATTAGAAATAGGAAAAGATACAAGAAATCCACGATTTAGGATGTCCACTAAAATTTATAGTATTGCCCAAAGGAACGAAGTATGGAAAAAGAAACTTTTAAATATCTTTTGTTGTTTTTTCGTTATTCCTAAAAGTTATATCATTCCTTTCCCCCTAAATACACTACACTAGATAGATGGGGACCATCTTCCACAATGTTGCAATTTGTGGGCGACCATATTTTCCTCTCCAATTGGCAAGGGGTCTACTATTCTTCTAGGCATAACCCAAGCCAAAGTTGCATGTGGTATATGATTTTGTCAAGGAATTTGATTGTATTTGATTGATAATTGCTGCTTTCCTAGTGCAGTTCACCTTGATATAATAGGTTTCTTCAAGAGTTTTATTATAGGTAATCAAGAAGTTTTATTCATAAACGGAGGCAAGGCCCAAGTACATAAGAAGTATGCATGAGAAGTACCTAACTAGGTTTCTACAAGACTAAACTGCAAAACAAGATTCGTAATCTTTATTTTCAGAATATGGTTCTCAAGTGGTTACATTGGGTTTCTTATGCTATTAGAGATACTATTCATTCATGTATCATTAGTTGCCAAATTGTAGCTGAATGGAAAATGCTCTCTCTCTCTCTCTCTCTCTCTCTCTCTCTCTCTCTCTCTGCCCATATGTGAGTGTTTTAGTAGGATTATGTTTTCTGCTGGAAATTGCTATGTAATTTTTTGGCTTCATACCATCTCCTACAGTTCTTGATTTTATGGGTTTCCTTTGTTAATTGTCATTTTGTGGTAATCTGAAGATTCCACCCACATACTTTGTATAATCATGGAATTATTACTTGGTATTTCTTGGCAAAGTGTTTTACACTCGCTTGTGTACACATGACACTGCTAATAATTTTGTTTCCCAAATCTACATCATTTCAAAATTCTTTTTTTCTTGAATTTCATTACAGATATATTGAAATTGGCTCAACATGTAAAAGTGAGGCAAAGGTTTGAACTTATGCTCCTAATGCTATTGATACTATCACCTATGATTTCCTAATTTATGCTTTCATATTCTCTTTTCATTTTACAAGTAGAACTGTTTTTTTTTTTAATTTTTATTATTATTATTATGCCCCTGCTAGATGGTGTTCACAGTTTTGGTTCATGTATAACTCGTACAGTTTTCCCTGGAGATATTTAAGACCGTTTGGATTCAGAGTTGATCTCAACTCATCTCATCTAATCATTACAACTTTCTCATTAATTGTCATTCTGGTTGTGTATTTCAATGGAAAAGCATTTGGAAGATGAAGGTAACTACTAAGGTGGCATTCTTCAGTTGGGTGGTTGCTTTAGGGAAAGTATTGACTACGGATAACTTTATAAAACGTGGTTTGTATATAGCCGATTGGTGTGTCATGTGCAAGAAGGATGGAGAATCTGTAAATCATCTGTTTTTACATTGTGAGGTGGCAAACTCTTTGTGATATGAGGTTATTGGTCGGACATGTTTATTTTGGGTGATGCCTAAGGAAGTTGTGGAGCTTCTTGCATGTTGGCGGGGTTGTATGGTGAGGAAAGATGTTGCTGCCAGATGGAGAATGATTACTTTATGTTTAATGTGGTGTCTTTGGCTAGAAAGAAATGAGAGATGTTTTGAAGACAAAGAGCACTCTTTTGAAGATCTTCGAAACTTTTTCTTTTCTACTTTTGAGTTTGTGGGCTAAGATATTTGAAAGGAATGATGAGAATGTACTGAATCTGTTTCTGTTTTAGTTTTCTTGTTTTCTAAAGTGAAGTAGGTATTTCCTTTGTATACTTCTTGTGTACTTGGGTTATGCTTATTTGTGATAATAAAATTCTTATTAGTTATAAAAAAAATTACAACTTTCTCAAATTCCCATATAAAATATAATAAAAAATTCAACTTTTTCAAATCTCAAAACAATAATAATATTAAAAAATAATATTCTAATAATATTTTATTCAACTTTCATCTCAACTCATCTCACTATCCAAACCTCACATTAGGCAGATCATCAGTCTGTCAGGGTGTAGTACATTCTTTTTTCTAAGCAAGCATATTATAGATATATTTAACAGTTACAGGATACAATAGTCAACAGGGTGGGAGGCCTCAACATTCATCCCAAACCAGCAAATACAACACAAGACATAAATAAATAAATAAAAGAGGGATTTGGGGCCAATGACTTGACCCCCACCCATTTCCCACAAGAGGAAGTCGCTTGAAGCGGTTTTGATACAGATCGAAAATGGATTGTGATACTGCGGCTAGAAGTTGTGAAGTGATGTGTGTTACATTTCACTGGTCTGGACTGGCTGCCAGAGACTTCCACTACCTCATTCCCACAATCCTTGGTTAGAGGGAGCAAGAACATAGGAAGATAACAAATTGGGGAAGCACTGAATCACCGTCGGATGACCGTCAGGAACTGTGGAGGCCACGCACCACACTAGGAGAGTGGAGGATGGTTGGGTCTAAAGGATCCGAGGTCGCTGGCCCCGAAAATGCCGTGCGTGGCAGCAGCAAACACTCCTTGATGCGGCGGCGCGTGAATCTTACCCGTGGTTTGAACCGCGTGTGTGGCCCATGCCCCACTCCTTTCTGCATTTTGCTTTGGCTGTCTGAAAGATCATCGGCTGGGGAGTCCTTCGGTAGGGCGCGTGGCAGTCTTATGGGGCCGGAAGGCAATAGATCAGCGCTTCTCCTTGCTATGGACGGAAAACTAGAAAAAAACCAGTAGAAAACAACCTGAACAATTTCTAGACAAGCCAAAAGGGAGGAGGGTGGGAGGAGCAGAAGGTCCACCACCCCTCTGTGCTGAGAGGTTGAGATGTTTGGGTCTTTTGCTAGAGAACAAAATCGCCTCTGGAGAGAGAAAAAGAAGAGTATCTGGGCGCTATATTCTAGGGTGTAGTACATTTGTTTAGAAGTCTGCTAATCTTGACAATGATTTATTGTGGTTACTTATTAAAAAATTCAGTTATAATCCTATTTATTAGAGAATTAGATTCTTAGACTGTTCTACCTTTTTGTTAGAGCAAGAAATAATGTTTTCTGATATTCCTCTCCGACAGAGGTTTTGAGAGTTTTCAAGCAAGTTCCTTTAATGCATCGTGGAAATTAAAATGTTTGTATTTTAGTTGGTGTGATGTGTAGTTATACCATAGCATGTATCTTTAACGATTACGAGTGTCTTTTATGCTGAAAGGTTATATCACAATGTAATTTCAGAATTTCATATGTTAATGAATTACTTCTAACCAACACCAAAATGCATGGTCTTTAAGCATGGTTGTTCTGGATATGTCATCCTTACTAAATACATTGTACTTTGCAATGTCCGGGCTTGCTAAAAGAAAGATTAATTTTAATGGAAGGATGAGCAATGTTTATTGGGAATAATAGAAGTCATTTATTCCAGGATAAAATATCACATATGGCCACACCTGATGGCTAAATTGATTAAACCCCAATTTCAACTTGAGATAGAAAAGAATAGGATGTTCAAGAATTTCTCAAAGCTAGATTTGACTGGTTGGAATTTGTTTTCTGATAAGTAGACTGGTTGGAATATAATGGGTACTGTCTCAACTTTTTTGGCTTGTAAGTGAGATGCTCGTAGTTTTGCTACTTCTATGGATACAAGTGGAACATAATTGATTTGTTTCTAAGAATTTTGGGCATTAGGTACTAAATTCTTTTTTTGGCATACTCCAGGACCACATAATAACAATTAATTTGGTAAATTGTGTTTCCTTAACTTCTTAAAATTGGTACATAAAAGTTTTATTAGACTATTTTCACTACTTAATCTTTATTATACTGGTCAAATGTTTCAGGGTGGTTGCTACTGCTGTGGCATATATGAGACGTGTTTACACCAGGTATTTGAAGTAATTAACTTATGATGGAAAAATAAGTTTGGTCTGTGACCACAAGCTTATGCCTAATCATTGCTTTTGATATGAGTAACAACTATGAACGTGAGAACTTCTCTCTCTTCTAAATATTTTCTCTCCGTACACATGTGAAAATTTTTGCATTGTCTGTTGATGATATGGTGAGTTCGTGATGGGTCTCATAAGAGAAGTGGTGATTGAGTCTAAATTATTCACGTTAGTTAAGGAAGGTGGTTTTGTTCGCATTACAGAGAGGGGGTGGAAGAGGAAGCAGGAACTTCTGGTTGAGAAGAGCACAGTCCAGTGGCTTGTTAAGTCATTGGATGTATGTTCAAGTGGGGTGAAGCAAGATTTCTATAGCACCATTAGAGAGGGCTACTGTAGTTATTTAGCATAGAAGTGCTCTAATAACAGGGGATGTTACCTAGTGGTGGCTGAATACAGGGAGGGGGGAAGGAGAAACTTCATCCTCATTCAGGAAGGTAAGGAGGGGAAAGGCTGGAAAAGTATGAAGGAAGCTTTGGGGGAGTGTGTGCAGGAGGGGAGTTTGAGGGGTGGCCATTACGGTGGAGCCTATTGGAGACCCCACTCGTATAAGGAGGCTTTGCTTCGTTCGAGATCACGGCGTGAGGTGAACGAAGGAGGTGGGGGTTGGACCACTGACAATCGCATGCCTCGAGCCCCGATCGGTGTACGAAAGCCTGACTTTGGTAGAAAGGAGGTGCAGGTACTACGCTGGGTGGTGGAGGATTTGTAGGGCCAAATGAGGAACTTGCAGAGAGAGTTGGAGGATTTACGAAGGGTGGTCGGGCGAAATATGGAATGGAATACTTGTAGGGGGAAAGAGTTGCAGGGGTCGGGCCTTGATGGGGAGCCGAAATAGCCCATTCAGGCCAAAATAGGTAAACGCCGGCAGAGGGGAGATGGATTTAGGTGGAGACGTGTGTCTGGGCCGAAAGTGTTAGGCCAAGTTATTGGGTCTCAGCCCAATGGCTCAAAGAATACAGATGGGCCGCGGCCCAAAGACCAGAAGTCTCTCGAAGACAGCCCAAGGGCTTCTCCTGCTGGTGCGCAGTGCACGCCACCCCGCTCGCCGTCGCAAGGGGAGATGTCGGCCGACACCCAGAGATCGCCGATGAAGACAGTAGCACTCTCCGATGACGACTTGCAGGTGTGGGGTACTAGGAAGGTAGTGGTGGTTTCTGCGAAGTGTTCTGCGAAGTGTCTTGCGACAGGTTTGGGAGGGTCGTCTCCAGCGTTCGGGGCCCAAACAGTGCCGATGAAGGGAAAGGAGGTGTCCCTGCCTCTGACGAACCTCTCTACGCATATTTCTGAGGACACTGAAAAGGACGGGGCATTTACTGATTGTGAAACAGACGGGTCACTATCTGAAAAGGACAGGGTGTCTTCTTATGAAGAAAACGACCAGGCCATAGTAGATATGGCAGATGCTACAGTGGTGGAAGAGACTTGAGGTACCTTGATGGACAACAGGGAGGATGAACCAGTTCCGCTAAACTTTATGTTCCCCATGCATACTGGAGTTTTAGATTGGGTTTTTAGGAAGGTTAATGAAATTCAGAAAGTTGTGGGATTGGAGTACGAAGGGTACGAAGATCAGTTCATGGCCTTGCTCACGGCCATTGAGGTGGGGCACCAGCAACATAAGAAGATTGGTTCGAAAAAACAGCGGGAACTCAAGAGGTTGACGTGGTCGCTGAACATTGAGGGTAGCTCCAGTAGGGGCAGGTCGAAAGGGAAGAGGCTAACCTTGTTTCCATGAAACCCAAAATTGTGTCGTGGAATGTCCGTAGGCTCAATGAGGCTAGCAAACGTCTTCACATAAGAAACTAGCTTCGTAAATGGAAGGCGGACATTGTTTGTCCACAAGAGACCAAGTTGAAGCTAATCAATAGGAGAATTGTGAGAAGCCTATGGAGTTGTGCACACGTGGATTGGGTTTATTTGGCCTCCAATGGGGCGCCAGGAGGTATAGTGGTAATGTGGGATAGATGAGTGGTGGAGAAAGTGGAGGAATTCATAGGGAGGTATGCGGTAGCGTGCTCTTTTAAGAGTGTGGCAGATAACTTCTTGTGGGCATTTGCAGGTGTCTACAGTCCAAATATAGACAATAATGGAGTATTGCTGTGGGAAGAATTAGCCGAAGTCCACAGCTGGTGGAACTTCCCATGGTGTATAGGGGGCGATTTTAATGTTACTAGATTCCCGAGTGAGTCTTCCGAAAATAGAAGAGGACGACCAGCTATGGTAGAATTCTCAGCATGCATCTTTGATTTGAATTTGCTAGATTTGCCTCTTGCTGGGGGCCCCACCACGTGGGCTAACAACCAAAGTTGGTCTAGGTTGGAGTGTTTCTTAATTTCGCCAGAATGGGAAAGCCATTTCCCAGATGCCTGGCAAAAGCGCATGCCTCGTATTGGTTCGGATCATTGGCCTATTTTGCTTGACTGTGGTGGCCTCCGAGGAGGGCAAAGGTACTTTAAATTTGATAACATATAGTTAAAATCTGATGGTTTTGTTGAAAGAGTAAGGCAGTGGTGGTCCTCGTATCAGTTTCAAGGTACCCCTAGTTTCATATTGGCTAGTAAATTGAGAATGTTGAAAAAAGATTTGAAGCTGTGGAACAGACAATTTTTTGGTGATCTAGGGGAAAACAAGAAAGGCAAGTTGAGGGAGATTCAGGAACTTGAGAGGCTCCATGAGACCAGATCCCTTACCTTAGATGAAGTAGCTCGGAAGACTTTGTTGGATACGGAGCTAGAGAGAATTATCTTATCTGAAGAGACTTCTTGGCGGCAAAAGTCAAGAGCATTGTGGCTCAGAGAAGGAAACCGAAGCACGAAGTTTTTCCATCGTGTAGCAAATTCCCACAGGAGAAACAACATAGAGATGCTGAGAATTGAAGGTGTTGAGTGTAGAGAAGAACATGTTATTCGTGGCCATGTAGTTGGCTTCTATGAGCAACTCCTAACTGAACCCGTCAGTTGGCAGCCATCTCTTGATGGCCTGGTATTTGATTTCATTGGTCTGAATGATGTGTCTCAATTGGAGAGGGCTTTCAAGGAAGAGGAGATTGTTGAAGTAGTGAGGAGAATGGCTAAAGACAAAACTCCAGGGCCAGATGGGTTCTCTATGGGTTTCTTCCAAGATTGTTGGGACGTTATTAAGGAAGATATTATGAAGGTGTTTCAAGAACTCTTTGTAGTTGGTAAATTTGAGAGAAGCCTAAATACCACATTCCTTGCGTTGATCCCAAAGAAGGTGGGGGCAAACGAGGTAAAGGAATTCCACCCCATTAGCCTAGTTAGTGGAGTTTACAAGATCATTTTCAAAGTGTTAGCAAACAGGCTAAGTGAGATGGTGGGGAAGATTATCACCAAGCCCCAAAATGCTTTTGTAAAAGGTAGGCAAATTCTAGATGCGGTACTTATTGCTAATGAATGCCTAGATAGCAAAATGAGGGCAGGCTCAACAAGGATCATTTGCAAGCTAAATATGGAGAAGGCGTACGATCATGTCAATTGGGATTTTCTTCTCTACCTTCTCGGGATATGTCGGTTTGGAGAGAGGTGGAAAACATGGATCCATTGGTGTATTTCAAAGGCAAAATTCTCTGTATCAATAAATGGCAGTCCAGCGGGTTTTTTCCATAGTTCGCGAGGCCTGAGACAAGGCGACCCGTTGTCGCCTTTGTTGTTTGTTGTTGTGATGGAAGGGTTAGGCAGGATGATTTCGGCCTTGACGAATAATGGCTTTGTGGAGGGTTTCTCTGTTGGAACCCCAGATAGGGGGATCATTAACATATCTCACTTATTATTTGCATATGATACTCTAGTGTTTTGCGAGCCAGATCAAAGTCAGGTGCGAGCGTTGAAGGCGGTACTGTTGTGCTTCGAAGCAGTTTCCGGGTTAAAAGTGAATTTGGACAAATCCGAATTGGTGCCAATTGGTGTGATGCCAAATGTACGACAACTGGCGAGTACGTTGGGCTGTAAGCTAGCCTCTCTCCCGTTGACGTATTTGGGGCTTCTGTTGGGGGCAAGAGCACGGACACTCTCTTTATGGGAGTCAGTGATTGAGAAGTTAGAGAAGAGATTAGCAAGTTGGAAGAGAATGTATTTGTCGAAAGGTGGTAGGCTCACACTAATAAAGAGTACACTTTCAAACTTACCAACCTATTTCCTTTCACTATTTACTATACCTGTAAATGTGGCGTACAGAATTGAGAAACTCCAACGCGATTTTTTTTGGGAGGCTTGGGGAAGGAGTTCAAATTTCACCTGGTTAAGTGGGAAACAGTATGTCGCCCTATATCTAAGGTGGTTTGGGTATTAGAAATGTGAGGACCTTCAATAGTGCGTTACTCGGCAAATGGTTGTGGAGATATAATAAAGAACCGGATGCTTTGTGGAGAGAGATGATTGGGTGCAAATATGGTGACTCATGGGGGGGTTGGAGCACTAAAGAAGTTAGAGGATCTTATGGAGTGGGCTTGTGGGAACACATTAGAAGAGGCTGGGGGGTTTTTCTTCGACACACCCGTATTCAGTTGGGTGACGGCTCCAGGATTAAATTCTGGAAAGATATATGGTGTGGCGATAATGCTCTACAAGATTGTTTTCCTCCTCTGTTTCAAATTGCTGGTGTCAAAAAGGCTTCAATGGCGGAGGTTATGGAGATGTTGGGTGGGCAAATTCACTGGAATATTAGCTTTAGTAGGGCAACACAGGATTGGGAGATGGACAGTTTGGATGATTTTTATAGGCTTCTGTATTACGTGAAGCTAAGCAATCAACAAGAAGATGGTTTGTGGTGGCTACCCACTGGAAAAGGTGCATTCTCGGTTCATTCATTTTATAAAGCTCTTACCCAAGAGCCCAACACTCAATTTCCGTGGAGAAGGCTTTGGAGGAACAAGGCGCCCCCCAAAGCTGCTTTCTTCGTGTGGACAACATCTTTGGGTAAAATACTTACGACTGACAATTTGAGGAAGCGGAGGGTTATTATAGGAGATTGGTGTTATATGTGTAGGGGTGAGGGTGAGTCGGTAGATCATCTTCTATTGCATTGTGAGATTGCAAGGGCTTTATGGTATGAGGTACTTAGTAGAGTAGAGTTGGCTTGGGTCATGCCGGAGAATGTGGTGGCAGCGCTGGCCAATTGGCCAAACATTGGAGGTATGCATCAGATTAAAGAGGTTTGGAAGATGATTCCAATGTGTATCATGTGGTGCCTATGGTAGGAACGTAATGCGCGGACGTTTGAAGACAAGGAGAGATTGCTAGGGGAACTGTTAGCATCATTTTATAGCACTCTTTGTATTTGGGCCATTGCTGTTGATTTCAATGGCATGGCCCTTCATGATTTTCTTGTCTCTCTGGCGCCCTCTTAGCCAGGGTTCCCTATTGTACATACTGGGCTAGGCCTATTCTTTGAGTAATATAGTTTTCTTACTTATAAAAAAAAAACAACTATGAAGTTCATTTTGACTTTTAGAAATCACTTGGTAATTGATTAATGCTAGTTCATTGTATTATGTATATGAAGCACTTTTTCATTTTTAGGTTTTTTCCCTACAACCATATTCTACTTCCTATATTATTCATATCATGTCATTACAAAGCGTCGGTATCATTTTACTCAGCAACACATTAATTAATGGTGTGTCCCATGGATGAATACATTGTCTTTATGGATTCCATTGAATTTCATTCACAAGAGCAACCTTACAATGTTCATGTTGATTCATGCAAAAAAAAAAAAATAGAACTGAGATTGACAGCCTGTTTCATGTGGTTTTGTTTGACCGAATTTGGGAGAGAGCTTTATAAGAAAAACATAGATTTTCTTATTTTTATTTTGCTGCACTGTTAACTTGGTGGCGGTTTAATATTTATTTTTCTCTGTTATATTACTCTTGAATATTTATAAGGACATTCTGTGTTGTCATTTCAGTATCATCTCATAAGAAAATACATTTAGGCACATTTATGCCCAGATTTGCAATCACTGGCTAAGCTTGACTGCTTTTTGTTTTCTCAGAAAGAGTATGACTGAATATGATCCGCGCCTTGTGGCTCCTACCTGCTTGTACCTGGCATCAAAAGCAGAAGAAAGCACAGTGCAGGCCAGGCTTCTTGTATTTGTGCTCAAGAAATTATGTAACTACTTGATACTGAACTTATATAGATTAAATCATTTCAATTCCCACCAAACTCAATTATTGACATTTTACTTACTGTTGAAATTTCTTAGAGCCCACCTATTCTTGTTTTACAGATTCTGATGAAAAGTATAGGTACGATAGGTATGAGATCAAAGACATCCTTGAAATGGAAATGAAGATTTTAGAAGCCCTCAACTATTATTTAGTTGTATTCCATCCTTACCGAGCATTGTCTCAGTATGTATTTGATCCTCTTTATCATGTATCTTTAGCAACTTCAGATTGGCTGTAAGATATTCGGTTTTTATCTTCTGTGAATTAATCCTTTAGTGTGAACTTTAATTGGTTAGAGATAAGCTCCATCAACTTGATGAATGACTTGATTGCTAAGATAACATCTTGTAAAATTCATTGTGTTCAATTTTAGTTGTGGTCATTTTCTATTTTGACTTGGTACCTCACCTTATTTAAGCCACCGAATCCCTGTCCTTTTCTCTCTCTCGGGCATCATTTGATTGGGTGATTAGATTTTTTTATCATGGTATCAAATAGTATGTCTGTGCTTATCGTTGAACTGTGATTAGATTACAAGCATAGCTGCATATCTGATAGTAAACATTTTGGCTGAAATGTAAATGCAGTTTGTCTTCATATTCTTAGTCACTGCCAGTTAATATCCAACTTTGAGATAGCACTATTCTAAATTAGGTGCCATTCCTCATGCCTGTGTCCACATATTATACATGATATCTGTTGGTTCCAATGATGCCAATGTTGATCTTTTTGCATGTTTTTTATAGTTTGCTCATTTCTGAAAGATAGTTGATCTTCTCAATGAGATATCTTCCTCCGATTTTTATTTTTTATGACCAGTCAGTGAAGTCTGTCTTTTTTTCCTTGCTTCGGCAGGTTGCTTCAGGATGCAGGCCTGAATGATATAAGTATGACTCAATTAACTTGGTAAGAGTCCAATTCCCAGCAGTCATTTTTCTGAGGTGGCTGCTGGGATGCACGTCAACATGCTTATCTATTCTTTTTTTCCCTTCAATTTTTCAGGACAAATATAGTTTTAATATTCTTGTGATAGATTTGTTCCAATTATTGATTTTATCTTACTAATCTTTCACCGTATGCATTGTAGAAAATATATATATATTATATATATATATATATATATAGTTGAGATTGCTTCTTTTCACTAAAATCACAGCAAACTTGTATAAATTTTTAAATATATCAAGTTTGAAATTAGATAGGATTCTTTCTTTCTTATGCAAAAAGAGTGAGAAGATGCCATTGGGAAAAAGAATCCTAGGGGGAAGAAAATGAAACAAGGATAACCTCGTTTAAGTTGGAGACAAAATAAAAAGATTGATTAATTTACTACAATGTAAACATGATGTTATTTTCAAAAAAATAGAGGAAAAAAAGAAAAGACCATAGGCATGATGTAGCCCTAATGCTTTGAAACATGCAGGGGACTTGTGAATGACACCTACAAGATGGACCTTGTTCTCATACATGCTCCACATCTGATTGCTTTAGCTTGCATTTACATTGCTAGCGTACTCAGGGAGAAAGATACCACTGCATGGTTCGAAGAGCTTCGTATTGATATGAATGCGGTAGATTTTCCGAGCTAAATCTTATTTTTGTCATGGTTTGTCTGTTACCTCTCATTCCAATTAAATCTAAAGTAAAACAATGAACTGGCAGCCTCTTTTGGAAGCCTCGTCATTACTCTCTATGCAGTGTGCAAGTCATTTAAAATCAGTCGTTAAAAAAACCCAATCATGGTATCAGGTTCTGTCTTCAGCATCCAATTTTCAATGTTAGATTGTTTAGTTGCCTAGAGAAAAACCGAGGGAAACTGGGAAAGGATGTGAAAAAGTGGAGCCCATTCTAGTTAAAATTATAGCAATACATGATCATATTTCAGGTTATATGTCTTGACTCTTAACTGCCAACCAATATTTTGAACTTCTAGGTGATTTGCCTCGAATTCAGAGGCCGAATTGCTTGTCTTGGAGCATTTTCAAATAGTCTGTACCTTTTTTAAGCTCTAAAATTCAATATTATGCCCTTTTTTCTGGATTAGAAGAGTATCATGGTTAAATTTCAAAATAGCTTTAATATATAGTTTTTAGAATTATTTTTAGTTTTATTTTTCTCTTATTTCCTTGGCTATAAGGTGACAATGCAAAAACTGAGGGTAGAAATTGAATGTAGTTTTGGTTAGGTTTGAGTTTAAAGGAGTAAAGTACCTATCTAGGATTTCAGAATCTCTAGATCTTCTACTAAAATTCATCTGGTACAAGCGGCAAATAGATGATAGTGGCATGAAAATGGTCTGTTACCCCACTGCTAAATCCAGTGCCTCATTAGCACTACTCTTCACCATGTGACTTGCAGGTATGACCATGTATTTAACAAACCACATAAGTTTTCATTGAGGTCATTGTTATGGTTTGCAGCTTGAAAAAAGTAAAACCATTAATGATGTCCATGTTTTTTACAGGTAAAAAATATCTCTATGGAGATACTAGACTTCTATGAAAACCACAGAATGATTACAGACGAGAGAATCATTGCCGCTCTCAGCAAGCTAAATTTGAAGCCCTAAATAGTTTGGTAACTCTGCTTCCTGCAGGAAAAGAAGTAGATGATTCTACTCTGTGATATTGGAAAGCTTTCAACTTGTTTTTTAGCCAAGTGTAGGGGGGTTAGCTTGCTGCACTAATCAAAACCAAGGGGGAAGGAGTTGGATTACATTTTGTAGAGGAGACATGCTCCAATAGATCTCCACGGTGTTTGTAAGAGATGATTAATGTAACTAAGTTCACGTGAAAAAGTTTGTTTATCAATAAGTCTCTCTATGTAAACATGTGAATTGATTTTATGTGAATTGGTTACGTTTAAAGTTATACACTTTCAGATTGATGATACAAGTGATGGATTTGATTTATTATGAGGAATGTTATATATAGTCTAGGAATACGCAAGTGCCGTACAATCGTTTTCGTTTTGAAAAAGAGTGGAGTCTATTATTAAAAAATTAATTTTTTTTATGTAGATCTCGTATTTATTCACTTTTTTTAAAGGAATTATGCGACGCTTGTGCACTTCAAATTACAAATATCATTTTTTTTTATATAACATGCATTTGTAATATGTTATGTATATACATGTATTATATAAGAAACGTGGTTTTTTCTTTGAAGCAGTGGGGTCAAAACTGGTTGAACATATTAGATGGAACGGTGTCTTGGAATGCCTTTTTTCATAATCATGTTTTAAATAAAGGTTATTTTTATAAAATAACTTATAAAAATTATTACTACTTAATGAGAAAATCTTATAATCGGGGTTAGTTCATTATATCCCAAATAATAGCTCCTAATATATGAGTGACACGTAGATATTTTAGATTAGTCCTCATGTAGCCGCACATAGAGGAATCGAATTTCTCAAATCGATTCACCCCCCTCACACGGAAATAAATCTTTTCCAGAGCATCTCTTCTCCAGATCAACGCACTGCCTTCTCCATTACAAGCCTCTTCTCCAGAGCATCTTCTTCTCAGTGAGCTTGAACCCCCGCACAGCCTTCTCTAGAGCAAAGCCTCCCTCTCTGCGCAGGATCAACTTCCTTCTCTACTTGTTTGAGTGCAAGTGTATTTTATGCCCAAAATTGTCGCAAGTGTATTTTATGCCCAAGATCGTCTACTGCTTGTCTGAGTGCTAAGTCTTAGCCTGACATTTTCACTTTAATTGCATTCTCTATCAAAGATATAAAATAAATAATAAAATTTATCTTTTTTTATCAGTTTAAACTTTTGAAATAAATGATGATTTCACAGCCTGACATTTTATCAAATAGGTGAGGAAAATAAAAATGTATAGAATTTAACCACAAAATGTTCGGTTAACAGAATGAATTGGGCTTTAAAAAAAAATCGGCTTGCACTCCTCACAAAAATATTGAATGTGTTTTGTTAAAGAGTCAATGTTCAAATTCAATTCATTTATTTTGTAAATTCCACTTTACAATCAATTCACTTGTTTAATAAAAGAGAAATACTCTAGTTATAAAGTGATTATACAAAAATAATCTCACAAACTGATGTGTCTTGATGTGGTCTATCAGATTGTAAAGTTAATAATTGTTTAGTTCATAAACGTAGAAATGATCAGAGGATTTGCAAGATTTTCAAAACTAAAGGGTCTGAGTGGGAAAGATAAAAGAATACCTGATGAAAACCCAGGCAAAGGTTTTCTGAATGGGGCTCAAATCGATTTCTGGTAGGGAAAGATGTGTTTCATCATCTAGCGTAATGAGTCTATTATAATTTCGATGGAACTACTGATGTGGCAGAGGGTTATTGGAGAGCTGCTAATACCTCAATGTCGGATCAATCGCTGCAAAGCGGTTTTGATTCTAAATATCAACCATAAACTTAATTGGGCCCAGGGTAGAATAACAAAAAAGTCAATAGGCAGTGACAAATGCTCTCTGTGCCGATAAGACTTTCTTCCCTTCTAAAAAATGTAAATCATATTTAACAAAATTGGGCTTTAAAGGATTTGAAAACAGGGATTCAGATGTTTTATTCGAACTCTACAGTATATAGAGGACAAAATGTAAATAGATTATAGGAAGATTTTATAATATTGAAATAGAAACTTTAAACATCATCCAAAGAGCAATTATCCCGATCATTTTTTTTCATCCAAATACATCATAACAACAAAATGATCAAAATACCAAAAAATCTCCATATCCCTGATAAATATAATGCCACGTGACCTTTTTCTAATTACTTTTTTGGTAAGTTTGGCATGCCTTGGTCCTTTTAACTCTATATTTAGACACAAAACAAGGCTAGACCCAATAGTATTATCATTTCTATTAAAATTATGTCCACACTTCAATCACCTTCTTCTACTAATGTTCTTGAGCACCTGGAAGAAGATGGACCAAGTTAAGAATGCAAAGACATCGACATACCTTCCCTGCCAACAGATAAAAGCCATCTCAGTGAGTACCATGGATTCTGGATCCCAACTTGGTCTATGTCAGGAGTTATAGCATTCCAAAAACACTTTCAAGCTCGCGACACCAATATCCTATTGGTGACCCCTCCCAAAGCTGGTACTACTTGGTTAAAGGCCATCTTGTTCGCCTTAGTGAACCGGATGGGTTATTCAGACCTTCAAGAACATCCTTTGCTCTATGCTCTTGTGCCCATACCAGATTCACATATCTACAATAAAAAAGAGGTTCCAGATCTCGACTCTTTTGCATCTCCAAGACTCTTTTCAACTCATTTACCTTATGCTTTGCTACCAACATCTGTGAAGGACTCAGCATGTAAGATTGTGTATGTATGTAGGAACCCTAAAGATAATTTTGTGTCACTTTGGCAATTCATGAATAGGGTTCATTCAGCCACCGACTCACTTGAAGAATATGTCGATAAGTTCTATAGGGGAGTGAGTCTATATGGTCCCTATTGGGATCATGTTTTGAGCTGTTCTGAAGGAAAGTATAGTAAAACCAGCTCAAAAGATACTTTTCTTGAAGTATGAGGAAATGAAAGAGCAACCCACCATCCATTTGAAGAGGATAGCTGAGTTCTTGGGGTGTCCATTTTCTCCAGAAGAAGAAGCAAAATGTACAGTGAATGATATTTCAAAGTTGTGTAGTTTTAATAACAAGAACAACTTGGATGTGAATACAACAGAAGGTGGCGTATCCAAGATCATCACACGATACTATTTAGCAAAGGCATAGACAACTCGGCATTTTTTTGCTGAGGCAATAGTGGGGGATCGGGTGAATTACTTAACACCTCAGACAGCAGAGAGATTAGACCATATTATTGAAGAAAAATCTCATGACACTGGATTGAAATTTTAAGTCTTTTAAGTTACATTATCGTTATCATCAATTCCTATTATGTATTAAATGTATTGATGTTTTTTAATTAGCAGACATTTCGTCAGCAAAGTAATTAAAATAAAGTATATCCTACATGAATCTCTGTACCGATGCTGTTTTCTGTATAAATATGACGGTTGGTTATAAAAAAAATGAGTTTGCTGTATAAGTATTGTCAACAGTTATATATGTTGAGATTTGTTTGGAGATTAAAATAAAGTTGTACTAATATTATTGTCAATTAAAAGATGGAAAGTCCAAACGATATTGTTATCTACAGTACATGATCAGAAGAGCTCTTTAGGCCTCATTTGTTTTCACAACTCCTCTCAACTCATCTCATTTAATTATTACAACTTTTCTAAATTCCTGCACAAAATAAAATAAACAGTTCAACTTTTTCAAATCCTAAAATACAAATAATATTAAAAATATATGTTCTAATAATATTTTATTTAACTTTTAACTTTAATCTCAACTCATTTCATCTCATCTGCGAAAACAAATGAGGCCTTAATTTTTTTTAGTATATCCAAAGATGCTACTTATTAAAAAAAAGTATATCCTATGATGCTTGTCATATCAAGTGCTCGTTCAAAACACACTTGTAGTCCGATCATGCTATTCAACTGCAAAACTATAAAGCATATCCTACATGAATCTCTGTACCGATGCTGTTTTCATTTAATTTGTTTCTCAGCGAATACAAGTTTCTTTCAATCTTTCTATTCTAACCAGACCCTTTTTCGAGAAAATGAAAAAAGTTTATATTTAATTCAACAGGTTTACTGGGTTAGGACTTCAAGTTGCATCACCATAATCGCTGCTACATACCATGTGAACGTCTTTATAATTGTGTCTGTGTGATGAAATATCGTGAGCAGAGTAAATGCAATGCCTTGCATTACTGTCCACGTGCACGTTGGCATGCGCTTGGTTGTAATAATATTGCCAATCTATGTGTTGACATCCAATCAGTAAAGCCCCCAATTAAAAGCCCATGCTAGCTTTAGAATGGGAGAAGGATGACTTGTACTATTTTAACACAGGATACAAGAATTCAACTTTGCATGGCACTACAAGATGCATTTTGCAGTTAAAACGAAAATAGAAAAATAGATGTCATAATGGTTGAAGGTTAATCATACCAACTCAATCAAAATTTGATTCCGCTTCTATTGTTGGCAGCAAGACCTCAATGGATTTTGCATAGTGGTGAAACTGCAACCAGCCATACAGCATTGGACCATTTTCAGTTCAACAATTATGGAAGTCACAGTTACCAAATCAACTGACTTGGAAAAAGCAAAACAAGCAAGAATATAAGTTTTGTTTCTCAAATTCCTCATTGAGAATGAAAAAATGGGTGACAGAGCTTGATCTAGTTATATTTAAGATGCTCAAACACACAGACATTTGGAAATCCTAGGCTCTACTTGGTTAACTTTTATTGTTTTGATATTCAAAAAGCTATTGTTTTCTAGACTTTTGCTGTTTATTATAAAGTAAGGCCTCGTTTGTATGTTAAGATGAGATGAAAAATATGTGAATATTGAAATGATTTGTGAATAGTAGTGAAATAATTTGATTTAAGATATTTTATGGAATTTTGGGAAAGGAGAGCGAAAAAATTGAATAAAAATATTAAAGTTAAAATATTGTTAGAATATAATTTTTTTAATATTATTTTTGTTTTGAGATTTGAAAAAGTTGAATTATTTTTTGTGTTCTGTTTGGAAGTTTGGAAAAATTATAATGATTTGGTAATGATTAGATGAAAAAGTTGATGATTTGAAATTAAAAAGTGTGTTTGCATAATATTTGGATGTTGAGATGAGATCTCAACATCCAAACCGGGCCTAGAGAAGCATTTTGTCAGGAATGCCTTTGAAAAGTTCCTATTAATAGTCAAAAATTAAAAACAAAGCCTTCCGTAGTAAGTTGAAACCTAGCATGTTTCTTTTATGAATTCGATTTAGTAAATTCCCCAGAATTCATAAAATTCCAATTATTCCTTTGAAGGACTTCAACTCCTTGGAAAGGATTAGGACACTGTCTATAGGATTTGGATTCCCTAGTGTTATTGACCGAACTATGGGGCCTAGAATGGGATAGAGATAAACACATGAAGTAAACCCCATAGCATTTATGAGCATGTAATGCTGCCCAAGAAATTCACTCGGGCAGCTATAAATACTTTAGGGTCTACATGTTTATATCTCTCACTCACTCCAGGCCATACAGTTCCCAAACTTGGGATCTAAATCATGTTTATATGGAAGGGTACAGAGCAAGTTTCAATTTCATAAGAGACAGAAATACACACAGAGAAGGGAATCTAATAAAGTGCACCTCTTTCACAATCTCCTCAGATTTTTTAATTAACTCCTGCAATTTAGCTGCTCCAGATTCTTTTACTGAATTAGCCCTTGAATTTATAGCATCCACCTATAAATTACAGCATAGAAGAAACTGAAATATTTGACAGCTTCATATGAAATGGCTTAGTCCACGATTAAAAGGACATGCAAATTACCTCAAAAACCACAGCTTCAACATTCCTTTGTCTAGCTTCTAGATCACGTCTCCTAGATTCCACCTCCAACTTAGTATTATTGAACTCTTTGGTAGCCTCCTCGCATTTTAGATCTCTTTCCTTCTCCAACTGCTTTCTTAATTCATCCAACTGTTCAACTGGGGATGAAGAAGAAAGGTTAAGCTCATGAATGCTACTTCAGGAAACAACGTATGAGAATGTATCCGAAATAGGAAATTACCTTTGCCTTGTCGTTCCACCAATTTAGCCTCAAGTGACTTATCCAGCATTCCCTCATCACTCAGTTTAGCCTTTAAAGCCTTGAAGTCCTTTTCAATGGATTTGGCTGAGTTTACCTATTAAAGGTGCCGATGTTATCAAAAGCCTGATCAAGAACAAATTCAAGTATCATTCTATCTTAAGCATAGAAGAGCTTGGAACTTTTTTCTATTAATGGACATCAAGAATTCATTCAAATCACAGAAATGCCTTTCCCATGGCCAACAAAGAACCTGTCAGCTGTTACTACTCGGCTGCAAAGCACATCTAGCTCCATCATATGCTCACCTGTTCTTGTATTGCTTGCATCTGGGTAAAGTGTTTGAACATTTTCTTGAACACCTGCGAAAAAGCACACAAAGAAATCATGAATTACCCTCTATTTTTAAGCTCGTATATTGTGTTTTTCTTCGTGCGTGCAGGCATGCGTGTTTACCTATATATATACACACACACACACACACACACACACACACATATATATATATATATTTGTTTGCATGTTTACCATTATGGATTCTGCTAAGTCTTGGATTAATTGGCCCCATAAATCAGAGCAGTAATACCACTGAAGGGACTAATTTCTACATTTTAGCTATTACCAATAAATGTCCGTTGTTATGTTTTCCTAGGAGTAATAGATCAGATAATTTGGCCACAAGTACAGCAAACTAACTCTGAGTTTAGCAAAACTTTGCAAAGAAATTAACATCCATATGAATGGTATAATTTTGGAAAGACAATATAACTGTAACTAATTGAAAATTCTGAGGAATATATATATGTGCAGGCATCTTTGTCCAGTGCAGGAAATTTCAAGCTCCCATGAATGACTGGACTCAAGTAGCACAAGTTTGAATTGACTTATAATTCATATATGACGAAGGAGACACAACATATCCACATAAAACATGCAATTAATAGAAGTTAACATCAGATTAGTAAAAGCCTTTTCCTCAGTGAAGGCATTAAATTTCTGAAGCTTTTCTGGAATAGATCAGACAAGCATTCTAAGTCCATGAACATATTTTAGGAATTACAGCAAATTTGTGTAAGCCTTCTTAAAATGTTAAAAGGCAAGAGTTCATTTACAAATGGGTTCATGAAATAAACCAGTAGGCAAACCAATGAGAATAAAAAACTAACATAGTCGTTGATGGAAGTATACCTTTGTATAAAGCTCAACAATGGCATTCTTATCCTGATAAGATTGTATTGCTATTTTTTCAGCGTTCTTTGCCACCTCCCGAGCTGATTTCTTCTCCTCTAAAGCCCTCTTTAGGCAAAGATGTGAAGAAGTTACTAACATGTTGATAAGAAGTGCAGAGAGAAAAATCTTTATGCGTGAAATATAGAAACAAACACACCAAACAGAAAGAGAAAAACATTATGTCCTTGATAGTCCAAACCGTTTAAATTCTTTAAACTACAAGTAACAAAAAAGAATCAAAATACATCATTGAAAAGCCCATCAAACGAGAATAATATCATAGAGCACTCTATTTAAAAAATACGACATGAGATCTAGGATCATATATAGCATCCAACTTCCAACATGAATTTGTAAGTAAAACATGGGCTTGATATTCCCACAAAAGTTGTAAGATGTTTAACCCTTCATGCACAAAACTCCATATTTTTTTATAGGTAAAATAACATTTTATTGATAGAAGTAAACAGACACTGCCCAAGTATACAGGAGGTATACAAAGAGAACACCTAGTTGCAAGTTATAGACTAGAAGTAGATACAAGATCGTGAAAACTAGCCCAGTTGAGAACATCATATTCGCAGACATGTATATACTAATGCTGATAAAATAAAGTGTGGGTAATGGAGCTTTGCTACACATCATTCTCACACACCACCCTTATTTTTTATTTTTGAAATTTTTTTTTATTATTTTTTTTAGTTTTATTATTCCTATTACATTGTGCTTGATAAAGTTTTTACTTATCAAAAAAAAAATTCCTAAATTAATTGAGTTATTCTACTCATCATCCATATATCACACATTTGGTAAGAGAAAAAAATATTATGTGTAATGTGTGGTGTGAGGATGATGAGTAGAATTGTTCTTCCCAAAAACCTCCACATTCCACTTCTTCATGTCTTGTTTTAAAGCTTTGAGTTTTCCAACCAAAACAAAACTCGGAGTACCAGAAAAATGGTACGAAGACCACCAACTCCTTACACTATCCACAAAGCCATCATCCTCCAGCCCCATATTTTCAAATTTGAAGTACCGACGCCCTCCATTAATGCCCCCACAGTCCAAAATAATAGGACAATGATCCGAACATAACCTCAGAAGCCTCTTCTGACATAAATCAGGAAAATGTGCTTCCCAAGAAGAAGACACCAAAAATATGTCCAGCCTAGACCAAGCCCTCCCATTAGACCACGTAAAATCCCCACCCACCATAATCCACAAATTGAAAAATATATGATATTTTTTTTTATAAGTTAAAATTCTGACTAAAAACATATTCTGTTCTTCATGCTGCAATGAGGTCAAAATTCTGATTCAAAACATAAACTAGGCCTTTTTGTTTGTGCCTCGCACATGTATCGAATAACTTTATTAAATTATATGGCTCAAAAATCTCAATATGAGCATAAATGTTAAATGTTAGCAACTCCTCTATGATATGCAATATCTTACTTCATGAGATAAAAGGCTATACCTGTAACTTTTCAGGAGATTGTACAATTTTCGAACGTAAGTTTGCATTTTCTTGAACACTTTGCACTAGAACAAACTCGGCATTGGAAATCTGGAAGAAACGGAAAAATTTGTATCAATGGTAACAATAGCAGGTAAAAAATAAGAATTCATAATTGAATAGCCAATCTACATGATGGGCTTAACATATAAACTTTCTTTTCAAAAACAGCATCATGACCTTAACTATTAAAGCCAACTCCATGACAACAAAGGAGAACGCTTTAAATATACTGTGTATTTACTAGGACAAACTCAGACCTAGAAAAATCTGGGAAGACGTGAACAAACTCGTGAAAGCAAAAGCAAGAACAGTAATGGTTCAAAATAATTAACCTACCGCATTAGCACAAACAATCTAACAACAAGAAAATAATTATTAACTCTGGGAAAGATATAATTGTGGTTGAAGCAGATAAGATACAAACACTTCCCAAAAAATAAGTAACCCAATTGAATGGAGAAAAACTTCACCAATTACTGCTAGTGCAGGATGTAGATACCTTACTACATATGTATCATAAATATATATGCTTGCCAATATCATTATGCAGATATAACCAATCAAAAACTAAGAGTCTTTCCAATTGATTTGTCATAAAACAAAGAAATGCTGAAATTGTTTCTTTGAGATTAACTGTTAAAAAGAACGATACTACCAAATTTATCATTTAATCAAACAGCAAACAATTACCTCAGCTGACCTAGCAGACCCAAAATTTCTAAATTATTCTCAAGCAATTTATTTTTTTTATCAGTAAATAATAATTTTATTAATAAGAACTAGGCATAGCCCAATTGATTTTAACCAATATATCTGCTCATTTTCAATAAACTGACCTTCTCGTCCATTTCTCCAGTCTTCTCCTTCAGCTTGCGAAAAGAAGCTCTCAATGACATCTGGTGATTGTTAAGTCCTGCAATGGTTTGACGCAATTCTTTAACTTTTGCATCTACCTCCTGAACAAGGGGCAACTCCCTCTCTCTTGCTTCATTGTAGTCCTCAATCTCTGCATTCAACTGCAATGCAAACATTTAGCATAAGTGGAAGCTTATCTTAAAACATTTATTCATGTGTATCTATTAGAGAACCTGAGATATCTTAGCCTCCCACTCTCTTTGCTGCTCCTCCAGAAGGTTCACTTCATCCACAATTGGACGTAAAAAATCTAGTTTTGCCCGTCTAAGAATGAAAACAAAGTATGTATAAAAAAAAAAGATTGAAAACAAAGGACTGAGTATTTTACAAATAAATAATTAAACTTCATTAAACTGCACAAAAGGCACATCCAGATACACAGCGTGTATGCAAGCAAGTCACATATCTAGAAGTTGAGAAGGTTACAAAAAACAGGAAAAGTTAAACCAATAGAGTCTCAAGAGGAAGAGAGCATTAAAAGATAAAATTTTGAGCTTCTCAAACGTTCATGATACTCAGTTCATGTTTGTTCCCTTCCCTCCAAATACACTATACCAAGCAAGTAGGAACCATCTTTCACACTGCTATAATATGTGGGCTTCCTCCTAATCCTCTCCAAGAATAAAAAAAGGTTGACTACTCTTCTAGGAAAGACCCAAGCCAAAGGAACCCGTCTGAAGAAGTCACTCCACAAGCACTAGATATCTCGCAATGGAGTGAACCATGCTAAAATAGAAGAAAGATGCTTCAGAACAAACTCCATTGAGATATAGTTCATTTGTAAAAGCAAACTACGTTTTCATACTTAAAAGGCAGCAAAATTCATCTCCTAAACGTTCAAAAAGCAGAATATTTTTAATTTGCTCGTAGACTTCCCTATCTAAATGTGCATTCTCAAATCTAGAGTAACTGATAAACAATCATATCTTTTTAAAAGAAAATTGGCATTAACCACAGTTTCTTAATGCCAATGTGCCAATCCTCACTGTATTCGTCTAAACCTCAACAATAATCAAGAATCATCTCTACAACATTTCACAGTTTATTATGCGAGACAAACTCAGTCAAAGAACTCACAATCTTTTCTTGTGTAGGTGATCAATAACTAGGTTCCTCATAAAAGCTGAAAAACTTCAAGAACAAAAAACTTACCTGTGAAGACCAAAATTGAGAATTGCGCTGAGGAAAAATTCAGTCCTGTCGGTATCCGGTCTTATCAGGTCTTTGAGGGTAAATCTCTTGGGGCAATCTGTCGAGGCCAGCACCTCCTTTATCCTGTTGTACAGCTTCATGATCCGAGCAGATTCAACATGGAAGTCCGGGTTCTCAAGCTGCTCGAGCGCTGCGAACTCCAATTGCCCATGATCTTCCCTGCCGAAATCAGAAACCCCATGAAGGAAAGAGAAATGATATTTGCAGTCCTAGGATGTGCAATTCCGTGCACTCCTTTGAAAAAATAGGTAAATTTGGAACTCCAAACTCACAAGAAAAAATTATTCTTTTAATGGAGGACCCCACTTTTTTCAAATGGAATACGCAGAAATTGCACACCGTATAACTGTATCTAGCTACTCTTAAGGAAAAGAGCTTAGAGCTCAAAAAACAATGTTTGAAATCCAATTTCGCCAGGAAAAAACTAGAAACTCTAATTTTCAAAGATTCCCTTTCAGTTCTCAGAAGCTAAAGTAAGAAGATATATTTTTATTCTATCTGCAATTTAGGATTATTTTCCCTAATTCAGGAAGATTAGAGAACAATGAAACAGAAATATATATAAAAATAAAAAGGCTACATCAAATCATTTTTTTTTCCACATTCCCACTTTGCCGGGACTTCAATTTTCACTTACATGAACAGTAAAAAATCTAAGTCTAAATTTCGGTTCATTTTCTCTGGCATTTTCACAGCAACCAAACTGACCATTAGGACCCAATTCCCATCTCCACACCACCGCCAATTCACGAAAATGTTTACAGAAAAAAAAAATACTGAGTATAAGCTAATCAAACAAGTACAGAACTTATAAAAAACATCAAACGAGTACAGAATAAATCTTCTGTGACATCTTGCAATTATCTAAAAATATGCTTAAAAAACCAAACTCAAATAGTTGCGGTTTGAGCGGAAGAGAAGCGATGGGGGAAAGGGAGGAAATTACTCATGGAGAGCGTCGATGTGGAAGAGGAGACGAGTGTAGAGCTCGGAGATGAAATCCGGGTTGGGGTTAAAGAGATCGTGCTCGGATATGTTGGCGATCTGGGACTCCGACAAGATTGCCACTATCTCACCGCGCGACATGATTGGGTACTCGAACTTCGACATCTGTTAGGGGGGCGGCGGAGTGTTAAGACCCTTTGTAACTTCTCCTTGTATCTTACTGTAATGCAGTGGCCTCCGTAGAACAAGAAGGATGCTGAAATGCACTAAGAACAGAATGCACTACAGTTGTTTGATAAAATGGAAATGAGACCATCAGGATGGTGAAAGGGCTGAATTCATTCATGAAAATACGTTGGAACTATTCGAGGTAGTCCCTTCCTCCACTACAAACGTACTACTATGAAAATGGCCTTACAATCCGAATGTCTCCCTTGCACAGGTCCTCCCTTGCCCATAACACCGAATTTGTAACAAACTCTCTCCTGGTAAGGTTACAGTGACCCACCTGGTATGACGGACAACATGCACCGTTTTAGTTTGTGCCAACCAAAATGTTGCGTATGGCTTAAAGATAACAGTCAAAAGGAACCTACTAATTCGAACACACCATTTTGGATTGTGAATGCCAAAACGGTGTGTTTTACAACTGAAACTTAAAATTGAAATATAAAACTGAAACATAAATTCTAATAACGAAACGCATTGTTTTGGCTTATACATGCCAAAACGCTGCGTCTGAGTCTCTCTTCACGACGTCGTCCCACTTGATTCACTTCACTTCAACTTACTTCGTAGCACTTCACTTCACTTTTGCCCATGTTGTCTTCCAGTTAACCCTAAGCTCATTCTCTTCACTCGGCATCATAACAATCTCTCATTTCTTCACAGCACCTTGCCCACAAGGTGTGGGTAGAGCTGTTGAAGCTTCCACAACTTCTCCCATGAGTTTTCTTCATTCCCCAAACCCCTCCATTTCACCAAAATTTCTGTTGTGACCCGATTTCCTTCTCTTTTCATGCGTCGGTCCACCAATGACTCGGGCTCGGGAATAACTTCTCCTTGTGAATCGATGGGTGGCAGGGTGGCTAGCGACTGAACCGAACTTCCCACTTTCCTCTTGAGCCACGACACGTGGAAAGTGGGGTCAATCTGGGAAGATGGTGGTATTTTCAGGCGGTAAGCTACTTGTCCAATTTTTTTCTCCACTTGAAATGGCCCGAAATACAGAGAGGCGAGTTTCATATTTCGGCGATGCGCAATGGATTTCTGTCGGAATGGCTACAACCTCAGGTATACCCAATCTCCCTCCTCAAATATTCTTTCTGTTCTATGCTTGTCAGCCTGTACTTTCATACGATTTTTTGCCCCTTCCAAGTTTTCCTTCAATATTTTGATAATTTGGTCCCTGCTATGTAACGTTTGGTCTACTGCTTGGTTTGCTGAAGTCCTTGGTATATAAGATAGCAATAGTGGTAGTGGGTAGCCGTATAGGGCTTGGACGGGTGTCAACTTAGTGGCCGTGTGGTAAGAAGTATTGTACCACCACTCAGCAAATGGTAGCCACTAAGACCATTTCTGAGGTTTAGTTCCCGCATAACATCTTAGGTAACCCTCTAGACATTTGTTGAGAGCCTCAGTTTGCCCATTTGATTGTGGGTGATAGGCGGAACTGAGGTTGAGTGCTGAGCCCTGTAAGGAGAAAAAAGACTGCCAAAACGAACTCACAAATATTGGGTCTCTATCTGTCACGATGGTGCGGGGTAGGCCGTGTAATTTGAACACCTGATTCATAAATAAACTGGCTACTACAGTTGTTGTATAGGGGTGGACTAAGGGTATGAAATGCCCAAACTTTGTAAACCTATCAACAACCACTAGGATTACATTAAACCCACTGGACATGGGAAGCCCTTCTATGAAGTTCATAGAAATGTCTGTCCAAGCTTGCTGGGGTACGGGTAAGGGCTGCAACAACCCTGCAGGTGGTGGTGTTTCACACTTCACTACTTGGAAGGTCACACATTCCTTCACCATTTTTTTTATGTCTTTCTTCATCCCCTTCCAGTAGAAATTATGTTTAGCCCTTTGGTAGGTCTTTAGATAACCCGAGTGGCCCCCCATAGGATTATCATGTATGTACTGCAATACTTTTCCCTTAAAAGAAGATTCCCCTGCAATGACAATTCTCCCTTTTTTTAACAACAAACCCTGCTATAACTGATATTTTTTTACTGTAACAGTACCATCCCTTAGCTGTTTTAGGATTTCCTTCAACTCCACTGACTCCTCATAGCTCGCCTTAAGTTCCTCTACCCATTCGGGTGTTGGAAATGTGATCATTGCTAAGGCCCCACCCTCTAAGTCATGTTCTTCCTCTTTTCTCGATAATGCATCTGCCACCACATTTTCTTTTCCTTGCTTATAGGTAATAACAAAGTCATACCCCATTAGTTTGCTCACCCACTTTTGCTGAGTTACAGTTCCCACATGTTGCTCCAGCAAAAATTTCAAGGCCTGTTGGTCCGTTTTAATCACAAAAAACTAACCTAAGAGATAAGATCTCCATTTCCTTATTGTCGTTACCAAGGCAATGAGCTCTTTCTCATAAGTGGAGAGAATGAGTTCCTTACCCTTTAAGGCCTTGCTCATAAATGCAAGTGGCTGCCCAGCTTGCATTAAAACTGCCCTCATTCCTCTTCCGCTTGCATCGCACTTAATTGTAAAGGTTTGAGTGAAGTCCGGTAACCTCAATACCGGTGGCTGAGTTATAGCCAATTTCAGCTCCTTAAAAGCTTCGGAAGTAGCCTCATTCCATACAAAAGCATGCTTTTTAAGTAAATCTGTTAAAGGTGCAGCAATTGTCCCATAAACTTTTTATAAATTTACGGTAGTAACCCGTCAATCCCAAAAATCCTCATAAGGATTTTACATTAACTGGTACAGGCCAATCCAGCATAGCAGCCACCTTCCGTGGGTCAGCCATTACACCCTTGTCATTGATGATGTGCCCCAAGTAATCCACTTCATTGACCCCAAATTGACACTTTGACAACTAAGCATATAACTGATTTTTTTTAGTACCTCCAGCACCACACGCAAATGCATCAAGTGATCTGTCTAACAGCTGTTGTACACTAAAATATCGTAAAAAAAAAAACTAATACAAACTTTTGCAAATAGGGTCGAAACACCTCATTCATCAGCCCTTGAAAAGTTGATGAGGCATTAGTCAAACCAAAGGGCATAACGAGAAACTCATAGTGCCCCTCATGAGTTCTAAATGCTTTTTTGCGACATCCTCGGGTACCACCCTGATTTGGTGGTAACTGGACCTCAAATCCAGCTTAGAAAAAACCACCGACCCATGCAACTCATCCAAGAGCTCATCAATAACGGGAATAGGAAACTTATCATTTATGGTCTCTTGGTTAAGTGCGCGATAATCCACGCACATACGCCAACTCTCATCCGCCTTGTGGACCAAAAGCACTGGGGAAGAGAAAGGACTTGAGCTAGGCCTTATCACTCCAATCTCTAGTAATTCAGCCACTATCTTTTCAATTTCAGACTTTTGGTAGTGAGGGTAATGGTAAGGTTTAGCGGTTATGGGTTGAGTTCCCTTCTTTAAGGGGTATTCTATGGTCTTAGGGTCTTGAGGGTGGTAACCCCTTCGGAATCTCAAACACTTGTGCAAACTGTGATATCAGCTGTTGCACCTTATCTCTTCCACCCGAGGTCCTCAACACATTGGTTTCACTAACAAGCTGCAAAAATAACCCCTTCCCCCTTTGCATGGATGTAAGCATTGACTTTTCCCCCTTAGCAAGGGTCAAACCTTCCAACTTCAATCCCAACAACTCAACATTCTTCCCCCGATACAGAAATTTCATGGACAACTCATGAAAATTCCAAGCAATCGTTCCAAGTGTCTCCAACCAATCCACCCCAAGAACGACATCACAACCTCCAAGAGGTAGAACATAAAAGGAGGGATAAAATGATATATCTTGCACCTTGATTTTAGCGTTGCTGCAATAACCTAAGCCTTACACAATATGTTCGTTAGCCACTTTGATAGCAAGTCTCTTTACCTCATCAACCACCAGCTTGGCTGTTTGAGCAATAGAGGGGTCCACGAAACTATGTTGACCTGGAGTCAACCAAAAGGACCACTTGTATACTCCCCATCCACCCCATGAGTCGCATAGTCTTAGAGCTAGGAGTCCCCGTAATTGCATTTAAGGAGATCTCGGGTTCAACCGCAACCCCTTTCTGTGTTGAATCTCCTTCACTAAGTACTTCAGCAACCATAGCAATCTCCTCTTCACCTTCCTCCGTCGCCTCCAAATCTCCAACTCCTTGTAAAAGGTAAACCTTAACCTTTTTGCAATTGTGGTTAGGGTTCCCTTTTTCATCGCAATGATAGCATAGCCCTTTCTTATGCTTCTCATCCCACTCCGTGGAGAGAACCTTTTTGACAGAAGGGCTGTATTTCAGGTTGTTACTCACTGTACCACCGCCATTGCCATAAGAAGTATAGTTGTTACTCTAACCAAACTGCCCCTTCTCTCCCAAGAACTTCATTGGTTTCTCAGCACTAATAAGATACTCTCCTTGAATTCGTGCTAATCCAAAGGCTGTCGTTAAGTTGTGTGGGTTGAACATGCGGAGAGATAACCGTATTTCATCCTTTAAGCCACCTAGAAAACAACTCAATTTATGGTGTTCGGAAAGACCCCTTACTCGAATTGATAGCGCCTCAAAGCTGGCCTTATAAGTTGCCACCGTAGTGACTTGCTTTAACCTCGTTAAGGTCTCCATAGGATCGTCATACGCGGTTGGTCCAAAACGAACCAACATAGCCCGCACCAAAGTCTCCCAACTCACAAACTGGGTTGTGTCTAAGGCCTCTTGGTACCACACCAAGGCATCTCCCTCCATGTGATATGAGGCTAGCAATAGCTTTTGGGCAGGGGTGGTTTGATGGTATTCGAAGTATTAGGAAGCCTTAAAAATCCATGCTGATGGGTTTTCACCAGAAAAATGAGGAAAGTCTAAGTGGATACCTCTTATGTTTGGCCCCCTTTGTGGCCCATGCTCATTATCTTGCTGGTTTTGTAGGTCTCGCGCCATGTTCCCCTGGTGAGCCACCAAAGTTCGAACCATTTCAGTGAGCTAGTCCAGCCTCTCATCAATGGTGGTGAAATGTGTTTGGGTTTCTTGACGATTTTCCTCCAGGGCATCGAGCTGTTGCTGCATTTGTTTGGCTCAAGTAGCATCCGCCATTGTTGAAGCTTAATGGTTTCTGGTATGGCTATGAGTTGCTGGAATTTCTGGTCACTGGGATGGTATGGTTTCTGGATCACGGGCTAGCTGTGTGTATGGTTAGAATTTCTAGGAAATGGTTTGTATTGTGGGAATGTATGTAAATCTATTTGGCTGGTTTGATTTATCTTTGAATGAGGGAAGATGGCTATGGATGAGGGTGCGGAAGGTGACTATGGCAAGATCGGTGCTCCTATACCACTTGTTAAGACCCTTTGTAACTTCTCATTGTATCTTACTGTAATGCAGTGGCCTCCGTAGAACAAGAAGGATGCTGAAATGCACTAAGAACATAATGCACTACAATTGTTTGATAAAATGGAAATGAGACAATCAGGATGGTGAAAGGGCTGAATTCATTCATGAAAATACATTGGAACTATTTGAGGTAGTCCCTTCCTCCACTACAAACGTACTACTATGAAAATGGCCTTACAATCCGAATGTCTCCCTTGCCCATAACACCGAATTTGTAACAAACTCTCCTCAGGTAAGGCTACAGTGACTCACCTGGTATGACAGACAACACGCACCGTTTTGGTTTGTGCCAAACAAAACGCTGCGTATAGCTTAAAGATAATAGTTCATTACACCTGGAACACAAAAGGAACCTGCTAATTCGAATGCACCATTTTGGTTTGTGAATGCCAAAACAGTGTGTTTTACAATTGAAACATAAATTCTAATAACGGAACGCACCGTTTTGACTTATACATGCCAAAACGTTGCGTCTGAGTCTCTCTTCAAGACGTCGTCCCACTTGATTCACTTCACTTCAACTTACATCATAGCACTTCACTTCACTTCTACCCATGTTGTCTTCTAGTTAACCCTAAGCTCATTCTCTTCACTCGGCATCATAACACGGAGTGAAGGGGAAGCTTCGAACCCTATAACTGAGAACTGGTGTACTATTGAGAAGTGAAGTATCGAATCTGGAAGTGAGGTGCGCAGTGAATCAGGACTCTAAACAAAACGGTGCGTGGTGGAATAAAATGAAACGGTGCGTGCTGACCAACGAAGGCTGCTTCTAGTTCTACTGGGCTCTTCACGCGACGTAGCAAGCTGTTCAACACTGCGTTTCATAGTGATGAAACGCAGCGTTTTATCTGGGATGCAGGGACATGTCCCTGCTATCCTTTTTAGTAATTTCCTTTTTCTTACACCTGTTTGAGGTCAACTGTACATCAACCTACATTGTGGTTTCAATTTTTTTTATTTTTTATTTTTTTAACTCAAACACATCAAGTGTTGAGGCTGATTAAACAGTAGGCTGAACTAATTAATTTTTCATAAATAAGTAGCAATACGCAGACTACGAATATTTTAGGGGAGGATTACCTTAAGCCGCTGCTAACAACATCCTTTTAAATTGCTAAGCGAGGAAGAAGATCCGGTGGAGGCGGCAAAATGAACAGAGAACTACTTCGTCGACGCCTCGAATCCTTTAAGTACAGGTCCTCGACGCTCGACGAAGTCGTGGACCGTCTCCGTGCTAGCTACAAAGACTACAGTCGAATCAAGAAGCAACCTTTCACTACGTTTGTTCGAAAGACCTTGCAATCACTATCTCAGGAATCCCAATCGCGCTCACTGCAGCAAATGAACAAGAGGAAGAAGCGGCAGTTTAAGCCTCCCTCTCCTTCGACCCCAATCCGAGGCGAAGAAGAGTACGACGTTGAAGAAGAAGTGGAAGCCAGTCGAAGTACTTCTTGGATGAAGAAACGGAGGATAGTTGCCGATGATCGGTTGCAGCGAATGGAAGATTTACATGTTAGAAGGATGAGGAGTGGGAACAACCATCAAACGACGTCGTCTGATGATCCGTCGGAGGACGACTCGAGTTCAGATGATGAAGATGGGGCCGTGTCCACGTCGGAGGACGCGGTTTATGGAGAGAAGATGGAACCAGCACAGTTTGACGTGACGAAATCGAATTTGCTATCTGCCTATATGGAATTAAGCAGCACGGCAGCGAAGAAGCCGGAAACGACCGGGGTGGAGGAGAATGTGGAATTGGAGGTTGCTAGCAAAAGGGTCAATAAGATTGAGTTGGCGGACGGGGGTAGAGAAGGGGAAGGGAAGGTGGGGACAGAGTTGTCTAAAGGAAGGAATGGAGGAAGGAATGGTGGAATTGAGGTGGTGAAGGGAGAGGAGGGGCCGAGGTTTAGGGATTTGGGGGGGATGGAAATGGTGCTCAAGGAGTTGAAGATGGAGGTGATCGTGCCATTGTACCATCCCCAGTTGCCGCGGTGGCTGGGGGTACGGCCGATGGCTGGGATTTTGTTGCATGGTCCACCTGGCTGCGGGAAGACCAAGCTCGCTCATGCCATCGCCAATGAGACTGGGGTTCCGTTTTATAAGATTTCAGCTACGGAGGTCGTCTCGGGTGTCTCTGGTATGTGCCTCTTTTTGTCAAAATTCTTTCTTTTTGCTGCCTTTTTGAATTGTTGTTGTAAGTATTAATTAGAGTAGATTATAGTTAATGGAATTTTATCAGGTGCTTGAATTTTAGCATTGTTCGGAAATATCTACTTCAGAGTTCTGATTTTCTGGAATTTAGAATTGATTGAATATGTTACTACTGGTTTATTTGATTGGATCACTCCTGCTTCCCAAAAGGCTGATTGCTGTCAAATCTTCTGCTTTTTGGAATATTTTTTTAAATCTCTTCCTGCCTTTGGCTTAATCTTTTGGTGGGTTAGCTATTTTTTTTAGAAGTTAAAAACTCTATAAATCTCTCATTTGATGAATATTTCAGGTGCATCAGAAGAAAATATTCGGGATCTCTTTTCTAAAGCCTACAAGACTGCACCATCAATTGTATTTATTGATGAAATTGATGCAATTGCCTCTAAAAGGGAAAATCTACAACGAGAGATGGAGCGAAGAATAGTGACACAGTTGATGACTAGCATGGATGAATCTCATAGACTTGGACATCCGGCAGATGCTAATTCAAAATCAGAAAAATCTGAACAGAGACCTGGCTATGTTCTTGTGATTGGAGCAACCAATAGGCCTGATGCTGTTGATCCTGCTTTGAGGAGGCCTGGACGATTTGATCGTGAGATTGCACTAGGTGTTCCAGATGAAAATGCTAGGGCTGAAATTCTTTCTGTGCTTACACGCAATCTTAGACTGGAAGGTTCCTTTGATATTCTAAAAATAGCCAGGTTTACACCTGGTTTTGTTGGGGCTGATTTGACAGCCCTAGCTAATAAGGCGGGTAACCTTGCCATGAATAGAATTCTCGATGAAAGAAAGTCTCATCTTTCAGCAGAGTCTATAAATGAAGAATATAATGAAGACTGGTGGAGGCAACCGTGGTTGCCTGAAGAGATGGAAAAGCTTACCATCACAATGGCTGATTTTGAGGTGCTCTTGGCTTCTTTTTATTTCCTCTGTTTATAAACACACGCTCTCACACACTCTTTGATTTACGCACTTGCACACATTCCTAGGACAATTCGTACTTATCCCTGATTTTTAGTTGCTGCTTTCATTATCTATCCTGTCTCTTGCACACTAATTTAAGTGCAAAAGTTGAACATGTGGATGTAATAATAGAGATAATTTTGTATTGTTTTGTTTTGTTGTTGTTTTTTTCATTTTGCGATTTACATCCATTACCATGGTGTATTTCACCTTTTGGTGATCAAGATTGGTCCTTCTTGCTTTACTTATGTTGAATGCCTTTGAATTCTATAAAACATAATTGCAATTTTGCTGTTTTAGTTCTACGTGAAACAAGGGGTTGGGGTCAGGCTTGGTGTATTTTGGGTTGTTTTTCACGGGTTTTTTGGGTCATTGGGGTCAATGGGCAAGGTGTTTTCTTGTATACATCAGTGTACTTGGTTACTCCTTTTTGATATATATAATATTTTTACTTATAAAAAAAAATAAATAAATAAAATTTGGTGGTTTGTCCTTGTCACTGATTTTCTTAAATTATTTGGTGTTTTTTAGGATGCAATCGGAATGGTCCAACCCTCGTTAAGAAGAGAAGGATTCTCTGCCATTCCTTATGTAAAGTGGGACGATGTCGGTGGGCTTGATTCCTTAAGAAAGGAGTTCGATCGGTATATAGTTCGGCGTATAAGATTTCCAGAGGATTACGAGGTATTTATTATTTATATTTTCTCAATCAAATATTTATCTCTCTTTCTTTGTGTGTGTGCGGAAATGGACATCATTGAAATAATGATTACTATCTAATTTTGACTGTTGCATTTGAAGCAACATTAGCATTGTCATAAGCCCTGTAATGTTTTGGAGCTTCATATTTTGTACCCTTAAAGTGTTTTGTATCCTTAAAGTATTTTGTATCGTTAAAGTGTTACTTCTTGATGATCCCTTAAATTTGGGTCTCTTCTTAATTGGTTCGAGCCAAATGTCTGATCATGTCATGAATTTATCTCCTTCAGAGATTTGGGGTGGACTTAGAGACAGGGCTTTTGCTATACGGGCCTCCAGGTTGTGGCAAAACACTGATTGCCAAGGCTGTGGCTAATGAGGCAGGAGCCAATTTCATTCACATCAAGGTCATTCTCTTCGATTTTCCATTTCCCTTCTGTATATTTATGTTTTTTAATCTTTCTCTTATGATATTGTAGTTAAGGCACTGATACAATGAGCATCCAGTTGCACTTCATAAAAACAATAAATGTATTCCTTTACTTATAAATAAATAAATGTATTCCTCTTTTGTGTTTTTGCTGAAGTTCGAGTTCAAATCCTTACTATGGTGTTCGGGTTTTTTTGTTGATGGTTAGGGCCCTGAACTTTTGAATAAATATGTTGGAGAAAGTGAACTGGCAGTTCGGACATTATTCAGCCGTGCAAGGACGTGTTCACCATGCATACTTTTCTTTGATGAGGTTTGTGGTTCTCTGTGCATGCTAAATGTTTATTATTCCTGTTATGTTGATGTCATTGCCATTTTGAAACTATAAATGTTGTATCATTGTCTCAAGTCTGGATGGTAGGACTGTCCACACTTGTAACATCACATTCCCGTAGGATAGAAATGTTATTAACATTCATAACATAATATCCGGTAAAGAGATTCATATCCTGAAATACCTTAATTATTTAAAAGAATCAAAACTATTAAAACTGAATTGAACATGATTATTTCGAAAACTGAACGTAAAGTAAATGAATATAAACTAATCCTAAGAATGACGTAAAAGAAATCTAATTCTTGTGTGAATATCACTTATTCCTTTCTCAGACTTTGTACTAGATCTAATCCTGGTCATCCAGCTCTGCATCATCATAATCACCATCTGTGAGAATTAAACATGGAAGAAAAACAAGAATACAAACAGAAAATACTCAGTAAGTGGCACATCATACCGTAAAATATAATTTGGCCTAACATTGACTTAATTTCTTAAGACTCTTCATAACATACATACAACTTCATAGATTTACAATCATACACCTAACATGACTTTCTGAAAGACTTTACATATATATATCGTCATAGATTCATATAACATACGTATTCATCAATAACATGAACGGAAGCATATATAATCATGGCAAACATGTAACGCGAATGCATAATATCTTGTTTATCCTGTCTTAACATGGAGTGAAACACGCTTGGGTCCGTGTTTCACTTAACTTGCATAACATGATGTGAAACACGCTTGGGTCCGTGTTTCACTTAACTTGCATAACATGATGTGAAACACGCTTAGGTCCGTGTTTCACCTAACTTGCATAACATGGAGTGAAACACGCTTGGATCCGTGTTTCACTTAACTGGCATAACATGATGTGAAACACGCTTGAGTCCGTGTTTCACCAAACTTGCATAACATGGAGAGAAACACGCTTGGGTCTGTGTTTCACTTAACTTGCATAACATGATGTGAAACACGCTTGGGTCCGTGTTTCACCTAACTTGCATAACATGGAGTGAAACACGCTTGGATCCGTGTTTCACTTAACTGGCATAACATGATGTGAAACACGCTTGTGTCCGTGTTTCACTTAACTTGCATAACATGGAGTGAAACACGCTTGGGTCCATGTTTCACCTAACTTGCATAACATGATGTGAAACACGCTTGGGTCCGTGTTTCACCTAACTTGCATAACATGGAGTGAAACACGCTTGGGTCCGTGTTTCACCTAACTTGCATAACATGGAGAGAAACACGCTTGGGTCCGTGTTTCACCTAACTTATGGTTAACCACGCTTGAGTTCGTGGCACCATAATATTTCTTATCTTTCTTAATGCATCAGAATTTATTAGGTTTCATGAATAGTTCTAACATGGCATATTCTTGTACATGGCATAGCATAACATGACATAATATGACATATTCTTGTACATGGCATAGCATAGCATGTCATATTCTAGTACATGGTATAGCATGACATAGCATAACATGACACTTTCTTATACATGGCATAACATAACATGGCACTTTCTTATACATGGCATAACATAATATGATCTGAATATTTTATGACATTCCTTGGCATACATAATTTAAGTACTACATGAACATGGCATACATAATCTAGGTATTACATGAGCATGGCTTGCATAATCTGGCTATTCTATTACATGGCATACTTGACTTGAATTACTACATGAATATCTCATTGCTTTCATATGATTTTAGTAACATTCAATTAATCAAACAAATCCATTCATTCAAGCATAATCTCATATTTCCTCAAGATCATGAAAGGAATCTACCATTGACTTGTCTCTTAGCGTAGCGTAGATTACCATCATAAACACATCATATTTTCATACATAGCAATAATATTCACAGTACGCATGCATTTATAAGATCATACTATTTACTTCTTAGCGCTGCTTCCTAATTTCCAACCTTTTAGCGCGTTACCTATACAAGGTTCTAGACGTTATTAATTTCCTAGAAAAGCGTGTCGTAATAATCCAAGTAATTAAATACGTATAATGGAGCTTAATTAAAATAATAGGCTTCAAAGCAAACTCTAAAAACATACTTTAAAATCCTTTAAAGACAACACTAGCCGATTGGGCCTAAGGCAGATTACACAATCAAGGGTCAAAAAGGCATGTAAGTAATTACATAATTAGTGGAGGGGCTTTTTGGGAAGTGGTTTTCTTTGTCTGCCGAGGCTACTATGGTGGCTAGCGTGTGCTATGGTGGCTAGTGTGTGAGAGTTTCATGGTTTTTCCTAAGGGTCTCGTGGGTTTTATAGATGAGGAGTAAGAAGCTATCGTGAGTGATCTAGAGGGGTTTGAGTTTGACTAAACTTTGGAAAACTACTCCCACCAGGAAAGGAACACTTGAGAGGATATTAGAGTTTTTGAAGTATTTGAATTAGAGATAATTTCAAATCAGGAAACTCCCAGACCAAACAGAAAGATAAAAGAGGCATATAGTAGAGAAATCCTATTCAAAACAAATTACTACCTCAAAACATATCTAATAAAATAATAACAATAAAATAGTAATAATAATAATAATAATAATAAAATCACACTTTCGGGGTCGGGGTGTTACAACACTCCCCCATTTCTTTCTTTCTCATCTCATAGAATCATTTTCATCCACATTGCTTGTCCATTATCAATGCTACCTCATTAGTGTACGATGTCAATTCCTCATTTCCCTTGGACCCTTGCTGTTCTCTTTCTCTCTCATTTAAGACACCCCTAATTCCGAGAAAGTCTCATAATCCCCTCGAAAGGAAAAGCAGAATTATGATCTCGTGATCAACTTTGTTGTGTGTATTATTCGGGTGTGGGGGGGGGGGGGGGGGTGTATCTACAAGAAGGGAGAGAGGAAATTATCATAATCAGTTTATGATGCCCTGACAACCTATCCATTCACTTTAACATCATTGGACTTAAGCGAGTATTTGTGCGACTCTTTTCCAATGATATTCAAGAATTAAAATTAATTGACCCTTGAAAGTTGTTTCTTCTACTGTCACATCAAGTTCTTCAGTAATCATGGTCTTAAGTTTCTCTGGAAAAGGAGGTTGAAGTTTCATTTGTCCAACTATCAATTTGAATCTATGAGTTCATGGTGTTTTTTCTGAAAATACTGTAAACCCAAGTCATTTTTCAGTACGAGTTAAGTTAGCATCACATAAAAGCTTTGTAATGGTAACAGGACATCAAAAGGTCAAAGCATCGCTCATTAGTTCTACTGCTTCATAGATTGAATGTATCTTTCTGAATATATTAAGTTGACCCTGAATAGTCTATGTTTTACTCTTATCATCCTTTCATATTTGAAACAAATGCAAGTCACTTGGGTTGTTCTTGGGAATTGCATGATAAGGGATATTAAATGGCTATGGATATGTATGTGGAGTGGGTGCTAAGCAACTGGTTATATCACCGCATCATTTCATCAACTGCTTTTTTTTTTTCCACATAGTATTGATCAACTTCAATGGATCAAATCAATTGCAATCTTGTGTTTAAAAATAGCAACTGGATCTTGTTGCAAAGAACACGATTTTTAACATCGGTATCTTGATGAGGTTTCCATTCATTATACATTTTTGAATGGGTTATGCTGTGGTCCTTAATTTTGTCTTGATTATTTTTTGATAATCAATACAAAGAACATTTGATGGGAGAACTTGGGGATTTTTTCTTTAGTTCTTTGTGTCTGTGGGCTAAAACTCTTGTAATGGATGATGTTAACTTCCTGAATTTGTATTAGCTTTTCTTTTGTTTTTAGAGAGATGTAGGTATTTCCTTTGTATATGTCATGTGTACTTGGGCTTTGCCTATTCTTGAGAATAAAGTTTCTTATTAATTATATATATATATATTTTTTGAGAATTTTGTTTCTTCCCCCATGATTTGCAGGTGGATGCTTTGACAACAAAGCGTGGTAAAGAAGGGGGATGGGTTGTCGAGAGATTACTGAACCAGGTCAAATAATTTCTTAAGAGCCTGAACATAATCCTACTGCTCTACTCAATACGTTTTTTGTTTAGCAATTTATGTTCCAATATTGATAAAATTAACCTCATTATGTACAACTGCAGTTACTTATAGAGTTAGACGGTGCAGAGCAGCGGAGGGGTGTTTTTGTCATCGGTGCAACAAATAGGTAAATCTCATTGTTTAATATTCTTCAATGCATTCTGATGATTACCTTCTTATTAATTCCTTCTTGTTGTCATTTATGTTGGCAGACCAGAGGTGATGGACCCTGCTGTCTTACGGCCTGGTAGATTCGGTAAACTTCTTTATGTTCCTTTGCCCAGTTCGGATGAGCGTGGGCTGATATTGAAAGCACTTGGGAGGAAGAAGCCTATTGATGCCAGTGTGGATTTGAGTGTTATTGGGCGAATGGAGGCTTGTGAGAATTTGAGTGGAGCCGATCTTGTTGCACTGGTTTGTCAATGCTGAATAGATCTTTTTTTATATAATGTTGAAACTGATCATCTGTTTGTATGTTCTTGGGGGAGTGGGGATGGGTGTAGGGGTTTTGCACCAAACATCTAAATTTCTACTAATGACAGATGAATGAAGCTGCAATGATTGCTCTTGAAGACAAACCAACATCAACTGAGAGCACTTCTTATGCAGCTCCATGGACCATCAAGACGACACATTTTGAGCAAGCTCTGACTAAAATCTCTCCTTCCGTGTCAAACGAGGTATGATTTGGTCTCTGCTTATTAGTATCGGGTGCGAGAATACTTGAGTCACTAACTAGGCCAATTCATTTTTTCGTACTCCTTTTAACATGACTTCCATTGTTGAAGCAGCAAAAACAATACTACAAGATTTTATCCAAGAGCTTAAAGGCAGCATGAGAAGAATCATTATTCGGTTTTTTACAGCGACATAGTCGAGGATGAGACAATCCACTTACTATTTAATGATAGGAAAAATTGTATACAAAAGAAGCAAAGTTTTGATGTCAAAAGTGAATATTTTCTTCCAATAGGTTTTAGTTTTAGTTTTATGGTAGCATCCAAGAAAGTCTCCACATCTCCCAGCTCCCACCATGGGGGGGCTTCCTTTTTTTTTTTTTTTAGGTAAAAATATAATATAATAGATATATATATATATATATATATATATATATATATATATATCAATAGGAGTAACCAAGTAGGGGAAGAATTTTTGTCCTGATGGAAGCTCCAGAAATTTTTGAATAGTTGAGCCATTTCGAATGCAAGGATTGGATGACATTCTTCTGTTTTGGTGTTTTTATGTTTTTGTTCTATTTATTTGCGTTTTTGGTTAATCTAAACCTAATTAACATCATCGAAGGTATCTCCTGCTCAACCTACTACCCAACCATTTGAGGAGATGCCTCAAAGATAGATCGGAGAATTGAGAGTGCGCTAAAACTTGATTGTTACAGGGCACAAGCGACTGGGTTTTGCTATGTAAACCTCAGAATCAGATTATGCCAACCTCAATATTTAAAACCTTGGAAGAGAGCAAAATAGGTATTACTACTTTGGTTTACTCGAACCAATTAAATACATGCACATGCGGTGAGCGCACAGAAGAGATCCCAAAATTGCCGTAACATTTTCTCATTGATTTCATTTTCTTATACCATACATCTTCCTTTAGAACTGCACTAACATTTCATAGCAGAAGAAAAATACTAATAAAACAAAAAAGAATAACGAAAAGGAAATATGACGTTTTAAGGTCAATCCCAAACTTCTGCTAAATCTAATTACCTTTACATCACTTTCCTCGCAAAGAGGTCTCCCTAAACTTTTTACCTCAGCAGATAAGTTAGCCATAATTCCACATCCTCAAATCATAAATATATATATATTAAAAAAATGTTGTTCTCCAGATAAAAACTACAAGTAGAGAGATGCTGCAAAGACGATATCCCTCTTGATCTTGGAAACAGCCTCTTCAAATTTTGATTCAAGCTCAGTTTCTCCAATAGACTTTGCTGCTTGTATGAGTTGCTGAAGAACTTCCTCCGGTCTACGAATTGCCCTGATCAAGCTGCCCTCGAAAACATGTGTAATTTCCATGATCTCATAGAACTTGGATCCTTTTGCCCGAGCATACACAGCCTCCATGATATCTGGCCGAAACGAACTCACAAGGTTCTCCACATCAATTTGACTTGAGAAAATAAAGGACCAATCTCAGTTATTGAAACAACGTATTTGCAGACATTATAATAACATTGTCATCTCTTATGACATTTATATGGAATCATATGGCTTGACTAATGATCTCAAAAGACCATCCTAATAGACTTAACTATGTAGCAGGACACAAATAAAATCCATTTCAAAGTCATTTGATCAAAACCATCAAACGTATAGTGTCATTACAGCTCCTCTGATCACTAGATAATCTTTGTTTCAGTTGTTGCCCCACTTCCAAAGTATTTTGAGAATGTGCTTAGCTTGTATCTAACTTGGGAACAAAGCCACAAGAATTCTCCTTGTAGGTAATTCGGTTTTCTAGTTCAATAGTTCAGTCTCAACCCCAACCCACCCCCCCCCCCCCCCCCCCCCCCCCAAAAAAAAAGACTAAACAGAGTAAAAAGAAAAAAGAAAAAACAGCAAGTGCATCATATGAGGCACTTCATTCTCTTTGAACCCATAGTTTCTTTTAACCCAACTCTTATGTTGACTCACTCAACTCCGAATTAACATTTAAATTGAGTTCCAAATTCCATCTTTGTGATAAAATTATAATAATATTCTTCTGGAACTTACGAGTTGAGTTAAAACTTCTAATAAAAATGAACAATACCAAGAAGAAGTTCCACTATTACCTTGCACTCAAGCTGAACTTTGGCAACCCTACGAGTTATATCTTGTAACTGTACAAAGAGCAAGTCAAGTTCTTCCCTAGGCTTTGGAGCATTTTGAAGCTTCTCCTGCCAGACAAAGCAAGAAAGGAGAGAAACCATCTCTTCCACCATTATGTCCTTTAAAACCCCATTAAACACAAGCTTTGATAGGGTTAACTCATCTGCACTACTGATTTCACAAGCAACTCTCCCTTTCAACCCCACAACATCTTCATTTGTGACATATCTGCAATTATATCCACTCCAAGCATTTTAGTATAACATCTCATTAATAAGGCCCATGGAAAAGTAAATCTTTGGAACGTCTAAAAACCTTCCATAATTTTCTTTTTACCAAGAGTAACAAGAAAATTATCAAATATCCAGTTTGTGCAAAAGGTTCAGCCAGAACTACTGATCTTGGGCTAAACTTCGTGATTCTCTTCTCACCATAGACAAGTAATCTAACAAATTTCTTTGTTGCCAAAAGATTAAAATTAAAAAGCAAAAGAATATGATACCAAAAAATAAAAGCAAAAAGAGTTGGAAACCCTGCTATCAGAACTGATGTCACGTCATAGAGCTTGTGCATGAAGCTACTAAAAAAGGAGAATAATGGGTGTAAGAGCAAAAAGTAAAGTGAAGTAAAGAAAAGTCTCATGACCCTAGCCTCCGAAGTGCCCGTTTTCTAGCTTTGAATTCATCTTTAAAGGCCAAGAAAGTGGAAGAGCGTATTGTCTTCTTAAGCAACTTGATCTTAGCAGCCAATTCTTGCTTCATGTGGTAAACTTTGAGCTTTTGTTCAATAAGGGGAGATTTAGCCATTTCATGCTTGTCAAAAAGGCTCTCTAGAGCCTCTATTCTTCGAGCTGCTTTTCTGTAGGAGCTGCTTTGAATCTGAAAATAACAAAGCAGGTTGTAATTGCATGATTTATATATATATATATATATATGCACACATGGGAACCTGAAACTGAAGTTGGAGTAATACCTTCAGATCTTCTTCTGGATCTAGAAGAGGTACCCGTTTTTCTGCAAATCTTGAAATAACTTCAGAAACCTTCTTCACTGTGTTTTCTCGAGTTTCCAAGGGCAATAGATCCTTTGGTATGCCCATAAGAATACTACTCAAACTAATAATCTGTTCATGATATGAGAGGCTATTAATTCTTCAGTGAGTGACTGATCAGTGGAGTCAACAAAGAATTTAAGAATAAAAAAAAGTACTAAAGGTATCACAGTAGAACATAAGAGAAAAGTAAATGCTATTTTCTCTGGAAACACAAAGGCCAGTTGAATAGCGGACACAAAAGAATGAATCAATTAAAGAGCGAATCCTTTTAATCATAGAGAGCAGTTCGATTATCTCTCTAAACAAAAACACCCAGCTATTCTGCATTTACCAAAAGACCACCCATTCAAAAACATTAGCGAGTTAATCTTGAAAAGCTACTCATCTCGACAATCAAACAATTAAAACAGATAAACTCCAAGCTCAGTTCATGCTATTACCATTTCATAACTAAAGAACTGAAATGTAACAGATTCAGAAAGCCCCAAAATAAATCACAACTGCAACTTTCTTTTTTTTTTTTGATCAGTAAACAACTGCAACTTTCAATGGAAAGAATAAACAAGTTTTATCGATAAAAGAAATAAATTAATCAACATGTTGGAGATTGACAACATAAAACAACATAGAATAATTAGGGTCTTTGCCTAGGAGATAGGAACAGAAACAACAACAGGTTCTCCAGGCTCTTTCAAATGGACAATCTTAATGGTTTTTTTCGCAATTCCATCTTTGCTCACGACACATCTTGTAAGAATATCCACTGTGTAGTCTCCATCTTCGGGCTTTCTATTTGCATCATCTGAACCACACATTAATTGTTTAATAATTCATGAATTTGAATTAAAAGAAAGATGGCCATGTTCAGTGAGAAACCATAGGCAGTTCTCACCTTCAGATACACCTTTTACTCTTTCAAAATTTATTATCACTCCCCATGTGACCGGGTCCTTGATAGAGAAAGATGGGGAAACTTCTTCAGACCTAGAGCATTCAATACACACGAGCCTTCTAGCCTGCAAGAAAGGTAAGCAGTACTTTGGAGAGAACACAATATCACGAACATCCTTCTTCAAGCTTCTGTACTGCTGTAGCAGATCATAATAATTCTTTAAACTATCTTCTTCTTCAATTATAATTGAATTCCTCTCTTCTTCAAGATCCTTTACTTGTTTCTGCAAATACAATGAATAAGGGTACATTTTAGTCTAAAATCTCAGGGATGAAAATATTGGCTGAAATCCAAACCAGGAAGACCAGTGAAGAAGCTTTGTTTAACATCATCATTGAGTTAAAAAATCAGATAATTTATATCATTTTCTTTTTATTTGTTCATCTGATAAAGGAAATGCAGGTCCTTGATTTCCGCAAGATGCTCTCCCTTCTGTCATAGGATCATCTTTTCATTCTGTACGGAGTGGTCTATGCAAGGTCTCAACCTCACATATTTTCTGTCTAGACCTTTTCGTCAGACTTTTTTTTGGGTTGATAAGCAATAGAACTTTATTGATAGGCACAAGTCAAGTACACAGGAAGTAAACAGGAGATACCTATCTTGAAGATGAAAAAGATGCTAAAAACTCATGCAGGCTAAGTCCATTAAAGTCAATAGATACATTCCAGAGGAAAAGGGTGTTGATAAAGAAATTCTTCTGCTCCTCTGCAGTCCAACTTTTTTTTAACTGTCCACTACTATCTAAATTTTTTTCATTTTTTTCACTATTTATATGTGACTTCTTGACATCTTTATGGTCCTTTAGAGTCAGATACAAAGGTGATATCCTGGGCTAGGTCTCTCATCTTTGAGTTATTCGGGTATTCGCTTGGTCTTGTAGAGGGGGAAAATGAAGGAAAAAAAAAAAAAAGACCTTCAAACAGAATTTATTTTTACCAATTAAATATCTATCCTCCCCCAGAAGATCAAAACAAGAATTCGAAAAACCAAAACTTATAATATGGAAAGTTGGCTCCAAACAAGAACATTAGCCAAAACCATTAATTTCAATATGTGTCCTCTGCAATCGTCAACTAACCTCTCAAGACTTGGAATGGCACGGTCAGCTTGGAACTGATAGAATGAATTACGAAGCAAATTTTCAGGATCTCCATCTTCACAACGCATTTGATTCAAAATAATCATATTGTAGCTTAAATGGAAGGCACTGCAATGCATTGAAATGGAAATCAGTGAATGCAGTTCCAATATCTTTATGGTCAGTTGCAACTACATAAATGAATTGACTTCTAGTTCCACGAAAAATTATTTCGTTTATACAGATGGACCTATTGCATGAAAAGTGTGGGCTCTTCTAATTCTTTAGGCTTTAGACTCCTGAGTTTCTAGTGGTTCCAAATTTGTGCTTTTCAAACATAGCTACACACAAGTGCCAAAACAAAAAGCAAGGTTAGGCTACCAATTAACAAATAATAAACATGCCTAGAACTGAAAAATATGGACCAATATCTAAACCAAACCAAATAAGGGAAACGGGAGAAAGCTTTATGATTTCTTCACCATTTACGTAACTTATGTCCATACATGTGTGCCAAAATCCTGTGACCTGATTGGCATAATCCACATCCTCCAAAATGAAGGTCTGGAGTTCAAAACCCCCTCCCCAAATGAATCCAAAAAAAAAAAATGTCCATACAAGTGTGCTTGAGTGTAAAATTATTTAGCTCTCTCCATCAGACCACAACTGCCAATTTCGGGAGGTACAGATGAGAAATAATTCGAAATGGGAGTTTCTCAAGTATTTTCACTTCTGCCTTCTCATGCCAATAAGATTATGAAACGAATTCTACAAAATGTTCCTCCATCCAGAAGCAGCATTAATTTATCCACAGCACTTATTTAGAACATACAATTCACCTGGAGAATACCATGCTTACCTGTTCAAACAATCAGCATTTCCTTTGATCAGCATCATCTTAGCCGTAGAAGGTTCCAGTTTCTCGTCAACCATAAGGATGCTGCGTATTCCACGTTTATCGATACCTCGACGACCAGCACGGCCACTCATCTGTATATATTCTCCACTGGAAATCCATCTGAACTTATCCCTGTCAAATTTAAGGACATTTGTAAATACCACAGTTTTAGCAGGCATATTCAAACCTATGCCGAAGGTCTCTGTGGCAAACAAGCACTGTAGGGAAATGAATCTCCTTGTAATATTGCAAACATGAAAAATAATTCACATTAAAAATTAAAAACCTAAAAGTATTTGCCCCTCTGGTGCGGTCTCCCTAGTTTGGATTCGCAGGCATGAGAAATGCTGGGCATAAGTCGGAAGTCGCACCAGACCCTTAAGAATTTTTTTTTTTCTTTTTTTTTCAACTTAGCACGTTAGGTGTGTTGGGGCTTCTACCAACAATAAAGTGTGAAGTAGATTTTTTCCTTAAGTATTATGATAATACCACACTATTATTAATTATTTTATTATTATTTTTTATCTACTTTTTCATTATTATTTAATACTATTATTATTTTTTTATTACTATTCACAGAATATTTAAAAATACTTGAAAATATTTCACTATAAAGACTTAAAAATAGAGAAGAAAATATATATTATTTTATTGTTAAAAGAAAACAATAAATTAGTTTATCGAAGACACCCAAAGAAGGAAGAAGGAAAACCAGAAACAAAAACAAGCGTCAATCAGTTTCTTCAACCATTTACTCTCCAAATAGATGGGGGCAAAAAAACACACAAATAGGTAAGTCGTCATTAGTTCTTGAACAATGAAGGCATCAAGTTGGAGATAAAAGAAAAAACATAGCAGAGTTTGCGAGTACCAAAAATATAGTGCATGAGCTAACTTGTTATAATATGGTTTAGAGACTAATCCCATCTCCTGACTAGTTCATGTGTTACTACACTTTTTTTCCCTGATAAGTGATTTGATAAGCCTTTATTTTATAGGCATCGGGTGTTCCGGAACAAAATCCTGACTACTCACAGGGGTGCATAGGCCCTTAGCAAGAAGTTGCACGCAAGTGCACCATCAAGGGAAAATTCCTATAAACAAACCTGGCTCTGATACTATATAGAGAAGCAGAGGAAGTGTTTTTAAATATAATGACTCACACTAATTTCATTTACAACGAAGGTATATATATATATATATATATATATATATATATATATATATATATATATATATATACAAGTTCAAAGGCTTGAGTTAAGCCTAAGGCTATCCGATAATGCCTAATACGTATACATTAACACCTATGAGCTATATAGATTACACATCAAGAATTTGAAAATATAGAATCAGATTTTCGAGATTTAGAGGCTTGATCTGCTGTTCTTGATTGCGTTATTTTAAGAGAAGAAATAGATTTCCTTATAATTCCGTCTATTGGCCCCAAGAAATTATTTCCTCCCAAGGGTTTGAACATTAGATCTGGAAGAAGTATACCACCAAAATCAAGATCTTTACCACTTGAGTCAACCTTTAAAGGCTTATATTGATAATTATAACTGAAAATATACTATTTTAAGTGCATGCATTTGTTAATCGATCAAATAGAAGAAATTCTACTCAGAACTATTCAGGTGAATAGTATAAAAATGTTAGTCACTTATTAAGTTCCGGAAGATACACGTAAACGGATTAATATAGTTTAAATCTATCAATAACAAAAAATAAAATAAAAATCTATAATATGTAAGAGTTTTGTTTAAATTCTGTCTCCCATGCACCCATCTTGATAGAATTTGAAATAACTTAAAACTTATCAATTAATAGATAAGTTATAATGGGATAAAAAAACTCTTAAGAGATAAGTACTCTCAAAATTGTCTAGAACTTTAATATATTTAAAAACGTCTATCTCTAACTTTTTTCTTATAGTCTCAAATTTTTTTTATAATTACTATATATTATCTATTTTTAAGGATGTGAATTGTGACCCCTTCAAAATTAAATCAAAATTAAGTTTAGGAAGAATAATAAACTTATTAATATGAATCTCAAAGTATTTTGTTATACAATAATAGACTTCTTGAATATATAGAGTCCAAATTGAGATTAATATAAGAAAAATCATTTAAGGTCGATAATCTATATAAAAAATAATTGAAAGGTTTTATCTTTAGACTTCATATTAGACAAGAAAAAATTTATTTAATATCTCAATTATAATATTATATATTTAATGTGACACAAAACATCTAGATTTTACATAAAATTTAATTAACTAGCTTTATACATGACTAGAATAAAAGAAACATTTTAAAAGATCACTTAATCGTTTTTATAAAGAAATTAAATTCTAAATAATTCGTTACACAACTAATAATAGATAAATATTATAATTCAATAAAACATTATTATAAAAAATCTGAAATATATATTAAGTTATGTTTTTTTAAAATCTCATTTATATGTGTATGTTTAACAAATTATCAAAGATTTTAATATCTTTTTATTTTAGGGGGCTGCCGACTGCCACCAGTAAGAATGGCACTCATCCCAACTTGTCCAACAAAAGGAAACTCCTGTGTCAGTGCAGTGACTCTTCCTAACGAGTTAGTAATCAGGCAATGCAACATCAATGTTATAGACCATTTTTTGGGTACTGTCTTCAGTCTTCAGCATGCACCCGGGTTCATTTGGCTTTTCGCGAGCTGATTTGCCCCATCTTTGCTCGTATTATAAGCTCTGCCAATGAACTCAGGCGAGATATCTCCCATATGATACCTCGAACTCTACTAAAAAAGAAGTACGATCGAGAATTTTCAAACAATGTGAGCTGGCCTTTGAAGTTTCACCTAAAAATGGTACTATCTCCAACTCAGAATCTCCAACGTACGTTGAACCACCATGAAGCTGCTACCTTGAAGAACAAGGCCGGAAAGGGCCGGTGGTACTGCACTAACCTTGAAGAAGAGCATGACTGAATTTGGGAGAATCTAGCTGGCTTATAAATGGGAAAGAGCAAAGCCTGGTGGCTGCGGAACAACCTTAGCAGCACCAACCTTGCCCTCACCAAGCACACCAAACTCAGAACTCGATCAATGATAATATATATGCTCCACCATCTCCCTCAGATACCTTTTGCACGAACTTGGGTACGTGTCAACTCAAACTCCATTGCTTTCCAGCACTTGATCAACTAATGCCATAAAGAAACAAAGGCCGGTTCGTTAATCTAGAGCTGTCCATAATCATCGATTCATTAGAACCCATTTAGAGGTTGTTTTAGAAAATGAAATGAGATGAGATAATATTAAAGTTGAAATTTAAATAAAATATCATTATAATATTATTTTTTAATATTATTATTATTTTAAAATTTGAAAAAGTTGAATTATTTATTATATTTTATATAAAAATTTGTGAAAGTTGTAAAAATGAGATGAGTTGAGATGATTTTGGTATCCAATAATGCCTTAGTTGTATTTACTCATCTTACGTTGATTATAGAAATAAAATGAGATAGGATGAAATAAATTTAAAAATTATATTGTTAAAATATATATTTTTAATATAATTTTTATTTTTTAAAATAAATAAAAATTGATCATACGAGAGACTATCTCCTTTTCCTGATCACGCCGTCCGTTTCTTGCACCAACTAGGGATACCGAAACAACAACGACAATTATTTATTCATTTCTTTCTTTTAGTGTGCTTTAGTTTTATGGATTTTAAACAAGAAAGGTTGGCTCTACAGCCACACATCATGAGCCTGACTGGAATCCGGACAGTGCATAATTGTTTTGAAAAAAATAAAATTTATTATTAAAAAATTAATTTTTTTTTAATATAAATCTTATATTTTATTTATTTTTTTCAAAACAATTACACAGCAGTTACACAATTTATGGTTGTAAATATCTTTTCTTTTTACTTTTTTTCAATTATTTTTTTAATAAATTTAAATTTTTTTAAAAAAATTTACAATATTATTAAAAAAATATTATTTAATTACTAAGTAAAAAAATCACAGTCGAGATCTCTAGTTAGGAATATACATGTGTAGCTTTAGCATTTCTGAACAAGAAAAGTGTAGAAACTAATCGGACCTAAAGTATTGCTGGTAGTCTGTCGTTTACGTTAACCGTCAGAGTCGTTTTTTTACTTCTAGTATTAAGAGCCGTTGTAAACGGTGCGTTTTGCATAGTGAGTCATGGGGTCTGTCATTTCACTGGGGCCTGTCCTGGTGAAAATGTTTTGTCTATTTTCTGATAGATGAAAGTGAGTGCTGCGTATATGAGGTAGGTAAGGAAAGCAGAGTTAGGAATTTGTCTAGAATTTTCTGAAGCTCTTTTGAATCTTGTATGGAGGTTAGGATTGCCTCGAATAGCCCTCTATCAATATACGTATAATGAGTATTTCTTTCCAGTGATTTACAGATTATTATTGTGTGTGTGAATGCTATCTGTTCTTGAACCATCCGAAAGATTCAATACATTCTTGAATCTGTGCGAGGGACTTCTGGTAATTCCCTTACACTCCGACAAGCGAGGAAGAAGATCCGATGGAGGCGGCAAAATGAACAGAGAACTACTTCGTCGTCGGCTCAAATCCTTTTAAGTACAGGTCCTCGACGCTCGACGAAGTCGTGGACCGTCTCCGTGCTAGCTAGTTACAGAGACTAAAGCCGAATAAAGAAGAAGCAACCTTTCACTACGTTTGTTCGAAAGACCTTGCAATCACTGTCTCAAGAATCCCAATCGCGCTCACTGCAGCAAATGAACAAGAGGAAGAAGCAGCAGTTTAAGCCTCCCTCTCCTTCGACCCCAATCCGAGGCGAAGAAGAGTACGACGTCCAAGAAGAAGTGGAAGGCAGTCGAAGTACTTATTGGATGAAGAAACGAAGTGATAAAATTTTATTAACCATAATATAATTAATACTTACAATAACAATTGTAAAAAACAAAGAATTTTAACAAAAAGAGACACATAATAGATACACCCGAGACGATCTCTATAGCCGAAATCTTATAAAACGGAACCCAGTCTCATTGGCAAAATCTTACAAACTGTAAATCGAATCACTATTATTTATTATTTTTTAATTATTTTTTAATTATTATCTATTATTATATTCTTATTTTTTTATTACTATTATTTTTTTATTAATGCGAGATGTGCGGGCATTTAGTATTTTATTTCTTTTTCCGCATCGTCCTTCCCCTTGGTGCCTGGCGGTGGGTTTGGGTGGACGGTACTATTCTCATCCCTACTGCTTTTCTTGGTAGTTGGGTCCCACCACAATTTGCCCTTTTCCTCTGCGTCCAAATCCAAACCGCCAGCCCACATCTGAGATCAGAGCGGAATTAGAAGAAAGGAAAGCGAAAGCGATTTTGCGTAGTCGACCCTGATCCTGCGCTCCCGTACAAAGTAACAAAACACAGCAAATGTTCTTGTGGCTGTAGGTGGGGGCCGCATCTCGATGAGAGAAATCTAAGAATCCACACATTCCAACGATCAACGGCAACCCTACGTTTCTCTTACCAGTTGCACCTTGCATCCATCTATCATTCCCCCCCACCCCACATCTTTCTTAAGCTTAGGTTTTGGATATTCTTTATTTATTGGAGTTATTTTATACGGGTAGCAAATTTAAGTGGTAATTCTAAGGATTCCTCCGGAGAAATTAGAGATGTCTGCTACGTTTTGAATTTTTTTATACGGATAGGCTTACATTTTGAGTATTCTTATTGGTTCTTTATTGGGTTTTGGTTTTTTTTTTGGCGGGTTTGATTTATATTCTTGGTGCCCCAAATTCAAATTTTTGATTGATTTATACGTCTCCTTTTGGTGTTTTGTGACCCTTTTTAGTTTCGCTCTTGTTCTTCATCTGGGTGCATCCGGTTTTGAATTTTCTTCCTGGTTCATTGCCAGCTATTGGTTGCTGGGAAGATTTATTTCAGTTCGTTTGTTGAAATTTGGTATCTGGGTTTGTGTTATTTGTGGTCTATCAATGGGCGCTTTGGATGAGGGACACTTCGATGTGGAACTTGAGAATGAAGTGAAACCGGGTTGTATTGAGCTGGGATTTGAAGAAGAGCCAGAGACTCTAGCCATTAAAGACGCTGTAAAAATTTTGTTGCAGGGTTTAGGGGAGGATGTTGATAGAGAAGGTATCAAGAAGACCCCTCTTCGCGTCGCCAAGGCCCTTCGAGAAGGAACTAGAGGTGCTTTTTTTCTTTTGCCTTCACATTGTTTAACCGTGTCTATATTCACAACTGATAATTAATTAATTCCAGTAGTAAAGATAATTTTATATTCCCTGTTTTATTTCTCTTGGATCTTCTCATTTTGACGTATTATCCCGTGTAATGAACTATATGAATAGGTTTATTTGTCAGTTTTGTTGTTGGGCTGATTTAGACAGGCTTGTCTTAGTTTAGTTTCTTCGGATTAGTGTAGTTGGGAGGCTTGTGTATAATTTTCATAGATTGTCAACGATTAGCATCTTCAACACTAATAATTTAAACGCATGTTGATACCTAAATGATTGCTGTCTTTGTCTGTTTATTACTGAAAAATGTTGACTTTGGGAAATGGTGATAGGAGTCTATGCTCTTACAGGATTTTTTACGGATTTTTTTACCTCAAAAATCCTTTACAGATTGTCATATAGGCGACTCAATTCAACTCAACTAAACCTAATCCCAATCAAATTGGGGTCAATTCTATGTTCCCCCTCATCCACTAATCGTGTATGATATTTTTAAATAAGAATTTTATTATTTATTAAAGAAGAAAGTTATACCGTATTCTACCACATTATCCCACCCAAAAATTCATATTATTTCTTGCCTCTCTATTCAGCTTTACTTCACGACTTCTTCCCAACAGAAGGGAATTAACTGGATTGCTACAAGGTGCTACAAGGTGCTCATGCTTTATCGTTTGGGCAAGGAAATGTATAATATTGTCATTTCTAGGCCACTTGTATTATTTATCTGGTGATGCTATTTCCGCTTAAAATTGTTACATGCTTGTATTTTGACTTCCCCTCAAGCCGATGTACCTTTCCTTAATCACCTTTCTGATGCTAGCAGTGAAGGGATACTCATTCTATAAACATAAGGGCTTTTGGGGGGCTGTGGACCACTCAGGATTCATACTAGCTTTGTCCTTGTTTCATATAAAATTAAGATGAATTGCAGGGTGAGTGATTTATTTCTAATTCTATTCCTTAATATTACATCTTTGTAACTGTTTTTAGGTTATAGACAAAAGGTGAAAGAAATTGTCCATGGTGCTTTATTCCCTGAAGCTGGTCTGGATGGTGGAGTTGGTCATGCTGGAGGTGTGGGTGGACTTGTGATTGTTCGAGATCTTGACCTCTTCTCATACTGTGAATTGTGCTTGCTTCCATTCCAGGTGAGGTGTCATGTGGGTTATGTCCCTTCTGGTCAACGAGTTGTAGGCTTAAGTAAGCTTTCCCGAGTAGCTGATGTATTTGCGAAACGACTTCAAGACCCACAGCGTCTAGCAGACGAAGTTTGTTCAGCTTTGCATCATGCTATCAAACCGGCAGGTGTTGCTGTCATTCTCCAATGTTTTCACATCCATTTCCCTAACTTGGAATCTGTTTTTCTCGATTCCAATCACCAAGGATGGGTAAAGCTTCAGGTCTGTTCAGGTTCAGGATTATTTGAAAATGAAAATGCAGAATCTTGGGGTGATTTTTTGGGTCTTTTGAAATTTAGAGGCATAGATGTGGAGAAAGCCCATAGAAGAGAATCAAACGATCAATGTTGGTGCCCATCCCAATCTTCCTCAGGCGAGAAAACTTCCTCCAGCAATGGACCAGCCAATGCAGGTATGGTTACTGCAGTAGCTTCGATTTTGAGGTCTCTGGGTGAGGACCCATCGAGGAAAGAGCTTTTAGCAACTCCTTGTCGTTTCGTGAAGTGGCTGATGAACTTCCAAAATAGTAAAGTGGAGATGAAGCTGAATGCCTTTGTTTGTGGGAAGACAGAATTCCTAAAAACTAATGGGGAAGTCACCCGGTGCGAAAAACAGATCCATTCTGAGCTGAATTTGTCGTTCTGGTCTCAGTGTGAACATCATTTACTTCCTTTTCATGGTGTCGTGCATATAGGATACTTTGGCACTGACGGATTCAATCCCATTGGAAAATCCCTGTTACAGTCAATAGTACATTTTTATGGTTTCAAGCTCCAAGTACAGGAAAGACTAACCAGGCAGATTGCAGAGACTGTTTCATCACTGTTTGGCGGAGATGTAATGGTAGTTGTCGAGGCTAACCATACCTGTATGATCTCTAGGGGGATTGAGAAATTTGGAAGTAGTACAGCTACAATCGCCGTATTGGGTCAATTTTCGACTGATCCTGCTGCGAGGGCTATGTTTTTGCAGAGTATTCCAAACAGTTCAACTACTGAAGAATGATGATTCTAACTTCTCAAATGCCTTTTTTTTTTTTTTGGTCTCTAGGTCCTGTCATTCATTTGCCGTTCTGGGTGGTTTTTGCAATTGCAGTGGTGCGGGCATGACACTGATAAGTTGTGATGGATCTTCTAAAAGACTTGAAGACAAACCGTCTTTCTTAAGTTGTGTTGGTTGTGAGAGAATTGACACTTCAATTTTATTGTATTTTTCCACATTAAAGTTCTTTGCATAGACCCTTCAGAAGATAATTATCAAGGGCAATTCAAGCCCTTGTTATAAATATTTTGTAGAATTCTTTTCAGGAAGAACCCTGGAACGATTCAACTCATTAGACAAGAAAAACTCTATTTCCAAGCTTATTTATTGAGACATCAAACACATTACTGATGTGAAAAAAACTATTGCCTCAGTTTGCATGTAAGGCTCATTTTGAAGGAAGCATGGGAATGAAATAATGGAGGGGGCATGAAGTGTGGGAAGACTTGGTTTGTTTTTTGAGTTCATCTCAACTCAACTCTCTCATCTAATCATTATAACTTTTTTTAATTCCCACACAAAATAAAATAAATAATTTAACTTTTTTAAATTCTAAAACAAAAATAATATTAAAAATATATATTATAATAATATTTTATTTAACTTTCATTTCAACTCGACTCATCTCATCTCAAAAAACAAATCAAGCTGGCAATCCCTAGTGTTTGATTAAGCAACAACATAACATGTTAGGATTTTATTTACTTTTTCCCTTTTCATTTCCTCGGTGTAATTTGTCTCCGTTACTGTGTATTGATAGTTACCTAAATTGCCAATATTGTTTGTATAACTGCAAGAAAATTCTCAAATGACCAAAATTGCCTATTTTCTTTCACCCTATATCTTAAATAGAAGTGCTACAATTACAAAGAAATCCCGATATAGATATGGGGGAGAGAGATAGAGAGCCATGGTAACCTTGCAATTCGCACTTGTATTAAATTTCCAAACTCTAAGGTAACAAAACTTTCATAGAAGCATTTCATATTGACATATTCCTCTCCCCAGCACGCTTGGGTGACGTCTCTTCCAAAAGAAATCTGAAGGCAGTTCTCATAAGCAAGCACAAGCTGAAAACATACAACAAAAACTGTTAGTGTTGAAAAAATCAGGAGATCATTACTTGATGCAATAAATATCACAACAATATGCATATATATACCAATGAACACCAGAACCCATATGCTATAACACATCCGCAGAGAGCCCTTTGGAGTAGGAGCCTCACTAAGGGGCGATCAAAGTCCAAGTCATATTCAACCAACATCGATTAATATGGAATGACATATGGCAGAGCATAAACATCAGCAGACCCTATCTGCAAAGCTTCTGCCCACACATGTTGTGCCTCTTCGACCTGAAGAGAGCCTTGAAGAGAGCCTGCCTTTGGTTTCTCTGATTGTAGACAATTGCCGCCAAACAGCCATTCCTGGTCACCAATATCAGACCACTCTTCCATTTTCGGTATAGAAAGTATCTGAATCAGGTACTTGGAGTCCGAATGTGGTGATTTTGTAGGTGCTCCACCATTATTATGAACTTGTACAGGAGGAGATGGGCTTATTGACCATGCATTTGGTCTGTGTGTCCCAACCAAAGGTGGTTTTGTAGATGCTTCACCATTCTCATAGACTTTTAGGGTAGATGAAGACCTCGCTGAACATGCATTAGGTCTTTGCAGCTCTACCAAACCATTACTCTTGTGCTCATTGATGTCCAGCAGAAGATTATTGGTACCCCCCTGCCTCTCACATGTTACCTGACTAGTAGTTTGGCATGGTTCCAACTTCCTTCCATTTTCCAGGACAGGATGAGAGGAGCAGACGGGTCTCAGCAACTTTTGAGGCCGAATACCATTGTCTGTGAAAAACTTAAAAGAGTAAGAAACTAAAATCTAGAACCAAAAGAATTTATCTCCCAGAAAAGATCAACCGGAAAAAAAAAATTAAAAAATTAAAATTATGTGACTATGCTATCTGACCAGCGGCTCAAAAACCAAACACTAGTAACTTGGAGACCAAGTTTTAGATAAAAAGATTCTCTTTTAAAGGATTAGAAACATATACCGCTAGTAGCCTGCAAATAATGGGTGTTTACAGGACCATGTAAGTACTACAAAGCCTCTGTTATCATCATTGGGGGGACAAATTTGTAGTTCTAATCACCAGACAAATTTTTTTTTGATTGGTACTAATCACCAGACAAAATAGAAGTCCTGCAGTGTGACAATTGTATGATATGGGACAGGACTCACCAAGTGTAAGCCCATTTTTGACAAGCTCCTTACGTTTTCCAAGATTTCCCTCACCAAAAGAACTCTTCCCCATCATTCCTGGAAGGTCTGATGGCTTAGCATTGCATGAATCGAGGGAGTCGCTGTCTTCCAATTTAGGCAGCTGTTTACTCTGTTCACTTATCTCCTTCACTTTCTCCTCCCTTTCCTTTTCTTTTGCCCTGTTCTTATCCTTTGATTTGCTTTTCTTTTCTCGATCTTTATCCTTAGGTTTATCACCCTTACTTTTCTTGTGCTTGTTCTTCTCTTTCCCATCCTTTAACTTCTCAACATTCTTCTCCATTGGCTTTGCAATCCCTTCAACTTTCCTGTGATGCAGAACAGACAAGTTTTCATCAATTCCATTCTCCAAACTTTTTGTATCAACATGGTTTCTTTGTCCGTTGGCCTTCCTGCCATTTTCTTCATCTTCCTTAGTTTTCCCTTTTCCTTCGTCCCAATGGGCAACATTGCCCTCCACCACCCTGCTCGGAAATTCAGATTTCCTTTGGCCTGTAACAGTAATCTTCTGAACCATTTGATTTTCGGTTGCTCTTTCTTCATCCTTGATTCTCCTGGCCAACTCCTGCACATGTTTAATCTCACCATTCGGCAAATTGTGAACAGGCCTCTCTCCTTTATAGCTCTCTGGTTGCCCTGCAACACTCTTCTCATCTGAAGTCAGGTTTTTCACTTTATCTCTATCCCTGTACTTGTCTTTGTGCTTTTGCTTTTGGTCTTTCTTGTCACTATGTTTTTCTTTATTTCTCTCATTGTCCTTCTCTTTACCTTCTCTCTTTCTGCTGCCCTTCTTATCCTTTTTATGCCTTTTCTCCTCTCGCTTCTCCTAAAATAAAAATCCAATTAGGTAAAAAACTAGAGTAAAAAGGAAAATTTATACAAAACCAACAAGGATAGGTAAAGAGCCATCCAAGTAGAACATAAGAATTATTAAAGCATTAAAAACAAGAATCTGATTGCAGATAACAAAGAAAAAATATCTATTTCTGGCACAACATTAAATTTGTCAATAATGCTTGCACTGTGGATGTCTTTCCATGAAATGTCAGTAATAGCCATTACTTTGTCTTTGCCCATTTTTGTCCTATAAAAGAAATGCACGATGCTCCCAATCACTTTGCTTTCTCTACTTAGTTTCATTTTATTGAAGAACAGGAAGAAGAAAAGGCTAAAAGCTGGACAAAGTTGGTTTATCTCGTGCTTTGTAGGAACAACCCATTGCAGGCACAAACATGAGCTATCATGCGATCGATCAACATATGATAAGTAGGGAAATGCTATCAACTGAGCTCCCAACTTATATAATAAGTATACTTGAAATTATTTTCAAAGCTTTTTAAGTCTACAAAGAACTATGATGAACAATGGAGACCAGTGCTATGCAGATCATCATTAATATTAATTGCAGGCATTCCCCCAAGTACTAATGTAAACCAGCTATCCTAGTTAGGATGTCAAACAGTTCTCAATATAAACACGTGTGTGTGGTGGGCCGGGAGGGGGGGATATCTATATGTCAAGACTTCAGGCAATATTGACACACAACATAATGCTCTTAGTACATAAAAAAAATATTTTGCGAATATAATGATGTTGGTCATTGCCATCAAATTTCGAATCAACTCCAGTAGGTTCACGATAACCTAACATTAATGGAAGAATAAAAAAACAACCTGATGAACATATTAAAGATTTTCAAATCCAACTTCAGTTCTAAGATGATGCCATATGCTCAAACTTTCAGTGGTCTTTCTTTCTCCTTGAGCCAGTGGTCTATGCATGAACTATGGGGTTCCATCTTGAAATTCCGCATTCCTATGTATTCTGGCAAATTTTAAGATTTATGGTATCAAAGTTTGAATCTGTTCTGTACTTTTTAAGTCCATCTCCAGTCTGAATCTTGTTAAGTTGTTCAGATTTTCACTGACAAGAAAGCCTTGAATGCAATTATAAAGTTTTATCATTATATCTTTTGCAAATTCTTCTCCCTTTAAAAAATGGACACCAGTAGAGCTGATCTCAATACTTGTGAGATAGATACCAAATGAGACTCTTAGAAGGCTGAAGTTAGGTATATTCAAAGTTCTCCTGTCTCGTCCACCTTTCCTTGAACAAGCCTGTAAAGACAACGAAAACTTAAGAAAATCATCGAGCAATTTTATAAGTTTCTCCTGACCTTTAACCCAACCCTTTTCCCAACCATATTACAAGTGGGGTCAGACATGGCTGTAGGGAACTCATCGCGATGTAAACATATGTTTTAGTCTACCCTATCTAGACATGAGCGCTGGATGCATGTCTAACTATACATTCTTCCTAAATAGGTGTTACCTTTTGCATACCATCTTGTGTACTTGGCTATGCCTATTCATATTAACTATACAGGTCCTGCCCCAGCACACTTGTTTTCCTGTTTTCCGATCGAGAAGAGCACTTCAAACACTTCGAAGTTACAACATATAATGCAGTCCAGGAAGGAGGAATAGACATCAGAGAAGCCATTAGTAATAAGCAAGAGTTAGAAAAAATGGTATGTACACTGATGGCCAGCCTATATGGAACACACGAGGACTTCCAAACATTGTCTGGTGAAATGTGGTCCTAAATATGTTGCAACGGTAGCATATCTCCGAAGAAGATGGATACATTTGTAAGATCTTGAAGTTACCCTTTAGTTTATGCTTAACCAAGCAGGATTGTTCTTCCTAAACCAGTCAGATTCCAAGTTGGTCTTCAGAAATTTTTTATGTATTTCCATAATCCCCTAAAACTTCCTCCACTATACATACTGGTAAAAGATTCAAAGTTTCCTGTGTCAAAGCGTATTGATACCATCATACAATTCAATACAGACATGAACGCATAAAAGCCATATAAGCAAAAGCCAAGGAGGAATGAACCTAACTCAAGCTAACAACGGCAGTTAATAGAAAAGATGATATATAAACCTTCGTTAGTAGGTCTGTATCATCAATTCTAGCCCTCTTTTCATATCCTGGAGGTGGAAATGGAAAGCAGCGAGACATTGCACGCGATCCTTGAAACCAAAATATAGGTGCCAGCAAAAAATGCTTCTCCTAGCTTCCAGGACTGTTTTTCAAACAAAGGAACGAAGCAGAAACTAGGCTCCTGTCCATGCCACATGACCCTGCACTCATTTCCAGCTCAAAAAAGCTCTTTCTTGACCCTTCAAAATCACCGTTGCAGACCAAAAATATGTTTCTGTCCTCTATAACAATAGAACTTCTCTGACTCCACGAAGTAATCAAACCCCCAAGACAAAAGTAACCGCTAGACTCAAAAGCCCAAAACTCCACTGTATTAAATACTGAATGAGCTCAACTGTCTCTAGCCAGATTATATTCGATCAAGATCCGTCCACTCGAACGGCTTTGTCGACAAATTTAGCAATTCCCAATCAGTCGACCTGTCTTTCCCACTAGGCCAATAAAATACAATCACCTGCCCATCAGCAAAAACCAGTATCAGGAGCATTTCCTAACTAAAGATTGATAACCTATATGTAACAAATGCAACACTAACCACGACCTTGAAATAGAGATGAATTCACAGTGCCTCAAAACCATGAAGAATATATAACTCAAGGCATCTATTGGTTCGTGTTCAAACGCAATCCCCAATATCCAATCTTGCAGATTCAATGTTCAAACTCAGAATAAAAGCCACTGAACCCACACTTCCCGCTTCCAGCAACAATTGAAACCAAGCTGTACAATATAAGTCTTTGTATATACAATCTCTAATCCTCCGCCGGTAGGCCTAATAATATTTTATTAAAATGAACAGAATTAGGTTTTCACCCACTGAAGATGTAACCAAACCCTAGAAAGTCCAACCACCAAAAATGTCAAGCACAATACCCACATACAAGAAGAAGAGGAAAAAAGAAAAAGAAAAAGAAAACCCTAACTTCAATATCCCAAACGCAAAAAAAAAGAAGAAAAAATACCAATCATTTAAAACCAGGCGTTCTAGAATTAAAATTAAGTGATTTTAATGTTGGAGAAGAAGAAAAACTCCCGGGAAAAAAAGGAGAGAAACAAGAAAGGAAATCTGAGGGTTTCTTTTATGACAGTGGTGGGCAGGATGCAGACATTGCACAAGGAGAATGACGAGAAGATCTTATTCCCACAGATGGAAAGAAAAAACAGCAGAAAAAGAAAAGAAAATAAAGGAAAAGAGAGATACAATCAAATCGAAGTGTCTGTATCTCTCTCTCTCTTTCTTTCTCTGTGTTTCTGTACGTGTGATCCTATCAGAGTACAAAGTTAATTCAGATCTTCAATTCCTGGGGGTTTGATTATGGACGAGAGGAGTCTCTCTCTCTCTATCCCTCTCTCTGCTTTCTTGAAGGAGTTCTCTCGGCAGAAAGACCCCACACCCCCCCAATGGTAGGAAACGGAGAAATGATTCGGCGGCCGAGGTGAGTATTTATAGGGGACAATGACAGAGAGAGAGATTAGGTGTTTGAATTCCTTCACAAATTATGCAGTGGGTATTACTGTTTAGTATTTTTTTTTTTTTTTTAAACAAAATACAGACTGGACGATGAGGATCAGATACGGAATAATGTGCAGATAAAGTTTTGTTTTTTGAATTTTTTTTTTTTTTTTTTAGTAATTATCGATAAAAAATTCTTCTTTTCAATTATTATTCATTAGAGCAATGTTAGATACAGTCTCCATTTAGGGATTGCAATGCAAGCCTAAACAATTTTATTTTTAAATATTTTTTAAATTACAAAATTATCCCTCTTGAAATGATAATTTTTCTCATTTAATAAAGCGTCTGCACATACAGTTCTCAAGTGGGGACTACAAATAAAATTTCTCTATTCACTATTTTACACTCTATAAAAAAAATTATAAAGGTATAATATAAAAATAAATAATAATTGATGCATAGAATTCTTCATTATCAATAATGAATAAAAATAATAATAACAACATAATTTCTGAAATTATTGATTATTATACATGCCTACCTGATACATAATTACATATAATAATAAGGAAAATATCTGATCTTCAAATAGATTTCGGTTAAAAAAAAATTATAAATTGATGTGATTTTATATTATACATTTGAAAAATTTATTTCTAGACAATACTAGAGCCACCGCTTAGGGCTCTGTTGGCTCTAGCATGTGTTTTATTTTTAAGTTATTTTTTACATAAATTTGTTAACACTTTTAAATATTTTTAAAAAAATAAAATAAATTTAGAACATCATTAAAAAATAATTCTTTAATCAAAAAGTAAAAAAAATATATATTAAAAAATACCTATTTAATCACGAAGTAAAATAAAAAAGTATAAAAGTAAAATAAAAAGTATATTTTTATACTTTTTTATTTTACTTCGTAATTAAAGAAGTATTTCTTAATGATGTTGTGAATTTTTTTTATTTTTTTTAAATATTTAAAATTGTTAAAAAAATCTATATAAAAAAATTAAAAAAAAAAACACATAAAAAACTCATATTAGAGCCCAACAGAGCCCCAACGGTGACTCTAGCATTATTCTTTATTTTTTCATGAAGCGGACATGACATCACACATTAAATAATATTAATATGTAAAATTCATTTAAAATTCTTATTTTTAATTATCTAATAATTATGTGAAAGTAAGGTATCGATCACTCTTTTATCATTATAATTGTTTGAATGGGGTTTTAATAATATAATATCTAGTAACTTATATTACTACTTTGAAACTACTTTCTAATGAGTAATAGTTTTTCTAGTTATAGTGAGTTACACTGTGGGAAATTTAACCACGAGACGGGAAGTGTTATAGACATAAAAAAATAAAAAAAATAAAAAAATAAAAATTATATAAACTCACAATTTGTTATAAGTTCATGTGATTCGTTAGATTTATTTTATAATAAAAATAATTTTACAATCTAATGTACTGTAAATCTATTTGTAATTAAAATATTTTTCTTTATTTTATTATGTATTCTGATTAAGTTGATATTAGGGAAAAAATAGTAACGATAATCATACAACTCATTTTATTAATAATTAATACAACCATTCCATTGTAATAAAAATTAGTTTCCATTTTATAAAACTGCCATTTATTTCATATAAAATTAAAAATAGTAAGCTGATCGTTCGAAAAAAAAGATTTGATACTCATTTTCTTTTTATTTTTTTTATTTTTTTTGTGTATATTGAAATCATTCTCTTTTTTTTTAAACTTTTTTTTATAAAACATACTGCATTCATTAATAACAGACATTACAACTTTAACAAACAAGCCAAGTACAAATTAATAACTCACCAGTACATAATTGTGATTGACATGGTCTAGTCCATGCTATAAACCTCTACAAACCATTGTCTGAAAGACAGCACAACTCTATTCAAGACAGAGTGTACAAATCCTATACTCTGTCTAAGACGGAGTAGATGGCACACTTTATAGATAAAAGTCCAAAAGACTGTATTTTTTATTTTTATTTATAAAACGAAAGACATAACAGAAATTAAATATATATGGAAAAAAATAAATTACATTTTGGAAAGACATAGAATCGTATTTTCAACTTTTGAGGAAAAAAAGACAAACAAAGTGATTGTGATAGCACATGAGAGTCACGCGCCACCCTAGGAATTTGGCGGTCATTCAGGTCTGAAGTAACTGGTGGCCTTGGACCCAGAAAAGTCTCATCCTTAGCGGTGGCGTGTGGATTTCGCATACCCACTTTGGACCACACGTGAGGGCATGTGGTGGTTGTCGGACGCCGAAGAATAGTAGATTGGCCTTTCGCCATACTTAGCCCTAAAAAAAATTTAAAAAAAATGGAGAAGGGATGAAGGAGGGAGGAGGGAGGAGGGAGCCGAAACTCCTCTCCCTCTACACATGTTTTGATTTGGTGATGGTTTCTAGAAAGAATGAATAGTCTCTCTCTCTCAAACTCACAAAGGTCCAGATTTGTTTCCGCTTCAACTAAACTAATTGTTATGCTTTTTGAAATCATTTTCTCGAGTCTTAAGTCTTGACCTCACTTGCCATGCTAGTTTCGACGCTGCCCTGACCGTAGATTATTAGGATTTTAGAAAGCATTCTTCTATTCCAAAATTAATCAACAATATATTCTATTTGTAGGGAAAAATAGTTTATCATTCAATCTCGGAAAATTTTAGATACAATTATAGTGTGTAAGTATCATATACTCTTTTTGAAAAAGTTAGTTAAATATGAGACTCTCATAAAAAATTATTATTTTTAATTATGAATCATACTCTTTTTCAAATGGAGTGTGTGATACTTATACATTCTATAACTGTATTTAACATTATTTTTATCATTAATCTTCACCCAACAAACATATATATCATGCCAAAAGAAGATAAATGTTACAAAAAAAGTTTTACACCACACACATTCACCTAACTAACATGTGATTTGTCACTTTTACTATTCTATTCAAACACACACATATTTAAACATTAAGATAGAAGGACAAAAATGATAAATTACATGTTATAAATTAAGTGGAATTGTATAGTGTAATACTTTACGTAGAATTTATAAAATGTGTTATGGTGCAAATAAAATTAAAAAAAACCGAAACGCATAAAAAATAGAAAAAATTTGGTGTATACTCAAAACATGTTCAATCACTTATCTTATAATAAAAAAAAATATACTAATAATATTTTAAAAGAAAATGCCAATGTAATTCTCAAATGTGTTCACCAAATATAATCACTCATATATTTTAATTTTTTTCTTAATGATTAAGGAAATGACTATTAGTGAATCTTTATTTTTTTAATATTTTTCTTAATAATTAAGGATGTTTAAAAAATATTTAAATGAAAAAGAAAAAAACTTATTTACACTAATGTGCATATTTGGAGTGCATATTAGGGCTCGTTTGGATACAAAAATCATCCCACTTTATTTCATCTCATCTCATTTTATCATTACAACTTTTTAAAATTTCTACACAAAATATAATAAACAATTCAATTTTTTTAAATCTTAAAACAATAATAGTATTAAAATTGTACAACTGCTATGTTATGATAGACAGTCAAATAAATTATTTTTCAATGATAAATGTAACAGAAATATCAATATATTTTATTACAGCCATTCATAGATACATAAAAATTGGATTTAAATAAGTTACTAGTAATAAAATCGAAATCTCATTACAGCCATTAATATATGCATAAAAATTGGATTTAAATTTCTTAAACTTTTGGATAGAATTCTATTCCATAAAATGAGAGAGGTAAAATGCATGAAATGGATTTTAGATTATTTATAATTGCTCAATGAATTAGACGTTTAATAAATACTATAAAATATAATTCTTGTATTTATCGATTGAGAAATGCTATAGTTATAAAAATATTTTATAAAAATAAATTTACAAACTGATGTAACTCTATATAATATATTAAATATATTTTATAATTTAATATATCATATTAAATCATATCAGTTAAAAAAATATTTTTATAGATAAAATATTTATTTTATCGATTTCGCTTGGCTATCTAGAATGAAAAATTATATTTGCAATCGTAGAATGTGTAAACGTTACTCATTTTGAAAAAGTGAATAAATACGATAAATAAATAATAAAAATTTAAAATTTTAATAATATATCTTACATTTTATTAAAAAGATTACACCACGCTTGCAATCTTTTTAATTCGGTGAATTATAAAGATATTTTCTAGAAAAATAATGTTATATATAATTATAAAATGTATAAATATTATGCAGTTATTTTAAAAAATAATAAGATCTATTATTAAAAAATTAATTTATTTTTATATAGATATTATATTTATTTATTTATTTCAAAATGTATCATTTCTCTTCCCGTAAAATCACTAACGTCTGTTGTGTCACGTCACGTCGTCCGATTGTAGTACGTCGAAAGAAAGAAACAAGAGGTTATTGATATCATGGGCTATACATGTGGCGGGCAAAATGGCACAATTTCAGACGCTCTCTCGCTAATGGTTGCCATAGAGCCACACCTCCCTTGCATTTCCACACTTGTTTTCCTGGACGTCGCACCCACTCTTTTAAGTCTTTAATCCTTTGAGCTGCGGACATGTCTCTTAATCCTATCAAAATGGCAGGGAAGCTTATGAAGGCAGTTCAGTATAATGCCTACGGTGGCGGACCAGATGGCTTACAGGTTTTATTCTATTTCGCTTTCCTCATTTTCTACCATATTCTGCTTGATCTCCAGTACTTTCTTGATATGCTTAGTTATTTTTCTTCAAACTCTGCTTGTAGAAACCCAAAGCTCTTGTCTTTTACCATTTACTTCTGGTTTGTTAAATGTTTCTGGGGGCTGTAAAGATTCTCCAGATTTGGAAGGGTCAGGATGTACTAAAAAAGACGAAGTTTTGTTAAGATTCAAAAATGGGTTTTAGGGGTAATGACCCATTTGATGGTCTTATGCAATTTTTTCTTATCCATGTTGATTCATGTGCTATGTTGAAGTGGAAAAACTTCAAGTTACAGGGCATTTGGATTTGCCATTGCGTGGGGAAATTTTGCTATTTTAATATGTAATTCAATATTATGGGCCGTGAGACAAACACTTTTTTCAATATGTAATTCAATATTTTATTAAAAAGCGCAAAAGAGTGCAATTATAATACACAAAGAAGGATACAAGAGAGAGCACCCACGTAGGGTTGAAAGGAAAAACAATGACAGAACTCAATATACAAAGTAGAGGAAAGAAGAAAAAAGATGGATGATTTGAGCCGCTATCGAGTACTTTAAGCACAAAAGTTCGAACTCTTGCACCACTCATCCGAGAACGAAACAATAATGATTTGAACAAGCCCTTTGAAAAAACCGGGCTCCACCACCCATCCGGAAAAACTACTTTTTTTTTAACAGTGGGCCAACTTTTTTCTAAAAGGCTTGACCCAAGCCTTGCACATGCAACACCCACAAGGCTCCTGCCACAGCACAATGAAGCCGAAGATGATCGGTTGATTTCTCAACTGTTTTCATGCAACACCAATCCATATGGCACACCTCTTCTTCATATAAAAAAGTCATCCGTGAAGGAGTCATGTTTTGCCAAAGGCTTTTCCAAGAAAAAGGAGGACGGTCAAGCCTGTTAGTAGGTCCTAACTTCAAACATCCACCTCCATTCAACCAAAAAGTTTACAAGAAGTTGTAGAACAAAGAGAACAGGTCCACTTCCCAATCATGGAATGATCTAATAATGAAGGTAATGTTCCACTGTTGACTATCATTGGAGAATTGCAAATGGCTGGATATGTTAAACACCTTCAAGAAGGCACTTTCGGAGGCTGATTTCACACCATGCATCACACCAAAACCAGATATTGGTCTTGTTGCCCACCTCATATAGGATAAGTAGAGAGAATCCCCCCAAACCCTTTTGATGTTCTTCCATATATGTTGGTATGTGACCATCCGGATCTTCCATTATGTAACTGTTTGATTTACTGAAATCTTCGGATAGGAGATAGAGAGGGAGCCATTAAATTCTGCTATTTATTTCTGTCTGAATTGGAAGTTTTAAATTAGGTTTAGGCCCCGTTTGGATTCAGAGATGAGTTGAATAGAATATTGTTAGAATATTATTTTTTAATATTATTATTGTTTTGGATTTGAAAAGGTTGAATTGTTTATTATATTTTGTGTGGGAATTTGAAAAAATTATAATGATGAAATGAGTTTCCAATCCAAACCGGGGCTTAGGCTGTCTGCTGTATAGTGATGACTGAGAGCTGTCTTTTCTCTGTGTTTTCTGTACAAAATGAAGCCACTGACATTATATTATTAGGATCCTATGGCTTCCTCAAATGACTGTTCTATCAATTTCATGCTTGTTTGCAGCATGTTGAAGTGCCAGTTCCCACTCCCAATAAAGATGAGGTCTTGTTGAGAGTAGAAGCAGCTAGTCTCAATCCATTTGATTGGAAAGTTCAGAAAGGCATGCTGCGGCCTTTTCTTCCTAGCAAGTTCCCTCACATACCAGGTAAATGAATTTTACTTTTTCCATGGAACATTCTCTTCCCCACTCCTTTTGTGGCGGAAAAAATGATTTGATGGTTGTCATGTAACAATGAACGTTTTCCTTCCTTGTTGGAACAGCTTCTGATGTGGCAGGTGAGGTTATAGAGGTTGGACCTGGAGTCAAAAACTTCAAAGTTGGTGATAAAATTGTAGCTATGACTAACCCCAGGGTAATATCTTGTATATACTCTTTTGGTTTGTTCCCGGGTTAGCTTAATTTGAAAATTTTAACACTTCTGGTCCTCTGTCTTGGGGAAGAACAACCAGAGGACTAAAAAGGAGATTCCAATGATCGATTATTTCTATTGTCATATTAAGAGAAATCTGGTGACCCCGACTTATGATTGTTTTTAGGGGACCAGAAATCTAAAAGATATCTAGGCCTTACATATCAAAGGTACACCATAACATCGGTTTTGTTATCACTCTTGCTAATTACAAAGTCAATATAATGGCATACACTTGATTGTCAATTGCTCATTCCAGCTGGTGAATTCTTATGGGAACTAAAGCGTTTCATGAATGATTTGAGAATATTAGTATGTATTCACTGAAGCAGAAATTCGAGTAATTTGGCAGTTCTTTAAAAGTTCAAATTATCTAATGAAACTCCTCGCAGCATTAATGATGACTTGCATTTCAGTGTAAGGAGTACTATGGTTTCCTCTTTTCATTCACATCAGTATTTTACTACTTCCCATGTTACTTCATGGTAGCATATGCTCGAGCTCATGCATGGTTGTCTAGTTTTGTTGTCTTGATCTTGATCTGTACTTACTTTAAAGTTTGCACTACAAGCAATTTTTTTAAGACGAGACTAGATTGACCAAATGACTAATAAGCTGGTATCCCAGCCAATTTTTGAGTTTTATATTTCTGTTGGGTTATATAATCAACCTGATCAGACGACATGGCACCATTTGAACTAGCAAGGTCCATACCATGCTCTAATCCAATGCATGCTTTAAATTCATTTATTTTCTGGGGTGCAATAGTAATACAAAATGATATGATCATTCCAGTTGTCATGAATGCCATAATTTCATGCCAATTACTATTTTATGGATAAGGATGTTAGATACTCACCAGGTTGATAGGATGTATTATCTAAATAACCTGTATCGAACTTTTAGTATCTACTGTCTTAATAGTCTAATGTCTGTAGTGGTTCTTGCATTAATGACAGAATGGCGGTGGACTGGCGGAGTTTGCTGTGACCAAGGAAAGCTTGACAGTTGCAAGACCACCTGGAGTTTCAGCAGCCAATGTCGTCGGTCTCCCGGTTGCAGGATTGACAGCTCACCAGGCTCTCACTCAATCTGCCGGCATCAAGCTTGATGGAAGTGACAAGAAGGCAAACATTCTGATAACTGCTGCTTCAGGTGGAGTGGGCCACTACGCGGTTCAACTGGCTAAGCTGGGAAATGCACATGTGACAGCTACTTGTGGTGCCCGCAACATTGATCTTGTCAAGAGATTAGGAGCTGATGAGGTTCTTGACTACAAGACCCCAGATGGGGCAGCTCTGAAGAGCCCATCTGGTCTAAAATATGATGCAGTTATTCACTGCGCAACCGGCATTTCTTGGTCTACTTTTGAACCTAATTTGAGCCCAAGTGGGAAGGTGATTGATATTACTCCTTCTTTTAGTTCCCTCATCACATTTGCCGTGAAGAAACTTACTTTCTCCAAGAAGCAACTGGTGCCACTGATCTTGTTTCCAAAGGGTGAGAACCTCCTTTATCTTGTTAACCTGGTCAAGGAAAGGAAGCTCAAGACAGTGATTGACTCAAAATATCCCTTGAGCAAGGCCGAAGGTGCTTGGGCTAAGAGTATTGACGGCCATGCCACTGGGAAAATTATTGTTGAGCCTTAAAGTAAATATAATGGACCTGGAATTGCTGATCTTGATGTAATTAAATGAGAAGCATGTTTACTTTATGAAAAATTCTTCTCAGCTACTATTCACTACCTCACACCCCATACTCTATGAAAAACAACTCTACATCCTATGAAAAGCCGTAGATGTGGGGTATGAGAGTAAATAATGGCTGATGAGTAGAATTCCTTATATATAAATATATCAAAGTACAATATTCATAAAGATTCAAACAATCCATATTTGTATTAAGAACATGCTTTCTCCTATCTTTATGAATACTTTAACAAAATCATCTAATTATAAAGTTACAAATAATGGCTTGGATGAATTGAGTGCAAGTACTGTGACCCAACTGGCAACCCTTCCTACTCGGTTCTTGTTTTAAACAAAAGGCTTCTTCAAAGCCTACAGATTACCGGGGCATTCTGAATTCTGAATGCTTTATATTACAAACGACCCTGTTTCAATCAATGCAGCGTATTTTATATTGCAGCTGCAAACACTCAGCAATCTGCATTACATTTATGTTTCACAATATCAGGCCAAACACCCCATTCAACTACATATACATGGTTTTATTTACCGATACACAACCCTATCAAGTACATATAAGATCTAACAACTCTCAGGATATTATATCCACTCTCAAGGCTCCACAATGATCTTTCCAGTAGCATGGCAATCAACGCACATAGCCCACGCATCTTCAGCCTTGCTCAGGGAATGCCTTGAGTCAATTGCAGTCTTAAGTTTACCTTCCTTCACTAACTTAACAAGATCATCCAGGCTCTCAGTATTGACAGTTGCAAACATCGGCAAAAGCTGCTTTTTGGAGAAGGTGACTTTCTTTAGAGCAAAAGTCAGTAGAGCACTTGAGGTGGGACTTAAATCAAAGACCTTTCCATTTGGACTCAGATTGGGATCAAAAGTTGACCAAGGAATGCCTGTTGCACAGTGGATCACAAAATCATACTTTTGACCAGATGGGCTCTTCAGAGCCGCCCCATCTGGGGTCTTGTAGTCGAGAACCTCATCAGCCCCTAACTGCTTGACAAAGTCAAGGTTGCGGGCCCCACAAGTGGCAGTTACATGTGTGTTTCCAAGCTTTGCCAGCTGAACCGCGTAATGACCCACACCACTTGAGGCGGCAGTGACTAGAATGTTTACCTGCTGGCCACTTCTGTCAAGCTTGATCCCAGCAGATTGGGTGAGGACCTGGAGAGCTGTTATACCAGCTATAGGTAAGCCAGCACCATCAGCTGCTGAAACTTCGGGTGGCCTAGAAACTGTCAGCCTCTCCTTAGCCACAGCAAACTCAGCTAGTCCACCTCCATACTGTCGAGATATATAACACAACAACAGAAAAAATGGATGAGGGTTTTAGAAATAACTCAATTCTGAGTATTATCACAGCTGGAATGGATCTGGAGTTGCTATATACAATTGTCCTACCTCATCAAAAAATCATGCCACGCCATATCTAAAGCAAGGATAGAATATAAAATAAGGACAATGATGAGTGTGGCTTGGAAAGTGCTGGATAAGCACTACTAAGCTCAAAAGTAGTTTAAAAAATGGATATATTTGAGGAATGCCTGGGCCAACTTACCTTACAAACCAGAGTCACCAGAATGTGCTACTTACCTAGTGAACTAATCAAGGATCACTTGTTTCTAAATGTGGTCAGAGTTTCATTCTGGTACACTAATTTAATAACTCACACCTGGGGTATCTCACATTAGCACCATTGATAAAAGTTGCTGTTTTTTTCCAGCAGTATGCATATCCAACACTTAATTTGCCATGCCACCACATCATTATTGTTTTGTTCCTATGTACCATGTCAAAGTCATGAAGTACCAAGTGGGAAATGCTCTACAATCATTAAACAAAATAACAGGATGGAAGGAATTTCTATATATCACAAAGGGCTTGATTCTGTTAAGAGTTATCCAAATTTCTGGGGAGGGGAGGGGAGGGGGCGTGGGCGGGGGAAGCTATTAAGTACATCTGATTTCCACAGAAGTTGAAGAAGAGGAAGAAAAAAAAACTCCATTTTAAAATTATTCGTCGTCATCAATCATACAAACAGAGAGCATGAGGAATATCCAAGTAAATAGGCAGGAAAGTATAAAACTGAAGGAATAACAATTAATACTCACAGAAAAGTAAAGCGAAGCTACGACTTTGTCCCCAGCTTTGAATCTTTTGACCCCTGCTCCAACCTCTACGACCTCTCCTGCCACATCCATACCTATTCTGACAAAGAATATGATCAGCAAGAAAGGGAAAAATGACACTTCCCAAAAGTTTGCGACAAGCAACCATCCACAAAAAATTCAATTCAATAGTATCATTGAACTATTTGCACGTTGATGTAGTCATATTAAATATATATATATATATATAGATATATATATATATTAAAATTCGTTCTTTAGGTGAAATAAGGCATCACGAAAAGTTTTGTTAATAGAAGCAAAGAACAATGAAGAATTACCAGGTATGTAAGGGAACTTGCGAGGTAAGAAAGGCCTGATTTTGCCTTTCTGAATTTTCCAATCCACTGCATTTAGACTAGTTGCTTCCAGTTTTAGCAAGAGCTCATCCCCTTTTGGAGTGGGAACTGGAACCTCAACATGCTACAACAAAAATGAATATTCTGTTTCTTTATAATAATTTGTTAAGCAGATACAGAGTTTCTACTATAATGTCAATGACTTTTGACATTATAGCTTTGTAAAGCAAGAAGCAAATGCAAAAAGAAAATCCCAAATTATACAATGTTAGCAACCCAAAACCCATAGGCGATTCAGATTTGCAGTGTAAACAGTGTGAGAAATGAAACATTAGAAAGCATGAAGGAAAAGGAAACAACAAACAAAGCTGCAAGAAATATCAATTGTGTCATGGGCAATCAGTTTTCTGTGTTGTTCTCTCCAAAAGAAGATTTTTTTCCCTTTCACCAATGTATCAACCATCACAATCTCGAATATCAAAGCTGCTTCAACTATTTTGAAGAGTATTTCAATTCTAGAAAGCCTGTACCTCAAACAAGTTTTACGTGGACAGTTCAGAAAGTAACAAGTTTTATCATATCTCAAATGGAGAGGATTTATCTCAAAACATTTTCTTAATTACCAAGTAAAAAATAAATAAACAGTCGGGATCCCCATGTGTGGCTTTAGTATTTCTCAATTAAGATTTCCTATATATTGTATTAAACTGATCTTGTAAAGCTGCCGCATTGTATATTTATCATTTGAATAAAATTATCTACAGTTTCGTGAATAGGCATGTTGCCGAACTACGTAAATCTCATAGTGTGTGATTGATTCTACTTTTATTTTACTTTTCTCTTATAGTTCCTAACACTTATCACAATATTATTTCCTTTTGTTTTAAACATACAAGATAGTAGGTATAGAAGCTCCATCACTGCAATAGCCAAACTACCCAATTGCTTTACTTCCGGAATTGTAGTTTCACTTAATTACTAATATGTTGAAGAGAAAACAAAAACTTCCTAATTCATCGCCATAATATTTTGATCTCAAGCTCCTACTGTAGCACATGAGCGAAAGAGATTTGGAACGAAAAAAAAAACAGAGAATTGGATAGAAATGGGTCTTGACCGCAGGTAAACAGAGAAACAAAGACGAATATAAATATGAAAATAACCTTTAAACCAGCAGCTCCTCCCCCATAGCCAAAGTACTGAACCGCTTTCATAAGCTTTCCTGCCATACTCACGGATGAAAGCTAATTTGACGGTATTCGTGTCCCTTTGTGTGTCTCTGTAGTCTGTACACAGATATATAGTTAGCGAGAGAGAGGACAATAAAACTTGGAGAGTGGGCGGAATAGAGGCATCATTTCTCCATTAATCCCTTCAAATTTACTTGAAGATGACAGAGATTTACTTGAAAGTTTTTACTCATGGTCCAACCTCAACGTCACATCCGTACCAGTTCTAACAAAGTGTATCTGCAGCCAAGGGAAACAGAAGCATGCAATGCAACACTTTCGATGTTTTGCAGGTTGCAACTTGCAACGCATATAGGTCTCAGCAAAATCTATCTTTCAGGTAATAATACATCACCAAAACTTACTCCTCCTCCTCCTTTTTTTTTTTTTTACATATTAACTTTTATAATACATTATTTAGAAGAATGAACAGTAACCATTACATGTAACGGATTTACTGTAATTAAATGAAAAATAAAAATAGAATAGATGATCCATTAGAAGAGACTTTTAACCATTTTTCTTTATATTTTACAGAAAATTATATTTTACAAAATTCATTGTGAATGCTCCAAGTCTAGTAAAGTTTCTATTCATCCAAAAGCTAAAAGTTTAATTTGGATAAGAGTAATGCTAGATACAAGTCCCAAATAAACAAGTCTTTTGTAAAATAATGGGTCCTACTAATAAATAATAGTTTTTTTTTATACTTTTTAAGGTGGGATCTACTTTTTTACAAGGACTTGTATGTGACTTGTCTATTTGAGACTTATACAAATCATTTCTCTTTAGGTAATTAAAGAAAGAAATAGCAATGTTATATATATTTATATTTTTATTTATAAGATTCATTTTATTAGTTTTTTTTAATTTAAATTTTTATGACTTTTAACCTCTGATAAAATAATTTTTTTATAAGTTTTTCTTAGATATATTTAATATTTTCCTTATAATAATTAAATGGCCATGTAAATTATTACTCACAGTTCTTGGTGTTATACTACATCGATTTGAGTGCAATAAAACACTTTTTTTCGAAGTAATATATTTATAAATCTTATATTTTATATATATGTAGATACTTTTCATAGTTTAAAAATGATTGGTGTTTTAATTTTTTTAAAAAATTGTAATGAATTACACTATAAGTATTGTGATAACGCACTGACTTGTATATAGTAAAATTATTCTCTTATTTTGATTTTAAAATTGATAATAAATTTGATAAATTGAACTTACTTTTAAATAATAAATAAATAAATAAAGCTTGAGTTGCCGCTTGGCGCTTAGCTCAAATTCTTTATTCCACGAATTAATTCGAGAATATAAGAATTAGATGACACGTTTGACATTAATTATTATAGGCTTCTGTAAATTGTAATGCATAAAATGAAAATTCAAAAAAAAAATAAAAAAATCATGGGTCTAAGAGTTTGACACGCACCTTTGACTTGGAACACACGTGATGGATGTGCTGTCAGCCGTTATGATAAAAGTCAATGAGGCTCGTTCAAAACCTTCGGGACATGTCTTTCTTTTTAGTCAAAACCTTCGGTGCAAAAGAAGTCATTTTTGTTTGAGGCATGCATGCTGGAGAGCAGACGGAAGACGCACATACCAGTGTAAATTTTTTTTTGTTTTTTTATCCAATACATTGGGTGTGATACGGATGTTATAAATAGTAGGATTGTATTTATATTTTCTCTTTTTGTTTTTGGACGGTGCTGCGTTCACGGCTCTCAGCTCTGGGAGGTACTGTTAGCCAGAATTAATCTTTTTTTATATGTATTTTTTAATACTTTTAATATTTAAAAAAATATAAAAAAATCATAATATTATTAAAAAATATTTTTTTAATCACTAAATTAAAAAAATTAAAAAATAAAATAAAAAGTTTCAGTAATAAGAATCAAAGATAAGAATCCGTGATGAGAATATCATTTTTTTAATTTTTTATTTTTATAAAGGGGGTGGAGGTTTCGAATACAAATTTTTTATTTAAAAGATCAGGTCATATGCCATGAGGCTATGAGCTCTTGACAACTATAAAATTAATTGAGTTGGATGCCAAATAGGAATAGTAGTGCCAACCACTTTAAAAGGAGAAACTTCAACTGGCAATAAGGAAGATGAAGGATGGAAGACATTATGGGCATTGAAAGTTCCAGGGGGTAGGGAAGAATTTTCTTTGGAAACAGAAAATAATATTCTGTATGCCTACAAGAAAAAATCTTTTTAAAAAACAAGTGATTAATGATCATTTTGTCCAATTTGTCAATGAGAAGGAAAAATTGTTAGATGCAGAAAACTGAACAAATTATGGCCAAATAATTTCTGATATAAGATGTTAGATGAAGTTGGTCTTGCTGGAAAAAATAGTAAAATAATGTTTGAAGAATGAATAGCGCTTCTTTAAATTTGAGGAATCACTATTTATAACTATGTAAAAATTTAGAGATGCATAAGCCAATGTAGATGAATTTAAAGACATATTCTTTAAATTTAAAAATGAAGATGAAGATGGAGAAGTCACTACCAATGCTCTCGTGGAAGATGAGCAAATCTGAATCGAGGACGGGCCTATTTCTATTCTCAGTAATGTATTGAAGGAAAAATATTGTTGAAATGAAATCTTATTGCTTAAAAAAATAGGAATAGTAGTGACTAAGATTCCATGGAATTTTTGCATCGAGGGCTATTATATATTCTAGAATAGGCTCTGCTAGGGTTTTGTTTGCGACACTGTGATGGCTGACGTCGGGGGTCCTCAAGGCCCTTTGAAGTCGGCTGGGAGGCTGTGTTCGTTTGCTGATCTTGTATCGCAAATGCCTTAGGCCATCCTTAAGGTGGTGGTTCCCTTTCGATAACCTAAAATTATGGAGGGTAAAGTTTTCGTGTAGTTCTCCAAAGAAGAATTAGACAAATCTACTGAACATTTCAGATTTGATATAGTCATGAAGTTCTTGCGACAGAGACCATCTTTGGATCGAATCAGAATTTTTATTCATGGGTGATGGAGTCTGATGTGCCAACCAGTTGTTTCTGCAATGAGACAGCCTCGTCATGTTTTTGTTAGGTTTTCTAACGAGGAAGACTTTCTAAAGGCCATGTCAAGAGAGAGTTGTGATGTTGATAGACTGATTTTGTTATTCTAAGGGGTGTGATCACCAAACGGTGTACCCCTTGGAATTATATTCTCTAACATGGTGATGGTTCCCATGAGGGGTGATGTTTAAGGAAGTGTTAATAGACACAACCTTTTGATTTAGTCAAAAGGTTGTATGTGATTGGTAAAGTGTCAAGAGACACAACCTTTTGATTTAGTCAAAAGGTTGTGTCACTCCTTAAGGTTGTGGCCTTTGGGTTACCATTGGTTTACCAATGGTTGTACTCTTTTCACAATAGGATGTGTCACTCCTTATGGTTGTGACCTTTGGGTTACCATTGGTTAACCAATGGATGTGCCCTTTACCAACCGGTGCATGATGGCCTATAAATAGGGGTCATTGGTGCACAAACAAACTCACTCAATTCCCTTTGTTCATCACCAACTTGTGGGACAAATACCCTCACGGGAGTGTCACCATATTGTTGTAATTACGCTTCTATTTGTTGTTTGATTTCTCTACAGTGGTATCAAGAGCCTGGTCATGTCAGAGGAAATTTTATCACGCATAACAAAGACGATAAATAGGCAAGTGCTTGGTTTGGCAACCACACTTGCATATTTTAATCATCTTCGTTTGCTTGAAAATCCGAGAGAGAAACTCTTTCAGATCACGGTGGGAGGTTTAGAATATACTGGTAATCTTCAAAATTTAGTAAATTGTTACTATTTTGAAGAAAATTATTGGTATTATTTTACACAAAGGAATAGTGAATTAAATAGCCCATTTGCACACAAAGTCACTGTTTCGGCCGGCCGCCGGAGCCTTTCACCGTCGCCGGACTTCGTCGACCTCGGGAGCACGTCGGAGTCGTCGTCGCCGGCCACCATTTGGTCGGACGGAACTGAGCACAACGCACGCAGCGTCACTGCAGTGCGCCAGCGTGAGGTTGAAGACGACCCAGGACGAAACGGTGTCGTTTCGTCCAACGGTCATCTCATTCAAATAAATCCAGGGCTCAACGACAGTGTCGTTCAGCCAACAGAGGTGAATTCCGGCAAAAACGACATTGTCGTTTTGCCCGTTTCTGAGCCACTAGAGTCGAGCTGCCAAGCCGAGCCACCAAGCCGAGCCGATAACGGAGCCGTTGACCGAGCCGAGAATCGAGCCGTTGACCGAGCCGCCTCCAGAAGCCGATCTCCAGAACCCGGCTTGAACCGGCTGAACCGGTTCACCCGGTTTCCTGAACCGGTTCAGGGCATAATTTTTCAATCAGGCCATTCGAGAGCATTTCAAACCTGATTTCGTCCGTTCAAAAGTCGTTATGCTCCAAATTTCAAGCCAAAATATTACAAGGCTCCTGTTGGTCGAAATTATCACCAGAAATTCTTTGAAAAAGGTGAAACATCAAGGAAAGGTCGTGGATATCCTCGATCGGGGCGTCATTTTCATTATTCTCCTTATATAAAATATAATAGGAGAATTTCTAGGCTGCTACCTTGGATTAAATCCAAGGGTTATTATTACTAATTAAGTTTGTAATAATTTTTGATTTTTCACAGTTGAACTATTGTATTTAAATAGTACACATTTATTATTTCTACATTCTTCTTGTTGATTAATTTTTTTAAGGTTTATTATTCATGGCACCGAAGAAAAGTATTGATCCCTCGGGGATAGAAAAATTGAATGAAAGAAATTTCCGGGCCTGGAAAAGGCATATAACTTTTCTTCTAACCCATGAAAAGACCTTATATACATTAACAACACCAAAGCCATGGGGAGAAAATGTAGAAAATGATGAAAGTGAAAGTGGAAGCAGCGTTTCAAATGTAGATAAATGGATAGAACACAATGCATGGGCAAAAGCTTTAATTTTGCATTGCATGAGTGATCACATCATTCCTTTATTTGAAGACTATGAAACTGCTAAAGAAATTATGGATGCAGTTGAAGCAAAGTATGGTTTAAGGTTGGATACTTATATACAGTTATTATTGGATAAGTATAACCGGACTTGTATGAAAGATAATGATGATATTGGCGATCATGTACTTCAAATGGAGTTGATGGCGAAAGAATTAAATGATGCCGGTCATCCTCTCACTGATAAAATGCAAGTTACAACCATACTAAATAGTCTTCCTTCATCTTGGGATCACATTATTACTTCTTTAACACACAGTGGAAATGAAGTAACAATGATATCGCTTCCAGTACTTTTAGTACTTGAAGGAGAAATGATGAAAAGAAGGAATAAAGATGGTGAATCATCCAATTTATTAATGGCTCAAGATAAGCGTTCTACACAGAATAAGATAAAGCCAAAACAGTTCAAGAAAAAGAAATGGTTAAAAAGAAAACAAAACAAACCATTTTCTGGAAACTGTTTTAAGTGTGGAAAGAAGGGTCATTACAAATCACAATGTCCTAACAAAGGAAAAGCACAAGAAAGCAAGGAAATTGTGATGACGATCTCTGAAGTAATGCTAGTGGAACCAGTGACAGATTCATGGTGGGTTGACTCTGCAGCGACAAGACATATATGTAGGAACAAAGAAATGTTTGTCAAACTTGAAGATAAACAAACTGGAGAGCACAAAGTCTATATGGGCAACAATACATATTGCGATGTCTTGGGGCAAGGTACATGTAAATTCAAAGTGAATGGTTCCGTTATTTTACTTAGTGATGTTCTATATGTACCTAGTATTCGTAGGAATTTAGTATCAGTGCCTGTACTAGATCAGAAAGGCTACACAGTTGAGTTTAAGTCTGGAACCGTTGTAATAAGTAAGGGAAATGTGTCAGTGAAAGGCGTGAAAGATCACAATATGTATGTATTGAATGTTGATATTAATAAAGTACCTATTTCTGAGTATTTGAATGTGTCTACAGATTGTGCATATTTATGGCATTTAAGATTAGGTCATATAAATAAAAATAAGATGATCAGAATGTATAAAAGTGGATTAATACCACAAATAAACTCAGATAATTTTGATATATGTGAACCATGTATCAAAGAAAAAATGAGTAGTAAATCTTTTTCAAACAGTTGGAAATCAACGGATTTACTAGAAATTATACATTCTGATGTGTGTGGACCTTTTAAAACAAAAACTCATAGAGGAATGGAGTACTTTATTACTTTCACTGATGATTATTCAAGATATGGGCATATCTACTTACTCAAGCATAAATCTGAAGCAATTGAGAAATTTAAAGAATTTAAATTAGAAGTAGAAACCCAGTTGGGTAGACTCATTAAAAGTTTGAATAGTGATAGAGGAGGAGAATTTGAAGCTTTAGACAATTTTTGCAAATTGAATGGTATAAGACATATTTATACTATGCCATATAAACCTCAACAAAATGGCATTGCAGAAAGGAGAAATAGAACTCTATTGGATATGGTGCGATCGATGATGACATATGCTGATCTACCAATACATTTTTGGGGTGAAGCATTATCGACTGCTACATATATATTAAATAGAGTTGAAACTAAAGCAAAACCTCTTACACCTTACGAATTATGGACGAGACATAAACCAGACTTAAGCAAGCTCAAAGTGTGGGGTTGTAGGGCACAAGTGCTTATCCCAAGGCCACTAAGGGAAAAATTAAAAAGTAAAACCTGGGAATGCAGGTTTATTGGGTATGTAGAAAACGGAAGTGGCTACAGATTTTATCATTCTGAAAAAGGATTGATAGAAAGTAGGGATGTCGTTTTCTTGGAAAATACAAACCTTGTTACTCCTGTTGATCAAATAGATTTATTAAATAATTTAGAGAATCAACGGATCTCCACAGAATCTGACAATGAAAATAATGATATTATTCAAATCCAGAATAATAAAAGAAAGTCAGATGAAAATCAATCTTCAGGTATTGATGTTGGAGACAGTGGGAGTAAAAGATCCAGAAGACCATCAATATTATTTCAAGATCATTATGCACTAAATACCAGTTTGGAAAATTTAGATAATGATCCTGAAAATTTTTCTGAGGCAGTCAATAGTATTGATTCAGATAAATGGCTTGAGGCCATGAAAGATGAAATAGAATCAATAAACAAAAATAATGTTTGGGAGTTAACAAATCTTCCAAAAGATAGAAAAGCTATTGGCTGTAAATGGGTTCTCAGAAGAAAATTTAAAGTTGATGGTAGTTTGGAAAGGTACAAAGCAAGGTTAGTGGCCAAGGGACATACTCAACAACCAGGTGTAGATTTTGTGGATACATATTCGCCTGTGGCGAAGTTCACATCTGTAAGGATCATCATGTCCATTGTTGCCAGGATGAATTTGGAATTACATCAGTTAGATGTAAAAATAGCTTTTCTCAATGGTGAATTAAAAGAGGATATCTTTATGATTCAACCAGAAGGATTCCAAATTAATGGACATGAAGAGAAAGTCTACAGGTTGAGAAGGTCACTGTACGGACTTAAGCAATCTTCAAGACAGTGGTACTTGAAATTTCACCAAGCCATTTTGGAAATGAGATATGAAATGAGTCCACTAGATCACTGTGTATACATATGGAAAAATGATAATAAATTAACATTATTATCATTGTATGTTGATGATATATTACTGGCAAGTAATTGTCTAGATATGATGCATGCAACAAAGGAATTCTTGAAATCTAAATTTGAAATGAAAGACATGGGTGAAGCCGCTTATGTTCTTGGTATAAGAATCTCTAGGAATAGAAATTCAAATCTATTATATTTAGATCAAGAAAAATATCTAGAAAAAGTGCTTAAAAGATTTGGTATGGAAGATTGTAAATCTTTAAGTACGCCTGTTTGCAAAGCTCATATTTTAAATAAAAGTATGTGCCCAAAAGATGATGAGGAAATAAATGAAATGCTTAAAGTTCCCTATGCTCAAGCTGTGGGAAGCCTCATGTATGCGATGACAAGTACCAGACCAGATATTTGTCATGCAGTTGGATTGGTAAGTAGATTTCAATCCAATCCAGGTAAAGAACATTGGCAAGCAGTGAAGCGTATATTGAGATATTTACAAGGTACCAAAAATTTGAAATTGTGCTTTGGAAACAGTGATCTAGAATTAATCGGCTATAGTGATGCTGATTTTGGAAGTGATGTAGATGATAGAAAATCTATAACTGGATATATATTTCTATTTGGTGGAACAGCAGTTTCTTGGTTAAGTAAGAAACAGGGCTGTGTTGCTAAGTCTACTATGGAAGCAGAATATATTGCTTGTAGTACTGCAGTGAGTAATGCGGTGTGGATAAAACGCTTTGTTGAAAGCTTAAATTTGGATATATCCACAGAACCAATCAATGTGTTTTGTGATAATCAGTCTGCCATTTCTTTGATAAAAAGTGGAACACAGAGTTCCAAGGGAAAACACATTGATGTGCATTATCACTATATTTTAGATATAGTGGAAAGAGGTGAGGTCAAGGTTAATTTTGTTTCCTCGACCGAGATGGTAGCAGATCCAATGACCAAAGGTTTATCTCTGGAGAAATTCAGAGAACATGTGACTAGAATGGGATTGAAAGAAACCTAGGTGAAGAAATCTCATGGTCAACATGCATAACTCAACAAATTCTGGGGACGCCTAGAAAATTGGAGTTATGAAGATACCCAAAAATAAAAATTTTGGTCATTTGTAAAGTCACTGATAAGGTGATCAAGAAAAACCTCAGGAATGGCCTTAGGGTGAGTACTTGATAAAATTTCAGTGCAGATTGATTAATCAAGTAAAAGGTTGATCATGGTAAAGTCGCTGATAAGGTGATTAAGGAAAGACTCAGGTGAGTAAGTACTTAACGAAAATTCAGTGTCATTCACTAAAGTTTTAGTGAAATGTGATTTGATTATCCAAGTAAATGGTTAATCATTTGCAAAGTCGTTGATAAGGTGATTAGGGAAAAACCTCAGGAATAGCCTCTAGAGGAAGTACTTAATGAAAATTCAACGCAGGTCGATACATGTGTTATGTATTCGGCTGAAGTCGTCAATTGTGACAGAGGTATGGATTATTGATCCAGTCATGGAGAATTGATGCCGTTCACTAAAATTTTTTTTTTTAGTGAAATGTAGTCACCCCTAATATGTGATCAGTCGGAGCACATATGGTAAAGGGTGCGGTCAGATAAGGTAATGACAAAAACGTGCGCACGTAGAGGCTTGTCATGCCCTGACACCGATCTGCAAGAGTAGCAGATGAGAGTTGAGTAGTGGAAAGCTTATATTGGTACCTAGGTAAAATACTCAACTGGATCATCACCGTTTTGTGTGATCAAGTGGGAGATGTTATTCTAAGGGGTGTGATCACCAAACGGTGTACCCCTTGGAATTATATTCTCTAACATGGTGATGGTTCCCATGAGGGGTGATGTTTAAGGAAGTGTTAATAGACACAACCTTTTGATTTAGTCAAAAGGTTGTATGTGATTGGTAAAGTGTCAAGAGACACAACCTTTTGATTTAGTCAAAAGGTTGTGTCACTCCTTAAGGTTGTGGCCTTTGGGTTACCATTGGTTTACCAATGGTTGTACTCTTTTCACAATAGGATGTGTCACTCCTTATGGTTGTGACCTTTGGGTTACCATTGGTTAACCAATGGATGTGCCCTTTACCAACCGGTGCATGATGGCCTATAAATAGGGGTCATTGGTGCACAAACAAACTCACTCAATTCCCTTTGTTCATCACCAACTTGTGGGACAAATACCCTCACGGGAGTGTCACCATATTGTTGTAATTACGCTTCTATTTGTTGTTTGATTTCTCTACAGATTTACCGTGTTTTTCAATGGTCCATTGATTTTAATGAGGATTTTGAACCGACAATGGTTCCTGTTTGGATCATGCTTCCTGGTTTACCAGCGAACTTTTATCACGAAGCCTTTCTCAAGAGTATTACGGCGCCAATTGGATTTTTTTTACGAAGGGATAATGCTACGCGATGTGCTATGCACACTGATGGGGCACGAGTTTGTGTGTTGATGAATGTTTCTCAGCAGCCTATAAAATCTTTTTGGATTGGGACTCCAAAAATACCAATGAATATTTTCTAGGAATTTGTTTATGAAACGCTTCCAGCATTTTGTATCAGATGCAAGGTCCAAGGTCATAGTCTTCTTACTTGCAAAGTATCTTCTCAGTCAAATGGGAAAAAGAAAGAGTCGGGGAAAGTCTGATTTTTTAAAAAGACAAATGTTCCAGATCCGAAAGGGGACGTTCCGGCAGATAATCTTCATGGGTGAGCAAGGTTTTGATAGTGAGAAAAATCAATTAAATGGAGGAGAGGATTTAGTTAAATTGTACTTAAAAATGAGGCGCAACCGATTGAACATACTGATTTTCGTGAGCCCGGGAACGTCGAAACCTCGTCTGCTGCATGTGAAGTAGTGCATGTCTCTATGTGCGAAAAGGGAGTGTTGGTAGAAGGAGAATCTAGTGGGACCCAAGACAAAGGGGATACATGTGAAGCAGTGCCTGTTGTTAAAAATTTGGGCTTGGGCAATGAAGTCTTATTGCACCAGGTTCCCACTTCTGGGGGCGTGCCTGGGACCTTGGCAGATGCGGAGGGGAAGAACAACCAAATGACTAAAAAGGAGATTCCAATGATCGATTATTTCTATCGTCATATTAAGCGAAATCTGGTGACCATGACTTATGATTGTTTTTAGGGTACCATAAATCTAAAAGATATATAGTCCTTACATATCAAAGGTATACCATTACATCGGTTTTGTTATCACTCTTGCTAATTACAAAGTCAATATAATGGCATACACTCGATTGTCAATTGCTCATTCCAGCTGGTGAATTCTTATGGGAACTAAAGCATTTCGTGAATGATTACATTTATGTTTGACAATATCAGGCCAAACACCCCCCATTCAACTACATATACATGGTTTTATTTATCGATACACAACCCTATCAAGTACATATAAGATCTAACAACTCTAGGGATATTATATCCACTCTCAAGGCTCCACAATGATCTTCCCAGTAGCATGGCAATCAACGCACTTAGCCCACGCATCTTCAGCCTTGCTCAGGGAATGCCTTGAGTCAATTGCAGTCTTAAGTTTACCTTCCTTCACTAACTTGACAAGATCATCCAGGCTCTCAGCATTGAGTTTTGCAAATACCAGCAAAAGCTGCTTCTTGGAGAAGGTGACTTTCTTTAGAGCAAAAGTCAGTAGACCACTTGAGCTGGGAGTTATATCAAAGACCTTTCCATTTGGACTCAGATTGGGGTCAAAAGTTGACCAAGGAATGCCTGTTGCACAGTGGATCACAAAATCATACTTTCGACCAGATGGGCTCTTCAGAGCTGCCCCATCTGGGGTCTTGTAGTCGAGAACCTCATCAGCCCCTAACTGCTTGACAAAGTCAAGGTTGCGGGCCCCACAAGTGGCAGTTACATGTGTGTTTCCAAGCTTTGCCAGCTGAACCGCGTAGTGACCTACACCACTTGAGGCGGCAGTGACTAGAATGTTTACCTGCTGGCCACTTCTGTCAAGCTTGATCCCAGCAGATTGGGTGAGGACCTGGAGAGCTGTTATACCAGCTATAGGTAAGCCAGCACCATCAGCTGCTGAAACTTCGGGTGGCCTAGAAACTGTCAGCCTCTCCTTAGCCACAGCAAACTCAGCTAGTCCACCTCCATACTGTCGAGATATATAACACAACAACAGACAAAATGGATGAGGGTTTTAGAAATAACTCAATTCTGAGTATTATCACAACTACAAAATGGATCTGTAGTTGCTACATACAATTGTCCTACCTCATCAAAAAATCATGCCACGCCATATCTATAGCAAGGATAGAAAATAAAATAAGGACAATGATGAGCGCGGGTTGGAAAGTGCTGGATAAGCACTACGCTCAGAAGTAGTTTCTAAAATGGATATATTCGAGGAAGGCCTGGGCCAACTTACATTACAAATCAGAGTCACCAGAATGTGCTACTTACCTAGTGAACTAATCAAGGATCACTTGTTTCTAAATGTGGTCAGAGTTTCATTCTGGTACACTAATTTAATAACTCACACCTGGGGTATCTCACATTAGCACCATTGATAAAAATTGCGGTTTTTTCCAGCAGTAGGCATATCCAACACTTAATTTGCCATGCTACCACATCATTATTCTTTTGATCCTATGTACCATGTCAAAGTTATGTAGAACCAAGTGGGAAATGCTCTACAATCATTAAACAAAATAACAGGATGGAAGGAATTTCTAAATATCACAAAGGGCTTGATTCTGTTAGAGTTATCCAAACTTCTGGGGAGGGGAGGGGGCGGGGGAAGCTATTAAGTACATCTGATTTCCACAGAATTTGGAGAAGAGGAAGAAAAAAAAACTCCGTTTTAAAATTATTCGTTGTCAACAATCATACAAAAAGAGAGCAGGAGGAATATCCAAGTTAATAGTAGGAACGTATAAAACTAAAGGAATAACAATTAATACTCACAGAAAAGGAAAGCGTAGCTACAACTTTGTCCCCAGCTTTGAAATTTTTGACCCCTGCTCCAACCTCTACGACCTCTCCTGCCACATCCAGACCTTTTCTGACAAAGAATATGATCAGCGAGAAAGGGAAAAATCACACTTTCCAAAACTTTGCAACATGCAACCATCCACAAAAAACTCAATTCCATAGTATCATTGAACTATTTGCACGTTGATGTAGTCATATTAAATATATATATATATATATATATAGATATATATATTAAAATTCGTTCTTTAGGTGAAATAAGGCATCACAAAAAGTTTTGTTAATAGAAGCAAAGAACAATGAAGAATTACCAGGTATGTAAGGGAACTTGCGAGGTAAGAAAGGCCGCATTATGCCTTTCTGAATTTTCCAATCCACTGCATTTAGACTAGTTGCTTCCAGTTTTAGCAAGAGCTCATCCTTTTCTGGAGTGGGAACTGGAACCTCAACATGCTACAAGAAAAATGAAAATTATGATTCTTTATAATAATTTGTTAAGCAGATACATACAGAGTTTCTACTATAATGTCAATGACTTTTGACATTATAGCTTTGTAAAGCAAGAAGCAAATGCAAAAAGAAAATCCCAAATTATAAAATGTTAGCAACCCAAAACGCATAGGCGATTCAGATGTGCAGTGCAAACAGTGTGAGAAATGAAACATTAGAAAGCATGAAGGAAAAGGAAACAACGAACAACGCTGCAAGAAAGATCAATTGTATCATGGGCACTCAGCTTTCAGTGTTTTTCTCTCAAAGAAAATTTTTTACCGACTCACCAATGTATCAACCATCACAATCTCAAATATCAAAGGCGCTTCAACGATTTGAAGAGTATTGCAATTCTAGAAAGCCTGTACCTCAAACAAGTTTTATTTGGACAGTTCAGAAAGTAACAAGTTTTATCATATCTCAAATGGAGAGGATTTATCTGGGAGACATCCTAAAACTATTTGTGGTGAATTCTATAATTATATTAACGTTTTACAGAAACCAACAAAATCAATACAGATTAGATACATAAGTTTGCAAAAGAAAGAACGAAGGCCCCTCATTATTGGGCAAAATTTCTTGACCCCTTTTTCTGCTCTTAATCCTATCTGACCCGTAATTAAGATTTCCTATATATTGTATTAAACTCTTGTAAGGTTGCCGCACTTTGATTATTATTTGAATAAAATCCTCTACAGCTCCGTGAATATAAGCATGTCGCCAAACTACGTAAACCTCGTGTAGTGTGTGTTTGATTCCACTTTTATTTTACTTTTCTCTTATCGTTCCTAACACTTGCTACAATATTATTTCCTTTTGTTTTAAACATACAAGATAGTAGGTATAGAAGCTCCATCACTGCAATAACCAAACTACCCAATTGCTTTACTTCCGAAATCATTATTTTTAACCTTGACAACCCAAATTAATTGTAAGTTTCAAATGAAAACTTTCAAAACAAGAACTGTAGTTTCACTTAATTACTAATATGTTGAAGAGAAAACAAAAACTTCCAAATTCATCGCCAAAATATTTTGATCTCAAGCCAACTGTAGCACATGAGTGAAAGGGATTTGGAACGAAAACAAAAATAACATAGAATTGGATAAAAATGGGTCTTCAATCCAGACCGCAGGTAATATAGAGAAACAAAGACGAATATAAATATGAAAATAACCTTCAAACCAGCAGCTCCTCCCCCATAGCCAAAGTATTGAACCGCTTTCATAAGCTTTCCTGCCATACTCAGGGATGAAAGCTTTGACGGTATTCGTGTTCCTTTGTGTGTCTCTGTACAGTGTACACTTAGATATTTAGCGAGACAGAGAGAGCGCGCGCGTAAATAGGACGACAAAACTTGGAGAGTGGGTGGAATAGAGGCATCAATTTCTCCATTTTAGTGTCCCTTCAAATTTACTTGAAAATGACAGAGATTTACTTGAACTAGGTTGCCCGCTGCCCCGCCCCGCTTCCGCTCCACCCTACATGGTGGGGCGGGCAATCTCGCTCCACCCATGCGGGGGCAGGGCCTCCCACCCCGCATCTAAGGGCCCTAGCGGGAGCAGGTGACGGGGAGGGCCCAATCCCACCCCGCCCCAGTCTCCATCTAAATATATATTATAAACATAAATATATATTTATATTTTACAAATTTTATATATAAATATATATTACACTTATTCACAAAATATGTATTGACAAATTTAAAAACTATATAGTTTAAAAACTAATATACTACAATTTATATAAAATATGCATTAGCAAATTTAAAAATTATATAGTTTTTAAATTATAGTCATATTTACAAAATTTAAATTTATAATTTAGATCTTATTTATAAATAATTTTACAATAAAATAAATGTAGTATTTTTTTTTAAGTGAAAAGATGCGGGATGGATTCGGGTCGAGTCGGGTCGGGTGAACAGTTAACAATCAACAATGTCTCGTGTCACATCCGTACCAGTTCTAACAAAGTGTACCTGCGGCCAAGGGAAACAGAAGCAAATGCAACACTTCCGATGTTTCGTGCAAAATCTCATCTTTCAGGTCAAGAATATTCTCATGGCGCGCATTCAGAAATGAGTCTCGTAAATTTTCTATTCATCCAAAAGCTAAAAGTTTAATTACAAGAATTGAATGATCATGTTAATTATTACTCACAGTTCCTGGGGTGATACTACCCTCTATTCAAAAGAGAAAGAAATCATGATGGACACACATGATGGATCATGTGCTGTCAGCCGTTCATGTGATAAAACTCAATGAGACTAGCTCGTTCAAATTATTACCTCCGGCGCATCATGTCTTTCTTTTTGTCAAAACCTTGGGCGCAAAAGTATGAAAGCATGACCTTTTATTTTCCACGCAATTGAGTTGGATGCCAAATAGGAATAGTAGATCAGGAGAAACTTCAACTAGCAATAAGGAAGATGAAGGGTGGAAGACATTATGGGCATTGAAAGTTCTAGGCGTAGGGAAGAATTTTCTTTGGAAAGCATACAAGAAAAAATCTTTTTAAAAACCAAGTGATTGATGATCCTTTTTGCCCAATTTGTCAAAGATATGGAAAAACTCATGTTATCCGATCGTCATCATCCTTTATGGGTTTGTCCTGCTGCTAGTGATGTGTTGGCTGTTGATATTAGCCCCCCCTATAAAAGTGGTCGAAGCTGATTTAATTTCTACAGTTGTGGGAGAAAATATTGATCTCTAGGCTGCACCAAGATGAATTAGAGTGGACTACAGTGATAATGAGAATGATATGGCTTAAAAGAAATTTGTTGGTATTTGAAAACAAGTTTGGAATTAAGCCCTCAAGAGAAGGTACAAGCAGCAAGAGAAGCTCTAGAAGAATATCATGATGTACAGCAAATACACAAGAAAGAGCATAAACAAGTCGATCGAATAGACATAAGATCATCTTTCAGATGGAGAAAATCTGATGCATGCTAATTTTGTTAAAGAAAACTGGTGAATTACTGCTTTCACTCTGTGCACATAGAAGACATATTACTCATGCAGATATTGATGAATGTACGTACTGCATTAATTGTGGAGGCCGGCCATGGAAGTTTGCTTGGATATGGGGTTTTCAAATGCCATCTTTGAAGGGGCCGGACGCCCAAACCATAATCAAGGACATTAATAATGATGCAGATCAAAACTGGACAAGTTATGGCCAAATAATTTCTGATCATATATATAAGATGTTTGATGAAGTTGGCCTTGCAGGAAGATTCAATTCATTCATAGAGAAGGTAAAACCATAGCTCACCAGTTTGGGAAAATTGGACGTCTTACAGTGGAAGATGAGCAAATCTGGATAGAGGAGGGACCCATATGATTGATTTTAATGAAATGAAATGTTATTGCTTAAAAAAATAGGAATAGTACTAGTGACTAAGACCTCATAGAATTTTTGCATGGGGGGCTATATATATATTCTAGAATAATCAAGCAATCTCGGACGTGCATTTCTCCATTGGGATTTTTGCATGGGGCTATTCTAGAATATAATCAAGCAACCTAGGACACGCATTTTTCCATCGATTTTTCATGATAATTTACTATGTATTTTTGTCCTACCAAAAATAAGTTTTGATATGGTTTTATGAACTACCAAATGGTAGATGGGAAAGTCAGAGTTTGTTTTCTGTCAAAGAAGCAGGATTAACACAGCCTATAGCGTAAAGGCATTCGAGCCGCGTCTAAACTAAATTAAGGGTTAAGGGCCCGTATTGACATGAAATGTGCACTTGTCGTAAACAATCACGAGGCAGTGAAGGAGTGCTTCGCTACAAATGACAGGGTTTGTCAAAAATGGAATTGGGGGAAAGAACTAAGAAGAGAGAACTGTCAAGAGAGGAGAAGATTGAGTGAAAATGAAAGATTTTATTGCAATGTATCTCATTGGTACACATGAGAGGTATTTATATACAAGACTTGAGCTTAAATCCTCTGTTAACAAACTAACTACCTCTAACTAATTTGTAACTAATAAGGTTTTCACCACACGTCCAAGTTCTTCTGCTTCTACATATATATCATTTGAAATGGAACAAAAACAATGCTATATTTTGACAGGGAAAAAGGGATCATGAAGAAGAACACCATGCATGCATGCATGGATACTGTTAATCATTGATCAATAATTTACAGTAATATTTACAAAACGAATCAAGCATTCTTGGTTACATATCCTAAAGCATCCTTGTAATTGTTCCACAAATCTGATACCATCGTCGACGTCATTTCTGAGAAGCCCTCCATAACCCGTGGCAGTTCATCTTTCAACAACTCCTCAAAAGAACTTCTGGTTTGCTCCACAAGGCCTCCAATGGCCGAGCCAGCAAACGTAACAGACCCAGAGACACCGTTTACAAGAACATCAAACACGCTGGAAATGAGGGTTTTTACTACTTGTATCAGAAACTCTGAGAAATACTCCAAACTACCCTTGGTGACCTCCGCAACTTGTTCTAGGACAGCCTGGACGGCTTCTCCCGGCACTTTCAATGCTTGGATCGATAGCACCAAAAGGTTAGCGACAGCGGTGAAGAACAATCGAGCAACAAAGTTGGATAAAGCGTTTATCGCCAAGAAAATGAATTTCAGAAGGAAAATCACCATTATTTGTTCGTACGTACTTGGAGAGGAAGAAAGCGGAATTAATGAAGAGACTTGATCATGAGGGATCAAGACCAAATATATATTATGATTTCTCGAACATTTTTAGAACATTCAAAGTCATGTGCAAATAGTCAAAACGATGTTGTTGTCTGATCTAGCTAGTTTATACGCGGATTGAATATTTTTTATTAAAATAAATCTATTCTCATTGTAAATATATAATGGAATCGCACGATATTAACTAAATAAATACTCTTCTAGTTTTCTTTACTTCCAAGCAAGCAAGAAATGATATTGACAAATATCATATATAGTGTTTGATTACAAATGATCTGTTTGCATTGGAATTTAAGTCCGATATTTAATTAATTATCCCATTTTTCTGTGATATTAATTAATTAATTACCATGCATTTACTCTTCTAATTTCTTCGGACGTGAAATTTAAAAATATGAAAGCGTTCTCGGTTTATTATCGATTCCACGTAATTGACTTTGACGCCAAAAGGAATAGTACGTAGTGACTGAGATTCCATTGGAATTTTTTGCATCGTGGGGCTATATATTCATTCTAGAATGATCAAGCAACATCCGACACGCATTTGACCTCCATTGGAAATATTTTTGCATTCGGCTATTCTAGAATAATCAAGCAACCTCGGATATACGTATTCAAGATTCCAACTCAAAACTTCTACTTTAATATTACGAAAAATTACTATTTATTTGAAAAACTTAAACGGATAGAAATGTATAAATTTAATTATTTACATTTTTATCCGAGGACTGATCTCCATTTCAAGAGTAAGTTAGGCCTGAGTTTCATTCTCATCCCGATTTTCTTAATTATAACTTCCATGTCAGACTGATCGAAGCCCCCTTAATTATATGATTGAACGGGCTTCATCCTGCATGCATGAGAAATCATGTCTCATGCTGCATGGTTTAAGAGATTTTCATCTCAACTCCTCGTTACAATTTTTTTAAATCTCTATATATAATATAATAAATAATTTAATTTTTTTAAATCTTAAAATAATAATAATATTAAAAAATAATATTTTAATAATATTTTATCATCTCAACTCAACTCAATTCAAACCATCCTAAATCTTGTGCACGAGAAATCATGTACACTTTTATTTGTTAAAAAAACAGCAAAATTAAGCCTTTACATATATGAAAAATGATTTACACACAACACTTTTTACAATTATATTTTAAATGAGAGATATTTTTATAAAACACCTTATAAAAATAATATTATTTTACAAAAATATCTTCATTTTAATACATTGTTATATAATATGTTGTATAATATATTGTGTATATATCATTACTTTATATATATATATATATATATATTATATATATCATGATGACCAGCCAATTTATAAGCTTCCAAAACACCACCTAGATTTCTGGACCGGCCGGCTTTGAACAAAACGAGGCATGCAGGAATCAGCTTAAAGATGGGGATAATGCTAGTCCTCCCGCTTCCATTGGGAGCTACGCTGAACAGTTTTTAATTTTTAATTTTTTTTACTGCAAGATTAAAAAAATATTTATTAATAATGTTATAAATTTTTTAAAAAAATATATTTAAAAGTATTAAAAAAATCTACATAAAAAAAAATTACCAAAATAATTAACTAGAAGTAACATGGCTATAATGCTGCCCTAAAATTAAAGAAAATAATATTCTCATTACTGTTCTTATAACTCAGACTTATTGTTGATTTTTTTTCTTTTTATTTAGTAATTAAAAAAATATATTTTAATAATTTTTTTATTTTTTTACTTTTTTAAAAAATATTTAAAAGTGTAAAAAAAATATAAAAAAGACAAAAAAAAAAAAAAAGATCAATTATGCCTAACGCGGGACCCAGCGGTAGACGTAGCACCGTCCGATAGAGAGAAATGATCAGAACCGCTAGCTTGGCAAAAAGAAGATAAGTATTAGAAGCCAAGCCCAGAAATTCAACGTTAATATGACGTTTATATGAACTATACTGCTTGCCTAGCCCCACTATTTTTTCCTCCTTTTCTCTCATATTAAGAACCAGCTGAACTTGTTGTACGTACAAGAAATTAGTTCAGACAATATATAGTTTCCGTTCTCAAAGTTGGATCAGAGACATCATGGAAATAACTTCTCATGATCTACTTGCAATTGCTATGCTTTTGGCATCGCTGGTGTTGTATAATCTATGGAGGGTAAGAAATGGTCCTAGTCCCACAATTAAGGGAATATTCGCCCCAGAACCAGCAGGTGGCTTACAAGAAAAATTGTTTATATCAATTATTTTTAATAAAATTAATTATTTTCTATCGAAATGAATTTTCTTTTATTATAAATATTCATTATCCTCACAAATAATCTGTCGCAAATTATTATTTTTTTTACCGTAGCTGGCGAAGTATCGGTCACCTTCATCAAATCCGCGGCCAAAACCCAATTGCCAGAACCTTGGTTGCCATGGCTGACAAACATGGTCCCATCTTCATGATCAGGCTTGGCACGAAACGTGCACTCGTCGTAAACAATCACGAGGCAGTGGAGGAGTGCTTCACTATAAATGATAGGGTTTTCACCACACGTCCAAGTTCTAGTCAAGGGAAGTACCTTGGTTACAACTATGCAGCATTTGGATTTGGCCCTTACGGAAAATATTGGCGTGAGATGCGAAAGCTGGTTGTGTTCGAACTCCTCTCCACTCGCCGACTTCAGACACGCAAAAACATGCATATCTCCGAGGTGGACACTATGGTTAGAGATTTGTACTCTCTCTGCAAGAGCAACGTTGGTCAAAACCAGGCCAAGATGGTGATTAGTGAGTGGCTTGAGCGCCTAACTTTGAATTTAATCACTAAAGTTATTGCGGGAAAGAGATATTTTGTCAACGAGGCACGGCGTGTGGGGAAAATTATTAAGGAATTCATGTATGTAGTGTATTGCAAGGGATGGGTTGATTTGCAAGGCCGAGTGAAATCTATGAAGTGTATTGCAAGGGAACTGGACTTTCTACTTGGAACTTGGGTTGAAGAACATACTGCATGAGGAGGCAAGAGAGTGAGCCAAGCGACGAGCTGGATTTCATCGATGTCATGCTATCTGCAATTGAGGACATGAACTCCATGTTTGGTCATACGCGTGAAACCATTATCAAGGCAACAGCATTGATACGTTTAGGCATGTAGCTAGTAACATTTTTGCTTAATCCTCTTCTTTCTTGCTTTGACAGTACTTCTGACAAATATCAGATTCTTTTATTTTCTGTGTTGTTCTCTAGAGCCAAATTCTTCTTCTAATCATGTCCCAAATTAATGACGTTGTAGAATCTCATCTTAGATGGGTCAGACAGTACATCTATTAATTTGACATGGCTCATATCCTTACTATTGAACAACAAGCATGCTTTGAAACGAGCCCAAGAAGAACTGGATCTCAAAGACGTTGGGAAGGATAGATGGGTGGAAGAGTCTGATATTAAAGATCTAGTTTACCTCCACCATTACCAAAGAATCCTTGCGCCTATACCCACCAGTTCCTCTCTCAGTTCCACACAAGGCAATGGAAGATTGTCATGTTTGTGGCTATCACCTCCATAAAGGAACTCGTTTGATTGTCAATGTGTGGAAGTTGCATCGAGACTCAAGAGTTTGGGAGGACCCTGAAGAGTTTTTGCCAGAAAGGTTTCTTTCAAACCATGCAAATATGGATGATTCTAGTCAACATTTTGAGTTCACACCATTTGGGTTAGGAAGACGATCTTGCCCAGGTTACACATTTGCTCTGCAAGTATCGCATTTGACATTAGCTCGTTTGCTTCAGGGATTCGAGTTAATGAGAAAATGAAACAATGCACAGAACGTGCTTGATAAAATACCCAAAAGAGAAGAAAATCACACTAAACCATATTCTGTATTTTGGAATTCCTTAAATACAACAGTGCTCTGAAGCAGAGCTTTTATAGGCAGTATACAATGCCAAATCATAACAAACAAAATACAAGATTGGATCTCCATCGTACACCTCATCACATTCTGTTATGCCTGAGTATTCCAGAGCATTCCATGAGGAAAAGTTCTTGTTATTTCCGTAAAGAGGCAGCTCTGCATGTGGGTGTTGCGTTGGCAAGGCCTTTTTGTAATTCTGATGAATCTGCAGCCTTAATACGAGTTAACAACACCACTGAACATGCCTGTGGACATGACTGAAGGATTAGGCATTACCATGCCCAGGGCAGCTCTCCTAGAAGTTCTGGTCACTCCACGTCTTTCTTCCCAACTCTATCAATGCTAGACAGAGATACAAACCATGCTTTCCCAAAGCATCTGTTTTCAGTGAGTGTTCACCTTGTTTTGACATTAGTATATATGCAATCTGATCTTCGTTGAACTCTGCATTTTTGTTTCTTTCTTTCCTTTTTTTTTCTTGAATGAATTAGTTTTTTGAACATATTGCTAGTTTCTAAACCCATCAATGAGGTTAGTTTTCTGTGTTCACCAAATTATAAAAAAATTTCCTCTCCATTAATCACCAGGATCGCGGCATAAATATACCCTGTGCTCTTCCAACTACCTTTGAGGTAGGGCGCTTTGGTCCTCAGGTTAAGGGATCATCGGAAACCATGGTGTTGGTGAAGTTCAGAAAGGTACTATATTTGGCAATCCAGCAACTCTCACAGCACTAGGGTTTTCTCCATTGAGGGTGTCATGCAGGTAGACGTGGAGCTGGCTTATCTTTTCAGTTCAATTTGCTGCAATGGCTTTTATGGACCGGAATTTGTTGGAGAGAACTCCATTAATGGGGTTGAAGAAGATTAAAGCAAAGAGAATAGTGGAGACCAGATCAGGGTACTGCAAAGTGATGAAACAAAGCATTTTTGGGATAACCTATTATAACTCTGTGTATAGTTTGCTGGTTCCTCTAATTACATATACTGTGACGGAGTGCTAGATTTATAACGAGCTTTTATAAAAAGAAGTTTACAAATTAATGTTGTTTAATATGAAAGTACATACATCAAATTTATTTTATAATAAAAACAGTTTTATAATCTAACTTATAATATCAAACCACTTGGTTAGTTTATAACTTTTTTTTATAACATTTTTTTATACAATAAACATTTATCATGGGTACTTCTACGGTGCCGTCATGCAGTAGTGATCGTTGGACGTTGGGCACTAAATCTCACTTTTTTTCATATTTTTCAAATATTTTTAAATATTTTTTAAAAATAAAAAAAAATATCAATTCATAATAGTCATTAAACAAAAAAAATTAAAAAAAATACATAAACAATCAAAATGGAAGAACAAAATAAAGGGACATACTTTCATTTTTTCCATTTATGATTACGAATAATGATCACGACTATATAAAGACATGAAATGGGGATGGGGAAAGGTGAAGCACACTTAGTCCCGCTTAGAACTTGGATTGAACTGAGATCAGCTCAGTACTTTAATTTAGTTTTAATTAGCTGAGTCTAACATTCAAACATCTAACTTTCAAATTATTAAACTCATTTCAACTCAAAACCTCTTTACACGTGAGACTCACAACCTTTTTTAACTCAACACCTCTTTACATGTGAGGCCCACAACCTTTTTTAACTTTCTATAAATACATTTAAATTCATTTTAATATTTAAACACATTTAAATTCATCTTAGGTGGCCTCCACAAAACTCACTTCTCCATCTCCATTATCTTAACTCATCTCAATTCAGTTCAACATTCAAATGAGTGTAATATATATAACACTCTTTTTCTTAGACTGTGTTTGGTTGTAAGACTCAGCTGAATTTAGTCTAATTTTAAGCTAAGTTTAACATCCAATCACTCAACTCTCAAATTATTAAACTCATCGTAACTCAAAACCTCCTTACACGTGAGACCCATAACTTTTTTTAACTTAACACATCTTTATACGTGAGAGTCACAACCTTTTTCAATTTCTAATAAAAAATATTAAATTTATCTTAACATCCAAACACGCTTTAAACTCAATTTAGATGGATCCAACATAACTTTCTCTACTATTCAACTTATTACTATTCATAAAAAATTGAACTCAACTCAACATCCAAACGCAACCTTAATCTTCTGTCGTTCCATCTTCCTCGTGATGTTATTCAAATCCTCACCGAGACCCCCTCCAGAAGGGAGAAGTTCGGCCCCATAAAGATCCAAAGAAGCCATTGTTCAAATTTCCAATAAAAATGATACAAAGATATGCAATTTTCATGGAGGGAGTTCTCAATTGAGAGCCCATGGCCCTAAATTTTACACCAACAACAGTAGGACTTATATGATGTGTTTATCTGTTTTAAAAAATTAGATCACTCGATCTAGACAGACAAATGAAGAGAATTTCCATCTAAAATTCTATCCTAGATTTTTAAAACCATAACTTTAAAACTATTTTTTTTGTTTTAAGATTTGGTTATGACCCTTTAAATAAATTTAAGATTCGCCAAGATCATTTGGATCAATTGATTCAATTGACAACACCTTGATTTCTCATTAAAAGAATCAAGAATCGAATCTCCCTCTCCATGTATCAAAAAATAAATAAATTTAAGATTCTAAATGGTTTAAGATTCTAAAACAAGTTGAACAAGATCATCCTAGCTATGCATGCAGATCTTCATATATATTCTTCCATGTTTCAAGACCCCTTTAAATTTTCTATTGTAATTAACCTGATTAGTTTCTCTAAATCATAGCCATTAAATCAGTGGCCCCAATTTGGGATATTGACATATATACATGTATATATATATATATATCACATACGAATGATGTCATTAAATGAAATCCAATGTGTAAAATCTCATTGCTGCCACTATATATGGGAAGAAAATGAATGCCACATAATGACGTAACGTTTCACTACCAACTGCATGCTCTCTTCGTGTCTTCCGAAAAGGCTCTCTCTCCCTCAGACCTCATCCAATATTCAGAACCATATCAAAACAGGTCTCTGCAAGTACGTGTGTATATATATATATTTGTTTGATTTTCTGTGTGTCGAAGTTTGTGTCTGTAGCAGAGGAAGAGGGATGGGGAGGAGGAGGAGCTCGCCTGTGAGCGATTTGTTTGGATGGGTGAGGAGGCAGTCCATGAGGGTGAAGATTTCTTTTGGAGCTGTGCTTGCTCTTTGTGCTTTGATCACTTTCAAATTTACGATCGAAGATCACAACTACTTCTTCATTGCCTCAGAAGCTGTCCACGCTGCAGGGATCATCGTCTTGCTTTACAAACTCACCACCAAAAAGACATGCTCTGGTATATTTATCTATACTGTACACATGCATGTCTTTCTAGTATTATCTCTGTTGTGTCTCTGATCTGTTGGCACTAACGCAACGGTTTCATTATCTAAATTGAAGAACATTTCTCACTTTTTTTTTTCAATTTTTTTTAGAAAAAAATGGTTGTTTGGGACATTAGGATTGTTCTTTGTTACTTCAGTTCTGGTGGTTTATTGTTTTATTCAGAATTTTCAATTCGTTTAGATTTTCCATGTTTTAATTTCTGATAATTTATCACAGCATTGGGATGTGTTTTCATGATTATAACATAAACATACCTTAGAGTTAATTTCATTAGCAAATCACAACCCTGGGAAAACATGTCAAAAGAAAGGCTTTTTTGGCAGTTCCAATAATCAGGTTTTATTGCCTTCTTCAGGCCTCTCACTAAGGAGTCAAGAACTCACAGCTCTGTCTGTTGCTACACGATTGATCTGTAGTACCCTCATTGAGGGTGACATTCACACAGTTCTAGATTTTACCACCTTGATGGCAACAACCTGGGTTATGTACATGATCCGATTCAAGTTGAAGTCAACCTACATCAAGGAGCTTGACAACTTGGCCTTGTACTATGTGGTAATGACATTGCTGTCTGTACTGCTCTTAATATTGCAGAACACTGTCCAAGCAATTTTCCTGTATTCATTCCTTTCATTTAGCATAATTTACCTGCTATATTCTTGCTATATGAAATACCCTGTACTGTGTATAAGAATGCGGGGTATGAGATCTCACATTACTTGGGACTAAGGAGGGAGAAGTTCAAGCCCTTTATAATAATTCTAAGGGTTTCCAATCATAATCTCAACAAATACATTTTGAGTATGGGACCAGCTATGATTTAGACTTTTCTTGAGTTGTTCCAATCACATCTTTGAAAGCCTTGGAATGATGGTTGCTGCAGATATAGGTTAAACATTTATATTGATTGTATATCGCCATATATGGCGACTGCCATTTAAGTCCTCGTTTGAATTCAAAACCCACCTCAACTCATCTCATCTCATCATTACAATTTTCTCAAATTTCCACACAAAATATAATAAACAATTCAACTTTTTCAAATCCCAAAACAACTTTCTCAAATTCTCACACAAAATACAATAAATAATTTAACTTTTATTCTACTATTCACAAACCATCTCAACTCATCTCTGAATCCAAACTACTTAATCTTAAGAAGTAAAAGAGAGTTAGAAAAATTTATTTTGCCTATCCCAGTGTTAAAAATCAAGTATCAAGAGAGATTAATGAATTATGAATTTTCTACTGGTTATTGTATGGCAGGTTGTGCCTTGTGCTATCCTTGCCATTCTTCTCCACCCTTATACGATACATTTTCGCTTAACTCGGGTCCTTTGGGCATTTGGTGTGTATTTGGAATCTGTTTCAGTGCTGCCTCAGCTACGTTTGATGCAGAATGCAAAGGTTTTAGCTCCATTCCTGTCTCTGCATGCTTTACATCCAGCAGCTTGTCAACTCCTAAGAATTAATGTTGATTTGATCCATTCTGGTTAAAATTCTGCAGATGATTGAACCATTCACAGCCCATTATGTTTTTGCACTCGGAGTTGCAAGATTCTTGTCATGTGCTCATTGGATAATTCAGGTTAGTTTCATAAGTTGTAGGATTCCATAATGTGTCAGTTCAATCCAAGTTCAAGATAATGCTTCAGATTATTATTTGTTAGCAAAAGAACTCAAAGATAACAGCTATAAGTTTGGTGAAATGTTTTCCTCGCTTGTTCGAGGAAGTGACTGTGACTCTATTCATATAGAGAAACGCTACTCAATCATCCTTTTAACCGTCAGCTTTTGGCGTGGCATCAAATGATCGGAAAATACTCTAAAAATTTGTGAATTAGTCCTCTAATTCCCCTTCCTTCTCTGATGAACATCCTTGTGCTGATTAATTCTAGACATTCGGGATGAATAGTGGCTGATGCATAACAAAACCCATATCGCCATATATATCACAATTCTTAGTGCCGATTTCTCGCACCCTTTAATGATGGAAACAAACCAATGCAACATTCTTGCCATTTTGCATGCAGATTTATGAGACTCGTGGGAAGTATCTGTTTTTGCTTGGAAACGGGTACTTGTGGTTCTTGGCTGCTTTCCTCTCAGAAGTAGTCCAGACATTTATCTTGGCTGACTTCTGCTACTATTACATCAAGTGGTAATCAAGCCTACTTTCATTTTACTTATATTCTATCTGTGCAATCAGTTCATTAAGCATACTGATTATGTTATGTGGCATTCTCTAATTGGCCCCTGCCACCTTTCAATTTGCTGCAGCTTCATACAAGGCCAACTTATAGTGAAGATGCCGGTTTAGATATCAGGCTTTGGAGAGCAAACAATATCTGTACACTTGCCTTTTACCTATATTTGCTTTTGAACTAAGCATCCTTAGGCTATCCAAACAGCGACTGTTCAAATTTTGACATTTAAATTTCTTTCCCTTTCTTTTCTTGGTTTGCGCTATACATTTTATAAGGATTTGGGTTGCATTTTTTTTAAGGTTTTTTTTTTTTTTTGCCATATGAAGCACCCTTTTAGGAGTAACAGTTTCATATGTAATGTTTAATTTTCTTCGAGTTGCATAATCACATTGATATCTTAGTATTCATATATGAGTAATGTTAGATATAGTTTTAGGGTGTGCAAATTTCACGTAGTTCTTTTGAGAAATAGTGAGACTATCTTTCATGTGAATTCTAAGATTGGAAAGATCTAGTTGTAAGCGCTTCTGCGCACTAATACGCGCACTCATTCAATATGATTGGTCAGAAAGTAGACTTTATTAAAAACAATGTTAATTTAAATTTAGAATATGAAGACAAGAATATCAGTACGCAGATTAGTACGCAAACTTGCTTGTATATAACTAAACTCTTCTAGATTTGTTCACTTTTTAAAGGGAATGCAAATCTCACACAATTCATTTGTTTTCACAAGTCTTTTTTAACTCATCTCATCAAATCAAATCATTACAATTTTTCTAAATTCTCAAGTAAAATAAAATAAACAATTCAACTTTTTCAAATTTTAAAATAAAAATAATATTAAAAATATATATTCTAATAATATTTTATTCAACTTTTAATTTTTATTTCAATTTATTTTATCTCATCTGTGGAAACAAACGAGATAAAATTATTTCTCTTTCACCTATTTGGCATATTTGGAAGTGATTAAATGCTAAGTGGACAAATTTTTTCAGAAAAAAAATAATTATAAAAAATAATAATAATAATCTTTCGGAAAAAATTGATGGGCCTCCACCCATCATTCTGTACAAGATTCTATATATACCACAGGGAACTTCCTTCTCTAAGGGCCCATGGAGCCCACTCACTCTACGGTCTACACTACACCTAGTAAGTGGTACCCACATCTGGTTGGAGCCCACCTCGGGTACACGTACAACTGTACAACCAGGACCCCTCCTATGTCTTTTAAAGCCCGTCTCACATGTCCGTCACCTTTACAGTTACATGCCTACATTCTAGAGACCGACACGTGACCTCCATGCATCACCGCAGCAACAGTCCGTCTTTCCATCCAAAGAGAAAATAAAATAATAATAAGAGCAATTGTAGATATAGTCCTCATTTGAAGACTGTAATGTAAATTTAGGTAATTTTATCTTTAAATTTTTTTTAGAATTATAAAACTATCTATCCTGAAATTATGTTTTTTCTCATTTAATAAGGAGTCTGCACATATAATCCCCAAATAGGAATTGTAAATAGAATTTCTCTAATAATAATACTAGATCCACAGCTGGGCTGTCACTAGAACTCCAGTTAGGCTATTTTATATTTTTTTTAATATATAATTTTTTAAAACTTTTTAAAAAATAAAAAAATTCACAACAATATTTAAAAAATATTTTTTTAATCACGAAAGAAAAAAAAAATATTAATCTTCTCGTTGGTAGCTCTTGAGATTTGTTTTTATTTTCTGTTTTTGTTTTACTTTGCAATTAAAAAAATATTTTTTAATAATATTATAAAAAAAATTATATAAAAAAAACTAAAATAGCTTAGCGAACACAGCAGTAATTCTAGTATTATCCAAAAAAAAATCATCTAGTCCAAACCAATTGCGGCACGTGTAGGACACCTCATGAGAAGAACACGTCGACATGTCTACATCAGCTTCCTTCAAAAGTCGCTCCTGCAACTTTAACGGCCTGCTGAGCTGTTGATGATCGAGCGAGTAATCCACGTGTCGGTCCGATCACATCTGCTCCTTGAGCTTCAAAATGGAAACCCCGGGACCATCCTGCACGACAGGTACACGCGTCAATAGGGGCAACGAATTACGTCGCTTTTTGTCTGTCTTAAATTAGGGATTCTAAAGACAGCAAGATCTCACACCACGTGCCGCATCTGCCAGGTTGTCATAACGTACACCTATTAACAATCAGAGTAATTAGTATCGGATAATAATAGGATTATTACTCTTCCCATCTATTTACTGTTATTATTATTATTATTATTATTTAATAATTAAAAAATAATTATTAATAAAATTATAGATTTTATTTTTTAAAATAAAAGATGTTAAAAGAATACTTCAAAAAAATAATAAAAAAATAAAAGTTTCAAATATACTAGAGAAATATACCGGATTTCTATCGCTTAAGTATTTAATTTTTTTTAATTTTATTTTTATTTAATGAGTAAAAAGTATTTTTTATCATATTAATATATTTTTTATTTTTAAAAAATATTTAAATATATTAAAAAGTATAAAATAAAATAAAATAAAAAGATAAATTTGTACTAGCCGCACGCCCAACAATTGCATCAGCTTGGCACTACTCATAGTATTAGGAGATTTAGATTCAAAACTTACCTCAACTCAACTCATCTCATCTCATCATTACAACTTTCTCAAATTTTCACACAAAATATAATAAACAATTCAACTTTTTTAAATTTTAAAATAATTTTTCTAAATTTTCACTCTAAATATAATAAATAATTCAACTTTTATTCTACTATTCACTAACCATTTCAACTTACCTCTGAATTTAAACCTCTCACGTGGCTTAAACTAGAGAAATGGTTATATTTATGTAACAATTTTATAATTTATTTTACAACCAATGAATGTGTTACTTCTATTTCTTAACCTTAATTAATTGAAAAAAATTTACAATATTATTTAAAAACGCTTTCTTAATAATTAAATAAGAAAACGGTGGCTTTTGTTTGTGGATAAGCATTTCCCTATTTGAAATATCTGTATAATAGTTTATTTATTTGGTAAATAAGAAAACGTGAGAACTGAGGCGAGATGACAAGCGTCGTTGAGTATGCCACGTGGTCGCTCCAGTAGAAAACCTTAACCAAGAGATTTGGGGGGAAAAAAAATATTTTAACAACGAATTTTCGATACAGCACACGAAGCAACAACCAAAAAACATGCGTTTCCGATTAGGGAAAAAAAAAAAAAAGACATGCGTTTCCGCTTAAATAAACTCGCCGCCCCACTCACCTTCTCCGCTTCCGCCACGTGGCTATTCCCCCTTCGTTTTCCTTCCTCGACGAAGTTTCTTCTATATAGCTTCGCTATGAAGCTGTTCAAGCTCTGAAACTTTTGTCCTGTTGAGTTTCGCGTAAATGGTGGATGTTTCGGAGACTGGCTTGAAGGTGGACGACGAGATGGAGCTGGATTTAGGGTTGTCGATCGGAGGGAGTTTTGGAAAACAGGAGAAATTGAAACCGGTGAAAAAAGTGTATGCTCTTGCGGCTGATTGGAAATCCAACGGGTACGACGTTGGCTTGAAGGAAAACCGCCCGGGGTTTTCAAGATCCTGTATGTCGCCGGGTCTTGATGGTAAAGATGCGAAGCTCCTGGATCCGCAGGCGAAGCGGGAGATGCACGCGTTACGGAGGCAAGAAGCGAAGAAAAAGAGAGAAGAGAAGCAACAGCTGAGGAGGGTTATGTTTGGAGCGAGGAACGGAGAGAACGGAAACGAGTGCCAAAGGAAGGAGGAGGAGGAGCAGCCGGCGCGCAAGAAAGGGAGGACAGAGGAAGATGCGAGGAATGTGAATCTGCATATGAGCGATGAGCAAATGCAAAAGCGGATGCAGCACAAGCACAATGACGTTACCAATCCGGTGCCCTTTGCGGTGGCAACGGTGGAGGACCCTTACCCGCCGACGAACGGTGGCTTGCGTCTTCCTTGCGTGATGCCGCGTTGGATGCCCGGTGGAGGCGGGTTTGAGCCATCGGTGGGCTGGGGTTTCAGGCCGTACAAGGGGAGTCGAAGTCCGGGGCATAACTTTTCCAACGGGTGCGAACGGGAGCCGATTCAGCCTATTGGGGATAGAAACGGTGGGAATAGGAAAACGGCGTCGCATGGTTCGCCAATTTGCAGTTCCTCTGCAGGTTCCGAGGATCCCAGTTCTTCTCTTGAAGGTAACCCCATTGTTATTCCCTCCTTATTTGTTTATTATTATTTTTGGGTTTAGCAAATAAGTTTTCTATCGACCTTAATATATTATGAGTAATGCTACGTCGTGTAATGCACAAACGTCGTGCAGTCGTTTTGAAAAAGAGTAGAATCTATTATTAAAAAATTAATTTATTTTTATATAAGTCCCCTATTTATTTATTTTTTTCAAAGTAACTGTACGGCGTTTGCACACTCACGACTGTAAATATCATTTCTCATATATTATTATGTACAATTTTCTATTTCTTTATTTTGGCTTTCCACTTTCATGATATAAAAAAAATTTAACATCTCGTTTATGTTTATTTTTAAAGAAAAGATGAGATTAGTTAGATTAAAGTTAAAAAATTAAATAAAAAATTATTAGAATATATTTTTTAATATTATTTTTATTTTTAGATTTAAAAAGTTAAAATTGTTTATTTTATTTTATGTGAGAATTTGAAAAAAATTGTAATGATGAGATAATAAATTTTTAAAATTTTAGATTTTAATCTTAAAAACAAACCAGACCGAATTAATTTAAAAAATAAAAAATGATATTTGCGAGTGCGTGCCACTTAATTATTATTATTATTTTTAGAATAAAATACTTCTTCATTCATCCATAGAGATAGTATTCAAATGAGAATTCCTTAGAGCCGGTCCGTCTAACATTTCTCATATAACAGCCTCCTAATAGTATACTGACACCTAGACTTTCACCACAGTTAGTGTGAACCAGCACTACATGAAATGTAATTAGATACTACTGCAAAAGAGACAGCCCCTTACGCAGCCCCTTCCCCTTCGCGAGAGACACAGCCCCCTTCGAAAATCCACCCTTAGACTTTCTCATCATACCATGTTCCTCTTCCTGATCCAAACAATTTTTATCTTAATCGATCTTACATTATCTTTGGGCATTTGAAAGATGCATGTTCTTAAGAAATAAGAAATTCTAAATGTTATAAAGAAAGGAAAATGATAAATTTTTGAAGAAATTTCTTATATTTAGTTCAGAGAAAAACTTTTGTTTATTTAAATTTGAATTTGAAACGAATGTTGAGGATGATGATCATCTATCCATCAAATCCATGCGCGAGCCGTTCATTATCATGGCCTTAAGCTCATCAAAACTGATCATTCCATCGTCGTTGCGATCGGCCCTGCTGATCATCTTCCTGCACTCGGCAAGCGAGCACTCGTCATTCAGGCTCTTCATGACCTTATAGAGCTCTTTTGCTAATATCAACCCGTCGTTGATATCGTAGACCGAGAATGCGTCCTTTAGATTCTCCAACACCTCCTTTGAATCGACGACCTCGGTGTTCAGTTCGACGAACTCCTGGAAGTCGATGAAGCCGTCGCCATCGCCATCGTCGTCTACCTCTCAGATAATTTTTTGGAGCTCCTCCTCGGTGGCCATTTGTCCTAGGCTGTTCATCATGGATCCGAGCTCGGAAGACAAGATCTTGCAGTCACCATTGACGTTAAGCTTCTTGAAAATCTGCTCCATCTCCGCGACTTGGGCCTTTCCATTTAGAGATGAGGAGCGCGACGGTAACGAGTTGGGCGCTGATAGCTGATAGACGGGGAGAGAGACACAGCCACTTATAGACTCTCTTGCAATTCTTATCCCATGTGCATGAGTGTAGCGTGAGTATAGTATGATTTCTGAGGTGGCATCTTCTAAGTGGAGGGTTGTTTTTCCTTGAAATTTAGACCGACCGCTTAGTAGCGGTTCTCTATTCAAATACATAATACACCAGCAAGGTGAAACTGATAGATAAATAATAAACAGTAACTAGGAATGAACACTCCTTGCATCCACTTCAAGTCTATTTCGAAGAAAATCTGGAGGATCATTCTACCACTGCAACGTATCTTCCACAAATTGCGCTTGACGAGCTAGAATGTGTGCAGCCTCATTACCATGTCTTCCCACATGCGAAACTTCAAAAGAAACAAAGATGGACAGCATCTTCTTCACCTCATGGATTAAAATATTGCACCTATCCAGAATCTTCTCCCTTGTGCATATAGCCTCCATAACAGCAAGTGAATCCCCTTCTAAAATCAAATGAAAGATACCCAAGTGAGAAATTAATTGCAAATTCCTTAATGCTGCAATCACTTCTATATCTTCCACCTCATGAATACCCACCACTTAAGTATTTTGAAAAAGAGAAATGCTTTTCCAACATAAAGGGGCCACCGATTGAATTATTTTTTTTACTTAATTGTTAAGTAAGGATTTTAAAATGAATTTCTGATTTTTATTTTTCTTAAAAGAATAATGCTAGATACAAGCCCCAAATAGACAAGTCTCATACAAGCCTTTTGTAAAACAATGGGTCCCACTAATAAATAATAGTATTTTTTACACTTTTTTAAGGTGGGATCCACTTTTTTACAAAGGCTTGTATGGGGCTTGTCTATTTGGAGTTTGTACAAATCATCTCTCTTCTTAAAAAATACTAATGAATTTAAAAAAATGTTTGGAAAAAAAAGACTTTTTTTTTCGCCTATTCATTGGCTGTTTCAATGACCTCCCTCTGTGAGAGTAACACTACCGTCTAAAAAAAAAATGAAATATACTATTAAAAAGTTAGTCTTGAGAAATTTCTTGGGATATTAAAAAATTAGTCTATCATTACTCTTAAATTTCAAAGCTACCATGTACAATTGAATTTTAAACTATTCACATCTAGATTAAAAAAATTATAGTATTAAAAATATGTAGAAACACACAGGGAGCTTTGAGATGGTTGGGAAATGAGATGAAATGAAAATTTTGTAAATAATAGAAATATGGTTTGTCAATAGTAGTGAGATAATTTGAGTTGGATATTTATTTGGTTTTGACAAAAGAGAGAAAAAAAATTTGAATAAAAAATATTATAAAATTAAAACATTATTAGAATATAATATATTTTTTTATTTTGTGATTTGAAAAAGTTGAATTATATTTTATTTTTTATTAGAAAATTAAATAAAGTAGTTTGAAAGTGTTTGTGATTGAATATTGTTTGGGAAGAAAATGAGATTAGATCGGAAGAAACATGTTTCCAAACATCCCGGTATTGTCTCAAGAGAAAATAAGTAAATCTTAGTGATGAAGGAAAGTTAATTAATATGAAACAATGGTCCGGTCCTTTTGTGCTTGTACTATAGAACTAATTGTTTCATTCTATTTGAAGGCATAATTTCATTAGATGGTCTTGTGACGACTGTGATATGTAATAGAAACAGGCTTGGTCGAGCAAGTGCCTGGGAAATCATATATCGTTATCTTTAACTAACCGAAGTAGTGATGTATTCCAAGACCTTTATCGTTATATAGATGAGCATGTTTAGTAGAAATCTCTATAAAAAATGACTGCTAAGGTCGATCATGTATGATGACGACTGACGAGTAAAATGTGGAATGAGTAATGTTTTCTTTATTCTAGATGTTGTCATCCCTAGTCACATTTGTGATTTTGCACATTTTAAGTGATTAATGATAGAAGTCACTTGAAATGTGTCACGTTACCAAATGCGATATGGGATAATAATGTTTTGAATGAAGAGTGGGGTAGCCCAAGTGGTAAGGGCAAACTTGTGTGCATGTGCCCCATATCACAGGTTCGTTTTTCTATGAGATCAAACTGTGATTTAAGTGGGAGGTCATGGCGGTGGATTACTGTGCTAGTCTCTCCAGGAGTTTAGGTCCCATGGGTGAGTTCTAACTCCTAAGGGCTCTGCCGTGGAGTAGTTTCTCGTCATTTAAAAAAAAAAAAAAAATTGAAAGAGAGAGAAAAAAGGAATGAGGAGTGGCATTGCTGGTGTGGAATTGGTTACATAAAATGGAGTGATCTATTGTCCATTTTTATCTGTTTAAATTGGTTGTATGTTGTTTCCTTTGCATTAGCTAAACCAACCATACACTTCAACTGTTCATTTTAGTATCAAAATCATCCATTTTATTCTTTATGCAGACAATCATTCTTGTCAAGACGGTTTAAGTTACGCCCTCGTTTGGATAGTTTAGTGTTTCATCTCATCTTATCTCATTTTATTATTATAACTTTTTCAAATTTTAATAAACAATTTAACTTTTTCAAATTCCAAAACAATAATAATATTAAAAAATAATATTCTAACAATATTTTATTTAACTTTCAACTTTTATCTAAAACCATGTCATCTCATTTCATATCATCATCCAAATCACACCGATCTCAGGTGTTGGAAGTGGCAGTGATTCCAGAAGCCATTCCAGTAACTCCTTAGCTGAACAATCACAATTAAAGGGTCAGAAAGCAAATGATACCAAGGGCCAGTCGAAACACGGTGCTTCCTCTGATGCTGCAGAATCCGTCTATGACATCAATGTCAACCTCACTGAGACATTCCTTCAACAGAATACTACTCAACCTAGCCCACCTAGACCTAAGGAAGAGTCCATGCCGGAAACTGAAGCAAAAGCAAGTGACAAGCACATATCAAATACCGAAAACGCAGCAACTTGCTTGGAGAAGGAAACAAAGTTAGAAATGGGCAAGCCTCCCGGACCCGCACCACGGACTCAGAACCAAAACCCTCATAATTCTCTCCCTCAAATGCCATGTGTATCAACCACAGGTAATGGTCCAAACGGGAAAACCATTAGGGGGTTTCTATACAGATATACGAAATCGGAGGTTAGCATCATCTGTGTCTGCCATGGAAGCTCATTCTCACCAGCTGAGTTTGTGCAGCATGCTGGGGGCACGGATGTCTCCCATCCTTTGAAACATATCACTGTCATTCCTTCTGCTTTTGGATGATGCGCGCACTGAACTTGATCACGATCTCTAGTGTCGTTGCCTGTTGTGGGTTTTTGTTCTTTTTACATGCTGGATTGATTCAGGTGGGGGAATGGAGAAACGTTCAGGGAAGATTCTATTGAAGTGTTTGTAACTTTGTATATACTCGAGAGTTGGAGGAACTCTTCCTTTCTAATGAATGATTGAGAGACTCGACTCGCATCTTTTGTTTTTTTAAACTGCTTTTGACATGCATTACTGGATATTACAGAATTAATTCTCTTTGATTCCTGTAAAAAGTTATAGCTTATATATTTCTTGACTCTTAGAATCTTCTAATTTGTGGGTTAGCTTTTGTCATAAACGGATTATGATCTTTAATGGAGTGTATAGGGTGCCTTTCACTATTTTACACCGATCAATAATAAGAAAACACGCAAGGATTTTAACAAAATTAACAATACACTTGCATGCAGTGAATCTGCATTAATTTTGTACTTTCGTCTCCTTTCCCCACCCAACCTCCTCTCCCCTCTCTCTCTCACTAAAATACTCTATCAACAAGTGAAGATGAGAAAATACTTTCCATATGGTGTCTGCTCTTACTGAACACTTTAAATTCACTAAGTGAATATGAGAAAATTTCAATGCGGATTACAATTGATAAACTTTTATGAAGAGTTTCATCCTGACAGAAATTTCAACGAAGATAAAACAGGTACTTGCTAAAATCTCTCGAGTGGTTCTAGATCCAGATGAGGAAGATGGGTTTGTTCGAAATCTGCCCATTTGGTTCAAAATCTATTGATAGAGATGGGTTCATTTTGGGTTCGACAAAGGAGAAGAGAGGAGAGGAGAGAGGTTCTGGAAGACGGGAGAGAATAGAGAGAGAGTTGAGTTCGAAATGAGTTCCGATTCCATATGTGGAGGAGAGAGAGAGGGAAAAGGTAGGGAGAGAGAGGGGAGGGCTCGGGGAGAAGGAAGAAAGAAATGAAGCACTCACAGTAAGTCTAATAAGAGCAATCTCATTCTATTAGCTATAAGCTAAATCTAATAAATATTTAGCTATTAAAGAGTAAAATATATTTATATTAGATTAGTCAAATTCTAAATATTTGGAATTTAACTATAGTAACTTTTAAAAAATTTTTAAATTTGAAGGTTACTGTACATACATCAAATACATATTTTATTAATTATTTATCTCTCAATTTCTTTCTATCACATATTTTATTACAATTAATATATTAATTTGACTTAGTGATATATTAATTTAATAAGAACATGATTATTAATTAACATATAATAAGTAGAATAGTAAAATATGGTAAAATTAAAAAAATTAATAATTAAAAAAATTAAATATTTTTGAAATTATTAGTTATTCATTACTATATAATAAATAAATGTATAATCTAATGTGAAGATTTAATATGAATAATCAAAACAAAATTCATCTTATATTATTTTATTATTATATAATGAAAAAATAACTATTTCAATATAGAGATTTATGTTAATGGAATAGTCAAAAGTCAAATTTCTCTTATATTCATCAAAACTATCCTTTAACTTTGACTAATTCAATGAGAGTGTTCTAAGTCTCTTACATGTCCACATTTTATTGGAGGGTGTAAAAACGAAACAACACCCTGACCGATTTGAAGTTAATCTCTAATATGTAATTCAATTTTCTTTTTAATAAACATGAGCATAACCATGAGAAAGATAAAATCATTTTCCATTAAACCTACTCCATGAATCAAATCGTAAAAATGGGTTCAAAAGTCATTGATCTGCCGCTCATACATAAATTAAATGCATTTTTCTCTAAAATTTTAACAAAGATCTAACAAAAAGATTATATTAAAATGATCCCAACCAAACGAAACAATTCTGGATTAAATATGTGAGTTTTCCATGATTTTTGCAAGGAGTTGGTTTAGAAGGGCAAGGGTATTATTGGTTGAGAAAAGATATTTATAACCGTGAATTATGTAACTGCCACGTAATCGTTTTGAAAAAAATAAATAAAATATGGGACAATTAATTTTTTAATAGTAGACTCCAATTTTTTTCAAAGTAATTACGCGACATTTACGCACTTCACGGTTGTATGTAAAATTAATCTTATTGATTTGAGCAATGCTAAATACAATTTATAAATTTTGCACACTTTTTTTTTAAAAAAAAATTATTTTTTAATAGTAATTCTAAATATATAAAACTTATATAATTGAAAATCGTAAATATCATTAGTATTCAGATGCCTTCCCCAACAAGTTTTGAACCTTTTACGTGTAAATAAATAAATTGTAAAAAACTTGATAGTCTAATTATATATGACCAAATAAAAAATATAGGTTCGAAATCGATCATCTTATAAAATAAATAAATAAATTTAAGAGGCATTATTCTTATTAAATTAGTTTTGCTGAGGAAAAGGCTTTGCATGTTTTCCGCACGAATAAATCTGCTTCACAGCCCAGCACACTCTGCTGGGTGAAAAAAAAAAAAAGAGAAAAAAAAAAAAAAAAAAAATTATGTGAAGTGTGTGGAGAGTGTGATGAATAGTGGAGTGTGATATAACAATTCCCTTTCCGCACTCTACGCTTCCTTTGGGTTTTGTCCTACTGTACAGTACACAATAAATATAAATACCCCAAAACCCTACCTTTTATGCCCATTTCTCCCGCACAGTCGCACTTTCTCACCTCTCCAAGATCCAGAAGGAAACCACCCTAGTCTCTAAACCCTTGCGAAACAATACGACCAGAGGGAGGTGAGAGAAGGTCACTGAGCAGCAAAATAGTATACACCTTCTCTCACTATCCGTCCGATCCCTCCTCCTCCTCGCTCAGGTACTGTTGTCGCTTCCTCAATCCCCGTCGATGATTTTTTTTGAATTGTTGTTTTGTTTGTGCTTCCTCAGGCCCATGTTTGTTTTCTGGGAAATATTACTAAACTCATTTCATGAACACGCGAAGATTCACGTATTATAAATCCTCTGCTGGATCGTCACTATTTTATTTTCATTTTCCGCATTTCCAGAGTAACCGCTCCCGTGAAAATGGAAACTCATGTGGGCGAGCTCTACCCAACAAGCTGTATATATTAGTTTAGATTTTAATTTAATGAGTAAATTCTCTCTAGAATTAATTGAAGTCGCGAAGGGATCTGAGGGATTCTTTGCTTGTTTTGTTAGATAGATGATGTTTTCTCACAAAAGAAGTCTTCGATCCAAGTATCCCATGTAAAACTCATGTAATGGTTGGGAAAAATTATGATGTATTTTCGAATGCCCTCAGGAATATCTGCAATAGGGAAATCTACGTAGTTTTCTTGGTCCGTCGGTTATAATTTTATTTGTAGGGAGTAGTTTGGGAATTTATTGCTTCCAATCTAATTTTACACCTCCTCCCCTGTAATACTAGGGTGGAGGGATATTAAAGACCCATTGGTGCGTGTTCGCTTAGTAATAAGAAAAGCTCTGGAAAATTTGATTTTTGTTTTAAGTCATTTTTAGTTCATGGAAGTTGTGAGTTGATGGAAAATAATGTTTTAAATTAGTGTTTTTATTTCTTTTCAGATATCAATTCAGCGATGGCGTCTTCACAGCAGGATGTATCAGCTGCAGCCTGCCCTCCTGCTGCTGATGTTGTATGTACTGATTTTTTATTGGGAATATTACAAAATCTTGTGTTTTTTAGGGTTTTAATTTTTTTTTGGATGAATTTGTGGTCAAATCTAGGTTGGAAATGCCTTTGTTCACCAGTACTACCTTATCTTGCATCAATCCCCCGAGCTTGTTCATAGATTTTACCAGGATACTAGTAAGCTCGGTCGTCAAGAAGAAAATGGGGCCATGAATATTACAACAACTATGCAAGTGAGCTCCCATCTTTCTCTTTCTTTTTCTTTTTCTTTTTTTAATTTTCTATCTCTCTGTCCTTGAAAAGCCTAATTGATTACATGCCATGGCTTGTTTAGTGTTCATCTTGTTGCTTTATGTGATTTAAATTTATCTCTGGTTGCTGAAAGTATGGTAGAATGAACAATTGTTTGGTGGCTGATAGTATGTTGAAAAAGAGGATTTTTTAATTCTGAAATATTTTCTATAATTTTTCAATCTATAAAATCTGAAAAAATTAGAGTGGGAAAATGAGTAGTTTGAGCATCTTAAGTTCTTACATTTTTTGTTCGATTTGTAAATTAGAATTTCTTATTTATTGGTAGGTTCACCTGCAAATGGTGAAAATTAGGATTTGAAACTTTCATCCCTCTATATATGCTGACTGATTTTCATTGAGTAGGCAATCAATGAGAAGATACTCTCGCTTCATTATGGCGAACTCAGTGCAGAAATCTTAACTGTGGATGCACAAGATTCATTCAGTGGGGGAGTCCTTGTTCTTGTCACTGGGTATTTGACTGGAAAGGATAGTTTGAGGCGTAAATTTTCTCAAACATTCTTCCTGGCCCCTCAAGACAAAGGCTACTTTGTTCTGAACGATGTTTTTAGATATGTGGATGATGGGAACCAGGTTTTGGTTAATGATGTGGAAGCACCTCTTACTTCTGACCTTGGTAATGTCAAACACAGTTTATAATTTAAAGTATTAAGTTTTGGTCATCTAGCTCATTTTGAGGATATTTTTGTTGTAGATCCTTCTCCTGTGCAGGAGAATCATGTTTCAGAGCCAGTAACTGCAGTGTCAGAGGTTGCTGATGGGGTGGAAGTGTATAATCCTTCTGAAAATGGACAAGCTTCTATTGAAGAAGAGGAAGAACCAGTTCCTGAGGTCGTCGATGCAATTTCAGATGGTTGGCAGATAGTGGCCGAATCAAATGCCGAATCAAATTCCAAAATTGAAGAAGTTCCAAAGAAGTCATATGCCTCTATTGTAAGTGGTTATTAGGCAAAATCCTATTAGTTGTACTTATTTCTTATCCATATACTTTGGAATAATAGTTCTTCTAATCTCTAAATGGCTAAAATAGCAGCTTCAAGATTTGGGCACGAGTGATCTCCTTTTCTCTGTTATTGCTAGTTTTTTGTCTTATAGTTTATCAAGGTCTTGTTTGGTGAAAGCTATTTATTTTTGTATTCCAGGTTAAGGTTTTGAAAGAGAATGCTGCTCCATTTTCAACTCAAACACCTTCTCTTCGGAGGTCTGCCTCCAAGAGCCAAGAGCAACCAGTGAATTCTGGACCTCCTGCCCCAGTGTCTGAGACACCAGACTCCAACACAAATGCTAATGAAAACATTGCTAATAAGGAATTGGAAGGTGAGCAGTTTGTTATTGTTATGATGTTTTCTGCTAGTTAACTTGCTGTGATCCGCATCCTGGTTTGTTGATTATACGAATTAATTTGTGTACATATTTTTGTGTATGGACAGCTGATGGTCATTCTATTTACATAAAAGGCCTCCCTGTGAATGCAACTCCTGCCCTGCTTGAAGTTGAGTTCAAGAAGTTTGGACCTATCAAGATTGGCGGAATACAAGTCAGAAGCCAAAAGGTATGCCGTGATGTAAACTCAAATTTCTTGTTGATGGTTAACTGTTTCCTTGGCTAGTATTTATTTATTTATTATTTTTTATAAGTCCTTGGCTAGTATTTATTGTCCATGTATATATACAACAGGGATTTTGTTTTGGCTTTGTGGAGTTTGAGGCGGCAACCGCTGTGCAAAGTGCAATTGAGGTATGCATCTGGTTTCTTTGGTGATCTTTTTTCCCTTTTTCTGTTATTGATGCACTTGAACAGATGGATAGGCCATAGCCCCTCTTATTTGTTGATTTTAGCACTTATAATAATAAAACAAAAATTGTTGATTTTAGCACTTGTTAGATCCAATTGGTTCAAATGAGTTGTACTCTATGTACTGAATCTAAGGCTGTTTCTCATTGTGTATAATGATTTCTCGGACTTTTTCATGGTTGGGGAATAAGTTGTCTATACATGGGATTTTTGTTTCATGGGCAAATGCTTTGCAAAGTGCAATTATTGTGTTCATTGGATTTGGATTTTAAGATCTTTTCTTCTTTGTTCATTGTTTCCCTTCCATTATGATTCATAATGTGAAGGAGATGGATCTGCCATAACTTGTTTACTTAGTCAAAGCTGGATATGCTACTTTTAGTTCTGATGGTTTTCTCATGTAGGCAGCTTGATTTTAATCTAATTGTAATGAGACATGCTGGGTCTACAAACAAATCTTACAAAAGTAAACTGACAAACTGACATGAATCAATGAGACTTCAAATCTACTTTACAATATAGAGAGCTTTACAATCAATCTTTGTAGATCTAGTTGTTCTCAACTGCAATTGGTCAGATATATTTGAATACAAAGCCAACTTGGGCAGTCTCAGATTTGGGTTTTGCAGTTTGTTAAATTGAATAAAAGTTAAGATTTTGCAATGTATTTTGATTATTACCTCACATTTTTTTATTCGTGAATATCAATCTTGTTTCGCTAAATAAAGGTTCTAGTGACTTCTTTTACGTTTTCAAAACTAATTGACCCTTTATTGAATTATAGTGACATGAGGCTGCAATATGTGTAGGCTATAATGTAGTCTACACATATTATTGTTTTACATATAAAAAAATGTGTAGACTATAATGGTCATAATTTCTTGGAATTTGGTTGCATGTTTCTTTGCTTCCACCTTGTGTAGTTGCCTCCATCTCAACGATTATCAAGGTCAAGACATACCTTCCATTTTGATGCATGCTCTCTCCACAAATGTTGAGGCTAAATAGTTTTATGGATCATGTACGAGCCCTATCACCATATACTTAATTTAGTCTTCTATTAGGGATGCATTTTGATAATTGGGTTGTGCTTGGTTAGTTTTACTGAAGATTGGTTGATCTTACTCCTGGCTTTTTCTTTCTGGTTAATAGGTACATCATTAGATTCAGTAGTATAGGCTTCCCTCTCCTTTTTTGTTTGTGCGTGCAGTTGTTCTCCAAATTCATCTGTTGATGGAATTTAGTTTCCAGTAATGTTTCCCTGTTAATTTCTCTATTATTAATAGAAATTTGAAAAGAATTTTGAAATTATTTACTTACTCGAAAAGAGATCTTATGCTTTTTTTATGCCTTACAAAAAATGGTCCTATTAGTTCAGAATTATTAAATATTGTAGGTGTTTCAACCTCTTTTCTAACTAACGAGTGGTCTGGTTTCATTGCTTGTATTGGATCTTTTCAATTCATTGTTGATTCCATTAGCATCCAATGTTACTTTGCATTTTGTTATTACATGCAATTATATTCAAGATAATGTTTCAGGCTTCACCCATCACCATTGGTGGACGTCAAGCTGTTGTTGAGGAAAAGAGATCTACTAATCGAGGTACGTTGTGTTTGTGGTTGAATCTTACTGATTTCTTAAAGTAAATGCAATCCTATATCTCTAAAAGAAAGAGATCAGATAATCAGTGTTTAGATTTCAAAAGCATTTCTGTTAGACCCAATTTTAATTTTTAATGAGTAGAAGGGCCATTCTTGATTGAATTAGGAAATGGGATTTTCTTTCCCCCAAAGTTCCATGGAAGACATGCTTGAATCATTTGAGGGATGGGAGTTGTGATACGTTTATCAGACTCTTGGTTACAACTCCTTTTTGCTAAACAAATTAAGTTTTATGTACTCAGTTTGAACTGCAGATTTGGGCTTATCCATTGACACTGTTCTTCTATCTGCAGTGAACAGTAGTAAGGGACGATTTCCATCTGGAAGGGCGACTGGATATAGGAATGATGGTGCAAGAGGACGTGGAAATGGGAACTATGGAAGTGGCCAGGGCTATTATGGTCGTGGTGACTTCAATGGCAGGGCTGAGTTTGGCAGCAGGAGTGGCAACCGAGGTGGATATTTTAGTCGTGGAGAGGGATATCAGAGGGGTGATCACATGGGTGGCAATGGTGGGCGCGTGAATCGTGCTGGTGGGTTGGCTGTAAATGCATCCAGAAATACAGCACCACAGATACCTGCTACCGCGTAAGGAATAAGGAGCCAAAGTTTGTCGGGAGGATAGCAATTTGAAGATTTTTTCAAGTTGCTTATTCAAGTGATGGGTTAAATTTTTTTTTTTTTTTCTTTGAATGAGAGGTACATGAGATTTGCTCGAGATTTTGTCCATGTGTTTTTTTATTGGTCTTGGGTGGATAATCGATTAAAAATTCTATTCGGTGCATTGTTTCGCATCTCAGGAGAGTTAGTTCGTTGTGGGTCACATTGTTTTTATTTTCACGACACTAGGAATTTTTAGAGCGTTGGTGCTGGGGATGAGAGTATGCTTCGGCTATATAGAAGATAGATCATTCTGATATGGATCATGTGGTAAGACCTGTTTAGTAGTTATCTATCTATTAATCTTGAGTTTGATTGAAGGTGATAAAAATTAATGCACCTGAAGAATGTCCTTTTTTTTATCTTACGATTATCATCATCTCAAAGAAACCAGTTGCAGACTCCTGCATGCATTGTTGCTTTCAACATTAGATTTCAGGAGTTAAATGTTGGGCATGATCGTGCATCACACGGAACAATGTCTTGCCCGATTTGTTTACTTTTGATTTGGGATTTTAAATCAAATAAGACGTTTCATCCAAACGTATTCTACAATTCAAAGAGACAATAAACGCGTTTATATCTCACTAACGCATGGTGCACAAAATTCTTGGGTTATATATAAGAACATAAAAGGAGATGTTCATATATATATATAGAGAGAGAGAGAGAGCTAAAGGCAACTTGGGATAATCCAACAAGGCTCTCTTATGATTAACATCTGCCGATGTGCTTCATGAAACCATTGAAGTCCTTGTATGAACAAATCAGAAAATTAATAATCCAAAACCGATATAACAAATAAGTATTTTATATTTGGTAATCTTTGGATAGAGGAAAATTTTCTTTTGGTGTTGAATAAGAACGTATAAGCGAAATAGCAACGAGTAAAGAGTTGCATACTTGCTGCATGATGAGTGAGCATGCCAAAATTCCTTTTGAGAGAAAGAGATCAGAGGCTTCAACTAGTACTATTTATTTTAGAGACCGAAATTGCAAGCCTGGACAAACTCCAAATCATAGTCAACATACTTTGTCCAGAGTGGCCGAAACTGATTCATGGCGATGTCGAGCCACGGCTTCATATTCCCGTTGAAGTGCACCACTGCAGCATTACGGATCTCATCCCTGCTAATGCTTGGATTGTAACCAAGTCCCAGTACATGCCACGACTTGTCCAGAGGCTTTGTTGTCGAGTAATATGTGATTAGTCCTGGAGGCAATGTCCCCAATTTCCACAATGTACGGTTCTCATTCTGCAACAAGATTTATCATTTAACACTAATAGCAAAAGAAACAGTATATAGCACAGATACCCAACAAAAATGCAAAAAGAGAACAACTTTATTTCAATGCAACCATGATGTTCATTAAACTTTCTTTTTTGTTTCAAAATTGCAGTCTTTAGCAGTGTTGATTTCCCGACATTATTAATTCTTCAACTACAGACAGTGTGTTCAGAAAACAACTAGACAAGATCAATTGGTTCAAACTTGTGCATCACAATTTGCAACAAAAACACAAAAACTACAAATTTATATGAACTCGGTACCTGTTTTAGGCAAGAAACGTTGCTTTAGCATGTTAAGATTACACAAATAACAGAAAAGAATCAAGGGATTACCAGGTTCTGCCAGTAGTGATACTCTTCAGTGCACTTCTCCCTCCTCCAAGCATCCAAATCAAAGAAGTTCATTCCATAAGCCCACGCACAGGCGTTGGGGCTAAACCTCGCCTTAATCAAAGGGTGTGAAAAATTCATGTACTGTGCATAGCGATGGAATGACCCAAAACACGTCTCAACTGCCCCATTCACCTTCCCATCCATATCTATCTTCCACAACCCTGTCAAGTCCCTCTGCACCACTATATCATCATCCAAAAACAAGATCCTGTGCAATTTTGGGTACATTTCCGGCAAATAAAACCTCAGGTGATTCAATATGGACAAATACTTTGGGTTCCTAAACTTCATATTCGTGGTGTCCTTTGTTGCATTCTCAAGCTTATTCTCGAAGTAAAACCTCTGCAAATTTGCAGACTCCAATTGTCGAAGCACTGGCACATACGAAGAGTTCAAGAACTTGTAATCTTCAACTGCCTTCACTTCAATGTGCGCTCCGTTATAGTCCTTCAATTTGAACATTACTTGCATTGCCCCAAGATTCATCTTATCAGTCACAACATGGAATACATGTTTCCACGGCTCCTTCGAGTTCTTCACTGCCGAATTGACCACCACTGAAGCGGCAATCACATTATCCGAGAAAATTGCGTAATGGTAAAGCTTCGGATCCTCAAATTCCGGTGGAGTTGGCTTCCCTTCATCAGAATACTTATCGGGATTAGCGATTCGCTCTTCCATCAACCGCATTGCGAGGCAGTGCAGGCTTTTTGGGATTGATTTTGCGGCTATCAAGCTCGAGAAAGCTCCTTGCTTCTTCGCCTTGGTTAATTGCTCATTAACCGCAAAAATCGTATCCTTCAACTTCTGGATCTTCAATTGGTTATCGAACGACTCTTTGGCTTCCGCAATCACTTGCCTCGTCACTTTAATTCGCTCCTTCACTTCCTTCTCGAATTGCCGTAAAACCGATTCGTCAAGGTAGAGGGAGTCAGATTCGGAGAGAGCACGATATGTGGGCTTGTTGAGGAGATCGGTGTAGTTCCGGGAGAGATCTGCGAAAATCCTAACGAGCTTGGAGTTCTCGAGCTTGAGCTTTCGAGCGTAGGAGGCGTAAGCCAGAGCCAATGACCGGTGGTCGTCTGCTTGCTTCCGGATCTGATCCAGCCGGGGCTTGAGAGGGTCCGATTTGAGAGCGAGTACGGATCTTCTCGTAATTCCCAATCCATATGAACCGGAATTGAAGCCCTAATTCAATAGAAATCAATTAAGTAAGTGCGTTTCACCTATAAGAATTTCCAGCATTAACAGTAGTAAGCAAGTTTGTTTCGCGAGAAAATAGAAAAGAAAAAAAAAATCCAAGAACATGTTAGTTGCATGTCTTCTTCCAGAACAGGAATGACAAGATCCAGAAGTGAAAACCCAACTAAAGCACAAAAAAAAAAAAGAAAAAAAAAAAAGATACATATAAAGACGGAAAAAATTACAATAATCCTTAAATCTGCCGTAAGACCTTAAGCTAGAAAGCTGTTCGTCTTAAGGAAATGAGATCTAAGAGGGAGGTAGGGAGAGAGTACTGACTAAGTGGTGGAGGTGGGAAGTATGGGCTCCAGAAGTGAAGAGGAAAGAGAGAGTGAGGAAAAGGCAGAGGAAGACGGAGATGGCGGAGGCCAAGAGTCTGAAGGTGAATCCGAGGCTCCGGATCGATCCTCCGGCACCGGTGATTCTCTCCGAAGTGCGTGCGGTCCGAAAGGTGGCCATTTTTTCCCGAGTTTTTCTTCCTTTTCTCTTTTGCTTTATTATGGAAAATGATTGCTAATTAATTTGTGTGAGCGTGTTTTCTGAGTGTGCATGGGCTGTCACCCACACCTCGGACTCTGATTCTGACTCGGCCAGTCGGCGGCACACCATTACTTCAAATAATATTTGTTCACAAAAATTAAGGAAAAAAAAAAAACACCACGTCGGTGGAGTGACTTTGCATAATATCTATTATATTAGAATAATTATTAATAAACATGGTAAAATTTGAAAAATGCTAGTGCTTTTTTATGTGTTTGTTTTATTTATTTTTTTATATAGATATTTTTAATAATTTTAAATATTTTAAAAAAATAAAATAAAAATTATAATATTATTAAAAAATACTTCTTTAATCACGAAATACTTCGTGATTAAGGAAGTTTTTATTCTACTTCGTGATTAAGGAAGTATTTTTTAATTATTTTTTTTTTTTACTTTCTGATTAAAGAAGTATTTTTTAATGATATTTTAAATTTATTTTATTTTTTAAAAATATTTTAAAGCGTAAAAAAAATCTATATAAAAAATAAATTAATAAAATACACGAAAAGTACATGTTAAACCCAGCGGGCTGCGGGAGCTATAGCATGACCCTTATATACATAAAAGGAAGGAAAATGATAGTGTCACCGTTAGTTTTTACCGTTTCTTTTTACCGTTATAGTTTTTTATTTTTCTTTTTACTTAGTGATTAAGAAAATATATTTTAATAATATTATAATTTTTTTATTTTTAAAAAAATATTTAAAAGTGTTAAAAAATACATGTAAAAAAATACAACAAAAAAATAACACCTAACGGTAGCTCCTAGCGGGAGCTGGGAGCAGTGGACGGAGAACCATCCGTAAAAAATATAGAATATTATGCATCAATAACTATTCACTCTCACATTTCATATTTACAGTTTTTTTTATAAGATGTGCAGGTATTTTTCATAGAGTGTGAAGTGTGAGATAGTGAATAGTGATTGATGAGAAGAATTTTTCTATTTGATAATAAAAGTACATTTATAATCTAACTTATTATATCAAACTATGTTAGTTTGTGAATTTATTTTTTAGAATTTATTTTTTGGGTAAAGCATTTTTCAAATATGATAAGTGTTTATTAAATATGTGACAATCACACTCATTTTATAAAGAACTTAAAAAGTTAACAGTCTCTTTGTTATAAAAGAATCCGGCTATACATCAGCTAGCACTCTCCACACACTTTAGGTGATGTCTTTTTTTTATTATTTTTTTTAACTCAACACACTAAGTGTGTTGCGGATGTAGCCAACAGTAGGTTGATGTAAATAATTTTTCGTTATAAAAATGTGTTTATTATATGCTCAATTAAATTTTTTAAAAGAGAAATACTTTATCGCTAAATAGATTTTATAAACTAAATTAAAAAACTGATATGATTTGATATAATACGTTAAGTCACATTAAACCTAATATGCTTGTGAGTTTATTTGTATGATATTCATTTATGGATCTAGTACTTCTCCTTTTTTAAATAAATTGGTGAAAGTTTCTTCCAATTCAATTTGGATGAAGAATTTGTCAATTTTTATTATATTTAATGTTATTTAAAAGATTCACGTAGATAACAATAATTTTAAAAAAGTTGATCATTTTATATCGATTTTACGCTTCCCACCATATATATCTCTCTTGTCTGGTTTTCAGAAAGAGAAATATTTTAGTCACAAATATATTACACAAAAGTAATCTCACAAACTAGTGTGGCTTCATATGGTTTGTCAGATTATAAAATTACTTTTATTGTAAAGTAGATCTAACGAATCACATGAAACTACGTCAATTTGTATAATTATTTTTGTGTAATCTCTTTGTACCTATAGCAATATTCTTTAAGAAAATAGGGTGTTGTTATGATCACGTCTACTCAACCCTATTTTGAAAGAAGAAGATGAGATTTTACAATGTTTTATTTTGAGGTTGTTTGGCTTCCTCTCCTTGTGAACTATAATCAAGCTTCTGCAGACTTTACCGGAGTTTAAAATCCGACCAAATCAGAAGTATCGGATTTGAGAACAAAGAAAAGTAACGTGCAGATATGACATCCTTGGTTGGTTCTGCCTAGGATGCTCACCCCATGCTGAATGCAAGTAGTACCTTAATAAAGGTTACTTAATATCATGCCTATATTACAACTATTGGATGCAACTTCTGTCTGCTTGTCTCCCAAACAATCAATCACAGCATATGTATAACGCATGAGGTCATAAGATTAAAAGGGCTCTAACACCATTACCAGTACACATATTTTCTCTGAATATCTCTCCTCTTTTGGTCAGAACCAGAGGCAAAATGCTGGAGCCTCTCTCTGTAATACATCATGTAGCACATTTGCTGCGATTGTTCCACAATGGAAAGTCTCCAAATTGAGAGGAAGAAAACGCAAAAAAAAAAAACAAGAGGCAATATTTACCTGTGATCCTTGAAACATTAATACATTTTGACAAAGTTAAATTGATTTGATTCAGTGGTAACCCTTCTTGCCATGCCTGCCAAAATGGTGCAACCATCCTATCCCTTTCAGGGCCTTGGAGAACTTGACAAGATTAGGCCTTCCCATTCCTAAGTTCATCTTCCCTGCTGAGAATTTCAAAGCCTGTAAGCAGCACAACTGCCCATCAATGTCTTCCTCTTCCACCTCATCCTCCTCATACTCAACCGATTTGCCTGACTTCTTCTTTTTGTTGATTCTTCCCTGCACCTTTTTCGATTCTGTCTCATATGTCTCCCAAAGCATATCCATCCCTTCACCTCCATTTACATTGTGTCGCTCCTCGAAAAGCTTGCATGCCAATGTCCTTCTCCATTCCTTCTCTTTCCTCATTGAACCAAAACTTCCAAGTTTCGAGCCCAATTCTTCAGAATTCTCCATAAATTTTGAAGAATACTCTCCCACATTTCTTGGACTCCCCATACTTGCGCCAAGTCTCTGCGAGGTTACCATCACTTGGGGATCATGCTCTTCACTGTAGTTGGTGCTCAATGTAGTACTGTCATTTGTTTTATCATGCATTGCCTTTGATCCGTTTCTCATGGATGGTTCTTCTTTTCCTTCTTCCACTTCATAGAACTCTATGCCTGCTTGGTTGATTTCTTTCTCTTCCTTAACACAAAACATAGTTTCCAACCCATTCTCTTCTTGAAAAAAGCATTCTAATCTCTTCACTTCCACATTCTGTTGAGTGATTCCTGGCTGTGTAGTCGGAACCTGATATGCATCAGAATTTCCAGTTAGAGCTTTCAATCCACTAATACAATTTCCTCCAGAACCCACACTCTTGTTAACCGGTGCTTCATATGCTTCTGAGCAAACTTCTTTGACTTCCCATTCCAAAACTTCCACGGGGGCCTCTCCAATTTCAAATGTAGATTTGTCAAACACAATCTTAAACACTTCAAGCTCCTCAAATTGTTGAAAATCTTCATTTCCATCGTCCACTTTTGGTTGTAATCTTTCGAAAAGAGTTCGAGATGTACTAACAAGAGAAGCCACTTTGGATTCTGAAGATTCAGAGTGAGAGTACTCTTGGACAAGTTTGGGAGAGACAGTAAGAAGAACAAGGAGGAGAAGAAAGGTTGTGATAAGGAGAGGAGAGAGGAAAGAGAGGAGCTTTAGAAGATAAGGGGAGAAGAAGATGAAGTAACAGAAGTAAAGAGGGTGGGAGAGAATGAAGAAACAAAATTGGATTAAGTCAAAGAGGAGAAGACTGGAGAATTTTGTCTTCTTGAAGGTACTTGAGAAAGAAAATTCGGACATTTTCTCTCTTGGTGTTAAAGAAAGAAAGTGAAGGAAGTTTTGGCTTTTATTCTCTCTCTGCTATGGAATGCAATGGAGATGGAGCTTTTTCTTGTTTTTGTTTCAGCAGTGGAAGAGAAAAGTGTGAAATTGGAAGTGAGAGACAGGCGTGAATAACGGAGGAGACTGGGAACAGAGGGTGACTACTACTAGAAAGAAAAGCACCTTTAAAAACTTTGGTCCTTCCTGTCCACAATTACCATGTTTTCTTTTCTTTTTTCTCCTCCTTTCTTCAGATTTGCATAGACAAACCTTCAAGTCCTCTTTAATAATTACATGGAATCCGTACAAATTAAATGCTTTCAAAGAGAATTGTTGTAACGTCAAGGCCTATATTTCAATGATTTAGGCCTATATTTCAAAAAGATTAGTCAATGATACAATTGGAGCCTCATTGAAATCTTATAAAGAGCAAGAACTTCTCATTCTCAAACAATGTGGAATCTCATACACCACCTACCATTATCCTTATCATATGGGGTATCACAATTGTCCCAATCAACTTCTGTCAAAGAGTCTCTAAAAACAAACTCTTTTTTTTTTTTTTAATTTTTTTTTATTATTATTTTTGATCAATGAAGATCTCTAAAAACAAACTTACTATCAAATTTAACAAGCTTCTAGAGCTTCATATACACAAAAAACCACCTTTTCCTTCTTTTCTTATCTCAAGTTTTCTATTTGGAGTTTGAGATGAAATCAAAAGGGTTTATGGGACAAAAAGGTCACAAGGTAGTTGCTACATACATCCCTAATTAACCTAAACATAATTGAAAGATACTTTACGAGGGATTTATTCAAACAAGTCAATTGTATGGGTGGAATCAAACTTTTTCTGGATCTCTCAAGTCGAATTTCATGGGCCCCTTATGCATCAAAAGTTGCTTCTTTTGACTGGAATGAAAAGTATTAAAGCAATCAAAAGCCTCATTTACAACCTCTATTTCTTTCAAAAGGTTGACATAATGTGAAATATGAGTACTCCACCATTCTTGTCTCCTGAATTTTATCTCTTCTGTGTCTGTCTATATACCCAAATCTACCTTGAATTGGATTCGGACACCATAGCACTGCACATAGACAAAGACACAAAGTACTCTGAAATTATCAAATCGGTAATACCTCAGATTAAATATAGGAATATGGGAAAATGAAATCCCATGTTACTTGGAAGGATGTTCCTGCCTTTGTAACGATTCCAAGGGATTTAAGTTATAATATGGACTAATAGAAATCCTAGCCCTTTATAATGGTGTTACTAGAACCATGCTCAGGCAGAGACCAGCCTCGGATTTGTAATCTCATCTTTCTTTTTAACAAAAATTAGAAGAAAAGAGAGAGAGTTACCATCCATGCTTTGAAGGTTTTACTTCTTTTTTTGTTTTTTTCGCCCTTTTTCTCTGGGCTGTTGAACTAAAATTTGATTCGAAAGGAACATATATCAACTAGGAGAGAGGTAGTGGGTACCTCACATACAGGAAGAAAGATAATAGGAGACAGAAGGTAATTGAAGTGTTTGGAAGGTAAGATGGGAATGCACATGGGGAGCCACTCATAGCCACTCAAGTTCATTCCCTGCCTGCAACCTGAGGGTCCCCGGCTTGTTACCTCTCAGGGGACCCATACCATGTCTGTTTGCCGGCTGGCTACCCTTTCGCCTCCGCTGGTATGCCTACGGGATCTCAGTGGAAGCTTTGACAGATATTCTTTCCCATCTCCTTTTTGACTAAAACGAATCAATTGATGTTTTACCCTTCCCATGGCTGTACCTTAAGTGATTGCTTCCTGATTAAAAAAAAAAAAAAAAACACCTTGGATCAACTACAGGAGTTCTCTCTATAACCACAAAATAATGACAATATTAGTGGCATTTTCTCAGCACCTCAGACGGCGGCAAGGCCAGGACGGTGGAGAGTCGAGACCCCGAGAGCTCAGGAAAGTGGACAGGTAGCCCAATATTTTAGTAAAATATTTATGAAAAATTTTACTCATCATTTCCGCACCACACACCACACATGATTTTTTTAATTTTTTTTCCTTACCAAATGTTTGGTGTATGGATGATGAGTAAAATATCTAAATTAGTTTAAAAAGAAATAAAACCAAAAGCAATTTAAAAATAAAAATAAAAATAAATGTGATGTGTGAGATGATGAGTCGCAAAGCTCACTTGGACTTCGTGTAACATAACATTATAAACTGGATCTGCCCACAAATGACTAGACAATGACCTATTAAAACTCAAATTAGAGAGCGACCCATTCAATTCCGTACGGACCCCACCTTACAACCATGTGGTCAGGCGATTAAAATGACTTCCAGGTAATCAATCATATGCGCTAGTAGGGCTTACTGTTGACAATTTCAGCATCTTAACGAACCAAAGCATCTAGTATCTACCATCAGTTTTCTACTAAAGAAAGCCTCAATCCTTTTAAGTCAATCACCAGTCCTTGATCATTCCACAAAAGAAAAGAACCCGAAGAAAATCAGGGAAAAAGGAGAACAATAACAAGAACATCCATACTCAGATTAAAAAAAAGGAACAGCTACACGTCCAAACAGAGACCATTACAAACCCAAAAGTAAAGTCATGACCATGGGTTTAATCATGTAATTACCAACTCTTATCATTAGAGTAAAGACATCTTCCACCCTATCCCATTTAAAACATTATAGCCCAAGCAGATATCACTCTGTCATAATAGGCTTATTCTCATTTGCCTTGGGTCTCTGCTCCTTTGGTTTTTGCTCTTCCATTTTCCTGAAAACCCCAACAAATCAATAACATTCATAAATCAGAAAATTTCAGAGGAACAAAGAAAAAGAGTTTCATTATTAAAGTTCATTACATAAGCTCGAATAATTTAATAGCTTGAAAAATGGAAATAAAAGCATATAAGCTTTTTGCATACTTCAAATAGGTGGGCCTAAAACACATGCATCGATGATATTAACAACTAAACCAAGAGCTTTAGCATATGTAGAAAAGATAGAATCTTCACCCAAGAGCCACAGAGAGAGATCCATATGAAAATATTAAGGTATAGAGCATAGATCCCTCTCCAAACAAATTATTACACAAGAACCAATAGTATTCACATAATAAAAGCAGTTTTTCCTGAACTAGATGCACCAAAAACATAAGAATGAGCTGGCAATGAGTAAGGCCCTAAGATTCAGGAGACCAATCTGACAATTCATTTGCCTTCATAAATATTTCAGTTCCATCAAACCCATTAAGTAGTACTCAAACAAAAAGTACAGGTATACAAGCTGGGATGAATTTGGGACATGGATCAGAAATGAACCCAATCTTATATAGTTCAATGATTGGATGACAATCAAACAGCAAAATAAATTTGAAAATCAGCACAAATGACCAGAACTAAACCCAACTAGATGTACTGGTATGTTTAGGTGACAAAATGCCAGCTCTAATACAAACATATACAGGATTCTACCATCAATGATCATCTTCGTAAAGTACAAGTCACAACAACAAAAATTCAACATTATCAAAAAAATATTTGATCTTTCGGTTGGAAGTAAAAAAAATGATATTATTTTAAGACACCTAAATGTGAACGAACAAAAAGGATCGATCAGCCCCTTCAAATTGTTAAATTGAAGATGTATCTGCCCTGTATAGGTAAATACACACTATGTTTCCCTCATGTCATATTCCTTTGCCTTCTTTTACTAGCATAAGCTATTTGCAATTTCGTTTTTCATGTATCAAATATTCCAATATTTATTATAATAAAATTAATCTGAAGAAGCTTATTTGACAAATAAATCCCTAATAATAATATCAAGTACGCTGAACTCAAGCGACTTCCCTTGATCAGCATGCTTCGTCAGTCAAATTGAAGCTGGCTGTGATACCAACTAACGTAGCAGAGATGAAAAAATTGAGATTTGAGACCAAAATTCAAATCTGAGAAGAATGTAACTCGGTAATATTATTAAGAATGATTTATTATTTCTTTTACACATCTCAACATATAAGACTACTAAAACTCTTGGAAAAGAACAAGAAATAAATTGGAAACTCTTTTGGGTTAGAATTAAAGCAGATAACCAGACCATAATGCCTCCACAACGATTCACTCATCCACCCATGCAAAGTTTCCAAGGCTATAATCTCCCAAAAAAGGGCCTATTTTCGTGTGTACGACCCTTAAACATAGATATTACGTAATTCTTAAAGATGCGCTGTTCATTCAGATATACCCAAAGAAAACCGAGAATCAAAACCTCATTCCAACAAAAAACAAAAGAAGGAGAAGAAGAACTAAAGCACAAAAGAAAACAAGCAATACAGCATTTCATGAGTGAATTTTTCTAAGCTTCTTTCGAGTCCACCAAACAACCCATTTGTCGACAGCTTCAAAATAACCACTCCAAAAGACCCCAATCCGATTTACTTATTCCAAAAACTATAACAGAATCAGAAACCTCAACCCAAATAAAAGTTAAAAAACCAACAGACGAATCAAAACAAGCACAAGCACAAGCACAAGCCATGGATAAGCAAAAATACGCATATGCATGGAAAGAGGGATTTGGAGAGGGGTTGAAACCTCTTGTCAGAGGAGCCGCCCTTCTGGCTGAGGAAGGATCGGAAGAGGGGAGAGTTCACGTCGTAGATCATTGTCGCCGATTCAATTTGTCGCCCCAACTAGCTATGTTCTTTCTCTCTCTCTAGGAACTAGTTGGGGATCATGACCTACTGCAAAACGACGCCGCCTCCTATATATTACTTGATAAGCTTGGTAAAAATAATTCTAAAAAGGAAAAATTTTTGCATCTGCCCACAGCCCCACACACTCAATGCATTGAGTGTTTAAAAAAAATATAAAAAAATATGTGAAGTGTGTGTTGGGCTGTGGGCAGATGCGTAGCAATCCTCTTCTAAAAATGGGCACTGCTAGATGAAAATTTCATCCGCCACTATTTACAATTTCACGCCCCCACGTCTTATAAAAATACTCTTATGTTTTATGAAAAATACTTATATATTCTATAAAAAAGTTATAGATATAGAGTGTAAGAATAAATAGTATCTTATGCATAATAAATCTCATTTATTATTTTTTTAAATGAATATATAATATTTACATATTTTATGACTGTAAATATAATTTTATTGACATTTAAGCTTGGAAGAATGAAATCATTTCAATCTATCTCAAACTAATAATTGATGAAACTCACTACTTTATCAACTTTCCATAAAAAGTTAAAATTCATCTCAACCTATTTTATATATTCAAATGTATATTTTAACTTATTTACATTTAAATATATCTCAATAAAATTTATACAATATTATTATTTATAGATTAAAAACAAAAATCATCTAAAATTACGGCACCATGCAAACACAGCTAAGTGGACTTCGTAGGGTCTCGTGGGCCTTAGCTCCGTGATATTCGGCCTTTTCCATGAAAATGTGATTCGTAAAACGCTAATGATTCGAAATATATAAAAACCAAATTTCGGGCCGCCTTGTCAGGACAGTTCAGCCCAGTTCGATTGTCGGGTCGAGGATGCGTACTACGACTACCTAGGACCAAAGTGGATGTGGGGGTCCGGGGGAAGACAAGAAGGATCGGCGCCACGATTTTCACGACCTTTTCTGTCTTTATTTTTGTTAAAAGTCTGAGCCAAAGGCGTCGCTGTTATGGCAGAAGATGAGATATGCCAAAATTGGGAACAAATTACAAACAATGGATGCAAGCATTAAATGATATGCGGAGTAAAAAAAATCATCTATTAAATTAAATAAAATGAAAAGAAAATTGGAGATGAGATGAGGAATGGACGCTGCAGATAATCTTTCTGCAGATAATTGGCCTTGAAAAAACCAAAAAAACAAAAAAACCTCACTGACCCAACTACCTCATCTTCATCTTCTTTGCATTTACGTTTATATTTCTTCTTCGTTTTTGGGGTTCTTTTATTTGTTTATCTTCTCTCTACTCTCTTGTTCCTTCCTAGCCTTCATTGCTGGGTTTGCTTTGGCAAGTTTTTATCTAGTTTTTTTAGAGAGAAATCACCAATGTCTGTGACTATGGCTTCCTTGTGTATTGGGACTCACCTCAGTGATAATAATAATAATAATAATAATAATAATAATAATTGTATTTTGAAAGCTTCTGAAAATCGCGTGGCTAGTGGAGCTCTGATCAGGGGCACCTTTCGGCTTGCCACCAAGCCTTTCTCCGTTCTGCATAAGAGACAGTAAGCCCTTCACATTCTTTCTTCATAAAGCCTCTGGTTTATGTTGCATTTCAAATTTTTTATGTTTTTTAAAGGCTGTTCTAATTGTTTGTTTCATGCAACTGTTGTATCCCATTTGAATTTTGATGTCATCTCTCAAGCATAAAAAATAGTTTGAGCTTATTTGTAATTTGAGATTCTGCTTTTATCTGATGAACTAGACTTACACCAAGAGCAGTATTTAAAACTAAAAGAAAGAAATTAACTATTTCGGTTAATTTGCTTACTGTGTTCTAGGATGTATAAAAGTTGTATTTCCTAAAAAATAGGTATGAATAGTCCTTTTTTATTTTTCTAAATTTTTGTAGGTATTTTTAAGCAAGAATCAGTCCTAAAGCGAGAAAAAGTATAAAAGCAAATGCTTTGGTTGAGTACCATGACTTGACAGGTTGCAGAGCCATTTTTAGTCGGAAAATGATAAACACTCAATATTTTTCACAACATATTTCACAATCATGTTTTAAAATGAGGGGTATTATTGTAAAATACCATATCCATGTAAAATACCCTCATTTTACATCATGTATTATGAAAAGTATTGTGTGTATATCATTACTTGTTTGCGATCTTTCCTGGTGAGATAATACTCTCACCAAGAAAGATAGTACTAGATAGGATCATATAAAGTCTTCTACATGGAATATCTTATGATTATTCCACAATTCTGTTTCTGGATTTGGTCAGAATTAAACAATTAGCTGCTTTATTTACTCAGTCGGTACAGCTTCATCTTTTAGAGAAATGTACATGGTAGTACTTAATTCCAGTGTGTTCCTGTATGTGCGTTTATGCATGTAGGGTGGACACATCATTAGATATAACTGTGTTATTTAACATCTGCTTAGGGGACACTGAAGCATTGCATTGTTGCTATTATTTGTGTTAAGTTCCTGTGTGGTTTTTGGCAGAAGGTTATCCTCAATGGCCACAAACACACCTCGAGCATCATCAGCAACTGCTTTGGAGGTCTTGAACACTTCTTTATTTATGTGATTGGGTTTTTTGCCCATTAACTTGTCTAATTTCAATTGCTGTTTGAGTTTTATGAAATGGGGTGGCTAACAGGATGCAAGTCAGAGTGAAAGTGATACCGTTCCAACTCCTGTAGTTATTATCGACCAAGACACCGATCCAAGTGCAACTGTTGTGGAGATAACTTTTGGGGATCGGCTTGGAGCTCTTCTCGATACTGTAGGAAGCCAGTTACCTTCCCTTTGGATATTCGTGTTACCTGTTTGGTATACTGTTGTTTGAGTCTTTAGTTGCATGTGATCTATTTTAATCTCTATTTAGAGTATGTCAACTAGTGAGTATTAACCATCAGCTAATGGGTGTCAGATGAATGCGCTTAAAAATCTTGGACTCAATGTTGTGAAGGCAAATGTTTTCTTAGATTCTTCTGGGAAGCACAACAAGTTTGCCATCACTAGAGTGTAAGTTATTGTGCTGTACATGATCATATGGACTTGATTCCTAGTATAAATTACTGTCCACCTCTGTTCGTATATAGTGCTGATAGCTCCCAAATTTGCAGCTGATAGTCGTCAATTTTTTTTTTCTAAATTTGTTATATTTACTCTTGACTGGAAGGTTCAGATCTCTGTCATCCTTTTAAGATACTTATCTTTTTTCTGGACTGAGCTTCCTGACAGCTAGTTGAATTTGAATCACAAACTTGACAGCTCCTTGTAGTAAGCGAAGGCCTAGAGATATAGAGTGAACTTTGACATAAGTTCAAGGTGTTTCTGAATGTAATCACGGTTTTCCTCCACCATAAATGAGGGTTTCAAATGAAACTGGGTTTCCATCCTCTTCAAAAAAGAGAACACAGTGTCCAAGATGACTCTGAAAAATTTTCGACATATTTCTTCATCCCTAGTTGCGAGTTTGTTCTAGTAGTGGCTGTTCTATAGTGATTTTGATTGAATTGTTTGTGGAACTTGTTTGCAGAGATACTGGTAGAAAGGTAGAAGATCCAGAATTGCTTGAGGCAATTCGGTTGACAATTATAAACAATATGATTCAGTATCACCCGGTATTTTATCTTGAACTTTTTTTTTTTTGGTCTTATATTAATGTTCTTAAGATAACATCTTCTAGAGCACTTCTTCTAGGAGTTCCTCTCATACGCTTCCTGAACATGTTCCAGGAATCGAGCGCCCAATTAGCAATGGGAGTAGCCTTTGGAATAGTGCAACCAGAACAACAGGTTTTAAAGCTTTTTATTGTTCTACTTGTAAAAATTTACTTATGTTTGGAGTTTGTCTGTTATGCAGAAGTTCTTGTTGCAAAGTTAACTAGCTAAGATTAAGCAATCACATCTGGAACATTATTGATAGGCTTACCTTTCTGTAGTTAAGATGCCTATGGTGTCTTTCATGCTTGCAGTTCAAACCAGTGGATTGAGGTCTTTGCCATATGTGTGTGTGTGTTTTTCTTTGTGAGCACTCTCAAAATCTATGCACGATTGAGCATGAAAATGTGCATATGACATTGATTTGATGTTGTCACGGTTTTCAGTTTTTCAGTATGATGTTGCCTTTTCCTATCATGGTCATTGTAGAAATATTTTTTTTGTACAAGAAAGAAGTATTGGATCTGCTTTCAGGAAATGCATAAGAGTAAAATACTTTTTTACAATTCACTTGCATCATGCAGTGGATTGGAACTTGTTAAGTAATATTTTATCGAATTCCCAAAATGCTGATTTTTTATCATCTTGAGTTTTGGGTACCATGTAATGATTTTATTTCATCAATACATCTGTCGGAGATATTGGAAGTAAGACGGTATCTTCCAATTGTCTTTGTTTCCATATATCATTTGGGATATATGGCGATGATGCATCCTGATTCAAACATGTTGTGCTGTTATTCCTCAGGTTGATGTGGATGTAGCAACACGCATAAGAATCTATGATGATGGCCCTGAACGGAGGTAATGCATGTATCAGAGTTGTTTTCTCATGTAATTTACACCTGCACTCCAACAAAGGTTGCTCCTATGCCAATTTTGCGAGACTGCAGCCCTATATTAGCAATTATATTCCTAGTGTGAGTGATGATATCTTTGCATGAGAGTGAAGCAGGAAAAAATCTCTGCTGTCTTCCCCTGTCCCCAACATGATATTATTTTTGCAGTTTGCTTTATGTGGAGACAGCTGATCGCCCCGGATTATTGGTAGACCTTGTGAAGATTATCACTGAAATCAATATTGATGTTAAATCGGGAGAATTTGACACAGAGGTGATACTTCTCACTTAATTCTCACTTACTGTCTACTGTTTTTTTTTAGGCAGAGTATATTAGTTTATTCTACACTTTTTTTTTTTTGGTGCTAGGGGTTGTTGGCTAAGGCAAAGTTTCATGTTAGTTACAAGGATAAAGCGCTTATCAAGCCTCTCCAGCAGGTAAGCTGGCATTTTGGCTATATGATTAAGCAGCATTAGCACTGTTTTTTTAATTGACCGGTAAAATTTAAATACCTTCCAAACAGCCTTGCCAGTGTGACTGTGGGAGTGTGTGACTAGAAAAAACATTCAACCAAGGCCAACTAGCTTTATCCCTATCATTAATTATGTTAAAACAAGATACAAGATCCTAAACTTTTTGCTTTAAATTTACATAAATTTTTTTTGAAATGCTGTCTCTGAAAAGAATGTAAAGCCATGGCCCCTATCCTTATTTTCAAACTCTATGGACAAACCCAATCCTCCCATTTCCTTTCTCTTCTAAATTCCCAAGCAGAGACAGAACCAAGTGGAGTGGAGCCGGGGGTTGGCACGGCTCCTGTGCCTGGTTTTGACATTTTTTTTCTTAATATCATTATATATTTGAGTCTAAAAATTGAGTTTAACCCTATTAAAATTAGGCTTGGCCACCAAGAATTAATTCAAGGCTATTGAGTTCTTTTACTTACAGTCTCTTTGGAATTTTAAATAATTGAAAGGTGTAATAAAAATTAAGGTCTGACTCCTCAATAAGAGATCTTAATTAATTTTCTCATTCATTTTTGGCTCCCTCCAAAAAAATCTTGGTTCCTTCCATGTAATCCCAAGGATACTGTAAAACTATGCCATGCTGGGTTTGCAACCTGTAACAGCATATTGAGCCCGGCCTAGACTTCACAACCCTGAGTATGAGGCAGCTCTTTTGTAGCATTACTGATACAAAACGTTACTCCATCCAATTTGGCAGGTTCTTTCTAATAGCTTGCGATATTTCTTAAGGCGGCCAACAACAGAGGAGTCGAGTTTTTGATTTGCATAGATTCAGGGCAAGACATTCAAACAATTCCAGCATGGTCAGTGAATAAGAGAAACACTAGAATGCTGACATATCTACTTTTGAAAGGAGATATGAACACAATTGTGAAATAAAAGCCAAAAAAAAAGAAAAATCTATAAATTTGCAGCTAAAATAGCAATGTAAAATCATACTTTGATACAGTTATAGCACTGTAATAACTCTTTGTGCTTTCAGGCATTTGCTTTATTATGTCTACTACAAAAATTATAAAAGAAATATTAGAAAATGCACAAGTCTATCATGAGGAAGTTTAGAAGATAGCCAATATGTTGTACTGTTGTAGAGGTGAGTTTCTTACTTTCAAGTGCACTAATCATTGAATCACTAAAGTAGAGATTTTGAATTTGTAGCAGTTGAGTTTACACTTCGGCCTCGTTTGTTTTCACAGATCAGATGAGATGAGTTAAGACAAAAGTTAAAAATAAAATATTATTAGAATATATTTTTTTAATATTATTATTGTTTTGGAAATTGAAAAAGTTGATTTGTTTATTTTATTTTGCGTGAAAATTTAGAAAAATTGTAATAATTAGATGAGATGTGTTGTGAAAACAAACGAGGAATTTCACCCTTTTATTATTGAGAATTTAGAATGCCACAATTGACATCACACAGCTCCTTTGAGCGTGCCATTATGTTTTGCATTTGTTAGTTTGGGGTTTAAGATTCTCTTAAAGTTTTAATAGTAATCTACTGAATGGATTATTTGAAGTCTCAAACTTTACTTTCAAATTAACGGCTGAGATTTCACACATTTCCGTCGAGGGTTGCTAGGGATTCCTTGAGAAGTTTCTGGGCTAATCTTCTCCTCTTCAGACAAAGCAAATTACAGGAATGTAACAATAAAAGTAACTAAGAACTTCTCCACATTTTACAGTGATCACAGAACAGTTATGTTGATGATTAACTGAATTGGAGACCCATGTAATTTGCACACACAAAATAGCACCATCAAACTCACCAGCGGAACAATGTCCCGGGAATTAAAAAGTTCTCAAGTTGCCAAAAAGTCCTTTTGCAATACAGTTCCACTTCTTAAGTGGTCGGGCTATTTTTCTTTGTTTAACAGCCTTCCACACATATGTTGTCGCTTCAAAAATTACACCAAATTTACAATACACTCGTTCACATGGGAAAGAAAATGAGACACTCATTCATGATAGGAAAATCGATCCAGACTGTGCTTCCAGTTTCATCGCCGCACGATAGAAAAGCAGAGTTCCACCGCCACCAGTACATCGCCACCAGTCCGACGCCATCTCATTTCCACCACCGCATGATAGAACCCACAATAGCCCCTCCACATCAATCCCGAATTTGGAAGCCATTGCACACACACATACAATGAGAGAAAGTGCACTACGTTTAGCCTTCGTTAACCCACCCCCAAAGCCCCACTGTGCGCCACCACCCCTTGCCACACAAAAAAAAAAAAAAATTAGCTGCACCATGAGGCAACCGAGCATTGCATGGCACCGCAAGGAAAGTGCACCGCGAAGCCCCACATCTAACCTCCGTAGCCAACCTTGAACCACCATGAAAATAGCCTAGACGCCGTGTCCCAACCACCCAACAAACCTCTGTTTTTTAGAAGCAAAAGCAGAGCACATTTTCTTTAACCACCACCAATAGCACCCAGCACTACCGTAACACACAAATCTCATTTTTTGAAAAAAGACCAGAGTGGTGAGCACCTTATGAAAACCACACCGCCATTTTCTTAGATTTGCATTGCTCAGCTTACTGCCATTTTCTCACCACAGGTGGCTCTCTCGGGCTCCGTCGCTGTCAAAAGCCAAACAAATCAAAAAGAAAAGAAAAAACAAATAACTCAATGAAGAACGCGTTGCAGCAACTCGATTTCTCCATTTCATGACGGTGAAGCAAAGGGCTAGCAACCCTAATTGTATTCGGTCTTGAAAGAAATTTAAAAAGGGGAAAAGAGAGAGAGTGAGGCTAGAGAAACCATGGTGGCTTCCTTATCAACCACGAATTCAAAACCCTCGGCGTTGATAAGTTTCACCGTGTCCTCTTTCTTCATCTTCGCGCACGCTCTCTCCCTTGCTCTAAGTCATATGCATCCGATAATTTTGATTTCATCCAATCCAATACCTCACTCTCACATAAACCAAATTGGTCGACATAAACCAAATTGGTCGTAACCTTGTTGTTGGAGACGATGTTCCTTTGGGCGTGGCCGAAAGCTGTGGTCTGCAAGCAGTTCGACGGGTGCGATGGTTGCGAGCAATGCGAGGGGTGGCAGTGTGTTAGGGACCCCGGTCTTGTCCCTAACACTAAGGGTCCGCGGCTAGTCTTAGTGATGATGGTGACCGAGTGTTCTTGCCACTTGCTTGTCTTTCCACCAAAGGATGGTGTTTGAGTGATGGGATGATGGTGTATTTTGGGTAGGCTAAGTGTTTAGGCTAGGGCAAATCAATGTGGGAGGATGGTCTTGTTCTTGAGTGAAGTGCAAAGATGATGGAGGCAATGGTTGAATGGATGAGATGAGGTTAGGGTTTGGGATGGAAGCACTTAGGGTTGTCATGGGCTAGGGTAAGAATGGCTTAGGATTATGGGTGTTTGATGCAATGGGAATGGCTTAAAGGTTACCCTTAATGTTTGGGCCACTTGGGTGGTGATTAGGGTAGGAATGGTGAAGTGTAGCTAGGGTTTTATGAGGTGGCTATGGGGAATTTCGAGATTGGCATGAGATGGCTTAGGGTTGGAGTTTAGGATGATGCTAGGGTTTGGGAATGAGTTGGAAGAGTGAGGCTAGGGTTTGGTAATGGTTATGGAAGGTTTGTAAGATGGAAGGAATCTTTGAGTGAGAGGAAAGTTTGAATTTTGAATTGGGATGACAAGTCAATGGTTGACTTGGAGAGATTGTAGGAAGAGTGATTTAAGGAATTGAAGATGATTTGCAATTCCTTAAATTAAGGGATTTGAATTTGAATTTGAATTAGATGAAATCAAGACTCCTAAAAGGAATGAGTTTCCTTATAGGACTTGACTAGGGCTTATGTGGAAGATGGAGGCAAGACTCCTAAAAGGAATGGGTTTCCTTATGGAGCCTTGAGGTGGGCGGCTAGGGTTTGATGGAGGATGAAGGCAAGACTCCCAAAAGGAATAGGTTTCCTTATGGAGCTTTGAGGTGGTCGGCTAGGTCAAGTCCCACTAAGGCAAGTAGTGGCCAAATGGGACTTTGCACCAAGAGAGAAATTGTGTTTCGGCTAGGCTAGGGTTTGATGATGCAAATCAAATATGGAAAGTTGACACACTTATGGAAAAGTTGACAAACACTAGGTTGGTCGAATTTTGTGGCTTGGATGGATTGGAAGAGCAAACTTATGAAGAACATCAAGAACAAATGAAGAACACTTAAGAACAAAAGCAACAATAATACTCATGAACTTAATTGATCAAAAGAACAAATAAGATAAATTCAGCACTTGATTCATGAATTGAACAAAAGTTGAATATAACTCATAAATTGATAAACACAACTTGGATTCACGAATTGCACCAAGTTGAATGAACAAGATAGATAGATTGAACCACACCTATTCACGAATTGCAAGGTGTGATTCTCTCTTAGGGGATTCACGAATTGCACCCCAAAGAGCCCAAGTGCTTAGCATCGATGGATGATCTCAAGAACAAGTCTACCCACTTAGGGAATTTGCCAAAGGTTCCAAAGATAGTAATGCAAAGCCTAAGGGTCCTATTTATAAGAATTACAAGTTGGAAACCCTCAATAGGTCCCTTGGAAAATAAATAATTAAATAAAAATAACATAGTTGGCATGGGTCAAGTTGACCCATGGCATGGATGAGCCCATGGATGGGCTAGGATGGCTGATGGAGTGTGGCTGGCAGGGCCCTGGGCTGGTCTGGGCGTGTGCAGGATGGCATGGCCCAGGCAGGCTGGCCTGGGCGCTGGGGCGTGGGCGCTGCGCGCGCTGGGCGTGCGCGCGGGACTGCTGCGCACTGCGCGCGCGGTCGAGGCGTGCGCGCGGGCGCGCTCGCGGCCACGCATGCTGTGCGCGCTGGGCGTGTGGGCTGCATGCTGAATGGGCTGGTTTGGTCACCAGCCCCCTTGGGCACCCCGGGCATGTCAAGGCAGGCCCCATGGCATGCCCCTAAGGCTGTTTTGGGGTTCTCTAGCCTTGTCCCCACATGGCTAGTGGTTTGGCCATGGGCCACAAAACATGGGTCTCTACCACAGTGTCAGCGAGGTAGTGCGATGGTCTGGGCATGGCCGCGTTGGCGAGGGTTCGTGCAAGGGGTGCGAGCGAGGGATGCCCAGCTAGTTAATGGGAATTTCCAATTCTATGATATGTGGCAAAAGCCCCATTTTTATAGCCAATTCAACACATAGACATCACACCATATGTTTCATGTCATTAGCCCAACCGGTTATAAGATATTCCCTTTGCAATATATCATTTATAGTCAAAAGAAAAAGTTGATTTTATCACAAAAAGGAAAAAAAAAAAAAAAAGGTTGAGAACACTACGTTGTAAATTTTAATTCATGAATAATAATATTTATTTTCTTTTAATCATCATCCATTTGTCATCCCTAATTTGGCAATAAATATTTAAAAAGCTATTCATTATTTTTCCTTACTTCGACCAAATGACATTTGATGCCACATTAAGAAATGATAATTAAAAGCATGATAAATGACATCATTCTTAATTCAACCTTTTCTCCTAGCACGCATCCAGCTTACAAAATTCAAATAACTTGAAGCCTTTATGCCAATGTTTCCAGCCACCAACATAACTATAATAGTGCTTCCCAACAAATAAAACTCAATACCATTTTAATCTAAAACAAAACCATTCCACCATCTCATAGAAGCAACATTGCGAGGAACTGATGAAACAAAACATGATGAAAGAGCATGCGTTCAAGTCATAGCAACAAGCATGGCATACATTAACCAAGTTTCAAAGTTTTAACTTCAGGGTGCACCTTCAGACAGACCTCTGGAGGTAAAATTGAAATATTGCAAAAAAATTAAACGAATCTGTCGAGTATCAGAACCAACAGAGATCCGAGAGAAAAAAAAAGTCTATGTCTGATGCAGGAACTTTAATGACTATGTCTTCTCTCTGGTAGTCTCACTATTAATGTTTACCTAAGCTCGGAGCCCCCTGTTGAGACTGACCATGCGGGTTGAAGTATCCCCTTGGGATCCCCTTGCAGATGAACCACTCTGATAAGAAGTCCTCCCGGACCCTCCATATGCAGCATCTTGGTAACGTGTACCCTGATAGCCAGTATTGCTGCCTCGTGACTGACCTGTCCGGTCTCTTGAATAACCACCTCCAGCAGCTTGGCCTAGTGCCAAAGGTCTCCCTCCACCATATCCTGTACGCCCACTGCCACCTTGTCTTCCTTGAGTGAAAGATGAGTTGTCTTGCCACCTATTTCCTCCAGCAGACGCTCCAGTAGTATAATCCTGGCCTTCTCTCCGTCTAAGAGGCAGATCCAAACCACCCCCCATCCTTGCTTCTATTGCTCTCTCATTACTTTCTGCAAGAACTGTTAGCTTCTCTGTTAACTGGAATGCCAGAGCCTGCAACCTAGTGTGCTCAACATCATGGAAAACGATGCACCTGCTTGGCTGGTCCCAACTTGCATTGAGCTCCTCATTAATCATCATCTTGCTGATGATGCTGTGAGTCTGGGCCTCTGGCAGGTCAAATAATACCGTAAGCTGGTCCAAACTGAGGGAATTATAGGATAATGAGTAGGTAAAAAGGTAGGTCCTCAGAGCCTCTTCCTTGATCTTAGCCTTGAGCATCTCAAGGACATTCTCTCGATTCCTTACAAGCTTCCACACATCAAGGGATTTGACAATATCAAAAGATTTTTCGAAATCTCCCATGCTAAGGGCCCTGGTGGCAGCCATTATGTGGTCTCTGACATTTTCTGGGGGACCTGTAAATGTTTGCCTCTCACTCACCTCAAGCAACCGCCTCAGAGTCTTACTTATGACCTTGCGCTTTGCATCGTGAATGTTTGCTGCCATGTTGGGTACTTCTAGCAGCATAGCACATATCAGATGTACAGCCTCCAGAAGCTCCAGATTTATGTGCATATGGTAAGGCATCTGCCGCCTCCTTTCAATCCTTTCCTATGGGTGGGAGCAACATTTGAAATAGTGAGTCCCAGGGCATTTACATATATGCATGCACATGCACATTATACGGCATCGAAGATACACTGAAGCTAACCCAACAATCATATTTACAGGAACAGGCAAACTTAATGGTCTTTCAAATTCGTGATTCCAAATGGAATGAAAAGCCAACAATAAGTAGTGCTTACAAAGGTAAAGGTGTGGAAGGTGGGTCTTAGTTCAAAACCCAGACCACATGCCCTATTAAATGCAATCCTTCTTATGACATTCTTTCAAATTTGGTCACATTAAGAAATTAAAAAGAAAGAAAACACAAATTAATTGATTATAAACTAGTTGCAAATCTGTGCAATGCATGAGAATAGCGTATTAACGTATAAATGTCCAATTGCAACATTTTATTTTAAATTGACTATTGTTTGGGACTATTGTTTGGGACTTACTACTCAGTCCCAATCAAACTCCCAGTTATATTTCGGATTTTCAATGCCAATTGCAACATTTTATTTTAAATTGAAGATAGAAAGTATAGGGTATGCATCTTTCAGCTAGATTATTATCAAATACATATATTCTTTTAAATTAGCAAATGTGTACTCTGAACTGCTGTGTGAAAGTAAAGATAAACTTATGCTCATAGCTCTTTACTTCGAAATATATACATGATTCCACGCATTCTGTGCATACAAAGAAGTAGCATGGTAGGGAAGTTTGAAAAAAAAAACACGTGGAATATCCAAGCAGGCAAGCCTCCAACATGAGAGAGAGAGAGAGGAACAATACAAAATAGGTTAACCTACCTATGAAACATATAACAAAAAACCAATACCTGTTCTGGAGTCTTCTCATGATATCGGCTTTGAGAAACACCTTGTGCAAGCAACTCCTTTACCCTTCCACCTGAATATAGTTCAGAAAGGCAGCCATGGCCCTCAATTATCAATCCAACACGGAATGCACATAGACCAAGTTGTGCCATTGCCCTGTTGAAAAGGATCTGCGTTGATATGTCCATATGCTGAATGTTATCTTGCAAGTGGCTCATAAGGAGCAAGTCACGTGAAGTTGAAAACTCATCCAAGATAGCATGGTGGTAAATATCACAGAGCATGGCACGGGCTTTAGTCCGGTCGTCTCCATACTTGTAGATGAGGGATACCAGAGAATCCATCAAGGTCCTGCTATTCTCAGGAAAGGTTGGTTTCCGAGGGACGAGCTCGGGAGTAGCCACAAATGCAGAAGAACTTCTAGTTTCCTCGACCGCTTTAGGCTCCTCACCTGCTTCTCCATTATCTCCATCTCCTGTCAGCTCAGCCAGTTTTCTCATGGCATCATAAACCTCTTGTGGCTTATAATATATCAATTCCACCCGCTTTAAGGAAACCTTAGCAGCAGCTTTGAAATCCCGAACCCGTTCCAAATAATCCTGGACATTTTGAGCAAGAACCAAAAACATAGGCTCATCCCTGAGTCTCTCAACATACTCACGAGTGTGCGGATCAATGCATTGCAAGCTCTTGAAAAACTCAACATCTATCCTTTCCACAAAGGCAACCAAGTTTCCCCAAACCTGAATTGTCCCATCATATTCTGGTCCCTTCTGGCTTTCATTCTCATCAGGCTCGACCATATCATCCACAACTATGTTGGGATACTGAACAAGAATATCCAATATCACAAGCATATTTTGCACACACTTCTTCCATACGCTTATCGGCATGTGGCCGTTCAGGCCGGGATTGACATCAAATTGTGCCGAGACAACACTGAATAGAATTTCAAGTTTCTGAGCAGGGGTCTTGGCAACCTTTGCCAAAAAAGAAAGCTGCTCAACCTGCTCAAACCTTCCAGTTCCTTTCCTACCCCGAGCAGCCACGACCTCCTTGAATTTCTTGTTAACCTTATCCCATGTGATCTCACTAGGGTTCTTGAATTGCTTGTCCATAAGCTTATCTTTCCTGCTCATCTTCTTCTCCCATGCCCCGTCATCCTCATCTTGGCTATCCCCAGCCTTGTCATCATCGTCCTCATCATCTTCAGAATCTTTGAATTCCATCTTAGTTGGATCCTCCTCAATCTCAGAGTCGGTTTCTTCATCGTCCTCATCAACCTCTTCCTCATCCTTTTCCTCCTCACTCTCAGGATTTTCCCTGCACTTTGTTATCAAATCCTCATATTGTTTGTTGTTCTTCTTCAGCTTCTGTTTCATTGAGTTCAAGGCCTTAGCATTGCTGCTGCTCATCTTCTTCTTCGCATCCTTATTGGCCAAAGCCTGACTCAGGAAGTCCTCCAACATCACAAGGGCTTTGATGTAAAGGTTAGGGACCTTTTCAGACTCGGTGACACGCATAACTTTCTCCAGCTGCTTATTTATCTTGTCAAAACTTTCTTGCAAGCTTACCCAATCATTTATTTTCATTGCGTTCTTCATCTGATCAACAGTAGCTGACATTTCCTCGAAGCGCTTATCTTTTGCAGACCTAACGACCCGCTTTTGGCCATCGGAGTCATCACTATCACTTGCATTCCCCTGAAGGTATCTGCTTCCAGCAGCTTGAGCAGTAGCGTCACCAGGTCCCCCATTCTCAATCTCTTCGTCAAAATCACTCTCCTCCTCCTCGGAGTCACTGCCACCCTATTAATTACACGAAAAATAAATCACTTTCTAGCATCCGTTGTGACAATCGATTCATAAATACTAAAATCATAATACAGAAACAAGAAAATGAAACTAAATAAGTCATCCAAACAAAGGTAAGAACCTGGGATGTCCAGAAGCGCGAAGCCATTCTCACGTACGAGTTAAATTCAGCGGATCACAAAAAGCTGCATTCAGGCACCAAAAAACAATTAAAAATCATGATACCTTCCGTAGAGGGACCTTTTAAAATTTACCTATCAAGTATCGATCTGCTTCAGCATAGAAATAAAAAACCCAAAAGAGCCAAAAAAAATCCCGGACTTGTTCCATAAATTATTCAAAACACGTTAGAATTAAACCAGAAAAAAAGTAATGAAATAATTAGTTATAAAAATCATCCGTTGGACGAATAACACCAGAAACTCTTGAGGCATAAATCTACAATTTACACCAGAAAGCTTACAAAGCAATATTTCAAAGAACACATCCACAAGTTTTCCTCTTCATTTGCAAGCCCATATAAAAAAAATTAAAAAAATAAAAAACCATCCACAAGAAATCAATCTCAAGGGACTGGGGAGATTACAAGTGTGGGTTGACTGAAGTAGGAACAACGGTGCGACAACGCTCTAGGAGAAGGAGTCAGACAGCGAGGGGCCGGGGCAGTTCTGGGAGCTGCGAACTCGTAGAGGGACGGCCGCACGACGGGAGAGAGAGAGAGAGAGAGAGAGAGAGGGTTCTGAAACCAAGTGAGGTCGCGGGGTGGGCTTTAGAAACCCTAACTCCTTTAAACGACGACGTTTTACATGAATTTGGGCTGGTTTTGGGCTTCCGCTAGGCTGCTAGTTTGCTACGATTTTGAGCTTAAACCATTTTTTTTCCCTTAAACCAAAGTTATAACAACAGTATTGTTGGATTAGCTGAAAATTAAATCTGAGTATTTAGTTATTAGATAGTAAAATATGTTTATAATGGATTAGCTAAACTTTAAATATTTAAAATTTAGTTACAGTGACTTTCAAAAAAATTTTTAAATTTAAAAGTTACTGTACATACATCAAATACATATTTTATTAATTATTTTTCTCTTCCTCTCTTTCTATCACATATTTTATTATAATTGGTATATTAATTTGGGTTAGTGATATATTAATTTAATAAGAATATGATTATTAATTAATATATAATAGGTAGAATAGTAAAATATGATAAAACAAATTAAATTAATAATTAAAAAAATTAAATATTTTTGAAATTGTTAGTTATTCATTATTATATAATGAATAAATGTATAATCTAATGTGGAGATTTAATGTAAATAACCAAAATCAAATTCATCTTATATTATTTTATTGTTATATAATAAAAAAATAGGTATTTCAATGTAGAGATTTATGTGAATGAAATAGTCAAAAATTAAATTTATCTTACATTCATAAAAAATGTCATTTAATTTTGGCTAATCCAATGAGAGTGCTCTAATGAGGTACAAAAATGGATAAAATTGGCCGAGCCCGATGCGGACTAGCCGTTGGAGTACAGAATCGGCCAAAATTATCAGAGAAATGGTTGGTTGGTGGTAGAAATAGATTGCAATTGACGTCAGGCAGTTCAATTTCAATTTGAACTGGTTCAAATTGCCAAACTGACTGATTATATATATATTATATTATATTATACGTGTATAAAATAACATTGTTTCACTTAAGTAAGTGAATCATCGTATTTTTAAATCCATAATTTTGGAAAAAAATATATGAACGACACATTTTGGTTTAATACAGAAAACGGCACCATATCGTTTCCCTCACATCTCTCTCTCTCCCTCTCAAGCTCTCAGCTCTCTCTCATAGATTCTCTCATCTCCGATTTTTTTTTCTAGTTTTTGTTGTGATATTTGATTATTTGTTGTGAGATTTGTACAATGATATTTGTGAAATTTTTTTGATGGATTTATGAAGTTAAAATCAACGTAGACATTGATGAACCGACGGTAACCGGCCGGTTTTATCCCCTTTCATCGGCTATTTTCGGTCAGTATCACCCTTGAAAAACATGTTGATGTGGTTTCGATTTTGGACCAAAACTGCACCAATATGGTCGGTTTTTACCCATAAACCAAACCTTTTTTTTTAAATCCTAAGTTTAATCTTGACATTCATTTTAATCATAATTTTTTTATTTATGATTTTTATAATTTCTTTCGATACTAAATTTAATTTGTAGTATTGATTATTAAAAATTACTAATTCATTAGTATCTAATAATTTATTATTATATCATAGTAGTACATGTTATTAACTTGTTATACTTTACTTATTTCTACAAGAGTGTATAACTTATTTTATATACTAGATTTATACTATAATTTCTAATTGTATGTTATTATACTAGTATCTAACTTATTTATATACTAAACTTATTTATAATATCTAGTTACATGTTATTACATTATAGTATTACATGTTATTAACTTATATACTATAGTTAGTTTTATACTAATATCTAACTTATTTTTATACTTGATTATATATAATAATAATACTATAATGTTTATATATACTAGACTATTAATCTATTTATATTACAATATAAATATAATAAATTTTATATTTTTATACGAATATATATAATTAATATATAAATAATATATATTTGATAACTTATGTACATATCAAAGTTAGAGGATAAAGTCGGAGTTGGTTAGTAGATAGCTCCGGCTCTGACTAGAAAATAAAAAATAAAAAAATAAAACTCTAACTTCATCTTATTGAAACTACGACTATGACGCTGCAGAGTCGAAACGAATCTGAATGAAATTTTTGAGTTTTTGCATAGTACTAACAGCGGCACTGCAGAGAGACTTGTGCCCCATTTGGGGTTTTACGAATGATTTCAACTCATATCATCTTTTCTCAACATTTAAATAGCATTCAAACATAATTTTTCAATTTTAAATTTTTAACTTTTTCATCTAATTATTATATAATTATTATAATTTTTCTAAACTTCTAAATAAAACATAAAAAATAATTCAATTTTTTTAAATCTCAAAATAAAAATTATATCCTAATAATATTTTAATTTTATAATATTTTTATTCAATTTTTTATCTTTTATTTTTTAAAATCTCATCAAATATCGTTATTTAAAATTATTTTATTACTATTTACAAATTTATACCTGACCAAACAGAACTAAGAGAAGACATGGATGCTAGCTTTTACTAGGATTGTCTATAAAAAGAGTTTTGTTATTCATCATCCTCACACACTTTACACCATAATTTTTTTTAAAAATTTGTGGTTGTATTTTTCATAAACTAATTGATTTCATTTACTCATCATCTATAGATCACTTATTTGCTAAGAGAAAAAATAAAAAAATTACATGTGATGTGGGCGTGTGAAGATGATGAGTTAGACAAAACTACTTTATATAAATATATCCGTTCGGTTTCCAAATTGAGCATGAAACCCGAACTTCCTGCCCACGGCACCACTGAATCCGCCGTATAAATTCAAGAGTTGGGCTACTTTGCCGCTTAGAGTAGACCGCTCATTTTGACCGATAGTTGTTTTGTAACTTTTTTTTTTTTTTTATTCACATTTTTTTAATATATTTATATATTTTAAAAAATAAAAAATACATTAATATATTTAATGTATTAAGTTTAATATATTTATATATTTACTTTCCTTCAGTCCGGGCAATACTCCACCACCAGACCGCTAATACTTTTTGGGATTTTGGCTCAGGTTAGAGCCTCTCTCTCTCTCTCTCTCTCCTTGCTTTATCGATTGGGCAGGTAATCTTCTTTGTTTTCGTTGGGGTTTGTTGAGAAACGGAAGGAAAGTAAGCACGAACGATTAACAATCCCGAAATAGTAAACAATTATAGTCTGGGTGAGCGTTTCACTGCCAAGTTTTCGTATTATTTGTCTCTTTTTTTCTTTTGGTCAATCTGGAGAAGGCAACAAAATTCCATTTCGCATTGATTCTACTGTCTCATTTAGAAAATTGTCTCATGCAGAAATGGACTCTGGTAACTAACCAGTCCATCACAGATACACAAAGCCCTCATTAAAGAGAAAATCTGCTGCAGCATAAATACCCCAAGCTTCCGCATTTTCTAATTCTAGATATTGGGATTGACGGAAAATGATTTACTATGATCTCTAGACTGGGATTATAAAATTTGTATGTTTTTGTCCTGTATTTTCGACCCTGAAAGAGCATTTCTTTTTGCTCCTCAGTCAGGCTGCATAAGAAGTGGTCATGGACATATCATCTTGGGATGGAACCATCTCATTAGCGGAATTTCATGTCGCTGCTCGTGCTTTAGTAGAGAAATGGAAAAGGGTTTCTTCAGCTTCCCCTCCTTGGTCATGGGTCTCTTGTCCAAAGCAACCTTGGGTTGCTTCTCACGAAGTTAGCGTTGTCAACTTTCCTTTTAGTTTTTCCTCCAGTGTAGTAATTTCCTTTTAAAAAAAGTTAATTTTTATTGTTTGTTCCTCTTGCTCTCTTAGGTGGAAGGATACTTGTCACTGGAGAACATAATTCTCGTGTCAATTAAGGTCTTTCCTTAGTGTTATAGCAGAGCACTAGCTCTTTTAATTGATGAAATGATCTTAGCATTATCATAATTGTTATGTTCAGGAGGAACATGATGAACTACTAAGTTTCCCTCAGAAAGAAGAGACAAGTTGCTCTGACAAAGAGGAGTCCATTGATATTGCCACCTTAGTACGTCTTTTAACTAACATCCTTGCTTTTTTTCCCAATGTGTTATGTATGTCTTGAAGAATAATTAAGTAGACATATATATATATATATATGATCTGATTGTGCATTTTCTGTTACCTGTTAATTCTTGTCTCCTCTACTATATTGATCAAGAACTTGCTCTTATTGCAAGGTCCAGAGTCAGAGCGATCGTGATGAAATATGTTACTATGATCTCCATATAGTATATAGTGCTTCATATAGGGTTCCGGTGCTATATTTTTGTGTGTACTACAGTGGTATGTTCATCTGTATTTAATCAGATCATAAATAACGCATGAAATTTTTGTTTATACATTTTTTTTTATAAATATACAGATAAGCGCACATACTCTGTAGCATGTCAGATATACATGTATGTATCACACATGCATATAAAAAAAAGTATGTTTATATCTACACACAAGAAAGTATTGCTTGAATACCCCTCTATATGTTTGATCGAAACTAGTATAAGCCTTTCATAATTTTATATACATATGAGACCCTTTCCACAAACAGAATCAAAGAATTATGGTCAGCCATACAACAAGCTCAAAAGCTGTCTCTGGTACCACCCACAAGAACCCACACATAGCACCTTTCCAATATAAGATCCTTCTGTTTGTGAGATTATCCATTGTCAAAATTTTATACCAATCAAGAGAGAGAAAGAGAGAACTTCCTAAGAACCTTATTCAGGACTGAATTTATGCATATAACCTGCATGAAACAACTGCACATTTAGACTAGATCAATATATAGAGTGTATATAACTACATTTTCAGCATCCATATCTATACCGGTCTTTATCTATTGAATTTTTTTTTCAACCAAAGCACTCATGTTGTTAAGTATATAGATGGAGAAGCTTTGGAGTTTGAGGATATAAAAAAACACCTTCCTGCTCACTCTGCCAAAACACTGTTGGATTCAAAATGGACGTTTATAACCCAGGAGGTAAACTTTCTATTTCACTTTCCTCTTATTTTTGTTTGGTTTCTTTTCTTCTTCTTTTTTTCCTGAAAAAATATATTACTTGCATTAGTGATTCTATTTTATATAACTTGGATAGAGACAGGACTGCTATCAGATTCTTTCTCATATGAAGTATAACCTTAAATCAAATTTCTGTTCAATTTCTGTCAAAGGTTTTCAGTGCACCTCATGGTATGAAGTTTTGCTTTTTGCAAGAGGAGAAGATTATCAAATGAGCATGTAAAAGTGATTTGAATTCTCGAGCATGTGCCATTAGTTTTAATGATCTGACTGGATAAAAACAAGGTGGGTCTGGATTGGTGCGAGGCTCTGTAACTTCTTTTATTTGGAGGGTTAAGTGTAATTGTGATAGTCATGGTTGTGGTGGTCACAATTGTGGCCATTAACATTGGCGAGAAACTTGTGAAGGTCATGGTGAGGGTTTTCTCAAATCTGTCGAAGAAGAGTGGAAAAGGCCAAAAAAAAAAAAGGTGTTGCTGATTGGGTTTTGGGCATGATGGGACAAAACAATGCACGTGGATACATTTGTTAGCAGTCTGACTCTCACAATATAGGGACAAGAGCAAGGACATATCGTGAAGTGAAACAACTGCCCGCAGGTTTTGGATTATTAAAATCCCACACGAATTATTGGTACAAGATCTTACTGAACCAAATTTCATTTGGTTGAGAAAAAAAGAAGAGAACAGAAACTGCTTGGTTTGATTGCCTAAGAGGTAGCTCGTGTTTTTGGCCACCAGCAGTAAATGGATCCACTACAAATTTCGTTGCTTTTCTCTATAGATTGGGAGGATTAGTATCGTGTAGCTTGTCATGATGCTGTTTGTTGCAGATAGCCCCCAACCTTGAGACAGAATATTTATCAGGGTCATGGTACTTCTGTAGCACCCCAAGCTCTAGTAGGTTGGATGGGGTTATCGTGTGATAGATTTGAACGAGTATAATTCATACCTAGGAAGTAATGATTAATTAACAATTTAGCATGTAACAATTACCATGTAAATGATCAAGTCTCCATGCAAAGCACCATAAGTAACGACTCAGAAAAGTGCTAGCCACATATGTATACGAGTCCAAAAAGACTAACCAAATTGAAGCTTCCCTAAAATCACTTATAAAGCCCAGTTTCACGTGGTAATTAACCAATGCTGGCCTTAGCATTTATGACTACTTATACCCATCTGTGGTTATTCCTTTTCTCAATGTGGGATTGGAGCAGTACTGCTTTACTTGATTAATGCAGGTCTCATTCCATAGAATCTCCCAACTCTCAGATTGGATCCTTCATATTTTAGGAATTATAACTAGTCTTTTGGTCATAATCATATTGAGCATATAGCTTTTCTGTTGGTATAGCTGCATGTAATGTATAATATCAGAAGTGAAATCAAACAATTCTAGCATTTCTTTTTCTAAAGATCGTCCCTGCAATGTATGTGTGGTTAATGGGTCATTGGACCGACAGGTACCTTGTGGAGAACTTTGTATTCGTCTTGCACGTTTTTTGTCATGTGTAGATTTCTATAATCGGCTTTGACACACAAAGTAGAGGTTGACGAAGCATTGCCTGTCAATTTTACTTTCACTTTGGGTGTTGTTTGAAAGTTACTACGAAACCTTGACAACATTGATTTGTCCATGTAGGAGCATCCATACTTGAACAGGCCATGGTACAAATTACATCCATGCGGAACCGGTGAGTGGATGAAGCTGCTTTTCCAAGGTGATGTTTCTCTGGGTAGAAATGGAGCGGCAATTGAAGTATATCTGATTTCATGGCTCTCATTCGTTGGGCAAGTTGTTGGTCTTAGGATCCCTTATGAAATGCTGAATCAGCTATAATGGGTGGTTGATGACAGTTTAGACTATATCTGTACATAGTGTAGACATATTGGAGTTTGCTTTTGTGAACAATCTCTCTCTCTCTCAGCAAAACAATGTAGAAAAACCCATCAAACCAAGTTTCATCCTTGGATAGTTCAGACAATTTTAAAGGTTTGAGCAGGTCATAGGCACAGCAAGATCATATTACCACCTGAATTTTATTTTTTATTTTTTTATAACTGCAACCTCAAGGTTTGATGTAATTCCTGTAATAATCGGATACAGGGGATCAACCTCTGCACGTGTTTTTTCGATGTATCTGTGTCTCATAGCGTGTGAGATAGTCTATACGCATGAAAGATGCAAAGAACTGTCCGTTGAGAGACATGAATGAATTGATATATTGCGGACAAAATACACAATCCTCTCAATTTACCAAACAATTTGCAATCATTTCCAAATTAGCAATGTCAACAATGACTTCCCAAACTATTAAAAATTGTAATGCATCCCATTTCCCATAAAAAAGTCAAATAAAAGAGAACTCTATTAAATTAGAAAAAAAAAACTGAAAAAATAAATGACAACCGGAAGAAAAGAGGCTATATACCAAACATCTGTAAAAACTCATTAGTGAAATAGTACAAGGGGTGTGATGAAAATTATGATTTCACAGAGAACCAAATACAAGCATCATCGCATAATAGGGAGAAGTAAACCGTCCACGGCGACACAACAGCCAATTCTTTCGGAGAGAGATCAGGAGAGTGAGTGCCTACATCCCCACCTTACAGTGTAAACAGAGCATCCCAAGAAGCATCATGTCTACAGAGCTTCCAAGTACGAATACAATGTCAGAATGGGGCTGAAGATGTTCTGCGAAGCTGATACTTTGGCTCCGGAGGTGGTGCAGATGGCAACATTTTCTCTAGCTCCTAAAAGACAGAGCTAAGTTTAATATACATACACTTCTTTGGGGCTCGCTATCATGATTTTCCTTTTTTTTTTTTTTTTTTGGCGAATAAGAAAATTTTATTGAAACAAGTAACAAGGCAAAGCCAAGTACACAGTGAGTATACAAAAACTGAACCTATTTACAGGTTAGGAACTTGAGAAAGAAATAAGAAAATCATGGACACTAGTTCCATTAAACCCAATAGCTGAAGCCCACTGAAACAAGGTATTAAAGAAAAACGTCTAAGTTCATCCACCGAGCGTTCCTTATTTTCAAGGCATCGACCATTCCTCTCAACCCAAATACACCACACAAGGCAGAGAGGGATCATATTCCAAACAGCAGCAATTTGCAAACTACCCCTTAAACCTCTCCAGCAAGCAAAAAGATCCACCACCCTTCTAGGCATCACCCAAGCCATTCCGCTCCTATTAAGACTTCATACCATAACGTCCTAGTCACCTCACAATGTAATCATAAATGATCCACCGATTCGCCAGCTTTCATGATTTTCTTATATCTATCTCTAGTTCCTAATTTGTAACCTGGTGTTCTCAATGTATACTTCTAGTGTACTTGGGTTATGCCTTGTTATTTGTTTTAAAAAAAATATTTCACTTATAAAAATATCACAAACAACTAAATAATTGATGAAGGAATAAAGAATATACAGAAATTAAAAAGGCATTAAACCAAGACTCAGCATGTGCCTAATGTGCCAAGTCGATGTAATAAAACATGTGTATAAAAAAATCTGCTCTATGAGAAGTTTTCATTTGATTACCTATAAAAAAAAAAAAGAGAAGTTTTCATTTGAGAATTTTTTGTGGCTCCAGTATACAAAAACTATACAAGAGATGCCCCTAAATAGAGAAAGGAAATGTATCTTCCAACAAATTTTTTCTTTTTCATTTTTTGGAGAGAGAGAGAGAGAGGAGGTCTCCCAGTATAAAGAAATTCTTAGATTAAAGGCACCAATTACATGAAGAATCATGTAAGGGAACAATTAGATTTTGTTTCTGCTAAAGAGAAATCAAAGACAAGGAAACAAGGAAAGTCAAGAATGAGATTAAAAAGATGAGGTAGAAAAAGATATAATGTGCAATTGAATTTTGAAAGAGAGAGATGGAAGGTAGAGAGGATAGAAAAGAAAGAACCTTCTCCTAATTACTATCCTTTCCCCCATACAACAAAAGAAGCAGGATAAAAAGAAGGGATGCCCGGGGGGAAGTATCATTCAGGGGAAATAAATTTAAAAAAAAAAGGAAAGAAGGAAGGAAAATCCTTCTTCATTAGTTTTTTCCCAGCTCCAAATTTATTCCTTGTGCAAACTAGAGAAAGTGAGTCTTTAGAGGACCCTGCACCACTTGTTTTAAGGGGCCAGGTTTCAAAAGATAGTTATTAAGCCTCCAGCCTCAATATAGTTCCAGAAATAATGCCACTGTGTGGGTGTCTGATGACAGCCACGTAGATGAAAAAATTATAATATTTTTTTGTCGAGAAAAAAATTATAATCTGATAAAGGAAAATATGCCAATCTTGTCTTGAAAAATAATGCATGCCATTTCTCATCTTCGGGACAAGGAATTGAAAGAGGAACTGCTAGAATGATGGTCTATGACTTAGCAACACATAAACCCAAATAAGATATGATGCTTTCCAGTATGTATAGGGCACTCAATCAATGAATCCAATATTAAACTAGTTCGTATGTATAACAGAAAAACATGAGGGGTTAATGGAATATTTCTGACTAATATTCAGTAATAGTTACAATCAGTACCTATTATGAATAATAACATCATATTTAACAGCATAATAGAAAGTTTACCTTATGAAAGTATTTTTTTATTACCACATCCCAACCATAATGTATATTATTCTTTTAAAAATGTTCACGTTAAGACACTGAGAGAGAGAGAGAGAGAGTTGCCATGTTAACATGCATCAAGATGCCCATACCCCATAACAGCTATCCATGCCTCAAAAGACCACATTTTTCTTTAAATAATCAGTAGAAAAGAAACACATTACCATTATTCTTATGAGACTGTAAGGTATTAAAGAAAATAAACCCAAGCAATTTGTCAATATCTTAAATGAAGAACCTAACCTTCCGTTTCCGGAGCCTTTCGTTTTCCTCTTCCAGACGTGAAACTTTGTTCTCCAGTTCATTAGTGTAAGCCTGACATATTGATATCTTTCAGGTCATTGGAAATCAACATGACAAGTGAAAGGGGCGAAGAAACATTGCAAGGAATTTGTAATGACCAATACTTTTGAAAGCCAACCTGCTTCCTTGCTCGTGAGCGAGCAGCAGATTCACGGTTCTTGATCATCCTCTTTTGCCTTCTCTCAACAGTCTTCTCAATCATGTCTTCTGGGACACCTCTTTTCCTCCCAGGCATTTGTGTGTCCGACAAGTTTCCCATCAATGGTGAAGTTAATGCTACCTGATTCTCTGGATATGGAACATCCATCACAGCACCAGCCCCCATGTGCAGTGGCTGTGGTATAGGCTGGCCAGGCATATAAACCCCCATCATGCTTTGTTGTGGTTGCTGATATTGTTGTTGTTGATACTGCATCCACTGACCTTGCTGTGGAAACTGCAAGGCTGTGTTCTGATCAATACCAACAGGACCAGCACTGGATTTCTCTGTAGATGTTTCAGCCACAATTCCTGCCTTCACCAAGAAATCCTCCAAAGTCATCTCTCCCAAAGTAGGCTGCCGTTCCCGAGACTTCTTTTCCTCACTATTTTTGCATTGCTGAATGTCTCTCCAAACCTCATCCACCGTCTTCTTGCTCAGTGCACTAGTTAATGATAGACTAGCCTGACGCTGCAGGGCAGTTTGACTGGCCTGTGCTGTGCCCTCAATGTCCATACCCGTGGACTGGTGCACCTCGGCAGTCCAAACATTTTTTAGAAGCTCATCGAGGTTCATACTGCTAAGTGGCTTCCCCAAGTCACCTAACTGATTTTGAACCTCATCAAGTGTAAGACTGTACATTGAGTTTTGCCGTGCCAATGGCTGTAATTGCGACTGCTTTCCATTACTATTGCCTACACCTTGAGACCCCATTGTCTCGATCCCCATTCATCTAACCCTATGTTAATTTAATCATTCCAATATAAAGACTCTAAAACTTAGCCCTAGATGCTGCTGAACCAAATCTTCAATATCTTCCCAACAATCAAACACCTGAAAATCCCAGATCAAAAGTTCAGACCTTCCAGCATATCATCAAAAATCTTGGGAGTTCAGATTCAAAAATACTTTCAAATAACTAGATCGCATGCAAAACTCGCACTTCATATATAAAAAAAAAAAAAAATTAAGAAAATAACGGTCAGAAAATCGTTATTCAAACTTCTTTTAGGTAGAAACCTATGATGTACTTCGTGCAGAAAGGCACGTGTAGGCGTGCACAGAGCAGAGCTATAACCTCCATTTCACCCAATAATTTTTTAAATTCTAAACCTATTAAAAGGGAAAAAACTAGAAAATGCCCATTAAAACTAGAATTTCCCATCCCTTGAAGGTTAAAGAGTTAAAAAAGATCCTCTTAAAGCTATATTGAAAATCACACCAGAAACCATGAGCCTTTAAAAAATCGAAGTATTAGAAAGAGAAATAAATCCAGACGAGCCACGGACAATGAATCCCCTTACCTATACTCATTTTCAGAACGAAAGGTGAACAAATCTGCTGCATGCACCAAGAAGGGGCATAGCTCTAGCCCCCATAGACCAATTCCCTAAACCAAACAACTCAAACCCAGAAAGATTCACCCACAGTTTGCTCCCATTAAAATTACCAGCTTCATTTGCTTAAGATTAAAAAAAAAACACAAAAGATACCAATTTTATTTAGAATAGCACAGTAACCCAAACAAGATCGTGGCATTACATCGCCGGAACCCCAGAACGTAATAAAAATGAGAAAAAATAAGAAAAGAAAAGAAAGGGCCTGCATGCAAGAGCATCGGTGTTCTTATTGAAAGCCCAAAAAACTCAAAAAATAAAAAGAAAAAAGAAAAGAAAAGAAAGAACCAGATCATAAACCCCTCGAGTGGTCCCCAGATGTAAAAGCGAGACGTAGAACAAGGAACAAACAGTGATGGTCGAGGAAAGGAAAGAAAAATGCGACAGACAGTAGTGTCTCACTTACTTGATCTGAATCTATGCTCTGGAGGAAAGATTGAGAAGATGGAAAGGGACTTTTGGGGGGTCTGAGACTTTTGTAGTCACTTTTGTTCGGGTGGAAAGGAAATCATCACCGGCGTGTACATCAAAAACATTAACATGTTCGTACAATGTCTTTGCTTGCAGAGGGACAATCCCAGGTGGGGTGTCTCTGTGTGCGGGCGAGGCAAGACGCAAAAGAGAGAGACAGGAAAAAAATAAAAAATCAAAATATCCCAAAATTTATTTATAGTTCTTAGGAAAAACAACGTTAATTGGCTCTTTTTAATTTTGTTTTTAGTTTCCGATGTGAATAAATTAAGAAATGCTAACATGTGGGTCGCCTCATGCGATAATCATGAACTCTCCCACTTGTTTGGTCTAATTACAAAGAAAAATATGGCACACATGACGATAAGTGTGCCTTGTTTTTCTTTTTCTTTTCCTATTTTTATTTTTTCAAAAAAAAAGTACTAATATTCTTTATATTATGTTATTATATTTATATGTTATTTAATACATTTAAAAATAAAAAAATCACTTGTACGATTGTTTTCGATACTATGCATAGTATATTTGCATTTCGTTTCGTTACATACAGCCCGCTCACGGAGGCGTCGTGTACTCTGTTGCCACTTCAACGATTGTTTTTTATTAAAAAAAAAATTCTATACACATTATTATTATTTCATTTTCATTCCATTAAATAAGATGTGATATATTTATCATCATTGAATAATCATTTATTAGATATATTTTTATCATCCGATAATAATAAATATATCACATCTTATTTAGTAAGATGAAAATTTATTTTCTCGTTTTCTTGCCATAATTATTGAGCTTCGTCGTCCGATCGGACAGAAACTCCCACCCGAAAAATGTTATTTACAATCATAAACTAAGCAAGGACCGTCCACACATTTTTGTTCAATTTCATTAAGGTCAAAGAAATGAACTTGTCCTAAATGGTCCGTTTCATTAAACCTATGTGGGCATCCACGTCGGTTCGTCCATGGGGACTGCAATCACATTACTCAAGCATACCCTTCCTTTGCACTTTTTCTCTCGTAAAAGGGTGAGGAGATGTTATGGATGTGAAATTGTGATTTAAGGTTATGAAAAGATGGCAAGAATATATTTTTATTGTCATTGGTTCAATTAATAATCAAAAGAAAAATGATGTTTATAATTTTAAAGAGAAAATATATTTGCAACTGTAAATTGTGTAACTGCCGCGTAATCGTTTTGAAAAAAATGAATAAAACATGAGACTCACATTAAAAAAATTAATTTTTTAATAGTAGACCCTACTCTTTTTCAAAGGGGTTACGCGGCGTTTATGTACTTCACGGTTGTATGTAGAATTATTCAATTTTAAAATCTGTAAGTTTTGTGTATTCTTTTTAAAAAATATTTAATTTATATAAAAAAATTATTTTTTAATAATAGACTCTATTTTTTTAAAATGAATGTGTGAGCTTGCACACCAATATATATAACATTACTTTAATAAAAATTTTCGAATAAAACTACAAATAATGACTTAAGAATAATTAATGAGAGAGGATGATGATGAGAGTATAGAATTCATTTGTGATTTTGCAATAATAACCAGCCTTGCATTTGATATGTTATTGTTGCAATATGACATTATCTTTATATATTAATTAATTAACGTAAAGAAATAATAATAAAACATAAAAATAGTTTTTGACAGTTTGTAAACAAATTTCTTATTGCATCTCTCTTACTTTTATTTAAAAAAAAAAAAAACTCTTTTTGAGTATTCAGTTAAAAAAAACACTTTTGAGCATTTTTTAATAATTATTTTTAAACCGTATTTATATTTTGTAGTAATTTTATTAAAGTGGATTGATGTGGTATTTTTGAGTTATTTTATTATTAAATCGATATGTAGTGTAAAATTTTATTTATAAGACTTAAAATTTATAATTTATATTCTAAATCAGATTAAGCCAGTATATAATATAAAAAGAGTAATGCTACGTACAGTCGTGGAATGTGCAAAAGTCGTGCAGTCGCTTTGAAAAATAATGAGGTCTACTATTAAAAAATTAATTTATTTTCATGTAGATCTCATATTTATTCACTTTTTTCAAAATAACTGCACGGCATTTGTATACTCACGACTACAAATACTACTTCTCATATAAAATCTTAAAATTACAGTACCCGATAAACCAAAACATTAGATTTAGGAGTGGGACAAAAAGTATTTCATTATAAATTAAAAGAAAAATCCAAATATATAATAAATAAAAAACACTATGACCTTTTTCAACAAATGAATGAAAACATACCAACTGTTTTGAAGAACTGATTCTTTATTAAGTAATGCTACGTACAATTATAGAATGTGTAAATGTTGTACAGTCACTTTAAAAAAGAGTAAGGTCTACTATTAAAAAATTAATTTTTTTTCATGTGGATCTCATATTTATTCATTTTTTTTAAAGTAATTGTACGACACTTGCACACTTTGCAAGTATCATTTATCTTCTGTATTTAAGTCTGCGATTAAATGTTGAAGTGATTATTTTAGATAATTTGAATTGATCTGTAAATAGTAATATTTTATGAATCTCATTAAAATGTATTTAAATATAAACATATTGAGATATGTATTTGAATATATAAAATAAATTGAGATGAATTTAATTTTTTATTAAAAAATTAAAAAAATAATAAATCTACTCACTCGAACAATCAAACACAATCTAAATCTAACAAATAAGTTGTTCGTTTGTTACACTTATTAAAGAGAGTTAAGTATGAACTTACGTCCATCCGCGTTATATGAGTTATAAATGTTGACGCGGTACTTACAAAAAATAGATATGCTATTTATAGTCATGGTACAAGTTTAGCTCATTTATTTTTTTAAAAAATTTACTAAAAAAATTATTTTTTAATAATAAATCTATTTTTATTTTAAAGAGAATGGGCTTAGGCACCTTAGTATTATATTTAGCATTACTTTTCATAAAAAAAAAAAAAAATCATTTATGGATACTTATAGTCCATAAATATAAGTCTAAAATTTATTTAAAAGTCTTATTTTTTATACCGTCAGCAGATTGTTGATGTGAAAGTTTTTTACATTAATTATACTAAAAAATAATTAATATTTTTAGTTTTTTTTTAATTATAATAAATACTACCATAATGATGTGCTAACATACCCATTTATGTATAGCAAAATTATAAAAAAAATCTTGGATTTTGTACCACCATATTTTAGATGATGGAAAATGATACTTAGCTCATTTTTTGCCCTCTCAAAGTTATCATGTATTTTATTTTATTTTTATTTTTTTAATAATTAAGAAAGTAAATATTAGTGAAGTTGTATTTTTTTTCTCTTAATAGTTAATGATACTTAAAAATATTTGAAAGAAAATAAAAAAAAATGAAATTTATTTAGTCGTAACTTTGATGGGAGCGAAAATAAGATGGAATTGGATAAAATCAAGCCTTATTTAGTTACACAAATTATCTCATTTTATCTTATTTAGTTATTATAATTTTTTTAAATTTATATATAAAGTATAATAAATAATTTAATTTTTTATTTTTTAAATAAAAATTATATTTTAATAATATTTTATTTAAATTTAAATTTTCATCTTATCTGCTTAACAAATAAAGCTTAGATGAAAGTATTCCACAGAAGGATATTGGATCCTTTTACCGGTCAGTAAATTTAGTAAAGAGAAATTATATTTATTTTAATAATTTTTAAAAAATAAATAAATACAGAATTTAAGTAAATAATTTAATTTATTAATAATAAATCACACTATTTAAAAATACATTACGCGATATTTTCGTACTCCACCTGGATTACTAAAATCCGAACGGTTGCGACGTCCGGTCTGGTTCCCCACTCGCCGCACCGCACCTCACCTCACCTACGTACGGTGGCTACGTTTTCAGATTTCAAATGGCTGAAGCGCTCCAAAGGTCGCGCCGGTTATATATATAACCAAAGATTTGACATCTTTTTACCTTTTCATCTGAGTAATAGGATTTTGAGATTTCCGTAGTTTTGACAACCGAATGTCGACTTCCACCGTATCCATCACGGCGAACCCCACTGCTCGGCGCCGACCCGTGGTTGCCACCGAGAAGAAGACTACCAGAATCGAGTTGCTCGCCGTCAACGATGCGGCCGCGCCCCAACCGAGTCCCAAGGGTGCCGCCGGAGGCGACGACTTGGCCGCTGGAAACGGAAAGGACCTGAGCCACCACTCAATTCGCGGGGAGAGACCGTCAAGGGACTTGGAGCTGCAGGTGAAAACATCCCTGGGAAATGACAACAACAGCGCACCGCTTCGCCGCGCTCGCAAGGTGCTCCCTCACAGGCCGGAGCAACATCGCTGGGTCACTGTTTTCAGAGTCTTCGCCAAGAATTTCATCCTGCTTGTTGTTCTCGCCGGCTTGGTTCAAGTGATTCTTAGACTCGCTGTAAAACCCAGGGATTCCGTCGCCGGGACAGAGATGGGATTTTCCGAACTCGAGGGACGGATTGCGGAAGTGGAGGCCTTTATGAAGACCACTGCCAAGATGATCCAGGTACAAGTTGAGGTAGTGGACCGCAAGATTGAGAACGAAATCGGAGGGTTGAGGAGGGAAACCAAGAGCGAGTTGAAGAGATTGGAAACCAAGAGCGTGGGATTGGAGAGGTCCTTAGGCGAATTGAAAGAAGTAGAATGGTTATCGAAGGAGGAATTTGATAGGATATATGAGGATTTGAAAAATTCTAGGAGGAAAGAACTTGGAGATGGACGTGGGAATTTGGACGAGATTAGAGCGTACGCGAGGGAGATGATTGAGAGGGAGATAGAGAAGCACGCGGCCGATGGACTCGGCCGTGTGGATTACGCCGTGGCAAGTGGCGGGGCGATGGTTGTGAAGCACTCGGCGGCGTATTCGGTGGGAAAGGCGAGTAACTGGTTCTCGTTGGGCGGCAGAAATGCGGTTCATGCTGATAAGATGTTGAGACCCAGTTTCGGGGAGCCCGGCCAGTGTTTTGCGTTGAGCTCGGGCAGTGGGTTTGTACAGATTAGGCTGCGCACGGCTATTGTCCCTGAGGCTGTTACTTTGGAGCATGTTGCTAAGGTGATATTGCTTATTCAATATAGATTTTATGCTGTTGGATCGTTTGAATATCTGAGAGGTTCAATTTAAGCCTTGCGGTTTCACACTCTGCAAATTCCACATATTCACAACCTGCGCGAACTCACTATGAAACCTGGACTTTTTTGAACGTGAAATTGGCTTGGGAAGAATATCTCCTTCATTTATTGGGCGCTATATTTAATCTTTTACTTGAAAACGGGTTGGTGAAAAACAACTAATGGTAATTTTGGGAACTTGTGACAACTTTTTAAATACACAACTTGTGAGAATAGAAACACCTACTCGGAAGCTTGAGCTGAAGTATTTTGACTTTTAGACGGAATGAAATTCTACATTTATTTTTTGGAGAAGTGAAATTCTAGATTTTGTAGTGCTATAAATGCAAGGAAGCTTAATTTAAGAATGGGAAGATGCCAATGAGCTTGTGATACCCCATATGATATGGATAAGGATAGGTGGTGTATGGGATTTCACATTGCTTGGGAAGGAAAAGTTCTTGCTCTTTATAAGGTTCTAATGAAGCTCCAATTGTATCATTGACTAGTCCTTTTGGAGTATAGGCCATGTGGTTTGGGCCTTCCATTGGGACGTTACAAATGGTATCTGAGCCTATCCTAACCAGAAATGTGGGACTTGAGCCGTGCCACCTACAATGGACAGGCCTGACGAAGACGTCGAGAATTTAAGGGGGGTAGATTGTGATACCCCATATGATATGGATAAGGGTAGGTGATGTATGAAATCCCACATTGTTTGGGAATGAGAAGTTCTTGCTTTTTATAAGGTTCTAATGGGACTCCAATTGTATCACTGACTAGTCTTTTTGGAGTATAGGCCATGTGGTTTGGGCCTTCTATTGAGACGTTACAGAGCTCTAGCTCAAATGGCACCTTTTCATCTTGGAAGAATGTAGTGGAAGGTGAGGTAACGACATGTATGTGTGTGTTGCCCTTAAAATGTACTTATATTTATTTATATGTGAGGGTGGGATGGTATATTAGTTCTTGAAGAGTGGCCGATCTTTTAACTTTATTGTAGTCTTCCCAGTTTTGTTCATACAATCTTCATTGTTTTTTTTTTGAATAAGTACAATCTTCATTGTTTTCTTGTAGTTTTAATAATTTTGTTGAGGCAAATACAATGCCTGTTGAATTCTGGATTAATATGGTACTTAAAACTTCCATGATGTAATAATGGTTGTATTGTATAGGTCTCCTGGTTAGATTGAGATGCTGCACTTATTTTTTTTTTTTTGAAATCCAGCTATGTATCTACTTGTGAACTTTTTATTTCCTGAATTTCTGTGGTTTATTCGCATGTGGTAAAGTTCTTGTGCCAGAGTTGTGAGGGTTAAGAATGATTCATGTGAAAGGAGCTTTTTTGTCATGAGTTTGTGTGGTTCTGTTTAATTTAAGAGAAGGAAGGCCAACTTGCCAAGCAAGTTGAAGAAAGCACAATCTGTGGAAGTGGAGCAGTGAATTGGTGCTGTATGTGTAAGAAGAATGGGGCCATTGAATATCTTCTTTTTCATTGTGAAGTAGCAAGAGATCTATGGTGCTTCTGCTTCATATTTAAGGGGTTGTGTTGATTGAGTTATGTATAGAAGGGTGAGAGTTCTTGGTGAGCTGGAGAGGATAGCAGATTGCACGGGAGTGGTAATATTTTCATGTGAAAAGAACCTCTTAAAAAAAAATTTTAATTTTTTTCTTAATTTAAAAAAAAAAAAATGTGAGGATAGCAGATGTGAAGTTGCTCATCTGCAACTCATCTGCATCCTCATTAACTTGTCAATAAATTGCAGTAGCTTCTGTAGTTATTTCTGTTCACTCTATCTTGACTTGTTTCTGCTTGTGCTAATAAATTGATTTACTTGAATTTTCTCTCCGAACAGAGTGTTGCATATGACAGATCCAGTGCTCCCAAGGATTGCAGGGTCTCTGGATGGCTGCAAGGGCAGAACCCAGTCGAGTCGGTTGATACTGAGAAGATGTTTCTTTTAGCAGAGTTTACTTATGACCTCGAGAAGAGCAATGCTCAGACCTTCAATGTGTTGAACTCAGAAAGCTCTGGCATTGTCGACACAGTCAGGCTGGACTTCACATCCAACCATGGAAGCCATTCCCATACTTGCATTTACCGCTTCCGAGTGCATGGTCGGGAGCCCAACTCTCTTTATACAATGGCAATGTAGTCTTGATGCAGCTAACGATTTCGGCATCCCTGTCGCTCTTTTTGTAATTGTTGTTTCTACTTCCCATATTCTTTACTTAGATTTAGTGTTGAAACTTCTAACTTTCTAGTTGCTAGATCTAAATTTCTGCTTAGTGAAAAAAAAGTAGATATGGACCTTAATTATCTGTGTTTAGAGTTCACTATTTCCTCATCCTAGTGTTCATCAAGTAGATATGTATCTTATTTTATGATTGATGAATCCTTATGAAGGAGCTTAAATTGAGTTTAAATTAGTGCTGTGAATCGAAGTTCATTTCAATTTGACAGCTGATATTTACTTTGGTTGTAGAAAAATGTAGAGGTAGACCTTGAACCAAAAGAAGGCAAGCCATGCATGATTAGTGGCCTAACCATTAACAATCAGATGCTGCATCTGTATCTTGAGTTGCTTGTGGATCCAAACCTTTTAGCTATCCCAAGGAAAGGATCTGTTTCGGATTAGGATAACAATTTTAGGACTTAAAATGGAAGAGAAAAATAGACATTTGAGATTATTTCTACAATCTTGTTTGTTTTCGCAAATGAGATGAGATGAAAGTTGAATAACATATTGTTAAAATATATTTTCTTAATATTATTTTTATTTTGAGATTTGAAAAAGTTAAATTGTTTATTTTATTTTTTGTGAAAATTTAAAAAAATTATAATGATTTTTTTTTATCAGTAAAAAGAGAGATATTATATATATGAATGAAATAAACATAGTCCTTGTACACATGATGTATACAAAGGAACTCCTAAAGATATTCTAAAGGCAATAAATTAAAGACAAGAATTCCTGAACATTGTCTCCATGTAATACAATAGTGGAAAACCAACACATTAGAGTGTGGAGAAAAAAATTCTTCAACTCAGTACTTGTGTGTTTCTTATCTTCAAAACAATGCGCATTCCTTTCCGTTCAAATATACCACATAATACACAGCAGAATCATCTTCCACACTGTTGCCACTTGTTTGCAACTTTGCAACTTTGACCAACATCCCAACAAATCCACCACCTTTATTGGCATAACCCATGCAATATAGAAAACTATAATGATTAAATGAAATGAAATGAGATGTGTTGAGAATGATTATAAAAACAAATGGAGTCTTATAGTCCTGCCAGTTGACTAGACTATCTCATGATTTGAAAACTTAGAAATATACAAAAGCAAATATCTTACGAGCCTCTGATAGGTCGAGTGATCATTTTCTAAATGGGTAATGATACCTTGCAATCGGTTCACTACTCCTTTATTACTTATACTACATTTGAATTTTTTTTTTTTTTTTTTTATCATTTTCTTTTAAGTATTTTTTTAATATCTTTAACTATTAAGAAAAAATTAAAAATATATATAATTTTACTAATAGTCACTTCCTTAACCATTAAGTAAAATAAAAAATTAAAAAAAAAAATCAAATATAAAAAAAGTAGTAAATAGATTGTAGAAAAGTAATAATCCTATTATTTTCCTTTCTAAATGTATATCGAATCCAAGTTTTGCCACTTGAAAAAAAACATGGCTTTAACTAATGGGATGGAGATAAAGGCACAAGATAATGTTCTTTATGCAAATGCTTCTTTGTTTCCTTTTCTTCTTCTTCTTTTTCTTTGAACGGAATATTAGCAAGAATTTCAAAAGTCGAACAAAAGATCGGAACAAGAAATATGAAACAATTCAATATCTAGATTTAAGCACTATTTGCTTTTCTGAGCAATGAAGTTTCATCTTCGATAATCCATGAATTCTGAGGTGGATCCGACCACCCTAATCCCAAGCATCCAAAAGTCCACCCCAGTCCAGAGCAGCCAAAGATCTACTGTAGATCTGCCCACTCCAAGGGATGGTTCGGCCTTTCGACCGCCGATAAAGGTGTGTTAAAGATCTAACCATTGATCCAAAATCTTTAAAATTGTTGGATACTAATTTGGTTAAACTTTTAACATTCATGATCATAACATTCCACCACGCTTCCGAATTTGACGTCCACGGCGGCCCACTCTATTGACACTTATCCGGTGGTATCCATTTGTCTTTTGACAGTTTCATTTATTTATCAGTATTTAATAACTTAACACTATGTCCATATAAAATACCAAGACATTTATTTTAATTCAGCCTATAGGTTGCCCCCTCCGTGACTTGAACCTATGACGTGGTCCCTACTTTGATACCAATTGTTAAAGATGCAGATTGATCTAAAAATATTAAGACTGTTAGATACTAATTTAGTTAAATATTTAACCTTCAAAATCATAACAAGGTAGTTCGGGTTGGCCACAAAGCACCCCGCATCAGGGTGGGCAGCCGCCCATGTATTTTCTTTTAATTTAAATGTTTCAATATACAATGATCTAGATGCGATTTAAATTCATGGGTGACGTTGATGCCACAAAATAAGAGGGGCGATGCTTCAGCATTATTTCCTCTTCTGACTTTATATGCGGATAAGAAACAAAGTACATAATGACCCATCAAAACGTTTCCCTAAAAGAGTTGGGACTTTCAAGGGACACGTTATATGATTCTATCCCCACTCTTAACTGTTCCTTAATTCTCTTTTCCTCTCTTTGCACGTAAATAGTTTACACTTTACAGCCTCGTTTTGGAAACTTTCATCCATTCGGTTCATTGTCACTATCAGACAGACTTTCAGTTCTAGATCATCGAAGATTCAGCTTCTTTTCTCTTTTCTTGTCTACTTCCAACTGAAACTTTCAATGTATACTTCCAGGAAACTAGCACATTACAGTCTGCAATATTATAAGGTACGAATTGCTTGCCTTGGCAGTTGGCTTTTTTGGGAAAATCTAGGCAGTCAACTTCTTTCGAGGGTTGCCACCCTCTTCTTTTATTCTTGAAATTCTGTATGGCCTCCTGGCCAACCTTGCTCTCCTATTCATGAGTGCAATAACGAGAATGTGCAAACTTATTTTCTGGAAATTTCTGATTGTTTTTGTAGGTCCATGTGTCGTTCTTTGAATCTTCTTGTAGTTTTCAGCACATTGGTTTCTTGGCTTCATAATGTCCATTCTTTCCTGTTAATTTCCTCTTAATTCACTGCCTGTTTCAACTTTTGTCTTTGAATATGAAATTGACATTCTTTTTCAAAAGGAGTAGGTGGGGATGGTTTGTCTCTGATGCTTAGTCAAATTTATTTTTCAATAAATTATAATAGATTTATTTATTGTATTTTCTAATGTTTTAAGTCTGAAAAATTGCATGGTTTTGCTGTATACCTTTGGCTTTGTCCGTGAAGGTTTATGATTTGGAGTCTGCCAGATTGATCCGATTTCAGAATTGACTCTTAACGACAAGAGAGGAAAATATTTCGTACATTTATCTCTCATATCTTGTTACTCAAAATGCAATATTCTCACCCATTGTTGACCCTGACACCTGTGATTCCAGTCTTTCATTCGGGATGTTTTTGCCAAAAGGGTGAGAAGTGAACAAGAAATGAATAAAGGCACGTTCGATTTCCCTGGTGAGTGCCATGGTATTCCCTCTTGAACAGAGTGAGATGCATCATTATATCTGTTTAGGAAAATAAATGGAAGAAAACATTTTTTTTCCATGTCTCTTCGTTGATGTGAAAAGTATCTCTTTGTTAGAAAGGATCCTCACATAGACATTGTTTTTCTTTTGTTATAAGCATAATATTCCTGTTGCCTTATCTATAAAGTGAACATATTCTTTTCCCTCTGAGTGGAGCATTCTTTTCTTGGGATGTTTGTCTTTTCTATTTCTTTGTTTTGGTAGTTTATTTTTGGAAAACCGATCGAGAATATGGAAGGTAATGGAAACTGAAGCAGCGTAAATGATAAGGGAACCATAATGGCAGAAACAGGGGAGCACATGCCAATTTGCTCTGAAATGGAGAATATATTCATGTTGGAACCTTAAGCTAGTGTAAGAAAGGAAGCTAGAGTGGCACGTCTTATCTTTCTCTCAGTTATTAATTGTTTTTTGATACAAGTTGCTCCTTATATAATCTCTGTTGTCAGTCAATAAAGTGGAGTTTGAGAATAGCATAGATTTCCCAGCTACACAGTCAGACTTACAGAGAGTTTTTCTGGCTCAAATTGCCTAAATTATCGTATCTACTATTGATTTTAATCATCTTTTTTTGTCATTTAATCTTCTTCTATAGTTTCTACTTGCAGAAGCACGGTCTAATCCGAGGCTTAAGAGTCTATTTTCACAAGCATAGGACATCCAATGCCTCTTGATCAAGACGTTCAGACATTAAGGTCTTAAAAAGATGATGTTTTCCCCCTTTTTTAGTTTCTTTCTTCCTATTTTTTGGATTTCTATTCAGATGCATATGTTCTAATTTATGTTATTTTAATGTTTACATTCAATTTTCATTGTGTAATTAGAGTCTTTGTAGCAACATGGAATGTAGGTGGGAAATCTCCCCACAGTGGACTTAACCTGAACGATATTCTTCATGCAGATCAATCAGATATATATATCTTGGGGTATGTTCTCCTTTTCCCTCTTCCTCCCCCCACTCCCCAAATCTCTTTCTCTTCCCTCTTTAATTGTTTTCGACCAAATTATTGCATTAATGTATTGAGATGTTTTTATTTGAAATATGATTTTTTTAACTAAAAACAAAATCCATCAGAATACTGCCCCCCCAACTGAAGGGAAGAAATCTGAATCCTTTTCATGAGTAGAATCCTTTGAAATGTCTTACTTGGCAATTTTGAAACAAGTTTGCTGTAATATTGTTGCCAACGCTCAATATGGTTGTATGCACTCATTTTGGTGTGACCAACATAACGAAGAAGAAGAAGAATTCTGAAGTTTTAGTTCCACCTTTGTAGCTTTACTTGGTAGTTACTAGAAATCATGTACTATGCGGTCATATGCTGGAGACTTTTATATCTATTATAATTCAATGAATAAACTCTGTCATATTATATGGTGGTTCTGCCATGTTATATGATTTTTCTGTCATGTTATATGATTGTTCTTCAAATCATCAGTTTTCAGGAAATTGTCCCTTTAAATGCTGGGAATGTCCTAGTCGTAGAAGATAATGAGCCTGCAGCAAAATGGTTAGCTTTGATCAATCAGTCACTAAACAAATCATATGAGGTGGCATCGAGACCAATAAATCCCGTGGCCTCCCTTGGTGGTTCCTTGTTCTTCTCAAAATATTCCCTTAAAAAACTTAGCAAGACTTTTAGGACGGAGAGCAGAAGGAGGCTGAAGACTTGCAACTGTACACCTGATGTAGAAAGGAAGCAGGGTAAGGATTTCTGTTTCCGTTACCAACAATCACATATAAGCAAAGATGACATTTCCTTAGAAGAGGATTATGATGTACCTAATGGAATTGACATTGCGGAATTCTCCATTCCCTCGAGTACCAACCGCATGAACTACAGTCTAATAGCCAGTAAGCAAATGGTGGGAATTTTTCTGACTGTTTGGGTGAGGAGGGAGCTTGTTCAGCATATAGGCCACTTGAGGATCTCCTGCTTTTGTCGCGGAATTATGGGCCTGGGAAACAAGGTTTTGTGAATACTTATTGTTGTAGATATGATTTTTATAGATGCATAGACAAAATCGTGTCTTGAGATATATTTGAGAATGTCACGTGTGTATTTTACCATACTATACATGTCATCTTACTGTTGATTCTATGATGGCAGGGGTGTATTTCTCTGAGTATGCTATTCCATCAGACAAGCTTTTGCCTTGTCTGCTGTCACTTGGCATCTGGAGAGAAGGAGGGGGATGAGCTTAGAAGAAATATGGATGTCATTGAGATACTGAAAAATACTCAGTTTCCAAAGATTTGCAAATCGGCTCACAGTAGGGTGCCAGATAAAATCGTTGAACATGAGTGAGCATCTATGAAATTATTGATTGAAAGTTTCAAGTGTCTTTAGAAGTGCACCTATTGTAGTCCATTACTAATTTTGGTTCCTTACCCGTTGTTTTATTTACCACTTGGAAATCTGCTTCAGTCGGGTCATTTGGTTAGGGGACTTGAATTACCGAATAGCATTGAGCTACTCTGACACAAGAAAGCTCCTGGAGGAGAATGCCTGGGATGCACTTCTTAACAAAGATCAGGTACTTGACTTCACCATGAATACAACAAGAATTCAGTTAGAATTTCTGAAAACGTATGGAAAGCCAAATTTTCTTTCAGTGTATTTCATAGAAATTGTAAAGCCCCTTGAAGTTCATATTACTATTTGCCTATACTCCATTCCCTTGAAAAGAGCTATTGTAGAGTATGGCGGCAATCAATACTTTGTCTTGTAAAAGCGAGTTCATGGTATTTCATCAATCGGGTGACTGAATTTCATCACTTTCTGATAATATCCCTTTTTGCTTGATCAAACATGGATTTGTGCCATCTTATGTATCATTACAGCACTCAAATAAACATGTCATTTGCTGGAATATTGGAGAGGATCATTTTACAGAACAAAAATGACATGACCTTAATGCTATGCAAACCAAAATGATCTTTCATTTTACTTTTGATAAAAAAAATTACAAAGAACTGATTGGTTTGTTTTTGGCTCAAACAGCCTGAAACTTTTCCAGTACTTGATTTGAAAACAATTGCCCTGAACTTTTGATTGTCTCTGTTGCTGCATGTTTTATTTGTTGCTTTATGGGGTGTACTCATCACTTAGGTTTATATACTTTTATAGCTGAGAATTGAAAGAGAAGCAGGGCGAGTATTCGAGGGATGGAAAGAGGGTAAGATCTACTTTGCACCCACATACAAGTACTCCTACAACTCAGACACCTATGCTGGAGAGACAAAAAATTCAGAAAAGAAAAGGAGAACTCCTGCTTGGTATGTAAAGATAACATGTTTATGGGATATAATTAAGCATCGTGTGCAAAAATCTGAGCAGTTTGGAATTGCAGGTGTGACAGAATACTGTGGCATGGAACTGGGATACGGCAACTTTCTTACATACGTAGAGAGTCCAAGTTTTCTGATCACCGGCCTGTTTGTGCAACATTTTTGGTGGATGTTGTTGTATCAGGTGGATTAAAGAAGGGATCAGCAGGGTCTCACATGAAAGTTGGGATTCAAGAGTTTTTAAGTAAATATGTTCGTTGAACAAGGTGTGAGTTCACGAACAAATTATTAGGATTTTAGTTTCAAGTGATGACTTTAAAAGATTAGGTACCACAATACAGAGAAAAAGCCTGGAGGCCATATAGGTAAAGAAAAAATGTTTCTTACATCCTCAGGAACTGATGTACTTTAACACAGTAATCACAAGTTTGAAGAATATTCCAGTTTTGTTGATCTTATGAGATCAATTAGGGATAAAAAAAAAAAAATAGAGTTTGCTCGGAATCTTTGTAAGTTGGGAAACTTATACAGAGCACTTAGCAACAGCACAAGTGTACATAGCTCTTCAATGAGAAACTTGTTTCTTGGGAGATGTCGTACAGTATAATGTTCACAGCATTCAAGATTGCATCTGGTTAATGTACTTGTGTATTAGTAACTCTGTATTCTGAACCTAAAGGGGGAATGATTGGCGAGGCAATTGTATTCTAGAAGAGTAATGCTAGATACAGTTATGGATTGTGCAAGCATCTTGCACTCCTTAAAAAAAAAGTGGAATCCATTATTAAAAAATTAATTTTTTCATGTGGGTCCCATCTTTACTCACTTCTTTTAAAGGAGTGCACGACCCTTGCGCATTCCATGACTGTAAATATCATTTCTCATCTATAAATAGTACAATTATTTTTGGTCAGAATAATAACCAATTTGAATGACAAATATGACAGAAAGTTTTTAATACTGAATTGAATTGATCAAGTATGACTAGCTTCTGTGTTATCTGCAGGTTGCACTGTTCAGATTATTATTTCTTTCTGTGTTCTCTGTCAAGTATTTAGCTGTACCTGTGGCTGTGTCATTAACCATATCTTGGTATTGCCATTTTAAAGTTTGTAAATTAGATTTCAGGTGGAATCCAAAGTGGCCAACCAACCATTTGTACCTAAATCACGTGCATCATCACATGCTTGCTCTTAATAAGAAAAATAAATGTAACCCAATCTCTGGGAATTTAGAGCTGAAATAAAGATCCATCACATGACACACCTGCAACTAATCTCAGTTTTGAATGCAAGTTCCTATTAAGAAAAAAGATCTTGGGGAGCTCTCTTCCTCTCAATTTCTTTCTATCTTTCTCACACAGACAAACAAGAAGTACTCACTTTTCATTTGCTATTATAAGTTGCCATAACTCTTTCATTAGCCCAAGCATTGGCAAGAAGATATCCTCTGAGTCTGCAAAACTATGACATCCTGCTTCATATCATTGATTGCAGTTATTACATTGATAGTTTCAATTGCCCAAGCCAGGATTCATCCATCTTCCTTATCTTCAACATTGCCTTCACCCTCTCAAGATCTTGTACATTCCCACACGGACAGGAAAACCCGGGGTACAACCCGGCCAATGGTTGCTAGTCTTCGAAGAATACCTCGCAGTGGTCCTAATCCCACTCAGAACAAGTAATCTTACCTACCCTTACTAATATGTACTCATGGCCGGATTCCAATATATCTGAAAATTTTACATCAAGTCATGTTTCTTTATATGTAAGGTGGCCCAGGTCAAAGCCTCGGATAACTGGCTGAAGATTTGCAGTCTCTTGAACCTTCAAGGCTTATATATCAGGCTGCAAGATGCACTTGATTTTTCTGAGAGTTAGAAGAATAATGCAAAATGGCATAGTCTTCAAAATCTAACAGCTATTGATGCTTTGACGATACAGCTTTTTCACACTGCATTTAGGTACGCTAGCTTATTGTACTTGCAAAGTTTTTGAATGATATCTTGTATTCTTCGTTTTGGATGGATTTAAATACCTCACTTTACAAAGCAGAGGTTTTGAATTTTATCAATTTTCTTTTCAATCGGCCTCAAGATTCATATATACTAGAAGTATATATATCTTGGCAACAGATCTCATTTGCAGGAGATCAGTGAGTTCCATTAGCAAGAAGCCATGATCTCAATCATACGTATTGTAAAGGAATAGTCAATCATCTATATATATCTCGTTCTCGTGAAGAGAAGTACTAAAAGTTTCAATCCATAGAGGATTTTGAAACATTCCAGTAGCATTTCTTTTACTAATTTTGCTTCCAGAAGAAAGTACAAAGCCCACAGTACTAATGTAAAAGTCAAGGGGGAGAAATTCGTAGCTAAAGATGATGATTCTCATTCTATTTGGTTCCCACAAGCTGAAAGAATTAATTCAAGATAAGCACTGTTGAAACTTTTTCCCTAAGGTCCGTTTGGATATGGAAATGGTTTCATTTTATCATTACAATTTTTTCAAATTTTCACACAAAATATAATAAACAATTCAACTTTTTCAAATCTCAAAACAATAATAATATTAAAAAATAATATTATAACAATATTTTATTTAACTTTCATCTTTCATCTAAAACCATCTCATCTCATCTCACTACCCAAACAGGGACTTAGCTACTAAGGCTGCTGGCTCAACAGTTACTCCTACTTGGTTTGGCATGGACTAAGATTGCCTTTGGGTAGTGAGGTGATATCAGATATTTTGTGAATAGTAATAACAAATTAACGATAAGATAATTATAGAATATTTAATAGTTGTAAAAAATATGTGAAAAGTAATAATAAAATAATAAATAGTAATAATAATACTCTACTACCCAAATTAACCCTAAGTCTTAGTCGGGTTGGAGCTTAGGCTATGTCTTGAACCTTATTCGAATTCAGGTCAGACTATTACCATTAGCCACCTAAGCATTTATTGAATTTTCTAATGGGGTTGAGGTTTAGGAATGACTCAAACCTGACTCGAGGAAGCGTCCGAGACTTCCCGCTACATAGATATCTCCTAGCTATCTAGTTTTTGGTGGGTAAGGTGCTACTATGGTCATAAGGAGGCCAGCTCTGATTGCCCCCTCCTACACTTTTTCTCACTGCCTTGCACGTTTTGATTGATGGGCTGAGATGTAGAGGGATGGCAAAGCAGTGGTCGAGAATGCTTTAATGCCAATGCAAGCTTGGGGATGGTGATAGTCGAAGCCAGCTTTACCATGCCAATGTAGAGTTTATTTATTGAGTCAAACGTTCTCCTTTGTCAACATCGAATTAACGACCCACAATAGGGTCAAGTCAATTTTCCGAAGTTTGAGGTGAAGGATGCAGACCTAGTCATCTGATTCACAACGAAGGAACAAGGATTGTCACTTTAATATGGTTTTTAAGTTATCAAGGATCCTATTATATATACATTATAATGCAAAGGTGCAAAAGAAGCCATTGATCTTTCATCCCCACCTTATAATATCATGTGTACATAGATAACTATATCTTTCTTGCCATGGACTCGCATACCCTATTTTGAAGTTCGCGTATAAGGCTATGAAATCACGTGTCCGAAAAGTTTAAGTTAATAAGAAGTAATAGATTTAATTATTTATATACTTATAAAAAAAAAATAGATTTAATTATTTATATTTTTAACAGCGACAAATCTAGCGAATATTTGAGAACTCCAATGGTTTTCCAAATCTTAGATGTGGCATTTTTTTAACAAAAAATCTTCACAACTTCCTAACACTCCACACTCTATATTATTTTTAATTTTTATTATTATTTTCTTTTATTAAATATTTATTATATGAATAATGAATAAAAAATTTGAAATAATTTAAAAAGAATAAACTCAAAAAAAATATTAAAAATTTAAAAAATTTAAAAAAAGTGTGGAGTGTGGTGGAGGTTCTATAGCAAAACTTTTTTTTTAACAAGTTAAGAATGAATTTGGAGACCGAGAAGCAAGGCTTTGACACAACTGTACTTGAACGTGTCCAAGGACCAATTCATCGAGAGAGAATAAAATATGCATGTCACAATTACAACAAACCCTCCTAAGCAAAACCAAAGGAATGTGGAAGCAATCCAAACGAAGAGTACTAAGTACTTGTCATGCCAACTTGGAGTTGATTACATTCTTTATTCGAGGGCTCCAATTTAAGAATCCTTCAAAGCATCTCCAAAATATCCATACGAGTAATGTTATATATAGTTTTATGTGTACGTGCAAGCTTTGTATACTCTCTTTAAAAGAGAGTAAGGACTACAAATATCATTTCTCGACACTTAATACACCCATGGATGCAGACTTTTCCAATCCTTCTTTTTTAGAAGTGCTAGAACCATAAAGAAATTTTATAAAAATAAACTCACAAATTGATATAATTTAATATAGTATGTTAGATTATAAAACTATTTTTTATTATAAATTAAACCTAATATATTATATCAAACCACTCTAATTTATAGATTTACTTTTACAAAATCTCTTCGTGGTTAAAATATTTTTTTACAGGTTTTTTTTTCTACAATAAACGAAAAGAAAGAATGAAAGTGAAGGAATTTATAGGTCTAACTCATTTTATAAAACCAGTTCTTCAAGAGAAGATTGCTCATTCCTTATAAACATGCCCAAGACCTTGTCCACAGACAAGGCAATGTGAGATTATTCCTCAACACTCTTCCTCACGTGCAGGCCAGTATTTTTCTGATCTTTGTCATGGGGTAAGTAGTGTGGGCCTCCATTCGTCCTGTGGTAGGTTCTGATATCATGAAAAAATTCATAAGTCTAACTCATCTCATAAAACCGGTTCTTCAAGAAATGATTGTTCATTCTTTATAAACATGTCCAATATCTTATATCCAAATAATATGATTCCTCCACAGAAGGAAAAACAAAAAACGAAAAAAAAAAAACAAAAGAGGGTGAAGGTACTAGTTGGTTTCTACTTTCTAACAGACAGCGGAAACGACTACATTCTACGTTAAACGTCCACATCTTCCGGTCATGTCTTTCCTTGCAAGTTCCTCCCACAACTGCATTATTGGTCCAAACCGACACACAAAACCCAACGCCATTATTACTTTCACGCACGTTTATCTATGCCTCACTTCTTATATATACATCCATACACATACATGCGTGCATGCATATATGTGTATTTATATGCGTCATAGATTCGGAACCCATTGCCCTGCATGCAAAGTGATCAACTCTCTCTGTCTCTCCTCCTCCTTTCTTTTCCACAAGTAGCAGTAATTGCTCTGTAATTAAATATTGTGCATGGCAATCACAATGCGAAAGCCAGCCTTTTCCTTCATTCTCTCCTGTGCCTTTCTCTCACTTTTCTTGGCTCTGTATACCTCGGCTGATCAGTCCTCATTACCGCAGTCGCGTTCTGATGCATGCAAATCTACTCTCTACCCAAAACTCTGCCGCTCAATCCTCTCGGCCACCATCCGCTCCTCACCGTCCGACCCCTACGGCTACGGCAAGTTCTCCGTTAAGCAATGCCTGAAGCAAGCACGAAAGCTGTCGATACGGATCGGCCACTACCTCACGCACAAGCGGCGCTCGTTAATGAGCAGCGCTGAGGTCGGGGCGCTCGACGATTGCCGCCAGCTCTCGCAGCTCAACGTTGACTACCTGAAGTCCATCGCCGCCAAACTCAAGTCTGCCTACTCGTTGAACGACGAGCTCGTGGATCGAGTGCAGACGCTGCTGAGCGCGATCGTGACGAACCAGCAGACGTGTTACGACGGGCTCGAGGATTCCAAGAGCAGCATCGTGGGCGCGTTGTCTGAGCCGCTGAACAACGTCACTCGGCTGTACAGTGTGTCTCTTGGGTTGGTGACGCATGCGTTGGAACGAAATCTTAAACGAAACAAGAAGAAAAAGGGGTCTAAAGGTGGAGTGTTTCCGACCAAGGGACACCCGGTCCGGGAACGACTCGAAAGTCTCATCAAGGTACGTAATGATCATGCATAGTGCTTGTTCTATTTTTGTTTGGCTGATATTCCTGCACAGTAACTTGAGCAACTTCCTAGCTAGCTAGAGGTCATGATACTTTGCAGGGCTTAGCTTCTTAAGCTTGACAGATCATATAACTAGCAATTTTCAAGTCAATGATTAGAAGTTCTATTTATAAATCGAGGATAATATATTTAGTAAAATTAATATTTATGTGACATAATTTAATTTTAAAAAAATTAAAATTAAAATTTTACACATCAAATTTTATCAAATGATATGTATGATATATACTTTATACATCGAATTGATAATAGAATAATTTTTGACTATAACAGAACTAGGCATTTCCCACCTGTTCATTTATATTCTCCAATATTATATATATGCTTTAGCTACAAAAGTATTTTTTAAAAATAAACTCACAAATTAATATAGTTTAATGTGATACGTCAGATTATAAAATTATTTTTATTGTAAAATATATATAACATGTCATATATATATATATATAATTACGTCAATTTGTGATATTATTTTTGTGAAATCTCTCTATAATTATAACACTTATATTCTCATATTAGTTTAAGAAAATTAATATCTACATGTTTAATTGATTCAATTAAAACAATAATTAATATTGTTGCTTCTAAAGCATTAATTAATTTTTATGGTACTATATATTTCTAGTTTTCTGTTTTTAATATTATTTGTTAAATACTGTTCTAGAAAGCTGGTATATATAGGATATTGGGCTCGCTCGCTCGCTCGCTCATGGTGGCCGGCCCTGTATCTAGCTATAAGATGTGGTTTGAGAATTAATGTTACAAAACCTAAACCTAGCTAGCTAGGTTCTATCTATATAACCATGCTGTGATGATCTGTTCCTTAATTTTACAATATATCACATTAATTAATCCCACCTAGTATATTAATTAATTATTAGGTACGTGGTTTAATTTACTAGCTATGATCTCTAAGTCTAATTGTTATTAATTAATTAATTAATTAATTGTTATCTTGTTGGTGGCATGCATGTGACATTAGATCTTGATCAGCAGTACGTACTATACGTATTAGAATAAAATGATTAAGAATTTAATAATATATATATGTATATAAGAAGCAAGCTAGCTGTGAGTTAAAATAATAATAAATAATGGGTGCAAATTAGTCAAATGATCATGTGATTGAGATCTATATATACTTTTAGTCGTCAAAGTGTATATATATATATATGAAAGTACTTCAAAGGAGTTCTCACACGGTTTTTATACAACTTGCCGGTACATACGTACTTGATCATGCATGTCACATGGGTTTTGATCTACTAGCTTGTATTTTATGTCACTCATGATGATCATGTGGTGTAGGCTCGTGACCAAGACATCAATATTAATGCATATATCCAGCTGCCTAGCTAGCTAGCTAGCTTCTAAATTTACTTCTTTTACTAATCAAATTGCATTTACTAGGAATTTTTTGTCTGATCTTTGTTTGTCTTACGTACGTACGTGTCTAATTTGGGCTGCTCTCACTATAACAAAAATAGATTTTTATGGCTATTTAATTATGGCGAAAAGATTATTTGTAATCAAAATAGACTCATTTTAATTATAAATAGTCATTTTGTTAAAATTAACTAGTCACAAATAAACAATTTTCTTATAGTGTCCGATGAATTTGATTTTGAAGAAGAAAAATATTTAATAATTATAAAAAGAATCTATAATAATAAACTCACAAATTGATATAAATTAACGTTAAATTGTAAAATAAATTTAGTTTATCAAATAAAAATATATAAGTTTGTAAATTAATTAATCTCTTTGTAGTTTCTCACGTAGCACTTCTATATTTTGAACAAATATAAAAGAAAATGCAAACACATTAATTAAGGAGGATATAATGATCTTAGTCATCCATTCCAAAACTTATCATTTCTAAAATATTTAATTCGATCATGATCTGCTCATCATGACTCCATGAGTGACAGTGACCATGCATGCACGATCATGTATACACTTCTAATCTCATATATTATATATATATATATATATATATATATATATATATATATGTCTGGTCAATTTTATTTATTCATTTATTTCTCGAAACTAATGAAGGTCAATATATAAATAGTACTATTCTGTTCTAAAAAAAATAAAAAATTCAAACAAAAATAAAATAAAAAGAAAATAAACAATGACTTATAATTAATTCATACACTTATATCAAAGTCTTTATAAATTTGCGCGTTCCAGCTATGAGATATGGGTACTGGCCGTGGTCAATGGGAAGAATTTGACCATTTGGGTTTAATTTACTTAAACGTTGTCTTGGAATATATAATATTTTTAAGCAATGAATAGATCAGGAAAACAAAGGGATTATAACGTGCCATGCCTTGGTGTGCGTACATTCTATCGATCAGAATTAAGTTCAAAACCAGTATATATATATATATAGCCAACTTGTTCATGATATTAATTGAATTATTGTATATTTTAAATATTATTTGTGATCTCATTGTCTACTAGTTCTATTCAATAATATACATATATATATATATATATATAATGGTGCTTATATATATTGATTAACAAATAATTAGTTCTAATTTATTACATGCATTATTCATTACAAGAAAAATAAACATTTGTGATGTATTATTTGCGACAAGAATGATTATTTACAACAAAAACATACTTATTTTAATAAAAAATAATCATTTTTACAGGAAATAATTGACAACAAATAAACAGTTTTCTTGTAGTGATTTACAGTGAGTGAGTACATTATAAATTAGTTCTTAGAATTGAGGAATCCAATTAATAATATTGAGGAATACGATTAGTTTTAATTGTAGTATGTACATGATTAGTAATTCACCTGTCTCGTGCATGTCTAATTTTTCTCAATCTTTCTAAAATGTTACGCTATATAATATTATTGTAGTTGAAAGATCGATCAATATATATATATATATATATATAAGCATGCAAATTAAATGAAATGAATATTAACTAATAAAGAATGCAATATCCATTATAAGAAAAATGGATATTTATGACTATTTGTTTACGATGAAAAGACTATTTGTAATTAAAACAGACTCATTTTAACTGTAAATAGTCATTTTGTTAAAATTAAATAACCGTAATATGCAATTTTCTTGTAGTGATCTGAACAATATTGGAATTCTTCTTCTGTCTTAGGTCCTACGGAAAAACTCTTGCCAAACATCAAAGGAAAATTGCCCCAAGAGAACGGAACGGATTCTCGATGAATTAAGGGAGGACAATGGAATTATTGTGAACGATACAGTGACTGTCGGCCTTGACGGCACCGACAACTTCACGTCAATCACGGAGGCCATCGCATCTGCTCCAAATAATACAATGCCAGAAGATGGATACTTCGTTATCTATGCTAGACAAGGATACTATCAGGAATACGTTGTGGTGCCTAAGTATAAGAAGAATATAATGCTGCTTGGAGATGGCCAAAATCAGACGGTCATTACAGGAAACCATAGTGTGATCGACGGCTGGACAACTTTTAACTCTTCCACCTTTGGTAAGTTATAGCCTATATATATATAGTACTACTACTAGTACTACTGTTTGCATGTGTTAAAAAAAAATCCTACTTAAGAGTTGGCTCAAGTGATAAGGATCTCGGTGTTGGGATATGCTCTGATCCAAGTCTTTCATTGTGTGTGATATGAGTGCATTGTACATGTCTCGTTTTAATCAGATAAAAAACATACATGTTGGGTTTGTACATTAATCTTTCATATTCGTGGTCGTAAAATGTTATGATCCTACATTGGTTAGGAGTCAAATGGTATGTGTGCATATAAACTTGGGACACCTCCACCTAGCAAGTCGATTTTCTAGAATGCGAATCCTTAAGCCATAAATAGACACGTAACAAATGGTATCAGAGCCGGTTATGGGCTCCCATGCTGACTTGTCTAACGGGCTGAGCTTGCGGAGTGGCCTGCTATGGATCCAGTGAGACGGGCCATGTTGCCCCAGCCTGGTGAAAGCCTCTCATAGTGCTCGACTAACGTGGGCATTGGTTTTGAAGGGTAAATGTATGTTATGGTCTCACATTAGTTAGGAGTCAAATAGTATGTGTGCATATAAGCTTAGGGGCACCTCCACCTAGCAAGCCGATTTTCTAGCTAGGATATAAATCCTTGGGCCATATATGGACACATAACATAGAAAAATGCGTTTAGTCAATACTATGATTTTTTTTTTCTCTTCATTTGGATAAGGATTCTATGTTGAATTGTCCCAAATTTTTCTGATCTAACACATGACACTAGCTAGCTAGAGTTATATATCCAACTGATCACTCTCAAACGGATTTGTATTCTGATGCAGCTGTCTCTGGAGACCGGTTTGTAGCAGTAGACATTACGTTCAGGAACACAGCTGGTCCTGAAAAACATCAAGCAGTAGCTCTGAGGAACAATGCTGACCTCTCCACATTCTATCGTTGTAGTTTTGAAGGCTACCAAGACACTCTTTATGTTCACTCTCTCAGACAATTCTACAGGGAATGTGACATATATGGGACTGTAGATTTCATTTTTGGGAATGCTGCTGCTGTTTTTCAGAGCTGCAATATATATGCTCGAAAGCCTATGGCTAACCAAAAGAATGCTGTCACAGCTCAAGGCCGGACAGACCCAAACCAGAACACTGGTATTTCCATCCACAACTGCACAATTGAAGCTGCACCAGACTTGGCTATGAACTTGAACTCCACCTTAACTTATCTGGGTCGACCTTGGAAGTTGTATTCTAGGACTGTGTACATGCAATCCTATATTGGAGGTTTGATCCACCAAGTTGGATGGTTGGAATGGAATGGAACGATTGGAACTGACACACTTTATTATGGGGAGTTTAAGAATCATGGGCCAGGTGCAGATACAGCTAAGAGAGTGCAATGGCCAGGTTTTAGTTTGATGAATGCTTCACAGGCTCTGAACTTTACTGTGGATAATTTCACACTTGGGGAAACTTGGTTGCCTTATACTGATATACCCTTTTCAGCTGGACTTCTAGATATCTAAATTAAAACTGTATACAAGTTCCATTTTATATATAGCTCATGTATTGTAATTTCGTAATTATTATTTTTATATATATAATTTTATTCTTAATCATTGATTTTATCATCTTTAATTACATTGGTTGATGCGACGAGATAGGCATGCTTGGCGGGCTATGAACTAAAAATGACAAATTAAACTAGTAATAAAAAAAGTTTCTCATTATTTGCCTAGTTTGTTTTCATAATTTCTTTCATTATATTTCATCTAATCATTACAACTTTCTTAAATTTTCACACAAAATAAAATAAACAATTCGATTTTTTTAAATCTCAAAATAAAAATAATATTAAAAAAATATATTATAATAATATTTTATTCAACTTTTAACTTTAATCTAATCTCATCTCATCTGCGAAAACAAACGAGGCAAACTCTAAGTTTCATGAAACCAAAAAATAAATAAAAAGATTTGCATGTTCTTTCTGTTAAGAATGTTTGGCAAGTGGGATGAGACACAAAATTCTCATCTCATCGTTACAACTTTTTCAAATTCTCACACAAAATATAATAAACAATTCAACTTTTTCAAATTTTAAAACAATAATAATATTAAAAAATAATATTTTAAACTTTTATCTAAAATCTAAAAATTTTATCTCGCTATCCAAACTTTTAGAGACAACCTCTTCTATAATATATTCAGCTGTGCAGTACATGTGAAGATCATCATGAGAAGGAAAATAAGTGTTAGTGCTCTGATAGGATTTGATCTTTGGCAATATATATATATATATTTATAGTTGTGGTGTTTGTAGGATTAATTGTTTCGATTATTTAGGAGTATCTGATTAGTTGTATATTATATGGTATGATCATATATAGTTTGTGTTGGTGTTGTTTTTTATTTAAGGAGTTGAAATAATAAAAGAAAATCAAACTATTCATCATATTTTAATACTAATTATTATTCTTATTCTTATTATTATCATTATTCAAACTACATCCCGGAAATAAAATATAAAAATTACTAGAATACTATTTCGTTTTTTTTAGTTTTTTTTTCTTAAGAAAGAGATTAAAAAAAAATTAGTATAGATACAAAGAGATTATATAAAAGTAAACTCATTAACTGACGTACCTTCACGTGATGCGTTATATCTGTTACATTAAAAATAATTTTATAATCTGACGTACTGTATCAAGTCACATCAGTTTATGAATTTACTCTAATATAATTTTTTTGTGATTAAAATATTTTTTTTTTTTTTTAAAAAAATTTGCTAAGAAAAAGAGAGACAATCATGGACAGATCCATAATGAAGTGCTTGACTTTGTATCGAGTTGTTAATAGATGACATGTCATGAAGTGTATCGAGTTGTTAATAGATGACTTTGTATCCATAATGAAGTGTACACTTGCGTCAAAGGCTCAAAAGTGATAAGAAAAGGAGATGCTAAATTGCTAATCCCCACGTGTGCAAAATCATTGGGCAAAGAGAAAAGAAAAGGGTACGAGAGAATTTTAATGTTGATTTGAGGTCTCCTTTTCTAGAATGATTTGAAAAATAAAGTAATTGCTTCAAACTATGATAACGAATAAGAGAGAATAAAGAAATTTTACGAGAATAAATTTATAAAATAATCATAAAATACATTAAATTATATAATTATTTGTATTATAACATAAATTTGATATATCGTATTAAACTTTTATAATATTGTTTTATGTGCTCGATATATATATTGATGATGGGAGTGCTGCTACGTATAATTTTTATAAAACTTATTATTCATACTCAAACTATGGAATTTGAAGATTATACTTATTAACCTAGGTTCTGTTTGGACAGTGAGATGAGATGATATGGTTTTAGATGAAAGTTGAATAAAATATTGTTTTTTAATATTATTATTATTTTGAGATTTGAAAAAATTAAATTATTTATTATATTTTATGTGAGAATTTGAAAAAATTGTAATGATGAGATGAGGTGAGATGAAATCGTTTCTGTATTCAAATGGACCTTTAATCTTGGATGATTCTACATGAGAAAGCTTCCTATAAGGTATCATATTCTATATATCTTTCTGGCCATAACATCATCAATTATAAGTCAATAAAAACATTCACTCTAATACTAACCCTCTATTAACACATTATTCTTCCATACAATTCAAGGAGATATAGATATAGTATGCAATATCACCGTATTTGATATTGTTAAAGTCTATATTGTCTATTGTTAAGAAAAATGATATTTGCAGTCATAAAATGTGCAAGTTGCATCGAGCACTCATTTAATAAAAAGAGTAAATACGTGGCCCTCATGAAAAAATTATTTTTTTAATAGTAGACTCATTTTTTTTTCAAAATGAGTACTCGACGCTTGCACAACTCATGATTGTATCTAACATTATTCGTCTATTGCTAATATTTAATGTTATTATAAGATTTACAGATTGTATCTACCTCTATATGAATTGTAAGAATTAAAAATCTTCCTTGATTACATTTTGATCATTCTCATTTCATATAACCTAAAAAAGTGGAAATTAATTGCATAAACAAAGAAACTTGATTCCCTCTATCTATCTAATTAAGATTCAAACTTGGGAATTGAATAGTCTAAAAAAGTGGAAATTAATTGCATTTCTCATAAAGAAATAAAATTTGATGAAAAATGATAAACACATAACATTTTATACCACATTTTACACAATTGAAAGGAGCGGTATTTTTGTAAAATACTTTATAAAACTAATATCATTTTATAAAAATACTTTTATATTTTATAATATATATTATGAAAAGTGTTGTGTGTTTATCACTTCTCAGACTTGGTTCCCTCTATTTGGAGTTGGATACGTACGAATTAGAACTTGGGAATTGAATAGTCATTCATTAAGATCAGCGTTGAAAAAAAATCCCATTCCCATTACCCTTAATAAAAATAACGGTAATTGACTTAATTTCTCTCTTAATTTCATGTTCCAACTCATCCTTCAATAAATTGCCCTTAATACTAACTGCCATTTTAACTATTGCTTACACGATTTCACATGATCATTTATGTCAGATTTTCATTTTTTGTGTCTCAAATAATTCATAATCGTGAAATTTTCATAAATTCAAAATTAAAATGTATAATTTTTGAAAAAAAAAAAATATATTCACCATCCATTTTCTCATTATCTCATGATATGGTATTAGATAATAAATTTACAAATGAAATATAAGAAATAGTCTTCAATCATATAATGTCACATCATGAGATAATGAGAACATGTTGAAAATTGAGATGATGAGTAGCATTATTCTGAAGTGCGTAAACGCCGCGTAATCATTTTGAAAAAGAGTGAGATTCATTATTAAAAAATTAATTTTTTTTTCATATGGGTCTCATGTTTTATTCATTTTTTCAAAACGATTATGCGACAATTACATAATTCACGGTTGCGAATATATTTCTCTATTGAAATTTCTTATAAAGTCGAGAAAAATATTAGAGCAATGGTTGTGAGTTTATGCAAGAATGTAAGAGAACGAACACGCTTGGCTATGTTACATAGTCCTTTGATGTGAGAAACTCTCCTTTTAGGCAACTTCCAAGTCACAAGGTAATTTGTTACACAGACGATTGAAATACCATTGTAGATATGGTAACCTTTTATTTTGTTCTTAAATTGAATATTCATTTTTGTTAGATTCTATTAATTTTAATTTATATTTCCGCATATAGTATCTAAGATGTAAGATCGTTGATAGCCTGTCCAATAGATAATAATTGAATATTCATTTTAGAGAATGTACACTTGGCCTTGTCTTGTTGATAATGAAATTCTATCTTAATTTATTATCATTCATGTTTAATTTATGAGAAATGATATTTACAGTCATGGAATGTGCAAGCGCCGCGCACTCCTTTAAAAAAAGTGAGTAAAGATGGAACCCACATGAAAAAAATAATTTTTTAATAATAAATTTCACTTTTTTTTAAAGGAGTACACGATGCTTGCACAATCAATGACTGTATCTAGCATTACTCTTAATTTATTCTTATCTTAATTTATATAATTGGTAAATACAAACTGTAAAAATCCTAATTAATAAGTAAAAAATGCATGAGAGAGGAATGCAGCCTTTTGAAAGGAAATTGGAGAAAAAGAAGATAGAGGTGAACATTTTAGTGGTTTTAAAAAATGAAGAATTCTATGCATCAGTCACTATTCACTTTCACATTCCACACTTATAGTTTTTTTTCATAAGATGTTAAGTGCGGGAAAGTGAATAGTAATTGATGAGAAGAATTTTTTAAAAAAAATTAGTTTTAGAAAATTATTCTCTAAAATAACGTAATTTCTAAAAACTCAAAAATAATTTTTAAACTAATTACTTTGTTTCCCAAACAATCAAAGTACAAAGAGAGTGTTTATGAGAGAAGAAATAATTTCTTAATATATTAATACTGGTGGTTTTATTTTTCCAAATGATAATTTATTTTAATATTCTTTCAAAACTCCATGTCTAATACACTGGACATTCCTTTGCAGAATATCATGGCAAGTGGCAACAAAATAAACCCAGCACGTTTGCTTAAAAAAAAGAAAAAAAAGAAAAAAAAACCCACCACGTGTTGATTCTTAAGAAACTTTTTTGGGAACTTTTTGTGTTTCCTTGGATGCACCAGCACCACCGCTTAACCTCGGTTATAACATAAACCTGACTATGGTGGAAACCGAAAACCCCAAGTGTTCTCTTTCTTTTTTAAGTTTTACTGTCCCTTTTCCATCCCTCCTCTACAACTGATCTCTCTCTCTCTCTCTCTCTCTCTCTCTCTGTGTAACACTGCTTAGGCGGACCTTCAATGCTTGCCGCTGAGAAATAAATGTTGGGTAACGTAAATACTGTTCTGCTGTTGAAGTCTCCTAATTCATGATCACCTTTTTTTTCTCAAAGAAATTTAATTATAGATGCATGTTTCACTTGGGTCTTTTGAGTTGGAATATTGCTGTGTCTGAATTGGGTTGCTGTAGTTCGGTTCCTCGTTCAGTCTTGCGTTTTCTTATTTTTTATAACAATACATATATTCGTATTATGGTTATTTGTCTCAAAGAGATGTTGTTAGACTCTTGATCTAGAAAAAAGGCGGCTTCAGAAACTTTCGTGTGCTCAACCCCATGATTTTCGGAAACCATTAGTCAAATTTTTTTGCTTATGATTTCAGTTTTTTGTTTTTTTAATGAGTATATTGCGGTAAAAGATTTGAGGAGAAAAAAAAATCGTATCTTTTGTTGCTTGGGTAGAAAAAAAGGTGGGAGTTTTGTTTTAGAAGCTAAATCAGATCGTATGAAGCGTCGTTTATACAGAGAATTGTGAATTTTATGGTTACGGATGGTTGGTTTTTGGAAACAATGAAATTTTAGAGCCTGTGGATCTGAGGCCTGCTTCTTCTTTTTGTTTATGGTTTATTTTGTTTATGGTTTATTTAGTTTTGATTTCGCCAAATTAGCTTTCAGGTAATTTTCATGTAATGGCTTTTATGGTAATTATTTAATCGAAATTTGACTTTTTTTTTTTTTTTCTCGTACTTTGTTGGTTGGTTTATTTCTATATATAATTGGGATCGTCCTCAGTTATTACACCTATTTTGATGCCGAAAAGGAACGAAGTCTTTGTGGGTTGTGTTTCATGTTCATCAGTTGCTATTGTTTTTCACTATTCATGATATTCCCGTCTATATTTTGACGATCTAAATATATCCCCGTTCTTTTTTTTGTAGATGCTCTCCAGATGTGTATGAGATGGTGCTATCTTCTGGACTTACTGTGATTTGTTCTTTAATTTAGGCAGATATCAATCGAGTTTCATCAACTTGATCGGAGAGCGAGAGTGGGCTGAGCTGATATTTTTGTTCTGCTGGTGAATGGGAATCTTTGAAGATATGGGTTTTTTCGGTGATCTTGAATTTCTTCCAGCTCCTCCTGGGGAAGGAGATGCAGTTCCTGAGCGTGAACCAGAGGTGGCAGTGGAGGATTACAGTGATGATGAGATGGATGTTGATGAGCTTGAGAGGAGGATGTGGAGAGACCGGATGCTATTGAGACGGCTCAAAGAACAGAATAAGGGAAAGGAGGTGGCTGACAATGAAAAGCAGCGTCAATCACAGGAGCAAGCTCGAAGGAAGAAGATGTCTCGTGCCCAAGATGGCATCCTGAAGTATATGCTCAAAATGATGGAAGTTTGTAAAGCTCAAGGTTTTGTGTATGGGATTATTCCCGAGAAGGGCAAGCCAGTGAGTGGAGCCTCTGACAATCTGCGAGCGTGGTGGAAGGAAAAGGTCAGGTTTGATCGTAATGGTCCTGCTGCAATTACCAAGTATCAGGCTGATCATTCAGTCCCTGGGAAGAGTGATGAGTGCAGTGCAGTGGCATCCACACCCCACACCTTGCAGGAGCTCCAAGACACGACTCTTGGATCACTTTTGTCAGCTCTGATGCAGCACTGTGATCCGCCACAGAGGCGTTTCCCATTGGAGAAGGGTGCTTCACCACCATGGTGGCCTACCGGGAATGAGGAGTGGTGGCCTCAACTTGGGTTGTCTAAAGATCAGGGGCCTCCCCCATACAAGAAGCCTCATGATCTGAAGAAGGCTTGGAAGGTGAGTGTTCTGACATCTGTGATTAAGCACATGTCCCCGGACATTGCCAAGATCCGAAAGCTTGTTCGTCAGTCAAAATGCTTGCAGGACAAGATGACTGCCAAGGAGAGTGCCACTTGGCTGACCATTATAAACCAGGAAGAAGTGCTGGCCCGGAAGTTGTATCCTGATAGATGCCCACCTGTGTCAGCTGGTGGGAGTGGGTCTTGTGTAGTCAGTGATACCAGCCATTATGATGTTGAAGGGGTGGATGATGAACTGAATGTTGATGTGGACTGCAAGCCCTGCGATGTCAATCTCTTCAATATTGGGGCTACTGGGCCAAGAGATAGGCTTGTGATGCCGCCAGGGGATCCACAAATAAAGGGAGAGATCATTGAAATTGACTCAGATTTCACTCAAAAGAGGAAACTCCTGGCTGATCAACCACATACGATGATTGATCAAAAGATATATACCTGTGAGTACTCCCAATGCCCATACAATAATTACCGCCTCGGATTTCTCGACATGACTGCGAGGAACAATCACCAGCTGAATTGTCCATACCGGGATAATTTTTCCCCAATGTTTGGAACCTCAAACTCTCAAATCAACAAGGACAAGCCTACAGTCTTCCCTCTACCCTTTGGCCTACCTAAGCCAGCTGCTCCACCTGCTCCACCTGCGAACCAGGCAAACCAGACTCCTTTTAGTGTTTCAGGACTCGGACTTCCAGAAGATGGACAGAAAATGATCTCTGATCTCATGTCATTCTATGATACTAATCTTCAGCGTGATAAAAGCATGAATCCTGGGAACCTCAATGCTACAGAAGATCACAACCAGCAGCAGAAGTTTCAACCTCAGATGAACGATAACTGTTACAGCCAGGGGGTTGTTACGGGGGGAAACATGTCTGATGAAACCAACATGACCATGCATCATGCAGTGTTTCCAACAACAGGATTTCAGTTTGATCAGTACAGGCCATTTGACCCTGCATTTGATGACATCCCCCCTGACAATATTGCTGACTTCAGATTCAGCTCTCCAGTTAACCTAGCATCTGCCGATTATACATGGGATTCGATGCCAAAGCAAGATATCTCCTCGTGGTACCTTTGAAGAAAAAGGAAGAACATGCATCTTAGGTGTTTTATATGGTTGACAACCCTAATAGATAGGGAAGGCTGCATGAAGGAAAGAGCTTATCTCTACAAAGTTCCAAAGGTTGGGTGGATGCAGCTTCTTCCTTTCTAAATCTAATTTTGTTATATATAAAGCTTGTTTTATATGATGTTTAAAACCCCCTCCCCTATGAGCTTGGGTTAGTCTTGCAAGTCTAGAGGGCAAGGAAGCTTTCAGTGCAGTACTCAAGGGCCAACAAATAACTGGGAAGTACCAATCCGCACTCTGCTGCTATGAAATGTTTAGAAGTATGTAAGAATCTTTTGCAAGAGTTGATATTGCCATGTTACAAAATATATAAATTTACCTGTTTGTAATGTATGTATGTATGTATTGGTTAGTTGTTACATTCATTAAGCTGCAGTTTGATTGTTATGGGCACTACTTAATCCTCCGAGTGATTCATTTTCTGTTCAATCATGTCTAATAAAAACGACCATAAATACTAGTTCAGCTTACTTCCATAAGCTGATAAGCATGCCCATCTCTAGCAGCCGGAACTTGAAAATGCCATAAAAGATAGTAGAAATTGGGGAATGTGAGATGTGAAAGGCTTTGCAGGACTTTATTTGGATTCAGAAATGAGTTGAGATGGTTTTAGATGAGTTGAATAAAATATTATTAGAATATTATTTTTTAATATTATTATTATTTTAAGATTTGAAAAAGTTGAATTGTTTATTATATTTTGTCTAAGAATTAGAAAAAATTGTAATGATAAGATGAGTTGAGTTTCCAATCCAAACCGAGGTTAGAAGTAGAAAACAACACCAGGCTGAGCTTGATACGTGGCATCGTTCTGGCCAAATTTTCTGTTCTTTCTCTATATTTTCTTTTAACCTGGGTTCTACTTTTGTTTAATGCAAAGGCATAATCTGTCCCTGAGATGGGGAAAGAGTTGAGTAATGATGATTTCCAAGCAACCAAAAGATTCAATACAAGCTCATATAAAATGCAGTTGATGTTTCATTTTTCTAAATCCCTTTCAATATTCCATCGAAGTTAGCATCCAAAAGCAAAGCCAACTGACCACACAACTCATTGGTTTTTAACTCTTAATCCGATTCAACCCGCTACTTTAAGAGTTTATTATATGCTATCTTTCATTATCATTTGCATAAAATTTCTAAAGTTTCGTGGAAATAGATAAGTTGTCGAATTACGTAAATCTTATATATATTACACTTTTTATTTTACTTTTTCTCTTATTTTTCATAACAGTAATCAATCTATATTAATGATTATTAAACAAAACAATAATGGAAATCATTCCAAGTTAAGATGAAAATTCAATTCACATTTTGATCCTAACGAGGCATTAATTGAAGAACAACATAGGAAGGATATCTTACATAAGTACACTGTATAATGTCTTGATTTAATGTCTCATGAGCTTTTAGTTTGTGGTCCTTTCCATCAACCAAATTGTTTAAACTACGATGGAACAGCACCACATTGATCTTGATAGGGCTTCATCCAATTTTGCATAAATCAAAATCTTTCCAATAAATCGATCGAAAAATAAAAGACAGACCTCTTTCAAATTTTGTTTGAAATTTGAATTAGCAAAACTAATGAATTTATTTTTGTACCTCGAATTTGAATTGTGGGAAACAACATATACAAGGACAAAGTTAGTGCAATTTAGGCTCCCGTTTAGATGTTGAGTTGAGTTCTTTATGAATAATAGTGAGTTGAGATGGTGGAGTGAGTTTTGTGGGATTCACCTAAAATGAATTTATATATATTTATGCGAAGTTAAAAAAGTTGTGAGTCTCACGTGTAAAGAGATATTGAGTTGAAAAAAGTTGTGGGTCTCACATATAAAGAGATTTTGAGTTGAGATGCATTTAGTAATTTAAGAGTTCAATGTTTGGATGTTAGACTCAACTTAAAATTAGACTGAACTGAATTCAGTTCAGTTTAAATTCCTAATGAGGCCTTAATATTTTAACTCTTAACTATGGCAAAATTGTTACAACGAGTTATAAAAAGAAGCTTAACCTGATTAACTCGATACGAGCCGAATAATCTAAATTAATATTGATGTATCAGTTATTATAAATGGTAAAATTTTTAAAACTTGAAATTTAAATTAAAAAAATATACTGATAAAATGAGATTATCACTTATTATATATAATATTATGCATAAAATTACACGCATGTAACACTATTATTTTTTTAATGTATACTTTAGAAAAATGAACAAATGAAATTAAGCACAATTAAAAATGAATTAATATCTTAATATTTCATTAAGTACTTTAATAAAATGAATCAGACTAAAACAAATCACAAGACGTGCATGATGCATCCATGCGATTAACAATAATTTAATATTAACAAACAAATAAAAAATAAAAATAAAAAAGCTTGCGTTGCACGAAACTTTACCACGCACATCCATCTCTGCTCTAATCTCCTGCTTCCACTCCTGCTACTTCTTAATTTTCTCTCACACCCAAAAACCCTAATCCGACCCTCCAATTTTCCCAATTTTCATCGTCGAGTTGAAGGCTAACTCTCGCAAATTCTTTATCCATGGCGGAGGTCATGAACGTGCCCCACGACTCTCTCGAGCAATCCCCCAAGCCCTCCGCTGACGATGAACCGCCTCCGCCTCCACCACAGACGTCTCGTAGAAGGGAGAGAGACTCGAGGGAGTTGGATCGCCCTCCGAACCGCCGTGATTACCACGACCGGAACACATCGCCGCCGCTGCCGCCCCCGAGGGAGAGAGACAGGGACTACAAGCGTCGGCGTAGCCCCAGTTCTCCGCCCTACCGCGACCGCCGGTACTCCTCTCCTCGCCGCTCGTCTCCGAACTTCAAGCGTTCGAGGCGTGGGAGCCCCCGCGGTGGTTATGGACCGGACGATAGGTAAGGGAGTAAATTTGCTCCTTTTTATTTTTATCTTTTGTTTTCTTAGTCATCGTCATCATTTTTTTGGGTTATTAGTTTGTTTGAGTGATTATTCGATGCATTTTTTTAATGTTTGTGTTCGAGGATTCTTTGCATGTTTAATCCGCAAATAGCTTTTTTTTTTCTTTTTTTTTTTTTTGGTAACAAGTTAAACTTTATAGGTAAAAAGATGGCTAACCAAATGTTTGGGAAATGTTATGAATCCACTATGTAGAACTCACCCTTGAAAACTATCTTACAAGGGAATGGTGTCTAGGGGCTTATAAACCATCAACCAATTCCATATTTAATAGATGTGGGATCGTAACAGGAAATATATTAGAGATACACCTAAAACAGAAACTAGAACTGGGTTAAAAAACAAAAGAAACTAGAATTGTGCTATGGTTCTGCTACTTCCCAACTCAGCCTGCAGAATTAAGAACAAGAATGGTAAAGAAAACAGAAGAACAATTCAAGAACAAACCAAGAATGCAAGAATCAGAACCAAGAAACTACTTCTCATTTCTTGGAAGAGATTTTCAAGTAATCTCCAAACTCTAAAGAATCAGACTAACTTCCAGAATGAATAATTCTTCCTTCTCAGTTAGTTCTTATATCTATGGCTAATTACAGTAAAACGCATCATTTATTACATTCTTTTACAATCAAAACGCTGACTGCGACACCTTCACAATTCGAAACGCACCGCATTGCGGTTGAATGAATAGTTTGACCATGTGGTTTTTGGGAACCGTTGGAAATGATTTGTTATTGATGGTGCCATTAACATAGTAGTAGCGTAATGTATCTGTGTTTTGTGGTTCATGACTATCCTTGTCATCATTGGTCTGGGAGAGCTAGGACCTATCATTATGTGCCCATGGATTTCCCTATCCTTATTAATACTACCGTTTACTTGTCAAAAAAAAAATGTGCCCATGGATTTGAAGAACAGCACAATGCTTTCCATCAGATTTTGGAATGTCTATGTTGTTTACAGCCAAACAAAAAGTTATGTGATGTGTTGGAGGGGTGGGAATATCATCAGATGCATAGGCTACTGTTTCTTAGAGATGGGTTGCGTTCTCTGCAGCAGATAAGCAAACATGGGTGTATTTTAGCCTCTTCCCTTATAAAAAAAAATGATTTGGAAGGTGTCACTTTTACCTCCAAGGTTTCTCCATTCCATAATGGACAGGAGATTTAGAGCTTCTGACCAACATGTGTTTCACATACATATTCCTTTGAACTTGACAAAAAAATGTTACAGAACAAAGTTTGGGAGGGCAAAGTGACAAATATATTCTCCCATATCTTTGTAATGTTGGATTTGATTTTTTGTTTAATTCCTGAGTTTTGTCATTTTCAAAAAGAAAGAAAATTTGTCATTTTGCATGCTTTTATTGAGTTATTATTCCATAGGCAAGTTGGACTTCTCTCTTATTGGAGCAGCTCAGGATATAATCTCTAGGCTTGATATGATAAATTATCATACAAGTTAATTTTTTTTTATCTAAATGGATCGATATTTTGTAGTTTCATGGTTATTCTTATGTTGTGTTAATGATGGTTCAGGTTTGGCTATGATTATATTGGTGGATATGAACGTGGGATGGGAGGAAGACTTGGATATGCTGATGAAAAATCTCATGGTCGGTTTATGAATCGCTCAGCAGGCACATATCAAAATGGACCTTCTGGTATGTAAGTTTTTTGGGTTATTGATTTGCCATGTCTTATTCAATTAGTAGTTTTTGCATTGATGATCATCGCATATTAACGTAGTATATGCATCTTCTTTGAAAAGAAAAATCTATCTATGTTACATATATCAAAGTTAAAATAAGCTTAAAATATGCATTCAAAAAGTTCAAATAGGAAAACAGAATCAATGAGAAATCATAAAAAACACAGGCTGATCTAGATATATGGGCGTCCCATTTAATAAAATTGTTTAGTTATTTCAGTTTTTTTTTTTATAAGTAATTTCATGTTGCGACCTTCACGAATTCCTAGTTTCCTACATGCCTACATAAACAGGGCATTTTTTGTATCATGTTACTTTGATGTTTTAATAAAGTCTTATTTTACTTATCAAAAAAAAAAGTAATTTCATGTTGCTTTTATCCCCTTTATAAGCATCAATTGACGGAGTAAATCAAATGCTTACTAAATACCATATGAACAATATTACAATATATCGGATGACAATGGGTTTTGTATCCATGATATTGGATTGATTATTATTGCCCCATGAAACTGTATAGCTGTAATGCCCTAGTCCCCCAATTGGGAAAAAGCAATAACTCATGTAGAATGGGTTTGTGTAACACCCCATCCCGTAGGATAGAGATATTACCAATATTTAGATCATAATACCCGGTAAAGAGATCCATATCCTGAAATACCTCATTTTATTGAAATTCTTCAAAACATTAAAACTGGAATGTACATGATTGTTATGGAAACTGAACGAAGTACAAAAGATCATAGACCAATCCTATGAGTGACATAAAAGAAATCTAGATTCTGGTGATAAATTCACTTATTCAATCCTAAGTCTTGGTACTAGATCTACTCCTGGCCTTCCAGCTCTTCATCATCATAGACATTATCTGCGAAAATCAGACATGGAAGAAAAACACGAAGACACACAAAGATAATGAGTTGAATACTCAGTAAGTAGTACATCATATCGTAGAAATATAATTTTTGCCTAACATACATTTTATTTCTATGATACCCTTCATACATGCATACAGCTTCATGAATTTACAATTATACACGTAGCATGACTTTCTGAAAGATTTTATATATCTATATCATCACAGGCTTTACATAGCATACAATTTTAATATAGGCGGAACATATATAATCCACACATAAAATGGTGAATGTATAATATCTTGGTTATCTTGTCTTAACATGAAGTGAACACGCTTGTGTCCGTATTTTCACTTATCTGACATAACATGGAGTGAAACACGCTTGAATCCGTGTTTCACTTAACTTGCATAACATGAGTAAAACACGCTTGAATCCGTGTTTCACTGAACTTGCATAACATGGAGCGAAACACGCTTGAGTCCGTGTTTCACTAAACTTGCATGACATGACATGAAACACGCTTGAGTCCGCGTTTCACTTATCTTGAATATCATGGAATGAAACACGCTTGAGTCCGTGTTTCACTTAACTTGCATAACATGGAGTGAAACACGCTTGGGTCCGTGTTTCACTTAACTTGTGGTTAACCACGCTTGAATCCGTGGCACCATAACATTTTTATCTTTCTTAATGTATGAGATTTTTATTAGACTTCATGAACCTTTCTAACATGGCATAATTTTATACATGGCATAGCATAACATGACATGGCATGACATATTCTTGTGCATGGCATATTCTTGTACATGGCATAGCATAATATGATATAGCATGGCATGTCCTTGTACATGGCATAGACATAACATGGCATGGCATATTCTTGTACGTGACATAGCATAATATGATATAACATGACATATCCTTGTACATGGCATCGATATAACATGGCATGGCATATTCTTGTACATGGTATGGCATAATACGATACATGATCTAATTACTATATAGACATGGCATATACAATCTAAGCATTTCATGAACATGGTTTGCATAATCTGACAATTCCATTACCTGGCATACTTGACTTTGAACTACTAAATGAACATCTCATGGCTTTCATATGATTTTAGTAACATTCAATCATTCAAACAGCAATTTCATTCATTCAAGCATAATCTCATATTTCATCAAAGATCAAAAAGGAAACTAACCTTGACTTGCCTCTTAATAATCATAAGCACATCATATTTTTATTCATAATAATAATATTCACAGTACGCATGCATTATATGATCATACTATTTACCTCTTAGCGTTGCTTCCTGGTTTCCAACTTGTAGCGCGATACCTAAACGAGATTCTAGGCGTTAATAACTTCCTAGCAAACGTGTCGTAATACTTTACGTCATTAAATACGTATAAGGAATTTAACTACTAATAGACTCCAACAAGCGCTTTGAAATCCTTTAAAAATCTTTTATAAAAATTGAGTCTAAATGCTGATAATTATTCAAGTAGATGAAGCCCGCGTAAAAGTAATGTATTTCGGAAAATATACTAGCCTTCTTTAAAATTGTAAACCAGTTTCTGTCGACCTAGAGATTAGCCACTTAAAGAACTATCTGACTGACTTAAGGCCCCAAGAAGTAGAGGCTCATGAGATTACACCCTCACGGGTCAAAAGGGCATGCATGGAATTACAGAATTTAATGGAGGGCTTTATGGGAAAACTGAGGCACACGGAATAAACAAGAAGAAAGAAGAAAACGAAAGAAAAAGAAAGAAGAAAGAAAGAAAAGAGAAAGAAACTAAAGAAAATAAAATAAAAAGAAGAAGGAGTAACAACCGGACTTACGGGCGAGAGTGTAACGCGATGCTCACCGAGGGAGAGCAGCGTGCGTCGGCGGTTCTAGGTGGCTAGAAGCGACCGGCGACGTGAGTGGGGGGGGTCCCTATGGTGGTGCGACACCGAGGGAGGGAGAGAGAGAAAAAACAGTGAGAGTTTAGAGAGAGAGATGGTTCGAAATTAAAGCAGCCGAAAGGGAGGAAGGTGGCGCGCGGTCGCAGGGGCTCACCTGAGGGGATGGGTTCCACGGGGTTGAGTTGGCCGGCGTTTTTTGGCGCCGTGGGTAGGGCTCCGACGTCCCGGGATGGTCGACGATGGTTGGGCAGAGGTATGTGTTATGCGGGAATGTGGTTTCTCTTGCTATATCAACGTGTAATCACAGAGGCTTGAGAGTCTTTTATAGGCGATGGGAGGAGGCAGTGTGAACACTTAGTGATTGGCTGAAATTGAAATTGCCTAAACATTAGGAACCTAATCTCACGTGGATACCGATTCTGAGAGAGTTTGAAAGGTTTGACTTGGTGTTGCCCACAAACTCTGGAAACCGAAACTAGAATGGGGTTAAGTGGATAGAATATATGAAGGTTTTTAAGGGAATTGAGTCACTAATTTAATCTATCTGATAGTCAAGAATGATAAAAATAAAATAATAAATAAATAAATAAATAAATATGAAGACAATGAAATACTAATAAATAAATAGACAAATAAATAAAATACTAATTTTAAGCCCTAGATTTAGACCCAAATGTTACAATCTCCCATCCTTAAAAGAAATCTCGTCCTCGAGATAACGTACCTTAATCGAATAAATAAGGATATTTGATCCTCATGTCCTCCTCTAGCTCCCAGGTAGCCTCTTTTTCCGTGTGGTTGCTCCAAAGCACTTTGACCATCGGAATAGTCTTCTTGCGGAGTGCTTGAGCTTTTTGTGCAAGAACTCCGATTGGAAATTCTTCATAGGTCAAATCTTCACGAACTTGAAGAGGCTCGTACTCTAGTACATGAGTGGGGTCTGGAACATACTCTCGAAGCAAAGAGACATGGAAGACATCGTGAATAGCCGACAGCTGAGGTGGAAGGGCTAACCTGTAAGCTGCAGCTCCAATCCTTTCTAGTACCTCGAAAGGACCTACATATCTTGGACTTAGCTTGCCTTTCTTACCGAAACGCATAATTCCCTTCATCGGTGCTACTTTCAAGAATACTTTGCTTCCTTCTTCAAATTGCAAATCTCGCCGTCTTTGATTCGCATACTTTTTCTGTCTCTCTTGTGCAATGGCAAGTTTCTTTCGGATGACTGCTATTTTCTCATGCATATCTTGAATAATCTCCTGTCCCAAGATTCTACGTTCTCCCACTTCGTCCCAATAGAGAGGTGACCGGCATTTGCGGCCGTAAAGAACTTCATATGGTGCAGCCTGAATGCTCTCCTGGTAACTATTATTGTACGCAAACTCTATCAAAGGTAAGTATTTAATCCAGCTACCCTTGAAGTCTATCATGCAGGCTCTAAGCATATCCTCCAATATCTGTATTGTCCTTTCTGACTGTCCATCAGTTTGAGGGTGAAAGGCTGTACTATAAGTCAACTCTGTCCCCAACTCTTTCTGTACACTCCTCCAAAAAGTCGAAGTGAAACGAGTGTCCCTGTCCGACACAATCTTAGAGGGGATTCCGTGCAATCTGACGATTTCGCGTACATACAGTTCCGCCAATCTATCTGTAGAATATGTCATCTGAATCGGAATGAAGTGAGCTGTCTTTGATAACCTATCAACAATTACCCAAGCTGCATCCTGTCCTCCTGGTGCCTTAGGAAAACCTGACACAAAATCCATACCAATTTCGTCCCATGTCCAAACAGGTATAGGGAGTGGGTGTAATAATCCGGAAGGCCTCTGATGTTCTGCCTTGACTTGCTGGCAAGTTAAACACTGAGCCACATAACTAGCTATCTCGCGCTTCATACCGCTCCACCAGAACTGTTGCTTCAAATCTCTATACATCTTAGTACTACCCGGGTGCACGGTGTAGAGTGATCGGTGAGCCTCTCTCAAGATTACATCTCTGATTTCCTTGACATCTGGAACGCATACTCTTCCCTTGAATTTTAAAGTGCCATCCCCAGCTACAGTAAATTCGGGCCTTTCTCCTTTTTGGACTTCTCCTCTGATCTTTACTAAGTCTGAATCAGTAGATTGGGCAGTCTTTATTTGGTCTATCAACGTTGATCCCAAAGTCAAACTACTCAATCGAGCCTGTGTATCCATAACCATCTCTATCCCTGCCCGTTCCATATCTAATAAAATATGCTTCTGTGGGGTATACATAGTAGCAAGGGTACCGGAGGAGGACTTCCGGCTTAGAGCATCTGCCACTACATTAGCTTTACCCGGATGGTAGTTGATGTTGCAGTCGTAATCTTTCAAAAGTTCTAACCATCTGCGTTGTCTCATATTCAAGTCCCTTTGAGTAAAGAAATACTTTAGGCTCTTATGATCTGTATAAATCTCGCACTTCTCCCCATAGAGATAGTGTCTCCATAACTTCAAGGCAAACACAACTGCTGCAAGTTCTAGATCATGTGTCGGATAATTCTCTTCGTAACTTTTGAGTTGTCTGGAAGCGTAAGCGATAACCTTCCCATGCTGCATCAATACACAACCCAATCCCTTGAGGGAGGCATCACTGTAAATAACAAATCCTGTATTGCCCGAGGGAACAGTGAGTACAGGAGCTGTCACTAATCTCTTCTTCAACTCTTGAAAGCTTCTTTCACAATCTTCTGTCCACAAAAACTTCTCATTTTTCCTAGTCAGCTTAGTCATCGGTGCTGCAATTCTGGAGAACCCCTCGACAAACCTCCTATAATATCCTGCCAGTCCTAGGAAGCTTCTGACTTCACTCACATTGGTTGGCTTGGCCCATTTCACGACCGCTTCAACTTTCGACGGGTCTACTGCAATTCCTTCTTTTGACACAACATGACCCAAAAAGGTAATCTCTTGCAACCAGAAATCACACTTCTTGAATTTCGCAAACAACTGCTCCTTTCTTAAGATCTGCAACACAACCTTCAAGTGGTCCTCATGGTCTGCTTGGCTTTTGGAGTATATGAGAATGTCGTCGATGAAAACTACAACAAACTGATCGACATACTCCCTGAATACTCTGTTCATCATGCCCATGAAAGCTGCTGGAGCGTTCGTCAAACCGAATGGCATGACTAAAAACTCATAGTGTCCATAGCGTGTTCTAAACGCCGTCTTCGAAATATCTCCTGGCTTGATCTTAAGTTGGTGGTACCCCGATCGCAGATCAATCTTTGAGAAAACTTGGGCCCCTTGCAACTGGTCAAAAAGATCATCAATCCTGGGTAGTGGGTACTTGTTTTTAATAGTCACCCGGTTCAATTCTCGGTAGTCAATACAAAGTCGCATAGAACCATCATTCTTTTTCACAAACAGGACCGGTGCGCCCCATGGTGACACGCTAGGGCGAATGTAACCCTTTTCCAACAACTCCTGTAATTGCTCTTTAAGCTCCTTCAACTCGACTGGAGCCATTCGATATGGTGCCTTTGATATAGGTGCCGTTCCTGGTAGGATATCGATTGAAAAGTTAACCTCTCGATCCGGAGGCAACCCTGGAAGGTCCTCTGGAAATACATCCGGAAATTCCCTGGCTATAGGGATATCTTCAAGCTTAGGTCCCTCTGCAGGTGGTGCGACTAGACTAACAAGGAATCCTGACCCTCCTTGTCTTAGTAATTTAGTTGCTTGTAAAGCCGAAATTAATAGAGGTGGAGCAAATCCTCTCCCTGAACAAAAACTGAATTCCTCTTCGCCTGGGGGTTTGAAAACCACTTCCTTTTTAAAACAATCCACACAAGCGTGGTTTCGAGACAACCAATCCATTCCCAAGATTACGTCAAATCCCAGCATCTCAAAAATCACTAAGTCTGCTGGAAGGTGTCTCCCACTAATTTTTATGGGACAATTCCTAAGCACGGTATCACAAATTATATGTTCACCAGTAGGTGTTGCAACAGACAAAGAACACTCAAGACTCTCTGGTACTTTTTCACTCCAACAAGTAAAGGCACGTGCTATAAAAGAGTGTGTGGCACCCGAGTCGAATAAAATGGTAGCATAACGGGAGAAGAGTAGAATGGTACCTGTAACCACATCATTAGCTGTCTCAGCATCCCCTGGGGTAAGGGCAAACACTCTAGCTGGTGCAGTAGTCCTCTGACCATTCTTTACAGCTGGAGGCAGCGCGTTCCTTGGGCAGTCTCGGGCCATATGGTTTGGTTGCCCACATTTGAAGCAGGCATTCTGGCCTACTAGGCAGTCTCCCTGATGCCTCTTCCCGCAGTTCTGGCAGACTGGATTCGTCGCAACGTTCTGAGGCACCCGTGGCTGGTAGCTGAGAGTAGGCTTCTTGTTTCTATTGGGCTCAGGTAGAGATTGTTGGCGCTTCCTTTGATTGAAAAGTTCTGCATTTGCCCTCATGTCTTCTTCAATCAGGGTAGCTCGCGTGACCAAGTCGGTGAAATTACGGATTCTCAAGGGGATCAACCGACTACGAATCCTCGGTTGCAAGCCCCTTTCAAATTTTTCACATTTCTTTTCCTCGTCTGGAACTAGATAACTTGCAAACCGTGATAATGCCACAAATGTCGCGGTATAACGTTCTACCGTCATGGTTCCTTGTACTAGGTCGAGAAACTGCCTAGCTTTTGCTTCACGGAGTGCTGGGGAAAAATATCGATCTAGAAATGCCCGTTTGAAACGGTCCCAAGTGATGGATGCCTCATCATTAAGTTCAAGCAGTAGAAGTTCCCTTGTGGAGGTCCACCATTCATCAGCTTCATCTGCCAGCATATAAGTGGCGTACTCCACTTTCTGTTCATCCGTACAAAACAGAGCCCTGAAAATCTTCTCAATTCTTTTGATCCAGCTTTCTGCATCAAGTGCTTCTGCTCTACCATCAAAAGTCGGAGGATGCTGCTGTGTAAACTGGTTTAGGGTACAACCGTTCCTGGGATTCTTGGCTACCAAGCCTTCTTCGTCAGCAAAATACCGGAGAAGTCTGGTAGCAGCAGCAGCTAACACTTCAGGTTCATTTGGTGGAGGTTCCGAGGAACCTTCAGGGTGCACGTTACGTCTAGCCGGGGCCATTATCTAACAACACCGATCAATCAATAAGCAAGTAATAATTCAATCATTCAATCAAGCAAAACAAAACAAAACACTAAACATCAATCACGATAGGAAATAACTTCTTCGAGCTGGCCAGGAGTCATCCTAGGTATTTTCTATACTAGAATCATATCTTCTAAGAGTCTACAGAATCTCTCAACCTGGGCTCTGATACCAATTGTAACACCCCATCCCGTAGGATAGAGATATTACCAATATTTAGATCATAATACCCGGTAAAGAGATCCATATCCTGAAATACCTCATTTTATTGAAATTCTTCAAAACATTAAAACTGGAATGTACATGATTGTTATGGAAACTGAACGAAGTACAAAAGATCATAGACCAATCCTATGAGTGACATAAAAGAAATCTAGATTCTGGTGATAAATTCACTTATTCAATCCTAAGTCTTGGTACTAGATCTACTCCTGGCCTTCCAGCTCTTCATCATCATAGACATTATCTGCGAAAATCAGACATGGAAGAAAAACACGAAGACACACAAAGATAATGAGTTGAATACTCAGTAAGTAGTACATCATATCGTAGAAATATAATTTTTGCCTAACATACATTTTATTTCTATGATACCCTTCATACATGCATACAGCTTCATGAATTTACAATTATACACGTAGCATGACTTTCTGAAAGATTTTATATATCTATATCATCACAGGCTTTACATAGCATACAATTTTAATATAGGCGGAACATATATAATCCACACATAAAATGGTGAATGTATAATATCTTGGTTATCTTGTCTTAACATGAAGTGAACACGCTTGTGTCCGTATTTTCACTTATCTGACATAACATGGAGTGAAACACGCTTGAATCCGTGTTTCACTTAACTTGCATAACATGAGTAAAACACGCTTGAATCCGTGTTTCACTGAACTTGCATAACATGGAGCGAAACACGCTTGAGTCCGTGTTTCACTAAACTTGCATGACATGACATGAAACACGCTTGAGTCCGCGTTTCACTTATCTTGAATATCATGGAATGAAACACGCTTGAGTCCGTGTTTCACTTAACTTGCATAACATGGAGTGAAACACGCTTGGGTCCGTGTTTCACTTAACTTGTGGTTAACCACGCTTGAATCCGTGGCACCATAACATTTTTATCTTTCTTAATGTATGAGATTTTTATTAGACTTCATGAACCTTTCTAACATGGCATAATTTTATACATGGCATAGCATAACATGACATGGCATGACATATTCTTGTGCATGGCATATTCTTGTACATGGCATAGCATAATATGATATAGCATGGCATGTCCTTGTACATGGCATAGACATAACATGGCATGGCATATTCTTGTACGTGACATAGCATAATATGATATAACATGACATATCCTTGTACATGGCATCGATATAACATGGCATGGCATATTCTTGTACATGGTATGGCATAATACGATACATGATCTAATTACTATATAGACATGGCATATACAATCTAAGCATTTCATGAACATGGTTTGCATAATCTGACAATTCCATTACCTGGCATACTTGACTTTGAACTACTAAATGAACATCTCATGGCTTTCATATGATTTTAGTAACATTCAATCATTCAAACAGCAATTTCATTCATTCAAGCATAATCTCATATTTCATCAAAGATCAAAAAGGAAACTAACCTTGACTTGCCTCTTAATAATCATAAGCACATCATATTTTTATTCATAATAATAATATTCACAGTACGCATGCATTATATGATCATACTATTTACCTCTTAGCGTTGCTTCCTGGTTTCCAACTTGTAGCGCGATACCTAAACGAGATTCTAGGCGTTAATAACTTCCTAGCAAACGTGTCGTAATACTTTACGTCATTAAATACGTATAAGGAATTTAACTACTAATAGACTCCAACAAGCGCTTTGAAATCCTTTAAAAATCTTTTATAAAAATTGAGTCTAAATGCTGATAATTATTCAAGTAGATGAAGCCCGCGTAAAAGTAATGTATTTCGGAAAATATACTAGCCTTCTTTAAAATTGTAAACCAGTTTCTGTCGACCTAGAGATTAGCCACTTAAAGAACTATCTGACTGACTTAAGGCCCCAAGAAGTAGAGGCTCATGAGATTACACCCTCACGGGTCAAAAGGGCATGCATGGAATTACAGAATTTAATGGAGGGCTTTATGGGAAAACTGAGGCACACGGAATAAACAAGAAGAAAGAAGAAAACGAAAGAAGAAAGAAAGAAAAAGAAAGAAGAAAGAAAGAAAAGAGAAAGAAACTAAAGAAAATAAAATAAAAAGAAGAAGGAGTAACAACCGGACTTACGGGCGAGAGTGTAACGCGATGCTCACCGAGGGAGAGCAGCGTGCGTCGGCGGTTCTAGGTGGCTAGAAGCGACCGGCGACGTGAGTGGGGGGGGTCCCTATGGTGGTGCGACACCGAGGGAGGGAGAGAGAGAAAAAACAGTGAGAGTTTAGAGAGAGAGATGGTTCGAAATTAAAGCAGCCGAAAGGGAGGAAGGTGGCGCGCGGTCGCAGGGGCTCACCTGAGGGGATGGGTTCCACGGGGTTGAGTTGGCCGGCGTTTTCTGGCGCCGTGGGTAGGGCTCCGACGTCCCGGGATGGTCGACGATGGTTGGGCAGAGGTATGTGTTATGCGGGAATGTGGTTTCTCTTGCTATATCAACGTGTAATCACAGAGGCTTGAGAGTCTTTTATAGGCGATGGGAGGAGGCAGTGTGAACACTTAGTGATTGGCTGAAATTGAAATTGCCTAAACATTAGGAACCTAATCTCACGTGGATACCGATTCTGAGAGAGTTTGAAAGGTTTGACTTGGTGTTGCCCACAAACTCTGGAAACCGAAACTAGAATGGGGTTAAGTGGATAGAATATATGAAGGTTTTTAAGGGAATTGAGTCACTAATTTAATCTATCTGATAGTCAAGAATGATAAAAATAAAATAATAAATAAATAAATAAATAAATATGAAGACAATGAAATACTAATAAATAAATAGACAAATAAATAAAATACTAATTTTAAGCCCTAGATTTAGACCCAAATGTTACAGTTTGTTATAAAGGTAGTCATATGTGCTAAGTCTTACATTGGCTACTAGGTTAAACTGGGCTTTAGAAGTGATTCTAGGGAGCGTATGCTGCGGTGTTGAGGTCATTGGCGGGTAGTCTGGTCGAGAACAGCTCAGCGGCAGAAGGAAAGAGTAAGGCACTTGTAGGAGACAAAGGTTGTCAGGTGACATTGGGAGAGGTGGAGGGGGTCTTGTGGGATGTCAAAGCTCAATTGAAGGGAGTTATAGAGTATGTGAGAGATCTGATGATTAAAGTGGATAAGGGGCTGGACTTAGTCGTGGGTTTTGGCGGTGGGCCGAGCATGGTTGAGGGAGGGCGGGGGGTAGATCCTTTGGGTTTTAAGGCCACAAGTGTGCCTGTAAAGGGCGTTTCAACGCCGTCACAGATAGGATCGTTGGACGCTGGCATCTTTGTCCATGCCAGTGTCACTATGCCTCCTGAGGGAGTTGTAGGACCTCAATCACCATATGCAGATGGGGTTGGTACTTCTGTCCAGGGTTCATCCTTAGTTGAAAACGGGGGACCCTTCAGGGTCTTGAATATTTTGGTAGAAACAGTCAAACCTCTTTTGGAAGATGCAAACGGGGTTACAAAAGATAGTGCTTCCCCTTCCTGTGCTACGGAGGGAACAATAGGGCCAGACAAAGCGACACGACAAGGATCGTTGGGGGGTGGTGCAAAGTCAAGCAATGTTGGTGGAGGGGAGGAACTCAGGAACCTGTAATGGTGGCAGAAAAATAGACACTAGCGGTTTGTCGTTGATGTCTCACGTGGGGGAAGGTTTGGAATCGAGAGTGCAGTTGGGTATGGTGGCTGGAGATAATGTCGTTCCCTTGGTTTCTATCCCTCCGTTAAATGATATAGCGGGTTCACCATCAGATTGAGTTCTGAATAAAGTTAACGGACTTCAGCAAATCCTGGGGCTTTCATATGGAGAACAGGGAGAATATGAAAATCAATTTAAAGCTCTACTCACTGCGATTGAGGCGAGTCACGCGCTTGAAACCAAATCACATTTTAAGAAAAGAGGGGAGTTAAAGCGTCTTCTATGTTCCATCAACTACGATGCTAAGGGAGTTAGCTCAAGTTGAGGGAAGAATAAAGGGAGGGCATTGTGAAGACGATCTCGTTGTGGGATGTTCGGGTAGAGGATTAGTTTTATGGAAACAAGGGGTTGGGGTTGGGGAGGTGTGTCCAATTCAGGCTTGGTGTATTTTGGGTAGGTTTCATGGGATTTTTGGGTCATCAGGGGCTCTCTTGTATGGGCTAGGTGTTTTCTTGTATACGTCCAGTGTACTTGGTTACTCCTATTGATTTATAGATATAATATTTTTACTTATAAAAAAAAAAAAATTGATTCTAGGGAAGCTTTGAATTGACTGTAAAATGGTATGTCCTTATGTTGTTTGTCAATATATTTATTTTTGCCTCTTTGGGGCCTTTTTGGGCAGATTTTGAATCAAACCATGGTGGTTATGCAGATTCGTCAAACGCAGGGAGTACACAGAGGTTAGGTTTCTAAATGTCTACTCTCTTGATTGTAAGTGGAAGTACATAATATCTCCTATGTTTCTGTTTTGCATGATATAAAGCTAAGTCTTGGCATTGGATCTGTCAGGCTGTACTGTGTCAGTATCCTTCGGTGTTAGTGGAAAATGTAATACCTATGGACTTGGCTTTTCCCCTTTTTTCTTTTTTAATTTTGACAGAAGTGTTGAGAAAATTAAGAACTATAAAAATATTTGAATGCCATATTATGCTAGTTCATATTATTTGAGCAATTGCCTTCGTCATATTTGCAGCTTCCTTTTGCTGCAGAGTTAGTTCGAGCATAGTGTTCTCTCCACTATTAGGAAACCCTACTATTCGTCTCAATATATTATGTTTTCAACACTTTTAAGGCTTTCAGAGATATACCCACCGTAAAAATCTTCTAATGGGAAAGCATTTGATCCTTAAAGGTGCCCAAAGAAGCTGTGCAATGGAAAAGATCCTCATCTTAGAGAACTTCTTTAGAGAGGATCATTGTGGGCTGGTTTTGTGCGTGTATACTGTAAAAATAGTCATGAACAGTACATCTATTTCTTCACTTTAAATTAGCGCAATTTTTTCCCCTTTTTTTCGGATGAAGGGCGGTTTTTAGTTGTTAGTGTGAAACACATTTGATGCATAGACACTTGAATTACTTGAAATCAGAAAAGGGAGTTTGGTAAGTGTAGCTGTATTGAGATTGTACTACTTCACTGGACGTGGTCCATTTAATGGTAAAAGGTTAGTTGGATGATGGATGTTGAACTCCCCTTGACTAAGCTTTAAAGTAATGTTTCCTAGATTGTTTTCCAACTGGGCGGCTCCACTAGGAAGCTGTCATTTTCTTTTTTCTTGGAAAATTTTCCCATTCTTGTATATTTCCCGTGTACTTTGCAAGTTGAGCCTGGGCACTATGAGACCTTTGCGGTTAGGTAGCTCAAGTTTTTAACCACGTCCCGAATATCACTTTTTTGCCCTAGACAACTACAAGTGTATAGCTACACCCAAATACACTTGTATTATCGGGTCAGTCTTTCAGGTGGAGACGATGAGGTGATAATTTAATAGGAGCTGCATTAGAATATAAAGACACTTGGTCCAGAGACATTTGTGAATTGTTTTTATTGAATTTAGTTAGTGGGAGTATTTGCGTTCGTTCAAAATGAATCTTTTGAAGAATTTCCTATGATCATACTCCTCTGGATGCTAGAAATCTCACAACTAAAAATGCCTTTTTTTACACACCCTCTGAGCCGTGTGGAAGACATTTCTTAATTCTATTGAACTTTAGAACCCACACAGTAGTCATACCTCATGTTTAGATGCAGACCCACTCCACCGCTGTTCCTATATTTGGATAAGTTTTGTTAGGCTTCTTTTGACATGGCAGTCTTTTCGTAACAAAAAGCATTTAACTGCTCTCACATTTTTCAAGTAGCTTCTTTGTTTCCTTTCCTGGGTTTGTAAATGCCGTTTTGCTAGAATTGATGACAGGTAGTCTTGGTTATCCTTGTTTCACTTTTATTGAAGATGTCAGTTGTTGATATTTATTAATCTGATGCATTATAATAATTGTTTCAGGGAGGGGTTGATGTCCTATAAGCAATTCATTCAGGAGCTTGAAGATGATATCTTACCTGCTGAAGCTGAGCGTAGGTATATTCTGGAAAGTAAATAAGTTTGAAATGGTTTTTTCATCTGAGCATGCACTAATTGATAGATTATTTTTATCAATAAATAATTTGCGTATTGGATTTTAGGTATCAAGAATATAAATCAGAGTACATTTCTACTCAGAAACGTGCTTTCTTTGATGCTCATAAAGATGAGGAATGGTAGGTTCTCTTCTTGTGGTGTTGAATTTAGCTGTCTCTATTTTGACTATTATGGTTCATTGATGTACAAAATTATAATATCAGATATAGATTTTCCTTTTTTACTAATTAGATTTATCTGTCGATGAAGGTTGAAAGACAAGTATCATCCGACCAATCTACTAACTGTCATTGAAAGGTGGGTTGTACTAGGTTACCTGTCTGGATTTTTTTTTTTTTTTTAAAATAAAAAAGAACACAATTCTTTTGGCATCATTTGATCTTGGTATGGTTAAAAGGTTTGTGTTCGTGAAGGGTTTTTCTGTGTGTACATGTATTAACATGTACGTGTGCGAACACAAATTCGAATTGAGCATACCTGGATTAATTTGTGGGCTAAATTGGCTTTAGAGGGTATTTATCTGGGTAAACTCATCTAAAAGTCTTTGCTAACTTTTATGCCCTTTAGGAGGAATGAACTTGCTCGACGGGTGGCAAAGGATTTTTTGCTTGATCTGCAGAGTGGAACGCTTGACATGTACTCTCTCTCTCTCAACAATTAAAAATGAATTGAAAAGGGGAAAATGATTAAAAAACAGAAAATTGGGTCCTGGCTATGATGCATATTTTGAATTTTGTGATGCAGAACTCCTGGTGTTAATTCTGTCCCATCAAATAAATCAGGACTACCCAGCGATCAAACCTCTGATGATGAAGCAGAGGCTAGTGGTAATCGAAGAAGACATGCTAGGGGACCAGTTAAAGAAAACGATTTTTCAGCTGCTCCGAAGGCTCCCCCCATCAGTTCTGAGCCTAGACGGATACATATAGATATTGAACAAGCTCAGGCCCTTGTACGCAAGCTTGATTCCGAAAAGGGTATCGAAGATAATATCTTATGCAGTGTCGATAATGATAAAACAGGTAGTGGTAAGTCTCATGGTGGATCTGTTGGCCCAATTATAATTATACGAGGCTTAGCATCTGTTAAGGGCCTAGAGGGCGTCGAGCTTCTGGACACACTAATTACATATCTTTGGCGCATCCATGGTTTAGATTACTATGGCATGTCTGAAACTAATGAAGCTAAGGGCTTTAGGCATGTGAGGCCAGGAGGAAAGAGTTATGAAGAAACAACTAAATCTGGTACGGACTGGGAAAAGAAACTTGACTCATTTTGGCAAGAAAGGTTGAGAGGTCAGGATCCCTTGGAACTAATGACTGCTAAGGAGAAGATAGATGCAGCAGCTATTGAAGTTTTAGATCCACATGTAAGGAAAATAAGAGATGAAAAGTATGGATGGAAGTATGGCTGTGGAGCTAAGGGCTGTACAAAGCTTTTCCATGCTTCTGAATTTGTGCATAAACATCTCAAGCTTAAACACCCAGAACTTGTGATGGAACTGACCTCGAAAGTGCGCGAGGATCTATATTTCCAAAATTACATAAAGTAAGTGTTTCTTTGTTTATTGTAAGTGTCGGCAGTATTTTATGAATGAGATGATGAATACCGTATTATGTATGCAGTGATCCAGATGCTCCGGGTGGAACACCTGTCATGCAGCAACCTCAGGTATCCCTCATGCTGTATGTTATGCACGTCATGCAGTGACCTCCCAAGTGGATTGACCTAATAAATTATCTTTCAGAATTTTCTTGGCCACTTTACTTTCTCTAGCTAGAGCCTAGATGTATCTAATGTATTGTTTTTGTGTACTTGGATGGTGCCTTTTTAATCATTACTGCCTCGTTTGTTTTCACAATTCCTCTCAACTCATCTCATCATTACAATTTTTTCAAATTTTCACATAAAATAAAATAAACAATTCAACTTTTTCAAATCCCAAAACAAAATAATATTAAAAAAATATATTCTAACAATATTTTATTCAACTTTTAATTTTAATCTCAATCCATTTCATCTCATTTCATCTTATCTGCGAAAACAAATGAGGCCTTAAGAGTTATCTTTCATGATGAATTACATGAACTATTTTCAGAAGGACAAGCCACAGAGGCGGAGACTGGGTCTGGATAGTAGATTGAGAGATGATCGTGGTAACCGTAGGGATAATGAACGGATTGAAAGGGTTACTGATGGTGAACGGTTTGATAGGACTGAGAATTCCCCTTCCCATGATCGACAGTCTAAACGTGGCATTCTCGAATTGGGCAATCATGATGAGTCAATGTATGATGCGTATAGCGGGCAAGGCATGAGTGCTGTCACTCCCTTTGCCTCGGATGTAACACCACCAGTATTTATGCCTGTTCCTGGTGCCGGGTTGGTCGCCCTTCCATATAATGCTTTAACCTTCTTCAACTGAAGCACAATTAATTTCGCAATTTATTTTAAATCTAACCTGAAATAATCATCGCAGGCCTTTAGGACCCTTTGTTCCTGCTCCCCCAGAAGTTGCAATGCAGATGTTACGGGAGCAAGGGGGGCCATCTTCGTATGATGGAAGTGGTAGGAACATGCGGCCTGGTCCTAATGTTGGAGGGCCAACACCAATTCTTGCCCCCCCTGCTTTTAGATCTGACCCTCGACGCATGCGAAGGTACACGTTTTTGTTAATTTAGCTCTATAGTTTGTAGTTTCCAGTTCACCGTGTGGCTTCTATTGAAGTTCTCTGATTTGTGATTTTGAGAGTGAGCACTGTCGTATATAACTGATTGTGGTGTTTGTTATGATGGTGGTGCAGTTATCAAGATTTGGATTCTCTGGAGGATGAAGTCACGGTGATAGACTATCGGAGTTTGTAAAGCCTTCACTTGATACGTCCTTTCCTCCAATCGCATGATTGCATGGGCCTCTTCACCATCAAAGTATAAACTGATCTTTTCAACATTATTCGCATTGGGTGCCTTTATTCTGGGTGGGAGTGATGGCTCCCATTTCCATCAAGAATTCCCAGCTTCTGTTTGCTTTGAACTTTCGTTTACAGTAAGTACCCGGGGACCCAAGCAGATGACTTAGCATATGCTGCCAGATTTTGCCAGATCGAACGCCGTAAGATTTCTTAAATTGCCTTGTTATTGGGTGAATGAGGAATATTATTGATTACTAGATGGCGCATTGGGTTTGTTCATTTCAGTTGATCCAAGTCTGAATTCTAGAAAATTTTGTGCATGTCTGGCCAAATTCACCGATGATTTGCTGAGTATAAACTATACTTTTATAAGCTGTTGCAATTCGGTTGACATTTTAAGACCATTGGAAACATTCCGGTAAATTTCACTGATGCCTTATCGAGAAAAGAAAACATCCTCGGTCTGTCTTTATTGTTGCATACGTGCAGGATCATGCACCCAGTTGACGCAAATCTCTATATTTTTGCATGCTGTTCACCTTCACCCAGAGAAGAAGCAGCCAACTGACTGAATCGGAACAGCATAGTGCATAGAGAACAACTGACTGGCAGCAAACATGCATACAGAATGAATGCAATGTTCATTGGGTAAAAGGATATGGAGGGTTACATATACAGATGAGTTTCCAATATATTTCTTAAAACTGAAAGTGGTAATGGAAAAGATCAGAAAAAAACTGACTACATCTACACCAATTCTATCAATGGAACAATAGATGGTATTTGACATGGTACATGAATGCTATAAGGGAGGAACACTTGCAATATGCACCTGTCTCTACTACCTTTTTCAAAGAATGATGGGTATGAATTCAGAAAAATAATAAACATACGTCGCTTTTTACAACACTTTACGCAATAATTTTTTAAAATAATGGATATTTTTATAAAATATCTTATAAAATAACATCATTTTATAAAAGAGTAATTATGTTTGCAGTCTCCTATTGGGGGACTCTGCACGCACGCCTTACGTGGCCTGGAGAGTTAGTGAAACAAGTTGTTTCATCTGAATCTGTGTACATACAGTCTCCATTTAGAGACGGTCCACTCACTCCTGGACATTATTGTCATTTATTCTAAAAAATATTAAATTACAATAATGGTCTGTCTACGTATAGTCTCCATTTGGGAATTGTCCGCTCACTCCTGGACATTATTGTCATTTATTCTAAAAAAAAATTAAATTACAATAATGGCCATTTGTTCCTTGACAAATCCTAGGATCCACTTGGGATCGACTGGTTGAGGAAGAAAGCTGGATTTCAGGGCCCTACATATCTTAATCCTTTTGTCCTTCCTGCTTGAGCCAGCCATGGTCTTACCCAGAATCCGACTAGCCTCTTTCAGACTGAACTCTTGGGCCAATAAGTCAAAACGGATGTTGCGTGATTATCTTGCTTCCTTGCTTTCAATCCCAAGTTGAAAGCCTTCATCCTTCCAGATTCATGTTTCACATCCCAACTCCCTCTTCCTTTTTAAGTTCTCTTGGAATTCACCAGGAGAGGAAAAAACATGGGTTGCAAGATCCCCAACTTTGTCTTGAAAGCTCTTTGATAATTAAGAGAGATTTTTTTTTTAACAAAGATTCATTCAACCATTCTACTACCTTCTTATTTTTCTTGAAAAACATAAGGTGCAAAGTCCCAAACGTACCTCATTAAACAAAGCAAAATACGAGAGCCCAGTGGGTTGTTTGGATAGTGAGATGAGACGAGATAATTTTAGATAAAAGTTGAAAGTTGAGTAAAATATTATTAGAATATTATTTTTTAATATTATTATTATTTTAGAATTTGAAAAAATTGAATTGTTTATTATATTGTGTGAAAATTTAAAAAAATTGTAATAATGAGATGGGATGAAACCGTTTAGGCATCTAAATCGGGCCTTAATTATTCTTTTCACCTTTGAGTAAAAGAAATGAACAAAACAAGAAAGAAGAAACCAAAGGACATGGGAGTTTTTCGACTCCCACTTACCCAGAACAGATCCCACCGACCAACTCCAAACAAAAATTACAAATCCCAACAATCCCCTCTGAAAGACCAAAAACTTCAAGCAGAATAAATACAAGACACCGATGTTGTTGTTGAAGATGGGGAAGAAGTAGAACAAGACAACATCTCCTGCCCAATTACATTATCAATTCCACCCTCCATTCTCCTCGAGACACCAACCTGAACACCATTACCAGCTGCATCATCCAAAATGCCATTCAAGTTGGCATCGGCTTGAGTGCTGCCTGCTGCTTCGAATATCAAATCAATGTCATCCTCAAACCCTGTGTGATCGAACAGGTCTGTTAACTCACAGGGCTTTTCTAGGGGGAGGTTTTGAACTGGGAGGGGAGCAATGCTACCGGTATCCATAAAGCTCCAAGGATCCTGCTGGTTGGCATGGTCCAGAACCACCATTGTAGGGGCGTCCATGCATGGAGGGAGCAGTGTAAAATGAAGTTGATCTACAGCTATTTGTTGTTGATGTTGTGGTTGTTGCTCTACTTTTACTTCAGATTGAGTGCAAGAAATGGGAAGTGATTCTTCTGGTTGAGTCAAGCTGTGAGCACTGAAGCCAGGAATTTTCATCTTCAAGCGGTCAATGTAATTGCCGACATCAAAATTGGTTACTGCATTTGCTCCTCTGAACTCTATGGCTGCCATATCGTAGGCCGCCGCCGCCTCTTCCTGTGTGTCTTTGAAAACGATAGAATAAAAAAAAGGGTTAATGAGCTGATTAAGATGTTAGTTAGTTAGTTAATCACATAAACAAAGATAAATTTCTGATACTGAATATCATAAACCAGAAAGCTTCAAAAAAGAACAGGAGGGAGGGATTGGAATTCACATGTCCATGACATTTTACCAAGTCTCATCCTTGCACATTATTGAGTTTCAAGTTTTTTGCCGAAAATGTACCTTTAAAAGCAATGCTACATACAGTCGTGAAGTGCACAAGCGTCATGTAGTCGTTTTGAAAAATAATGAAGTCTACTATTAAAGAATTAATTTTTTTTCATGTAGATCTCGTATTTATTCATTTTTTTCAAAATGATTACACGACGCTTAGACTGCAAGTATCATTTCTGATCTTTCTAATCTATGGAATGACTTGATCATTTTACTTCAACTGAAAAATATGACGACCTCCCTTCTAAAAATGTACAATGTATACATTTATCTCGTTTAGTATTAGAAAAAGTATTGACCTTAACCTGACCCCAATGGATGTGGGAAGTGGATCCCTTTGTGTGTCCCTTCCATTAATGAACGAGTACTGAAATGACTCAAAATATTCCTGACCATATATGTAATGCAATTGAGCCGTACGTGGGGGCCATGAGTGTAAAGGATTTTGAATTGAATAATATTAAGTACAGTCGTGAAATGCGTAAATATCGTACAGTCGCTTTGAAAAATAGTGGAGTCTACTATTAAAAAATTAATTTCTTTTCATGTGGATTTCATATTTATTCACCTTTTTCAAAATGACTACACGACACTTACACACTCACTACTGCAAATATCATTTCTCTTTTAGCTTGCCCTACAGACTACAGCAATACAAAGTCCAGCTGTTAGTTTTCCCAACCAAGTGATGCTACACATAAATTTTAATAGATATATTTCATACAAGTCTTTTATAAAAAATATATCTTACTAATAAATAATAATTTTTTTTATATTTTTTAAAGTGGAATTTATTTATTTTACACAAACTTATATAAAATTTATATATTTAAAATTTATATAAATCAATTCTCCCCCACAAACAATAGCCAGGCATTCCTAAGAAAACAGGACACATCCCCTGAAAATCCTCCTACCATGTACACATACACACAAGCCCTCGTGCCAATCACTTTCGATCGAGGTGTTGTGTTTGGTGTAGAAACTGAAACCTCCTTTTTTTGGGAGAAAGGACAAACCAGCAGCAGGGCTGCAGGGGTGGCCTTGTGTCACGTGCCCCACTGCTGTCAAGTGTTACTAGTTTATGATATTTTCTGCACTATTGCAGAAAGACAAGTTGGGTCCAAGCACCGGTTCCAGGCTCCAGATAGTGTCCATGCAAAACTGCACAACTCACACCTACGGCCGCAGAAAAGGTTGCACCCAAAACTACTGCCAAAATTTTTTACACTTCATTCTATCCGTTTTTCATGGCTGTTGTTTCTCCTATGAATTCTGCCTTGAGCATTGCCACAGCCATCGAAAATGGGTCTCGAATAAGGATTCTGAACAGTATATTTCACCTTTTTTTTTTCATGTATTTTTTTAATCATTATAAACATTTTTAAAAAAAATAAAAAATTTACAACATCATTAAAAAATACTTCCTTAATCACTAAGTAAAAAAAAAAAAAAATCATTCGGGACACAAATTCGAGACCCATTTTCGGGACCCAAAGCATTTTTGTTCTGCCTTAAGACTCGTCTAGATTTAGAGAATATTTCATTTAATCTCATCTTATCATTATAATTTTTTAAAATTTTCACACAAAATATAATAAATAATTCAATTTTTTCAAATTACAATTCAATTTTTTCAAATCTCAAAATAATAATAATGTTAAAAAATAATATTCTAACAATATTTTATTCAACTTTTAATTTTTATCTCAAACTATTTCATCTCATCTCACTATCCAAACCAACCCTAAATATTAGCATTTTTTAGCACCAATGTTACCAAGAGTTTTGCTTTAACTTATGACTAGTTTGTCTCAATTTCCCACTTTCTTCCCAATTTATTTACTTTTTTTTTTTTTAATTCTTACCCTATGGTAAAGTTAAGTCACTATGTTAACTTTGAAAATCTGTAAACTTGGAAAAGACTTGTAAACCTGTAAAAACTGAAAAAATAACTTCCAAGTAAAATATTTTTATTAAAAATAATAATGGACTTTGACTGGTACTATATTTATACGTTTTCTTTAAAAAATATAGGTGGTAGCATCACTCGTTTATATCGTTATTTTTTTTAATATATTTAAATATTTTTAAAAAATAAAAAAGAAATATACTAATAAATTTAAAATTACTTTCTTAATCATTAAGTAAAAATTTATTAAAAAAAAAATATTCTGCAACAGTATACTGTAGTGCAACACTTTGGACGGGAAACAAGCTTTTCTGAAAAATACAAGTGTTTTGGAAATTGACGTGTAGCTTTAAGGAAAATGGCATCTTGTCTGATTCATGTGATTTTGAAATTTTGAAATTGGCATTTAGTCAGCTTAAATTAGTTGGCGGTACTCAGTTTCCCATACAAAATCATATGGGATTGAGGATGGCCACAACTAGAGTTTTATTTTTATTTTTTAATTTTAAGAAAACCCATCTAAAATGTTTTTGAAAAATAATTTGTATAGTCCTAATGTGGGCAAATCCAGCATACTTTTTTTTAAAAAAATATATATATATAAATTTGAGATCCACATGAAAAAATCAATTTTTTAATGATAAGTCCCCATTTTTTTTCAATGAAATGCACGGAATTTACACATCTTAAAACTATATCTAGCATCACTCATTTTTTTTAAATATGTACTCTACCTAAATAAAGTTATAATTTGAATTATTGACATATATGCTTATTTTTCAATAAATTAAAAAAATTTAGAAAAACAATATATACATATATAAAAGGCATGTCCATATTAATAAATACACCAATAATTTAAGAATTTTAATGCTCGTTTGGATAGTGTGATGAGATAGTTTTAAATGAGTTAAATAAAATATTATTATAATATTATTTTTTAATATTATTATTATTTTAAAATTTGAAAAAGTTAAATTATTTATTATATTTTGTATAAGAATTTAAAAAAATTATAATGATAAAATAAATTAAAAGTATTTCTATATCCAAACAAAACTCAAAACAAGAGATGAATCTCTATAATTCTCACTCTCTCATTTCAGTCAATAAAATCTCCAAAATTCAGGAGACTATTGGCAATGGACTAGCCAAATGTCAATGCAAGTCTAAACTTTAGTTAGATGTGAAAAAAAAACTTCCACATTGGACTAGCCAAAAGTTCAAAACTTAAGATTTGAATTACAGTAAATCTTAAGTCCTCTCCAAATATGACTAGCTACTATTCATAATGAAAAGTAATATTTTATTATTTCATCACTTCCTGCTCTCTTTGAATGGTAAAACATGCATGGCATGTATATTATTTATTCTATTGATTGCGAATATTGATAGAGTAGATACATTATTTTTACAAAGCATGAATATTTAGGAAATATATGAATTATATTTGTAAAAAATATATATATATAATATTATATTATTATTTTAACTTTAAAATAACTAGTCCAATATAAACTCATTTAGTCAAAAATTAATATTATAGTTAAAAGTTAAAATTCTAGCTAAATTTTAAACTTGGAAATGGCTAAACGCTCTTAGTTGAGAGAGACAAAAATAATTCGGTTACCAGTATTATCTGCTCCCTACGTAGTAAAGTCATATCTTGCACAGAACCAACCGACAAAGATAGGCAAACAAGAAATGAAAGAAAATGTCAATGATTTTAAAAGCTTTACCGACTCTGTCCATTCACGTACGACCATCTCCCAAAACCCTTCTTTTTTTTTTTTGTTCCCTCTGTTTTTTTAATGAAATTCTTGTAAGCAAGAACCCTAATTTTCATTGTAAAAGAAAGAGAGGAGTTTAAGAGCTTACTATAAGTTCCCAGATACAGATACTTGTTCCCTAAAACTCTTCCAATTCTTGCTTCCCACCGACCATTATGGTGATGCCTGTCAAAATTCAACAACTAATATCAACTCGCCAAGCCTTCAAATCCAAATTCTAATTATATTGACGGGTTATTTTGCACGTAAACGCAGTAATAGTACTCATCATCCTTTTAATTATTATTCTCCCATCATCCTTAATGTTGTATCGATTGATCATTGAGGATTGATGAAAAAATTGTATCAGAATAGCGTGTGGGATTTGGTTGAATTACCAAATGATCAAGGGCAATAAGATGCAAATGAGGTTACAAAGTAATGTCATTCATTATCTTTTGTTTTTATCATGCCTGATGTTGTATCAAATAGCAAATGAAAACATGATGTTTTAAATGATTATGAATAATAACATTAAAAAAACAAAGATTTTATGATTTAAAGACGACGTATCACACCTAGCCACACCACGATATTTAGAAACACCTCTAGAAAACCCACTACTCTGTCTTCTCAATGTTGCCAAATACTCTTCCTTTGAAACTGTCTGCATTTCTACAAATTCCTTTGTGTATGTCTCTATCTGTATTGCATATGAAAATTATATTCACAAGTGAAATCAAAATTTATATTAAAAGTAATATTAATTAATTAATTTTTGTACCGAGAAATTCAAGGTTGTCTCGGGGCCCCAATACTTTAGGGCAGCAAGATCATAGGTGTGAGCAGCAGCCTCCTCATTATCATATGCCCCTGCACATTTTACAAAGTCATGAATACCACTATCCCTTGTGAAAAAGAGAAAATCTCATGACCCAAATAAAGAAAATTAAAAAGAATCTCTTTCTTCCTCTCTTGCATTTCTTTTTCCAAACTGGAGAAAATAAATAAATAAAGATAAGAATAGAAAAGATTTAAGAAGTCAAAGATTGGAAATTTAAAATAGAAGATCATGTAGAAAGAACTCACAGACACTTACCCAAATAAACTAAACAGCGGCAAAGTGCAAATGAACGTTGCAATGACAGGAATAAAACATAGTCAGACCATAGAAGAATATATAATCATAATTTATTAAATAAATAAATAAATAAATAAAAATTGTGAGGAATATAATATTAAAAAAAAAAAAAAAAAGAATGCCCGATCTCCTTGATCACATATCATTTTTTTTTTTTAAAAAAAAATTATAATTTTCATGAAAAGAGGAGATAATTACCTTGTCGTCCTTTTCTGTTTTGAATGTTATTCCAGGTACTCTTATCCCAGAGGTGAGCCTCAAACCTCCCAGTCCATCTATGTCTGTTGATCACTCAATAATTTCGTAACATGCAGATTAACGAAAACCCAGTAAGCCAAAACGAGAGAGGGAGAGAGAGAGACCTGGTGACTCCTCTGTAAATTGAGCTTCTCCTGCCTGAGATTGAGCTGTTTGCATCCTGCTTGCATTTCTCTGTACTATTGTTTTTCCTGGAACGTTTGGCTAATTTGGACTTCTCTGATTTGTGAAAAACACCAGACCCAACACAAGAAGAAGAAGAAGAAGAACAGGAACAAGAGGAAGTTGGAGACCTCTTCATCTTCTGGGTCTTTCTGTGTCTCCCTTCCCACAAACAACAAACCAATGTAGAAGGAGAAAAAAATGGATCTCTCTCTCTCTCTCTCTATATCTCTTCTCTTTTATGAATGAATGGCTTGTAGTAGGAATAGCAGTGGCATTTTGGTAACCTAAAGTGGTTTACCAAAACAGGAAGCTAGAGACATAGGACGGAAGGAAGAAGTATGGAAATGGAGAATCTGTTGAAAAATAAAAAGGCATACAATTACAGGGTGGGGGGAGTGGGGAGGTTTAACCTTGGGTTAAAGTTGGAGCTGGTTTAATCAACCTTGAGTTAATTAAATGCTCAACACTTGGCTTGGAGGTGCAGCCATGCCGCCAATGAGATTTGGTCTATATTCTTTCTGGATTTCAATAATTTAAAAAAAAAAAAAAAAAAAAAAGAAAAAAAAAGAAAAAGAAAAAAGAAAATCTATCTTCCCTTAAATTTCAAAAAACTGAAAATCAATGGGCTTATCTGGCTTTCAGATGCATCAGTTACGTAGAACTTGTGAGGAGGCATCTGAAAGAATGGGGGTGAATGTCAAAAGCCCCTGATTTTTTTTACTAAATTACATCAAATAAAAATAAAATAAACATATTTTTAACTGATAAAAAGAGTAGAACTACATTGAATCCTAAACCACCTTATTGGTAAGTGGATATGCTTTCCATATTATTGATGAAAGGTTTGAATTTATTTACTAAATTAATATTTGTACGATACAAGCAAAGCATGATTTGTACAAGTTCCAGATATACAATATGGGCCTTTAAAATAAGTGAGATGTACAAGGAGAAACTCACTTTTTTGTACATCTCACTTTTTATTGAGTTCTATTTTTTTTAAGAAAAATACTATATACAACCGGGAGAGGGAACCGTTGCCCCCATGGAAAATGAAATAGCCCCGTTTTGTATTTTTCTTCCCTACGTTTCAACTCTTGAACTCGTCTCCTTCCATTTGTCTTCAACCCCCTCAGCACTCCAGCCTCCATTCATCTTCAACCCATTCAACACTCATCTCTCTACCATCATCTTCAACACTCCAGCCTCCCTACGAAATTGATGCCGAAATCTCTCATTCGTCTTTCTCGAGTAGCGAAGACCCTCTGCTTCCTCGAAACATAGATGGGTTTTGTCCTGAAACCACACAAAACCACATGAAATTTCCTCAAAATTTTGCCTTGAAACCACATGAAACACGGATGGGCTTTTAAGAAATCCCGAAACACGTTGAAAAAGAACAAGATCCATACCCAAATAAAACGTATTCAAGTCTTTTGAAAGATAAAAATAGTAAAAAAAGGTTCATGCAATACAAACCTAGAGATGACAACAATCTAAAGGCCGAGTCTGAAAATGGTGGGAAAAAATGACAAGAAAAGCAAAGACCAAGATTTCGAAGTTGGTAAAGAAGCAGATGTGGTGTTATCGTTGTTCATTGTCCAGCAACGCCTCGTCCATACCCATTTCTTTTCTCTAGCTCAACGTGTCCAGGATTCTTCTTGGTCTACACCATGACCCCAACATCACTCGCATGGCTCAGAGGTTAATGTTCACTCTCCCAGACCTCTTGACCAACTCTTTCATTCACCCAATCCTCATTTACCTTTGCACTCAGAGCATCACAAACCCTCTCTGATAGAGTTTTCTTTATCTTGAAATTGAAGGAGATGAAAAGATATATGAACCAATTTTCTGTCTTGCTTTTTCTATTTTTTTTATTATTATTATTTCTCATTTGACATGGCAGACGATTTCCCAAGGGTTGCCCACCCCAGTTGCCTGTAGCAAAATTCTTTTTTTAATGGTCTCACTTGCTTAAAACTTGTATCTAGTATTGTTTATTATTTAATTGAGAAATTTTATTTTTCATATTAAATTTTGTCATTCTCATTCACATCCGTTGATGTTTTTATTTAAGCAATCGACTTACGAAGCCTTAAAAATGGATCATATCAACGAATGTGATTAAAGATAATAAAATCAACGAGAAAGAATATAAAATTAAAAACTACTCTAAAAACTTTATTTTTGATAAAAGAGGTGAGGAAAAAGAAAAGAGAAATATCGCCTTAACCTTTTAGGGGTGGAGGCAGCTTTTCGGGCCTTTGGAACGACCGAATTAAATTTCTTTTGCTTGCTTGGGTCGAATTCTTGAAACTAATTTGAGTACTGTGCAGTGGTCTTAGTGAGGGCCCAAGGTTCAGCCAGCCCAAGAGAAAGTACCCCAATTGAAAAATATTCTCTCACTTAATTCTATTTGCACCAACTTAATAATAATAATAAATTTTTTTAGTTATGGCCCTTTTATGATTTTTTTTATTTTTATTTTTATCTATTTAAGTGATAGGTGTCAAATTTTAATTGGCTAACGTGGAGCTGACGTGGTGCATTTAACATTTTATTAACATATTGTCAGCATAAACTAATTTCATCTTAATTAAAAAGACGGAGTAAAAAGTTCAAATAACAAAAAAAAAAAAAAAATGAGAGAGTAAGTTGATCATTCGAAAGAAGATTTTTATACTCTTTTTTTTTTTTTTTGAGTTATTCTATTATTAAGCCGATGTATAGAACACATCATCCACATCATTTAAATGATAAGATTTAAATTTTAAAATTTATCTTCTAAATAAAAATGTCATATAAATATTTTATTAAGTATGCTCTATACACCGACTTGAGAATAAAATATTTCTTAAAATAAACATGGGAGGTTGTGGTTTAATTGGCAACATTTGTTCCCTAGCTTCTCAAACTGTAAAGGGGTGAAAAAAGAAAAAAAAGTAGAATTATGAGGATCGATGCTTTCTACTCATCCTTTTGTTTCCTGTGTCTGCGAAGAATCTACACCATTACCAGAGAGAGAGAGAGAGACTGTAAACGAAAAGATGATAATCAGTACATTCAAGCTATACCTTATTAGTATGTATGCATGTATCACCAAGAGCCATTAGGAATGTCAGCCATCCCACCGTCAAAATCAGGTCCAAGAACAGAGGAGGCTGATATGCTGAACCTGCTCTTCTCAATCCGCTTCGGCTTCTTCACTTCCAGGCACCGTTTGGATTTGGAAAGTGTTTCATCTCATTATTACAACTTTATCAAATTTCCACATAAAATATAATAAACAATTCAACTTTTTCAAATTTCAAAACAATAATAATATTAAAAAATAATATTCTAACAATATTTTATTTAACTTTCATCTAAAACCATCTCATCTTATCTCTAAATCCAAACAAACGGACAATCTGCCAACTGCTCCATCCACAGCCCCCTACTCCGTCTCCATCACCACCTCACAAACATGTATCAATGAGACTCGAGACTGAATGAAAATGAGGACAATGCACTGGTTGTTGTAGTTAGAGACACTTGATGGAGTTGCTCTCGTCTGAGAGGTAGGGGTTGCAGCAGAAGAAGTGGACTCTGAAGGTTCAGAGTCTGTCTGTGTCAGGGTTTCGGCAATCAATATGGTTTTGATGGTTTTGTGTTCGTCATTCCCGGTAGATGAGGTTTCAGTTATTGGTAGGGCTGAGCAAAAATCCGACAATCCGACTCTGCTCCGGGTCCGCTCCGACTCCGACAAGTCAGAGTCGGAGTTAGATTTTTTTCCCTATTGAAAATCGGAGTCGGAGTCGGAGTCGGAGTCGGAGTCATTGAAGAACTGACTCCGACTCCGCTCCGATCCGCCTCAGCCTCCGACTTGGTCCTCCGACTCCGCCTCCGATTTTATACATATTTTATAAAAATATCTGTGTTTTTCTATATATTAATCAATTAAATTTTATACAACTAATATACTAGTTAAATAATATATTTATACTATAATATATAGACTAAATTGACTAATAAATAATAATAGTTTAGTATATTACTATATGTAAATGTCATATTATTACAAATTTACAATATTACTACCATGTTACATGTAAGTTGTAACAATAAATTACTAATGTATAAATATAATAACATGTAATACTAATGTACGTATATATAATATACTATAAACACTAAGATGCATAATAACATCAACATGTAATACTAATGGATAAACACTAATTTATAAATTTAGAATAACATATCATACTAATATATAATAACTAAAGTATTATTCATATAAATTTTATATAATAATATCTTGTATTAATTATATTTTTTGACTTATTCATTATAAATTCTCAACATATTCATTTTGATAAATACATTAGTAATACTAATATACATTAGTATATTAATTAGATTTATGGTCTAATACTAATACTATTAGTAATCCACTTTAAGTCTATATATAAATTACTACATAAATCACTATAGTATTAATTACTAATACTATATTACTATATGATACTATTAACTATAGTGATATACTAGTATACTAATACTATCAGTGATATAGTTAGTATAGTGATTTATAGTAATAGTATTATATAGTTATACTAAATTAAAATCACTATAGCAAATACTAATATATAGTTATGCTAATCACTATAACTAATATTAATATAGACTATAATTATAACTTATAGTATTATACCTATACTAAATCACTATAACTTATACTAATATAGTTATACTAAATCACTATAACTAATACTAATGTTTATACTAATACTATTATAGACTATAGTTATAACTTATAGTATATACCTATACTAAATCACTATAACTTATACTAATATAGTTATGCTAAATCATTATAACTAATACTAATGTAGTTATACTAATCATTATAACTATATATAATATTAATATCACTATTAGTATAATATATAGTATTAATAATAACTAATACTAATATAACTATTAGTATAACTAATATCACTACTAGTATAACTAATACTAATATACTAATACTAATAGTGTATTACTAATATTTATATATATTAATATATATATATAAAGTATAAGAGATTAGAGATTTAATATATATATATATAATATTAAATCACTAACATACTAATAGTATGATACTATAGTATTAGTAATTATACCATAAGATATAGTAATAGACTAATAGTATAATATATTAATACTATATTATATATAAAATAGTAATACTATTTTTTGAATCTTCATTTCATATACGGTGCCTTTTTCTTTAATATTCATATATATAATAACATATATATCATATATATATATATATATAATATAATTAAAAATAGATTCATAGTAATTATAATAGTATACTATAGTAACTATACGGTGCTTTTTTTTTTAATCTTCATTTCGTATACGGTGTCTTTGTTTATTGTAGTGATTAGTTGGATGTGGATATAGAATCATGGATGATGGGAGTACATGTAAAAATAGGACTTTCTTTTTATTTTTAAATTTTGAATGTATGTTATTATGTTACTTATTTTATTTAGTTGTATTTTTTATTATAATCAAAAGTTTAATAAGTTTGGATTGTAATTTTGAGAAAATTGAAAGCCCACAATATATATATATATATTTTTTAATAAAGTGGGTCAAATATGAAGTTAAAAAAAAAGTCAAAAAATCCGACTCCTCTCAGACAAGTCGGAGTCGGAGACGGAGCGGATTCTCTACATGTCGGAGTCAGAGTCGGAGGTCGGATTCGACCTCCAACAAAGTCGGAGTCGGAGACTGGTCCGAAACTGTCGGTGCTCAGCCCTAGTTATTGGCTCACCCTTACCAAACATTATTTCACGGACTAAGCAAACATATTCATTAAAACTCGCACCGATCTGGAAATTATGCAACGATGTTTTTCATTAGCTCTTCCCTACCTATAAGCTTACAGCTTTATCTCCTTCTTAATTAGCAACTTTCTAAACAAAGATGTAAGGTCACTCAGCTTCGAGGGCTACAATTTCGTATCTAACTTCTTCTATATGTTCGTTTATGGCAGTCACTGCATCCTGCACACCCCTAATGGCCTCCTTGAGAGCATTATCATACTCAGCATCTGCTTCTGCTTCCTCAGTTCCAGAAGCTTCAGTTATCTCATGGACATGGACACATTCATGTTCCATTGGCTTCTTATATTTGCAGTTGTCATGACTCACTGGACGGTCAGAGGGACGACCAGCCTTCTTCAACACCTGAATTGTAGCTGTCTAAAAGAGGAATTTGTAGTTTTCAGCAACAAAGAAATAAGGACCAGTACGTTTTGAGCAATGGCAATGAAAAAAAAGAGTATGACTTAACGTCTTCAAATGTCACCATGTTTCCAAAAGGCACAAGTAGAAATCTTAATGTAGTCATGTAAAAATCTCTAAGAGTATAGTTTTGCCAAACTAAAACTATGCAAGATCAAATCCCAAATGAACACTCACTTCCCTTAAAGTGTGTTCGTCTGTCACTATCAAAGTGCAGGGAAAATCTCAAGTTGAATTGCTCATTTAGGGCCATGCAAGTATTTAAACTCTAGACCAGTTTTGGTTCTCCCAAACCGATTGAGAATTTTGAGTTCACAAAGTATGCGTGGTGCATGGCAGGCATAAATGATTGATCATGTACCATTCACTTTTGCACTCAAAGTCTTGCCGTACTGATCAGCTTGTTTATCCCGAAGCTTCTCCAGACTTATGTACATTGGACCTTTCCTTCTCTTGTTCTTTTTCTTTTTTCCTTTTCATGGGTTTTCAATAGCTTTACATCAGTTCCTTGATAACAGTTATTTCATTTCCAAACTTTTAAGAGGCTAATAAATGTATATATATAAATATAAGCAAGTAGGGTCACAACTTCTCATGATGATCTACAGAGTAAACTGAAAAGGTCAATAGCACATCAAAGATCTTTCTACAAAGTAGTCCAAAGGAATTGAGCAACTCATGGCAAAATTTGGTCTCTGAAACTGCATTCTAATAATAAGCAGTCTTCACTCTTCCCCTTGTTTTAAGGAAGGCATACACACAAAGCACTCAAAGTTCATTTTCATGGATCTTCATTCAACCTCTCTCCATATGGCGTCTTCTTTGCCTCACAAAATCACAAAGTGATCCTACTCCAAAAGGTTGACTATTGATCCTCCATAAATAAAGCTAAAATGAGATTGCATTGCATTTTAGCACGTTTGTATTTGATGATTAAAAATTGCATTGCACTTCTCAAGAAATATCTCTGCTTCTGAGATCATTCAAAATTCATCTTCACTTTATATATTCAAGTTATATCTTCTTAGAGAAATTTGTCTAATGTCTACAAAATCCAGAATTCCCCTTCATGCTCCATAGCTTAAAGAAAAGAAAAATCTCTGGATGACCAACTATTTACACGTTCAACCTGCCACCATACTTTGCAAATTTCCATCCTTGGATCATTGTTATAATTTCTCCAATAGAGCTTTCATTCAAAAGATGAATGCATTCCCTGACTACTACAGGCGGTGACAAAGGCTCATTAAACAGAATCATACGAACAGCAGCTCAACCCAAATTTTCATGCAAGGAAGTCGTTCAAATTGAAACAAACTCGGCAAATAAAGACTCAGAGATCGTAGTAGGTATCTACATTCAGGCAGAACTCCTAATTCCTAACCGCCATTTTGTTTGAATCATATAAATTGAACACTAAAAGACAAGGAGGAAGCGTGTTTAAGGTTTGTTTATCAATTTATGAGAATGTTTTTTCCTCTCAGGAAAAAATTACTGAAGGACTACTGCTACCGAGTTTGAAGGCTTACCAGATGCAATTTCTGCTTCTCCTGCGCTTGAACATCCCTGAGCAACTGTGCCAGATCAACCCGGCAGCTATCAGGATTCAGGAATAGTGATTCGATTTCAAGGACCTAAAATTGTGTGGAAACTCAATAAGATTATTGCTATTATTATTATTATTACAGTTATTTTATTATCATTCTATGGAAGGGAAACGGGAATGAAACAACTACTTGTTTTGAGCAATCATTGAATTCTACTGTGATCTCGCTGCAAAGTTGCTGATAAGCTAATTCCGCTCCTGAATTCATATACTCGGCAAACCCACTGCCAAAAAAAAAAAGAATAACATGAACGGAAAAAGAAGAAGAAAATCGGAACCCCATTTTCTCGTAAACTCGGAGATACAATCAACAGAAGACGTACCCTTTGAGCTTGGCGTAGGCTTCGGCTCTGCTCTGCTGAATTGCAAGGAATCTGCGCAGTAGATGGACAGTTTTGGAGGAATCGGATAAACCTCCGGTATGTTGGGCCTCCATTGATTCTGTTATGGAAACCTTCTTCTCGAAATCTTCCATTATCTCCTCCTTTACCGATTCCTTTTTCTCTCCTGAGATCAGAAGCTAAGAAACTAGTTACGCCATATTACTCCAAAAAATAAAAATTAATAATAAATTATGCTTTGAACAAACAAGGGAAGAGCATAAATACCTCTTTCCATCGTATGCTTTGCACTTTGCATTCCCTGTTTAAAGAGTAGGATGAATCCTCGTCACCAAAGCTTTTTAAGCACATACATATATATATTATATACGAGAAATTTTATTTACAGTTCTACTTGGGGACTGTATGTGCAAACCCTTTATTAAATGAGAAAAATATCATTTCCAGAGGGATAATTTTGTAATTTTAAAAAAATTTAAAGATAAAATTGTCTAGACTTGCATTGCAGTCTCCAAATAGGGATTGTATCTAGCATTGCTCATTATATATATATATGAATAATTATATTTGCAGTCGTGATTATAAAAGTATCGCGTTTTTTATTTTTAAAAATTAATAAATATCAAATTTTTATAGAAAGTTAATTTTTTAAATAATAGAACTATCTCTTTTTTAAAAAACAAATGAGTGTACAGTATTTATACAATCCATAATTGTATCTCATAATACTCATAATTTTTAAGTTTTCAAATTTTTAATATTTGATTAGTAAGTTTTAAATTTTTAAATTAAATTATATCATGTAAACATTTTATTAGGTATATACTAGTTTGACAATATAATTTTTGTATAATAAATAATGTGATTTAATGTGATTTGTTAAATTATAAAATTATTTTTATTATAAAATAAGAAAAATTATATTTTGAAGTCGGTGTGTAAAGCACACTTAATAAAGTGTTTACATTATATAATTTGATTTGAAAGATAAATTTAAAAATTTGAATCTAACAAATCAAATATTATCATTTAAGTGATATGGATGGTGTGCTCTACACACCGGCCTGAGAATATAATAACTCTTAAATATAACACATAATATGAAATTACGTTAGTTTATAAATTTACTTTTGTAAAATTACTGGTTGCAAATATATTTGCTCAATTAACTATTAGGCAATAACACTACTCTTTTCAAAATCCTTGTTTAAAAAAATAAAAATAAAAATTATCATAAATTTGGATTTGGGCAGGAAATCAAACCCAACATGAAGAATTAATACAAATCTATTAGCAATATTTCTCGGGCTGGCGTTGGTCCAGATCCAAAGTTTAACAAGGGTGTGAGCCAGGCCCAAGGTTCAAAGCACAGTGCATGTGTGATGTGTCCAGTGTCAGTTTGTGAGACCACCATTCTTTTCCCTATAATATTTCTAGGGCCTCGAATTGTTACACAGATGAAATAAGATGATAAATTTATGAATAGTAATGAGATAATTTGTGATTAGTAATGAAATTGTTTAAGTTAAGATTTTTATGGAGTTTTAAGAAATGAGAGAAAAAAGAAATTGAATAAAAAAAGTATAAAGTTAAAAGAGGGTTTTAATATTATTTTTTAATATTATTTTTGTTTTGATATTTGAAAAAGTTGAATTATTTTTTATATTTTGATTATGAGTTTCGGAAAGTTATATAATTATAAGAAAAATTTGAAAAATTTAAAATTAAAAAATATTTTGTTTGAATGATGTTTGAATGTTGAGATGAGATAAGATAGTTTTGAAGGTTTGTAAAACTAAAGTAGGCATAAGACTGTTGTATTGTATTGTATTGTTGCCTCTGTGTTGTTGATAGAGAACTGGAGATCTCCGCACTCTTTTCCCTCCTCTAAATTATTGGTTAGAGAAAACATGAACATAGTAAAATGACTAGGGATTAGATAGCCCAAATCAATGGTGGCACACCAAGGGACACCCCAGGCTTTTGTCGACACAAGTCTCATGCATTGGTGAGGTAGGGACGAGGTAAGGTATATTTGAAACACGTAATGTTAGAGATAAGTCTCAAATGTATAAATCTTCTGCAAGTCTTTATAAAAAAATGAGTTTTCATACTTTTTTATATTGGAGTTTGATTTTTTATAAAAATATTGTACGAGACTTGCACATTTGAGGTTTATATATATCATTATTGATTTGGAAGATATATTTTTAGAAGCTCATGTATAGCACATATAGTGTTTAGAGATAGATCCAAACAAGTGATGACATGTGAAACTTATGTGCACATAGATGGCACGTAAGCCTCACATGTCTCATGTGGTTGAAAGGCTACAGATGTAAACTAAAAAGAAAAAAAGACTGCTAGAGGTATAAAATGATTTTACAAATTGATGCGACACATTGTCAGTATATTTGTCTTTTTTTTTTGTTCTCTCTCTCTCTTCCCCCCTCTCCCCGCTCCTCTCTCATCCTTCCTCTTCGTCACTCATTTTTCCAAACTCTCGAGCAACCCCTCACTGGCATTACCGTCGCAACCCCTAACTGAGATTGTCGTCATCGCCCCTCACTGTAGTCTAGTCATCTCCATTGCCCTGTCATTGATGTCGGGATTTTATCGTCGTCACTCTTCACTATTAGGTATGAGATCTCTCTATTCCCTCTCTCGATTGAGGTAAGTAACATGCCACATCAATTTATAAATTATTTTATAAAATTCTACCGTGTCTATAGCATTTTTCAAAAGAAAGAAAGAAATAGTAGGTGAGAAAGAGGGAGGGAGAGAGTATAAGACAAGTTGGCCAAAATCTTCATTCTCTCTCCTCTGTTGAGAAAATGAAAGCAAGTTTTACATTTGCGTTCAAAAATGTGAAGAGTGTGAAAAAGAGGGAGACGTGGTTGGATCAAAGACCGATCTTAGGATGGACCAGTGTCTACACTTGGTAGGTTCATGGACGAGGAAGGAAAATCACATGAAGAATATGGCTTTTTCTGATGAGTACACCCGCATTTATAAAGAAATTACGTGAAAATAATTTTATAAATTAATGTAATTCTATTTGATCAATTACTGTTTAGTTATGAATTACATATTTTAAGATGAATTTTTATTATATTTATAGTACTGACTATCGTGATTTGTATGAGTTAAAATGTACATAATATAATTTAAAACTTGAGTTAGAAATCTTGATGAATAACATAAAAGATCTTAAGAGACAACAACAATTAATGAGACAAGATTATACATTAATAATGAATAAATATCACGTATATCAAAATAGACAAACGGTAATAAAATATTATGAAACTGATTTTACTTTCTTGATAAATTATTTTTAATTTATAATAAAAATAATTTAATCATATTAAATTACATCAATTTATATTAATATATTTATATAATTTATTTGTAATTAACATATTTTCCTTTTCTAGTTTTTGAAAAGAGAGACATGGGAAGCCAAGCCGCCAATGACGGAAATTACGCAGTTAGAATTGATGACAGACAAACAAACAAACAATCAATCCGGTTTGCGTGTGTGGTTTTAGACCGGAGGATGAATGGATTTGTTGTCTTGAAAATTGGACAAGAAAGACAGCAACTTTTTACTGATATCGTGTGCTCCCCTTTGTCTCTCTCTCTCTCTCTCTCTCTCCTCTTTGTTTTAACAAGACAAACTTCCTGCCTTTAATGCCTCTACCAGTCTACTTCCTTTATCTGTGTACGACAGTTCCTAATCTTTTTTTTTTTTTTTTTTTCAGGCAATAGGTTTTCGATTTGGGAAATGCTACATCTCCCGCTGGAGATTAACAGTATATTTTTTTTATGTATTTTTTTAAAGTTATTTTTTATATAATTTTTTTAATATTTTTAAATATTTTTAAAAAATAAAAAAAATTCAGAATATTATTAAGAAAGTATTTTTTAATGATTTCTTTAATGTTCTATTTAAGGAAGTATTTTTAATGATGTTCTAAATTTATTTTATTTTTTAAAAAATATTTTTTATAATTTCTTATTTTACTTCGTGATTAAGAAAGTATTTTTTAATATATATTTTTTTACTTTCTGATTAAGAAAGTATTTTCTTAATGATGTTTTAAATTTATTTTATTTTATTTAAATATTTTAAAATAATAAAATATCTATATAAAAAATTACTTAAACAAAACACATATAAAATAATACTATACCCCAGCGGGAGCCCCCAGCGGGGGCTGTAGCATCACCCTAAGAATATAATTTGATTCATGAGTGAAAAAATTAAAAAAAAAAAAGAACATTATACTTAAAGATTTTATAAAAATAAATTTATAAATTAATTATATTAGATTTAATCCATAATAAAAGTATTTTTATAATCTAATATATCATAATATCAATTTATAGATGTATTTTTATAGACTCTTTTTTTTATAGTATTTCTCAAAAACTAATGTTCAATGAAAAGTTTCTTATTTCCTTAAACAAGAATGAGATGCTGCACCTTATTAATCCTCTTGTTATCACTATGATTTGAGCTAAATTAGGGGAGATTGGTTCGTTTGGATTCAAAATTCACATCAATTCATCTCAACTCGTCATTACAATCTTGTCAAATTTTTACATAAAATATAATAAACAATTCAATTTTTTTAAATTATAAAATAATAATAATATTCTAACAATATTTCATTCAACTCATTTAAAATCATCTCAATTTATCTGTGAATCCAAATGAGACAGTGAATCTAAAATAATAATTTGAAAGAATTATCTCCAAATAAGCTGATAAGGTTTGAGATTTGGAACTTCCAATTAATGTTTTGGACCATTGAAGTGCAAGCCGTGTGCATTTGGTATTTTGGTACTCAAACGTGTCTTCTTTGTTTTACTATGTTAGGCTTTGGCCTTCCTACATATATAGCTTTTAGACCAACACGCCATCTTTTATTTATTTATTTTTATTTTTATTTTATGGAAAGTTCTCAAACTTCATCTAATTTGGAACTTATATTCAAAGAGTATAAGAATCAAAGTTGTCTATGTTGATAGCCTTAAAACGTGCTTGAAATACCCATTGTTCTTCCCATCAATTTTGACCTTCTTGGATTGAAAATTTGTTGATCTATAGGAAACTTCTAAAACCCTAAAATAATATTATTATGGTTGTTGAACTATTATTAAACCTTCATTATGATTGTTGTCTAATTTAATCCATGTATTCTATTTTCCCTTAAATTTATCATTTTTCTTGTTATTGCAAGTATGTTCCATGTAGCAAAAATATTAACCATCTATTCATAATTTTAAAAAAAACCAATATTTAAAAAAAAAATTATATATGGAAAAATCATTCAAATAATCTAAAAGATTAAGAACTACTCCATTTTCATGCTGGTATCCACATCAATTAAATACTAAGATTTGATTTGTAAGATTTATATTTTAAAATTTATCTTCTTAATCAAGTCATGTCGCTAGACAGTATATGGCGTATAAGCCTTAAAATAACAACATTCGAAGATTAAGGGCTAATTTGGGTAGTAGAGTATTTTGATACTATTATTCATTATTTTATTATTACTTTTAATGTATTTTTTATTACTATTCAATATTTTATTTTATTTTTTTAACTTTTTTACTACTATTCACAGAATGTTTGAGATCACCTCACTACACAAACGTAACTTAAACCACTCTTTAGTCACGTAGCTAACAAATAAACCTAACACTAATGCAAAATTAAGTCATTGGTCCATTTTTCATGAATGTACTAGATGTTCGAGATAGGTTAGCTCTTGTTATTTATTGACTATATTAAGATCCAAGTACTTTATCTTGACCAATTGAGCACCCTTGGCCCTATAGCTATTAATATAAATATGGAGAACATCTTATTCTTTAAAGTCTTATAAAAAAATTAGGTGTGGGATCAATGTGATAGCTCTTAATATAAGATAGAGAGCATTTTATCCCATAGAGTCATATTTATAAATTGGCATAAATAATGTATTATCCATAACGTTAACACGATAAAATTTAGCTTGTAAGATAATTTATAATTAATCTGTCTTATAAATTAAATCATGTCATGTCAATGGCGTGAAAAGTGTATCATCCATTTTACAATCAAAAAATTATAATACCGACCAAATTAACCTTCATATAATGTTTTTATTGTAGTGGATAAGAAAATTGTTTTTACTAGGAATCGAGATCTATAAAACTTTAAATTATGCGAGCAAAAGTCAACAAGATATTAAAAAGAGGATAAATGTTTTAAATAAAAGTAAACTCACAAACTGACATATTTTGATGGCATACGTTAGATTATAAAATTAATTTTTGTTATAAAATAAATTTAATATATTACATAAAGTTAAATCAGTTTGCGAGTTTATTTTGATAGAATATTTCTTATAAGTCGTTTGGATTGAAAAACACTCTCAACTCATCTCATTTCATAATTACAATTTTTTTAAATTTTTACATAAAATATAATAAACAATTCAATTTTTTTAAAAATTTCAAAATAATATTAATATTAAAAAATAATATTTTAATAATATTTTATTTAATTTTTAATTTTTATTTAAAATCATCTCATCTCATCTCATCTCATTTCACCTCACTGTCAAGCTCCTCGGTATAATAATTCTTCAGGAAAAAAAAAAAAAAAAATGGCAGAGAATACATTAATAAGAAAGAAAAAGTGGGGTTTAAAAGTTTTGTTTAGGAAAAAAGAAAGAAAGAAAGAAAAAGTGGGGAGGAGTAATGCCTGTCTTTTATCATTTCCTCATGTAACTCCACGTGTAATGTAACAAACAAAGGAAGCCATTAAAGCAGAGCATAATTACGAGCATGAACTATGATTCAATGAACATAGTAATGAAGACATTGAAAGAGAGAAGCTGGCACGATTAAAAAAAAAGAGAGAAAGAGAATGAAAGCATTTCAATGGGTCCATATTTTTATTAAAATTTATAAAACTCGTCCCTAATTGTAAAAGTAATTTAAAATTGTTTATATTCAAACATGCTTTGACCAACTATAAGGGTTTGTTTAGATAGTAAGATGAGATGAAATGATTTCAGACGAGTTGAATAAAATATTAATTTTTAATATTATTATTATTTTTAGATTTGAAAAAATTGAACTGTTTATTATATTTTGTATAAAAATTTTAAAAAATTATAATGATGAGATAAGATGAGATAGTTTCTGTATCTAAACGAACACTAAAAGATAAATAGATTTATGATCTTTGTGATGGATTAAAATGGTTTCAATTTCAAATTGGGAAATGATATATAGAGCTTGAATGTCACTCACGTATTTTTATTGAAAAAAATAAATAAATATGAGATTTATATGTTTTTTTTTTTTAAGAGTTAGCCAGATTTATACATAAAAAAATTATATCTATCATTATTTAATAAATATTGTAAGAATTTTATGCGTATATTTCTCATTTATTGGAAAATTTAAATTAAAAAACATGGAATATTAAATGAGGAAAATCCATCACATATAATAAAGTTTTTAGAGAGAGAAATAAAAGACTGCAGTCAAATCCAGACAATTTATAGCTTTCACAGCTCCTCTGCAAAGGAAAGAAAATACAATTAGTTTTTATTGGTAATTATTTATCGTCCTCCGCCAGCCCTTCTAGAAGTGCAATTTCTCTCTCTGAACTCTCTTTCTCCGTGAAAGACTTCTCCTTTTCCTTTTTTCTTCATGCACGCACATTTCGGAATTTTTGTATTTCCTTTCTATTTGGTTTTTGATGCGTTCGCTGTCGCCATCCCATACGACTTTTTTTCCCATTTCTTTGCAATCACCGCCTCTCTCTCTTCTCTTGCTCAGCATCTCTTTCACTCGCTCTCTCTAACAATGCCTTTGACCTTTTACAATTATTTCTTCTTTCTGGAAACGTAATCGGAAAACACACTTCGTCTCAAGACCCGTTTCTCTCCCTTCTTTCGCATTACTCTCTCTCTCTCTCTCTATCCTTCCCTCTAGGCTCTAACATTTCCTGGTGTACGAGCAAGTTCTGACAGCCTTATCTAGCACAAAGCAAAGGTTCTCTCTCCCTATCTTTCCCTGTTTGTACACTATGTCTAGTATGCCCAGCTTAATATTTTAATAGTTTCGTTTTTTCCTATCAATTTCCCATACATACACAACTTGTTTTGGTTCTGGGTTCTGCGTGTTTTCGTAAATTTCTGTTGTTGTTGTAAATTTCTGCGACATTTGATTGCAGTCACCAGCTGGGTATTTCATGAATTTGTTGATTGTCGACACTTTGCTGCTCAAGAGGCTTCTGGTCCTCAGATCATGGCTCCTGAGCGTCCGCTTTTGATCCCGTCTCCTAAAACTCCCAGTAACCAAGACCTGAATACTGCACCCGTCTTGTTAGATCTCGCCAAATCCAAATCTGGCCGGCCTGAATCGTTTTCCAAGATGGAACTGGAAAACCCAGTTGAAAACTCCTCTAGTCTGGAATCCAATTTGCACTCCTCATCCCAACGAAGTATTGTGTCCATTCAATCCAAGGCCTCAGCTGGAAACTCTATTAGGGAAGTGAGTTTTGACTTGGGATCGAAGCCCGTGAGATATGGGTCTAGAGGGGCTGATTCCGAAGCGCTTAGTATGTCCCAGAAAGAAATCAGTGACGAGGATGCGAGGTTGATTTATATAAATGATCCTGCAAAGACAAATGAGAGGTATGAGTTTGCAGGAAATTCTATAAGGACTGGAAAGTATTCGATTATTACTTTTTTGCCGCGAAATCTGTTCGAACAGTTTCATAGAGTGGCGTACATATATTTCCTTGTGATTGCTGTTCTAAATCAGCTCCCCCAGCTGGCCGTTTTTGGCAGGGGAGTTTCAATCTTGCCATTAGCCTTTGTGCTTTTAGTTACAGCAGTGAAGGATGCATACGAGGACTATAGGCGGCACCGGTCGGACCGAATTGAGAACAACCGTTTGGCAAATATTTTGGTTAATGATCAGTTCCAACAAAAGAAATGGAAGGACATCCGAGTTGGTGAAATCATCAGAATTCATGCAAATGAAACACTTCCTTGTGATATGGTGCTGCTCTCGACCTCTGACCCAACTGGGGTAGCCTATGTGCAGACGATTAATTTGGATGGCGAGTCCAATTTGAAGACTCGCTATGCAAAACAAGAGACCCTCTTGAAGATGCCTGATGAAGGGAAAGTTAAAGTTAGTGGGTTGATCAAGTGTGAGAAACCAAATAGGAATATTTATGGGTTCCATGCAAACATGGAAATTGATGGGAAAAAGCTGTCGCTCGGACCCTCCAATATTGTCCTTCGAGGCTGTCAGCTGAAGAATACCGAGTGGGCCTTTGGGGTTGCCGTGTATGCTGGTCGTGACACCAAAGCTATGCTTAACAGCTCAGGAGCTCCATCTAAGAGGAGCCGGCTTGAAATCCATATGAACTTTGAGATCATCATACTCTCCATTTTTCTTATTGCTTTGTGTTTGGTTGTCTCTGTCTGTGCACTTGTTTGGTTGCTGAGACACAGGGAAGAGTTGGATTACATACCCTATTACAGAAAGGCTGACTTCTCGGAGGGGAAGGAGGAAGACTATAACTATTATGGAGCGGGATTGGAGACATTTTTCGCATTCCTCATGTCAGTTATTGTTTTCCAGATCATGATCCCCATTTCTCTCTACATTTCCATGGAGCTCGTCCGGGTTGGTCAGGCGTACTTCATGATCCGAGATACCCAAATGTATGATGAGGCATCAAATTCGAGATTTCAGTGCAGAGCATTGAATATAAACGAAGATTTAGGACAGGTGAAGTATGTATTCTCAGATAAAACTGGCACACTTACAGAGAACAAGATGGAATTTCAATGTGCAAGTATATGGGGAGTAGATTACAGTGCTGGGAATTCACAAATTGATCGAGTTGAATACTGTGTTCAAGGTAATGCCACTTTTGTTTTTTAGTAAAATAGTCTTAGTGTTTCCGATTTTGTTTTCACATTAGCATGACAATTTGATCTTATGTCTGCCTTGGTATCAGTGGAGGGAAAAGTTCTAAGGCCAGCAATGAAGGTAAAGACTGACCCGGAGCTCTTGCAACTATCAAGAAGCGGAAGTGGCACAAAGGAAGGCAAACATATCCATGATTTCTTACTTGCATTGGCAGCCTGCAACACAATTGTGCCCCTTGTTGTAGACACATCTGATCCTACCGTGAAGATGATAGATTACCAAGGGGAGTCTCCTGATGAACAAGCATTGGTGTATGCTGCTGCTGCCTATGGTTTTATGCTTACAGAACGAACCTCTGGCCATATAGTAATTGATATTCAAGGAGAAAGGCAAAGGTAATTAGACGCTATATTGTTCATTTCCCCCCTTCCTATACAGCATCACGTCTTCCCCTTCGACTATAAAAACGACCACCACAATTATTAGAACAGCTTTAACAAAGAGGCTGCAATCATTTTGGCTGATTTTACTTTACTAATAGAAGAGAACTTATGCTAATCTATAGTGGTTTCATAAGTCTTACAAGTCTCCTTTTTTCCTCTCTCTCTCTCTCTCTCCCCTCTTCAGTACAAGATTGATATTCAATTGTTTTTCCTGCTGGAAACAATCACAATGGCAAGATACACACGAAAGTGAGAGAATAGGTGGCATTTGGGCGTTGAAACCATTTCTTGAGCTAATTATCTTTTTTTGTTGTTTTTTTTTTAAAGTAACTTTGGTAACAAAAGTAATTATGATAACGATGACTTGGGCATAAACTGGTGATAGTAGCTGCAGTGGGTTTAGTCATACTTGATTATTATTTCAAGTGATTATCTTATCATACTCATAGGTAGCTTCTTTCAAAAGATACAAACCTTAGTATCTCTTCTTTTTGATGAATTTCCTCAGCATGGGCACTGCAGGTTCAATGTTTTAGGCTTGCATGAGTTTGATAGTGACCGGAAGAGGATGTCAGTTATATTGGGGTGCCCCGACAAGATTGTGAGAGTCTTTGTAAAAGGTGCTGACACATCCATGTTTAGCGTGGTAGATAAATCTTTGAACATGAAAGTAATACGTGCAACTGAAGCCCACCTTCACGCTTACTCCTCAGTGGGTTTGAGAACACTTGTTGTTGGTATGCGGGAATTGAGTGCTTCGGAATTTGATCTATGGCATTCTTCCTTTGAGGCGGCGAGCACTTCTTTAATTGGTAGATCTGCTTTGCTTCGAAAGGTAGCTAGCAGTGTTGAAAACAATCTATGCATACTAGGTGCCTCCGGCATTGAAGATAAACTCCAACAAGGTGTGCCAGAGGCCATAGAATCTCTGAGAACAGCAGGGATCAAAGTATGGGTTTTGACTGGAGACAAGCAAGAAACTGCCATTTCAATTGGCTACTCCTCCAAGCTCCTGACAAGCAAGATGACCCAGATAATAATTAATAGCAGTTCTAAGGAGTCATGTAGAAGGAGTTTGGAAGATGCCATTGTCATGTGTAAGAAGCTTGTGGCCGTTGCTGGAGTTGCAAACAATATTGGCGGAAGTTCTGAAGCTGGTTCAACACCAGTGGCCTTAATTATTGATGGTACCAGCCTTGTTTATATCCTTGACAGTGAACTCGAAGAACAGGCAAGTGCTTGTAAACCTCCAGCTTTTTTTAGTTGTTGGCGAGATATGTTGATCTAACTTACTCATCTTGAGATGCAGCTCTTCCAATTAGCCAGCAACTGTTCCGTTGTGCTATGTTGTCGAGTGGCTCCTTTGCAAAAAGCTGGAATCATTGCCCTTGTGAAGAACAGAACTACTGATATGACACTTGCCATTGGCGATGGTGCGTTAAATAAATAGCTTATGCTCCCATAAAAGAGAGCCAAAATATGGAAAATAAAATGCAAATTTTCCTGCTAACATTTTGATGTTTATTGTTGACATTTTGTTTGTATCGCTATCAGGTGCCAATGACGTATCGATGATCCAAATGGCTGATGTTGGAGTTGGCATCAGTGGCCAAGAGGGTCGGCAAGCTGTAATGGCATCAGATTTTGCAATGGGGCAATTTAAATTCTTAGTTCCCCTTATTTTGGTCCATGGGCACTGGAATTACCAACGGATGGGCTACATGATATTATACAATTTTTACAGGAATTCTGTGTTGGTATTTGTTCTATTTTGGTGAGTTTTTATTGGGCACTCATATTTCTTTTGATTATTTTTTCACATATAATGATTCTGTAGTCATGAATGCACCATCTAATTTAGCTGGTTCAGTCTGTTGGAGTTTGTTATGGGACATCGTCTCAAGTCTTAACCTGTGTCCAAACTATGTATAAGCTTCTCACTGTCTCTCTTTGTTCTGCCGGAAGGGGGAGAGACAGATTGTTTTTTAATTGTGTTTATAATCGCAGTTTGTGGAATATGCAGTAGAAATGACTATTTTGAACTAGAATTTATAAAGGTGAAGTTAATTTGATCTTGATCCTCCTTGTGTTTAAACTTCAAACCTGGATGTGTGTCCAAATTATAATATGGTTTTGTAATTCAAGCTTGAATTACTATTTAGTCGAGTGGGATAGAGTTGTTCATGTGGATAAAGAATATGATCTAGATGGAAAAGATTACAGTTTAACCTAATTATGTCCGCGATGGCCTGCTTCACCATTGCTAAGTTTTTCATGTGCTTTGTGTAGGTATGTGCTCTTTACTTCTTTCAGTTTGACAACTGCAATCAATGAATGGAGTAGTGTGTTGTATTCAATAATCTATACTTCACTGCCTACGATTGTTGTTGGAATTCTTGACAAGGATCTAAGTAGGAGGACTCTTCTACAGTATCCACAACTTTATGGGGCTGGGCAAAGACAAGAGTGCTACAATAGAAGGTTGTTTTGGTTAACAATGTTTGATTCATTGTGGCAAAGTGCAGCTATCTTCTTTATCCCTTTCTTTGCATATTGGCACAGCACCATTGACATATCAGGTATAGGAGATCTTTGGATACTTGGAGTGGTTACTTTGGTTAATATACATTTGGCCATGGACGTCTTTCGGTGGACTTGGATTACTCATGCAGTCATTTGGGGATCTATAATTGCGACTGTCGTTTGTGTTGTTATCATTGATGTTATACCCTCATTAGTTGGTTACTGGTAAGTCTCTTGTCATCACATTAATTCAGCCCTATATTAAATAATGTGCTTCATATACAAGTTCTTCCCAATTCGTGGGAGCTCACTCTTACTAGTGATCCTCCCGAAGACAAGAATAGAAGCCTGAATGGTGATTCTCCAATGTTGGATAGTTAAACTGAAATTTGTGGAACGGTTTTTAATTGAGTCAAGCTGAAATTCATACGATAAAGAGACAATAGGACCTGCTGCTAGATATCTTCATCTTTTAGTCACCTTCAAAGTGAGAAGGCTTGTTCTGCTAAGCTCCCCATTTTTCCAGTAGCCTTGGTTAATTTTTCATGTTGTTCTTCTAGCTTTTCATGTGAGTATGTACATCTTAGCCAAAAGAAAATGACTCAACTACCTACCTTGGCCCCTTCTTTTCTTTAACAAAAACGATATCTTCTTACGTCTAAAAATGGGCAGTCATAAGCTTGCAAGTAATTATGCCTTTATACACCTCTTGTCTTGGCTTCTAGAGCTTCTATTATTAGGCTTTTTTCACTCCCTGTTAACCCACTGTTCTTTAAAACCACTTCGCATAGACTTTTAATGAGCTGCAATTAAAAGCTGTATGGTAGAACATCAGTTTTGTGTTTCAGATACAGACTCAGCATAATTCCTTCTTGGGCCTAGATTTGGATAAAGATAGACAGTGTGTGAACCTTACAACATTCACTACTAATACTTTATGTCTCCCGGATGACATTACGTACTCAATGGACTACACAGTAAGTCTATTTCTCTTCAAATCTAGGTCCAGAATTAAGGCAGGAATTCTAGATCCTGATCCCCATGTTTCTGGCCTGCAAGAAAGAATTAGTTAAGCTGATCATGGCCACAAAGAGGCACAATTTGGGTGATATCTGCTGCAGACTAGATGAAAATTCTTCTGGTGGACTTTTGATATGCCTATTTACCTCATCAATAAAGTTCTTATTTACTGATAAAAAAAAGATTAGATGAAAAATCTTCCTGCATGAGTCCAGTGTTGAAAAAGATATATTGAAATCGTGTTTTTACTTTTTTAGTAGAGACTGATGTGCAACTCCAATATAATATGACAGGGCAATCTTCCATGTTGCAAAAAGGGGTACATTTTGGTTATGCTTGCTTGCAATCATCATAGCTGGCCTAATTCCTCGTTTGGTTGTAAAGGTTCTGTATCAATACTATAAACCCAGCGATATTCAGATTGCAAGGGAAGCTGAGAAATTTGGGAATCTGAGGGAGTTTGGAGCTACAGAAATAGAAATGAATCCTATCCCAGATTCTCCACAAAGATAACAAGGTGATTTTGTTCCTGTTTACACCTCCTTTTCTTTGTAAAGTATCCTATTCTTTAGGCTGCTTCAGAGCATCTCTCTTGGTTGCCAGATTTTTGTTATTGCTATCCGAAGGGTAGTCTTTTTAATGTTGTATTTTATTTTGTTGTATTCACATAGTCATTCAATGTACATTACCAAGGTTATCACAGAAAAATTTAGACACTTAATCAGAGTTCGATACCAACTTGGGTTGTTTCTCCTTGATGGGTGGATTCAAGTTTGTTTTATTTTGAGGAATGCTACAAGATTACACAAAAGTAATTCTACAAACTGATGTGGCTTCATATGATCCGTCAGATCTGCTTTACAATAAAAGTAACTTTACAATCTAATAAACCACATCAAGCCACATTAGTTTGTGAGATTACTTTTGTGTAATCACTTTGTGGCTAGAGTATTTCTCTTTATTTTTGGTTTGAGCCAGCAATGCGTTGGGTTCTGGTCTGAGACTGTGGTGGCTGATAGTATTAGCATCTTATGCCATGGTTGCCCAAGTTTATATGCACCAGACATGTTGAGGTTTGTCTTTAGAAAAATTCTTAAGACGTGTATGGTGTAGGGATGATGAGAAAGACGCTTATATTGTCCTCAATGCAGCTTCCTGATGCATGAAATTCGGGATTCCAGATATTTTCTTTCTTAAATGAACTTTCACACACGTCATATCCCCAAGAAAAGGAACTTCCACATGTATCACTTCACTCCAGCTTTAGCTGTGAAACTGAAGTGTAAGAAGCTTTATAACAAAGGTGCAACAGCCACCGTGTTCATACACCATGAGCAAGGTGATGGCATTCCAATCCTCCTCCAGATGGCCAAGTATATATAACATCAGCTAAAGGATGAGATTATGAGTTGTGTTTGGCATTTTAATATTTTTTCGATTCAAAGCTATGGTAATGTGTTGTTCGGCTCAACCGGATACAGTTATAAGGCTTAGAGTAAGAAAGAGATAGACACATCAAGTTAGCTCCACTTTATGTATCTATCTCTCCCGCTCCAATGCCTAAGAACTTTAAGCGATTTGAATCTAGCTCAACCTATGTTCATTTACTCTTGGAGTGCCAAGGATCCAGTTTAGAACACGGTATTTGTATCCTGTCTAGGAAGGATGAAGTAGGGTTTATATCCTTATTTATCCATCTCTTTCACTTTATCCATCTTTATTTTTGCATCTTATAATTCGGTCAAAATAGATAAATTTCGCATGGTCGTTTGGTAAAAAAATAAATCCCACTTTAAATTGCGTAAAAAAAGAGTTTTGCTATATACAATCATTTTTATGTACTCTTTGTGCATTCTACTTTACATAGAATTTTCGATAAAAAGAAAAATCTTATTTTTTTAGTGTGATCTAATTTTTTACAAAGGGTTTGCAGGCCCCACGAGACTTGTTTATTTGAGATTTTTACTTAACATTACTCGAATTACACATTTTTTTTTTGGTAAAAGTATGAGATATAATTGTTGCTCACATAAATATCATATCTTTTAGAAAAATAATGTTATATACAATTTTAATTATGCCGCTGCATAATTTTTTTAAACAAAAATTAAAAAAAAAAAAAAACGCTGTTGGTATTATGATTTGGTCAATAAAATTGATTTCCTGTTGATATTTCAATGTTAATATCAATATTTTGGGAAAATTTGTATTTTACATCTCAAAATTACCACTCATTTTTCGCAGAGTGTTGATAATTTTACGGAAAGAGTAAAAAAGTCCAACTTTTCTGTAAAACAAAATTCGCAATCATTTTTTTTTTTTTTTTTTTCTTTGTAACTACAAAAAGTAGTGCATCCGGTAAAACGAGATTTTAGACCTAGTTTGTTTTTATAATTTTTTATTATTATAATTTTTTTAAATTTTTATAAAAAATAAAATAAATAATTTAATATTTTCAAATATTAAAATAAAAATAATATTAAAAACATATATTCAAATAATATTTTATTTAACTTTTAATTTTAATCTCAACTCATTTCATTTGTAAAAACAATCCATCTCAAATATCTAACCTTGAATCAGAAAATATTTTAGAAGATTATTTATTTTTAATATTTATATTTCTAAAAAAGTTAAATATTCAAATTCTCTGTAAGAAGGGTAATGGAATTAAATTTTTATTTATTTTTTGCAAATATCTGAAAGAAAAATGTTACTTTGCTTACTTAACTTGTCATCTCATTTTAATATTTAATATATTTTAATTTAATAATTAAAGAAGTGAGAATTAATATATTGATATTTTTTATATGTTATAAAAATATTTTAAAATGATAAAAAAATATATGAATAAAAAATTTGAAAAAAGAAAAAAGAAAAGAAAAGGCGAAGTGACCGCTAGGCCTCTTTGAAATATATAGTTCTTATCGTTAACGAAGAAGAAGATGTTTCTGTATCCCAAAAGCTTTGGGGGGGGTTTGAAGTTGAGTTTCTCTGTTTCATTACCTATGGATCATTTTTGAGTCACTTTGACACTTGAGAGTTGAGACTCATTGAGTTTCCCACCTGAGGGGGCATGTCTCAAGTGAGAGATCCGGCCATTAAACTTTTCGGGAGGAATATTCCGGTGGCTGACTCTCGGATTCCCTCGGTTTCCGAACAAGGCTCCGGCTCAGAACGTCAGTCTCCGGTAATTCCTCTAGTCACGGTAATTTTAGACCATTTATGGATACTTGGATTGATTGGCGCTTGCATAAATTGCTTTCTATTTTTGTGGGAGACAGCGCTATACGACTTTTTTTTTTTGATACAGAAAGCAGAAATCGTTGCCTGGTTTTGGATCGTATTCTTGATTAACTTTTTAAGTTCGGATTCATAGTTATATATGCTTTCACTATCACTGCTTTTTTTAAAAAAAAACTTCTAATGTTGGAAAGATTGCATTGACTTTCTAGATAGCAGCTGCTATTTGCTTCTAGTCGTGAAGAAGGGGAAAAAATCTGACTAAATAATCAAAGAGAAACAAAAGCAAAAAATTTGAAGTCATTTTCATTATAACACAAGCATGTAATAATCAGTCGGTGCATTTTTTATGGGATTATGGGGAGCTGAATTGCTTTGTTTATGAAACTAAGTGAAATTTCTTATTTTCTTGAAAATGATCGCAGTTCCACAGTTTTCTAAGGTGAGTGGCTACAACTACAAGTGCTTAATTAACAAAAGATAACCATGGAACATCGGGAATATTATATCATCAGTAAAGCTACTGGTAGTTTCCAAACACTAAATCCCTCAGCAACGAGTTAAGGAACCGTAAGTGTGAATATCTCTATGCCTGCAAGAGCAGTATAGTACAGAGTTCAACAGCTTCAATGTGGAATTATAATATATAATTCAAACATGAACCTGAGTGATATCGTTGCACTTACAACTGAAACCTAAATAAACCATAATATTTTAGGAATAGTGGAAAACAAAAATCCTACTGAAAAAGACATTGAGGGAGCAAGATGTCTATTTCTTTCAGTGTTTTCATGGATTGGTGATATGGATGGTTTGGGATTGTACCCCGAATTTGGGCATTGAACTTTGTTGCATAGACTCATGCTTGTGTGCTATAGATTTCAAATATCTGATGTGAGTTATGTTGCCTGTGTTTGCTGTTACTGTTTTTATTATTTATTACTTAATATTTACCTATATACTTATAAAAAAAAAATTACTTAATATTTACCTATAAAAAATTATTTATTACTCATATCTATTGCCTTTTATTGAAGAATTATAAACCCAAATCCATCTTAGATATGGATTAAGATGTGCTAGATTTGGTTATTTTCTATCATATAAGTCGTTTGTTGCTACTACATGCCTCATTGAAGTTTAGGGGTTTACTTTTGATGCCAGTATTTTGGAAAATTATAAACCTACAACTAGTCTGCAATTATTTTACAACTCTATTTAAAATGAAGGGTATGTGAAGTAACACAAATTAAAATGAATGACCCTCTGATGGAGAATTTTTGCGAGCAGGATATTCCTTCTGAGTTAGATAATAAAAAAGATACCAAAAACCAAAATCCCTTAATAGAGAATGAGGCCAAAGTAGATCATAATCCTGAGGAAGACCGAGCTGCTAAAAATGATGCAGGTGGCCAAGAGAAGGTTTTAAGGAAGCCAAACAAGGTTCTCCCTTGTCCTCGCTGCACTAGCCTGGAGACAAAGTTTTGCTATTTCAACAACTACAATGTAAACCAACCTAGACATTTTTGCAAGAATTGCCAGAGATATTGGACAGCGGGAGGAACAATTAGAAGTGTTCCTGTCGGGGCTGGAAGGCGCAAGAATAAGCCTTCGGAGTACCATCAAGTAGTGGTGCCATCTAATGTAATACCAGTCACCAAAGCAGACAGCCTTAACTCTGCTAACGACCAGCATCCCTCATGTCTTGAACTTCCTGCCTCTTTAAGACTTGACAAAGGAACAGGAGCAGTTCTAAATATTAGCAAAGATGCTCCACTATGTGAATCCATGTCAACTGTGCTCAATCTCAAAGAACAAAAGAAAAATGTTGAAATTTGGCCTTTGGTTTCTGAGGAGAGTAGCGAGGAGCCCTTATCATCTGGCTCTTCCTTCACAGCTGCTACTTCCCACCAAAGTGAATCTCCAGGACATTGCAACAGTTTCAATTTAACTCATCCACTGCAGTGTTACCCTGTTTCCCAATGTGCACGCCATTGGAACCCAGGTTCGAATGCACTGGTGTTTGAACCTGGTAGTAGTATCTCTAATACTGGTCATATGGGTTCTTCACCTATGGTGCCAGTTCCTGGCTTCTGTGAACCAACATTCCTGCCTCTTCCTGTGCCATACTGGGGTTGCATGCCAAGCTGGGATGCCAGGAAGTGCAATAAACAATTGGTCAGATCGAATGGTAGCCCATCAGTTTCATCTTCTACTAGCAACAGCATCTGTTCAGGTAATAGCTCACCGATCTTGGGAAAGCATTCAAAGGATGCAAATTCACTGGCTGAAGAAACAAAGGAACAGAGCCTTTGGGTACCTAAGACACTGAGAGTTACTCATCCAGAAGAGGCTGCAAAGAGTTCCATATGGTCTACTTTGGGTATTGAGCCTGACAAGGACAAATCCAGCGTCAGAGGTGGCATTTTTAAAGCTTCCCAATCCAAATCAAATACAAATTCTCATACATCAGATGCTGCTGACAAGGTCTTAAAAGCAAACCCAGTGGCTTTTTGTCGATGTCAATCATTTCAGGAAAGCACTTAAAGAAGCTCATGTTGTTTGTACATGGATATCATCTTTTGGTGGTCTGTCCATGCATTGTGAAAGCCTATGTTGTATGAAGTGCACGAGAGTTTTATCATTTCTGCATCTGTTTTTGCTATGCCCTGAGATCATATGGTTTGTAAGATGACCAGTGGCTTGTGGGAATTCTCTTGATCTTGTGTTTTCTTAGTAAACAAGCATTACAAAAGAATAACATGCAAGCCTCTTGCCTAGAAGAAAAGAATCCGGAGAGAATTTTCAGTCATTCGTTTTGGGCTTTTTATTTGTAGATGAAGGCTATCCACATCACCACCAACAGTTAATGGTCATGGCTCCAAATTTTTGTGCTGTGATGATGGCCAATGCCAATTGTTTGGCTCTCATACCTCTAAGTGATAGATTGCATTTGCATGCTATGTTTGATTACTTGAAGAAAGAGAATTCTTATTATTCAAGAATACATCACTTTGAGGAGTACTCCAACTCCGAGTTTCAAGGTATGATTTCTGAATCACAGCAGTTATGATCAGACACTAACTCATCTTTTTTCTTAGTTTTTTTCCCGTTTCTCTCTCCTCCCAGGTTGGATATCTTTTTTTTTTGGAATATACTTGTTCACTGGATATCTTATTAATGGATCTGCCAACCTCTTAATATTGTTGGGAAGAGTAACTGTCCATTCGAATTTCGAAAGATGAGAATTTTGATCTTCAATTTGTTTTATACTTAAGTGTATAGATTGTTTCCTTATTGAAACTAGCAGCTCTTCGCACCAGATATCACCTCTTTACCCAGGTCTAAAATCTAAAATTCAAGGTATACACATACAAACACACATGTATGAATGAATGTAAATTGTATTTTAGACATGATAGTCCTGTGTTAGCTGTTATAGACATAATATTCCTTAATATTGTAAGTTAAATTCAGCACCAGATATATTCCGTTTTGTTTTAGAAAATACGATTTGAGGTTCTTGCTCACATATCAAATACCCAACTGTAAATCCATACTTAATAATTTTGGCATTTGAGCAAAATCAAAGTGGGGGAACACACATTTGGGCATTTGTAGGCATATGCAAGAGGCATTTTGAAATGGTCCTATGAATCCTTATATGATCTCAAAACTTACACTGTCGTTTAATTTATGCACCAATTAAGAAGCTGAAAGTTGAACATTTCTCAGGAGGATGTAACAGCTCAGTCTTCATTGTACCGAGTGTCACAGCTCTATGAATCCTAAATCTGTGTGGCGGCAAACTGAGAATTCCGCAGAACATTTTCAAGACAGCACCTGATATACATGTCTCCATCATAGCCTTCAATGATTAGTCTGAGCTCTCCTTCTGAATAGTCGGATCGGCGAGACTGCCTCGAGATGTATAGTCAAAGGTTATGTTGTGAAAAAGATGACATAAAAGCAAAAATAAACAAACAATCAATCAATTACATGACTCAAGTTTACGTGGTTCGGCAACATGCTTACGTCCGCGAAGTTATAGAGGATTTTATTATGCCGAGAAATCACAAAATATACCTTGGGGCGAAAATATTACTGTTAAGATAGCCATATTGTTTATAATAAGCAAATTTATAAGGTTACACGGTGGAAGTCCTAATCTTCACTTTTTTGCGATATTTGTTCGAGCGGAGTGTCAAGCACACATCGAGCGAATTCTCTGTTTAGTGTTCGCTTAAGTGCCGAGTTGAGCGAATTCTCAACCTGGGCTGGGCTTTGTTCGAGCGAACTTTCTGTTTGAGCTTCACTCAAGTTGAATGTCGACTGAACGTCGAGCGAATTTTCTACTTGGCGCTTCCCAAGTAAAAAATAGTGCCAAAATTTTTCGGTCCAAACCAAAACGAACATGGCACAATCCTTATTGAAAATCCACTAAAAATCGTAACAAATCATTGTCGAATCGGGTCATCAAGTCGAGGTGCCACTGCAATGAACTAGGCTCTACAAACCCAACATGTTATGCTTGCTTGTAATTGTGTAGAGCTAATGCTTTCATCTCATTTGCTTAATTCTGTCTAACCTTGAATTGGAGTGACTTTGTTCTTTGTATAACTTAGGAATTACTTGCAACATAGTCATAATAGCATCATTTGGAGTAGTTATAGGCAATCATCAGTATCCCCAAAAGAGGAATTGACACCTAGACCGCTAAAATACTTTGTATTATTGCTATGAACTTTGATGGCCTCAAGGTAAAGGTGAAAGTTCTAAATTGTGATAGAAGGAATTTGTAGACCATGTCCTTAAGGAAAACCCAACGATCAAACTTAAACCTAACATCATTCTAAAATTATAGAGAAGATATTGATCCCTTCTCTTAATAAATGCAAAAAAGATGAGAAATCGGACAACCGGTGAGTTATATATGTCAACCAATCTTAAAATAGGCTGTAACATGTAGGTTCAAAATTTGGACTATAAAGTAAATTGAGTCATTATTATTATTATTATCATTAATTTTAAATTATTTATTTGTTTATTTATTTCAGTTGTTTTATAAACATTTTTAAATCAATTATTAATTACGAATTAAGAGTCTGTTAAAATTTTTACTTCTTTGCGTTTTTAAACGTGTTTAATTCAAACTGCACTTCCCCCACAACTCAAACTGCCAAGACCACTTCCTCCACGCTTATCCCTCTAATCTCGTAACCATACTGAGTCCCCCTCCCTCCGGGAATTCTTAGAACCACTCCAGCTTAAACACGTCAAATCCCGATCTCCATTTATATATTTTTCCACATATCGACTCCTCCACACACTGACACAACAAAAAACACAAACTCAATTGAGAAATCAGCCTCCATTCCACATAAACAAATAGAGCCCAGCTAGTCCGTGCTTCTCCACCACCCCGTTCGAAGGAGACCCCAACCGTGACTGGCGTAGATCGCCATCCAACTTCGTCGCTTTCCATCTCTTTTGTGGTAAGTTCTCGTCGATTTACACATTTCATCTACCTAATTTCTTCTACGTAACCACCATCAAGACTAAATGTATTTTTATTTTTTTCTTCTCTCGGTATTTCGCCACAAACAGAGGCCTCTCACAGTGTTTTCCGCCACCGTCAATCTTCATCAAACCCACCACCGCATGTTGTCCCTCGGTGAGTTGAATTGTCGCACACACTCTCTTCTGTTTTGACCCTCTATATCTCGAGCTAACGGCACAAATCCCACTTATCTCTCAGAGTTTCCGTCACCGTTGATCTCTAGCCACTAGCCATTACCGTTGCACTCCGGCATCCTCTCCGAAAGACCACACCGACATCTTGTTTTTCTTCACCATCATTTTCTTCGATCTAACAATATTTCTCTGCTTCCGAAGCTTTTCCGTCTCTGATCTTTGTCCAGCCACCCAGATTCGTCTTCGCATGGCTTCTGCTTTCTCTCATGGTAACCCCAAGCACCTCACTGATTCGCACGATGCCTTTCTTCTCCAGTGTTTGTCTCTTTATGTTTTCGTGCATTTATGTCGGATCTCCTTTACTTTTATTTAAGCTTTGTCCAATAAAGCCCTCCACCTCTTTGCATATCACCAAATTACCCTTCACACAATATATTTAACTTACGTAAAAAGTCTCTAGAAGCTGAAGCCTCATTGTTTATGTAATCCCATTTTTTCCCTTTTGATTTTGTCGTGTATCTCCATTTCTATTTTAGTTTAGTTTTTCCATAAAAGCCTTTCATGTTTTTTAGTTAACTATAAAACTATTAGTTGAGCTTTTGTCGTGTATCAACTTTCTCATAAGCCTTACAAGTTTTTTTATTATTTCAAAATAATGCCCTCCAACCTTTTTTACTCCACTTTTCAGCTTTTGTAAAATGTCTTTTAAAATCTTTAGAGTGGTACGTTTTTTGTTTTTGTGTGGGCATGACAAAATGTGTTTAAAATGAGTCTATTTACATCGGCCTATTTTTACTTACAAATGTAATATGTTAACTTGGTTTTAATTTGGTCTTTGTTGCATATAGTTGACACTTACACCTTGTATCCAGTTTAAATTATAAGTATTCATTTATGATTTGATTATGATAATAAATTACAGGGATTGAAATTTTAAGTATAATCAAGTTTAATTAGTAAAATGAATTTTCAATGTTTATTTTATTGGATTTTGATAAAATTATTATGCTGTATTATTAATTAGATAATAAAGGAATATGTTGTGACTTTTGAATCATATTATTATTTCTTAATTTTAGCATATATCTGAATATTTATCAAATTATTCTCTATGATATCAATTTAATTAAATAGAATGTCACGACATTTTTTAGGAAATTAGTCACATATGGTATTCCGTATAGATAACGATCTACAATATGAGATTTTGAAATTTGTGATACGAGGTAAGTAATTTGATCACAAATTATAATCGTCACAGTTCAGCTTATATAAATTATTATTAGAGCCAATTATTTGATAGCTATTTTTTATGTACCACTCATGTCATATGCAATCATTTCATCAAGCACAACACATGATCATGCCATTCAACAACATGTTCAAATTCAAAAATTTACAGTTATTTATATTAATATGTATATCATGCATTTCACGTCGCATAAAACATGTAAGCTATCTTAAATTCAAGTGCAAGATAAGATAAGATCAATTTAATCAGATGATCATTCAGATGCATGGTACCAATGTAGTTTCAGGGTGGATATGCAAGTCACTGACTCAAGTGTGATCCACCATAGTATACCATAATACTATCAGCGGCTCCCCTTGCTGCAGTGGGACGTAAGGCTGTGCACAACCTTGTACACATGATTAAGTGTGTTGGTCAGTCAGATCAGTCAGTTAAGTCAGATCATTTAGATATATCAGATTAGTCTGTTAATTCAGATAAATCAATCGTGCATAGCATAAGCATCAGCGTTAACAATCATGATTTAAGCTCTCAATATGAAATTTTTTATGAAAAATTTTATATTTATTACATTTACGTTGTGATGAATTTTTTATTGAATCTTCGACTCATTTTAATTTATTTTATGTTTTTAATCACTCATGTGAGGATGATGAACACGAGCAAACAGACCATGATTAGAAGGAATAGTTGATTAAATCCTAGACTTTTTAAAATATTCTGATATTTTTATGACAATGAATTTTATTTAGTTTATTTCATTTAATATCTATGAAGATTTATTATTGTTAAATGATTATTTTTATGAAATAAAAGCTCATTTTATTTTCTTAAAAATATGATATTTTTTTGTCAAATTTATTTTATGAAAAATACCTGACACTACTAACCGGGGTTGTTACATAGGCCTTCGTCCTTATGCCAAAACAGAAATCACATGAATTAACAAAACGAATAAGATGGTGTGCCTTTATCAGTTCCAAAACCCCATAAAAAATAGAGCCATTTAAAAAAAAAAATCTAAGAGATTGGTCAATCACTAAAACTCCAAAAATCCATTCATTAAGTCGTGATATTCTTGCCTCATTCGGTGCGCAGGGTAATACTGTAAAAGTCTCGCTTCCCTTTTATAACTTCTTAAATATATGGTTGGCCTTGCTTCCTTTGGATCGTGCAGGAGTTCTTAACTTCATACATTAATTATTTTTTTCTTTTATAGATTCGTATTTGTGAATATTTTATTGTTTTTAATAATTTTCACGTAGTTTTAGGAGCTTGGTTTTGGACTCTTGAATGTAACCATCAAGCTCCCTTTTGGTATAAAGTATCTATTTCTCATAAGTGAGACTTTATTAATAAAATTAGAGTACTGTCATCTTCTTTAAAAAAAAAAGTCATGATTTTCGAGTTTTATATTTATCTTTTTACGTTATGTTTAAAAAATAAAATATAAATAATTTTTTATGTTAGATGATGGATGCGTTTTAATATCAATGATATATTTTAAAAGTATAAATAAGGGAGCTTGTAAATAAATGTTTTCCATTTTCGAAAATCTCTTTGAATCAGAGGTTGTAAATGAGAACTTGGATAAATGCCTATAGAGCAATGCTACATAATCTCTCTACGTCCCTAATTTTTACACACCATATTTTTTTTAAATTTTTTAATATTTTTTTGAGTTTATTTTTTTTTAAAATAATATAATTATTTATTTATTTATTATTCATATATTAAATATTTAATGAAAGAAAAAAATAATAAAAATTAAAAAATGTGTGGTGTATAGAAGTTGAGATATTGTGCTGATTTTTTCATGCCCATAATGGGAAAACAAATGGCAAAGAGAGTGCTTTTGCGTTTGGTAAAAGAGGTTTGCCAAACAAAAGTAGGTTCGCACACGAAACGCAGCCGTTTCAAGAATTTAAATAAGTGGTCCTCGACGTGGCCAGATGCGGAACGTACACTTTCAAATGAACGGTAAAGATCTACTTGGGATTTACCGGGTGTATAAAACTCCATTGGAGCCAAATTCGGAGTCCGGAGTTTAGTTTTGCTTCTTTCTTCCTCCTCGGAACAACTCCACTCGTGTGTTGTCTCTGTCTCTCTCTGTCCAATCCCTTCCTTTCTCTGAAACAAAAATCAAGCCCAATGAACGCGCCCATAATCGGTGAGCTTCCGCTCATTCTTTCCCTCTTCAGACTTTTGTTAATTTTAGCTTGAAAGCTTTTTTGGGTTATTAAATTTTTGTATGTTATTGTGAAGATCCACTGCAAGGAGACTTCCCAGAGGTGATTGAGGAGTATTTGGAGCATGGGGTCATGAAGTGCATTGCATTCAACCGCCGTGGTACCCTTCTCGCTGGTACGCTCTCTCTCTCTCGGGTGTTGAGTCGAAGAGAAAATTCCAGTGTGAAATATCTGTTTTCCCCAACGGTATAATGTGAACATTGTGTATGCAATTTTTCAGATTTTGCAATATTTATAGTTTATATTGATTTGTTGGGTGTCTTGGCCTGGTCACAAATGGCGGGGGAGTCTTAAAATTATTGAAGAACTGCTTAATGCTTATGTACAAACTGGAGAGTAAGTAAAAATTTCTTGTTCTTGCGTTTTTCCTTGCAAACTTTGTTTTTGGAACCTAGCAGAAGGTTTACCCATTTTATGTTTTGGTAGCCACAGTGGCCATCTCTGAAAATCTGCAATTTTGCCTATACTTGTAGCATCATGCTGGTCCTAGAAAGATTAGTTAGGGTGTTTAACAGTAGATTAAGAGAAAAAAAAAGAATACTTTGGGGGTTTGGGGTGTCGCAAGCTTGGATCTTGATTGTTATTTAGTCTTCTAGTTGAAAAGCTTTAAGCAAATTGCTCGAGTAATATATATTTTCATAAAAAAAAAATTGGCTTGTGCTCCTTTACCACATGCGTTATATTAACCTTCATAATATTTTAAGATTGCTTTTACTCCAATGGTTAACAAGATTAACTATAACTCACATTGAGTTTGGCTGATAATTTACTATAATTTTTTTCAGATGGCATATTTAGGTTAGTTAGCCATGACCAACTTTTTTTTTAGGATATCAGCATCAAAGTTGTTTTGTTTCCTTTGTTGTTCGTTGCCTAATTTAGATTATGGGAAGGATTTATTGACGCAAGTGCTAAAGCAACAGTTACCATCATAATTGTAGCTTTCTGATATTTAATGGTTTTTCTAATTTGTTTGGTTCATCTCAATCTGGGATTTTCATCTCTATGTTTCATTTGGATATGTTAGTTGTAGAGTTGACAAAACTTCGTTCCCTTGTTGAGTTTCGTAGTTGAGAAACTTCATCATATACTTTGTTTGAGTATTTTCTTTGCGGAAGAGAATATTTTGAGTACTTTAGTGCGTACTAGATGGTAGAATCATCCTTCAACTCATTCAGTAAATGCTAGTGCTGAGATTTACGTTGTGAGGTCTTTAAGTTAATGATTTTGCTTGTAACATTAGTGATATGAGAACTCTTAAATTTATCTCTCCTTTTTACTAGTTATCTTTGATTTATTTTTCATCCAAATGCATTTATTCGCACATAGCTAAAGTGTTGCCTCTACTCTCTTTTTTTGCCTTGGTGGTGCTGGGTAAAAACATGTAATTCTGATGCTTTCTTGTGACATTCTTGGGGTTTATTCAAAGATCTTTACAGCTCGTGTTATGCTTGTTTGATTGACCAGCTGGATGCTCTGATGGGAACTGCATTATCTGGGATTTTGAAACCAGGGGCATTGCCAAGGAGCTCCGAGATAAAGACTGTATTGCTGCCATAACAAGTGTCTGTTGGTCAAAGTATGGCCATCGTGTCCTTGTATCTGCTGCTGACAAGTCATTAACACTTTGGGATGTTGTCAGTGGCGAGAGGCTTACACGCACAACTCTGCAGCAAACCCCTTTACAAGCTCGTCTAAATCCTGGCTCCTCTACTCCATCTCTCTGCCTGGCATGTCCTCTCTCATCTGCTCCCATGATAGTTGATTTAAACACAGGAAGCACTACTATGCTTCCGGTCTCAATCCCTGACACAGGCAATGGAACTGTCCCTCAGTCACGCAATAAATTCTCAGATGGAACTCCCCCTTTCACTCCAACTGCTGCTTGCTTTAACAAGTATGGGGATCTTATTTATGTGGGGAACTCCAAAGGGGAAATTCTTATAATAGACCATAGGACTGTCCAAGTGCAAGCCATGGTTCCAGTTAGTGGCAGTGCTGTGATCAAGAACATAGTATTCAGCAGGAATGGGCAGTATCTGCTTACAAATTCAAATGATCGGACCATTAGAATCTATGAGAATCTCCTCCCCTTCAAAGATGGGCTTGTAGCCCTTGACGACTTGGACAAGACACTTAATGAGCTAGATGGTGTTGAGAAGTTGAAGGCTGTTGGATCGAAGTGCCTAACACTTTTTCGGGAGTTTCAAGATTCTATCACAAAGATGCATTGGAAAGCACCTTGCTTTAGTGGTGATGGTGAGTGGGTAATTGGTGGTTCTGCAAGCAAAGGAGAGCACAAGATTTACATATGGGATAGGGCTGGGCATCTTGTGAAAATCCTTGAAGGTCCAAAGGAAGCCTTGATTGACTTAGCATGGCATCCTGTTCACCCCATTGTTGTGTCTGTATCCCTGACTGGTTTCGTTTATATTTGGGCTAAAGATTATACGGAGAACTGGAGTGCATTTGCTCCTGATTTCAAAGAGCTAGAGGAAAATGAGGAGTATGTAGAACGAGAAGATGAATTTGATCTGGTTCCTGAAACCGAAAAGGTGAGAAGGCATTTAACTGGTTGAGCAGATCATTTCTTCACTTTATCGTTTCTTAAAATTTTGTGCCTTACAGGTTAAAGAATCAGATGTTAATGAAGATGATGAAGTTGATATACTGACGCTGGAGAAGAATTCAGCTTTCAGTGATTCAGACATGTCCCAAGAAGAACTGTGCTTCTTGCCAGCTATTCCTTCTCCTGACGTGCCTGAGCGGCAAGACAAGTGTGTTGAAAGTTCATCGAAGTTAGTGGATAGTAACCAGTCTGGATCCCCTCTTTCAGAAGAGGCCGAACCAAATGGGCACACAACAAACCATGCATCAAGTCCGCCTGAAGGTAATGCTCTATGCCTTCTATGTATTTTTCTGCAAGTCATTGCTACATTCATCCTTACTAGGAACAAGGCTAGCTACACTAGTCAAGTTTGGTAGTGTCCTTCCGTCAGATTATTTTTACAAAAAATCTTGATTAAAAACCTCTAATGTTGATTTTGAAAGCCTAAGTTTCTAAGCTACCTGTGTCTGAAATTGTGTTTTTTATTTTTCTGTACTCCTAACCATTTCTTTCTTCCCTTGAAGCCATCCTTTTATAGACATCCCGTGTACTTGGATTGCAGCCCCTTCTGTTTGGTGCTTTAAGTGATACTTACGACAAACGAGAAAAAATGAAAAGAACAATAGTTAACGGTCCTAGGAAAAAAACTAGAAAGTCAAAGATGATAATAATGCTTACTTAATGCATTAATTGAACTGTGTTAGTGATAAAATGTGGAGGTAGATAGAAGTGTTTTTTGATCTTGGGAATGTTAATATGGTTCTCACATAAGATTTATAGTGCGAGAAGGCATTGCTCTTAACTGTTCTGGAAGTGATGCTTGGTAGACTGGTAGTGTTTATTCTTTAATTAGCAATCTCATATGATTTTCCAGCTCTGTTACTCGTAACACCCCAGTGAAATACTCCCCCGTAACACCATTGACATGACAGGCATTAATATGCTACACAAGTGTTACGCCGCCTTGACTTTTTGCCACGCCAATGGTGTGTTACATGGGGTATCACACATTGTGTTATAAGAGAGCAATTACGTTTTTTCTTTTTGATTAATAAAAATAAGAAAATTCATGCCTCAGTAAACATTCGATGGAGTGAAACCTTTTAAGCTTTTATTGCGTTAATGACAAGGAGTCTCTGAATTTCTCGAACACGGTATTTGGGGGAGAAAACATCAAAAAAAGGTTTGGAAAACCAAAGACTTAGGGTACGTTTGGATAATGAGATAACATGAGATGAGAGAAATGAGAAATTGTTTGGTTTGAATGTTAACTTTATAATATTTTTATTTAACTTTTTCTCCCTCATTTCCGAAAATTCAATAAAACATCTTAACTCAAATCATTTCACTACTATTCACAGAATTCTGAGATATCCCAAGTGTCCAAACAAGCTAATCTCCTATCTTGTAAATAAATTGGAATATCTTTCTTAGCCACTTAAGCTTGTAATTAGTTCAGTATTAGTTTTCCTTAAAATGAGGCACTGACTCATGCAGTTATAGATAATTCTGCAGCGGAGGATGCAGGAGGATCACGCATGAAAAGAAAGCGGAAGCCTTCAGAGAAAGGGTTGGAGTTGCAGGCAGAGAAGGTCAGGAAACCCAAATCTTCCGGTAGATTGTCAAAAGTTAAAAATAAATCTGTGGTTGATCAAGATAATGGCAATGGCTTTCATGGGGATGATGTCTCTGATTAGTACAATTATATTTTAGTTCTTATTTCTTTTTATCTGTACTTCCTAGTTCTCTCTTCACTTGGGTCTTTCCTGCTAGACAACTTAGAGGCTTTTAGTTTTTTCTTCTTCTATAGATTTTGTGTTTTTCCTAGCTTTGAATTTTCTCCACACATGTTCCAACAAGTTAACAAGCGGTGAAATCACGAAAAGAGAAAGAACTTCTGTTCCTCATCTAAATTTCTGCAGTGTTTACATATTATCAAAGCATTAAAACTTCACAATTTTTTTTTTTTTTTGGTCGGGGAACTTCTCCAAAGCAGGGCTCTTTTTCAATGGGACTGGTGTTTTCTCATCTCTTTTTGGATTCGATTCTTTTGTCTTTGGGTTCATCTCCCCCTCCCTCGATGATAACGGGTTCATCTCCCCCTCCCTCGATGATAACTTAATTGACACGCAGAACAGAGGGATGCTGCCTTTGCAAACCTACTTGGTAGTAAAAAATATTGACTTTCTTACATGGAACTGCTCCTGATACCATGAAAAAAGATCCTTGAATTTGGACATTTTAATATATTGCGTGTAAAAAAAATCATGGCAGCTTTCTGTTATAGGTCATTTTAATTATATACATATATATATAATATTTGCAAAATATTGTTTTGATAACAATCAGCACACTAGTGAAGTGAAGTGGGTCATTTTAAAAAAATGATCTTCCTTTTTTTTTGATGGGGTGAGTTTGGTCCGGGGAGACTTGAGGGTCTTATACGTACAGATAGAATGAGTTTACATGTTAGAAGAATTGTGAGGTTTGTTTGGGAATTTATTTTTGGGACATATTTTATTGATGTAATTATGGCGGTTCTTCCGCTTTAGTGAGGGTTTTTTTAATAAAATTGTAGAGGTACTGTCCTTCTTCGATAAAAAAAAAAAAAAGTTAAGTGTGTTTTGCAATGATGAAAAGGTATTAATGTTTTAATATTTTTATAATCGTAACGGATTTCACAAGTGATGTATCGACGCACCAAAATTGCAAGTAGCAAAGTTCTTCACGATATATTAATACAACAGTTGATGATTGAACTGGTATAGTGGCTTGTTTGTTCTTACCTCAAGAGGTCCACAGAAGAAATGGAGGCAGTCGATCAATGTAACAAACTGAAAATCCACATGAACTTGGACGTCTTATTATTGCCAAGAGTTCATTTTCTTTCAAATTATGGCACCCAACCTACTCCTCCACACAACACAAATCATTGAACACAACACACTTGACAAGAATGGCTTGGTTAATGGAGCCTGTAAACGTGTCAATGGCCCCGTTATGTCACTTTATAGATCACACTTATTGGGCCTTACGGACATTATCCAAACCTTATATTTAATAATTATACAATGTATGATTCAGAATCTATGTAGATCCATTAATTTAAATAATTCTAATAGTCGCTTAACTTTGGTTTCATTCTGCACAAAATAATCCATAAATTTTTTTTTTAATCGGTAGGCAACTTTTGTAGTTTGCTTTTGCCATCCAACCTTGAAAAGAATACAGGCAGAGGCCTCACCACGGCTGTGAGATCTCCCTTGATTTGTCACCAAAGTAAAATGATTTAAGATAATTTCCTCATTACTTGATAAAAGAAACATGCCAACCCAATGGATGTTGTGTAGGAGGCCGCCCCTTCTCAATATTCCCTGAATGATGTATATTACCATATTAGCAACAGCAAACTCAATAATGCATGATATATGGGCATTGTACATTTTGAAGGTATATCTGAAGTACACATAGCACTGGTGGCAAAAGGAACATTTTAGCCAGCCCTAAGTGGAAGGGACAAAAAAGGCTTCGTTGAGTTGATCGAGTAAAGGTTACTATGAGCTAATCAACATTAGAGAAATGTCTAGAAAAGGAAGGTGAGTAGAGCACATGGATGACTCTTCATTTCTGTTTTAGATGGGAGAAATGGCAGAGAGCTTTGACAATGAAACCCAATATGTCTTGAGTATGCATGCAGTTCATCCCAAGTCCGCCCTCTGACCATTCAGTTGCATCCTAACAGGTTCTTCTGGTAAATCATATGGAGACAGTTCTTTTAGCTATATATTGAAATAGAAATGTTTTGACAAGGAACCCAATATGTCTTGAGGGAGAAATGCTGATTATAAAGGTAATGCCTGAGGTCTAAAGCTTGATTCAACTGCTAAAGCAATTGAACCTACCCTGTGAAAAGAGCAACCATGCTATCAATGACTAGCAACTTCACATGATGCTCGAGGATTGAAACCTTGATTCTTTGCAAATTGGGTAATATTTTAGACACATTTCAGTAGTCTTTTTGATTAATTATTAAATAAATGTCTGTTTCTAGGAGAAAAGGAAGATCATGATAGGGGTGAATTTAATAAAACAATTCAACATTTGATAACCAAAAGAAAAACTCTCCATTTGCATCAGCTAATTGCTTGATAGCAGTTGAAGATCATCCAATTTAGATAGTGGGAAGAAAAAAGATCTACATAATGAGAAAAACAGAGAAATAGTTTGAACTTTACCCCCCAACTGGAAGGAAGGATACCACCAGAGCAGAGAGAGAGCACAGAGAGACTCACTCCCCAGAGAGTACAAAAAAGTGATGGTCCAGCCAGGTCAAATCCACCGGGTCTTTATTGGGTCACAGAGGCACTGACCCGTTATCCCTCCACCGTCAGGAGAGGAGGGTAGTCGCTGCTCTGTGAAACCAGCCTGACGCTTTGCCCCCAACCTCTAGGAATCAAGTGACCCGAGGGCCTTCGCCCAGATCACATGCCTCAATCTCTTGACTTGGAGCGGACGGGCCAGTAATAAGCCATCGGGGTAACCCGTCCCGGGATGGAATATGCCAGCGTCCTATCACTTTGAAGCCCCCACATGGGTAACAGGCTCGCGTTGCTAAGCCCGGCAATCATCATAACTTCTTTGTGGTCTTATAAAGTACGGAGTTTTCTTGCTTCTCATCAATGTGGGACTTAGTTTTGGACATAGAAAGATTAGGATCAGCGCAGCTGCTTACAAAATAGCACTATTGTTTCATCAAACATATATCATACAATGAAATCTGAGGCCCTTTTTTCATCCTTTCTCATCTGTCTTCCATTGTTTCTCATAAATAATAATTGTAGAAAAAAACCCAAACAATTATTCTCGTCATTCCATTTTGTTTTGCAGACACATGATAATATTTATAACAATTGAGACGATAAACTTCAATCTGCATGCAGGGGTTTGAAATGGTGTTGCCAGGCCAAGCAAGGATGCAACACATTGTAATTCATGCAAATGAAGTACATAAGGGACATTGAAGGGGCAAGGAATCTCTTAAGAACTGCCGTCCAAGTTCTGTTTGTCAGGGCTGTGAATACTGTTGTCATTGCTTCAGATGAAATACATGCAGGGTCTTCTCCCTCATGACGATTATCTTCTAAAGAAATGTATTGACCCCATGGATTCTTCTAAATAAATGTATTTTAAATGACACACAAACTCGCTTTGAGAGTTTTATGATTTCAGAAGATGATCAAGAGTTTGGTCTCATCAGGGCGGCTGGCTAGTGTTATGTAATCAATCCGTGATTAGTTATAGAATAAGATCAAACTATAATATGAGCAAATAGTGTAATAAATGGTGGGATTTAAGTCATTAATGTAATAAAGGTCAAATAGTTTCTATGTAAAGCACTTCACTTGGCTATCTCTATAAGCAGAGCCCTCTGTTTTGAAATGAGAAATCAAGAGATTATCTACCTAATATTTCCTCGAAGCAGCCAATTCCATTCTTCTCCAAAATAGCAAGTACCAAGGAAATATTTGCATGGTGAAGATGGAGAGTCTCAAAGAATTCAAGAGATGGGTTTGGTCACAAGCAAAAGATAGTTTTAGGGACTCAAATTTTACAGCTTCATTGGGAACGGCTGAAGAATACATATAAAGAAATATTGGACTGTAGAAGTAGTTAGTTGTGTTTCGCCATGAAAATGTCCTTCCACACGTTAAATTGCCCAGCAGTTCTTCTAGGTAGTGTAAAATCAGAATGAAATCCAGTACAGAACAAGATCAAATCCATCTGCAGCTGCACAAATATCTCAGCCACCCAACGAACTGATGAAAGTGGAAAATCAATTGATTCCAAAAGGGTTGTGGGCTCAGGCATGGGTATAAAAAGATGCCAGACCCCAAATTCCCTCAGCCAACCAAATACAGTCTGAATCATTGGAGAGGTATCTATTTTTTCTACTCTAGTAACTCTACTTTTCTTGGAGAAGCTCGTCCGATGGAAATATGTACAAGAATGTTGTGAAAACGATGACAGACAAAACAAAATAAACAAAAGTAAATCAATCACATGACACAAAATTAATATGGTTTGGCAACATGTCTACGTCCACAGAGCTGCAGAGGATTTTATTATATTGAGGAATCACAAAATATACTTTAAGATGAAATCTCATTATTCAGAACACTCAGGAACCCGCTAAACTGTTCATTAAGTACATATTTAAAGTGTCACACGGAGGAAACTCTAATTTTCAATTTTCTGCATTATTCGCTCGAGTAAAGTGTCGAGCGCGCCTCTGTCAATTGTTCGCTCAAGCGACCTGTCTAGCGAAATCTTTGCTTGAGCTTCGCTCGAGCTACTTGTTGCGCCAACATCAAGCGAACTTTCTGCTTGATGCTTCCTGAGTCAAAATAGTGCCAAAAATTCCCCCGGTACATTGGCCCCGTACCCCATAAGGATTCCATTCATTTAATGGCCCAAATAGTTGGAAATTTGAAGCGGAAAAGGGTGTTTCTTGAGCAGTCAGGAGCTACTTGCATAGTCATGCCATGCCATCTTTCCAAGAGATGGTCTTTACCCTTCCTTCATATAGGTGAGTGTGTTGCTAGGGAGCTAAGCAAAGCAAAAATGAAGCTGCCATGCACTTGAAGCTGGGGGTAATGTTCGCAAAATAATGTAAAATGTTAAAAGGCAGATTGAATGTATAAGGGTCAATTGGAAGACATAAAACTTAGCAGCTCTACGGATGGGCTCTTGACCAATTCAAATGAGGCTTCAATTGTATCTGATTGGAAGGAGATATTCAGCTTATCCAAGGAAGAGCCAAACTAATTCGACTACTTGTTGTAGAAATCCTCTTTAAGCAAAGTGCACATTGATCAAGCAAATTACACATTAAAAACTCAACTAAAGAAACTAGAGAGCTCCTAAGAAAAGATGAGATACTTATCATGTCTACATGAACAACCCATTGTTTAGATGGTCAGGACTTGTGCTCTCTCTCTCTTTTTGTCGAATTTTGTTACCGTTGATCTGATGTCGAATTACCACGTCAAGACTTATTTTTCCAAGTTTTATAATGTTAGGTTCCAGCTTCAAGTGCTTTTGCTTGAGCAAATGTTCCTTGAAAGCTTTTTAATTGATAAATGTTTGATAAACGTTCCTTGAACAAACTGATGTGGTTTTATAGAATCTGTTAGATCTACTTTATAATAAAAGTATTTTTATAATCTGATGTATCATAGCAAACTACATTATTTTGCAGGTTTACTTTTATGTAATTCCTTTGTGGTTAAAGTATTTTTCATTTATAAATAGCAAAACTTTCTAAATTTAGGATTTATTAAACGAGTAATGCTACATATTACGCTATCATTCAACTTTCATCCTGGAAGGTAAAATGTGACACTTTTATCACATTTGATCATCCTTTATTTTTTAAAAGAAGAACTTTTAAAGATTGATGGATAACGCCGCTCCATCAGAGTTAAATTAATAAAATGGGATGAGAGTATGATTTGTAGAACTTTCCAGTTGCATACATTTTCAGGTCTTTAATTCTTTGATATTAAACCTGTGTAGAATAACTTTTTAGTTTTTGTCACTACGTATATACCCCCAGAAAGCTCAAAACCTTGCATGTGTATACCCTCAACATCGTCGTATAGCTTGTTGATCATAGGAAAACACGACCACGTCGACCAGCAGCAAAAAACAGAACAGTGGGAGGGTCTTGCTGTATACTTTAATTATATCAGAACGGTATTACCGAAGAACTAACTAACATCTATCGGGATTCGGGACGATTCCTTTTGTCAGGTTTGAAGGTAATATGAGATATAAGTGTCATCAGGTTCCTTTTACTTTCAGAAAAAAAAGCCTGTGTTTCTTTTACAGGGACAGTTTGAGAAGAACTAGGCTCAACATGTTGCGAGCAATGGCTTTTACAGCTTTTTGGATTGCACTTCTGGTCCTTCTGAGAGCAGTACATGCAAAAGAATACGTTGTTGGAGATGAAGAAGGCTGGAATTCTAACGTTGATTACTATGCATGGGTTGAGGGCAAGACTTTCTATGTTGGAGACACATTAGGTAATTAATCCTAGTACTAACAGAATCTAAACTTTCTATGCTGTAGCTTCCCAGAGATCATCGAGTTTTGTGAAATTTCTACTTGGATTAAGGTTCTGAAGTGATTTGGTCTTGTGAGATTGAGTTAATATTTGGGATTTATGTGAATGGTAACATTAATCTAGTGAAAAAATTCAGCAAGAACTGATTTAAATTTACTTTTCACCAGTGAATTTACATATTTGCTTTCATGTTTGCCAGTTTTCAACTACAACCAGGATGATCACAATGTCATTGTAGTCAATGCTACTGGATCTGATAAGTGTCTGTCATCTCCAAATTTGGGAGTCTTTAACAGCAGCAACGACAGGGTAACCTTGACAACTCTAGGGGACAACTATTATATATGTCAATGGCACTGCGATTTCTCAGACCAAAAGCTGATGATCACAGTCATGAGGAAGTAGATGCTGGCACCAGAATCTTCACCCGCATTACCGCCCTCTGGAGCAAATTAAACATGGTCGGAAACCTTGGAGGAGATTGAGACTTTCTTAATGACTAATTTGCAGTTGTTGCATGTTTGAGTTTGAATTTCGCTTCGACAATTGGCCTAGCTAGAATCTAAAAGCTTTATATACAATTGAGCTCTGAAGAGTCTTCAGGAATTGTGTATAATGGGATAACACAATTGAAGGTTGTATAAATCAGCTCTTCAAATGAAGTCAATTACTTTGTCTAGAACAAGGATGTTCAGTTTGTTTTCCTGTTCCCTTCTTTGATGTTAAATATAAAAAAGACAAGCCTACTGTATCTTCAAACTGGCTGGTGTTTCTCTTAAAATCAGAGGCATGGAAATTTCTTTGCTTGTCCATATCGTCTTTAGTTGCTACTAATCATGTATTCAGATTTATCTGCAAGCAACATTCTTGCAAATAAAGCCATAGGAGTGATCCCATGTATGTAAAAGACAGCCTTGAATTTCCAGCTCTTTTTTTTTTTTTTTTCATTTTTGATCGGTACCTTAAATTCCCAACTCATAACCAAGAAGATCCATACAAGGGGAGAAGTTATGGATAACATCACAGACCCTTTTGCTATTAACAAGTAGCTGATCTCAATGTCTTTTGCAATAATCAAATCATTTACGAACTCATCTTTCTAGTTAAGAAATGCCGGATAAAATATTAACCAGATCTTCCTTCGGTTGTGATCAGAGTAAGGAACATGAAGAAATAAGAAACATGCAGAATTGAACACGATTAGGTGCAGAATGTCTCAAATTTTATCTTTGTATTTCACATGATTCCATGCCTGCTATATATATTCCGCATAATGGAATTCATAGATTGTTTATGATTACAACTTCAAGCTTTTGTTAACATGTAGAAATTAATATTAGAACTACTTTTCGGATTTTCCAGAGGAGCCATAGCTGTAGGAGACATAAGCTCCAAGAGCCACAAGCACGACCACTGCTGCACCTATATTTACCAGCATCTTCCTGTCATCTTCATTCATCCTCTTGGCTAGATCATTCACTCTCTGCTTAGCAGAACCCATCACATTCTTCAGTCCCATCCCTATCTCAGAACTGAAATCCTCCTTGGGCTTCTCTTTCTTAACACCAGAAGGTCCCTCTTTCTTCTCCTTTCCGGTCTGTGCAATCTTTAGCGCAGTAGTTACAGGCATGACAGAGTCTGTGCTTTTCTCGCCACTCTCCCTTCCCTTAACCATTTTACTTTCCACAAGTCTCTCAGGTTCTTTTGTTTCTCCAGCCTTCCCATTTCCCTCAATCAGTACATCTTTCTTTGGAATGGACTTCTGATCAACCTGCTTAGCGCTTGACTCCATACTCGTTTTGTCCATTTGCTTCAGAGTATCTGTGGTTAAAGCAGCTTTTGGGGGAGCTAAGTCTTGACCCATCTGTGCTTTCGGCTCGGTGGTGGCCGTGGTTCCCGGTGGGCTCTGAGATTGGCTACTCTCCACAACCCTTTGTCTTTCGTTACTGGCAGTTGAAGCTGCTTTTGGGGGAATATCTTCCAAACCCTTTTCCACTTTTGGCTCGGTGGCAGCCCTTTTGAGGCTCGAAGGTCGAGCGATCTTCTCCTCCATTGGTTTTTCAACCCCAGAAGTTGAAGCAGCAGGCGCAGGAGGAATCTGCTCTGGAAGCTTTGGTTGTGGATTAGACTTTGGAAGGCTTGGAGCTGCTTTTGCCGTTTTGTCTTCTGTAGCAGGACCAACTGTTGCTATCTTGGGCATTGTAATGGTGAGAATCCCACTTACAAACTTTCCTTGAATTTTGTCGACGTCGCAATTTTCTGGAACTGAGAAAGTTTGGTTGAAACGGCTCCATCTATTGTCTTGACGAGGCCGCTCTCCCTGAATCCTTAGGGTACGAGAGGAGTTCACGTATGTGATTTTTATTCTCTCCTTCACAAAACCTGCAAACGTAAAGGCTTTTATACATTCCGGAGAATTGCTGTAATTCCAAATTCAAAGGCTAGAATCTTAATTTATCTCATCTAATTATTATAATTTTTTAAAATTTTTATATAAAATATAATAAAAAATTTAATTTATTTAAATGTTAAAATAATAATATTATTAAAAAATAATATTTTAATAATATTTTATTTAATTTTTAACTTTCATTTCAACTCAATAGCCAAATCTCATCTAAAAGAAAATATTTTCCCCCTTAAGCTCGGATAAAGAGAAAAAGATAAATCACATAAAATGAATCATACAACGTTTATTATTATCGATATAAATATTTTGGACAACATTAAATAAGTAATAAATACTTGCACGAACTTGAGATGATCTTAATCCAATGTATAAAATATATAATTTTCGAAGCAGTTCATGTTAATAAATGTCCATAAATTTCTAATTTAAGTTGAAAGTAACTTATTTGAGATTTTAAAAATTTCAAACACTTCCACTTATTTCATATAGGAAAATACTTTAGTCACATAGGGATTACATAAAAATAAACTCACAAACTGATATGACTTAATATGATACGTCAGATTATAAAGTAATTTTTATTATAAAACAGATCTAATGGATTCTATAAAATCACATCAATTTGTTTTCATATACAATTCTTTATCTTTCTTTTTTTCCTCTTGCATGTCTAATTGATTACAATCAATAATCGAAGAAGGCTACGTTTAAATTACTCGATAATTAGTCGTGCATGAAGCGAGTGGACGACTAGTAAATATAGAAATTCATATATACTTGTGTGTGCGTGTGTTTTTTTTTTTTTATAAAAAAAAGTAATGAATCTGAAAGCGTAACCGAAGAAATTCATCAAATAAAATGAAGTAAGTGGCTATAAAGATAAATTAAACACACCAGGAAGATGAACTTGTATAATATGTTCTGTTGCTTCCTGCTTCTGTTCGTATTTTGGCTGGAAATCCTCATATACGGGACGGACAGCTTGTGGTGGAGGGGCTGTAGTAACTACGCCAGTTTGTCGCCTCATTGCCATATCTATGTTGCTTTAGGTTTTGAATTCTTTCTTCTTCTTCTTCTTCTTCTTCTTCTTTATGTGCAGATCAAAAGTTAAGGCTTTCGAATGTAAAAAAAATGTTGGTTTTGAGTACCTTTTTATATGGGGTGAGATTTTTGAGTTTTCTTATCAATGAGTCTATTCCTTTTTGGCTGCATTGGTTTTTGTGATGATTTTGTGCACTTCTGAGAGTAATCCTTTTCGGTTGCTTTGGGGTTATGATGATCACGTTAATGGGTTTGCAATTCTATGGCAAGTCATGGTATAACTTCTTCTACAAATAAAGGCAAGAGTTCCTTCTTCATCCACCCAAAAAACAAAATGTTCTTTATCTAGTCTCTACACTTTTCTCATCAACGAGGTCTGCCTCGTTTGTTTTCGTAGATAAAATAAAATGAGTTAAGCTTAAAGTTAAAAGTTGAATAAAATATTTAGAATATATTTTTTTAATATTATTTTTATTTTAAAATTTGAAAAAATTGGATTGTTTATTTTATTTTGTATGGAAATTTAAAAAAATTGTAATGATTAAATGAGATGAGATAAAATTGTGAGGAGTTGTGAAAATAAACAAGCCTTTAACTTCTGTACCTGGAGATTGAAATTTATCACTAGGCTTTAGCTTATGTTCGGGATTAATGATACACGTTCAATCTTTACGATTATGTAAAATTTGAAAATCAAATAAAAAAACTCTAATATTTTTAACAAAGTGTGCAGAATAGACTGTAAAATAGCTGCATGAATAATGTCAGTAGGTGAAAAATCCGTTGAATGCTAAAACCTTTGTAAGTTAACGCTTTTAGATTTCCTGCGTGAGTCTTCCATGAAATCCTCCTATTTTCTCACACTTGGTTGATATAGATACGTCTAATGCAGTTCCATCTAGCATGTAATTAAAGGACTTTGGTACATATCCATTCATTAATACCTCATCAATCCAATCCAATCTGCTAATAACATCATGATATGCATATACTTGCACCCATTTTAACAGAAGAAAGAAGCAAATTCGATGAGATTGCAATATTGTTTATTGAGTTTAATTTAAGAGTTGCAAAACAAGAGTTGCTACACTTGGTAGTTGGTGCCTTACATTCAATCATGTGACTGCAAAGAAATACTGAGAAATTGGTGGCAGATCAGGATGATTTTACTCCCTCCATCCAGCATAAGTTTTAACTTTTAACAGTGCAGTAAACAAAGATGCAGATAACTATTACATAAAAGTTACCAGGAAAGATTTATTGGAGGATCAATGGTGACTTGATTGGCAACCTAGAAACACCAGGCTGTCTGGTCTCTTGCTCTAGAACCTTCCAGCCATGTCTGGTGCATGTGCACCCAGGTGAATCCATCTGGCTGCTGAAACTCGCAAGAAATTATGGGTAAATGGTTACCATACCTTTGCTCTTTCTGATGTATAATCATGAAGTAGTAAATCACAGAAAGCAAGCAATATCTTTCAAGGATTGAGAAATGACTGTTTTATGGAAATACCTTTGAACTCATTAAAACTGTCGTCACACAGCACTGCCGCTCATCCCCTGAAAGAATAACCAACATTTTAGCAATGAATATGAACGCAAGAGAAAAACATTTTATTAGCTCTCTGACTACAAAAGAACTTCATGCAGAAATTTTCTGCTTCTTTAAATTTGCTCAGAAAATATAGAGTCAAAATAAAAAGTATATTTAGGCAAATTTGAATGTAGGACAACATCAGCAATTATTTTTTTCCTAGCTTGCATGTTTCCATGCGGAACTTTCAATAACCATCCAGCCATTTACAGACGTATTGGATCTTGTGGTTCTCCAATAAGCTAATGTAATGGACCCAAACTTGACCTATTCGAAAAGTCACTCTCCAGATATAAGGAAGGGAAGAAGAATGAAGGAAAAGAGGGAAGAGAGAAGTCTGTAACTGATTGAATTGTTCGTTGGGTCTTTTCCCTCCAATGTCTTCTATTTATAGTGTTTATTTGAACCAAAACGACAGTGTTTAAGCAACACTTATTGTGTTTCTCGTAAATGAAACGACTGCGTTTACAATTAATAAGAAGGAAAGACATTAAACGACAACGTTCTATTAAAGACTGAAACTACTTTTACATCATACGACGTCGTGCTTAGTTGCTCGCATACAAGTAACTGCCCTCAACGACCTTCCACTTCTGTCTTATGAACCGCAGGCAAACCTCCCTTCATACTGCACCTTGCCCACTCCTCGTAGCCAGACTGCCATCCTTCCACTCCAGCACGCCTTCCATCCATAACACACCCTCCCCCTTTAAAGCACCTTGCCCACAAGGTGGGGAAATTGCTGACGAAGCTGCCAGTAAGGTTCCCATGTGCAATCTTCCACTCCAGCACCTTCCCATTGGATCAAGACTTCCACCAATGCTCTATTATCTTTCTTGACACTTCTTCTCTCCAAGATCTTCTCAGGCTGAGGCCTTAACTCTCCTTGCAAGTCCACAGGAGGTAAGGAAGAGATAGGTGCAAATTGATCCCCAATCTTCTTCTTCAAAACAGAAACATGAAAAACTGGGTGTATGAGTGAATCTGAAGGTAAGCATAAACGATATGCTACTTTGCCAATTCGATGAGTGATCTGAAATGGGCCAAAATATCGAGGTGAAAGTTTAAGGTTTCTTCTCAGGGCCATAGATTGCTGTTTATAGGGTTGAAGCTTAAGATAAACCCAATCCCCCACAGAAAATTCCCTGTCAGTTCTGTGTTTGTCATAATAAAACTTCATTCTATCTTGAGCCAATGACAAGTTGGATTTGAGTGTAAAGAGAATCTGTTCTCGAGTTTGCAAGAGCTGGTCCACTGTCTGATTAGAAGTCAAACCAGGAATATAAGCCTGCAGTTTAGTTGGAGGAACCCCATACACAGCTTCAAATGGAGTCAACTTTGTGGAAGTATGAAAGCTGGAGTTATACCACCACTCAGCTAATGAAAGCCAATTCACCCATAGCTTGGGTTTGTCACCAGAGAAAGACCTCAAAAAATGTTCAAGACATTTGTTGACAGCTTCTGTTTGGCCATCACTTTGAGGGTGATAAGCTGATGAATAAGAAAGATTAACTCCCTGTAGCTTGAAAAGTTCCCTCCAAAAAGAACTAGTAAATGTTGAGCCACGATCAGAAACAATGGTTTTAGGCAAACCATGTAACTTAAAAACATTATTGAAGAACAATGAGGCTACTTGGGCAACTGTAAATGGATGCTTTAAAGGCATAAAATGAGCATATTTTGATAATATGTCTACTACCACCATAATGACAGAATACCCTTTCGAAATGGGCAATCCTTCAACAAAATCCATTGAAAGATCAGTCCATATTTGATCAGGAATAGGTAAGGGTTGTAAAAACCCTGCTGGAAGAACATTCTGGATCTTGTTCCTTTGACATATGTCACAGTCTCGAATGAACTGCTTAACATCATGTTTGAGACCAGGCCAATAAAATTCTAATCTTGCTCTGTGCAAACATTTGTGGAAGCCAGAATGGCCAGCAGCAGGACTAGAGTGCAAGTAGTTCAAAATCTGTTGTTTCAAAGGCAAGGAATCTGGCACATAAATTCTGTCTTTTTTAAACAAAATACCATGCCTCAGTTTAAATGTAGAATGAGAAGTAGGGTCAAGTTGTAATGCAGTGACTAGCTTTTGTGTGTCCTGATCTGTAACATAAGCTTCTTTCAATTCTGAGAGCCATGTAGGTGTAGGAAATGACAATGCTGCCAATTCTGCAATTGCATCCACCTGATCCTTTCGAGACAAGGCATCAGCCGCCTTGTTTTCCATCCCTTGCTTATACTCAATAGAAAATTCATAACCAAGAAGCTTAGAAAGCCATCTTTGCTGAGCAACAGTGCCAATCTTCTGCTCAAGCAGATATTTAAGGCTATGGTGATCAGTTTTGATCACAAAAGCACTTCCCAAAAGATATGGCCTCCATTTCTTAACAGCTAGCACGAGGGCTAGAAGTTCTTTCTCATAAGTGGAAAGAGTTAAGTTTTTCCCTTTCAAGGCTTGACTGAAAAAAGCTAAGGGCCTTTGGTCTTGCATCAAAACTGCTCCTATGCCAGTTGCACAAGCATCACACTCAATAACAAATGCTTTGGTGAAGTCAGGTAAGGCAAGAACGGGAGGGCTAGTGCAGCAGCTTTCAGTGCATTAAAAGAGTTGGTAGCTGAATCTGTCCACACAAAGGCATCTTTTTTCAACAAGGAAGTCAAAGGGGCAGCAATCTGACCATAACCCCTAATGAACTTTCTGTAGCAGCCTGTCAAGCCTAAAAAACCCCTTAATGCCTTGAGATTTTTTGGTATTGGCCAAGTGACCATAGACTCCAATTTTTTTGGATCTGCCTTCACTCCCTCCTTGGAAATCAAATGGCCCAAATATTCAATCTCTTGACATGCAAACTTACACTTTGACTGCTTAGCATACAGTTGATGGTGCTGTAAGGTTTGTAAAACAGTTGAGAGATGATCCAAATGAGAAGACATGTCACTGCTGTAAACCAGTATGTCATCAAAGAAAACAATGACAAACTGTCTAAGGAATGGCTTGAAAACTTCATTCATAAGGCCCTGAAATGTTGAAGGGGCATTGGTGAGGCCAAAGGGCATTACAAGAAATTCATAATGCCCTTCATGAGTTCTGAAGGCAGTCTTAGAAATATCTTCATCTCTCATACGTATCTGATGATAACCAGCTCTAAGATCCAATTTAGAAAAAATTGTTGAACCAGAAAGTTCATCCAAGAGCTCATCCACAACAGGAATGGGGTACTTGTCTTTAATAGTGGCTTCATTTAAAGCCCTATAGTCAATACACATTCTCCATGTGCCATCAGACTTCCTGACTAGCAACACAGGAGAAGAGAAGGGTGACTGACTTGGCCTAATAACCCCGGAGTTCAAGAGCTCCTTAACAATTTTTTCAATTTCTGCTTTTTGGTAGAAAGGATATCTGTAAGGTCTAACACTGATAGCAGAAATGTCTTGTTTCAAATTGATCTTGTGGTCATGAGACCTATTGGGTGGCAATCCAGTAGGTTCATTAAAAACTTCCTTATACTGCTGCAGAAGTTGCTGTACTTGTACATTCTGCAATGATGGAGGTTCAATGGAACTACAAGCCACTATCTGCAGGAAAATGCCCTTACCTCCACAACCAAAAGTCTCAAAGGACTCCTCATCATCAATAAGATTTGACTGAGGTACTGTCAAACCTTTTAAGGAAATTTCCTGACCATTACATTGAAACTGCATACTCATATTGACAAAGTCCCAGAGAACAGGACTCAAGGTGGAAAGCCACTGAATTCCAAGAACCACATCACATCCCCCCAAAGAAAGTGTAAGGAAATCAACTGTGAAAGGTATGCCCTGAATTGACAAAGGCACAGCCAGACATTTACCAGTGCTCTCAATGATCTGACCATTAGCCACTTTAACACTAATAGTCTGGTCAAGTTGTACATGCAATTTACATCGAGCAGCAGCCACAGTGTCCACAAAATTATGTGTGCTACCAGTGTCAATTAAAATTATCAACTTCTTCTTGCCAATACAAGCCATAAGCCTCATGGTCTTAGGTCCTCCACCACCTACCATAGACTGTGTAATGAAATAGAAGCTATCTCAGCTTCCCCTTCCACAGGTTCAACAACTAACTCACCAGCAGCATCAACATTTTCTTCACCACTTGACTCACCAAAGTCCATACCTTATAGTAAAAATAACTTTGGCCTTGCACATTTATGACCTGGTTGCCATTTATCATCACAGAAATAGCAAAGGCCTTTTTTACGCCTTTCCACTATCTGAGACTCAGACACCTTATGATAAGGAAGCCTAGGTAAAGGAGAAACTCTCGGTGCTCCTAACAGTGAAGGAGTTTGTCCAGACTTTAACAAATTCGACTATGACTAAACTTACTCGAATCAGTAAGTGAATTTCTCCAAGGTCTCCTTATACTCACCACATACTGTTCCTGAATTTTGGCTAAACCAAAGGCATCATTCAAGGATAAAGGATTCAACATCCTCACAGGTAATCTGATCTCATCTCGCAAGCCACTTAAAAAACAGCTCAACTTGTTTTTCTCAGACAAGCCTCTAATACGATTGGAAAGGATTTCAAACTCAGATTTGTAATCATTAACTGTACTAACCTGTTTGAGTCGAGTAAGTGACTCCATAGGATCATCGTATTGAGTAGATCCAAAACGGATCTGAACAGCCTTGATGAAGTCCTCCCACGAGAGAAAAGTTCCTGCCTCACCAGCATCCTGGAACCAGACCAAGGCTTCATCATCCATGTGGAAAGAAGCAATGAAAATACGTTGGCCAGGAGGAATCTGGTGATACAGGAAGTACTGGTTCGCACGATAGATCCATGGTGATGGATTACCACCACGAAATCTAGGAAAATCCAATTTAATACCTCTGACAAAGCCTCTGTTCACTAGCTCTCTTTGGTTCACGTCCCCCGTATCATCCTCCATATCTTCATGTCTGTGCCTCAGGTGTTGATCTTTATTATCTTGACGTCTATTACCAGGATCTTCAGAATCTTGACAAGAAATCTTAGATTTGTTGTAAAACGTCTTGAAATTTTTTGTCTTGTGTTTCTCTTTCCAATCTCGCCGCCTCTTGCTGCTTTAACAATAAACAAATCGCATCTTCGATCTGCTTCTACTGACGTTCTTGTTGTTGTCGTAAGTGATTCATTGAATCCACTATTTGAGCATACGAACGCATTCCTTCTGCCATGGCTGATACCAACTGTAATGGACCCAAACTTGACCTATTCGAGAAGTCACTCTCCAGATATAAGGAAGGGAAGAAGAATGAAGGAAACGAGGGAAGAGAGAAGTCTGTAACTGATTGAATTGTTCGTTGGGTCTTTTCCCTCCAACGTCTTCTATTTATAGTGTTTATTTGAACCAAAACGACAGTGTTTAAGCAACACTTATTGTGTTTCTCGTAAATGAAACGACTGCGTTTGCTCGCATACAAGTAACTGCCCTCAACGACCTTCCACTTCTGTCTTATGAACCGCAGGCAAACCTCCCTTCATACTGCACCTTGCCCACTCCTCGTAGCCAGACTGCCATCCTTCCACTCCAGCAAGCCTTCCATCCATAACAGCTAAATATAATGAGACACGCAGACTACTTACAATGCTGCAGTAACAAAGGAATGCAGTGTCAGAGGCCTACTATGAGCTTCGCTGCCATGGAGGGTTGCTCAGGTGAAGAAACCCAACCAGAAGCCCATGGGCCCGAATTCTCCCTTCAGGGAAATATTTAGAAGAAAGAAACCAGCCTATCACTCCTTTGGGATCACTAGAGCATTGTTTTTACAAGTATAACCACTAGAGCACTTGGTCATTGTTGAGCACGACTTCTTTGAATAGCTAAATAAAATTCTGGTACTGGGATTTTGAAGTATAATGGACTGCTTATAACAAAATTCCTGCCAAGGAAAAGAAAAGGCTGCTGATAATCGAGGTCTTTGGTGCTACTTAGCTATTCATGTCTTACACTAGTTAGTAAATTCATTTGGAGTTATTATAGTCCTTGGGCAACACACAATTTGGATTACTGCCAGGGATAAAAAGCACTTCATATTTGGGGGAAATTTTCTAGGAAAAATAAATTTGGCTCAGCCAAATTTCTTTATCTGCTTTATTCACAAATTCTTCTTTTTAGAGCACTAACAATTGCAGAAGACAAGGCTAACGTTGGGAGATTATACAACAATTTTGAGCTTAAATAGTCTAGGACAGCATGGTCAATACCGGTTAAGAATAGGATCGGTAATCTGCATTGAGTACGAGACTGTCAGAATCAAGACATGCTTTATATAGAGTGGGCTGAAACAGGACCGAACTAGGCTAAGCGTAGCCCTGTTCATATCTAAAAGAGACAAAATAGAATAGAAGCTAAGATTTCAAATGTAGATATCAATTATATTAAATCAAACAAATCTCACCAGATAACTCCCACTTATAAAACTTCACCAACCATGTGTCTGAACCAATTTGTGCGGAAGATACTCGATCCACCCATACCCGGAATAGGTGTTCCGTCTTGTCCCCATACAGCTTTGCCATAGAATCTAGACACTGATGGAAAGGCTGCTCAACTCCTGAGGGATGGACAAATATTCCAAATGGACACTGGAGGATAGAAGAGAGAGAGAGAGAGAGACTTAGCAATTGTAATGTTGCTATTTTAGCAAATTCTACAAATTGTAATGACAGCAAAGGGATGCATGGTCAGAACCAACCATACACAAATAAAGCTTCTAAAAAGATCAAGTTAGCGACACTCAGATGACTTGGCAAGTTTAAGTCACACCAAATAGTTTGTGAAAATATGAAAGCATACTGAAATTTGAAGCAATATGCTAGTCAAGAACACGGCATGAACCACGGAAATAGAGAATTGGGTAGATATTAACACTGCTAGTGAAAAATAGAACCCTCAACTCAATGCAGCAAACCATATATTAGCTATTTGAGGTCAATTACACACAAATCCAAGTTTGCCACGTTTTTCTTTCTAAGATCATATTTGTTGTTGACCAAAGAACACCATATCATGTCTCGCTGCCAAAGTATAATCTTTTTCCTTTTTATCCTAAGTAATAATCCCAGACGCTATTAAGTCTTCAACCCAGAAATGAGTCTCCAGTTTTGCAGTCAACAATTTGCAAGAGATAATGGATTTCAAAATGGCTCTTGCCAAATCCTGGATCTACTGCAATGCTTAGAAAAAAAAAATGAAGGTTCCATAAGACAAGTAAAACTACCGCCTGTTACACTTACAAAGCCTGACTTCAGATTTTTCACAAACTGCTCGGACTTGTCAACTTCTGCACGTCGCCATCGCTCATAAAGCAGATAAAACTTCACCACTTCATGACCAGGACTGAAGATGTCCACATTGCATTTTTTAAAGTCTCTAATATCTCTCGGAGACACATTTGGACCTAAACAGAAATTACCAATAGCTTGTATGATCCCAGCTGCACATCTCTCAGTGGCATGAATGATACTGGGATTGTTCTTTGCATTTTGTGTATACCACTGCAACATTTCATCCTGTGCGTTGCTAACCTGCATATTCAAGAATAAGTGGTACTTGACAACAAAACTATTCAATTTATATAATTAGGATGGCATGATACAAGTAAATGATGAACTAAACAGTGCTAATGAGACTACAAACCATCACACCATGGACTTTGGGAATGGTGAACATTTCAGTATCATTTCCGGAGTCACCACAGACAAGTGTATGTAAAGGTACTTTTCCATCAACTTTAAAATTTTGAAGCAAATATGCAAGAGCCTCCCCTTTGCCAGCACCTTTTGGTAATATGTCCAACGCAATCCCAGAGCTATAAATTATTTTAACATCAAGCTGTCCATGAAGAAATCAAGATTAGGCGAATGTGTGTCTAAGAGAAAGGGATAATAAGCTTTTAGTCACGGGAAAAGCCAGATTAAAAAAAAAAAAAAGCCCCAAGCATGAATACAAAAGATAATCTTAAAAGATCACAGAGCAAGCAAATACCATCAAAAGACATTGACAATATCCTAGTAATAAGGTTAGGTAACCATTATTTTTCTTACACCACGTTTCTCCAAATGCTCGGATAGAAAACTCATTATTTCCAAAGCCTTGACCTTCTCCACAAAAAAGCTAACCTTGTGAGGACGTTGTTGAGTTTCTGACTGCAATAAACCGACAAAATTCTGAGAATGAAAATTCATTACAAACAACTCCATCATCTTACATGTTTTCACATAATACTCATATAACACAATGCAGCCCATAAGGCCAAAGTGATATCAGCTACCGACTCTATTGGCAAAAAAAAAAACCCTACCTGAGGAGTAAGTTCAGGAAACTTAGCTGTTTCCTCTACAACTATGTCTCTGTTCCACTTCCCGTTAAGATGATGTGTCCAGCCAGTATCTGGTACCATTGATTCACCATATGTAATCTCAGTTCCCACGGACATTATGGTTATATCAGGGGTTAATAAAGGTTTCTCATTCCTCAGCTTCTGGTAACTTGTAGGTGACCTTCCCGTTGAAAACACAAGCAAAGAATCATGACGATAATAGGCTTCCCATAGTGCATTAAATCTAAGAAGGGAGAGGTTCTCTGGATCATCGTGATCAACCTACAATCACATACCGCTAATCTGATAGAATCACTAGACGGATTGCATGAAGACATCAATTAAGAAATCATAACAAGTTAAACAGAAATCTACCATTGTAGAGTCAAGATCAGAAACTATCATGAGACGTGCAGAACCATTGATCCGATCCAAAAGTCCTGCATCTGCTAAACTCTGCAAAATACACATTGGGAGAATTGTCTGATAAGCAACTTCTCCATTCATAGCAGAAAAATAGGCAGTCAATAGGGTTACTCAATGTTAATTGGGGGCTATGTCCATCTTTAGTTGTTGTGCCTAATTTCCATGGTAGCAATCTTTTACTTGTTGTGCCTAATTGGGGGTTACTCATATTTTCACATGGGACCCTAATAATGATAATGAAAATGGTGATGATTATGTTGTTTGGTCTTATGGCGATGAAGTAAATGGTAATGATTGAAATATCGATGATGTTATGACTAAATGGATATGATCATCATTGTTTATGATGATGTTGAGTCTTGATTATGAGCTAAAAAATGTAATATCCTGCCCCACTGCTCACGACAAAAAAAAAATAAAAAAATCTATTTATTGGACCAGTCAGATCTTTTAGATGGCATAGGAATGGTAATATTGTTAAACCAGTTATTATCAGTTCAAGAGTGATCATGGATGGGGCTGTAGTGCTCTTCAAAAGACATATCCACGCTTCAAAAACCAGACAGCCATACTTATTACCACTCATTTACAGGTAGACATTAACAATGTGAAATATATGACAGAATCAGCAGAATCGCACTGATTGCCTTACCTTCATCGTCTTCGTCCCTCTTATCTTTCTGTAATGAGTAGCGCCCTTTGCCAGTAACATATGACACTACATTGGCCTAAACATGTGACATGTAACATAAGTTTAGCACCAACATGAAACAATTACAACAACAAAAATTACGACAAGAGATTCATATCATACCCTTGCTCAAGCCTGCAACAATTGTATTCAAATCCTCGAGCTGTCACATTTATCGCAGGGTGGGGTTGTCACAACAAGGTTTGTAGAGTAATGTTATCCTTCATACAGAACCTGCTCAATCCGTATCTCCAGATAGCTTTCTTATTTAATTGAGGAGAAAGGGAAAAACAAACAAACCATAGCAGCTGCCTTTTTACGATTGAACCCGGCCCCAATGGGAGGAGGAGATCCAAAACAGTGACCTCCACTTCATGAGGTGTAGTCCCCAGCAGATTATGCTATCCCTTCAGATTCACACAACCCTACACCCACTCCAACACCAAGACAAAGCTCGATCAATATTATAAAATCTCGGTAGAAACTTTCAAGCCACATCCTGATAATAAATATTATGCTAAACAGAACAGAAGAACGAATATTCTCCTAGTGGACATACGCACTCAGGTAACAATGTCTAATCAAAATCCTAGAATCAGCCTAATTTATAATAAATCTTCAAAATATGTGAAATGCTACAAGGAGAATGATTAAAAAAAAAACATGCCTGAAGACAAAACGAGAAGCACATCTCTGAACTTTTGACTCGTACACAAGAATTTCACAAATATATAGTCTTTAATAAATAAAAAACAATCAATAACAAAAAAAAAAGGTCCATCACGGATATGGTGAATAGGCATTTCATCCAAATTCATGTGCCCAGAGAGTGTAAAGAGTATACGAAGGTAACACAACAACCAACACCAGTAGCCTCAGTCCAGAAATCATGCTTCTCGTACATTATCAGCTTCCAATAAACTAAGCAACAGATTTTTTTCTTGCCTTTGCTTTTCTTGGGTTAGAAGGTTTAGAGCAAAAAAAATGCTATATCGCACGATAATTATAAAACACGAAATGCACGAAATAGAAAATGTCCAATTTAACCTTCTTTAAAACAAAACAGGCTTCGTTTGTTTTCAGGAAACATCTCATCTCACCTCATCATTACAACTTTCTCAAATTTCCACACAAAATAAAATAAACAATTCAACTTTTTCAAATCCCAAAACAAAAATAATATTAAAAAATATATTCTAACAATATTTTATCCAACTTTTTAACTTTAATCTCAACTCATCTCATCTCTGAAAACAAACGAGCCCGTCTGCTCGTTATTCACTTGAGATCTGGTTGTTAGCCTTCCTTTTAATTTCACATCAAATCTACGCAACTAAAAACCTTCAAGTCAACTTTAAAATTTGAGAATTTACATAAAAATGATTTCTTTAATAAAAAAACACTGCATTTACAGAGAGTAATTTAAATACACATACAAATGAAGATAAAATAGATACTATTAATTTAGTTAAAAATCACTAAATACACATACAAATGGAGATAAAATGTATAGAGTAATCTCAGATTATCCAAAAATTCACAGATCATTTACACAAGGGAGAAAAATATTACACGGACCAGGGAGAGAGGTAATTACCTTCTCTTGGACGCGTGAAATGCTGCGGAGCGGAGGATGAGTGATTCGTCAGTGCAGAGAAAAATATTTCCTTGTTTTCGATGTTTCTGGGCGGCAGAATGAGAGACTACACATACGAGGGAGAAAAAATAAAAAGTAAAAGGAAGCTTTGATTTGACTTTTTGTTATTTTGTTATATTTTTTATTTTATTTTTCTTTATTTATCTACATCAGCAAATTCGTGCATTTCGTGTAAAAAAAGTAGCAGCTCTCATACTGTTCAGATTAGCATGAATTACCAGGATACTCTTTGAGCACGCAATAAATTAAGAAAAAATTAAGAATGTTGTCGTTGATATGTAAAATCTTGACAATCGGATTAACTAAGAATTCTACATAATCTTAATCCAAAATATTCTTCGGTGCCATTACACAAGAAAAAACTAACTTTATGCGATTCAAGAAAAGGATTTCCAGACAGATGAACCTCCACGTCGAAAAGAGGAGAGGGGAAAGAAATAGTTACCCAAAGTGCGAATCCCACAGATAACACAAGAAATCGTGTGCGCGCTTGTAATGAGATTGATCTATATATCTCTATGAAATGGAATCGTTCATCCAACCGTAACCACTCGAAGTGGAAGGAGAGTGACTGTCGTCTGTATCTCGTTATTCATCTGATATTTTAAGTTGATTTTAAGAAAAATTCTATTCATCCTAAACACATATTTTTTCTTATTAAATATGTGATATACAAATCATGAATAAAAAAATTTAAATTTAAAAAAATTAAATTAAATTAATTATGAAGTGTAATATCAATATGTAAAGTAAAAGAGCTCATTTCTTAACTATTAATTAAGTAAAGAAAAATAATCAAAATGGGAACACCATCTCCTATCATTTTCCCAATTTAAATTTAAATGCAATATTTATAAAATTATAATGTGTCACGATTAAAAGTAATAAAATCAAGAATAAATACTAGCATTATTTATAGAAAAGTGCTCGGTGATAAAGAGATTTATAAAAATAAATTCACAAACTGATGTGATTTTATATAATATGTTAAATTTCCTTTACAATAGAAATAGTTTTATATTAAGACGCGTCAATTTGTTGATTTATTTTTATAAAATCTCCTTGTGGTAAAAATATTTATCATCTTTCTATAATTCACCATGTTTATTGCCAGCATTTTAAAACACCTTATTTCAACATTAGTTTATGGGCATTCACGTTTTAATTTAGAAATAATCTTTAAAAAAAAAAAAAAAAAACTCCATGCTTCTAATAAACTTCTTGAGTTCGATGAACTTCACAATTGGATATTTCTGTTCATCTCTTGTTAGCGTCTTTTGATGTTCATTTGCCACATAAATCCAATGTTTGTATGAATTACCAACAAATAAAAAAACCAAGAAAACTAAAATTGAAACTACCAAATATATTTTTTTGAAGAAAAAATAAAAATAATGATCTATCGAGATTCAATTGATCTTTTAAGAGTGATTTTCAAAGTTCTTCAATCGTTAGCCCGCTTCCATCAAGATGATGAATGTATGCCATTGAACATTATTTATACCAATAATTAAATTTATAATACAACTATTTTATAAGTCATTTTATAATTAATTAATTAATGTGATAGTGTCATTACATAAAATTTGCTAAAATTATTTATTTGAATTTAAAACTTTTATAAACTTCTCCATTTAAAAGAAGAGTTGAAAAAAATTGAAATATTAACAAACACTATAAGGCTAATTTACAAGTTTAATGCATTTTGCTTAGAAAAAAAAAGTGCTTCAATTGTAATTTCCACTTTATAAATGTTCTAGCAATATAATAGCTATGCTTGTGTACTCTAATCCTATATATATGCCATGGTTGCTTTTGATGGTTTACTACCCTGCTCAATATTCATGTAAAATGAAATTTAGGGATCTCTTGAATCAAATAACACTAACATATCTAGGATCTATATTAGGAATAGGGGACTTTAATTCCTTGTTAAATCAATTTGAAAAACATGGAGGCAGGCCTTTTGCCTGTTCTTCATCAATTAGTGGTCTAAAAATATTCATGGAAGATAATGGGTTTGCAAACCTTGGTTACTGTAGTCCTAAATTCACTTGGACTAATAATAGATTTGGTCATGGCTTTATAAAAGAAACATTGTATAGAGCCATAGCAAGCCCTCAGTGGACAATGCTTCATCTTGATGCAAAAAAAATTCACCTTCCAGTCCATACCTCAGACCACTCTCCAATACTCTTGTACACATAGGGCAGAAACCAAAACTTCAAAACCTTTAAATTTGAGGAATTCTGGGCAAGAGATCCCTCACGTGCCAAAATGATAAAAAATTAAAAAAAAAAAAAAAAAAGAGAGAGAGCATGGGATACCCATCCGAATGCATCCCTTTCCTTCATTCTCAACCAATAACTCAAAGAGGTAAAAAAAGCTATCAAAATCTGGAATGTTAACCACTTTGGACAATACAAACTTGCATAAAAAACCTGTCCAATACATTAACTCATATTCAATCACAAGTCTCTAATGATAACAACTCACACCATGAGAACTCTATTAGAGAATGCTTCAATGAACAGTTGAAAAGAGAAGAGACTTTGTGGAGGCAGAAATCGAGAATTCAATGGCTAACCATCACAGATTTGAACACAAGATTTTATCACATGACTTCCACAATCAGAAGAATGAAGAATGAGATTCATTGCCTGAAAAATGATTCAAATCAATGGGACTCCAACCCATTGAACATCCAAACAATGTTTTTGGAGCATTTCAAAAGAATATTCCAAACATCCTCTCCTTAGATCCTAGAAGACCTTGATAATCTCTTTCCAGAGAAGATAATTGTCGCTGATAATCAATTTCTGTGCAAATTGCCTTCAGAAGAAGAAATTCTCTCCACAATCAAACAGATTCCATCTTCTAAATCACCTGGTCTAGATAGATTCACAGGATTCTTCTATAAACAGTACTGGGATATTGTGAAAGAGGACCTCAACAAAGCCATTAAAAGCTTCTTCACTTCAGGGCACATGCTAAAGGAGATGAACCATACAAACATTGTTCTCATTCCAAAAACTGACTCTCCAAGCATAGTCCACTAATTTAGACCCATTAGTCTTTCAAATGTCTACTACAAGATAATTCCCAAAATCCTATCCAACAGACTCAAAACAGTCATGTAGAAAATCATCTCTCATTTTCAAAATGTTTTCCTTCCAGGAAAGGTAATAAAAGAAAACACCATTCTTGCTCAGGAAGTGTTTCATGTTCTAAAATATAAAAAAGGTAGAAAAAGTCTTATGGTTGTCAAGATTGACATGGAAAAGACATTTGACTTTATGGAATGAAAGTTTCTGCTAACTATCTTTAACTGCCTTGGTTTTCATCAAACTTGGATAAACTAGATCAAGGAATGTATCACAACAACCTCTTACTCAGTTGTTATTAATGGAAAGCCATATGGGTTTGAACACCTAAATAGAGGAATCAGGCAAGGAGATCCCCTCTCCCCATTTCTTTTCATACTAGGAAGTGAAGTCATTTCTCGAATAATAACCAGACAAGAACAAAATGGAAACATTCGAGGAATCCAAATAAGTAGGAATGGACCTTATATTTCTCATCTGCTCTTTGCAGATGATCTAATATTCTTTGGCACAGTCACAACTCAAAATGCTCAGACCTTTCAAAAAAGTCTTGAAACTTACAAATCCTGGTCTGGTAAAAAAAAACACAGCAAAATCCTTCATCCAGTTTAGTAAGAACAGCAGGAAGAACATGATAAGAGAAGTTAAAGAAATCCTTAACTTCAAGCTCTCTCCTTCAAAAATTAAATATCTTGGTTTGCCACTCAATTCTGGAACCTCTATGAAACAACACTGCAAAGAAATCCTAGAGAAAATCCATAGTAAACTAGCTGGATGGAAATCAAAACTTATTTCACAAGCTGGCAGAACAACTCTCATTAAATCAGTAGCCAATACAATTTCCTCTTACATCATGTCCACTACCTGGCTTTTAAAGAAAACCACCACTCAAATAGATAGAGCCATAATGCATTTTTCGTGGGGGTTTAAAGCAAACAAAATTCATAATTTTACCCCTAAATCTTGGAAGTCAATATGTAAACCTAAGTCTTTAGGAGGGTTAGGAATAAGACTTGCTGCCAATTTCAATAAAACATTACTAAGCAAACTTGTTTGGCATCTAATCAGTAATGAAAAAAGCACATGGAAATAAATGCTTAGCCAAAAATACGTGAGAAATACATCTTGGAACATTGCCTCTTCAAAACCAACAGACTCAAGATTCTGGAAATGCATCATTAAACAAAAAGACCTCATTCTTTCGAATATATGCTTTCAAATTAACAATGAAACAGAGACTAGAGTTTGGTCTGATCCTTGGGTACCAAACCTTAACAGATTCACTCTTGAACCAAAAACATCAAACACATGGCAATACCCTCATTTGAAAGTTTTTGAACTCATCCTAGAGGAACGAAGAAGATGGAACATAATTTTGTTACAGGCTCTTTTCACTCAGGAATCAGTGACAGAAATTCAAAAAATTCATCTAACAGAACATCAATATCACAACCATCAAGACACTCCAAGATGGACACAACATTCCTCTGGCCATTTTTCTATCAAGTCAGCTTATACTGCTATTGTCATCCAACACAATGAACAAAATATAGTTCACTCCACTAACATATGGAAAAAAAACTGGTCTCTAAAACTTCAAGATCGACTTAAGCTATTTCTATGGAAAGTGCTAAATGATATTTTGCCTACTAAGACTCTTCTTAGTAATTGTATTACACTTTCTGAAGACCAAGCAATCTGTCCACTTTGTCAGTTAGAGGAAGAAACCACTGAACACTTGATTCTAAATTGTTCATTCACAAGAATCCTATGGAGACAATCACTTTGGCCACTGGATATATCATCCTTTGTACCTCTAGGTATTAAGAACTAGATTTAAACTGTCCAAAACCCCACCACCAAGCTCAATCTCTCATACAAAGAAGCTCACCAGCTCCAGATTTTTGTTGTTTTGGCAATTGATAACATTTTGTTCATTAGAAACCAGAAAATTCACAATAATAGCAGCCTAGCAGTAGAACATTTTGTAAAATAAGAAAACCTTAGACATGTATCAGGAACATTACAAAGCATAGGAGTGGAAAGTTGCAGAATACAACTCCAGAAGGAATCCACCAGAATCATAGGATACTTTTTCAATCACATTTGATGTTGCAGTAAGAAAGGAAGGAAGCACATCAACAGCAGTTTACAGATCAAAAAGGGGGAGACATTCAGTTTGTAGTCACCAGATTCATATGGAGTATTGACCCTAATCAAGGTGAGGCAATGTCAGCTTACATAGGAGTACAAGAAGCATACACAAGACAGATCATAAAAATTATCATAGAAGGAGACTTCTCAAATGCTATTAACAGTATAAACCAACCCCATAAAGCAAACAACTAGAAATCAGAAGGAGTAGCAAGAGATACCAGATTTTTGCTAAGAGATCTTGAAGAATGGAGAGCAGGCGCAATGGGCATATTCCAATAACAAATTTGGAAACAATCCTTCTGATAGAAATCCCAATATGCTTATTAGAATTTCATAGTGGGAAGGATCTTCCCTAATCAACAGAAACATGGTTTGTAATTTACATTAACTTTTTGTAGTGACTTTATTTTACTAATGAAGTCACTTTAGAAAAAAAAAATACACCTATATAGGGCATAACCCCAAATTTTAATAGCAGAGCAAACATACCATTCCAAGTTGGTCCAAAAATAGAAGTGCCCACTTGTCAAAACAACACTGACCAGTTCTATGCTAAAAAAAGGGCAAACCAAAAAACAATACATATTGACTTTTAAAATAGAGTATTATAAACCTTACAAGAGTCATGTGTTTGCTAATTGAGAAATGTTTTACCTACAAAGAGATCTTATAAATGTAAACACACAAATTGACGTGGTATAATGAGGTACGTTAAATTGTAAAGTAACTTTTACTGTAAAATAAATCTATCGTATCATATAGACTCATGTCAATTTGTGAGTTTATTTTTAAGATCTGGTTGTGTGGTTGTATCACTTCTCTTGCCAATTATTATGTTTTTTCTAACCGCGTTTTACATTCTAGAAAATATATGGAATGAGAGCCTTGACATGCTGAGGGAAATCCTCAAATTTTGACAAGTACCATCTCCTTGTGGCATAACTCCTTCCCATCAGCAACAAAGCACTGCCCAGAGTGAAAGAAAATGCATAAAGTGTCTGAGAAATGCACGAGATCCCCAAGAAACTGATGATTTCAAACAGATAATGTGGGCATATAACCAAGCCAAATAAACCACCCTTGGGAACCCTATATTCTTTGTCACTCTTTCCTCTGAGTTTGGAGAGGAGGTAATGGTGGTAAAAGTTGCCTCCGATTCCTATAAGAAACAGCAAAACTCCAGGATACTTAAGATCAACTGGTGGCTCTGAAATCCCTTGTGTTAGGTGTTGGGAATATATCATTGTTGCAGTGGTCGTAAAGTAACTGAGAGAAATCTGGATTGCTGAATCAAGAACCATCCCCCCACTGTATTTGTGAACAAACAGCACCTATTAAAGCATGACAAACAAGAGATATATATACATATGAATCATCAAAGGAAAGGAAGTCTTGGGGTCTGTTTCGTCTTTGAATTCCCATGAAGAGAGCCAAAAAAGAAAAAGAAAAGTGTACCTCAAATATCCTCTTGAAGAAATGAAGGGTTAAAGCAGAACGAAGCAATAAAAACCGGGTATCTTGAGGTGCCAAAAGCACAAAGGATGTGAGACAAGCAAGAAAGGCAGGAGTATAACCAAAGAGCATGCCTTTCCTGCTACAAACTTCAGTCTGCTTTCTTCTTCCAGATTTTGTAGAACTTCCATTCCAAAACTTGGAATATGGCAAGTGCTTTCCTCTTAATTCTGAGAACCCAACATAAGCTGTTGATGTGAAGCTAAACACTGACATGGCCGTGATGAAAAGAGAAGATGGTGGTGGGAAAATAAATCTCAGCAACGTAGATGTCACCATTTTTTGCTCTCTCTCTCTCTCTCTCTCTCTTTCGATTTCTGCAAAACTGTAATCAACTTGACAAAGATTAATCTCTTGTAGTACTTACTAACTATAGCTGATAGAACGTATTCTTACCCAAAACAGTGGGCGTCAAAAAATTCAATTGTCCTTTTTGGCTTTTTTCCCTTTTTCAAGTTGTTCTTTCAAATGGGCAATGATAACGTGTGCACTTCAAATATGCGCACAAGTATAATTGTGATTTTTTTTTAAATAATTTTTTTACACATTCTTTAAAAAAAAAAATTACAAATTCATTAATAATTCTTTCTTTAACTATTAAATTAAAAATAAAATAAAATACAAGAGGAGTGCACATTTGGGCTACAATTAAAATCCAAGCATTTTCCATTTCAAATATAACTCTTTCAAGGTAGAGGCTACAAACTTACTTATATGGTAGGGAAGTGGAATCAGATTTCCATTAGCTTTTTAATTGTATCTCTAAAAGAAAAATTCTTTATTGAAGCCTACAACCGCAGCACACTCTACTGCAGCTAGTGAAAAAAAAAATACTACACAAGTGTACTGCAGCTACGGGCTGGTGCCCAGAATTTCTCTCTCTAAAAACTCATTTATGTGGTAGATTGTGAGTGTTAAGGACAGTCACCCAAGAACTTGCCAAAGTGCCTAAATTTACAAGAGGTGAGAGGCTTTTTTGTTTTTAGTACTCCATCGAGCGGGTGTTCGAATCCCATAGGTGATTCTAGGTTGCTATCTTATATGCACTCTTTTCTTTATTTTATTTTATTTTTCTAGTTCGATTTGTTGGTCAAATTTGGTTTTTGAGGCCAATTTTTCAAGGTTTATTAACCCTTCAGCTCAAGTGGTTCTTCTCTTTAGACCACTTTAGAATTAACTAAGGACATCTTTCCTCCAAGATTAAGTTGAAAGAATTCCTCCAATCCAATTTATTAAATTATCATATGCCTTTTGAACATGCCAAAGATATGCTTTGATGTATCGTAACTCCTATAACATCTAAAAACCATTCTCTCTACCGATCTTCTTATGTGATAAGTTTTTTTGAAACACAAGAACCATATTGTAGAAAGGCATAAACCCGAGAGAATTTTCAGTTTTCATTAAAAAAAAAACATGTAGGCGTGCATAAGCAAAATATAAGAGCGTGTTGAGAATGGATTAGGCCACAAAAACAAACAGCCACTTAAAAAAGAATTGGTAAAAGCATCACATAGGATTCTTCAAGTTAATTCGGGATGGGGGGGAGGAGGGGAGGGGGCGCATGGGAGCGATGTTTCGGTTGTTTCCTTTTGCACAAATCCACAAAGCCAAACTGAATATTATACATGCCCCTCATCCTCTTATGCATCTAGGAAAAGCACAGCAGGATGATCAGATAAAAAGAGAAATTAAACACTAAGACACATCTATACCCTCTGTACATCACCCACCCCAAAATCTTTATATACTAGATTACAATGGAATTATATTGATGAAATGACACCTACTAACCCAAGAAATGGGTGCCTACAAGAGGGAGAGAAGTCTTGGAACTCTAGAAAATAGATATAAGGTTAAACATTTCTAACCACTCCCCAGCCCTCCAACAAAAAATTATACATGTAAGATCAATGATTACTCTTGCAAAAACTGTTGGCAAGCTTCCATTGTGCGTCAATCACTCTTTACACAAAAGTCGCAACTCCATCGGGAGTTGGATCATCAAACGAACTGGAGAAACATCCATTTTCTCTAATTGTAGATTTTCACTGGCTTCTCAAATGTGTGACGATTCTGCAAAATTGAGCCAGAAGTGAACACAAGATGCTCATACTACAAAAATATCAACATCATCTTCACCATCCTTACTTTGGGAAGAGGAAGGCAATGTCACCCCCCTCATAACTACCAGTGCTCAACACTACAGGCCAGTGTTAAGAGGTGATAGAAGAAATGTAGGTATTTGACGACTTTGTTAATTCCTTAATTTTTTTCCCCACAAGGCGTTGATTCCGTACTCGTTGGAAAAGGTCTACTACGGATTTTATTCTCTTTAATGTTTTGTCATCTTTCTTTTCTTTCTTTTCGAGTGACATTTATTTTCCAAACCTAACAAGATAAAAAGACATTGGAACATGATCTGAGGAAATTATGTACCTGATTGGCTGCATATGACCTCTTAGGAGCATTGTCCGTGTGTTCCAACCCAAGATACTGCTCCCAAGCCCCATAAACATCCCTTCTCTGCACAATGAGAAATGAAAATTACAGTAAAGATAACAATTAAACACCAATTTAAATTGATATTCCTGTGAGCATTCTAAGTGTTGAAGTGCATGTGCGCGTGAGAGAGAGAGAGAGAGAGAGCGAGGATAGACACACCTGAAACCGATTGGACACAATATCAGAATCTTGGAGATATTCTGGACGACCTAAAGATAAAAATGCAAACTTCCACTGTGCAGAAACAAGAAAGTGAAGGAGGGGCAAAGTGAGATGGCATTCAACAGCAAAGTGAGCTTATGGTCTTCTGTAAAATGGTCACAGTGCATGGTAGTTCGTGCCCGAGTATTGACACACTGAGAGGGCATGAAGAAGAACTTACCTTGGAAAACTCCTCATCAGGGACTTGCAATTTTTTCTGAATACGTACTTTAACTTCAGCTAATGTCTCACCCTCGTGGATAACCAAGAAAAATGGTTCCCCAAAATTTTGAACCTGCTGTTAGATCCAGAAAACAATAACAAAGGAAGCTGAAAAAAGATAAATGCAAGAATAATATAATCTCAGCTAACCAAGTGACAAATTGATTCATAACACTGGAGAAAAATGGCAGTGTCCCAGAGTCAACCACAAGTACTCACCACCTGGTTTTGAGCTGTATCCTTCATAAAATGATAGACATGAATTAAGCGATCATGAGGACCAAGGTTTTTCTCCTCTTCTGGAATCTGTGGTAACAAGAAATCAGGGTTAGATAACAGCTATCTAATATACACAAGTACTTGATATACCATTTGAGTCTATTTGGGCAGCCACAGATAAATCAGGTGATATCACCAATCTCATACACACAAACTAAGAGGGAATTACATTTAAAAGAACATCTCAGGTCATGAATATGAGAATCTGGATTGGTCATCAAGTTAGTCTTAGAATCAATGTTCTTTTCTCAAGGACTAGAATACCAGAACACAACCAAGACAGAGGCGCTTCTTAAGAAATAAATTAGATAACAGAAATTTGATCAAGGCGTAACTTAGCTGTCCAAGCAGATATAGTACATAGAATTTTCCTATGATCTTTTAAGGATTGGGAATTTCCAACATCCAGCATTCTCCATCACTTTCCCACATTTTCTCCTCTCATGCATCCAACTTCTTAGGCCACTTCCCAAAAAGCCAGCTGCATCTTCTATTCAAATGCTCATGTACACTACTTCATCCAACCTCTCATTCTCTCTACCCATTCGTAATTTTTATACTTCTAGTTTAAATGTAGAATTTAATCATTTTCTTCACTCATTCAAGACAGAAGGTAAGCAGTCTTAAGGTACAAAAAATATATATTCTTCCATTTAGTTCTCATGAGATGGTAATAGTGATGTTGCTTTTTAATATGCACGCATCACATCTGCAATGGCCTCAAGTCAATAATTAAATAAAATTAAGAGCATTTTTCTCGTCACCCCCAAGAGAGATACAAGAGAGAACAGGGCAGGTGCAATTATCTGAAGACATAAATAGATAAATTCTCAATACTGCCATTCACAGCAAGCTTATCATACCAATCATTCTCTTGTGCTAAAGTCTGTGAATTCAGGCTCATTAACATGTACTTGTCAATCATGTGGACTGGTGTTGCATGTGTAGTGTAATGGTGAGACGAATAATCAACTGAAAATATCCCTCAACGGCTAGAGTTAGACTTCAGATAATGGTTGGCGTGTGTTTTGATTGAAAAGGTCTGTGCATAAAGCATAGAAGTTGCTTTATTTGGTAAGCGGCGGCCCTCTTTTGGCGTATGTTTAATATCATTCAGTCGTCTATTATTGGGTTAGTGTTTATATCCCTCTCCCTCAGCCTCTCTCGCTCATGCATTTTCATGTTATTCATATGCTTTTAGAGTTGTTTCTTTTGGATTCATGGACTAGCTAAGGATATTGCCAACCATCCATCCAAGGAGTGGCAAAGGCAAGACCTGTACCTCACATCAAACATGTTGTCATGAAGAATTCCCAAAAACCGCTAGATTATGTCCTGGAGGTGCAGATAAGAATCTTTGGATACCTTCCAAGAAAAGAATGCTCACTGTTTGATCATATCAGGTCCTAAAGCATCAAGATAGTAACTCTTTTCCTTGAAGGAGTATTTGATGGACTAGGGCACCCCTAACAGAACTTTTTTTTTGTTTGAAGAGCTTCCTTAGGGAAAATACTCGCAATGAAAAATCTAAGGAAACACCGTATCATTGTTACAGATTGGTGCTGTATATGCAAAAAGAACAAGGAATCTGTAAATCATTGTCGCTTATTGGAGAGGGTTATATGTATGTCCACAAATTGCAGCCAAGTAGAAGATGGTCCCTATCTACTTGATGGATGTATTTGGAGGGAATGATAGAAATTCTGCTTTTCAATGCATTGTTCCTTTGGGCAGCACTATAGATTTTAGCGAGCTGAATTTTCATGATTTCCTTGTATCTTTTTCCATCTCTAACTAGGTGTTCCTCTTGTAAACGTCCAGTGTCCATAGGCTACACCCTTTGCATTTTTTAATAAGAAGAATTTCCAAAGACCAACATATGTCAAACAAGGGGGGAGTGGGGCAAGGGCGCCAGGGAATATCACTGCATGCAATATTTGTCCTGTTTCGCAAAACTCAGATCAAGGAATCAGATTCTTCAAAACAACCAATAAAAGAAAAGGAGCACACACTAAATTAGCACAATGACCCACTAATCTACCTGCCTAGAAAAGAAGTACACTTACCTCCTCAGCACGTAATGTCCAATATTGATCATTAATATTCTCGATCTTTTCACTGAGGGGGAAAATCTGTAAATAAACAGTTGTAGAATTAAACAAACAATATACACATGTAAGAATTGTAAGGATGATGCCTTGGGGAGATTTCAGTGAACTACAGAAGGAGGCAGATTACAAGGTGCAGGAAGAATTCATGCATGCAAGATCAAAATGTCAATCTATGGTTTTTATGGGGTAAAATTCTATTGGCTTTTCTTACTCTGTTTCACACAAAAGAAACAACCACCTTATGGTAACTGTCTACTCTTAAGACTTCACCACAAAAAATTTACTTTCCTTCAGTTTATTATGATAAATTTTTTAGCTCATTGGCTCCCGAAAGAAGCTGGAATTGGGATAAACCAGATTTGGGTTTATTGACAAGAAGGAAGATAAAATATGTCGGTCAGGTCCACAGAACAGGAGCACCAAAAGAAACCACCCAATTTGTCTGCAACTAAGCCAATAAGCAAAAAGCCTATGTTAATCTAAATAGGTATGCTACTATATTATGGCCAGGAAAGAAATGAAGGGATTTTGAAGTCTCCCTTATCCACTCATCAAGTGAGGTAGTTATTGGCATATTGCATTGCAGAGACATAAAAGCTGACACCTATTTTCTTTAATACGTTGACTGGAAATCAACTCTGAAACCACCCATGCCCACTATCATGGGAAGAGCACCATCCAACGATAATGGAATTTTTTTGATAAGTAACAAATAGATGTTTAAGCTTTAAACACCATCTGTGGGATCCAACAATTATAGACTTGGTAATTTAATCATATCTATTGTTGGTTATGCTCTCTGCTTTTATACTACCTAGACCCGATGTTGGTGACGTCTTTGAATCTATAAATTAAAGGTTGAATACTCGAACAAAGAACTTGTAGTTGCATTAGTTACATACTTAAATATCAATAATAGTTTTACATGATTTTTATTCATAAAAAAAGCACTCAATAAAATTTGTAAAATTTAATATGTAAAATAACTAAGAAATTGTACAATCATATCAGAAATAAAGAGATCGACAAGGTATATCAAAATTAACTATAACCTAATTCCAGTATACCAGGGAGGTAAATTTTTGTTTTGATAAGTAAACGATTATATTAATATGAATAGGCATAGCCTAAGTACACCAGGGAGCTAATTCACCTTCCCACTACTAGATATTTCTATTCAGAAGGAAAAATATCCATTACCTTATAGATCTTGTGATAGAAAACTTCAAGCAATCTAAGTTCTGCATTGGGATCAGACAATTCCACCTGTTCCAAGTAAAGGCACAACAATAGGTAATTGTTTTTCATTGTTTCTGTTGATGAATGCAAGCAGAAAAATCTGGTACATAGTGACAATTAGGAAAGGGTACATGACTGTTATAGATTAAAAATAAAATGTTCAGATTAGCAGGTGAAATGCATGTTATGGTAGTATATATTAACAAATGCGCAGCTGCAATTATTATTGAAACAGGCGTCACAGTTTTGTAGAAGAGTTGTAAGTTACCTTTGTCTTTAGGTCATTAATAACATCTCCCACAGTGCTCTGCTTTGGTAATCTAATAGTATGAATTACAACCTAACAACAGAACAGTAGTACATTGAGTGGCATAAAGCTTAGCATAATGCAATAAAAGAATAACTATTCAAGAGAATTGACCAGCATCCGTACTCACTTCATCCTTGGTAGCATGATGAAAAGCAACTTTTAATGTTTTTAGGCCTTGCAATTCTGGCAGAGGGATATCCAATACTTCATAATATAGAATGTCAGAACTCTAAGAAGGAAAAAAGAACAAATTCTTTATCAGCCACTGGGACACATTAAGTAGAGACAATACGAAGGTAACAAGTCCAGAGAAGAAAAACATCCATGCGATAAATTACCTGATTGTAGTGGACCAGCATGTCAGATAAATGCTCCACTCCTCGATATTTAATAGGCTGGGGTTTAGGTTGTTGGGAATAACAGTTATGTGATGTGAGCCTGATTTTTGACGGATCTTCCAAGCCAAGATGTTGAGCTACTCTTTCCACAACATCATCATAGTTATGGTTTTTTGACCTAGAAAATTACATAAAAGATAATCAAGATATACAAGTTTATGTAGATGTTTGTATGTTTGTGAATGAAAACATTTTTTACTAAAACTCCCATGACTTTAGAGGGCCGGCTGCTTTTTCTTTCAACTTTTAAATTTTCTAAAGTATTATTTGGAAGATGGTTTTATGTTTCTGCATTTTTTTAAAATCTTGAGTTTTTATGCTGTAGATGTTTGAATGTTAGGGAACAAAAACATTTTTTACAGAAAAATCCCCACTTCCTTTATAGGGGATTTCAGCTGCCAAACATCCCCTATACTTTAACAAACTGATTCACACCATTCACCAAAACAAAAATAACCGTGATTCACACCAATAAAGAGCAACTGCAGAACAGTTGTGTAGGACCAACTTACAACTCAAGACAGAATTCATCCTCCTTTGGTTTCTCCAGAGATCGAAAGCGAACAACCTGTTGATTATTACTTAGAAGTCAGAGTCAAAGTTATATTCAATTATTTTTTATTTTTTTATTGAAACCGGGTGTCCAGGAACAGCGTCCCGACTAATCCCGGGGGTGCATAGGCCCTCGGCAAAGAGTTTTCCGCAAGTGCACCTCGGGTAATTCAAGGGAAAAATACCCCAGTCCGATGGCCCCTAGAGATTGTTTGCACCCAAGGAGATTTGAACCTTAGAGCTGGGGGGAGCATACACCCAAGCCCAAGGCCTTTACCACTTGAACCAACCCCTAAGGGTTAGTTATATTCAATTAATAAAAGTTAGAAAAAATATAATAATAAAGATGCTTGCATTTTCCAATTTTCTCTACTTGAAATATTGTACTAGTGACTGTACTTAGGCCATGCCTTCTCTTCTTATGAATAAAACTTCTTGATTACCTATAAAAAGAAATATTGTACTAGAGACAATACATGAACTTGGAGCACAGGTTTTAAGTTCGTTCAAAATTCTTACAGAAGAATATCTTAAAATTCTTGCAGTGCACAGACCATCATGTAACGTGAACTTGACAAGAAAATGAAGATATACTGAACCTTCCTCATATATTCTCTTTCTGCCAATCTGCCTAAATCCACCTGAACTAAACATAGTTGGAAAAAATATATATTTGATCGGTGAGCCAAACCTGACTCTATAATTGGTCAAGCATGAGTCAAATGATTGACCAGAAACCACTGTATACTAGTTCTGCTGACAGGACAAGGATTATTAAATAGTCTTGTGGAAGATCTCAAAGTATTATCTTTGTCATCATATGTTACTTGGACTCCTTTAAGGTATAATTTTAACCAAGATGTTCTATTTAACAAATTTAGGGTTTCTCCCGTCATATTTTCCATAAAAACCAGTACTCAGACTGGTGCAAAGACTGCTTACCCAAAACTATGCAGAAGCCCAATAAGTATAATAAAACATAGAGATCCTATTTCCACATCAAAAGGGTTCACTCTATACCTGACGATTATGAACATATTCCAAGAATGAAGGAACATCTGGATAGCGAAATTGATCACTGCTTCCAACTTGAGGGGATTTCTGAAAGCAAATTATGTCGCCATCTTCGAGCTGAAAAATGCAAATGAAGACCATAGAAAAGTAGGGTGGTAATTTGCAACAGAGAACAACTCTAGAGCAAAGTTAAGGAGATTAAAAGCTATATAAATACATATGACAACTCAAAGTAAAATATCTGCAAATAGTCATCAATGAAATTTACCTGACTAGCACGAAAAGTGGCCTTCTTGTCAATGCGTTCGCACATGATATTAGGTTCAAACTTTATTTCCTGAATATCAAAGAGTATTGTTAAGCTAACTGAAGAAACTAAACAATACACTATGATAAGCAAATAAGAGAAATCGAACAACTGACCAAAGTAACCAAGCTAACCTCGTAGATTTCAATTTCTTCATCAGGACTGAAGCCAGCCATTTCATTTAATTTTGCCAATATTTCGACTGGCTTTCCACTACCCTTGACAAACAGCCTCCCAACATATCTGGCATCATAGAAGAAAAGCATGAGATGAGGTGCCTGATGCAATTCTAACAAGGAGGGAAAAGGAAAGAGTAATTACTGGAGCATCTCCTTCAAAGGTTCATAAAGCTTAAAGAATAGAAGAATATCTTCTTTAGTCTTTTCAGGAGGAGGAACAGGCTTCACATCCTGAATGATAATAGGTTGGTCACGGCACAGCACAAAGAGAAAGAAATGCATGCCATCAACAGTCAAACCTACGAAGCAGAGGTGATAACTTTCAGCGAATAGGAAAGATGGCATTACCTGCCCAAGCTCTACTTCTAGGAACAACTTTAGCTCTGCATTATTTGCCTTATTGGAAACTTCTCTCAACTGTCCTACCTACAATGCAGCAAAGTGCAAAATTAAACAGATTTGCATGCCATCAACAAGCTAAGATAACCACAAAACTATTAAGCGAAATAAAACTTTATGTAATGACCCAAGAAAAATTCAAGGAAAGCTCAAGCCACCACATCTAGGCTTATAGTCCAAAAGCATTAGGCAAGGTTAGAATTGGAGCTCCTTGAGCTCACTATTTATCTATTTATAAGTAAGAAATTTATTGATAGCAATCTCGGCAAAACCCTAGTACACAATTCATATGCAAGAGAAGACAACTAGTTAAGAAGAGGAGCTGAAATGATAGAAGCTTCGAAAACTGCAAGAGGACAATGGAGGAGCTGAAAGTCTTCTTCTTTAAAACATTGTTCTTATGGGTGGGGGCCATTGTTTGTAACGGACTAAATGTCCATGACTTTTTGCTATCAGTTGTAAACTCTAGTTAGGTAATTCTCATGTATACTCCCTGTGTGCTTGGGCTTTGCCTATTCTTATGAATAAAACTTCTTGATTACCGATAAAAAATAACAAAAAAACTAGTTAAGAAGAGGAAGAAATAGATACAAGGAACTCATGAACATTAAGGCCTTGTTTGTTTTCAAAAAACATCTCATCTCATCTCATCTAATCATTACAACTTTCCCAACTTCCAATACAAAATAAAATAAACAATTCAACTTTTTCAAATCCCAAAACAAAAATAATATTAAAAAAATATATTCTAACAATATTTTATTCAACTTTTTAACTTTAATCTCAACTCATCTCATCTGCGAAAACAAACGGGCCCTAAGACCATTAAAATCTATAAACATTGCCCAAAGAAATAACGTTTTGAAAAAAAAGGACTTCTAAGCTCCTCCACTGAACACTCTTCTTCTTCAAAAGTCCAGTCCTTTCATTCCTTCTAAATACACCATAGTAGCCAAATGGGGACCATCCTTTAAATTGCTGTAATCTACTAAACACCATAAAGACACCACTAGCGATAAGATAAACCACCCTCCCGGCATTACTCGTGCTATCCCCACCCTATTAATTAAATCATCCCACAAAACCCTAACAACCTCACAGTGAAGAAGTAAATGATATACCCTAAGCAATGTAGGATCCCATTCACAACCTTCTTATACTAAATCCGTCAACCCGGACTATTAGAATCTCCCCCACTTAAATCCATGGCATCCTTGTCAGGCTATTCTATCATAGGTGGCACGGTTAAGTCCCACTCTTCTAGTTGGTTTTGGCTTTGACACCATTTGTAACAATCTAAGGAAAGCTCAAGTCACATCCAAACTCATGCTCCAAAAGGACTAGTCAAGTTTACAACTAGAGCATTGTTTATAAAACCCAAAAAAAAAAAAAAGTTACAACTAGAGCTCCTTGAGCTCATTATAGACGGCAAGAACTTCTCCCGCCTAAGCAATGTGGGATCTCATTCACCACCTTCCTATACCCAATCCAAACCGGGGGTGTAAAAAAAAAAATTATAAGTAAACGATTTTATTAATAAGAATAGGCTTAACCCAAGTACACAACAAGGTATACACGAGTTAGCGCCTATCTAGGAAGAAGAAGAAAAAGAAACAAGAAAGTCGTGAATGCCACGGCCATTAAAATCTACAGCTATGACCCATAAAAATAATATTCTAACAAAAAGTGATATAAGTTCCTCTATAGAGCGTTCTTTGTCTTCAAACGTCCAGTCATTTTGCTCCTTCCATATGCACCACAAGATGCAAATAGGCACCATTTTCCACACAGGTGAGATTTGGGGGGCTCCTCTTAGATTTGTCCAGCTGGCCAAGAACTCAACCACTGTGGCAGGCATGACCCAAGCTAGCTCTAACCTGCGGAACACATCATCCCATAGCTCTCTAGCATCCTCGCAATGCAGTAGAAGTTGATCCAGTCTCACCACTTTTCTTACACATGCAACACCAGTCTACTATGATCACCCGGGGGTGTAAAAAAAATAAACACCACTTTTCAAGTATACCACCTTTCTAAATGATTGACCGAAAAAACTTACCTCACAGTTCATTTTCATTATCGCAGATTCCCATTGCCACTTTTTCTTACCATATTAAAAACTTTGCATAATGGTAGTTCTCCTTACCCTATACCCTAGATTATGTATTTCTCCATAATTCCAACCAAAGGCAAAACCCTGATCTGTTTTCAACTAAATGGATATCATCCTGCATCATGTGACACTATCTTAAAAAGATTTTACTAATCTCATCAATGACCAATGACCAATGACAAAAGTGTATTTTTTTTATTACCAATGCAAAAAATAAATAGATCCTCAATCTTGATATTCGATGTAGACCTTGTGATAAGGAATTCACTTGCAGCAGCCTGCTCATACGCTAGCTAATTCTTTTTTGCACAAATTCTTAATTACAACAACATTAAAAAATAACTTAAAATTTCATTTTTATATCTCATCATATACCATTATAGCTTACCTTATCAAATCCTTTCACACACACACAGACCATATGAAGGTCATTCTGGATTGTCCATATTTCCACCTTTAAAGTTACAAGTAAAAATTAATTTCCATTTCAGTTGATTTCAAGTTTTGGCAAACTTTATCCAATGACAATTGGTTCAACTTCATATATCTCCATCGTTCTCCCATGTACGTACTGAAGTGTTTTTCCTCCATCAATTAGACATCTTATCAGTCAATGAGAAGTTTATTAATAAGATTCAAATAGCACTATGTCCACCTCATTCAAGCCCTGAAAAGAGGAATTTCAGCCAGACATTTCTTCATTCTTCCATTTTTTCTGATCAGTAAATAAGAATTTTATTAAAATAAGTGAAGCCAAGTACACGGGACATATACAAGAACAACACCTATGCATGAGTGTCTAAAGATACAAGGCTTCCTTCTTTCATATTTGATGCATTCAAAGTTGATCATAATTCATTGAGCAGATAAAAAGGTGAAACAGTGAATATACAAACAATCACAACACAGACAACATTACTAGGTGTAATATACAACATATGGATGTAAAAGTAAACAAGGACTTACAGACTGCACTTCCTCCTGAGGTGTCAGTGGTCGATTTGGCCGGTATGTATGGTTTTGGCGCTTTGCCCAAAACCAGAAACGTTGAAACTGAACGGGTATTCCAAACTCCTTGGCAACTTCTTCCTGAGAAAAATACAATATTTATAATAAATAAAAAACATAACACAAAAAAAAAATTAAGATAGTTTAATAATTAGAGTATCAAAGAATATCTTATTACAGTCAGCCTTGAACAAAGTTGTACAGCAGGTATAGAGGTAATCAAGAAAAATTACATTTGCAAATTGCAACAGTACAATTGAATGAGACGAACAAAAAAAAAATGTTAATATCAGTGTTCTAGCAAGTTCCACAGATAAACAGCATCATGATAACAAAGAGCAAAAATCCACTTATACTAGATGTCATATGTAATAAGTAAGACCAACAGATATTTAATGAAGGTATATCCATTGGGCTTAGTTTCAAAGATAACTGATATTTGGTGCATTATCCCCTTTAACTAGATGCTGTGGAAAAAAAATTGAACTAGTAATAGATACTAGAATAGCATAGTATTCTAGCTTTGGTAGATTTTGTCCAACGCAATGATTTGATGATACAAGAAGGAAGTTTTACTCAGTCCCAAGGTGAAAGAAAATAAAAGGATTTGATATAGCAAAAGATAAATTTCAATGAAACTATTTGTGTGATTATCCCAATCCCAACCAGTATCGCATTTATGTAGACTGCAGTTGGATCCTCACACTAGATGCATTATTCTGAAAATTGATATTCCAATATGTATACGTATACACACACACACACAAAAATACGTATATGTACAAAGATTGCACTTCTTTACCAAATGATATAATAAAACCCCGATTCAACAAATTCAACAACAATGATCAACTGAAATCCCCAACCTCCTTCTTGAATATAATAAAAACAAGTTTTATTGATGGAAATAGGCATATCCCAAGTACAAGGGACATATACAAGAGTAACACCTAGTCATGTGAATAGAATGATCATCATTCATTCCAGAAAAAGTTTCAAAATCAAGTATGGGGAATAAAAAAAGTTAGTGGTGCATACTCACCCACAAATATTCAAATATCCCACAGCTAGCTTAAATATGATGCTAAATGATGTTACAGTAAATGGAAACAAATTATCTTTTAAATACTGAAGGTAAAACAGCAGATCAGCAGATCAGAGTACCTTGAAGACATTAAAGGGCATTTGCTTTTGAATGCGAAAACTATGTACTTTTTCATGATCCACAAGGTCAAAATATATATCCCTTCCAATCTGTTCGAGTAGGTCTTCATTACGTGCAACCTAAAGCCAATAATCAACCAGACACGTGACATAGAGGGAAAGGCAGCATACACATAAACACACACACAGGAGATTACAAAAGTTGTAACCTTTATGATAGTATACAGGTGTGCCTCTGCTTTTTCCTTTCTTTTTTGCTCTTTTTCTTCTTGTTCCTTCTTTAACCTTATCTGAATGGGATGTTTAAAGCACAAATTATATTGTTGAGAAGAAAGTACAAGAGATTTTACGACGGTAATGAGTATATAAGGTAAGAGTAACAATAGTTGTCGGATTGGGTTTACCCTGAGATGTTCTGCAATGTCCTTCTCATCCACATTACAAATTATTTTATCCTTGTCACTTTCACGTATATAAACAAGCATGTATGCATTTGAATATTTAGTGAACTTAAATGGAGAGTTGTTGAACCCAGGATTTGTAGGTGGCAACTGTTGCATGTAGCAGAGAACAGAAGGCGTCAATTAGAAAATCAATAAAAGAAAAAATTAGTAGAAAACTACATAAATAGGCAGAAAATTATTACCTCTTCCTCACCACCATACTGTTCCTCTAATGCCCTCTTCACGTCTTCTTTTGTCACTCGTTCATCATCGAATTTAAACCTAAAAATGACAAATTGCACTATATTAAAATATTAAAACACAAGAAAAGCATCGAGGCATAAATTAAATTGGGTGGATTCTAGACAGAAAAGAAAAGGAAAAAAAGAGTAACTTGACTACATGTCAAAATATATGAGCATTTCAATTACTCACTGGTCACTTCCATGTCCATTTTTTTCTTTTTTTTGATAGGTACTTCATGTCCAAATCATGAAGAAAGAAACTACTTAAAAGTCAGAAAATAGCTCAATAGGAAAAAAGTAGAATGGTAATGATGTTGAGTCTTCCTATAGTTGTTAACTTCCTTAACTTATCACAAAAAATCCATAAACTTGATGGCATTTTAGAGAGCATTCAACACTTGATAGCATAAATATGTATACATGGCAAAAGACTAATAACTAACAAAAAGTAATTAGAAGCAAGAATGCTGAAAAAGATTTTGGAATATTATGCGTTACCACTGATCAGATAGGGTTGGCCGGATAAAAGCATAGTAGTGTCCACCATGCACCCCGCCACTGTGAACCAGAACACTACAAACAAAAATAGTGGATATTTAAAATTTGCAAATCCATCAAATCAAATAGTATGCATAAAGCCAAAAACAGCAACAGCAACAGAAAAATGGATCAACACTGTACTCTTCTCCAGTTCTTTCGGGAAAATTTGCATATAGGTACCAAGAGAAATTGTGGTCACTAAATAAATCACTCCACTGGAACAGGTCATTAAAGAAAAATCCCACAAGGATAGCAGTCACCAAAATATGATATGGTATGACCATCACAATCTAATGACAAAGATAGGCATAACACAACAAAGATGACTAGACATGTCTCCACTCTTATATTGAAAAGAGAATGTTAAATATGGTTAGGGGATAGGCATAGCATTGTGGTCAGATGTTAAGTAATTACCTAACAAAAATACAAGAACGAGGGGCACAAAAATTATATATACCACTCCACAATGTAATCACCATCTAAACGCGTTCTTGTCTTCGTTTTTCTAAGTTCTAGAATGTATTAGGTGTTTCTTGTGTATACTCCCTGTGTACTCGGGCTATGCCTATTACTTTGTTATTAATAAAGTTATTACTTATCAAAAAAAAAAATATTTCAATCCCAGCATAAAATAATTTGTGAAAACCTTCATCTGGCGTCCAACCATTACCAATACCATGTATTAAAAAGTCCAAAACACTTTGCATAAGTCAACGATCTTTCAAACAGTACCCTTCTCATTCTTCTGCCTAAAGAATGTTTCAAATAAACCTTGTTCATCTCAGGTTGTTTGTAATGGTGCATATGGGTAGAGAGAGAGAGCTAGAGCTTTGAGGATAAGGAGAAGACGGGTGGACCTTAAGGAATTTCTTCTTTAAAATCCTTTATCATTGTATGTGTGCTCATTTTGGTTATTCTTTTTCATGTTTCAGGAAGTCAATTTTCTTTTTCGTATTGTGGATCAGTGTTTCTCATGCATACAACCCGTGTAATCAAGCAACACCTCATTTGATCGTTGACAAGTTAAACTCATAAAAATGGTCAAGAGGAGAAAGGGAGAAAATGGCCAAACATCTTGACATGGAACACATAAATTATATGAAACACTCCAGAAGAGCAAGGGAGAAAATGGCAACCATGCCCCCTTTTTTTATAAGTAAAATAAAATTTTATTGAATCAAGTAAATAGGCGTTGCCCAAATACACAGGGAGTATACGAAAGAGAACACCTAGTGGAGCTTGAAAATGATACGAGAAAGAAATGAAAGCCAGATCCATTGAGTACAACAAGAAGCCCAAAGAAATAAGGTGTGAAAAAAGAAACTTCTAAACTCATTTACAGAGTGCTCCCAATCTTCAAAGCTCTAGTCATTTCTATTTCGTTTGCTTTGAAAAAAAGGTTGACCCCCTCCACATTGTTTGTGCATTGACTCTTGTTTTCATTGTAGTGTTCTAGATGAATATTAAGAATTGGTAAAAATATGGATTACATTTCCATTTTTGAATGGAAAAATAGGGTTTGTGGAATGGTTTTTATTAAATATGCCGTCACTCCATTCTATCAGAATTTTAAATTTTAAATTAAAGGAGTGAAACTGAATTGACATATACACACATGGCCCTGCTGTGCTCCTATATTTTCAGAATTTGCCTTGTCACCATGTCTCATTTCTGTCTGTGCTCCATACAAATATTTCCATGCTTAAGCAGCGCCCCACTCCTCACTATTTACAGTTACCTAGATACAAAATGCAGTACATACAACCTATGTTACTAGTCGATGGCATCCAACAGAAGATTATTAATACCTGTGAAGAGTGTAAAGGTTCCGAACACTCCTGTCTGCATCAGGCGATAGGTATTTTCCATTCTCTCTATCAAGATCAAGTTGCAACGGGAACTCATATCGGTCATTTATCTGTTGCCAATCAGCGGAACAGATGATACTTGTCAAAAAAATCAGTGAACAGATGATTATAATAACAGGCCTTTAAAGGAAAATGAACAGAAATATGAGATGAAAGAAAAACCATATATGGAATCCAAAATTATAAGGTTTCGTTTATCCTAGCATATTTCAAATAAAGTCAAAAGCTCTGCCGATCTACTAAAATTGAAGATGCAAAGCATACATAGAAATTCTTCAAATATGCAATGACGGTCAAAAAAATAATGGATCCACTCTGCAACTCACCTTTACCATGGTATCTCGCATAAAGTCATACTCAAATCTTTTTAGCTGAAGTTGGAGGACAGGCGGAAAATCAATGAACAAAACACCTTTCCTAGCATCCTGAAAGGTCAAATGTAGAAAAGTTTCTTTCAAACCATACTAAAGAAGTGGACATTCAAGCAAAAACACCAATGGATTAGGCATCCAATAAAGAAAAACAAAAACAATTTTTTTTTTATAAGTAAAACCTTTGGCAAGAAAAAAAAAACAATACGGGGTACATTTAGAGAAATCCAAGGGAATAAAGAAGAATAGAGGTGAATGGACAAAAAGAAGAGTTACTAAAAGCATAAATTCTCATAGAAACCAGAAGATAATATCTATAGCAATCTTGGTCCACTCGTGTAAGAGGAATTTACCTGTAAACCATATTGCTCGGCATGATACTTATTGTCACCCTCAAGACGTTCCACCTCCACATATTTGTCAAAAGAAGCATATACATCACGACAGCCTTTTACATCAAGCTGAAGATCTATACATATATAAATTTCGTAAGGCACATAAATCCATCTCTGATGTAAAGTAAACCACAATAACCTTAAATGTGTACCATAAAAAGATTCTTTTCTCGTTGATTTATAGTCCACATTGATGCATTCAATATAATTCATATGGTGCCCTTCAAATAACTGTTGTATTGTACCCTCCACGACAGTTCCCTGGATCAATAAAACAAACCTAATTTAGATCACTTCCAAAGCAAACATATCAGAAAATACAAAAGTTAAACACACTGAAACCTCTATGTACCTTCATTTTGTCTTCAAGCTTCTCACAAAGGACCCTATTAAGTTCTTGTACATCATGCTGCATGAATGAATCATATGTGTCCCATCCAAAAGACTTTGTCAACTCTTTTGTTGCTACACTGGTGTCACTGTACTGGAGCTTGTAGAATAAACTCTGCAGAGCCAGAGGAATGCTTCCAGATGGCATATCATTCTCAGTAGTTGGCATATGATACACAGCCTGGAATAGACAATCATATATATGAAGCCTCTTTGTCAAATAGAAGCAATAAGACAAGGTAAAAGGAGAAAAATTGCTAACCTTTCTGAAGTAAGGAATATGGTAGAGTGTCTGAAGAAGAGAATTCATGTAGCATGTAGCTCCTTGGTTTTTAAGTCCAACATAACCAGTTTCCTTCTTGGAGTCATGTGACCAGTAGTCAACAACCCTACGTACGGCAACATCAGCTTCAACTATGCATGTATCGTTCACAAGATAACCTCTACTAGGGTCATACAATTCACCAAGAGGCATGAACGAAGTGAAACCCCAATCACTCTCACGTGCATTGAACTGGTGTTGTGTTTCTGCAAAGGGCAAAAGGATGGTCATTACCAACGCGTAAAAAAATTGGAACCAAAAAGGCACAACCCTACTGAACGGGAGGATCGCTAATCAAAATTAATTCTCAAAATATTCATTATCTAACACAAATAGGTCTCTTTAATTTGCTAGAAAAATTGTGTAACTTGCTAAAATCACCGTAACCAAGGGTGCTCACTTCTTTAGTTAAGTAATTAACATTTTGTTTTCATAAATAAAAAGAGACCAAGTACATAAGTTATATACAGACATGTCCAAGAAATGACAGTTTAAAGTGTAGAAATGGAAAGAAATGCACACGGAATTACAGTAAAGACTTCAAGGGCATTTACCAACTGTACTGTAATATCATAAAAGGTAAAAGTATACTAGTGCCAAATTTTATCCCCCCACAAAAAAAATAATAATAATAATCATTTTCATTTTAAGGAAAATAATGGACGGAGTACCTTTTCTAATTGAGTACTTATTATGAATTTGATTGATAACAGACAAGCTGAACTGGGCATATCTACTCCACCCATATGGCAAAGTTGATGAATCTGCAACGTCTAGATACATAGACAAATGATCAACATTGTTCCCCTTGGGGAAGATTAGTATCCGCCTGTCAAGGGAAATTAAACAAGGATCATAAATTTATTTTCATTAAAAGCACAGAGAAGCGCAACCAAAGTGCACGATGTATACAAGAGAAAGCACAAGACCATAACCATCAGTTAACAAACATTTTTAAACACAAAGTGTATAGATGAAAAACATGTATAAATAGAAGACATTCAAATACCATTTGTAGCCTCCAACAAAGAAAATGTCAGAGTACAGCTTCTTGGTATTAAGCCTTGAGAAATTCTCAATTGTCCATGTGAACCTTGCCGAAGGTGGATCATCCACTGCCTGAGTATCCACTGTATTTGCTGTTTCTGCTTGTGCTACTAAAAATAATTAAGCAAAAATATCAGACACGAAGTCCCCACTCAAAAGCTAAGAGAAGTGTCGAGACAATTAGATATTACATATATCCAATATTATATCGTAAGAGCAATGAATACAACCACTTGTCTTGATTGTGCCTGATAAGTGAGATTGAGTTTGATGTTAAAAATACCAACCCCATTCCCCAACAGGGGACTTGCCACCCAGCAAAAATTATTTGCACCAAGTAAGCAAGAAGTACAAACGAATGAAAAAAAAATTACAAAAAGCGAAATTCCAACATAAACCCTAAAATGATCAGCATCAGTGCATCAATCATTTCTCCGGCACTCGTAGGATAACCCGGAAATGATAAGATAGGATTGAATTGAGGTGAATAGCATCCCAAAGAACTTGACAATATATATCAATAGATATTGTCATTTCCTTTCGATTCCTCAGCTTTCTTAGCAACCAAACAAATAAAAAATGATGAGCGTTAAACTATCGCCGCACGGGCATTATAAGGCAAAATAAAAAGAATCAAGCGTACATCACCAAGCTGTCAGCGCGAAATCGGAACGGAACAGGAAAAACTCAGGGTTTCCTGTTCTCTTCCAAAATTCCGACAACATTCTCCAGAAACAAAAAAGAAGAAGAAGAATTTAGAAAGTCGAAAAAGGGGCGCTTTCAAGTCGTTACCTTCCATGGGCTGAGGACCTTCGGGGAAGTCGGTGTGTGGGACCAGCATCTCATCGTCGTCCTGCTGCTGCTGCTGCTGCTGTTGCTGCAAAATAAAAAACAAACAGTGTCAATCCCGGTGCTCGGATCTGTGGCTAGAAACCCCATAAGCTAAGCATGGGAGCACAGACACGGCGGAAATTGTACAGCGATTAAGAACAACATCGCGGTAGCGATCCACAGAACGAATGGTCTTAGGGATCAAAACTGAATTGAAGAGAGAGGAGGGAATTAGGGAATTACATCCAACGGTGGAGGAGTCATCAGAGTCATGGGTGGTCGGATTGATGGGCGCACGATCGAGGAATCCGAAAGAGCTTGCTCTGGGAGATAAAAAAAAAAGAGAGAGAGGACTCTGCAAGTTTGAGCAAAAATGGACGTAGAATTACGAGGGCCGACTTTGGTTTAGTTCGAGAAGGGGACAGTTTGGGAATTTTAAAAAAACAAAAGCAGAAGCCACGTAGAGGTTTATTTTTTTAATTTTGCACGATCAGGACTCATAGTTTTGGTAAATACAATTTTGCAAAAACTTAAGACCAAGGGAAAATACCAATAAATAAATAAAATAAGTTATGGATCCAACCGTTGAGCTAAAGCTATAGCCCTATAGGCCCACGTGGCAATACAGTCCAATCTCAGGGCCTCTAAAGTTGTCTAAACAATAAGGGAAAGAGCATATGGGCCCATCATTTCTTCTTTAATTTTTAATTTTATTATCTCTATTCTCTAATAAATATTATATTCCAGCTTTTCATTTGATTAATTAAACCCCTTAATCAATTTAAGTTATTTAAATAGTTTTAATTTCTCCATTATGTTACTCTTTTAAATATCCTAACTGTTTATCATTTAGATCTGAGTATTTTTTAAATAATTGTAAAGTCTCAACCCCATCAGTTGTACCTTGAATTATTATAGAATAAAATTACTCACCATCTTAATTTTCATCGTCATCTCATTATCTCATGATATAGCATTAGATAATTGAAGATTATTTATTATATTTCACTTGTAAACCTATCATCTAATATAATACAACATCATAAGATGATAAGAAGGTAATGAGGAAAGTGATAATGAATAGGTTTTTTCATTATTATAATAAAATAATTATATTATTATTTTTAAAATAAGTAATATTACTCTAGGAAAAAAAAAAGTAAGAGTCTTGCAACGTATAAGTGATTTGGCACACCAAATCGCGTATTAAGCTGATATGACTTTTTTTTATTAAAAATAAAAATAAAAGAAAAAAAAATGAGAGAAGAAGAATGTCATCTGTCTCACAAAAATAATTTATGTCTTCAATTCACACCGTTTTATTAAACGGATGTCTTACATGTCAGTATCGGTGCGCGATTTGGTGCGCGAACTCACTTACAATAAGACTTTTTAAAAAAGTAATATGGATTATATATAGAGTATTGTTAGGTACAAACGATTTGGTGCACCAAACCACGTTCCAAAGTTGACATGGTTTTTTTTATTGAAAAGAAAAACAAAATAAGAAAAACTTTGAGAAAAGAAGAAGGTCATCTATATCACGAAAATCATTTTCGTCTCAATTTACACCGTCTCATTAAATGGATGTCTTATATGTCAGTATTAGTATACGATTTGATGCGCGAACTCGTTTGCAAGATGATTTTTTCTTATAAATATGATACCTAATTATTTCTTTCTCCAGTATGAACTTAGCCCATGTTTGGGCATTGTTAATATCCATTCATGAGTAATGATAGCTCTTTATATATACAAAAAAAAAAAAAAAATGGTCTCAGAAATTTTATTTTATTTTTTTACGCTTTTTTATAATAAAGTCTATTTTTTTTATAAAATGTTTATAGAAGACTTATATATTTAGAGCGTGTACTATCATTACACTATCCATCTATAGTAAATGATTTTTCCATCTACAGTAAAAATAAAATAAAATTTCACATCTTCTTCCCAAACATGCAAGTTTAATCAGGTTTTCGACCTTTGCATTTCAATTTCATCATCAATTATCAATTAAAAAAATTGTGATGTAAAAATATTACGACTCATTTGGATATTTAGAATATTTTAATATATCTGGAAATAGAATATTTGTGATGAATTAATTTCAGTTCAGTCCAACTTCTAAACGGGGCCTTAAGAGAACTCTCAATGGCTCTTGTAAAATACATTTTTTTTTAAAATATAAAGAAAGATAGCCAAAAGTCATTTCCATTAGATCATCTATTCTATTTCTATTTTACATTCAGCTACAGTAAATCATCTACATGTAGAGGTTACTGTTCATTCATCTAAACAATTTTTATTATTTCTCTCTTATTTCATCTTCTTTCATTAATTTTTATCTTATTTTCATTTTAACACTTTTATCACTTACACCTCTCTTATCTTTCATCTACTCTCGAGCACTCTGCTTATACTCTCTTCGACTTTTATGCATGCATAAGTTTTGATATTGTTAATAATAAAAGCAGGTATTTTTTTTATCATTTACTCTTTTTTTAAATAATTTAAAATATTACAATACACATAAAGAAATATTACAAATATCAAAATATATGATGTAGAGAGAAATATTTGAAATATATGATATGTAGAGAATATAATATTTGAAATAAATAAAAAAAGATTAAAAATATAATATTTAAATGATATAAAGAAAAAATAAATAAACTGATGTATGATATATTGTAAAAATCAATATATAAAATAGAAAAAGTGAGTTTTAGTAATATATTTTAAATAATATGATAAAAAAAAGTCATTGGAAGTGCTATTCACGAACCGACCACATGGGCACCCTTTATTACCCATATTGGCAACCTTGAAAAAGGTAATTACACATTCCCCACATGGTGGACAAACACCACACTCAAGTCCAACTTTTTTTTTTATTTTTCCGATAATTTGGGGCTAAAAAACAAAATTTATTTGTTTTAAAACTTTTCGGCCTTCTTATAGGGTAAGCAACAGGCTTGTAAAATAAACTACTTCAGCAATCAAGCCATCCCCAATAAAATGATTCTCAATCAAAATTTCTTTACTCTGCAGCAAGGCCTTGGGGAAAAAAAAGAGCCTAAAACTCAGATGATGGTCTACACATAAGCATCATGAGGTCTGGCTGTTGCATCTCACAATTCTATAAACAATATGTTGCCATGATTCCGGATGAAATAGCCTGTGATAAATTCTTCACCTTCCTAACCCTCGACGATGCTGTAAAATCTGCAGGAATGAAAGAGAACTAGTAAACAAGTTTTGAAACTAAGCATATGCATATTCGGACTGATTGCCCCTAAGTGCACAAACGTTTAGAAAAGGGGATTCAAAGTTTCATTTTGATTTTTGTATACCTTTTGTGTGCTATCAAATTAAGGGTTAATACTTTGTAAGATTTTCTAAGGCCATCTAAAAAGATTTTAGGCCCCGTTTGGTTGTTGGACTGCACTGAGATCAACTCAGTTCAATATAGTTTTAAATTGAGCCTAGCATCCAAACATCCAACTTTCAAATCATTAAACGCATCTCAACTCAAAACTTCTTTACATGTGGGACCCACAATCTTTTTCAACTCAACACCTCTTTACACGCTGGACCCACAACCTTTTTCAAATTCCCATAAATATATCTAAACATATTTTAACATCCAAATACATCTAAACTCATTTTAAGTGGACCCCACAAAACTTACTCCACCATCTCAACTCACTACTATTCATAAAGATCTCAACTCAGCTCAACATCCAAACGCGGACTTAATGGAAAGAAATCAGACCCGTTTAGAACCGAAGATGTGGAGTCATGTGGCACTCGACCTGACTCAACATTTTGAGTAAGACATGAGTGATGAAGATGTTCGTTTATAATTTGACAAAAGAGCTAGGGGCCATTGTAATCCAGACTTGACTTTCCTTTACCAAATAGGACATTACAATTCTTGATCCTTTTCTCATTTTTTCTTCTGAAAAACAAATTGGAAAAAGAACGAACAATGTGTTAGTGTCAGCATTTCTACACGAACATACCTGAGCATAATCTGACAATATCCAACACAGATCTTGTAAAGGCCCATCTAAAAACAATTGCACTGATGCATGTAGCGTGAGAAAATATTTAGGAGCCTTAAGATAAATAAAGCGTGACTTCCAAAAGAACTGGCATCAGAAAATTTGAAAGAAATATAGCTGACAAGAGTATGGTTGATTTACTTCTAATGACCGCACGAGAGAGTACCAACATCTATCTGCATGCACTCATGGTGCAGAAATTGCTTGGTAACCTTCGTCCTCCAGAAGTTTTGCTATTGAAATGTCCCCCGTCTTCACAATTTTCCCATTCTCCTGAAATCCAAGCATTCAAAAACATATACTGCTTAAATGGTAACGTAGATACAGCATCAATAAGAAGTATCTATTTAGAAACTGTTTCAATAGCAAGAGCAGACAGGAACCAAATTTTGATTTATGACCGTATCAAATGATCAAGTCTAGAGCAAGGTTTGAAACAATAAAGTGCTGAAATAATTTAGAATGCAACAAGATCATAATAAATGGAAAGAAAAACTCCTATTTTTCAATTCTGATTGAAACAAAAAGGACTCCATTCTTGGTTTCATCACATTTGAAGATGGTCCACCATCTAGAAATTCAACATTGCTTCCATTGAGCCATCACCTAGTTTATAGCAAAGACCAAACTTAGGGCTGCAGCTAATACTGGAGGCAAGCCAGCCAGGGCTCAACTTGATCCACAACCCATCCCAATCTCACTCAATTATCTATCCTCTAATTTTCCTAAACTAAAACAATACATTTCATGCTATCTTGAATCTTCATAAAATCTTTTATACATGCCATGCAACTAGTATAGAAAGGCCATGTAAAATTTTACAAAAGAATTTTCTTTTTTCTTCACAAGATAGGGTTAGGCACATGCCCCAGCCACTCCTCCCCTTCTCCTGGCCAACTCCATACCCAAAACAATACCCAGTAATTCTCCAACATCCTCAAACGACTTACCATGATGTGGATAAATGTTGGCCTCACAGAATTCAAAAGACGTTCATAATGGGTAATCATCAATAGAGAATTCTTTGCAGTCAAAAGCCCATTTACTGCTTCTGCTACATCTCGAAGTGCATCAACATCCAGTCCAGAATCAATTTCATCCAAGATGGCCAAATCCGCACCCAGAACCTGGATATAAAAAAGAGCGTGAACATAAGAGAGATGGAATAACTTTGAAGACTCAAGATCTAAAAGACTTAAGAAGCTAGGGGGAAAAAGACATTCGAATGTCAGAGCCAGAGTGGGGAAATAACTTTTCCCACTGTTAATATTAGAAAGTAGCATTCTGGTTACGGTAGCAAAATAATAAGATTAAATAGCAAACAATATTCGTACTGCAAGCTGTAAAATTTCATTTCGCTTCCTTTCACCGCCACTGAATCCTTCATTAACATTTCTATTGAGAAAGTCTGCCTTCATCCTTATGAGTTCAAGCTTGGGAAAAATGTAAGCATAGAACTGCAAGGACAAAACAATGTCAGTGATTGAATCTGTGAGTAGCAATCACTAAGCAATTTGAAACAAAAGATTCCATCTTATGAATCAGAAACAGATCTATATAGTCATATAAACACAACAATGCACATATGAGGCAAAGGAAAATAAGATTAGTATATCAAGAGAAACGACTTGTAAAATATATACATGTCTAAGCTCCATATTTGGTCAGTCAAACAATCATTATCAGTTTCCAAATTGATTATAGCACGATATATAAGAGGGAATAAGACATAGCCAAATTAATTTTCTCTATCATTGAAGGGGTTTAACAAGGAGATCTGGTAATTTTAAACCTCAATCGGTCCGAGCTCTGGCTGACCAAGTTTTCTTCTTCGAGCATTATAAGCCATACTCAGAAAGTCAATATTGTTCACGCCAGGAATCCCAATAGGGGACTGGAAGCTCATAAAGAGCCCAGCAAGTGACCGTTCCTCAGGTTCCATGTCCAGCAAATTCTCCCCTTTGAACACTGCACTACCCCCTGTAACTTCATAATCTGGATGGCCAACAAGAACCTACAATGTATGAGATCTCATTCAGTTTTTTTTTTTTTTTGATAAGTAATAATTTTATTCAAAGAAATAGGCAAAAGCCCAAGTACGCAGGACGTATACAAAGGAGACACCTACAACTTCCAAAAACAAAAAGAAACTGACACCAAAAAACTAAAACAGATGTAGAAAATTATCCGCCATTACAAAAGCTTTAACCCAAGAACTCAATGTACTCAAGAAAAAATCCCTAAGATCTCCCAAAGAGCATTCTTTATCTTCGAAGCATCTCCCATTTCTTTCAAGCCAAATGCACCACATAAGACAAGAAGGAATCACCTTCCAAACCCTCACCGCCTTCTTGCAGCCCTTCAAACCCTTCCACCCTACCAATAAATCCACCACTTCTCTAGGCATTACCCAATGTAATCCTGTCCAACTCAAAACCTCATTCCACAAGAATCTTGTCACTTCACAGTAAAGAAAAAGGTGATTTACAGATTCTCCATCCCTTTTACACATGACACACCAATCAGTAATAAACATACCCTCCTTCTAAGATTATCAGTAGTCAATACTTTGCCCAAAGAAGCCACCCAACAGAAAAAAACAACCTTAGAGGGAACTTTCACTTTCCATATACTTTTCCAAGGAAAAACACAACTACGTTGGCTTGACAAAATTCTGTAACAAGTATAAACTGAAAACTTAGCATTTCCAGCAGGAATCCACACCATGCTATCCTCTCTTTCAAGCACCAACTTTGAGCTGTAGAGTTTAACCAGTAGAGCCTTAACTTCATCCACCTCCCAATCATTAACGTCCCCTTTAAAATGATATTCAATTCGGCCTTGTTGTTACTACTACAGTAAGAATCATAAATAGTTGCATTATGATCCCTAGCAATTCTGAAAAGGGTAGGAAATTTTTAAGAGCAGTATCCCCACACCACAGATCATGCCAAAAGAGAATCCTCTTACCATCACCCACCTTCAATCTGAAATTATTGGAGAAGGAATCCCGTCCTTTTTCTAATAAATTTCCACAAACTAACCCTGTAAGCTCCACTAGCTGCTTTAGTACACCAACCTCCCTTCAAACTTCCATATTTCACTTTTATCACATTTTTCCAAAGGGCTTTACTCTCCAATTGAAATCTCCAAAGCCATTTCCCAAGTAAAGCTCTATTAAAAATCCTTGAATCTTTAATCCCCAAACCACCACGATCCAATGGTTGACAAACCTTCTTCCAACTAACCAAATGAAACTTCGTTTCCTCACCTTGGCCTCCCCATAAGAAGTTTCGAAATAAACTCCCAATTCTCTTTTCAACCCTTGACAGAAGAGGACAAAGAGAAAGGAAATAGGTGGGCAGGTTGGACAGTACTCTTTAAAAGAGTTAGTCTTCCCCCCTTAGACAAGTAGATCCTCTTCCAACCAGCTAACCTCCTTTCAATTTTTTCAATCACCCCATCCCATATGCTAACAGCTTTAAAAGAGGCTCCCAAAGAAAGCCCAAGATACCTCAAAGGCAAAGAAGAGATTCTGCACCTCAATAAGTTAGCCAAGTCTGATAAATTCTAAACATCACCCACAGGAACAATTTCAGACTTCGATAAATTAACTCTTAACCCCGAAGCAACTTCAAAACACAGCAAAAGTGCTCTTAAAGCATGTATATTATCCAAATCAGGCTCACTAAAAATCAAAGTGTCATCAGCAAATAACAAATGAGAGATCTTTAAACTATTCCTTGTCTCATTACCCACCACAAAACTGGACAGAAGATTACCCTCCACAGCCTTCTCAATCATTCTACTCATAGCATCCATAATCATAACAAAAAAAAAGGGGGAAATGGGATCACCTTGCCTCAAACCGCGGGAGCTACAAAAGAAACTAGCCGGTTCTCCATTCACCAAAATAAAAAAATTTTGAAGTCGAAACACAATACTTAATCCACGAGCACCATTTAACACCAAAACCAAATCTCCTTAATAAATAATCAAGAAAATCCCAGCTTACATGGTCGTAAGCCTTTTCCATATCCAATTTAAAAAGAATGTCAGCTTTCTCCACCTTCAATCTACTCTTCAAACATTCATTAGCAATTAAAACAGAATCTAAAATCTGCCTTCCTCTTACAAAAGCATTTTGAGATGGTGAAATTATCCTCTCCATCACCCTACTCAAACAATTTGCTAGCACCTTAGAGATAATTTTATAAATGCTATTCACCAAACTAATAGGCCTAAAGTCTCTTATCTCCACAGCCCCTGCCTTCTTTGGAATAAGAGCAATGAAAGTAGCATTCAAACTCTTCTCAAACCTCATATCCTTCATGATATCATCTCTTACAACATCCCAACAAACTTGAAAAAATGCCAAAGTGAACCCATCCGGACCCGGAGCCTTATCCTTGTCCATACCCTTTACCACATCTAGAATTTCTTCTTCTTCAAACTCTCTTTCCAACCACACAGCATCCACCTGCTCTATAGAATTAAAAACAAGGCTGTCCAGTTTTGGTCTCCAAGAATAGTTTTCTGAAAACAACTGCTCAAAGAAATTCACAATGTGGGCCTTAACATCTTCTTGATCCGTAATTAACCTGTCCCTGTCACGAAGGACCTCAATCGTGTAATATCTTCTATGAGAGTTAGCCATTTGATGAAAAAATTTGGTACACCTATCCCCCTCCTTCAGCCACAACACCCCCTCGATTTTTGCCTCAATAAAATCTCTTCCATTAAGGCTAAATTTTCCAACTCAGAAACCACTCCTAATTTCTTGGCTCTGTCCTCTTCCGATAACAACCCTTGCACCTCCTTCTCTTCCAAAGATTGCATCTCCTCCATAAGCTGCTTCCTCTGGGTATCCAACAGCCCAAACTCCTCTTTATTCCATCTCATCAAATCTTTCTTAAGAGATTTCAACTTTCTAGCCAAAACAAAACTAGGAGTGCCAGAAAAATTATAGGAATTCCACCAACCTCTAACCTTATCCCCAAAACCTTCAACATTAAGCCACATGTTCTCAAATTTAAAATAACTTCTTCTACTCACAATTCCTCCACAATCCAACATAATGGGAAAGTGATCGGAACACAGTCTTGGCAAAACTTTCTGCATCAAACCAGAAAAGTGGGCTTCCCAAGAAGACGAGACCATAAACCTATCCAACCTAGAAGAAGATCTGCCATTAGACCAAGAATAATTTCCTCCCACCAAAGGCAAATTTATCAGATTTAAATCAAAACTTAAATCTGAAAAAGTAGCCATAGTACTTGAAAAATATGAATTCCCCGACCTCTCATTAGGAAACCGAGTAAGATTAAAATCCCCTCCAAAACACCAAGGTAAATTCCACCAACTACAAACACCTGACATTTCGTCCCATAAATGAATCCTCCTACTAAGCACATTAGGGCCATAAACCCCGGCAAATGCCCACTCAAACCCATCCTCAAGATTCTTAAAATGACATGCCACCAAGAATTCCCCCACAAAGTGCTCCACCACCCTCCTATTCCACATTATAATGATACCACCCGAGGCCCCATTAGAGACCAGCTCTACCCAACCCACACTACAACAATTCCACAAACTCTGAACTATGGCTTGATTCACAAATTTCAGCTTGGTTTCTTGAAGGCAGATAACATTGGCCTTCCATTGACGCAACCAATATTTCACCCTTAAACGCTTCCTATAATCATTTTTTTTTTTATAAGTACTTCCTATAATCATTTAAACCCCGAACATTCCAATAAATGATTTTGGGCTTCATGACAAACCCCAGAGACAGCCCTTTCTTTTTGATCAAGAAAGAAGGAAGTTGGTAATTTCTCTGGGTAATTGAAAAAATAATAATAACAGTTTCTTAAAATGAATCGTTGTAAAGGACACTAGGCGCAGTCTTAAAACATTGTTTTCTTAAGTCAACATAAAGCATGGGCACAGGACTTTATATAAGATAGCCAAATGCATAAACCAAAGCTTCCATCATTTTAAATCATTGGATCTCACCTCCTGCACAATCTAACGCCATGGTGGAAATACAGAGTTGGTGATGCGAGGTTGAATGCAGTCTTAACCATCTGCTATAGGCAAATATCAATCTGCAGCTACATGGAATGCAAATCAAGGAAGTCTACCTAAAATTGATCGTGGAAGCTTCTACAGTTCTCAAAATCTATACCTACAGAAAGCTTCATATATTGAGAATACATGTCGATCACAGATGCACGCGAGCAGTGGTGAATTGCTAGAGATTTACTCTGTGTATTTTGCAGGAATCAGATGGACCCCATACACTATCTATTCTAGCTGGGTAGTTTCACTGGAAGAGGAAAGGAGAGAACCTTAATATTCTTTCAGAAGAGAACCTTAATATTCTTGGAGGAACCAGATGGGCCCCATACACAATACATACTAACGATGGTGCTTTCTAATGAGAGTACTTTCACTAGAAGTATGGTAGAGACCTTACTATTCTTTCAAATTTGAATTGAATTGGGAATGAATTAAAGCGGGCAGAACGCAAACTCAAAGTGGGAAACTTCGACAATTATCTGCTTAAACTTGTTTAGGCTGCTTGTATATTCCACGTTCAATTCTTTCTTTCTTTAGCCATGCGAATGGAATAGGTTTCTACCTCATCTTCTTTTGTTCTTAGCCATGCGAATGGACTATACTGTCTTGTGTACAACCATACGCGTATATCTGTAAATTTTGTACTCCTATGACTCAATGATAGAGATTACGAAGTTCTAACCTTTGCCAATGTGCTCTTCCCAGAACCATTCTTCCCCATAATTGCGTGAACCTACTCACACGAAACATACCATCATTCACAAAACACACGTTAATTAATCAATTAAACACAGCAGATAAGACATTTTAAAAAAAAATTAGAAACACCACCATCCATATTTTTAATTGGGGAACCGAATAAATAATATTAACGTGGAGATTAACCGACCTCTCCTTCATAGATGGCGAGGTTAACGCCCTTGAGAATTTGTTGCTTGGATTCTGCTATCACAGCCGTCAGGTCCTTGACTTCGAGTAGGAGCTTCTTCTCGTCTTGGATAGTGGAATTTTTGGGAGATAAAACGGCGGAGAGGGAGGCGTTCACGGCAGTGAGAGGCCGCCGGTGGCTCGAACGGTAACATGGGTTGCCGAGACTGGGAGGCGTAAATTGGAGCGAGTTGGGGGACAAAAACCCAACAACTGAAGAAGAAGAAGCAGCAGCTAACGGTGGCGGGCAATTGGGGCAATGGAGGGATAGAGCCATCGGAGAGAAGTTGGATATAACGGTACTGACTATGCGAGAGAGAGACAGAGAGAGTCGTGAATACCAATATTTTGTACCATATCGGAAGTCGTACTTATCAAGAAATTATAAAGAAATATTTCGCAGCGTTTCGTATATCGGTTTGAAATAATTAATATATAAATAAATTATATATATAAATTATATTTCAAAATAAGAATCTATATATAAATAAATTATACATAATTATATATATAAATTATAAATAGTTTAGTCTGAATTAAAGGTAAAAAAATAAGTTTATAGTTTATAAATAAAAAAATAAAAACATCAACCAGACCGAAATTACGGCCGATACGGCCGGTATTTGGGCCGATACTAAACTTATATGGTATCTATACCAGTCGCTGTACGAGATCCAAAACAATCGAAAATACTCTTTCCTTCTCGGGTTTTTTTGGTTTGCTTATTACATAAGCCTGACGATCCTAACCCATACACCGTTTTGTTTTTTTATTTTTCATTCTCATTTTTTTAAGAAATTATTTTTTACTCTTTTAGAATGTTTATTATATTCTTAAGTCAATGTGTAAAGTATACATTATAAGTATTCTACTAAACGTGTTCTACACATCGATCGAGAATATAATTTTTTCTCTTATAAACATTTTTTTTCTTTAAAAAAAATGTGCTTGCAAGTTTAGATATTAATGTATTATTTATATAGAAGATATAGAGACTTGTTGCATTAATTAATATATAGTATTTTGTCTTTTTCATAATTATAGTGAATCTATAACAAGTTGTGTATTTATGTACTACTTTGTAAATAGCAAAATTATTTGCATAATTAATCCCAAAAATTTTTCTATAAAAATAGTATATGGTACATAATTGGTCACTCATTTTTTATCACCTTATGCACACACTAAGTTATTAACTTCAGTCGAAGCACAAATCATGATACACTATCTCTTTTATCAAGTGGAGAGGATAAAATATCAAAATGGCTTTTGAAGTCCTGTACGAGGCTAGGGTCTCATTAGAAGGAAATAAATAAAAAATGAATGAGGAAATAAAAGACTAAGGAATGATAGTGTGACGGGAGAGAAAATATGAGATGTGACATAAATGAAAGATTGGCAGAGGATAAAAGGAATGGACCAGACGACTTCAGGGGACTTCTTCCAAACTGCTATTTTCGACTTCTCCTATAGCTTCTCTAGCCTCGCGACCAGAGCACCAGTGAGAAGATCTCCACCAGAAATAGATCTCTGACCTCCATTGTACAATGATGATGATAGATTATGAGAGATTGTAAAATAATTATATTGTAACGTCCCAATGGAAGGCCCAAACCACATGGCCTATACTAAAAAAGGACTAGTCAATGATACAATTGGAGCCTTATTGGAACCTTATAAAGAGCAATAACTTATCATTCCAAAGTAATGTGAGATCTTATAGTCATGCACCACCTACCATTATCCTTATCATATGGGGTATCACACATATTATAGTGGATTCTCTCCCCCTTTCCCAAACGATCCGTGGACATAAGGATTAGAGAAAAACTCAAAAACAATCGGGGGTCTAACTCATATTCACACCAGCTCATAGGGATATAACATGTGGTAGGTGTATTTGTCTTACAATGAACTCCACTTTATTGTAAAAAACTTTAGACTTTCTCTCTTCTCTCCTTGATTCTCCCTCCCATTTCGATTCCCTCTTCTGACTTCTCTCCCTTATTCTTCCTCCCGATTCTTCATCTCTTATGCTTATCCTCTCCCCGATTCTACCTCTCTTTTTTCGTTATGCTCTTCCGTTTCTTCTTTCCAATTGTGTTCCTTTTTCTACAATCGGTTCTTCTTTGGTTCTTCTACAGTCGTTCTTCCAATTCCACATGTTTTAAAACACAACATGTTAACAGGATTTACGTATCTGCATAGGATAATTATTATCCATTTTCTAGACCACCAAAACACAACATGGTAATTTGTTATGAGCCTACGTAAATGCTTGCTGTGATGAACCTGATAAATGATTAGTATGATGTAATGATGAATGTTATTGTGATGTAATGATGAATGTTATTGTGATGTAATGATGAATGTTATTGTGATGTAATGATGAAAGGTTAGATTGTTGGGTTGGTTTGTTGTATTAAGAAATGGGAATGGATGCAAGATGTTTGATAAAATGCTCAAATGAGCTGATTTGTATGATCCTGATCAATCCCTATGGAATAACAACTGTCCTGAAACATCAAATGGCCTGCTCACTCTACAATCACCTAAGAATGATGAAACTAAAAGACTTTTTGACAAAGAAAGAATTTTTTTGTCTGCACGCAATGCCAATACTAATTTTTCCCTTCTTTTTATGCTTCCATTTAATTTCTTTAAGGTGTACTACATCAACCTAGTAAATCTTTTCGTGTTTGGTCTCTCTAATCATTATTTTTGGCTATATTTTTTTTATGGTGTAGAACTCGATGGTAAAAAGGTTTCAGGGGAAGAGGTCGATGAGACAATTTTTTCGGAGAGAGGCAAGGGAGGAGGTCAATGGGAGTGAGGGGCGGAGCAGAGAGAAGATAAAACTGGAGAAGAAAGGAGTTGTGGTCTTGGGTGCAACCTTGAAAAGATAAAACTGGAGAAGAAATGAGTTGTGGTCTCGGGTGCAACCTTGAAAAGTAGTGATATTTTACATGCGGCTCTATTCACAATATTATTAAAATTCATGGGTGGCATGTTGTTATTTGCTGTTGTAAAAAATCACTTGACACCCAATCGGTTCTAAGTGCTCTAAGCATTATACTGAACCATGTAAATCTATGTATTTTTGTCTCTTTTATATTCTCTACATTTATTTTATGTTTACTGCTATAGATGTACGTACGGACACCAGACTGTCGTTAGGGACTCTAAACCATACTGACTGAGGCCCAAGTTGTCACTACGAGCCGAGAATGACTTTATAAAGAGACAATTTTGCCAAGTAATCATGATGAAATCCTTTTAGCCTGTAAATAGTTTGATAATAATTATTATTGTGCATAAAGATCCTTTGAAGAATATCAATTGCTTGATAAATGTTGTAAAATTGATTTTAGGCATTGATATATATATTTCATTTAATAATTTTTTTATTGATATATTATAATAAATTATGACAATTTATAAATTTATTGTTTTATATACCATTTATCATGTTTATTATCTTTTTACACGTTTATTTAGTTTGTGCGAATTTCTATATATTTAACCATCGGTGGGCAGCCATAACATCACCATTTTCGCCCCCTTTAACGAGGCCCTCGAGCATGGTCTCGACCCCGAGTTCAAGCGCTTCCTCCTCGAGCCTGGGAACATCAGGTCCTTACAGACCCTCTTGCCATCCCACATTGTCCCCAAACGAATTGGTCTAGACGATTGGCCTAAGTCAGCCACTGAGTCGAGTCGCCATGACTCCCTCGCCCACGACCCACTCGAATTAACAAGTCAGCATTCAGGTGAGAAATTTGTGGGCTCGGCGAGGGTATAAACCCGCATGCCTTGAGTCGTCGGACGGCGTGATCCACGGGATCGAACGGATATTAATCCCCTAGTCCGTACAGCAAGACTTCTACAACTGCCGGAGCCTCCGATCAATCTCTGCCGTCAAACCAGAAGGAGCTCCGGAAATCGACCCCATAACTAACCGGTTGAAGAAAGCGGCACCACCGAGCAAACCGGGCTCGCCGCCGGTTCTCCCAGTCTACGAAGCCATGGCACCCAGTCCGTCCCTAGCCCCAGCTCCGGCGCCAGGTCCGGAGGGCCCCATCACCATTTCAACGGCATTAAACAAGTCAAAGACTTCATCCACACCCTCTTACACTTCTATGGTTGCAACGAAATAGCCGATATGTTAGTGAACCTCACTTCCTTAGCTACCGAAATGGGAAGGCTCGTGTCGGAGGGCTACGTTGTAACCGTCTTGGCTCCAAACGACGAAGCCATCGCTAAGCTGACGACGGACCAACTAAGCGAACCGGGCGCGGGAGCAGAAATTGTATTATCACGTTATACCAAAGTATCAGACGGAGGAGAGCATGTACAATGCTGTGAGAAGGTTCGGGGAAGTGAAGTACGACACGCTCCGGTTACCGCACAAGGTGGTGGCTCAGGAGGCCGACGGGTCGGTGAAGTTCGGGCAGGACGAGGGGTCAGCGAACTTGTTCGATCCCGATATTTACACCGACGGTAGGATTTCGGTGCAAGGCATTGATGGGTTCTTTTTCCAGCAGAGGAGACCAAAGTTCTGTCGCGTGTTAAGGTTGCAGCAAAGCCCAGGAGAGGTAAGTTCTCTAATTTTTATTCGTCTTAATCATAATATCGGCGATATATCGGTATCGGTGCTTCGGTTTGGGTTAAGGGTGAGTGTTGGGGATTATGTGCAGAGTGTGTGTCGGTGGCTCAGAGAGAGTTGGTCGTGGACTCGAAGCCGACAGGATATAGTTCTCGTTTTGTAAGTTTTGTTGTTTGTTGACAAGTGGCATAGGAATAGTGCCGGTTGGTACCTCGTGGGGTTGGGTTGGCCGAACAGTTTGTGGGTCTTTGGTCTTCTCAAATGGCCGAGGGAAATGGAATTACTTTTGAGAAAATATATTTGTAATTGTGAATTGTGTAATTATTGCATAATTATTTTAAAAAATTTGAATAAAATATGAGACCTACATAAAAAAATTAATTTTTCAAAACAATTACGCGATATTTACGCACTTCACAGTTGTATGTAAAATTACTCATTACTTTTTCATAAGAGCGGTGCTACTCTGCCGCCTGAGTAGCACCGCTCATTGTTACCGATAGTGGTTTTTTTTTTCATTTTACTATTCACATTTTTTAATATATTTAAACATTTTTAAAAAATAAAAAAATATACCAATACACTTAAAATCACTAAGTAAAAAAAAAAAAAAATTCCCAAGCGGTCAACTAGAACGGTAACAATGAGGCGGCAAAACAACTTTTTCCTTTTCATAAACCCAAAAGCTAACCTTGTGTCTTCTTCAGATAGAGGTTTGGAATTTGCCTTTGAGTTGTATGTAGGGTTATAAGTTGGAAAAATTATAAACACACAATAATTTTCACAATATATTTAACAATCATATTTTAAAATGAGGGGTATTATTATAAAATATCATATAAAAGTAATATAACTTTACAAAAATACTCTCATTTTACATTATATATTGTGAAAAATGTTGTGTGTATCATTACTCTTATTTTGTTTGCATGCCAGCTAGATTGAAATAAGTTAAGGACATGATTTGACACTTGGAATATCTTAAAAATTTTATAAATAGTAGTCAAACGACTTGAGTGGAGATATTTTATTGGATATAGTAAAAAAACTGTTTGAATATTATTTTTTAATATTATTTTTGTTTTGAAGTTTAAAAAAATTAAAAATTTGAAATTGAAAAGCATTTTGTGTTTGAGTGATGCTTGAGAATGAAATTAGGAGAAGTTTTGAAAATTCCGAGAATTCTCATCATGGTTCCAAACATACCCTAAAAGTACAAATTGTTAGACCTCTAACAAATTAGTTCATACCATCATCTGCCACGACACCCTTCACTTCGATTCACAAGTAAAATGTTTATTTCTATAATTTCATCAAAGCCCTGTCATCTTCTTGCATTTGACCTTTGGTAATTCCCAAAGAAAGTGTTGTCTATACCCTATTATATGTGATTTGGTTGAAGAAATATCAGTGTATAGATATTGGACCACCAAAATACAATCGGACCCTCATTATTGAGCACCAATTGGGACTTTATTCCATACCAAATCAAAGGCTTGAAGCATTCAATTCCTATTGCACGTGTTTAAGTCATCATCTATTAAATTTATTATTATTATTATGGAAGATCCATACGTTTAGGTCTGCTAATGATTAGCTTCTGCAATTAGTTTTAAACACTTGTTTATTGGTGGGATGCTGCTTTCATAAATCATAACCAAATGAAGTTAACAAGTTGCTTTCAATACACTTACAAAAAAAAAAAAAAATATTTATAATGAGTTATTTGTGACGAGAATGATATATTGTGACGAGAATAGACTCATTTTGACAAGAAATAGTCATTTTAACAGAAAAGAACCGGTTACAAATAAACAGTTTTCTTGTAGTGTTGGTAGCTGGTTTCATAACATAATTCGTTTTCTATGATGTTCTGCAGGAAAGTTGCTTGAAGTAGCTTGTTGGATACTTGGGGCTGTTGGACAAGATTCCCATTTTCAACTCATGCCATTGAACAAAAAGAATTGAGAAAACACCAAATCCCATGCGTCGAGAAGAAAACTTAAAAGAAGGAAAAGGTAAATTTTCCTTCAAATCGTGACAAAGTACCATCATCATGGACTCAAGGAATTGATTAAGAAGCTTTACACTTGGCCCTCTTGTCTTTTCTTCCAAGTAAAGTATACAATAAAATGGGAGGGGAAGACACACTTGTTGTACTCTAGTTTTGTACTACTAACTGTGTATTGAGTTGCCATAAACACAGATATTGTAGCCAACAATTGCCAGGAAGTTATGATAATGTTAGAGGGGGTTTGACATCCTAGAGAGTTTTCATTCCCAATACCCCTACGGCCGGCTGCGGGGTAGCAAGAAACTCCGGCTACCATAAGTTTTCGGCTATCACGAGGCGGCTTAGATTGGTGGCTAAAACTCGGCCACCACATGAATGGCCTTACCTAGACCACCCTTTGGTGGCTAGGTTGGTCACCACATGGTGGCGACCACCATTAGGTGGCTATTGTTCTAAAGGGAAAAAATAAAACATTATTTATTACACCCTCCATAAAAACTTTTCTAAAAACCTTTCACCTCTAAACAAATTCTCAACGGGTTCCGCAATTTTTACAAAACTCTATTAAAATCTCCCAAAATCCCAATATCCAAATATCACATTAAAATTTGTTCAGAAAGAAAGTTGTATATTGAGTCCAAATAATGAGTTGGAAATTGCTTATTTCTTACAGTAGGTTTCCAGCTTTGACAAGGGACTCTGCGGCCAATTCAATGGTGGAAAGGGAAGTTGCTAAGCTATACTTATGGTGTGGTGGTTTATTATTTTGTGTTGGAAGGGAAAGTCACTTGCACAAGACTTGTGATTTATTTAGTTTTAATTCTTAGCCACAAAATTTGTGAATTTTTTTTTTTGGTGTGTATAATAATGGCTGTGCCTGGTTGCCTGCTTTTGGTTGGTGAGGGGATTTATATATGAGAATTGCTACTGACACAAAGAAATTACACAAAAATAAACACACAAACTGATGTGTCTTCACGTGATCCGTTAGATCTACTTTATAGTAAAAGTAATTTTATAATCTGACGTACTGCATCAAACCATATCAGTTTGTGAATTTCCTTTTATATAATTCTTTTGTGGTTAAAGTATTTCTCTTTATATATATATATATATATATATAGAGAGAGAGAGAGAGAGAGAGAGAGAGAGAGAGAGGTGGTGATTAATTTTGTTGATTTAGTTGGACAAATGAAAAGTATATCATTGTGGGTTCCAACTCTATAAATAAAAAGAAAAAAGAAATTTTGTGTGAATAATAACAACAATAAAACTTCATTTGTTCACTGTCGGGAAGGGAAAAAATTGTAACTATTGAAATGATTTGTTCATGAAATTCTGTTCTTTTGTATTTTTATCTTCCTTTAGTTGCAGTTCATCTCATCTGTTCTTGATTTAACAAATGCTGCTACATTTCTGGGTAGATGAAGAGTTTGGACGACATTAATCTGCCAACATGTCAGGTTATGCTTTTACTCATTGTTATAAAATTTATGATTCAATTGCTGTAGTTTTCTGTTGCCTTATCTTTTTGTTCTGTCTTTTCCTGAGACTCCTGCGTCCAATGTATATTATCTAGCAGAAGGAATAGGATCCTTGAAATGTAGATGATCCTTGTCCCTAGCAGAATGCAGGGTGATCTCGAACATGCATTTTAGTGTATCACAGCAAAGGATAGAACACTGAATTAAATTCAATACACAATAAAAGGATAGATGCCTGCTTGAAAAGAAATTGTGCTCTTTTAAAACAAGTTTTACAAGTACATTGTCCAGTGTCCACTGGTTTACATCAGCAGTAGCATCGAGCTAATTTCACACCACGTACACATACAACTTTCATTCCAAATCCAAGAGCTTTCCTCACTTTCCAGGGACAAAGTTTGTGGCATATGCCCAAGCATTGTTGTTGACAGGGTCGGCCAAATGGTCAGCCAGGTTCTCCAGTGGTCCCTTTCCAGTCACTATGGCCTGGACAAAGAACCCAAACATGGAAAACATGGCCAATCTCCCATTCTTGAGCTCCTTAACCTTGAGCTCAGCAAAGGCCTCTGGGTCATCAGCAAGGCCTAATGGGTCAAAGCTCCCTCCTGGGTAGATTGGGTCTGTCACCTCACCAAGTGGCCCACCTGCAATACGATAGCCCTCAACTGCACCCATTAAGATCACCTGTGTTGCCCAGATGGCTAGAATGCTTTGTGCGTGGACTAGGTTTGGATTCCCCAAGTAGTCCAACCCACCTTCACTAAAGATTTGGGCTCCGGCCTTGAACCAAACAGCTTCACCGAACTTGACCCCATTGCGGGCCAAGAGTTCGGGAAAAACACAACCAAGAGCTCCGAGCATGGCCCATCGCGAATGGATCACTTCGAGCTCACGGTTCTTAGAGAACGTCTCTGGATCGGCCGATAGCCCAGCAGTATCCCAACCATAATCACCCGGGAATTCTCCTGTGAGGTAGGATGGGGGCTCACCAGAGAATGGGCCCAAGTACTTGACACGATCGGGTCCATACCATGGGCTTCCAGATGAGACAGGCTTGGGTCTGCCTCCAGTTTTTCTCATGGTTACTCTGCCCTCACCAAGGAGTTCAGATGAGGAGGGAGTAAGCCTGACAGCTTGGCCAGCTAGAGAAGGAGAGGAGAGGGACATTGTTGAAGCAGCCATTGGTATGAAAAGGAAGTTTTACAGCTCCTAAACAATGGAGGGAGAGACTGATGTTTTGAGGGTATGATAGTAGTAGTGAGGATGAACTTAGACAGGTCCACTATTTATGGTATTGGAGTCAATAAGGGACCCTTATCCTTAGGATCATCTGAATCTCTTTCTCATTGGTGAAAACGAAGTGCCAGATTTTCAGAGGAATATCTTTCCTAGTTGGCAGTCTCTGCTCCACCAATCCTGCTTCATAATATATTGTGGTGTAAATCCATCCTTCTATTTGAGATTGGCTTCTGGTAGCCAGTAGAAGAAGTCCACGTGCTGTTTTTAGATGAGAAGATCACTTCCTACCGGTTTGGATAGTAAAGAGATAAAAGTTAAAAATTAAATAAAATATTGTTAGAATATTAATTTTAATATTATTATTATTTTGATATTTGAAAAAATTGAATTGTTTTTAATTTTTGTGTTAAAATATGAAAAAGTTATAATGATAAGACGAAATGAGATGAGATGAAACATTTTCACTATCTAAACGCGGCATTAAGGGATAGAGGAAATATTGTTTTGAATGCCCCCACCGAGTTGGATGATTTTGTTTTGCTAAAAACTGAGTTGACTCACCAAGAACTTTCTGAGGGATGATGTTTCTATATTCGAATTATAAAGTAAAAAAAAAGTTAACAATTTTATTATTATTGATGGGTAAAACGGTTTTAATGTTGGTCTAAATTAAGCAACGAATTATTGTTTGTTTAAAGAGTCCACTCCATGTTGAGATGGATAGTATGAGTTGATACTGAATAAAATTACACTCGTATCCTTTTTGTGATCCTCAAATTACCAAAATTGCCACTTTATCTGCCCCTATATTCTCTCTTTTTATAACTTATCCTTTGAGAAAATCTAACAGTTGAGATTGATATATATATATATATATATATATATATATATATAAAGTAAATTTCATAAAAAAAATTATTTTCTTATAAGATAAATGTTTTGGTCACAAAAGTAAATTTATAAACTGATGTGGTACGTCATATTATAAAATTTTTTTTATTATAAAGTAGATATAACGTATCACATAAATTTATGTTAATTTATAAGTTTATCTTTATAAAATTTGTGTGGTTGGAACATTTTTTTTAATAGTGGGTTTTATTTTTAAAAAAGAAATTCTACATGACGAGTATTGTCATGAATATCTAAATAGTAATGGATAATTTATGTATAATAATAAAATAATTTAAAAATATTTTTATTTTCAAACAGATCCTTAGAATGTAGAGCTTGACTTGGTAGGTACTAGGTGGGCAAGTGGTGGGCTTTTAATGCTAAGCTCATCTTCAAAGTGGGAAGAAAAATCTAGAAAGGCAGTGGGCTGTGGGCCACTTTCACCCAACTCCCACCACCACCACCCCATAAATATTTTATTTATTTATATATTTTTTGAGTATTGTTATATTTATAAAAGATTTATATAAAAATAATTATATAAATTAATGTGATTTTATCTAATCTGTTAGATTTATTTAATAATAAAAATAACTTTATAATCTGACGAATCATTAAGTTATGTCAATTTATAGGATTGTTTTTATGTAATCATAATTAGAGTATTTCTCATATGTTTTTCATCCCATGATTAGTCACTATTGTCATTAGTTTTGTCGTAATAGGTTACACACTACATCTAATGCCTAACATTTGATGGGAAGTGTATATTAATACCTATCACATTAACCATAACTTTACATCAATTAATTATGTTAGGATCAAAGAAGAGAAAGATAGACTCATCAAGACAGTTTTATAATATTTATTAATGTATGTATAAATATTTTCATACAATATTAAATTAAGAAAAGAAAATGTTATCATGCTCACTAGTTGAGACTCTTAAATTCAACAATAACTTGAGAGAATATTTTTTCATTAAGAGAAATAATATTAACAGTTGTGTAATATGCAAGTATCGTATAATCTATTTGAAAAAAGTGAATAAATACGAGATCCACGTGAAAAAATAAAACAAATTTTTTAAAATGATTATGCAGTATTTATGTACTTTACGACTATATGTAACATTAATCTTCCAACACTTTTTAACTATTATTCTTAATCTCAACTTTACTTTCGTTTTCTAGACAAAGACCAAAGAAAAAGTTAAAAAGTGCATAAATGTGAATGTTAAGTGTTTTAAGGTGTACTTTTGATTTCAAATGGTAGCAACTGCAGGCATTGGCCGGCGTAGTTTGCGGTGTCCACCGCTTGTTAGAATGATCCCTGAAGGGCCAAAACACAGGTTTCTAAAACCGCGTGACCATAACACAAATTTTTTTAGGCCTTTTGCCGACTACAACAGTCATAAAAAAAATATATATAAATGATATTTGCAGTTGTATAGTGTGCAACGCTTTTTTAAAACAATTGTGTAACGTTTATGCACTTTATGACTGTATGTAAAATTATTCTAAAATCTATTTATAACTCTTATTTTTTATACACTCTGCACACCGTTGATGTGGAAGACTTTCATATCTATTATGTTAAAAAATAATTAGCGTTTTGATTTTTTTTTTAAGTTGTAATGGACCCTATTATAAATAGTGTGTTAACACACCAACTTGTGTATAATAAAACTTAGTAAGTAATGATGCGTTTGCAACCTTTGATACGACTCTTTTATAACTATGAAGGTAATTATGTAAAATTTAAAGATTTAAATAAATAAAACTTCAGCTTCTTTTCGATAAGATAACGCTATTGCATTTAAGACTATTCATCCGGGCTGATTTTTTTTCTGACCCGGGACATATTCGGGCTGGTACTCGCATGATTAAAACCGGTTTTCATCTGGCCTGGTACCCGGATTTAAACCCGATACCTGGGTTTTTTTTTTTTAAACCTACATATCTTCATATCTCTCTCGCTCTCTCTTTATGCTACTTGCGCCAATGTCCTCTTTCACTCACGCCGAAACCCTAGCCTCCTCTACCTTCATCATTTATGTTGCTCCGTCGTCTCAATCTCTCTCTTTCTTGTCGTTGTCTTCATCACCTTCGTCGCTCCGCCGTCTCTCTCTCTCTCTCTCTCTCTCTCTCTCTCTCTCTCTCTCTCTCGTCATCAGGGTCTCATTCCGCGACCAAGTGAGGGAAATTTTGGTATTTTCTGTCATGGGTTTGAGTTTTGGACTGTTAAGTGTCGAAACCCTAGCCTTCCTCTGCTGAGTTCCGAAACCCTAATACTCTTAGATCTACTCTTAGATCTAAGACGTGGCTTTGAGTTGTTTTTGCTTTTTTGTTCTAGATCTACTCTTAGATCTGATCCCATAATTTGCATTATATTTTCTCGTTATTTGTAGATCTTAGATATCCTTGATGTGCTCTGATATCTGGGTTGTTTTTTATTTATTTTGGGTTGTTTTATATTTTCTCGATTTGCAAGGTGTTGTATGTGTTTGCTGATCAAAGTGTCGTCTTCATCCTTGGGTATGTTTTATTCTCTTTGTTTGTTTTGTTCTCTCTTTGTTGATTTTGAGTTTGCTTTGATGAGAATGTTTGAATGTTTGAGGAGTATTTTTATGGGTTAGATCCTCGTGCCGTCGTCTTCATCCGTATGTATGTTTTATTCTCTCGATATGTTTTGTTCTCTGTTTGTTGATTTTGAGTTTGTTTGTTGATTTTGACGAAGGTCTTGTGAGATTCAATGCTTTCTCTTTAGTTTTTAGAAGATTTGGTGTTGTCGGTGAAAATTTTGAAGTTGAATTTAATAGATAAGAAGTAGCTACTCCATATATATTATAAACATGATTATTCGATTGTGATGAGTTTTAGACTTTGGGGTGAAAGTGATGGATTAATGTTTTCTTAGATCTCCTCTTTTTTCTTTAACATGGGTCGTAGACCCTTTTCCCGTTCTAGCACGTCTGGGTATGGAACTCTCTCTCCTTTGTGTGTGTGTGTGTGTGTGTGTGTGTGTGTGTTGGTATGGGTTGTTTTCTTGAGAGCCAAACATAATGTCTTCTACTTGTATTTTTGAAAAGTTTGACTTGTTATGTAGCAATACTGATAGAAAAAAATGTAGACTTTTTCTGTCTAAAAATCTTTGACAAGGATTACAACTTCCCATTATTGATTTAAAAATGGAACTCAGTGGTCAATATCTTTTTTTTTAAGTCCATCGCTAAACAGATTTTCAAAGATACCGTATCTTAGTACGATTTTCTGCTGGAATCTATGATTAACATTGTTACAATTTTCTTTTATATGTATCTATCTTGCAGAGAAAGAGATAGAAGATAAACCCAACTACGATGAAGCAATTTGTGTTAGGTAAGCTTGGAAAAGTTCCTGATGAAATGTCAACAAAGGCTTCTTTGGGGAGCTTCTTTGGTATCATTGATGGGAAGACTGTGCTGCTGATTTTGTAACTCAGTTTTTGTAATTTTGTGTTTGGTAATGTAATTTATAAATACCAATAGTGTAATATGTAGTGAATTGCATTGTGATACATGCATAGATGAGTATTGGATTTGTTTTTTTGTTTTACATGCATTTAGTATTTTTAGAACACAAATATTATGCGTTTAATGAACTTGACTTCTTAGAAAAAAAATTTAATAAAATAAAGGCTTTTACTTCAAGTAAAACCCGGAACCCGGAAGTCCGGGTTTTATCCACCTGGGTTCTGGCCCAGGTCTGATCAGGACCAACCCGGTCCAGGTTTGGATTGAGAATCCTCTTGATTGGTCCCATATTGTATTTCAAACATGTTTTATTTACTCATTTTCATCCCAACAAATTTTTTTCTTATTTATATCGACAAAATTATTCAATATAAAAACTTGCTAGGATGAGAAAAAAACTCTTTCCCAATAAAGATTTCTTGAGGCATCGAACTATCCAATTATAAGAGCACTAGTTGGATTATGTATCTACATATTTACATAATATGATCTTAAATTGGACTATGCATATCTAACAATTTGCATAATTATGAACAATGTTTCTACAAATTTGAAAATGCACTGTTCACTCTACAAATATTATTTTACTACTTTTTTTTATATCTCCTCCCCCATCTCTCTCTCTCTCTCTCTCTCTACTAACGAAAACAAACCATCTCTTGAAACATTTATCTCTCCTTGCTCTCTCTTTCTCTTGACAGAAAGTTGAAAGAAAAAAATAATTTTACGAAAAAAATAGATAATAATAAAATAATTATTTGACTCAAAGATGAATAATCTAACATTAAAATTTTTCTTGATATGCAAAATCAATATCTAAACGAGGATTGATTTTGCATATACATGAAATATGATTTTGCATATACATGTAGAGAAATTAATATTAGTGCTCTGTCCATTTATTCAATACACTTAGGTCGTATCCAACAAACTTTTCGGTCTCTGGCTAATTGGAAACGAGGATTGTTTATTTTCACATTTTCTCTAAAAATTTCTTTCCACATTCACTCTAAAATTTCTCTACCATTTTTCTTTCTATGTTTATAAAGTTTTTTGTCCTTGTTTTCTTCAATTTTGTGTTATTTACCAAGTCGGAAAATGCATGATCTACTGCTTTTCGGCCACAAAATCCGTACATGTGCTCTATCACTACACTCTCTAAGCGCCGATTTATAAAATAGGCTAAAAAATGTTGTCGTCCAATCAGTGCGTTAGGCTCACGTGCTATCCAAACCGTGCGTCTCATTTCATCTATTTTATAAAGTAGAGAAATCATACTTGTAGTCATGAGTATGTAAGTACCGTACAATCATTTTAAAAAAAAAAAAATACGGAATTCACATGAAAATAAATTAATTTTTTAATAGTAAACTTTTTTCAAAATGACTATACGACACTTGTACACTCTACGATTTTATATAACATTATTTTATACAGTATTTTAATGGTCACAAGGAAGATGGTTTATATTTAAAACCATTTTATAGTAAACACACAGAAATCAATAAAAAAAAAGCTAAAACTAAAACCTATGCACCCAAAATGCTATTTTTTGTTTTTATTGGAGCCAAGTTTATAATCTAATAACGACCAAACAAAAAAAAAAAAAAAGTGAGATCAAATCAAAGGATATCTCTTTTTATTGATAAATGTCATGATTACAAAGAAATTTTATAAAAATAAAATCATATATGATATAGCCTTATAAAATATGTTAGGTTTAATTTCTAATAAAAATATCTTTAAAATTTAACGTATCATATCAAACCATATTAGTTTGTTGATTTATTTTTATGATTTTTTTGTGATTAAATTATTTTTCCTATTAATGAGTTTAAATTTTTTATAAAAATTGAAAAAATAATAAATCTTATCAATAATTAATTTAAGATAAATTAAAATATATTGAGTTTGATTGAAAAATCTAACAGTTTGATTTCTCACGAGACATAGACCGACCAATTTGGAGGACCATTTTATCCCAACCCGTTAAGTATTCCGTTACAATTTTTATTTTTTTAGTTTTATTTTTTAATAATTAAAAAATATTGTTTAATAATATTGTATTTTTTTAAAATATTTAAAAGTATTAAAAAAAAATAATTCTACATACAACTGTGAAGTGTGCAACCACTGCGTAATCATTTTGAAAAAGAATGGGGTCTACTATTAAAAAAATAATTTTTTTCATGTGTGTCTCATGTTTTATTCACTTTTTTCAAAACGATTACGCGACGGTTATACAATTAACGGTTGCAAATATATTTTCTTTTAAAAAAATAATATAAAAAACTTTTAAATATTAAAAAAAAAATCATAATATTATTAAATAATATTTTTTTAATCACTATAAAAATTAAAAAAAAACTTATAACGGGAAAAATGAACGGATCCCCCAGCGGGATCCTATCATGTTCCTTAGATGATTTCTATGTCAATACGACAGTCGGCCGAAGATCCCGGTGATTGGAACTATACCGTCCGAACGCGTTTACGGGTTCGAATAAATCACCCTTCTTCAGCAACCAAGTAGATTTAAATAAGGCCTGCTCTTGCGTACAGAGTCCAGACACACCCACCAAAGGCCGCCATTTCTTTTTCTTCTCCAATATTCGTTTCAGAGACCTGGTAAACCAGAGGTTCTCACTTTTTTTTTTCTCACCTTTTCGACTTTGTCTACCTTTTCCTTAGTTTTATGTTTTTTATTTTTGTTCTCACTTGGGAGTTCTATTTTTTTGTTGGAATTCTTCAATTTTGACGACCTTTGAGTTTTTCGTAGAAGTTTCCTGGTTTGTTTGATTACTGACCTGTTCTGAGGTCCAGTAACTTTAGGGGCTTTTCTTCTATTGATGGATTCCAATTTGCATCAAGAAAGGTTCTGACTTCTTTTGGGTATCCTTATTTGTCTGTATTTGTTCAACTAATCTTACAGTTAGATCATTTGTGCAATTTATTAACATCTTTCCATAGATAGGAATCGGCAACTGCTAGTGACGAAGAACTCTCACGAGTTGGTGAGAACTGCTTCCATTATTTGATCCGTTTCTCTGTTGGTGCCGATTCATTCAAGATTCGATTTTGTTATCTGTGTCAAGTTCAGAGCAAAACATTTCATATTTTCACTCAGGTTGTGACGATCAGATCTCCCATGTTTTGTGTTAACGGGTTCAGTGGGATTAGATCTTGGTGTTGAAAGTTGGGTGTTTAGAAAGAAATCAGTTTAAGGCTACATGGGGAATACTTGTGTCGGACCGAGCATGGCTACTAATGGTCTCGTCCAATCAGTTTATGCCGCAATGTGGCGGACACGGACGCCTGATGACTCGGTTTCTTCTCATACCAATGGAGAAACAATCAATGAGCAAACACATAATCAGCCCGGATCGCCTCTGCCGGTCCAAAACAAACCCCCAGAACAAGTGACAATGCCAAAACCAGAAACTAAATCCAAACCAGTGCAACCGACAAAAGGCAAGAAGAACCCTTATATGAAGAGGGTGGCTAGTGCTGGGCTTCGTGCCGAGGTGTTAAAAACGAAATCTGGAAATCTTAAGGAATTTTTCAGTCTGGGGAAGAAACTAGGACAAGGGCAATTCGGGACAACGTTTCTATGTGTGGAGCAGGCAACGGGGGAAGAATATGCATGCAAATCTATTGCAAAGAGGAAGTTGATAACAGACGAAGATATTGAGGATGTGAGAAGGGAAATTCAGATAATGCACCATCTGAAGGGGCATCCAAACGTTATATCTATTAAAGGAGCTTATGAAGATAAAGTGGCGGTTCATGTTGTGATGGAACTATGTGCAGGAGGCGAGCTTTTCGATAGGATTATTAAGCGTGGGCACTATACAGAAAGAAAGGCAGCTGCACTTACTAGAACTATAGTTGGGGTTGTAGAAGCTTGTCATTCACTGGGAGTAATGCATCGTGACCTTAAGCCTGAGAATTTTCTCTTTGTCAACAATCAGGAGGATTCACTTCTCCAAACCATCGACTTTGGCTTATCAATATTCTTCAAACCAGGTATATTCTGGCGGTTGTCTTTCTTTTGGAAATTACTCAAATTGCTGCATTGTTATTTTTCTGAAGTTGATGGCTGGGTAAGATTTCTCTAGTTGATGGCATCATGGTATTGTATTAATTATCGCTATATGCTTTCTGTGTAATGTGATCGAATATATATATATTTGGAAAAAAAGGTATTTTCTACTATTCTTTTGTCGTCAATGGAGTTATGCTTCAATATTGTGCTGGCTTCAAATATCTGGGGCACAAGCTCTGTTGACCTGAAGCTAAGTTTTGTCCATATCACTCTAGCTATCTTTCCAAAACATTCTTGACTATAAGATTAGTTTTCCACTCAATACTTTAGATTCATATATACTGTGGGATATGACAGTTCATAGACTGCAAAACGATGGACTTTTTTTTCACTAAATCTAATCTTAATTTTAGATTTCTAGATGGAGTTTATGGACAATGATAGTTCTAGATTTTGTTTCCTCTTTGTGCTAGGCTTATCACCTATAAGTAGATTCTAAGTTGGAATTTCAGAATCTTAATAGAACACATGTTCACATTATGATGCATTAAATATGATGCAATGATACTGCTTACTTGCAGGTACAAGCATGTTTCTACCAACAACTTTTTTTCTCAAATTATTGTTTAATTTGTGGTTGAATGTGTAGCTACTTATTGGCTTGATTGTTCCACTACTCCTTCCTCTGTTTCTTTGAGACTTTCTAATAAGAAATCAATGGTTTTGTACCCTTCTAGGTGAAGAATTTTCTGATGTGGTTGGCAGCCCATATTATGTTGCACCAGAAGTTCTGCGAAAACGTTATGGTCCAGAAGCAGATGTTTGGAGTGCTGGAGTGATTCTTTACATTCTATTGTGTGGAGTGCCTCCCTTTTGGGCTGGTAAGAATTTTGGAATTTACTTGTCCTTGAAACTTCACTCTACGGTGTCTGGTATGTCTAAGTATGTTCCAGATTTTGGTTTATTGTTTCCTTTTCGCTGACATTCTTTTCCATCCTTGCCATGATCTTGTAGAATCTGAGCAAGGGATATTCGAACAGGTCCTGTATGGCGATCTTGACTTCTCATCTGACCCATGGCCTAGTATCTCCGACAGTGCAAAGGATTTAGTGAAGAGAATGCTTGTTCGAGATCCTAAAAGGCGTCTAACTGCACATGAAGTTTTGTGTGAGTCTTTTTTTGGCAGGACCTATTTCTATTGGAATACATGTGCCATTGAGTCTCTGCAAATCACTTGAATGGTTTGATTTCTGAGATCACAATTTTGTTCATTTTTTGCACCAAAAGTAACCTTGAAATCTAACAATTTTCTTGGCCTGTCAATGCTGTGCTGGATTTTAGCGAAGTGTTGGACTAGAATAATGGCAATGCAGTTCTAATTGCTGAATTATTTTTCTATAATGTTTCCCTTAACGTTTTTTCTTGTGAGCTGTGATGAATATATACTAAAATCGCATTGAAGGAATGATGAGAGTTCCCTTGATGCTGTTGTAATGTTACTTTTTGTATTCTGATTGATAAATGAGAAGACTTTTCATTCAAAGTGAGTTGTTTTTCAAAATATTGACAGAGAATTACTATTGATTTGATTTGTTGTCTTTTAAGGTTTGTTTTAGATCATTATATTGCTGAACCCTTGAAAAGGTTGTTGAGGTGATTAACCCTGGTTTGTTGGTTACTTGATATGTAATTTGGAACAAATGTCCTTACTTTCTTTTTTATTTTCCCTCTTTATTCAAAACTCTTTAGAATGACAAAAGCATCTGCTTCTGCCTTTTGTCTCAAATCATTGTCATTCTTTGTGCATGTATACATCCTATGATCTTTATGTAGGTTTTGGTCAGGTTTTTCTTTTAGTGGCTAATCTATGGTTCAAATTCCTGTCAGGTCACCCCTGGGTTCAAGTTGATGGAGTTGCTCCTGACAAGCCTCTTGATTCTGCAGTTTTAAGTCGCTTGAAGCAATTTTCTGCCATGAACAAGCTCAAGAAATTGGCTCTTAGAGTAAGTGTCCGTGGAAAAGCTGAAGGCTTTTGAATATAAGATCATTGAATAGCTTAATTGTTAGCCTTGCCACATAAACTAATGTATTCAGATGCAATTTGTACATAATATGGATTGAATATATTGTTTGATTTTCTCTTAGGTAGAATGACATTTTTTCTCTCCATCTTTGTTCTCTGCAGGTCATTGCAGAGAGCTTATCTGAAGAAGAGATAGCTGGTCTAAAAGAGATGTTTAAGATGATAGATGCGGATAATAGTGGTCAAATCACTTTTGAAGAACTTAAGGCTGGTATGAAAAGAGTAGGAGCTAATCTTAAGGAGTCTGAAATTTATGATCTAATGCAAGCGGTAAGTATTAGATGAATTTGGATCCAAGTATTAGAGCTAGTCCGAGTCGCAATAATTGATACTATGCTAATTGCTGGAAAAAGAAGAAAAAGAGCCTCTGGAGACAAATAGCAGAGTAGTTATGCTTGTATTTGAAATAAACTGCACACAGGATATTCTTACCCCCGCCCCTGCCAAAACGTAACTATGAAAATGAAAATCGATTGATTCTTACCCCCCTAAAGTAATGCCATATTATTTTGGATAAGCAGGATTTAGCCATTGATGATTGCATTGATTGGGGTGAGGGTTACTACTCTGAGGGGGTACAAGTTTCATTTTCTTTCTATTATTATATATATGTGGACATCAATATCCCATTCTCTGTCCTTCCAAAACATAGTAGATTTATTGGAAAACCTCTCTAGTCTCATTGCACCAATGGGCTATTGGTAAGAAAATGAAAATGGGTTAGAGTGTTTGCGGGAATCCTGTGTTCTGACTTATGACGAGGAAATAATGCCTGCTTTAAGAATTATTTTTTTAATACACTTAGTTACTGAATTGCAGGCAGATATAGATAACAGTGGAACCATTGATTACGGGGAGTTCATTGCTGCAACATTGCATCTGAACAAAATTGAGAGAGAAGATCATCTATTTGCAGCTTTTTCGTACTTCGATAAGGATGGAAGTGGTTATATTACGCCTGATGAGCTTCAAAAAGCTTGTGAGGAGTTTGGCATTGGAGATGTTCGCCTGGAAGAAATTATCCAAGAAGTTGATCAGGACAATGTGAGTATTTTCTTTTATTATGCTCCCACATTTATACTAGGCATATATGGACCACTTCTTTGGAACTTTTGACTCAACAATGCTTGGTCTAGTTTGCCTAACCTGAGTTGAGAAAACTTGAAAATCATTTTGGTTTTCAGATGAAAACTAGTTGTATTTAAAAAGTTAAGGTCATCCTACAATGGTGATCAGGCATTTGGAATAGTGGGATGGCTTGAGATATGGACCTTATTGTTAGCGGCTAAGAAAAGCCAAAAAAAAAATAATTATAAAATTTCAAGTTCATAATTTTCACCTACGGGCCATTTCTCCGCTGTTATGGTTAAAGGTCATCTCATCTCATCACATCATTACAACTTTTTCAAATTTTCACACAAAATATAATAAACAATTCAACCTTTTCAAATTTCAATTCAACTTTTTCAAATCCCAAAACAATAATAATATTAAAAAATAATATTCTAACAATATTTATTTCAACTTTCATCTAAAACCATCTCACCTCATCTCTGAATTCAAACCATATTCTAACACTCCGATGCATTTCATGTGTAATTTTAACATTTTTTTTTGTGTCATTCTATTAATTTTGCAGGATGGACGCATAGATTACAATGAGTTTGTGGCCATGATGCAAACAGGAAATGGTGGTAAGAGGGGCATGGAAAATAGTTTCAGCATTGGGCTTAAAGAAGCTTTAAGACTATAGGTAGTTGCATAAGAAAGGGGTGAGATTCTTGATTCTTTCTTGTCTGTTTCAATCTCTCAAGGAGCAAAGATTGTATAGCAGGAGCATGGGTGCTCATCTAAGAAGCACCCTGCCCTTTTTATAACCCCCACCAAAAAATGATTAAATTTATTCAGATTTTCATGTACTGTGTGAGTTGCAGCTACACCAATCCTTCTTGTATTATCTTTTCTCTGATATTATGAATCTAACATGTTGGAAACTTTTTATTTTCTTTTTCTAAAGTGGTTGTATAAGAAATCACTTAACTGGCAATGTCGGCTGGTTAAATGGAGATTGAGTTCTTCTAGGCTGCCGCCCAGTTTTGACCGCATGGCGTGTTATCTAGTACAAATGTGTGTTTTTATTTTTTTAACATATTTAAATATTTTTAAAAAATAAAAAATATACTAATACATTAAAAATCATTTTCTTAATAATTAAGTAAATAAATAAATAAATACACAAGCGGTCAAAGTGAGAGGACAAATTAGCATTTTTTTTGGAGATTACACGATCGGAATGAAGAACTTTGATCAATCCTGCGGTTAGGATAACTAGGTAGAGTGTGTGAGGAAATTTAAAGAAAATGGAATTACAAAAAGATTTTACAAAAGTAAATTTATAAATTGACATAGTATCATATTTTTTTGATAGAAGACTTAGCATAATATACGTTAGATTTATACTAACGTACCATATCAAATCACGTGAGTTTGTAAATTTATTTTTATGAGATCATCTGTATCATTTGGAATCTTAGGTTCTTACTCAAGGGTGCAAATTATTCTTTTTTTTTTTTTTTTATAAATCCTTTTTTATTTCTTTAATTGAGGTTATTCGGGTTAACTGATAAGTTTGCAAGCTAACCTAATAATAACTCGATTATTAATCCAATCATATTTAGGTTGGCCAAAATTGATTCAAACTCAATTATGTTCAATACTTGTATTATTATTGCGTATAATGTTTGTATTAGATTATCAGATTTGTGAATAGTATAAAAAGTGAGAAATGATATTTGTAGTCGTGAGTGTGCAAGTGCCGTACAATCGCTTTGAAAAAAGTGAATAAATACAAGACTCACATAAAAAGAAATTAAATTTTTAATAGTGGATCTCACTTTTATTCAAAGCGATTGGCGTTTGCATACTCCACGACTATATTTAGCATTACTCATAAAAAAAAAAATTAAAAAATTCAATGTACCAATATATCTCACTCACTCCAATCTTCTTTTTGACATTTTAAGAAATCCATCCAGAATCTCATATGAACAAGCATATCTATAATTATAATAAAAAAATATTTAAAAATATTTTACATCGAAACAAACGGATCCAAACCCATGGCTCTCTCTCTATCTTTCTCTCTCGCTATTATGGAGATGGTGGGTGAAGGGAAACGCCAACGACATCTTTTTGGAAGAGGGATTAGGCACGGGCGGCGAGTTGCAGAAGCGGTCCTTTCGGAGGACCATCCACACGATGCCGTACGATCAACCTCCTATGGCCCTTAGAAACCCCATCTTCAGCGCCGGCGCCTGCGCCAAAAACAACAGTAATGACTGGCTCGCACGGCTCGTCGATCTGGCTCAGCGATTCATCACCTCCATCTCCCGCTGCCACTTCTCTTCCGCATTCGGCAAGCGCCTCACTCGGCCGCCGCCGTCCACTTCTGGTTAGGCTTCCTTTTTCTTTTTCTTAAAAGAAAAAAAAGACTTCTCGGCTTTAATGGTTGTGGAAATGGAGTTTTTCATTTCGCGGAATGTTGTTATCAATGTAGGAGTTTTCTTTTTCAAAAAGGTTCAATGTAGGAGTTAGTGGCTCTAATAAGGAAAAGATTTTTGCCATCTATTTCGTACACCAAACTTTGCACCAACATTAAATATAAGGTATTTTTTTATTTAATTTTATAATAAAAAAATTATGGGAATGTTGATACGTAGTTTAGTGTATCAAACTGCTTGTACCTGGCAAGAAAGTTTTCTAAAGCTGAGAAAGATAGCAAGAATTGTATTCAATTATTTACGAAACTAAAAATACATATTTAATAGAGAAACGATTTGTATAAGTTTCAAATAGACAATCCTCGTACAAATACTTATAAAAAAGTAGACTTCATTTTAAAAAGTGTAAAAAAAATTATTTTTTATTAATAGAACCTATTTTTTTACAAATGAATTCTATGAGACTTGTCTATTTGAGATTTGAACCTAACATTATTCTATTTAATATATATGATCAAAGGTGTAGAATTGTATTTATAAAAAATAGTATATATTATAATTCATTATGGCATAAAATATATTTATCTTCGATATATATATATATTATTAAAATAGGTTTATATTAATAACTTAATATTAATATTATATTTAAGATTAAAATTTTATGTTATATTAATTTTAATATTTTATGTTCTAAAATTAAAATTTATATGTTATATTAAATGTTATATTAATTTTAAGATTATTAGACATAAATAATAAAATTTTAAAATTTGATGTTATATTAATTAGTAATTTAGTATATAATATATAATATAAAAAATTATATAAAAAATTTATATATAATATAAAAAAAATTATATATATGAACCCATCTGGTTCGGTCTGATCTGGTATTATAAAAAGAAAAACTGGAGCCGGACTGCTTTTGAACCAATTTTGCAAAATTAAAACCGGTACTGGACTGAACCAGTTTTACATTGGACTGAACACGCCGGTTTTCTGGGATTTTTTTTTTTTTTCCAACCTACTCTTTATGTCGGATGGATTAGTTTTCCATTTCCTTAACACTTTCAAGGGTGTGTTATGCTCCATCCAGATCTAACCTTTGAATTCTCTTGGCTGGAAATAATTTTTAGGGTCATCGGATTAGAGAAATTTCTCTTTAAATTATTTGAAGTAAACTTACGGAAAGCTTCTTGTTGGGAATCCGTACATTTCTGAGATTACTCGAGACTTTATTCTCAGGCACTAGTGTTAATGATAATAAAAAAAAAAAAAAGGTTGAGAGGGGGAGGGAGAGTGAGAGAATTATCTCTTATAACGCAACTGTGCAACGCAGCATTCTGAATTTATTTGCTCGTGATAATAACTTCAGAATGCTCATATTTAAGTCAACTTTTTTTTTCAAAGATATTTTTTTATTGGCACCTGTCGTTTCGGAACAATCCCTCAGGATGAGATTTGTTTTTAATAATGGATCTCACTCTTTTTCAAAGCGACTGCACGATATTTACACACTCCGTGACTGCATATAGCATTACTCATTCTTATTTTCACTTCTTAGTTTCTTAACGTTTATCCCAAAAAGATTTGGATTTGTTTGAATTATTGTAAATCTCATGTTATACAAATGTGATGTTTGACCAGAAGCAAAGCAGGAAGAAAGGAATAAGCTCCAGAAGCAAGGGATCGGCACAATGAAGCTGATGTCACGGTAAGTGCAAATGTTTTCTTATCTTGCTTCAATTAAGCATGTGTCCAGGTTTCTGTTATTATCATTCAGGTTTATGTTGCACCCTGAAACTATTAGGATTGTACATTTGGGTAGTGCTACTATGCCGCCCGGGTTTGATCACTACTTGTGCTCCCTAGTGCAAATTATATATATATTTTTAAATATTTTTTAAATATGTTTAAACATTTAAAAACAAAAAAACAATAAACTAATAGTTACTTCCTTAACCCTTAAGTAAAAATAAATATTAAAAAATAAAATATAATACATGAGCAGTCAAATTGAGGGAGCAAACTCAGGGGGCATAATATCATTTTTCTTTAATACTCAGAGGATGTAATGTGTCTATTTTGATTGTTCAAAGTGTACGTGAAATGCAAATCCCTAACATTTTAAGGGTACCAAGCGTTTTTTCCCAGTACTTCTCCACTCATTCTCAACATAATTTTTGTAGCAAGGTTTACAATTTAAGAGCAATTCTACACAACCTCTCCAACCTCCACACACCACATTTTTTTTAAATCTTTAAATTTTTTAATATTAAATTTTTTTTTTGAGTTTATTCTTTTTAAAATAATTTAATTTTTCTATTCATTATTCATATATTAAATATTTGATGAAAGAAAAAAATAATAAAAATTAAAAAATGTGTGGTGTGTGGAGGTTGGGAGGTTGTGTAGATTTTTTCATAATTTAATTACCTTGAAGCCTTCACCATCGTTGCACACAAGGCACACCCAACTAAATCAAACAAAGACATCCTTATTCTCAATTCCACCTCGTCTGTCACGCTCTCTCTCTCTCGGTAATCACCCACACAACTTGGCATGAGACAAACAAAGAAATGGTTTAGTTTAGAAATATGCATGTTAACTGAGCTACATTATTTAGGAAAAAAAAAAATTCCAAATAGTAGCAACTACCACATATTCAACCTATCATTTTAGTTTTAGTTAAAAAAAAATTAAATCAGAACCCTAGAAATTGTTTTTGATGAATAAAAAAAAAGTTCTAGAGTTCTGATTTAATAGTCAGTTGTAGCTTAAATATCAAAATTGAGACATTATTGAATTACTAAAAAAACATGATTTTAAGATTGCCCCTGGTTACTTATTTTCAGTTAATTTAACGGTTAGTGTTGGACAAAAGGTGATATTGTTATGAAATGTGTTTTGGTTTTTGTATTGTTTTTATTTGCAAATACAGATGCAATATAGTAAATGAAAATTATCTAGAGATGAAAATTTGGAGGACACATCCACACCATTGATACGAAGAGGGTGTGTACTAACACCGATATCCCACTGTCGTCCCACTTTATAAAGGTGACACTTTCCATCAACCTTGAATTATCTCTTATTTAAAAGTATATAAATTCAAAAGTTGATAGACAATGCCACATTATCATATAGGGATAAAGGTGAGATTCTAGTGTGTAGTAAGATTTTTCTTTATTTAATATTGAGAACTAAGAAATGCTAGGTTCACAAAGAGATTTTATAAAGATTAAATGTGATACATTAGATCCATTTTACAGTAAAAGATATTAGTAATCTAATGCACCACAACAAGCCACATCAGTTCATGTCTTCATGACTTTACTATTGTGAGATAAGACATGACTTTACTATTGCGAGATCTCTTCGTGAATCGAACATTTATCTTCAATATGAGTATATAGGTAATTGCATCCAGCATCCTTTTTGGTCTCTCCATACCCAGCTTGCAAGTAAAAAGAATCCTTAATTTTATTTACTCGATACAAGTAGAGCCTTGTGGGTGGAAGTCTTTAGTTGGATAGAGTTATCCTTTGTTATACCTGCAACTGTGGTAGATCTACTGGCCAGTTGGACACTTCCAAGGGAGTTCAACAAATCAAGGCGGTGTGGAAAATGATCCCGATCTGTATTATGTGGTGTATATGGCAAGAACGCAATGATCGGACTTTTAAAAATAAGGAGTGGTCTTCGAAGGAACTTAGAACTCTATTTTTCTGTACTTTATGTTTATGGGCTATTACTCTAGACTTTAATGGCCTGAATTTTCATGACTTCCTAGTTTCCCTTATTTCGACTTAGATAAGTCTTATATCTTGTATATCATCTTATGTATTTGGATTTTGCCTATCTCTATTTATATAATATTGATTACTTATAAAAAAGAAAAAGAAAAAGAGTAGATTGTATGATTGTATCCAACCACCTTTTTTGTTCCTTTTCTATCAGCAGATTGAGACCCTTACATCAATTGCATTGTTGTAACCTTCCTTAACTCGCATTTTAGTCCGGCTTCTGCATAATCATCTTTTCACCAAAGATTCTTAATCTATGAAGCATATTGTAATGAGAACAAATTGCACTCACAATCCAATTGCTTGATGTTTGAGCCATTATATTCAGCTAGGTTTTTTTTTTTTTTTAAAGCAAGCTAGTTTATTTAACTAATCTATTTACTCATTAAAAAAAAAAGAAAAAGAAAATAGCCGATTTATCATAAGATCATAATGTGAATAGGTCAATATGTTTTGGTAATAGGATGGTTAGCCAAATTTTACATGTCATTGAGATACACATGACAATAATTTATCAAGGATCTCGATGGTTTCAAGGGTATTGTTGATTATGCTTAAAACCATTCAAGAAAAAAACAGAAATAAATGAAAATTAAATAAAACCAATGCATCCAAAAGTTGTTTTTTGGTTGTTATTGAAACCAATTTAAAAACTAATAAAAACAAAAAATATCAAGACAATGAAGTGATGATTTCTATGTCAATATGACAGTTAAACTGTCATTGGACAAAAGGCCAAGTATGGTGGACCCGCTGATTGAAACCGAATGCATTTACGGGTTTTAAGATAATCACACTTCTTTCTTAGCAATGTAAAAAAAACCTATTGAGTCCGCTTTTTAAGAAACCCAGCAGTTAGAAATAACGCCTGCTACAAGTTGCCATTACTATTTCTTTTCCAATATTCCTCGTAAACCAGAGGTTCTTCCTGCTCTTTCCCAACTTCTTGACTTTGTTCACTCTTTCCTTACCTCTTTTTTCCTCACTTAAATGGCTGTGTTTTTTATTGGTTGGAAGTCTTCAGTTTTGATGAGCCTCGAGTATTTTGAGAAATAGACAAATTTCTTTTACGTTCAAAACTCAAAAGATGTCTGGCTTGAAGTTTATTTATTTTATTTTTTGAAAACTTTGTAAAACCAAGCATAACCTAATATTTCTTCAAAGTTGGTGAGAAATGTACTGATAAAAAAAAGTTGGTTATAAATGCTTTCATTTTTTAGTAATTCTATTGTAGACATCCCACACCTCGTACAAAACAACCCATCATTTCACTATCTCTCCTCAATCTCATCGGACCCCTCTCTCTCCTCAAACTCTCTCTCATCTTATCGGACTCTCCCACTTTCTCCCTTCAAATTCTTTTCAATTTTTTCTTTTCTCCTCATCAAACCCCCTCTCTCTCTCATCATTTCACTCTCTCTCTCTCATCATTTTCACCAATCATTTCCCTCTCTCTCATCTCATCGGACCCCTTACTCTTTCTCTTCAAATTCTTTTCAATTTTTTCTTTTCTCCTCATCAGACCCCCCTCTCTCTCATCATTTTCACCCATCATTTCACTCTCTGTCATCTCATCGGACTCCTCTCTCTCATCAAGCTCTCTCTCACCTCATCGGACCTCTCTCTCTCATTTTTATCAAGTTCTCTCTCATTTTTGTTAATAGGAAGAAGAGATAGAGAGAAAAAAATATGGGGTGTTTAACTTAAATATATCACTCAAGTTGTGAAGATCAAAGCTTCCATGTTTTGTGTTTGACACATCTAGTGGAATTATATCTTGGTGTTGGGAGTAAGGAGTTTCAGAAAGAAATCAGTTTAGGGCTACATGGGAAATGTTTGTGTTGGATGTGGCATTACTAAGAGTGGTTTCTTCCCTTCGGTTTCGCCTGCAATGCAGAGGACCCAGATGCCTGATGACACGGTTTCTCCTCATACTAAGGGAGAAAAAGTCAATGAGTTGACCCTTAATCAACCAAAATCACCTTTGCTGGTCAAAAATAAACCCCCGGAACAAGTGACGATACCAAAACCAGACACTAAAACGGAACCAGTACAACCCACAAAAGCCGAGAAGAACCCTCATAAGGAGAGGGTGGCGAGTGCAGGGCTTTGTGCTGAGGTGTTAAAAACGAAAACCGGTTGTTTCTGGGAATTTTTCAGTTTGGAGAAGAAACTAGGACAAGGGAATTTCGGGACAACGTTTCTATGTGTGGAGAAGGCAACTGGGGAAGAATATGCATGTAAAACTATTGCAAAGTGGAAGTTGAAAAAAGACAAAGATGTTGAGGATGTGAGAAGGGAAATTCAGATAATGCACCATCTGAAGGGGCATCCAAATGTTATATCTATTAAAGGAGCTTATGAAGATAAAATGGCTGTTCATATTGTGATGGAACTATGTGCAGGAGGCGAGCTTTTCGATAGGATTATTAAGTGTGGGCACTATACAGAAAGAAAGGCAGCTGCACTTGCTAGAACTATAGTTGGGGTTGTAGAAGCTTGTCATTCACTGGGAGTGATGCATCGTGACCTTAAGCCTGAGAATTTTCTCTTTGTCAACAATCAGGAGGATTCACTTCTCAAAACCATCGACTTTGGCCTATCAATATTCTTCAAACCAGGTATATTCCAGCAGTTGTCTTTGTTTTGGAAATTATTCAAATTGCTGCATTGGTGTTTTTCTGAAGTTGATAGCTGGGTAAGATTTCTATAGTTGAAGACGGGATTGTATTGTATTAATTATTGGTGTATGTTTTCTGTGTTAATTATAAAACAGCCTCTACAATTCTCTTCTCCTAAATAGAGTGAGTTGCTCATTTTATGTCTTAAAATTATTTTAAATCACAAGTTTCTGTACTACATGCATTAAATAAATAAGATGCAATGATACTGCATACTTGCTGGTGTAAGCATGTTTTTAACTTCTTTTTCTTTCTCAAATAATTGTTTGATTTGTGGTTGGATGTGTAAGTTACTTATTGGCTTTATGGTTCCACCACTCCTTGCTCTGTTTCGTGGAGACTGCTAATAAGAAACCAATGGTTTTGTACCCTTCTAGGTGAAGAATTTTCTGACGTGGTTGGCAGCCCAAATTATATAGCACCAGAAGTTCTGCAACAACGTTATGGTCCAGAAGCAGATGTTTGGAGTGCTGGAGTGATTCTTTACATTCTATTATGTGGAGTGCCTCCCTTTCGGGCTGGTAAGAATTTTGGAATTTACTTGTCCTTGAAACTTTACGCAAAGGTGTCTGTGTATGTCCAAGTATGTTCCAGATTTTGGTTTATTGTTTCCTTTTTGCTGACATTCTTTTCCATCCTCGCCATGATCTTGTAGTAGTATCTAAGCAAGGGATATTCCAACAGGTCCTGTATGGTGATCTTAACTTCTCATCTGACCCGTGGCCTAGTATCTCCGATAGTGCAAAGGATTTAGTGAAGAGTATGCTTGTTCAAGATCCTAGAAGGCGTCTAACTGCAAAAGAAGTTTTGCGTGAGTCTTTTTTTACTGCCGTACCTATTTCATTTGAAATGCATGTGTGGTACGGAGTCTCCAAATTTCACCTTGAATGGTATGATTTTGGCCATCACAATTTTGTTCATTTTGAAGTCCACAAATATTCTTGGTCTATTAACGATGCACTGGATTTTAGCTCAGTGTTGAACTGGGATAATGGTAAATACAGTTCTAAATTTCTAATTGCTGAATTCTTGTTTTTTTCTTGTTTCCCTTTTAGGTTTTTTCTTTTGTATCCTGATTAAGTGATTAATATATACTAAAATCACATTGAAGGAATGATGAGTCATTTGCTCCCAAAGTCTGTCTTGAATCATTGACGTCATTCCTTGTTCATGTATAAACCATGTAAGATTTCATGCAGGGTTTTCTTTTCGTAGCTAATCTACTGTTGAAATTCCTGTCAGGTCATCCCTGGTTTCAAGTTGATGGAGTTGCTCTTGACAAGCCTCTTGATCGTGCAGTTTTGAGTCGGTTGGAGCAATTTTCTCCCCCGAACAAGCTGTGGAAAATGGCTCTTAGAGTAAGTATCTGTAAAAGCTGAAGACTTTTGAATATCAGATCATTGAAAAGCTCTATAGTTAATAGTTTCCGCATAAATTAACATATTCAGATGCAATTTTTATACATAAAACTGCTCGAAAATTCTGTTAGAAATTTGCATTCCTCTCTTTCTCTCTCTCCCCTACACTCTAGTGCGATAATATAAATGCTCTTGCCTTGTCCTCAAATCCAGTTTTCATTTCACAAAGCACATAAAAAGTGCTAAATTGTGATGGGGACCAACTATTTTTTCTAATAGTTACACTTTTTTTTCAAGGACTTGCAGGACTTGCAGGAATCATTTTCCACTGATATCAATGTAAAGTTCATCTCCACTCATGATCAGGTAGCTGATGTCTTAACGAAGAGGCCCCTTTCTCTCGATTTCTTTAACTCTAGTCCAAGTTGATGGTGGTTCTTCCTCCCACCACCTTGTGGGGGGTTGTTACAAATGAGAAGCAAATTTCTGATTTGAAGGTAGTGGCAGATCATACTGCTAAAGATAAACTTCAGGATAAACTTGGTGTGAATTTTCAGCAGATAACAGTGTTTGAGTACTTGAAGTTTTTTGGGATAAAGCCTTTTTTTTGTTTGATAAAAATGAAAATTGAAAAAATAAAGATAAATATTAAAAATAAAAATTAGAATTATACAGTAGTAAAAAAAAAAAAAAAATTAACAATATAAAAATGTAAAATAATCTTTACAAAAATTCTAAAATATTAAAAAATGAAAATATTTTTAAAATTTAAAAATAACAAATATTTTAAGAACATAAAGATGTTAAAATGAATAAAAAAATAATAATTTCTCTATTTTCTTAATATATATATTTTTTAAATTATGTTTTGATAAAATTACTTATTTAAATTTCATAGGGTATTTTGTCATTTTTTAGAATTTGCAGGAAGTCTTTTTAATGGAAAATTGTGGTATATTGCAATGTTTTGGTAGTATACACTAGGGGATAGTTTAATATGGCTTTGTAATTTCGAACTTTTATTTATAATCTGTTTTTCAAATATTTGTATTTAGCTGTAAGAAACTCAAGTATACATTTTTAGTTGTATTTAATGGGTCAGGGGAGAAGGAATCCTCTGTTCAGTCACATTCTGATGCATACCGTGTGTACGTATGACGGACGTATAGATTACGATGAGTATGAGGCCGTGATGCAAATAGTTTTTCTTTTCTTTTGGAAAAGTTTGAATCTTCTATACTTAATATTTTTCGTGTTCTATTTGTAAGCTATAAAGTCAAATGCCAGCATGCGGAACTCATCGCCTAGTAATGATTTTATTAACTAACCTAGATAAATCTGTTATAAATAGTCTAGGGTCATAATAGTACTTTGTAAAATAGTCTTTGATATTTCCCTTTTTATTTTCTTGTGATATCGTGGCATAACATAAAAGCTTATGTTTTTTGTGTATAAAAGCACACCTGCTCATCAATACAAATTAAGGATGGAATTCTTGGAAATTACTTCTTCTCACTGATTTAATCGAATTATCCACTGGAGATCGTATTCTTGAGGGAAGGTTGTCTCGGGCGAGTAAGGGCAATGACGAGCAAACGGAGAATGAGTACAATAGCATTGGACAAGAAGGACAAAAGCGAACAAAGAGTAAGCGAGCGAGGACGATATCAAGCGAATGGTGAACGAGCATAACATTGGGTGAGCGAGGTAGAGGGTGAGTATAGCACTAGATGAGCAAGGATGAGGGCAAGCAAACGGTAGGTGAGCAAGTTCAAGACGAGTAAATTAGTGAGCCAACAGAATAATACGAGTCTGAACAAGAACTCAAAATATGTTCCCTGCCTTACTATGAGTCTGAGCTAAAGCTCGGAGTACATTCCCCACGTTGAGATGCAAATTCAGGCAAGTGCTCGAATTGCGTTTCCTCGCACCTTGATGTGAATTTGAGCAAGTTCTCGAAATTTGTACCTCCTGTTTTTATGCAAACTCAAGCAGTTGCTCGAAATCCGCTTCCTTATGTCTTGAAAAAGGTTCGAGCAAGTGCTCAGAAGTGACTTAAAAGTGCCCAGAAACGTACCAAGTGCTCTCACGGAATCCTCATTTCCTCCAATATGGCATCATTTGCGAGAAAGATCATGGACTCTACACTCCACCCCAACCGTTCGCAGCTGGCGTAAGAAACTTTATCAACATGTACCCTACATTCATAAGTGACAAACAAAAGGGACCAGCCACGATGGAGGAGCTCGTACCTCATTGGCAGAGCACCTGTATCACAATAGAGCACACATCGTTGTTGTATCTGTCTCTCCTTCAATTCGGCATACATCTGGACCAAGGGATACTAGCCAACCTTCAGACCAATCATGAGTTAAGTGTACAGAGAACCTGTGAAGGTCGTTTCCTCCTTTTATCTCCCCATCTTGCACTCCTTTCCCTCACATTTTGTTTCTGCAACCTTCTTTCGAGTACTCAAAGTTCTCTCTCTCTCTCTCTCTCTCTCTCTCTCTCTCTGTCTCTCTCTCTCTCTATGATCAACCTAGAAAAACCCTCCTATTTAAACCTTCAAGCATGCAGATACTTAGACGCTCGAGGTCATCATTGGACTAGCAGTCTCGGCTTGAAATTTGCCAAGCTACAACCGACCAATTACTTAGTAAACACTCTTTGCCTGAGGTAAGTGTCTTCCGTGATGATGCTTACAACCTATGTTTGATGATCATGGAACAAGATGTTATACGTTCAGTTCAAGTTACAACTTTTGTATCACTAAGAGTAATTGGGTGATTATCCTATTTCCTTCTTGTATCTCGCTACCTCTCTGATTGCTTTGCAAGTTGTCTTGCAGTTTCCAAATATTGTACAAAGACTATTTATGTGTTTTCACTTTTTTACCTTGCACTTTGTTTGGTTGGATTTTCTATATCTTGTACGTTAATGTGGTAAACGATTTTAGTGTTGTATCTCGCCTTGTTTAGATGATATATTAAATGTTTGATTGTTGTTTTAACAAATGGGGGGTATGTGTGGATGATTCAGGATCCTAAGCTGAGGTGAGATAATATCTCGGTGGAGCTTCTCTGTTCACTTAAGAGCATGTAATAATGGATTGACATCCACTGGGTTAATGTTGGCTATCAACGGGCTTGGATGGGATTGTAACAATCTCAAGTCGAGTTGTTGCCTCTCAGCTAGTGGAGACTAGAGAACGCTTGTGGTGAATGACGATTATGTGAAGCCAAATTGATTATTGAGAGGAAGTCACATCAACAGCCGTTATCCACAGTGTGGTAAAAGGAGCCAGGCCTGTGCATGCTTGTTTTAGGGGAGGTCATGGTGCACGTGTTAATAAGGAAATTATTTTAGGTGGTTTTATGGATGATTGGAGAACCTAGGGTTCTTAGACTTAAGACCTTTCATTTGATGTTGGGCATTGAATGCTCATGTTGTATATTGTGTCGAGGAGGTATATATATGTTGCTCGGGGAATTTATGTAGTTAAGTTAATGAGTGTTTGCTTGGGCTTCTCAAGGTTCTAAGGTTACATATATTTGTTGCTCAGGTTTCTTGATTGTTTTAAAGTTTTATGACTGCTGCTTCTCCATAATGTTTCATGATTGAAGCCAGGGTTCCCCAAACACAAGTGGGGATGGGGACGTTACAAACAAATTTTAAAACCACAAAAGGATGGTGTCACACATTAAAAAGGCAAATTTATCCTTGTAGAGTAAATTAAAATAAAGATAAATTTCGTTTATTCTAAAATCGTATTAGGTTATATTGATTGATGCATTTTATATAAATTCTTATCTATATTGAATAAAAAATTACTTAAAATACATAACATTAGCCACACATTTAAATGATTGACATGGTATGGCATTTTTTTATGAGCACCATATTTTAGAACATCTTCAATAATTTATCTTAGCAAACTCCCATGTACAACAAAAAAAAAACATGAAAGCCGGCGCTGAATAGAAACTCCAGCGCTAGCTTTCATGTTTTTTTTTGTTTAAAGGGTTACGCCTGCTATCTCATGTCAAGTGAACCGTGGTGGGACCCATATATTTTACAACTTCTCATAAATATATCTAAACTTATCTTAACATCCAAACATATCTAAACTTATCTTAGGTGGATATCACAAAACTCATTCCATCATCTCAACTCACTATTATTCATTAAGAATTCAGCTTATCTCAACATTTAAATGTAGTCTTAATCTATGAAGCATATTGTATCATGAGAACAAATTGCACTCACAATCCAATTGCTTGATGCAGTTTGAGCCATTATATATATTCAGCTAGTTTATTCATCTTAGTTTCAATCGAATAAGCAGATGGGGGATGAATTTTACATGTCAATTGAGATACAGTGGAATGAACACGTGACAATAATTTATCAAGGATATTCTTGATGGTTTCGAGGGTATTGTTGATTATGCTTAAAACCATTTCAAGAAAAAAACAGAAATAAATGAAAATTAAATAAAACCAATGCATCCAAAGGTTGTTTTTTGGTTGTTATTGAAACCAATTTAAAAACTAATAAAAACAAAAAAAATATCAAGACAAGGAAGTGATGATTTCTACGTCTTCGGTCTTATGACAGTTTAACCGTCATTGGACGAAAGGCCAAGTATGGTGGACCCGCTCATGAATACGACCGCTTCTTACCAAACCCAGCAGTTAGAAATAACGCCTGCATACTTGCACACAGAGATCACACCCGCTAGCTACAAGTTGCCATTACTATTTCTTCTCCAATATTCCGTTGAGAGAACTCGTAAACCAGATCAGGTTCTTCCTGCATGCTCTTTCTCAACTTATCTTACTCATGTTCGACCATTGTGCAAATATTAATATCTTTGTATAGATAGAAATCGGCAAATATTGTTAGAGGTGTGGGGCATTTTTAATGGCAAGTGAAAATATCTCTAATTTTTTTTACTTCTTGAAAAAAATGAGAAGTTGTTTAATTAGATTCAATTTTATAGATATGTTTTGTATTGAGATTTGTGAAAGTGAGTGTAAATTTTTTTTGAGAAATATATAGACAAATTTCTTTTACGTTCAAAAGATGTCTGGCTTGAAGTTTAAATTTTTATTTTTTTTTTGAAAAACTTTGCAAAACCAAGCATATATAACCTAAGATTTCTTCAAAGTTGGTGAGATATGTACCGATAAAAAAGTTGGTTATAAATGCTTTCACTTTTTTCTCTATTGGTGCTGAGTCATGATTCACATGATCACATGCTATCGAGATTTGATTTTCTTATATTTGTGAAGTTTAGAGCAAAATATATCACTCAGGTTGTGACGATCATATCACCATGTTTTGTGTTTGACACATGCATCTAGTGGAATTAGATCTTGGTGTTGGGAGTAAGGAGTCTCTGAAAGAAATCAGTTTAGGGCTACATGGGAAATGCTTGTGTCGGATGCAGCATTACTAAGAGTAAGAACCCTTATAAGGAGAGGGTGGTCGCCAGTGCAGGGCTTTGTGCCGAGGTGTTAAAAACGAAAACTGGAAATCTTAAGGAATTTTTCAGTCTGGGGAAGAAACTAGGACAAGGGCAATTCGGGACAACGTTTCTATGTGTGGAGAAGGCAACTGGGGAAGAATATGCATGTAAAACTATTGCAAAGTGGAAGTTGAAAACAGTCGAAGCTGTTGAGGATGTGAGAAGGGAAATTCAGATAATGCACCATCTGAAGGGGCAATATCCAAACGTTATATCTATTAAAGGAGCTTATGAAGATAAAGTGGCAGTTCATATTGTGATGGAACTATGTACAGGAGGCGAGCTTGCCGATAGGATTATTAAGTGTGGGCACTATACAGAAAGAAAGGCAGCTGCACTTACTAGAACTATAGTTGGGGTTGTAGAAGCTTGTCATTCACTGGGAGTGATGCATCGTGACCTTAAGCCTGGGAATTTTCTCTTTATCAACAAGCAGGAGGATTCACTTCTCAAAACCATCGACTTTGGCCTATCAATGTTCTTCAAACCAGGTATATTCCGCCGGTTGTCTTTCTTTTTGGAATTATTCAACTTGCTGCATTGGTGTTTTTATGCAGTTGATAGCTGGCCTGGTAAGATTTCTCTAGTTGATCATGACGAGATGGTATATATTGTATTAATTATTGGTGTATGTTTTCTGTGTTAATTATAAAACAGCCTCTAAAATTCTCTTCTCCTAAATTGAGTGAGTTGCTCATTTTATGTCTTAAAATTATTTTAAATCGCAAGTTTCTGTACTACATGCATTAAATACGATGCAATGATACTGCGTACTTGCAGGTGTAAGCATGTTTTTAACTTCTTCTTTCTCAAATAATTGTTTGATTTGTGGTTGAATAAGTTACTTGTTGGCAGCTTGATGGTTCCACCACTCCTTCCTCTGTTTCTTTGAGACTTTCTAATAAGAAATCAATGGTTTTGTACCCTTCTAGGTGAAGAATTTTCTGATGTGGTTGGCAGCCCATATTATGTTGCACCAGAAGTTCTGCGAAAACGTTATGGTCCAGAAGCAGATGTTTGGAGTGCTGGAGTGATTCTTTACATTCTATTGTGTGGAGTGCCTCCCTTTTGGGCTGGTAAGAATTTTGGAATTTACTTGTGCTTGAAACTTCACTCTATGGTGTCTGTGTATGTCTAAGTATGTTCCAGATTTTGGTTTATTGTTTCCTTTTCGCTGACATTCTTTTCCATCCTCGCCATGATCTTGTAGAATCTGAGCAAGGGATAATCGAACAGGTCCTGCATGGTGATCTTGACTTCTCATCTGACCCATGGCCTAGTATCTCCGACAGTGCAAAGGATTTAGTGAAGAGAATGCTTGTTCGAGATCCTAGAAGGCGTCTCACTGCAAAGGAAGTTTTGCGTGAGTCTTTTTTTACTGTCGTACCTATTTCATTTTAAATGCATGTGTGGCACGGAGTCTCAAATTTCATCTTGAATGGCATGATTTTGGCGATCACAATTTTGTTCATTTTGCACCAAAAGTAACCTTGAAGTCCACAAATATTCTTGGTCTATCAAATTAGTATCTAACAGTTTTAGGATTTTTGGATCAATGGTTGGGTCTTTAACAATTGATATCAGAGTAAAGATCACGTCATGGGTTCAAGTCACGGAGGGGGCGACTTATAAGCTGGATTAAAATGTCTTTATACTTTATATCATAGACATATCAGTGTTAAGTCATTGAATACTGATAGATGAGTGAAACTACCCAAAGGGAAAGGGCTACCTCCAGGTCAGTGTTAATAGAGTGAGCCGCTGTGGACGCCGGATTTGGAAGCATGTGGAATGTTATGATCCGGACGGTTAAAGGTTTAACCAAATTAGTATCCAATAGTCCTACGACTTTTGGATCAATGGTTGGGTCTTTACCAATCAACAACGCACTAGATTTTAGCTCGGTGTTGAATTGGGATAATGGCAAATACAGTTCTAAATTTCTAATTTCTGAATTCTTGTTTTTTTCTTGTTTCTCTTTAAGGTTTTTACTTTTGTATCCTGATTAAGTGATTAATATATACTAAAATCACATTGAAGGAATGATGAGTCATTTGCTCCTGGAGTCTGTCATGAATCATTGTCATTCTTTGTTCATGTATAAACCATGTAAGATTTCATGCAGGGTTTTGTTTTTGTAGCTAATCTACTGTTCAAATTCCTGTCAGGTCATCCCTGGTTTCAAGTTGATGGAGTTGCTCTTGACAAGCCTCTTGATTGTGCAGTTTTGAGTCGGCTGGAGCAATTTTCTCCCCCGAACAAGCTGTGGAAAATGGCTCTTAGAGTAAGTATCTGTGAAAGCTGAAGACTTTTGAATATCAGATCATTGAAAAGCTCAATAGTTAATAGTTTCCGCATAAATTAACATATTCAGATGCAGTTTTTATACATAAAACTGCTCGAAAATTCGGTTAGAAATTTGCATTCCTCTCTTTCTCTCTCTCCCCTACCCTCTAGTGCGATAATATAAACGCTCTTGCCTTGTCCTCAAATCCAGTTTTCATTTCGCAAAGCACATAAAAAGTGCTAAATTGTGATAGGGACCAACTATTTTTTCTAAGAAGAGTAATGCTAGAGAGAAACCATTATTGGGAACATCCATTTTGCACAAATGATGTGACATCATGTAGACCACACATCTCTCCAAATGAGTATTGAGAACAATTAACTAGAAGCAGCCACGCAGTGAGTGCAAAGTGTACACTGCTATAGTGGTTTCTCTCTAGCATTATTCTTTTTCTAATAGTTCCATTTTTTTTTCAAGGACTTGCAGGAATCATTTTCCACTGTGATATCACTGTAAAGTTCATGACTGCTGCTCGGTTTCCTTGTTGTTTTGAATATAAATACATGTTCCTCATCACTGTAAGTATACATTGTTCCTCGGATCCTTATGTTTTATAATTATATATTCATTGTCATTACATGCATTGTATAAATTGTCGTGATTTTTAATTTATTGAGATTTTCGAAATCTCACCATGATAATCTTAATACGGTTTAACTCCTCGAAATCGTAAATGCAGGCGTGGGCGACAATGGTGTGTACAAATAGGACGACCCAACGTAGCTCGAGGAGTGAGACTGTGAGACGAGGGCTGTCCCCATTTGGGCTATCTTTTCGTAGTTGATTATTTTTGTATTTTTAATGAATCTGTTGGACAATTTGTAGTTTGTAATTACTTCCTAACGGTTATGGAGCTAAGACATTATGACTTATGGATGGCATATGATGCCGAGTTTGGTATTTTTAATATTTTCTCTGGTACTGATGTCTATAGTTACAATCCATGTCTCTTTTATTTTCCGCTACGATTTTGGCACACAACTCAGTTCAATATCTAAACACAGTTTAGACTCTAGTCCTGTTAAGAAATTCAGTGAATACATATTCGGATTCAATTTTAGAGAATTCATATTCGATCATAAGTTTGTGAAGTAAGATGAGAATTTTTTGTTTTAGATGAAAGATTAAAATATTATTTTTTATATTATTATTGTTTTGAAATTTGAAAAAATTGAATTGAGATTTGAAAAAATTAAATTGTTTATTATATTTTGTGTAAAAATTTTAAAAAATTATAATGACGAGATGATAATTTTGTGTTTTGTCTTTGCCCCAGACCTGCAGGATCATCATGAATTGAGATAATCTTATTAATATTCACAAACCATCTCAATTCATCTCATATCATCTTTGAATATAAACGAGAATCGTTAACATATTAAATCAATTTGTATGATTAAAGATCACAAAAATCAAAATCAAAATAATATTCTTCATCTTCTTCGTGACATTTGAAATTGTTTCCTCACAATCTCAAACAAAATTACAATTATAATGACAAGAGTAATATATATCAACTCATACTCGTTGTAAAAAAAAAAGAAAAAAAAGAGGCAATTCGCAAATCAAAGTCGACATTATATTATTTATCTTAAAATTTTTAATTTTATATTAATAATTTAAATAAAAGTGACTTCAAATATATAATATTAGATGTTGAAATAAATATAAGAAATACTTTTTATTTTTTATAAAAAAAATCAACATTTATTTTACTATAAAAAAAATTATATTTACCAATGATCATAGAAAATAGTAATATTACACAATTCAACATTTTTTACATTAAAAAAATTAGGATATACTCATTCCAATTTTAAAAAATAAATTTTTATATTTCTCATTTTACTAACAATTTAATTTCATTTTCTCGCTCCGAACATTAAAAACCCTAATTTGCACTTTTCTCGCGCGCGCTCCCTCTCTCTCTCTCTCTGGGTTCTATTCCAAGACATTCCAAACCCCTAGCTTTCTCTCTCCCTAGTATGGAGACGGCGCGTCAAGGGAACCATTACGACGTCGTTTCGGAAGAGGGTTTGGGCACCGGCGGCAAGTACCGGAAGCGGCCCTTTCGGAGGAGCACCCATACGACGCCTTATGATCGACCGGCTACGGCCCTCAGAAACCCCATCGTCAGCGTCGACGCCAACAATAGCAGAAATGGGTGGCTCTCGCGGCTTGTCGATCCGGCTCAGCGGCTCATCACCTCCAGCGCCCAACGCCTATTTTCCTCCGTTTTCCGCAAGCGCCTCCTTCAGCCGCCGCCGCCGTCTCCGCCTCCACCTCCACCGTCCACTTCTGGTAAGATTTCATTGTTTTGAAAAGTTTACCGTTATTGGTTGTAAAAATGAAGTATTTCATTTTGGCACATTTTTCTAGGGTTTTATGCGAGTGTTTGTTGCTCTCTATTTTGGATGGGTTAGTTTGCACCCTTATTTGAATGATAATTTAAAATTATTATTTTTCAGTTGTGATGTAGGTTTCTTTCTCTTGGGTGATACTGGTTTAGTGTTGTGGAAGCAGCTTTTGGGACTAATTTAGGGTTTCTTCGCTCTTCGTATTTGTTAAAATTAGTTCTCTTTGTAATGATATTTCTATTCGAGATGCTATATATTTCTTGAAATCCTTTTCTGCCTGTTATTGAATTTTTTATTCCTGCCAATCGCATATGGTAAAGTTTAGTTAATTTTGTTGTCCGAAAATCCTAGGCATTTTACGCAATATTGAACTCGAAGAAGACAACGAGTCTTTGCGTTATAGGACATGAGAGACCTCTTCTAGGCCTGATAATCCTGGTCTATGCAGTGGTTAGGGAGGGAGGGAGATTACCTCTTACGATGCAACTGTCAAGTGTTACATTGGAAATTTCAATTGTTGTCACTTTGTCTCAAAGACTCGTACAGTCTTTTTTTCCCCATATTGATGAGTTTCATAGTATCGTTTATTTTTTCACTGTGTATTTCAGGAATTTGCTCATGAATTAGGGCATCTTCTTGTATACTTTCTGCATGCTTGACTACGGGTTTTGCATTTTGATAAAATCTTTGATTACTTATAAAAGAAATCTTGGAAAAATATCTTCTTCTTTTTTATAATTAATAAGAATTTTATTACCAAGAATAGGCACTGCCCAAGTACCCAGCAAGTATACAAAGGAAATACCTACTGCACACTAGAAAGCATGAAACTATGACAGAAACAGATTCAGTACATTATCTTCATTCCTTACAAAGATCCTAGCCCACAAACTCAAAGTAGAAAAGAAAAAATAACGATGATCTTCAAAAGAACGCTCTGTCTTCAAAACATCTCCCATTCCTTTCCAGCCATAAACACCACATTAAACACGAAGGAATCATTCTCCATCTGGCAGTAGCACATTTCCTTGCCTCGAAACCACTCCAACATGCAAGGAGATCCACAATCTCCTTAGGCATCACCCAATAAAAACCTGACTGACCAATAACCTCATTCCACAATGACTTTGCCACCTCACAATGTAAAAAAAGATGATTTATAGATTCACTATCCTTCTTGCACATGACACACCAATCAACTATACACAAACCACGTTTTCTAAGGTATCCGTGGTCAATGCCTTCCCTATAGCAACCCCCAACTAAAGAACGCCACCTTAGTATGTACCTTCACCCTCCAAATGCTTTTCCAGGGGAAAACACAACCAGAATTGACAATTAAGCACCGTATAAAAAGAACTGACTGAAAACCTGAAATTTCCAGCATGATCCCACAACATTCTTGCCATAAAATCTGAAACAACATTCACTTCCCAGTCATTTACATCTCTAATAAAGTCAACATTCCATAGAATATTATTATCTGTACATTGAAGATAATATGCCACAGCAACATTTTGATCCCTTACAATCCTGTAGAGAGATGGAAAATCTGGTTTAAGAGCTGATTCCCCACACCAAATGTCATGCTAAAAGAGAATCCTCTTCCCTTCCCCTACCTTAAATTTAATATGTTTAGAAAACTCCCCCCAACCTTTCCTAATGCCCTTCCATAAACTCACCCCATACACTTCTCTAACTTCATTAGAACACCAATCCCCCCACCCACTCCCATATTTCACAGCAACAATATTCTTCCAGAAAGCATCTCTCTCTTCATGATATCTCCAAAGCCATTCTTATTTATATTCAAAATATCACTTGAATTCAACTGTAAAGGTTCTATTTTGCCTTTGATTGATATTCAAAATAAAGCCCAAGGAGATTTCATTCTAATTTAAAGTGGGCATTATTAACTGTGATTTTCCTGAATCTGTTGCTTATCTTTAATTTGTGTTATTTTCGTCATGCTTTTTCTGCCAGTATTGTTGTTATATTTTAGCTCTCGTATTTTGTTATAATTTCTTATTTGCTTTTCTTAGTTGCCTAACATTTTTGTTGAACATATATGGATTTGCTTGCATTATAGTAATCTCATGTAATACAAATGTAATGTTTGGCCAGAAGCAAAGCATGAAGTAAGGGATAAGCACCGGGAATCAAGGGATCAGCACCATGATGGAGTTGTCACAGTAAGTGCAAATGCTTTTATATATCACTCATTGCTTGTATCCAGTTGTCATCTGGATAATGCTATAATTCAATTTTAGCTTTTTATCTTTTTTATTTTCTACAGATAGAACTTTTGCATATTTTTAAGTTTTTAATAAGCTTCATTGTTAAAAGGTTCTAGCTAAGAAATTTGGGAAAGTCTCTTGGCGCGGTACTTGAGATTTGGGACCAAATTCTGCCTTTGTGGGCAATAGGTGTAACAGTATGCTCTCATTTTCTAACATATAGGTCCACCGGACATCAAATCCCAACCCTATTTACAGTAAAAAAAATCTCATTTATTTATTTCTTTGTTTTATTTGTTACTATGGTTATGTGATTAGTTACCGAGTTCACAGTTTTGGAACAGAATGTGAGGTTGATAAAGTGGTGAAAAGTATCTCCTATTTAGTTTCCTTATAGTTCTTTTACATGCTAATGCAATTTGGTTTTGAGCTATGAGCGTCTAGTTGAAACCATTAGAGGATATTCTACAATTTATATTAGGTCATCTCAACCTGCTTCATAGATGGGTAGCTTGTATTAATTAAATAGACGCGATCTTTAATAGGTCAATTATTATACTTAATGGTCAACCACCTACATTTTATGTTATTTGACATTTCAAATAAATCTTGGAGTCAAAAGGAATATGCATACTTTCCTCTGCATTGTGGTGTGCCTAAAGAAGTTAAATGAATTCCGATACTTTGTCCATTGGACTTTTTATTTCAAGCGAGACTTGTAGCGAGACTCTGCTTTGATCAATGTAGAGGTTCTGGGGGGAAAGCAAGAAACGAATTTTTCTTGTTAAGGATGAATTTTCTCAAGCAAATTATTGGCTGTGAACTTGTTTTTGGAATGTAATATCTTAGTGTTGCCTAATTAATTGAAGGGACACCGCTGAGTTTCTCTGCGTCTGGACTTGAAGGCAGGATTTTTTGAAGGTGTGCTATTGCTGCAAAATGATCTCCATTTTTTTTTATTCAAAAAGAAAAGGGAGTAATGGGTAGCATTTTTCTGTCTGGTATTTTTTCCCATGGGGATGGGAAGAAAATAAGAACATAAATTTTGAATAACGGCATGTGTGAGGGTACCTCACAAAGGGTTTTGGTACCACTCCTATTGGATGGTAGAATTCAACTGCATTCCAAATTCTAATTGGGTACTCATTAGTCTTGGTGATTTTTTTTTATCACATTTCTCAATGTTGACCAGTTTCTGTAGTTCTGTTATCCATTTGGTTCCGCGAGCTGTATTCTTTAAGTGGAACAATGTGTGGCCAACTAGATTTATATAGTTTAGTTTGGGTTTGTTAATTTTGCTAGAGTATTGTTATCTACCATGTGTATCTATTTGATGTGTCTGTCTTGTGTGCAAATTTGCACGTAAAGGATTCTTCTGGAGTGCAGCACGGAGTCATTGATCGAGGTGACAAGTCAACGAGTAGTTCTGACAGAGGTGGCTTGACTGAGCTTGAAAAAATTTTAAAGCAGAAGACCTTTACCAGGTAGTCTTTGTAATATCAATATTTTAGTGAGGTCTTACTGAAAAGCTTCCTGTTTTGGAACCTTGGACGATGAACATTCCTCATCTCATGATCTATTGTATGGTTTATGCAATTTTTCTATGCGCTTTCTATCTAACTTTAGCATTCTGGCCTGCATTCAGCAGCAGCTCTGATTCTTATGTTCCAAATTAACCATTCTGTCGGATATCCCTTTACGGATGTTTATATTCCTTTTAATCATGTAGATGCGTCCTTTTTTCATATTATTTTGTAACGACTTCTTTTTATCCTGAATGAAATTCCACTGCTCTGCAGATCTGAGATTGATCATCTGTCAGCCTTGTTGCATTCAAAAACTGTTGATATACATATTGGGGATAAAGAGAAAAAGGCTGAAGTGATTCCACGAGAGCTAGTGGTGCCTCATGACCAAAAGGAGAAATTTCCAATAGCTCAAGCTTTAGGAAATTCGATTGGGGAGCACCTCATATCAGCCCCCGTCATTAGTTCAAGAGTGAGAAAAGCAGCTCATCCTCTTTTAATGGTTTATAAATTTAAATTTCTTTTTGGGGGTTGTGCATGAGGCTTTATCTCATAACAGTAAAGTATTTGCATATTGCACGCACTTCTTTCACATGTAGTGGCTAAAAATGTCTTCAGGTCCTTGATGAAGATGTTGCTTCACCTGCAGAGCTTGCAAAAGCATACATGGGCAGTAGGCCTTTAAATGTCTCCCCATCAATGCTTGGTATTCGCAGTCGAGCCTTTGGGGAAGATTCTACCATTATAAGCAGCCGGCCTTTTCCACCAAAATCGCCTGTTATGTCACTTATGCCCCGATCTTCTGGTAATGTTGGGTATACTGAAAATGGTTTTACAACGCCTAGATCTCGAGGCAGATCTGCAATATATAGCATGGCTAGAACGCCATATTCCAGAGTTCACCCAGCCTCTTCCCTCAAGGTGTGCATGCTTGGGAATATAACTCCCTTTTTATGTCAATGTAATTCTAGATTTCAGTTCTTATATTGTTTTCCTTATTTTCCAGGGTGTTGGGCCCATTGTTTCGTATGATGGGCCTTCATTGTCATCTACAGCTGCATGGGAGCAGGATAAACTTCATGGCTCTGGGCAAGGGGTACAAATCCCAAAGATTATCAGATGCTATGCTCTATGTTTGGTGTTCACCAACATGATCTTATCACTGAATATGTTTCTTTCCTTTGCAGGCTTTAAAACGCAGAAGTTCAGTCTTAGACAATGATGTAGGATCTGTTGGTCCTATACGTAGAATTCGTCATAAACCTAGTCTTCTATCTTCAAGAGGTTTGAGTTTGCCAGTTCCTGATAGTCCACTTTCTATTCCTGGAAATGGAGTCGGTCTTGGTGCTGCTCAACACCCTTCCTCTTTGACGCAAACACAACTTTTATTGGGAAAATCTAAGGAGAACACAGCAAAGGCATCAATAGTAAATGGAGATAACAGTGTGCCAAGTACAAGTTTCCCCCCTGTTCCATCCAAGTCCAGTGAGATGGCTTCAAAAATATTGCAGCAACTTGAAAAGTTGGCTTCACCAAAAGAGAGATCATCTGAACTCAAGGTAGTTTCTCTGAGGGACAGCACACCCACTAAATTGTCGCCATCTATGTTACGTGGAAGGGCTCTTAGAAGCCTGGAGACTGTAGAATCACCAAGATTTCTGGTGAATGTACAAGATGATATACTTGACACATCACTGCCTGATGCTCTAGGCAGCACTTCTCAAAAGCAAAACAAAGCTGAAAATGGCCCATTGAAGCTTGTTGCTCCCCTAGAAAAATCGGTTCCAGTAGTAAAGGGCATAGATTATATTTCTTCCAACAAGGACACCTTGCCCGGTGTGAAAACTGCAGATTCTGTTGTGATGGACTCTGTCACCCATCCTCCACAAAAGAAACGGGCATTCCAGATGAGTGCACATGAGGTATGTTGATTTTTGGCAAGCCTCTACTGGCCTATGTATGATCAGATATTGTTTGATAAATTCCATGGTTGAATTTTTGTTCTGCAACCTGTCAGATATGACACAAAGGCTTCTTACTTTTATCAAATTTTTGGTTTTTTTTGGGGCAACAGATACAAAATTATATTATTCCTTTAATGAACCCGCCTGAGGTTTCTGATGCATCACTTTCATGAACCATCAAATAAATTCAATGCTATGGATCTGCTTTGTAGGATTATTTGGAGCTGGATGATGACTATCCTGATGGTGCAGCACCTACTCCTTTGGTTGAGGAGAGAGAAAAGGTTGATGCTTCTGTGGCAGAGAGGAAGACCCATTATACTGAAGCAGTAACAATGGAGAAGCCTCCATCTCTATTGGGATTTAAGTCCCCTGCAAGTTCTTCGTCGAACCAAAACTATGATTTGGCATCTTCTGTTGGACCTGTGGTTGCTGAAAAGGGCACTGGCTTTGCCTTTCCCAGCACCACCTTTACCAGCATGGCTGCCCAACCTGCTGTGCCGGTGACAGAGTCAACCTTCACATCTGATAAGTCTGCACCACCTGAGCAATTAAAGGTTGCACCTCCCATGTTTGGCTTGGGAGGTAAAGCTGCTTTGCCCAAGGAACCGAATGCTACTCCCCCAGTTGCTAGCTTTGCATCTGTTTCTAGCGCTGACAAGGTTCCGCAGTTTGTATTTGCTTCCTCATTTTCAGCTAGTGAATCTGCGGGCCTCAAATTTAGCGTTTGTCCGGATGCAAAACTAGAAAGCTCAAGCAGGTCTGCAGATTTGTTAGAACTAACCATTTGATGTTTTACTGATTTATCTCCTTTTTCTTTATGTTTTCTTGTGATGGGGGTGTGGAGGGGGTGCTCAATCTGATTATGAATGCATGCCACTTTATATTCTTCTTGTTGTTTTAGATAGAAAATGAATTTCTATAGAGGAACGGACTGGTAAAAGTAGAAAAAGGGTGCTCTAAGTTTCTTAAAGATGACAACGACTCAAGAACAGATGACATAGTTCTTACATCCATCTGAGGGGAATGGTTTGAAATCTCTTTTAATTTGTGCATCGACGACTTCTGATGTCAAGTTTTGACCCATTTTAGCATATCACATCAGTAGTATGCCTTTTATAAGTGCCATTGAGACCAAAACAAGTTTGCTCTTGAGGCTAGGACCAGTTGAGAATTTTACTATAACCATGAAAATCTGTGAAAGCATGGTGATCATTCCCATTTTGTTTTAAGAAAATTCTCTTGAATATCATCTGGCTGTGATACTGGAAATAGAAAACTGTCAAGTCCATGTTCAGTTCTTCTGTTTGGTAATATAAGGCTATTTTAGAACTTTGGTTTGATTTGTGCAAATACATGCAGCAGTTATAGAGTAGGGGGTGCAGGGCTTCATTAGAATTCAGCAGCACCATGGTTTGATTTAAGGCTATTTTAGAACTTTTTCTATGTTGGCTTAGGGATGCGAGACTGTTGATTTATGTTCTAAAAACTATTCTTATAGACAAGGTGGTCAATTTTCTTTTTGATAAGTACGTTTACGTGTATAAAAATTCTTTTCGATAAGTAGATAAGCTGGTTGATTTCCATGTGAAGTTTTAAGTTTAAAGTTAACTTAGTTTTTTTTATACACGTAATAAAGCCTCACTAAAATTACAAAAGGGGCATCTTGGTATATGGGGTTTATACAAGACAGTCACCTATCTAGAAGTAGAAAATGATACAAGAAAATAATGAAGACATGCGGAATGTCTAGATTATGGAGATTGCATAGTTTTATAAGAGCAGTTCAGATATATCATCCTTTGGAACTTGAGGGATATGAAATGCATATTATCTACTTCAGCAGTGCCATGTCATGTTTTTGTGATTAAGTTATAATGTCCTTTGGAACTTATGGGATACAAAATGCATTATTGACCTCCAGTTTCTCTGTCCTGTGAATATTCTCAACGGTGCTAGGACATTTCTTGGATTTGTGAGACCATTTATGCACTTTTCTCTTTATTAATATCACTTCCCAAGTTAAAGCCTGATGTCTAAAACACTATGTTTGACTTCTTAGATTTAGATATAATAGTCTTACATTGAATAATTGATCTTCTTGAATTGGAGAACTTGAATTTGTTTGCATCTCCATGTGCAGCTTTCTAACTGTTGATGCAACTGATTCTGTACCCAAAGTACCTGACATGGATAAAGCTGATAATAAGAACTACTCAAATGCTGGAGTCACTTCTAGCATAGCAGAAACTGCACTTTCATCTGCTGCAGCATCACCTACACCTACTGCAAGTATTGGTGCCAACACCTCTGCCAATACTTCTATCTTAAATAATGGGTCTGTTGCCTCAAGCCCTTCCTCATTCTCTTCACCCATTGCACCTTTTGTTTCTAATAATATTTTCAGTCAACCTTCATCCAATAGCTCTGCCCTGACTGTTACTTCCACCGGTAGCAGCAGCAGCAGCAGCAGCACCACCACCACCACAACCACTGCATTCACTGCCATTAACAGCAGAAGCACACTGTCTACCTCTTCTGTAGCAGCACCTTCTTTTTCGACAGCACCTATATTTAAATCTGGATCTATAGTACCCTCAACATCAGCGTCACTAGTAACAGCTACTTTTGGAATAGAATCAGAAGCAGCCAAGACCAGGCCAGAGAGAAGCTTTGGCAATCTCAACAGCTCTCCTTTTATTGGCACTTCTGCTGCAAATGCCAGTGCAGGAAGTAGCATTTTTGCATTCAATGCTACAGACACTTTGACTGCTAATAATAAGCCGAGTTCTACTGTTTTTGGCACCGGCAGTGGATCTGTGCTCAGTGCACAGGCATCCCCTGCTGGGACAGTGGCTGCATCTTTTCAATTCAGTTCATCTTTGCCATCTGCCTCGTTTGGATTGGCTGGGAATACAGCTTTCTCTTCTGGCAGTTCTCTGTTTGCTGCTTCTACACCTGCTTCTGAACTTTCCAATTCAGGTACTTCTTTTGGAGTTAGCTCTTCTGCTTCCTCTTCCGAGGCCAACTCCAGTAGTGCCTTAGGTGGTACCACTTCAAGCTTGTTTAGTTCCAGTTGGCAGCCTACAAAGTCTTCTATATTTAGTTCAGCATTTAACTCTAAATCGGCCTCAGCTGGTTCGTCCTTCGCAGCATCTACAGCTCCTGTTGCTGGAACTACATCACCCATAACTGGATTTTCCTTCCCAGCTTCTACTGCTTCTGTTCCCACTACTGCATCGCCCTCAACTGGATTTTCTTTCATGGCATCTACAGCTTCTGTTGCTGCTTCATCACCCTCTACCGTGTTTCCTTTCACAGCATCTACAGCTGCTACCGCATCTACCTCTTCCTCGACTGGGTTTGCATTTGCATCATCAACTGCATTTGCGGCATCTACACCTGCTGCTGTTACTAGTAGTGCATCTGTTGTATTTGGATCGAATACTGGCTCGTCATCTGGTCCCACTTTCTCGTTCACTTCAGCTATGGCTACTCCCTCATCACAGCCTGTCTTTGGTAACCCTAATCCAGGCTTTGTATTTAATTCAGTTTCCTCAGGAACTAATGATCAAATGAATATGGAGGACAGCATGGCAGAGGATACTGTTCAAGCATCAACGCCTACAGCTCCAATATTTGGTCATCCTCCTGTCTCACCTCCTCAATCTGGCTTTGTGTTTGGTTCAGCAACTCCATCAGCAGCAAATCCCTTCCAATTTGGAGGCCAACAGAGTTCGGCCACCCCACAGAACCTGTCTCCATTTCAGGCTACGAACAGTTTAGGAGGGAGCTTTTCAGTGGGTGCTGGTAGTGGGGACAAGTCTGGCCGGAAAATTGTCAGAGTTAGTCGTAACAGGCCTCGGAAGAAGTAAATGTATCAACCACTATAGACGATCCGTTTCCTTGTCAAGAGCTACTGTTGCAACTGATGGACAAATAATTATATTGGCAAGAGGTCAACACAAGAGACTGCTGTTTCTGTTGGTAAGCTGGATTTGATTGGCGCTGAAAAAGGTAAATGAGCCTCATTAGGTGCAAAATTTGATGATTCTCTCTGCTCTTTTACAAAATCTTTCTCGTTATCATGGTTGCGGTGCAGTCACAAAGGTTTCACAATTTTGTATCAGTGTAGCAAATCAGAGAATTGTGTTGTACTTATAGTTCTTTCATAGAATTTGTGTTGTGTACTCTTTATTTGTAACATAAATAGGAGAAGCTGAAGTGCATGAATCTGTTTAAGAGAACAGATTGCTCCCAATATGATTTTTCTCTTGGCCAGGAATATGTAATGAAGCTATCTTTATGTGGCCTTGTTTTATTTTGTTTTTTTGTTTTTTGTTTTTTGTTTTTTGTTTTAACATGCTACCATTAGTGGGTTACTCTTGAAATTTGAAGCCAAAGAACCCATTTATGAATCGTTTGGGAGAAAAACTAAGCAACAGAAGGCACTGGCTCTAGAACATTTATTCATAAGCAACCAGAATAAGGAAAGAATATTATGAGAATATTCAAGGTATTCTTCTTGTGTGCATGAAATTGAAATTGTTCCCTAAACTCTTTCCGATGTTAAGTAATATTTTTCATTTTCCATGGAAATCCTCGAGGATCAATCAGAAAATTTAGGAATTTATGCATTTACAACCAAACCTCATACCATAGTCCACATCCTGTTTTGGTGGTTAATTTGGGGGAGAGTTTTTTCTTTTTAAAGGAAATAGCTTCTCTTATTGAAAAGCCTACATGAAATGAAGGAATGAGTACAAGAAGGATAATCTTCCATATCAACCACATCCTCCACTAGCTCTAGAGAGCTCTTAGCTAACATGTGAGCAGCCCCATTAGCAATTCTTCTAATATGATTAACAGATCAACTGTCAAAACAAGAGAGGTGTTGGCAAAGAAAAGATTACAGAGACGTTGACAACTTGACATTGACATACACAACAGTATAACTGTGCGAGGACAGGTGCGAAACCACTTCGTAGGTGGAAATAGAGACGTTATTTCTTATGTAAATTGGAGTGCCAGCCCCCCTCCTCTCTCTCTCTCTCTCTGGGGCTTTTCGTATAGAGGAATGCTGGGAGCAGCTACGTCCTCGTCACATCCTTCACAAATTTTTTTTTTTTTTTATTTGTCTTCAACTTAATATTGGTGTGTTGAGGAGGTAAGCTGCAACAAATATTTTTCCTTTAATATGTAACAAATGCCATTTTCCGCCTTCATTTTTTCAATAATCTTCCTTCATCTGCAAAACCCAGTAGTCATTATCTCCACTAGTTAATAGTTCTCATATTTTATTATTTTTTTTAATAAGATATTTTATATAGGATGTGGGTAATAGTGACGGATGAAAAATAGTTTTTTAAAGAATTTTTTTTAGTCAGTGTTGGTAAAGCTGATAGGGTGGCCAGCATGGCCACCACTGTCGTCGAAGAAATTCGAAGCCATAATTGTCGTTCACCGGCTCGAAGGTTTAACTTTAACTCAATTTGAGAGCGGGAAGGCATTGGTGTGTGAGCTTAAGTGGAAAGGTCAGAAGGGAGCTTTGAGTTCACTGAGGCGCTCTGTAATGAGAAATTTCACCAAAAAAGTGGTGGTGTTGGAGATGATGGGGTGCTGGAATGGAACGAGGTGTTTCGAAGTTTGTGCAGTTTCTCGGGCTACAAAGAGGGTGTGTTTAGTCCATGGGAGGTCTCATTTACAGTGCTTGGTGTAAGTTCTTTTTTTTCGTTTGCTTGTGATTCTTCCTTTTTTAGGTATTAATTCTTTTGGCCTTTGGATATTGTAGTTTTATTTTTCTCAACTAATAATCTTCTTAAAACCAACTGTCCTTAGTACAAGAAAGTAGAAATGAGATAAAAACTAAGAGAAATGATTTGTACAAGTCTCAAATAGACGAGGTCCATATAAGTCTTGAGTCGGGATACTCTCCCGCCCAAACCGCACCTCACATTTGAGCTTTTTTTTTTTTTTTCATTTTTTTATTCACATTTTTTTAATATAGTTAAGTATTTTTTTTTAAAAAAAGTACATCAATATACTTAAAATCATTTCCTTAATCACTAAGTAAAAAAAACAAAATAAAAAACAAAAAATTCCCGAGCGGTACACTTGAGCGGTAAGTGGGGCGGCAAAATAGTTTTTAAAAAAGTGGATCACACGTTAAAAAAAGTATAAAAAAAAAAATATTATTTATTAGTGAGATCTACTTTTTTACAAAAAACTTATATGAAACTTGTATCGAGCATTACTCAAAAACTAAAAGCTGAAGGCTGAAAGCTATTATATCAGGATAGGTGGATCCTTTCTTTGGATCTTGGAATTACTTCTTAAAGTTGGCTTCTTCTTTTCTTTAGGGGTTTATTTTTCATGCTGAATGAAATGTTTTTTTGTGTGGAACTGAAAATTCTTGAGTTGAAATCATGCCATGTTTTGATAGCCGCAGTACCTGTAAACACTCTTGGTGTTGGATTTTTGTTGAGGGTAGATTGTTCTGTGAAGTACTAATCTTTACTTCGTGGTTTGTCACCTATTCTAGGCTAATATATAAAGGAGACAGAGGTTTTTGTCTCATATAAATATATCACATCAGACATATTTGGAAATGATTTGATTTGCTCAGTGTTTATTGTAGAGGTTGAGATTCATTAGGTGGGCCGAAGATGATATTGATGCTGCATTTTTTTTTATCCCTTCCCAGTATGTTCTATACTATTTCTGGAGCTATCGCCAAGATCTTTCATCACTGTTTTTGTATACAACAGGTTACTTTCATCCAGATGTTTGACATGCATCATGGATGAATAATGCTGGCATATTCTCTGCTCCAAAATATTTTCATTCCTCTTTTTCTTAAAAAAAAAATATTATTTTCCTCCTTTGCGACTTCCATTATGTGTAGGTTTTATCTTGAAATTGTGCAGCTTGACCCTCGGCTTCTAATGAATTCTACAACAATACACCACCTATCTGAATGAGTTGTCTCCGCCAACTCAAGGGCAATTGCTTTTACTGTGTCTTATTGATTAACCATTTTGATGATCAGACCTTTCTTTTTTCAATTATAGGGTATGAACGAAGGGTCCAGGAACAGGGTTCGAGTTGTTGGAACTGGATCATTGAACTTGGCAGAATATGCTTCTGAAGCTGATGGAAAAAGAGACCCAAATCAATGTTTCTGTCGAAGTCCCAAATGGCACTACTGAGTGTAGTCCCTCACTCTGGGGTGAGTGCGTTTTTACAAATTTTAGTGCGTTTTTACAAATGTTTCTCTTATTCATACCTGCTTGCATTTTTTGAAAATTTCTTTAACTCATCCAAAGTTCATCCGTAATGCAGTTATCTGTCAGTTTACTGGAATTGGTAACTGCTCAACAACCTTCAGAGACGGTGCAGAAGTCGATAGTGTGCCTTCCACTGTCACCCTGTTATGCAAAAGCTAACTCAACTGAAAGAGATGAGTTTTCTGCCCTTAAAGCTGGTCTGAGAAAAGTGAAAAACTTCACAGATTATGTCTCAGCAGTTAGAGCAAAGAAGGCAAGCCGTGAAGAAGAGGGAAGTGATGGTAGGTGTTCCGATTAAAGCATGGATCCCGAGTGCAATTATCCCTTTTACACAGATTCACTTGATAATGATGATGATGATGAGTGGCAATCAGAGGAAACAAAGAATGATTATAGCATTAGCCGACCATTCAGTTATGAAACATTGGCCATTGCAAACTGTGCCAAAGGATTATCATACACCAATGCAATTAACAACGGCCAAAATGACTTCTGGATCTATTACAGCACCAGTAAACTGGATGTGGGATGCTGTAATATTGGCAATTCACATGCTCTAATTTCTGAGCAGATCCTGAGGCCAAATTTGAAGCGCAATATCCTTTCTTGGAAGAAGAGAAAACTAAGCTTCAGGATTCATAAAGCCAAAGGGGAACCTTCTCTAAAAAAACATTACGGAGAAGAGGGTGGAGAAGATATTGATTATGATCGTAGGCAGCTTAGCTCCTCTGATGAGTCTAGTTCAGGGGTATGTATCAAACCTTCTGGTTAGCTCATATTTTTACTAGCATTTCAATAAAGGTGTCTGATTTTTATCCAACTAATGATAGTTTTCTGGCAGTTGCTTGAGAATGAAGGTTTTGCTGTAGGTAGTTGGGAATGTAAGGAAGTATACTGTCGTGACAAACAATTGAAACTCCAAACTTAAGTCTTTTTTGCTTCAATCGATCAAAGGAGTGAATGCGCTGCTGGGGAGAGCGCATGTACAGCTCTGGTTGCAGTCATTGCTGATTGGTTGCATTCCAACCGAGATGAGCTTCCCATCAAGTCTGAATTTGACAGGCTGATTAGAGATGGATCATTGGAATGGAGAAATCTTTGCCACAATGAGGCCTACATAGAGCAATTCCCCAACAAACACTTCGATCTTGAGACAATTCTCCAAGCTAAAATCCGTCATCTTTCTATAGTTTCAGAAAATTCCTTTGTTGGATTCTTCCATCCAGAAGGACTGAAGGAGGGGAGTTTGGACTTCCTACACGGTGCCATGTCCTTTGACAATATATGGGATGAGATCAGCACCCGTTCTACATTAGACTGCTCAAGCAATGATGAGCCACTTCTTGCTAAAGGTTTTTTCGTGCTAAAGGTTGAGGAGGATGCTTACTACATCATCGACACTTTAGGGGAGAGACTCTATGAAGGATGCAACAAAGCATATGTCCTCAAATTTGATAAAGACAACAATTGTACGATTGTCAAATGAGAGTCAAGCATCAGATGAAAAACCTGCTAGTGATAAGGTGCAACCTAAAAGCTACCTGTATTCTTCAGCTGATGGAGCTCCGGTCGTCCAGTCAAATGAGTCGGAGAACAGTGAGAGAGAATAGATCGTGTGTAAATAAATGGAAGGAATCATGCAAGGAATATATTAAGAGCTTCTTGGCAGCAATACCCCTAAATCACAGGCTACAAATCAAGTTCTACTATTCCCGATTCTTGCAGCCAATGGTTGAATCTCCGATTTCGGAGGCAACAGGTGATATACGAGGGACAGCAATGATGGTTACATAGGTGACATAAGAACTTCATAAATTGCAGAAACTGTTATACTCACCATGTCTTTTTGCATGTTTACTTGTGGTGACAGTTTAGGTTAGTGGCTTGGGGGAGGTGGGGAGACACATTCCTCTTTTAGATGTTTTTTCTCCCATCGCGGACAGGGAATGTAAATTACTGTTTATTCACACTGCTAATTTCCTTGATTTGTAAACTATTGCTCCTTGTAAACTTTAAAAGTTTAATTTGAACGTTCGACTTTCTATACAGCCCAACAACACTGTTTCTGCTCTTCTTCTTTCTGTCTTTTCTTTTTCAAGTCAATAATGCTAAAAAAATGTCATCCATGGTTGCCAGGTTTAGCCCTCCATTTGAGCTTTTTTCATGGCCGGATTTTTTATTGACAGAAACGAGAGAAAAATCTAAAAACCACTTTGTGAACGAAGAATGCATGCAACAAATCAGGAGTCTGTGGGGGAAAAAAGAAACAAAAACGAGAGAAGAAAATGGGGAAGTAAATTTAGAGGTGGTGCTGCATGTTAAAGAAAGCTGATGAGAATCTGATAGATTTTAACAAAAATCATGGGCCACTAACTGAGAAGGCTTGTTTGCACGAGCCTACAATTGGATTATTTATCTTCTAATAGTCACCGTAATTCCTGCCCACCTCATAAAACTACCCATCTTTATAGCATCCTCCACAGTAAAAAATGGGCATGGAGCTTCCTAGATAAACAGCAGCCATGCAAATATTTTCTAGCTTGAAGCCATGAAATCACTGCGGAGGTAGCCACTGGAGCCCGAAACGAGGACCATAGACATGCAATATCTTTGGGTGTAGAGGTTGTACACTAATAAAACCAAAATCAGAGATTAGAAAACATTCAAGTAGACATATTTCAACAGCCAATACCATTCTAGTAAAAATAAATAAAGGCCATTAAATGAAGAATTTATTCATCAAAGAATAAATAAATATTAACGTTAGCATAGCTTGTCCTAGTAAGGAATATGCCTCCGGTGAATTTTCATAATCACCTCCAAATAAACAAAGCTGATAGGTTAGCTGGCAGTCAATCACCTCGAGTCTAACATAGCTGAGAAACAAGCTCGACTACTCCCCACATGGGTGTGTCATTCTGCAAGTAAGATGAGAAGCTGAAATTAACAGTATAATACTTATTCATGACTCCAATGCAGCATGGTCAAGAAGACTGCCAAAGGGTGAAGCCATACCACGGCATTTATGTTGCTAAATTTTAAGACTCATCTAGATAAGATATCTCATTAAATCTTTAATTGCTTAATTTAGTAAGCTCTCTCATTAAATCACTTACAAAAAATAGTCAGATGAAGTGATTACCTAAATAGTCAGAATAAGGAAATAGACAAACCAAGACATTTTGTATAGCAAGAGGCATTCAACTCACCAGGTAAACAATATCAAAGGACTTCCTGTAGCTATCAAGAGAGTTTTCAACATTGTCATTCCTGAAACGGAATTTTACAGGGATTGGTAACTAGATCAAATTACAAACTATAATCTTCTAGGACTATAGCTGATTACACAATTAAATAGTAAACAGAGGAAATGCACAAGTAAAAGAAGCCTCAGTCTAGCCGTTAAAAGCCAAATAAAAAAAAAAAAGAACTTCCCTGTTTTTAGTAGTATTTGATGCTTTAGCATGGCTGTGCAACATTAATAGCGCTACAAAAATTTCATTTAAAACGAGTGAAATTTCCGTTCGCCTATGAAATGACCATACAGCTACACCTTCCATCTTACCTTCCTGCAGAAACAAATCAATGATCCATTTCATTCATCAGCTCTCACACTCCATACAGTTATATTAATATCCATACAAGTTCCAACTTGCCAATCGTTAGGGATGCACCAATCTCAAAAACCTCTTAATGAATCCCATGTGGTAATCTGTAACATAGACATCTCTTTTTGGAGAATCTTTTGCTCATTATTTGAAGAATCAATTGCTCTCTCTTCCATGATTGCAGAGAACATGTTATATTGTCCATCCTTACAAACTTCCTACCTTGATAAGCTGCTGGTTGTAAAGCATTCCACAATCCTTATCTTTGGCTGTTGGACCAATTGCAATCTCTACAGCATGAAAACACTTCCACGAACAATCTATTTTCATTAGGCTTGCTACCATTCTTACCTTAAAACTTGGACATTTCTGCCTTCACATTTTTTCCTTTTGACTTGTATAAATGAACTGCACGCCTGCCTTGTTGGTTTGTGTCCCACATGAACTACACAGCTCTATATGTGATCATTCTTCAAAATTGGGTCAACGATGAGATTCATTGTTAAACCCAGAACTCCCTCCTTGTAATTAGATATTCTAACAGAGAGTTGCATGCAGCTGATTTGTTGGCTAAACTCAAATGACAATGTGAGCAATCCCTATCTCATTCTCTCCTTCCAGTTTCTTGGATTGCAATAATATCATCAAGTAATTGAATTACCTGTCCACTCCACTTTTGATCACTGTGATACCGAACCTAGGCCTGTTGGGTCACCTCCGCAACACAAATATGAATGACATCATTTTTTATAGGTAAAATATGAATGACATCATTGGTTCTCGTGCCCTTTCTTTGAAACATCATAGCAACCAAAGTAATTTGTTATTATTATTTTGAGTAAATGAGTGACATACCTCATTTTTTTACAGGTAAAAGAAATTTCATTTTGATATAGCTCATATTTGTTTTGGTGGTTTCAATGTCTTTTACAAGGATTTGGGAAATTGAACATGTTTGAGATTTTCTAAGAGTGTGTAGTCAAGATACTAGGAAGCATTTTGCATTCTATATGCCTTTACAATTATGATTGATAGACATTAGTCACTCAAAAACTGTTGATTCAGAGGAGAGGTTGACAGAACATTACTCAAAATGTGTTTCAAATCATGACAAATGAAAAGAAAGAACCCACAACCATTTTGCATTCTGTTGATTCAGTGGAAAGGTTGGATATGATGCTGAAAATGAGCATCTAAGTACAAGTAGACAAAACTCCATAGATAATAGTCTACTTAAAACCAATGAACTTTAGAGTGAACATAGATAGAAGAAAGCATGCATGTCTAAAAGGGCTTAAAAAGATGGACGTAACTTCAAAATCTATCCAGGTGATATAATATATATATGGTCGATGGAGTTGAGCAAGTTTTAAAAACTTACAGAAAACCCACTGATATTCGTGTCTCATAGTTTAAACCATCAGACATCCCCAAGTCTCCTATGTGATCACCAAGAAGCAGCACGTTGGTCCTCTTCTTCACCGAGGCATTGTTGTTATTTGGCCCATCAGCATCACCCAATTGCTCATGTAAAGGAGCAGCCATATCAAGAGCATGCTCGTTTTTATTAAGGCTATGAATTGTCTTTCCTGTAAAAAGTTTACCAAGGAAAAATAGAAACAGACCTTGCATTCAAAACTATACACAAATTCATCATAAAGGAACTCATCACTCTCTTCATCCTACAAGAAACTATATTTTACTTTTTAGGCTGTCTGAAAGTAGACAAGAGTTTTCAAAAGTAAAGATTCATTATCCATTTAACTTTCAATATTACTCCCCTTAACCGTTGTATTTACCTATAAAAAAACTTTCTATATTAGTCCCAGAAAAACTTATCACAGATTAAATGTGAGCTCTATTGTGTGTCAGTTTTGTCAAATAGACCAATTTTCTACAAAAGAAATAACATCTGCTGCCTCATGAAAAAGTTTATAAATACTGTTGCAAGCCAATTATACTGCAATGGCATAGGAACTCCCGATGCATGTCAACTTTACATATGTGCATGCAGTGGATCACACTCATTACATATATTATGATAGTCTTTTAGGTGCGAAGCATTAAAGGATACCTTTAAAAGAGACAAGGCAACCATCGCTGTCAAATACCATTCGGTTTGAGACAATCTTAACATTTTTAAAAGATCTGTGAAGTTTCTGCCTCAGGACCTAGTACAGTGGGAAGAAAGACACGGACATAAAAAAAGGATGCAAATCAGAATTAAAGTTGATGAATAATGCTATATGTGCAGAAAATGACAACTAGAAAATGAAAATTTTGTTTAACTAACCTCCTCTATGATATCTGCAAGCCCTGCAGAAAATATAAGAACGGGAATGTCTCTTTCCTGCAAAAATAAGAGAAAGTAACATATGCAAGATAAGCAGAATGGTTTGGATAACAAATAGCCAAGATAATGCAATTCTCAATACCAGCTAGTACTATATAAAGTAGAAACAAAACCAGAAGATCAATCTCCTCATTGGATTGCTTGTTAAACAACTATCATGTGCCAAAGTCGTGCTAATATAAAAAAGAGATTGAATAAGATTAGAGTTACCTCCAAATACTCAAACAGTTCAGCAACACCCTCCCTAAAAGCAATCGTGGCATTAGCAACGGATTGCTTTATCGCATCATATGTAAGGCCTCCCTCAATGAGAAGAGCATGAGTTTTTCCCCACCTGTACAAATGGTACAACAAGTTTTATTCATTAGCCACTTACAGCAGCATACCTTCCAAGGAACACAGATGAATAATTGATTTATCTTATTCATCAGAAAAAAAAAAAAAAAAAAAAAAAATTGATTTATCTCATTTAGATGCTTAAAAGCTACAATTGAGGCTATGTCAAAGCATATTTGAGCAACATGGAGGCAGCACGGTCGCTGATTTCACATACCACTCCTCCATGAGCTTTGTTTTCTCTTCAATTGGAATTTTTGGGGAGAACTCTAATGGATGATAATATTCATATAATTGCTGCCTCTTGGCATCATATTCTGGATTCCCCTGTTGCAAGAGGGCATGACTGCCTACACATGTTATTAGAGAAAACTGAAAGCAAATCCTATAAAAAAAATCATAAGGAGAAAAAAATTAAAGACAACATGTTGCTGAAAAGACTTACTTTGCCCAGGTTGGCCATTGATTGAATACCTGGTTAATGTGCGATCAAAATCTACAATCACCTGATATTGAAAATATTCCCCAAGGAGGTAACTTAGAATATCCATTCCAAAATTTATTTGAAAGGAATGCACAATTGAATAATCCTCATTTTTTCTCCACTTCCACAAAAATAAAGATGTCCTACATCAATCCATTTCTTCCCTTCTCTATTTACAATAATTATAAAGGGAACGAGAAGGAAAATAAACATAACAATTTCTGAGCGTCAGGTGTGATCATCCTTAGCATTTGAGATTAAATGAAAGAAGTGAAATCCAGAACTCGTAGAAAATCGAGATCCAATCTCACTAAGACAAATTTATGCACACATCATATATTATTTTCCCATTTCAGTTTTTTTTTCCAAGTGTAGCATTTGAACCCAGGGCGTGAGCTTATAGTAGCACCAAATTACCACTAGCCATAGACACCAAGGATCACACAAGTCACATCATACGAATAGAAAAAAACAGAAATGGACTGAAGTTTTTTTTTTCCTTTTTGCCTTGTTTGGTTATTAAGTAGCGTGAACCCTCAGTTTGGCCTCACGGAATTAATTCTGTAACAGAAGTTGATATAGAATATAATTGATGCAAGGCTACACTAAATGTGAATAGATTATCTAGTATAAGTTGGGCATTCTTTGGTTAGAATCATTGATCCAACTACATCATATCAAGAGCACATAACTTTTTCTTTTTTTTTTTATGTCGGGAAACCTCTCCAAGCTAGGGCCCTTCGGACCCACTCTTGCAGAGTAAACCTCGGTCCCGTGCACCGCATCCTCAGAAGTTTCCCTATACGAAACTGGTTAAATCGCTGGCTTTTTACCAGAAAGTGTGGCCCCTAGAGATTGTTTGCACTCAAGGGGATTTGAACCTTGAACCTGGGGGAGCATACCCCCAAGCCCAAGGCCTTTACCACTCGAGACAACCCCTAGGGGTTTATATCAAGAGCACATAACTTGTTTCACGATGTGGGATTAATCTCCCTTGAAACCCTGACAATAAGCAAGAGAAATATCGAGAAGAACAATATAATGCAGCAGATAACCTGCATTTTTTGAGGACCCCCACTTCGTATTGCAGCGATTTTCTTGTCCAGCAGCTCACGGTCACCGACTATCACCTCAGACGCCACGGAAATACCATTTCCGTCCATTCCAATTCGATTCCTACAACTACCACAAGGAAAAAAAACCCTACCCAAAAGAGAGGAAAAAATAACAATATATACCTTAAACACAGCGATTACATGAACGAAAACAGTCTGTCTGTCTGTCTGTGTGTGTGTGCGCGTGAAAAAATAAAGCAGAAAAAAGCAGAGAGAAATTGTGGGAAACGCAGCAACGTTCGCATGTATTTGTAGCGTATAGATTAGGACCTGGGAGTGAAGCGGGGCGGAAGAGATAAGCAACGACTGCGGACGGTGGTTCGGAGAGGCTTGCAGATGATGATGCTTTGTACCCGATAACTCATTTTCAAACAAAACCTCTACTGTGCACTTACTCCCTTAGCTTCATTTTGAACCCAAAACATATACTATGTTCTTCATCATTGATACCCATGTTTCCGATGATTGTTTGTGACCCACTCCAAAGAATCCATGATTGTATCGATAATATGCTCATTACTAATCCATATCAAAATAAGTTATTAAATTCTTACGTCGGTACTAGATTACATCGTTCACATCACTTAAATGGTAAAATTTAATTTATAATATTTAAATTTTAAAATTTAAAATTTATTTTACAAATTAAATTATGTTACGTAGGTATGTATGTATACATACCGACTTTAAAATATAATTTTTTAATAAAAATATTCTTAATTTGTTATGTTAATTAGTGGTATAAAAGTTGTGTCGTACTCAAAATTAGTGAAAAATTACATATCATTTTAGTGAATAATTATGGGAAAATATTTTTCTAAATTGTTGTCCGAACTTAAAAGTTTTAAATAGAGAAGAGATAGACAATCACGTGGACTTTATAATTTTTATTACTTAATTTAATGGTGTCCAAAATATTTATATGGAAAATAATAAATATGGTAGATCTCACTTTAATGTATTTATGTTTAGCATTTAAAATCTTCAAGTTTGATAACAATGTAAAGAAATCTTTATCCAAAAATTCTTATCCTAGATCTGCGGATCAAGTTCATTCTTATTCTAAATAAGTTTCGATTTCGGTGATGAATCGATCCGTATTGATTCTTAAATTTTTTCAAAGTTTTTTCAAAATCGGAACAAACCAAATCAATTACACCCATACTTATTTATACGTATTCCCATATGGAAGGACAAGGGGTTTCCTAAACCCGTGACTTATCCAACCCAGTCCCTAGCTACTATACTTCCCCTTTCAACAAAGGTGAATGATTTGATTGATGTTGAAAATTGGAGATGGAATGCAGAAACTATAAGGGCAAATTTTGCAGATGTGGATGTTGAAGCTATATTGCAAGTTCCTTTTAAGTATGATAAAGAGAGAAGATAAACATATTTGGCAGTATACAAACTCTGGTATTTACTCTGTTAAAAGTGGTTATCACATACAAAAAACACTGATTGATAAAAGATATGGAGAATCCTCAAGTAGATTGCCTGGAGAGACTTTCTGGAAGAGGTTATGGAATTTATCTAATCCCATGATGGTTAAGGTGTTTATATGAAAGGCATGTCGATAATGGTACGTTTGGATCCTCAACTCCTCTCAACTCATCTCAACTCATCATTACAATTTTTTCAAATTTCAACACAAAATATAATAAACAATTCAACTTTTTCAAATCTCAAAATAATAATAATATTAAAAAATAACATTATAACAATATTTTATCATCTCGATTCAAATCAATTCAACTTAGTTCAACATCCAAACGCAGTAGTCTTAAAAAATGTGATTGACTCTGATCTATGTCCTATCCATGGACTGGATTCTGAAGATGTGATACATATTTTGTGGAATTGTGTAATTGCAGGTGATGTGTGGAGTCGAATCATTCAGAAAATGGAAAGTTGGGAGAGGGATTTTATAACTTTGTTGGAGCATATCAATAGCAAAGTTGACCAACAACAATTTGATGAGATAACTGTATTATGAGAAAAAAAAATGGCTAAGGGTGAAATTTGTTATGTATGAAAAGTGTTTTCTTCATCCTATTGCATTAATTACACAAGCAATGATGCATATGCAGGAGTTTCAGAATGCCATAGTTGAAAAGGTGCAGCCTAGCAAGATAAGCAACAATGTTGGTTGCCACCAGTATCTCCATGGATAAAGGCAAGCTAGGATGTAGCTGTGGAAAAGAAGCACAAAAGGATGGGATTGGGGTGGTGATCAGAAATTCAGAAGGGGAAGTGTTGGCAACAATGAGAGCACCTGTTGAGTTTTCTACAGATTCCATTGCAGCAGAAATAAGGGCAACACTAAATACTTGTCTGCTTTGTAAAATTTGGGACTGCATAATGTTATTTTGGAAGATGATGCAAAAATAGAGTTGATGTTGTGAATAAAGTGGAGGAAAATTTAACTATGGACATCTAGTGGAGGTCATTAAGTTATTCACAAGAGGCCCAGCTGCTTGGAAGATACAATATGTCAAGAGAGATTTCAATCAAGTGGCAGCTCATTTGGATATAGAAACCATCTCAACTCATCTCATCTCATCATTACAATTTTCTCAAATTTCTACGCAGAATATAATAAACAATTCAACATTTTTAAATTTAAAATAATAATATTAAAAAAAATAATATTATATTTAATTTATTTAAAACTATCTCATTTTATTTCATCTCACTATCCAAACTATTATTAGCAAACGATGCTTTATTGAGTAATTCTATAAGAGTTGATATGGAAGAGATACCTAACTATGTTAAAGTGGCTGTATTATCTTATATGAATACTCATTAATGAATGAAATATGTTTATTTTTTTATTTTTTTAAAAGTTCATACTTATTCGTGTAAGGAGAGTTATTATTTATTTTGAGGTGACATTTGAGGTTGTGTTCCTATCATCTGATAAATTGTATTTCATGTAATTATAAAAGAATTAAAAAATAGAAAAAAAATTAAACCTTCTAAATTAAATAGAAAATAAAAAGAAATCCCATGAAATGACCCTCACGAGCTAACTTCGTTAGAATTAAAAAGGAAAAAAACCTAAGGCCCAGTTCCCAAACCGAAGCTCCGATCCGTTCGCTCACAAGTTCACAAACCCTAATGTTTAAAAAAAAAAGTTCACAAACCCTAATTTAGAGGCTAAACCATTCACGATGGGGAGTGGCTGGCAGCAGGACTTGGTATACTTATACCTTTTACACCATTCAATTACAAGGTGACACATAAGAGTTCTTTTAAGGGAGAGCTTGGGAGTAGGATTATGTGTGTTTAAACATCTTACACCCCATAATCCTGAGATGACACGTGTAAGTTTCTCCCAATGTGAAATAGAATTGGGTGTAGGGGAATAAATGATTTGGCAGGAACTTTCTCCTTCGAATATGAATACAATGTCAGCGCTGCATTATACTGTAAAGTTTTCCATTCAATAAGTCCTATACCCTAGTCCAATTTCTTGGAAAAAAAAAATCTTCGTCTTCAGATAACTTCTTCATCGTCCCACAACCGTATTCAGCCAAAGGCTTTTCTCGCTGTCATATCCACCTATCTTGTTATCATCACACCCAATCACTCATCTTCATACTAGAGTTGGACCACAAGCTACCCAGATCCATCGCCGTACTTCGTCTCTAACGTCAAATCCATCGTTAGAACTTTTTGATACTGTTTATTAGGACCTAGATAATGTTTACTTTCACATTGATTTCCTAGCACATTCTGATAAAAATCACAAGTTTCTTGGGTTTTGGTTTTTTCTGAGAACAACAAGTTTTTCAGTGTAGTGAATCTAGATCTAGTAGACTATATTTTTACTTCTCTTTCCCCCCTTCTCTCTCGCTCTATACGTGGTTGTCAATGCAGATATCGCAAAGAGAGAGAGAGAGAGAGAGAGAGAGAGAGAGAAGCTTCATGAGATATGAGAGAGACTGAAAGGAAGATGAAAACTCAAAAAAGAAAATCAAACAGAGGAAACCCTTCCTTCAGAAGAATGCAATTGAAACATGGTTACCAGTCTAAAGTTGCACCCACGGTAAACACAGTGGAGTTCTTACGTATTCCCTTTCTATTGGATGGTGTAAAATAGAAATTGACCGATGCCTTTTTCCCCACTTCATTGTTTTCACTTTTCACCCTCTCTCTCTCTCTCTCTCTCTCTCTCTCTCCCCTTCCTTCGAAGCATCTGATGATAAACTGGACCCCGATTCTGCCAAAGCTCAAATCCTTAAACCACAAGCAACCAGGTTACATGTTATATTTAATAATTTATTACTCAATAAACATGAGATGAGAGGATTTTGATGAGAAATTATTTCTGAACTAAAACAAGTTGGTGGAAGAATCAATAACCCCAATAATCATTACAGATTTCATCATCGAACTTTTTCTTCAGCTCAGGATGCTTCTCAAAGTATTCATTTGCAGTCATGGTGCTAATCTTTTTCTTCATCTCTTGTACTTCAATAACTTCCTTTTCCAAACGCTCAGACTCCTTCAAGGATTTCTGTTCTACTTCTTTCAATTCCACCAACAGTGCATCGAATTTAGGCTTGTATTGAGGAGTTACTGTGTCTACATACTTGGGGATCTCTATGCTGTCGTAAGCCTCTTTGTACATATCCACCAAGCGAGACCCAATTCCTTTTCTATAGTACTCCCAATCTATGGGTTCAGGTTCCTGACTGAATTTGGTTTGGAGGGTGGAGAGTGGCAAACTCTTTGCGAGCCTCATAGGTGACCAGAAGCTTCGCCATCCCGTCACAGTCTATGGCCCTTGACGCCTTCAGTGCGACATCGGCGACTTTCTACCCGCTCCACTAATTTTCTTGCTTTGAAGATGAAAGTAGGTGGTTTGTTTTAGGGACATGGAAATGATCTTGGATGTGTGGTTGTTATTTGGACAGGGGGAAGGCAGCTGCTGTGTGGTGTTGTGCTAGTTGTGTTTCTTCAGATCAGTGGTGGTAGGTGTTGTTGAGGATCATATTAAAAATGAGTTCAGGCAATGGGAGAAGGAGCAGGAGTCGGAGCCCATTGGATCGTAAGATCCGTTCTGATCGCTTTTCCTATCGTGATGCACTTTACAGAAAAGATCATCGTTGGGGTTTCAGGTATTCTAACTATATATCATTTATTTGTTTGCATAAGATGTGAGCTAGGGTGGAAAAAGTAAGCTCTTATGTTTCACTAGAGATAGTCTCTGGATGTAATCATCATCCTATTTGTGCCAAGGAAGACTGATTTTTGAATTTGCTTTGTTTTCTGCACTATTGTTTGGAAATATTGTAAGGTAATCTAAGCTATAGAAACCCTTTCCCCCCCCTTGCCAAAAATTTGTGCTCTATAAATAATGATTTTTAATGTATGATTATATGTCTTGGTCACTTTTTTCGTTACATATATTCAATGTTTGAGTGATGTAGTTTTATTTTTTGAATGCAGTATTTTTGGACATTGTTATTTGATAATGTATTTGGTTATTTTGACAAGAATTTGTCTAGAATACTAACATGTTGTCTGGAATTTTTATGGTTTGTAGTTGATCAATTTCTCTATATAGGGAAAAGGATAAGGGTCACTTTTGACCTTCTGGAGGTTAAAACTTTTGGCACATTTAAAATTGATGTAAATTCTTGTCATCCCTATGGGCCTGAGGCAATTTTGTTCTTACTCTCACTAAGAATACTCCAATAGTTTAATATTCCGTGAGATTCTTTTTTTCTGAAATCAGTATTTATTTGTGATGTCATGCTTTGCTAAATTCTTTTTTTTTCAAGAATAAAAAAAAGGTGATAGAAATTTGATCTTGGAAGTAGAATTTACCATCCATTATTTTATGCATAATGTTTACTTTATTTGGTTTTGCTTCCATTCGCGACAATCTTTGTAAGAATTGCAAACGTCCAGATCATTTTGCTAGAGAATGCCCTAATGTGGCAATTTGTCACAATTGCGGCTTGTCTGGGTGAGTAAACGTTTTTGACAGTGCTTTCTGATTAGAACACATGTTCATCAAAGTTAAATTGTGTGTACATACTTAAAGGCGTTGTTCTTTTCATTGTCTCACTTAGTTGTTAAAGACTTCCCAAAGTGTATATGTCATAGAATAGAGATTAGCCAGTTTATGCTTTTAGTTCAAATGTGCAAATCCTGATATCTGTAATTTTGACTTTTTCACCACATCTCAAAATGTCACCTCCACCTATAATTTAACCACCTTTCTGCAGTTGCTATTATTGCCTCCATAACTACTGAAAACCAAAATCTCACCTTACCACAACCACTACCAACGAGTAGTTATTCCATCTCATGCATTGCGTTGAGGTTCTAGTGCCACTTCCAGAATTACCCAATTTTTCATTATCTTTATCAACACATTATTTGTTCCATCCTCACCCTTAAACCAATGCCACTGTCACTGCATAACAGTGGCATCAATCAATTCGTGATGCAAACATAGAGTTGCCTTAATCATGGTACCAATAACACCATTTTTTTCACCACATGCATCAAAATGTTGTCTCTGCCACCTTATCTCCGCCTCTGTTCCACTTCATTTTCACATTTACCTCTCCCTCATCAGCTTAATAAACAATGGAGACTTTTGGCTCAACACCCTCTCGTCAATTGCAGCCAACACTACCACCTCCATTTTGTGTCTTATGTCTATTGTATCATTAGTGTCTGAAAAGGAAGGGGGTGGTCCTAGTCAATAACAAGGTTGTGGTGTGTAAGAAAAAAAGCTCATAGTCGTTAAGATTTTCCTAGCTTTTTCTATTTTGTTGCAGACCCAACCTTCATATGATTAGATTTACCTTGAGCTTAGACCAATCTCAATGCAAAATAATGGGATCCTCAAAGGACGAAAACATAAATTTTTGCATGGTTTGGATGGTCCAGAAGTGGAGCTTTGACTTCTTAAGACTTTCATTCTTTCTAGCTAAATGAGAGCAAGACCTTATATGCCTCTTCCAATGGTGTTGATAGCATTTCTTTTGTTTTTCATTTCTTTTAATGGGACTTTCCATTCAATATTGGCGTATGCTTCTGTTCAGGCACATTGCTTCAGGATGCAGTACAAAGTTACTATGATGGACTTGTCGAGAACCTGGCCACATGGCCAGCGATTGTCCAAATGAGGGCATCTGTCACACCTGTGGTAAGGTAGGGTATCGTGCTAGAGAGTGCACTGCTCCCGCACTACCACCTGGGGACTTGAGGTTGTGCAACAACTGTTATAAGTAGGGCCACATTGCAGTTGACTGTACAAATGAGAAGGCATGCAACAATTGTAGGAAGACAGGTCACCTGGCACGGGATTGTCCAAATGAGCCCATTTGCAACTTGTGCAATGTAGCTGGACATATGGCTAGATAGTGCCCAAAATCCATTGTTCTCGGATAGTGCATTAGTGGTGTTTGCAGCGGTGGTTACGCGATGTTGTATGCAGGAACTGCCAGCAACTGGGTCATATGAGCAGGGATTGCATGGGCCCCATGATGATCTGTCACAACTATGGTGGACGGGGGCATCTGGCATATGAGTGCCCTTCTGGCAGGTTTATGGATCGTTATCCGAGGAGGTTCTGATGGATGTTGATCATGTTCTGAGATTTTCTATATTTTTATGCTTTTACCTCAAGGACAAGTTGCCTAGTTTTGGAGAAATTGAAGGTTGAAATTTAATAGATTCCAAGAAGTGGATTTGGAACTTCCTTTGGTAGGGATATATGCTTTATATTGATGTTGAGGATTTATTTTTCTTAGTGGTAGGATCGTGCTTGATGACTTTGGAATGGATTTAACTGATAATAAAAACTGAATGCCAATTGTGTGACCAGATGATGGGATGATGTATTATGCCCTGACTGAATTAATCGAACTCTGTTTCTAATGTATTATCATTATGACTTGTATTTTCCATGATTTAAAAGCTTGCATAAATCATAATTACAGACTCTGCGGCGACCTCAACGACGGCGTCTTCATCCTTTTGGTAAAATTGTTTATGTGCATGTGGTGTTGGTGTTTTGATTGCATCTAAGAAAGAGTATAAATATCAAATATCAAAACAGTCCATGATTTTAAACAATTCCCTATTTACTCGTTGGGCTTTTAATTTTACTAATTTACTCATTGAATATTACAATTTTATCAATTAGATCTCTCAATCAAATTTCTGTTGAATAATCTAATAGAATCCAACGTGACATGTCGCTGTGTTTGAATGCTTGAATTTTTTTTTATTGGCGCCGAGTGTTTGAAAATAGAATCCCGACTAATTCTGGAGGTGCGCAAGCTCTCGACAATGAATTTTTTGCAAGTACAACTCAAATAATTCAATGGAGAAATCCCTCAGTTCGATAGTCTATAAAGATTGTTACACCCAAGAAGATTCAAACAGTAAGTTTTTGAGGGGGCATACTACCAAAATAAGACAGTTACCACTTGAGCTGACTTTTATGAATTTATGTTGAATGCTAAGTGGCTAGAAATAATAAAATAGTTTAAAACATTGAAATTACATAAAAATCTAAATTCATTTAAAAAAAATTATACTAAGAACTGGGGGCAACGAACTCACGTTGCCCTCAGATTTGTTTTCAAATTATTTCGTGTTTTTCAGATTGTTAATTTTTAAAACTATATATTTTGTTAGATTTACTTTCTTAGTTTTTAGCTTTTAGTATTTATTTTTTTTATTTTTCTCTTTTTTTTTTTTTATGTTTTAGAAAAACATAGGCATTTTTTTAATATTTTTTGAAAATGTGGAATGCCACGTTAGATTTTTGCTAAATTTATTAATGAAAATCTGACAGATGTTTTAACTTGGAAAAGTAGTCAAATCCAAGAATCAACTTAATGAAATTGAAAATATAAATGTGTAAAATCCTATGACTGTGTTTGGTAAGTGAAGTATATTATTCAATATTATTCATAAACAGTTTACTACTGTTTATAAATTATTTATTATTGTTTTATTACTATTCACTACTATTGACAGATGATTTGATCAAACACTTTCAACACTCCTAAATAGGGATTATTGCACTGATCTCGATTTTGATTCTGCTTTGGAATCAACGAGGTGGTGCTGGTTTTCTTAAGAAAAGCAAAATGTTTTTGCAAAAGGCCTTGGTTATACCATATCGGTTCTTTCTTCTTGGCCACACAGAAAAGAGAGGTTTTCAACCTAAGAGTACCCATTGTAAGCTATCCAGTATAATTCACAAAGAAATTTAAAGAGCCATGGTTGTTACATGGTCTACAACTTCTTTCACATTGTTGAAAGTGTAACAAAAAACATGTCTGTTGGCAAGAATGGTTGTGCTTACTATACTTGTCTTTATGATTGCAAGAAACAACACAACAAAGAGAGCAACACGAGCAGCTTATGGGGTTCCCTGCTCCTAGTTAATTTGAAACTCTAGTGCTAAACCAAAAAGAAGAAAAAATTATTATTTGTGCAATTTAAACTACAATAGACACCTATAACATGAACTAATAAATAGCTTATGTGTGATTGATCAAACTTTGCCGCAGCACCAAGTCCATATGGTATTGCATACAAGATTGAGATGGTTGTGAGGCTATCCAAAGAAGTTGACAATAAGATTTCCAAGCATTGAAGCGAGGGGTTTATGAGGAACAAGTATTAGTTGCGCATAAAGATTATAAATTCTCAAAAAATCAAAAGTGCTTTTGATCTGGAATACTCCACGAAAACTCACCATATTGAAAGCACAAAAGTTTCAAGTTGTGGATTTGGTAGAAGTCCAAAAAGTAATATAAGAAGCTCAAAAGACCACCACTCAAGGCTGCAATTATCAAAATGAATATATATATCAAACAAGAATAGCATATTTCAACAACACATACAAGCTATTCTTTCAACATCATATGCAAGTGGCGATGGGAGGGATGGAGGTTTCATGGTTTCAAATGAAGAGAGGGTTCGGTTTTAGGGTTTCAAATTAGAGGGTAGGGAGAGATGGAGGTGAGCGACAATACGATCTCTGGGGCGAAACAGGTAGAGGGAGAAAGAGAGGAACCCAAGCCACGGCGAAGGGATGGAGGTGAGCAACGATAGCAAATATTGCTTTAGGACTCGGAGCGGTAGATTGTGTTGAGGGATAGCGAGGACTTAACAAGAAGCTTAGGGTTTCAAAACTGAGAAATGAGAGATGAATTCGGCTTATCGAATGAGAGCTGAGGGACGACGAGATGATTCAGGGTGGTAGGTTGTGCTGAGGGACGGCGAGCGGATTTGGCCTCTGGCGAGAGGGTTAGGGTTTCAAATGGAGAAATCGATCAAAATAAGATATGAGAGTTTGGTAAAGGAGATCTCAACTAGTAGAAAGATTTTTCTTCCACGTGACGGTAACCACATCACTCGATAGAGGTATTCGGTAGAATAATTTTGTGGGATTAGCATTTTTCTTTTCGTTAAAAGAAATGACATTTGTAGTCCAAGAGTGTGTAAGTGTTGAGTATTTAAAAAAAAATAGTAAATAAGAGATTTACATGAAATAATTAATTTTTTAATAGTAAATTATATTCTTTTTCAAAACGAATGCATAATATTTATACAACCTATAACTATTACAATTAAATTACAATTAAAAGGCGTATGAATTTATTAGAGATATCTAGTGAACCCGACAAGCATTAACATAGGCAGTCACGAGAGTGGGTTTACCACTTTCGCACTTGCCTTGGTTGGCTGTGGTACAAAATCCACGTTTAGCGACTGCTCGGGCTCTCTCTCTCCCCCCCAAAATCTCACACTTTTTCACAGGCTCACGTAAACTTACCGTTTTGTGTTCCTACGTCTTTATTATCCCCAGCTCTCGCAGCAGCAGCAGCGCCCAGGACCGCTACATACCACTAGCATCGGGTTCGTTCCCATCTCATTTTTCTTTAAGTTCCGATATTTAGGGTTAGGGCTAATTTGTTGTTTTCTTTTCTTTTATTTTTTAAAGATTTTTATTTATGTATTCGCATTTGTATGGTATTTTTCAATAATTGGTTTGCTCGGTTTTGATTTTCCCCACCAAGACCTAATGATGTTGCATTCCCGTTTGATTCGAATCTGGGTTTGTGTTATTTTATTCTATTTTTTGAATCTGGAGGTACCAATTTTTGTGAGGGCGCTGATTTGAAAGAAAAACAGGGGTTTTGATGCTCTTGGGAAAAGAATAAAAGTGCAGAACGAATAAAAAGATATGCTTGCTAGTTGGAGTTGAGCAGGAGATGGGTGGCATGACGCAGGAGACGGCCGGTGCCGTGCAGGAGACTGAGGTGGCCGACGAGGCAGGTTCTATTGGAGATTTGGCTGATGTAACTGAGCAGACGGGGTTGGCGGATGTTGCTGATGCAGCCAATGATGTGCCATACGTGGTGGTGGAAAAGGGTGAGTCTCACTTGGCAGTCGTGATGGAGGTTGCAGAGAAGGATGATGCAGCTGAGTTGGCGGAGGATAAGGATGTGGCTGACTTGGTTGAAATGACAGAGGTCGTAGAGAAAGAGGATGTGCCATATTTGGCAGAAACGTCAGAGGCTGCAGTGAAAGAGGATGTGGCTGCTTTGGTGGAAACCACGGAAATGACTGGGGCCACGGAGGATGACGTGTCTGATTTGGCGGGAATGACAGAGGTTGCAAAGAAAGAGGAAGTGACTGACTTGGTGGAAACACATAAGGTTGTAGAGGAGGATGATGTGGCTCACTTGGCAGCAATGCCGGACGTTGCTGAGAAGGAGGACGTGGCTGACTTGGTTGAGATGACAAAGATTGCAGAGGAGGATGGGGCTGACTTGGCAGAGATGGCAGAGGTTGCAGAGGAGGATGGGGCTGACATGGTGGAGATGAGGGAGGCTGCAGAGACGGGGGGTGGGACTGACTTGGAAGAAGTGACGGGGGAGACGAATTTGGATGGTCACGTAGCAGAGAATGTGGATTTGTCAGGCCCAGCAGCTGTGGGAATGGATCTAACTGGCCCATTGGTTGAGGAGACGAAATTGGCAGAGGTTGCTGAGGAGGATGGACCTAGGGAGGCTGCAAAGATTGTGGGTGGGGCTGACTTGGCAGAAGCAATGGAAGAGACAAATTTGGATGGTCGAGTAGCAGAGAATGTGGATTTGTCAGGCCCGTTAGTTGGGGAAATGGATTTTACGGGCCCGTTGGTTGAGGAGACAGATTTGACAGGTCCCGTGGCTGAGGTGGCGGATTTGGCAGTTCTAGTGGATGAGGAGATGGCTATGGCAGGCACAGTTGTGGATATGGATTTTGGTGGCCATGTAGATGGGATGAAAGAAGCAGTAGATGAAGCAAATGCGACTGAAGTGGAAGATGAGATTGTGGAGGCAGGGGAGGACTTGTCAGAGAAGGCCATGGAAGCAGAGGATTCGGAAGCAGTAGAGGTGGCAGAAAGGGCAGAGGAGACCTCGGAGGCTGGGGAGGAAATGGAAGTGATGGAGGGGATAGAGATGGTGGAAGCAAGTGGGGTTAGTAGTGGAGGGAAGAGAAAGCGTGGCAAGAATTCTCGGGCCATGGCGAGAGTCCCAGCAAGGAAGAAGATGGAAGAGGATGTTTGTTTCATTTGCTTTGATGGGGGCGATCTGGTGCTTTGTGATCGCAGGTCTGATTACCATTGGCATTTTTCTTTGTGATATTTTTCATACCAGTATTTTGCTTCGTCACCAAGGTTTGTAACTAATTCAGTGGTATTTTGGGAATTATCAGGGGATGCCCTAAGGCGTACCATCCTTCTTGTGTTAATCGTGATGAGGCATTCTTTCAGACTAAGGGTCGATGGAATTGTGGTATGTTGCTGTTTTGGCCTTTGATTTTCTTTTTCTTTTTTTACTTTGAATTTGTGTTGTTAAGGTTTTGGTAAGTGATGGTGTACATCTGATGTGACCTCTAAAGCACTGAACTCTAGACTCAGATGAACCTTAGCTGTAACTCTAGAACCTTGATGGTAATAATAGCGTTGTTTGTTCTTCTACTATAGGCATTATTATCTGTACTTGCAGTTTAGTTTTGCACTTTATATGATCTTTATGTTCTTTTTGACAATCATCATATTATTGAGAACATTAGAAACTACCCATCTTTAGTACTCATCTGGGTTCGAATGCATGCTATTCTTTGCAAAAGGCTGATGTACACAACAGCCAGTGGTGGACTGGTGTGATGGACTCATTGGACAAGAAGTTCTGTCAATAATCCTCGACCAACACACTGTTTTACGTTTTGCAAAGCTCGTCATGTTGGTTATTTTCGCATGAAGTATAGGTTATGTTGGCTTAATAAAAAATTTCAAAATTTTTTCAGCTTCTATCCAAACATCTTTCAATCTAGAAAAAATAAAAAATTCTACTTCAACATTTCATCCAATCATTTGCCTAGATTTTAGCAAAAACGCCGTAAAGTAAAAAACACAAACCAAAGCAATTTTACAAAAAAAAAAAATGTTCAAATTTTCTTATCTACTTCACAAAATTCAATTAACAATACAGCTAAAAAGAACACTAAAGAATTCTCTTTAACATTCTCAAAACTTATCTTAACCAAACATACCCAATGACTCATAGTTGTTTCTGGTGACAACTAGGGTCTTTGAATACCTGAACCATAATGAACTAAGGTTACTACTTACAGATGTTGTCACTTATGCTGTTCAGCTAATTACAGGATTGAGGTGGTAATGGGGAACATCACTGGCAGCCCCTTTTGAAGACTTGTAGGCAGTGAGGAAAACCTGGTTCGAATGCTCAAGCTTTAGTTTGGGATATTTCATATGATGGAGAGCTCTCTTGGGACCTTGCCGAGCTAATCTAAGTTGAATCGTGTCTTAATTTGTTGTTTATCTAGGTTAGGTTGCTTCTCATTCAGTTTCAATTCATTTTGACTGAAGTAGGGGTAACTGAGTAATTTTATACTTGCGGGAATGGGATGTATGGTGTTTTTTTTTTTTTTGGACATACAGGTTTGAGTTTCAACATATGAGACTTTGAAAACTTTAGAAGCCCTTATTAATAAACCTTGTATTCTCACATACAAATCAAATCTTTGCTGTCATTTCACCAAGTCAGTCAATCGATACCATGCCAGTAATTCTTTTTTTTTTATAAGTAATAAGAAACTTTATTCCCAAGAATAGGCAAAGTCCAAGTACACAGGATGTATACAATACCATGCCAGTAATTCTTGTGGTTACATTTCTTTATCCATTGGCTAACCCTGACTCAATAGATTCATAGCATCAATATATTTTCAATAGATTCATGTTGCTGCGGTTAGGAAAATGATTCCTCATTGTGTTTTGTGGTGCCTTTTGATGGAGATGAATGGTAGGTATTTTGAAGACCGGGAGCTTTCCTTGATGAGCTGAAATGATTCTTCTTCAACACTCTTTTTTCTTGGGCTTCGGTCATTGATTGTAATGGGGATAGTTTTCACAATTTGCTTGTATCCATTTCTAGTTCCTAGATGATGCTAGGTGTAATCCATGTATACTTACTGTATACTTGGGCTATGCATCTTTCCAATAAATAAAACTCTATTCTTACTTATATAAAAAAAAATGAGGCTATCATATGACCTTTAGTTTTCATGATCTGTTTTTGTTAAGTTACTGTTTTTTTTATATGTTAGTTTTGTTAAGTTTCAATTACCTACTGAAATTCCCAACTTTTAACCTGATCTAATTGAAGCATTATTATGTTAATGGATTTTAGGTTGGCACCTGTGTAGCAGCTGTGAGAAGAATGCCTACTATATGTGTTATACTTGTACATTTTCCTTGTGCAAGGCATGCATCAATGATGCAGTTATCTTATGTGTGAGAAGAAACAAGGGCTTCTGTGCAACATGCATGAAAACGGTCATGTTAATCGAACACAATCTGCAAGGAAACAAGGATATGGTATGTGTTTTATGCCTTTTTTTCTCTGCTATTTTTTTTCTGTCTGTTTTTCTTATTTTGTTTTTTGTTATGTTTTTCTTTTCTGTTCTTTGCATGTGCTTTTCCTTGGACGGGTCATTCTCCTTGTTAGTGATGTGAATGATGAACAATGTAGATGTAGTTTAAATTATATGTGAGATGGTTGGGTTTGAAGTGTATTAAAAGGCCTCTGAATTTATCCGTATTTGTAGTTCAATTGTTGGGCATTATTTATTATTCCATTTTCTCTTTATTAATTGAGACTTTGCTTTTCCACCAACTTTCTTCTATTCAATAAAATCTTATTTTATCTATAAAAAAATGAGACCTTGCTTGTCCTTGGATTGATCATTCTTTGCTGTTGCATTTTGTTACTATTTGTGCATTCACCTCGGGTAGTGCTGCTTTAGCTGCACTACATGTGTAATACTTTTTGGAGCAGTGCATAATTCGACACTTAACTCTGTAATACTCAGGTTATTCTACCTTTTATATGAAAGCTCAGACCAGTTCTCTTTCTAGAATTTATGACTTTTTGTTCTTCAACTTCTCCCTGAGTGGGTTCTTTCTTTTTTATGTTTCTTGTATACTTGGTTTGTGCTACTTTATACTTTCAAAATTGACTTATAGAAAGAAGGGTTCATTTGTTTGAGTCTCCAATGCTCAAACATCAGTAAAGACTACTACTTATTGTATGAAAAATTACACCTTACATCTTTAAAGTACTAGGGGTTTTACACTTTGCAACTTCTATTAAGATCTTAATTTTTTCTTTTCTTCATCACGAACTAGGGTGAAAAGGGTCAGCTTTTGGTAGTATGAAGTTGCAATGTATTGGTTTTGATAGTGTGGGGTGCAAAGTGTGGAACCCTTGGTAGTTTGAGGGTACAAAGTGTATTTTTTTTTTTTTGATAAGTAATAACTTTATTAATAACAATGTAATAGGCATAGCCCGAGTACACAGGGAGTATACACAAGAAACACCTAATACATTCTAGAACTTAGAAAAACGAAGACAAGAACGCGTTTACATCCCCTCCCTTCAGTACAATAGCAGAGAACCAGCTAATTAGAGTGCTTATAAAAAACTTCCAAAATGCATCTCTATTGTGTTCCCGATCATTAAAGCACCGCTCATTTCTCTCCCACCAAATACACCACATAATACACAAAGGCAGCATTTTCCAAGCAGCTGCCACTTGGGGACAAGTATGCATTTGAAAATTAGTCCAGCATGTTAGGAAATCGACCACTGCTGCTGGCATAACCCAGCACAGCCCAACCTTTCCAAACACACCATCCCATAGCACTTTTAGCCATTTCACAATGAAGTAGTAGGTGGTTTGCTGATTCCGCTTCTTTCTTGCACATAAAGCACCAATCCACAACAATCATTCCACGCTTCCTCAGGTTGTCAATAGTCTGAATATTCCCTATTGCTGCTGTCCATACAAAAAAAGCCACCTTTGACGGAGCATGAGCCTTCCAAATCCTCTTCCAAGGAAAGCCAATATGGTGCTGATTAAGTATCACTTTATAATAAGACCGAACTGAAAACTTCTTGGAGGCTGTTTGATTCCAACAAAGTTGGTCCCTGCCCTGTCTTCTTAACACCACTGAATACAACTGTCTAAAAAATTCAGTAACCTCCTCTACTTCCCAATCCTGGACAGATCTGGAAAAGCCTACATCCCAAAGCACCACTCCATTGGAAGATACCATCACGTCGGAAACTGAAGCTTGCTTATTAGTTGCCAACCTGAAAACAGCCGGAAATGCTCGAAACAATTCAATATCCCCACACCAAACATCAGACCAAAATCTGATTTTTGAGCCATCACCAACCGAGAAGTTAACTTGTTTTAGGAAGCGACCCCAACCTTTCCTAATAAACTTCCATAGACTCACTCCATACGAATCCCTACTCTCCATGGTACACCATCCTCCCCAATCACTACCATACTTGCGATCAATCACCCCCCTCCACAATGCTTCATCTTCCCCATGATATCTCCATAGCCACTTCCCCAACAACGCCTTATTGAAACTACAAAGACTATGTATACCCAGACCTCCATCAGCAATCGGACGGCAGATTTTTTTCCAGCTTACTAAGGGAATTTTGATCTCCTCCCCCAAGCCTCCCCAAAGGAAATCTCTATATAATTTTTCAATACGATTGGCCACACCAACAGGTAAAGGGAATAAAGAAAGGAAGAAAGTAGGAATATTAGAGAGAGTACTCTTAATAAGAGTAATCCTACCCCCTTTAGATTAGTAAATCCTTTTCCAAGCTGCCAACTTCCTCTGTATCTTCTCGATCACTCCATCCCAAATGTGTTTGGCCTTAAAAGATGCCCCTAACGGTAATCCCAAGTATTTTATGGGCAGCAAAGTAACTTTACACCCCAGAAATTCAGCCAAGTGATGAATATTATGAACCTCTCCTACCGGTACTAATTCCGATTTACTTAAGTTCACTTTTAATCCCGAGATGGCTTGAAAACATAGCAGGACAGCCCTCAAAATTTGAATTTGTTCCCCAACAGCCTCACAAAAATGAGAGTATCATCAGCGAAGAGCAAGTGTGATATAGTAGAGGGGCCACTAGGATTGGTTCCCACTGAAAATTCCGAAATAAATCCTTCTCCTACCACTGCCTCCACCATTCGACTCAAGGCTTCCATAACAATGTCAAACAAGAAGGGAGATAAGGGATCCCCCTGCCTCAAACCTCTAGAACTCGGAAAATACCCACAAGGCTGCCCATTAACAAGAATAGAAAAGCGAACTGTTGAAATATAGTGACTTATCCAGCCACACCACTTATCACCAAAACCGCATCTTCTAAGCATATACAAAAGAAAATTCCAATTTACATGATCATATGCTTTTTCCATGTCCAACTTACAAAGGACCCCCGGAGCCCCTTCCCGTATGCGGCTATCTACACATTCATTTGCAATCAACACCGAATCTATAATTTGTCGTCCTTTAACAAAAGCGTTTTGAGAATTGGAAATGATCTTCCCCATCACTTTGCTCATTCTATTTGCTAACACCTTTGAAATAATCTTATAGACACTACTTACCAAGCTAATCGGGCGAAACTCCTTCAACTCCGAAGCACCCACTTTTTTTGGAATTAATGCAATAAAAGTGGCATTCAAACTCTTCTCAAACTTCTGAAACTCATAGAATTCCTGAAAAACTTTCATCACATCCTCCCGCACAAAGTCCCAACATTCCTGAAAAAATGCCATAGAAAAGCCATCCGGCCCGGGAGCTTTGTCTCTCCGCATTCCACACACCACCCGATGCACCTCACTCTCTTCGAACGGCCTTTCCAGCCAGCTTTTTGAAGAAGCATCCACCGCTGCAAAGTTCAATCCATCTATCTTAGGTCTCCAATCTTCCGTCTCACTAAGGAGGGAACTAAAATATTGCACAGCATGCTCTTGGATCTCAGCCGGTGATGTAAGGAGATTATTTTCAGCTCTTAGCATCTCGATAGTGTTGTTACGTCTATGAGAATTAGCCATTTTGTGGAAGAAGCTAGTACACTTATCCCCCTCTTTGAGCCAAAGAATTCTCGACTTTTGCCTCCATGATATTTCTTCCCTCAAAAGAACCCTCTCAAGTTCTATTTTTACTTCATTCAACCTAGTCAAACTCTCCTCACTATCCCCATCAGCTTCCAAGGATTGAAGCTCATCCCAAAGGGTTTTTTTCTGCTGCTCAACATTCCCAAAAACCTCCTTATTCCAAGTCTTCAAATAAGCTTTTAAAGCTTTAAGTTTACAAGCCAAAACAAAGCTAGGAGTCCCCACAAACTGGTACAACATCCACCAATTTTTTACCATATCGACGAAGCCCTCCACTTCTAGCCACGTATTCTCGAATTTAAAGTGCCGTTTGCCCTCATGAATACCCCCACACTCAAGAAGAATGGGGAAATGATCAGATCCTATCCTTGGGAACCGTTTTTGGCACAACTTCGGATAATGAGCTTCCCACGACGATGAAACTAAAAATCTGTCTAGTCTTGAGCTGCCTCTAGAGTTGGACCACGTATGTTCACCCCCCACCAACGGCAAATCCAGCAATTCCAAGTCGAAAATCAACTGTGAGAAAGCCTCCATTGCTGCAGTTATTGAAGAAAGACCCGCCCTTTCACTTGGGAAACGAACAATGTTGAAATCCCCACAAATGCACTAAGGAAGATCCCACATAGAGTATAACCCTGAGACTTCATCCCACATCAGGATCCTATCCCGATCCCTAATGGGACCATAAACACTTGCTAATGCCCACGACCACCCATCTTCCACGTTCCTTAAAACACATGCCACCTAGTAATTTCCAATACACTCTTCTACCATCTTGACAACTCTACTATCCCACATGACTAAGACTCCACCAGAAGCACCTGAAGAGGCTAGATAAGACCAGCCTACAAATGAACCTCTCCACAAGCTACTAATAACATTTCTGTCCACATTAACTAATTTTGTTTCTTGAAGACAAACAACATCAATTTTCCAGCTATGAATAATAGACCTGATGCGAAGGCGTTTATTGACGTTATTGAGCCCCCTTACATTCCACGACATAATTTTAGGCTTCATTAACAGATATGGCATCCCTCCCCTTAAATCGGTTCCTCCCTGAGGTACCCTCCTTATTGTCGTAATTTATGGAACAATGTAATCTTCTCAACTCCCGCTTCTTTTTCATAGAAGACTGCTCTACCGTGGACTGACCAGCTTCAATAGCAACTAAAAGTGCCTTCAGTTGATCTTCATACCCCTCATAAAAGAGACCCACACAGCTTTGAATTTTCTCCACTTGTTTAAAGACCCAATCTGAGGTTTCCTCCGACACAATCTGAAGAGGAGTCATTTGTAATGGAGATGAACTATCCATCTCCTCCTCATAAACAGCTACTTCGAGTTCTGGCACCAAAACCATCCTAACTTGCTCTTCCAGCTCTTCTAAACAATTACCCCTCAGCTCTTTCAGACCTTCCAGCTCATTTTGTCGCTCAGAAGCCTCGCCATATTCCCCAACCTCCCTCGTATGGGTGAACATCGACGTCAGAGCCTCACACTGTCCCTCAACATCCTCAACAATTTCCCCTGCCTCCCTTTCTATAACATGGTGGACCACCTGAAGCTCCTCCGAAGCTTCCATTGTGCCTATCGGCATATTCTGTGCCAATAGTGGAAGGGTTTGTTCTGATATCGACTCCGAAACAAAGTCTCGGTCTAGAACCGAGACTGTCTTGCCTTTGCTCCCGAGAGAGACAACTTTACTCCTCACGATTGACTTCGGGATCTCCTTCTCTACTACCTTCGACTGAGTCTGTGTAGGAGCCAAGTCATTTGATTCAGATCTTACGTCAGAACTGCCTAGTTTTGCCACTCCATGCTTAACAGCCTCTGCTACAGGCGGTATTACTTCCAACGAAGCTACGAGAGCCTGCGTCGACACCGTCTGAGGCTTCGCCGACGTAAGAGGCCCTGACCCACCCACCTCTGAGTCCGCCCCGAGCAGCGGCTTCTTCCTCCACACCAGAGCTTTCGGTTGTTTGGGCATGGATCCGGAATTAGGTTTGGGCTGAGCCTTGTCTGCATCTTTAGACTCCAGTCCACTGCCCAGGCCCAAATTCGAACCCATAACACCTTTACCCAAAACGCACAGTATCATCCCATTGACTCTAACAGCCATCTCTTCCAAAGCTACATGCATATCCCGCAAATCTTTCAAAATATCCTTATGCCCATACTCGCCTCTGCCATCACCTTCCCGTCTCTGTGCACCTACCCCAACAGGAGCTTCCTCTACTCTTTTCAAGCCTGCCGAAGCAGAGTTTCCCCCCTCTTGAGGTGTCTGTAGAGCCTCCAAGTAAGACCGAGCTACTGTTGACGTCGAAGAAGGAAGATTTCTCCCCTTAACACCTTCGTTACGTACCTCCCTTATGACTGCTGCAAGCCTCCTCCACCCCATTCCTTCCCTTTCTCCAGGGATAAAGATGAATCTCCGACGCCCCTCTCCACTATATTCCACTAAGGCCAAGAAACAACCACGGGAATTGAAGCTCTTCTGTGCGATGTATCCCCTGTTACCATCTCTGTAAGCAGAATAAAACACCTTCCTTCCATGCTGAGAACATTCCTCCAAGGCCCTTAAAACCCAGCATGCTGTATCCCAGCCCAACTTCAATGTTTGCGATCCTTTCCAACCCCTCTCCGTGATAAGCACTTCACTCCCCTCCCTCCTTATCTCAAACACCTTCGATTCAATAGCAATCCTTCTCATGACTAAGTTAAGCTCTTACAAGTTCTTGCTCATCCAGACTTCCGACCCAAAGATGATCCAGAAGCAAGGACAGAAGATCTAAACACCCAACGTAACTACATGCTAATCACCACAATGAACTGGTATTGTGTCTACTTTTAACAGATGACCATTATAAAAGATGAATTCAAGAATTCCACAATAAACTACCAACACAGAAGCAATACACAAGAAAACCAAGAAGAGAAAAAAGTGTACGGAGAGAAAATGGTTAAAGTGTAAGAGCTTAACCATGGTGATCATTTTACTGTTTTTTAAGGATTTGTTTCATGAGATTCTCCTCATTTCCCCCACTTAATTATTTTTTTTGATAGGTAAACGATTATATTATATTAATGAGAATAGGCTTACCCCAGGTACACAGGGGGTATACAATAGTTAAACCTATCTAAGAAGAAGGGAGGGATCCCCCACTTAATTACAATCATTTTTGTGAAACATACGGTTAAATGTAGTCTTACCCCCTCCCACCAGCCTGCTCTTTATATCTGCATAGTGTGTGCTTTTGTTCCTTTTGCGTTTATTCCACTATGTATTGGCTGTTAGTATTGTGATTCTTTTTACTCACTTTTCTATGCTTATGCATTTAGGTGTTTTCTTTTGTTCATGTCCTGTGCACATGGGCTTCGCCTATTTCATTCATTTGAAATAAAATTGTCTTTCTTACTTATCAAAAAAAGACTTTTCTATGCTTATGCAGGGTCAAGTAGATTTTGATGACAAAAGTAGTTGGGAGTATCTTTTCAAGGATTACTGGATAGATTTGAAAGAGAGGCTGTCTCTGACTTTAGAAGAACTCAATCAAGCTAAAAATCCATCAAAAGAATCTGATGTATTTGCTGCTAGACAGGAATCTCCTGATGAACTTTATGACGCTAATAATGATGAGGGATCAGATTCAGACAGTTCTCCTGGTAATACAGAAAAAAGTAGCACTAAAAGGAGGGCCAAGAAACGGTTGAAGCTCCGATCCAAGGAAACTGATTCACCAGCCCTTGCTAGAGCAACTGGTGCTGAAGGTCCTTCGACGGATGAAAATGCTGAATGGGGATCAAAAGAACTCTTGGAGTTTGTTATGCACATGAAAAAAGGTGACAGATCTGTTTTGTCTCAGTTTGATGTGCAGGCTCTCTTGCTAGAGTACATAAAGAGAAACAAACTCCGAGATCCCCGGCGCAAAAGTCAAATAATTTGTGATTCAAGGCTTCAGAGTCTGTTTGGGAAACCACGTGTGGGGCATTTTGAAATGTTAAAGCTTCTTGAATCCCACTTTCTTATAAAAGAGGATTCTCAGGCCGATGAGCTTCAAGGAAGTGTTGTTGATACTGAAGGTAGTCAGGTGGAGAATGCTGGGATCTCTGATGCCCTTGTAAAGACCGGTAGAGATAAGAAACGTAAAACTCGTAAGAAGGGTGATGAGAGGGGACCCCAATCAAATCTTGATGACTATGCAGCCATTGATATTCACAACATCAATTTAATTTACTTGAGACGTAATTTAGTGGAAGAACTAATTGAAGATACGGAAATGTTACATGACAAAGTTGTTGGTTCTTTTGTGAGAATAAGGATTTCTGGTAGTGGTCAAAAGCAAGATTTGTATAGGCTGGTCCAAGTTGTAGGTAATTATTTCGTTAAATTTTCTTGCACCTTATTGATCCGAGTGTATGGGGAATAAGTCTCGCAAGATCATAAAGTTTCTTAATGGTTTTGTGACAGGTACATGCAAAGCTGCTGAGCCCTATAAAGTTGGTAAAAAGATGACAGATATCTTGCTAGAAATATTAAATTTAAACAAGATAGAGATCGTATCAATTGATATAATCTCAAATCAAGAGTTCACCGAGGTGATTCAAGTCATTCAACATAGAACATTTCGTACTTGTTATTTGCTAATGCAATTATTGTTATTGTCATAGTTGTCAATTATGTCCAAATTTGTAGCACTTACACTTTGGTTGAAGATTTATGCACACTTGTTTTATGTTGGCTTTTAGTTTATATATATAAAGGATCTATTAATTTCTTCTTTTCATCTCTAGGATGAATGCAAGCGTCTGCGCCAAAGCATAAAGTGTGGACTTATCAACCGGCTCACTGTGGTGATTATATGCCCTATCTCCAATTTTATGTTTTATCATCTAAACAATCGATTTGCTGACAAAAATGGTTGTTCATAGGGAGATATTCAGGAGAAAGCAATGGCACTTCAAGAGGTCAGGGTCAAAGATGTAAGATTCTTGTCAATTGTCATTGCCGTTCATTTTTTCTGCTTGTATGTCTATGCTCAATATTATAGAACTATTAGTAGATTTTCTATAAATGTTAGTTGTATTGCAAGAAACATTTTAAAAAAACATTAACTGGTAATACGTTTTTGAGAGGGTTGATTCAAAAAGATCTCATCCTGCACACCTTGCTATGAGAGCCGATGATATCATTAGGTCCTAAGATCATTGGCGGAACTTGTCTATCCAACAGTACTCATCTATGGATCAAAGTAACCTATCCAAGATGATACAACAGGTAGGAGGTGTAACCTTGGTTGCAGATATTTTTCAAATAGGCAAAGGGCTGGGTGGAGTCTTCTGTCCCAAACCTTCCTCATCACCATCCTAGGTTTGCATTGGCGAAATGAGAATTAAGGCCTAGCGATGTTCCTTTGCGAAACTCTATTATGTTTGATATTATAGAACAGAAAAAAGTTTTGCAAAGACCTCCTGACGTCTTCCCATTTAAGTTCCTAATTAATCCTACATGATTTTTCCTTCAGTAACTTTACCTCTTGAGAGATAATTATACTCAAAACTCTATTCACACTCAAAACTCTATTCATTGTTTGAGTTGCTTCTTGTAGGAGTTTAAGAGATTGCTACATCCCCACGTTTATATTTCTTCATATTTGATGTTGTTTTATTGCATGGATAGTAGATAGCATCTGATATATTCTCTCTCTCTCTCTCTCTCTCTCTCTGATGTGTTATGTTCTCTGTCCTAATCCAGTGGCTGGAAACAGAGATAGTGCGCCTCAGTCATCTTCGTGATCGAGCTAGTGAAAAAGGGCGTAGGAAGGAATATCCTTTACTCTTCAAGACCTTTTTGTTTTCTTTCCATCTTTGGTTATGTAGTTGGGTTGCTTTTATTAGGTTTTTTCAGTTTCCAACATGCAGGAAAGTGTGGCTTGAGGGCTATAGTTATTGTTGCCTTTTGTTTCTATTTCCTTTATTTTTTTGACTGGTAAACAAGAAACTTATTGAGGAGAATGATGGGCATTGCCCATGTACACAGATCATATACAAGAGGGACACCTAGGCATGATTAACTTTTTCATTTATTTTTTTTAAAAAGTCCTGTGGGTTTAGTTTTTATATTTTTTGGTTTTTTTTCAAAGCAATAGAATTTCATGCTACTGATCCAAAGAAAAGTTGTAGAGGGAGGACGATTTAGATATTCAGAGTTTTATTTTAAAAGAATGCTAGATGAGCTGAATATCTCGGCTGGCTACATGGCTTCTCTCCTCTTTGATTGCATAAGTAAAGTCAGTATTGTTGTTTTGTTGCTCTGTTACATTCTTCAGAATTTTTTATACATTAGGTTTTGGTAGATGAACAGATGCATGGTGTGTGATGGTCTTATATGTCATTTCACATGAGCGCTCATTTCATTTTCCTCTTACCGTGTGTAACTTTCATTTTTTTTAAATAGCTTTTTTCATATCGTTCCAGTTATTCCCTTGAGTTTCATTCTGTTACTACCTACAAAAAATGTTCCATTCTGTTGCTTTTCTACTATTATAAAGCGGAATTTTTTTTCTTCGGAAGAACCTTGTCAAGTCATGGAATGGCGGGCCTGTGCCAGGGTTTTGGGGCTTTGGTCATGCAAAATTTACAGTGGATGTGCGAACCTTGTGTAGTTATATAATTTTCTTATCGAACCTTCTTTGTTGAACCAAATTTATTTGTTCACTGGCTTGAATGAAGGCAAATCTTGAGCTGCAATTTTGATAATTATTTATATAGTCAGTAAATTCAATCAGTAGCACATAAGGAACTTGGTCAGAGTTTAGTGGGAAGGCTTATGATGAGTTGTTAGCATTTGAGTCTGACCCATTTTTAAGTAATTTGTTTTGGCAGAGTGATTGCTCATGAAAAAGTGGTTTGTAATAAATCTACAGCATTTTCGTTGTGTTGTATCACAGAGTAGTCTACAAATAATCCTTGACTTCCTTTCACGCTCAGAGAATGTGTAGAGAAATTGCAACTCCTCAAGACACCTGAGGAGCGCCAGCGTAGACTGGATGAATTTCCAGAAATACATGTTGACCCAAACATGGATCCAAGTTATGAATCGGAAGAAGATGAAGGTGAAAGATACGATAAGAGACAAGGTCCATTTCAGCTCGAAGTTTGTCTTTTTGTTTCATTTTTATTTATCAATTACTGAGTGACTTTGTTTCTAGTGCATGCAGAAACTTACATAAGACCAAGAGGTGGCTTTGGCCGGAGGGCAAGTGAATCAGTTTCTCCGCAAACAGGAGGTTCCGCTTTTAGTGATTCCTGGGGTGGGACTAGGAACTATTCTGACACAAGTAGAGAATTAAGCAGGAATATGTCTAGTAAAGGGTTTTCTTATAAAGGAGATGATACTACTGGTGCTGGTGACATAGTGGATGAACGGAATCAAGGAAGAGACAGAGACAGAGACGCACAGCAAGCAAGCAGTTGGGAGAAGCAAAGAGGTGCTGAAACTTCAGGAATTGGTGCTTTTACAATCCAATCGGTGGCAAAGTCTGAAACAAATCCTGCTGTCTCAGAAATTTCAGCAGTATCTCACTCTACCGTGGTGGCTCAATCTGCTGCCACAATCAATGAAGCAGAAAAAATGTGGCATTATCAGGATCCATCTGGAAAGGTCCAGGGACCATTTTCCATGGTTCAGTTGCGTAAATGGAACAACACTGGATATTTTCCTGCTAATCTGAAGATTTGGAGAGCCAGTGAAAAGCAGAATGATTCTCTACTTTTGACTGATGCATTGGCTGGAAAGTTTCAGAAAGACCTCCTGTTAGGGGATAACAATTTTCCAAAGGCTCAAATGGTGCAAAATTTGCATATATCATCCTCACATTCTGGGATACCTCATGGAGCACCCTTACAGCAAGGCATGGAAGGTCAAGTTGGTGAAAGATCAAACTTTGATGAGAATCGTGGAGCTCTGAATTCACATACTAGTGCAGGTTCTTCAGGCCAATCTATAGGAGGAAGTTGGAGGACTCAAAATGAAATCAGTCCTGCAGGCAAGCATGCAATGTCGGTTCAGGTCCCTAATATTTCTTCGGATGGGTGGGTTCCCAACTCCCAAAAGGATTCATCAAACCTTCCTTCACCTACTCCACTCCAAACTACCACAGAGATGACAAAGGGGCATCCTTTTGAAAGTAAGCGGATGCAAAATTCTGTTCAGACAGCTGGTTCCTTTAGGGAAGCCAATTCATTCTCAGGTGGTAATGAGATGCAATCTCCTGCTGCAGTTATCCTAGAGAGGGCTGTTCAACGTGCAGAAAATACTGGTGCAAGTTCAAATCCTGCGGTGGTTCCTGTACCCAAGCCAGATAATAGTTTGCTACTAGGCTCTTTAAATGCCCTTTTAATGCATGCTCAATCGACGGTTCCACAATCTGTTTTGGCTGATGCTTCAATGAGTCCCAGCTTAAATATGAAGAATACTGGCACTAATTTCCAAAATTTGAATCAGTCTGTGGTTAATCCTACTCCTCCTATTGAATCTCAAGGATGGGGGTCTAATTTAGTTCCGAAACCTGATATGACTTCTTCAAGCCCATTCCCTGGGAGTGAATCCCAGGCCTGGGAAAGCGCTCCATCCCAGAAGGTGGAACCAATTAATCCTGCTACTACGCCTGTGCAACCACTTGCTCAAGGAAACTGGGGCGATGGTCCATCTGTCCATAATTCTGCCTCATCATTCAGTACAGGAAATCCAATGGGGACTTACCCCACTGCAGGCTATTCGGGCTTGCCTCCAGCTAATCCTTGGAGACATCCGGTTCCAGGTAATCAATCAAACATTCAGCCTCCGGCTCCAGCCACCCTAACTTGGGGCATAGGTGTTGCAGAGAACCAAACTGCCGGGACAAGACCAGGGCCAGAGAATCAAAATACTGGTTGGGGTCCAGTGCCGGGAAATCACAACATGGGCTGGGGAGGACCTGTTCCAGCAAATGCGAACTTAAATTGGGGTGCTTCCGGTCAGGGACCAGCACCTGGAAATGGAACTGCAGGATGGGTTACACCTGGAACTGCGGTTCCCAGTTGGGTCTCTGCCAGTCAAGGGCTACCAATGGGAAATGCAAATCCTGGGTGGGCTGCACCCACCGGGAATCCGGGCAACAATGGAGACATGATAACAAACCAAAATGTTAGAGGTTCTCATGGTGGAGACTCTGGTTATGGTGGTGGTAAATCTTGGAACAGACAGTCCTCATTTGGTGGAGGGGGAGGGGGTTCTAGGCCTCCTTTCAAGGGGCAAAGAGTGTGCAAGTTCCATGAGAGTGGGCATTGCAAGAAAGGAGCTTCGTGCGATTATCTGCATACTTGAGTCTCTAAATTTTGACATTTTGTCATTAGAGCAGTCAATACTGTACAGTAATTTTTCATAAAAGAGGTTTTGACCTTGTATAAGCTTTTTGTTATGTTCTATATATAGAATTAGTGCAGGTTAGAATGTCACCGGATTCTGCATCAGTCATCTTGGTTATAGATGCTTTCCTTTCTTTTAGTTTGTGAGGTGCTATTTCTGATTCGAGTCCTTGTAAAATACTAGGGAATATTGTATTGTGGTGCTTGAAGATGTCTTTTCCGATCCAATGGAGGATGGATGCTTCTAGGGAGCCTTACTATTTGACAACCAAACTCGACCAAATTTATAGAATTAATTTTTATTTTTAATTTTTTTTAGTTTCTGAAATGAAAAGTGTCCAAATGGTATGCCAGCTATCATTTTCCAACCTCACTTATAGCAGAGGAATACCGACACAAATTACTTAAGGGTTGCATCTCATCCCAAACCATAAAACCTTATTATCTACCGACTAGTTATTTACAGCGAAAATATAGTAGGCCTATTCTGTGTGGTTTTATTACCCCTCGTGCATGCCATGGTATATCAGACCAATAACTATATAACTGTCTCCCTCCCAACATTACCAAAGATCAGCAACTTGGCTCACCTTGTGGAACATATGGTCGCTTGAGATAGACAAATCTCGTTTAACCTTAATGATCTTTTCCCACAGCTCCCCAAGAAACCATAAACAGCAACCTTGTCCCTGCAAGTTGCATCCATCGTACCACAACTAGAGAATCTAATTCCACCTCCACCTCCACCTCCACCTCGATGAGCTAGAACTGACATTGACATTACCAATCAAAATGTAACTTGCATTTTATAAAAAAACTTGTGTAAACGTATCAGTTTTTTTCATTTAACCAATAATTTGCATGTCCAATCATTTTTACTTCTTAAATATTTCAGTTTCAGTTCGCAACACACTCATAGAGACCATCATGCTAATTAGATTTGCAGGTGCCTCTCCAATCAACAGATATATCTCCTCCACCATAAACGCAGGGATGGAATCTCCTTTGAATCTCATTCTTGTATTCTCTATCCTGTCCAATGTTCTTCTTGCCCTTTTTCTCTTCTGTATTGTATAAGAATTGCAGGATGCTAATAGATTCACAGAATGTCTCACTACCCAAATGCAATCTATAAGTCTTCAGCCAAGTGGGTGTGGCCCATTGTGCCTTTTTGGAAAATCCTTTACTGAGGGCTGTGCACTTTTGAAAAATCCTTTAGAAGCAGTCGAGAATTTGTTCCCAAATATCCAGTGCCCAATAAGCTATACAATATATGTTTCCTATGGCTAACTAGAATCCAGTTCTTCAAAATTATACATCGATCTCGAGAATTGCTGCAGACATAAAAAGACTACACAAAAGTAAACTTACAAACTGACCTGATTTCATGAGATCCGTTAGATCTACTTTATAATAAAAGTAACTTTACAATCTGATGTGTCACTTCATACCACGTTAGTTTGTGTATTTACTTTTATATAATCTATTTGTGACTAATGTGTTATCCCCACCACAAAGCTGCCAAAGGGGAATGTTGTTCTACCCCTAACTGGCACTGAAAAGCCTTGATTCAACTTCTAGGAGTTCCAATACATTTGCTGTGTTGGTGAGAGAAAAAAATTAAGGTCTCTTTTGGATAGTCAGGTTAAATGAGAATATATAAGAAATTTGTGAATAGTAGTAAAATGATTTGTAAATAATAGTGAAATAGTTTTAGTTAACATTTTTATTGGGTTTTGAAAAAGGAGAGAAAAAGTTAAATAAAAAAAATTATAAAATTAAAATATTGTTAAAATATTATTTTTTAATATTTTGTTTGTTTTAGGATTTAAAAAAGTTAAATTATTTTTGTGATTTATATAGAAGTTTGAAAAAATTGTAATGATTAGATGAAAAAATATGAAAGATAAATTAAAAAATATTTGTGTTTGAATAATATTTAGATGTTACAATTAGGTGAAATGAGATGAGAAAAGATGAGATTAACTGCGTATCCAAACGGGACCTAAGTCCTTTATTCTCATAGCTCATATTCTCAACCCGACATCTAAATTTTTACATCAGTTTATTTATTTATATAATTTAAATATTTTTTCTTTATTCATTATAAATATTTCTTAGATCTTTCGATTTTTTCATTAATTGTTCTCTCATATACTAATACGATTGCAATGTCTTTCTCCTATCAAACGTAAAAATAGCCCAAAAAGAAAAGTAAAAAAAAAAGAACAAGAAAACAAAAGATGATAAACATTGTTCATCTTATATTTTATAAAATTTCTTCATTTTTTAGGTTTTATAAAATTTTTATAATGAGTATTTTTCTCTTTATTAGAATACAACATTATAATAATATTACAATTTGATAATGTTTTATAAATGAAATCGTAAATGCAATGATTATAAAGAAAGGAGAAATAATTTAACTATAAAGAGATTACACAAAAGTAAACTTACGAACTGATGGGACTTGATACAATACGTCATATTGTAAAGTTACTTTTATTATAAAATAGATCTAATGAATCACATGAAGTCACGTTAATTTGTAAGTTTATTTTTATGTATATAACAAGTCTCTAAAAAAAAGAGGGGATAAAGAAAATAAATAGTAATTGTTTATTTTTTATTTTATTTTTGCACACAAATGAAGAGTAATATAAGACCCTTTACAGCATAGAGGACAGTATAGTACGATTTAAAAAATAATTTTTGAAATAAAAATTTTATAAATCAAAATTTACAATTTCAACATGTGACTTAAAAATAAAATAATTCTATCTTAAATATTTAGAGGTATTGAGCGTTACAGAGCGTATATGTATTTTATAAATTAAGGGTAATTGTGGGGCAATGGCGGTAATTTGACAAACCCACGGTTAGCGACTGCTCGATCGGGCTCTCCCACAAAACCTCTCACTTTTTCACAGACTCACGTAAACTTACCGTTTTGTGTTCGTGCGTCTTTATTTACCCCCCTGCTCTCGAAGAAGCAGCAGCAGCAGCTGCGTCAAGAAGGACCGCTACATCAGGTTCGTTCCCCTCATCTCCTAATTCTTTCAGGTTCAATATTTAGGGTTAGGGCTAATTTGTTGTTTTCTTTTCTTTTTTAAATATTTTTGTTTATGTATTCGCATTTGTATGGTTTTTTTTTTCAATAATTGGTTTCCTCGGTTTTTGATTCCCCCCCCGCAAAAAAAACCCAAATGATGTTGCATTCTTGTGTGATTTCGAATCTGGGTTCGTGTTATTCTATTCTATTTGTTGAATCTGGAGGTAACAATTTTTTGTGAGGACGCTAATTTGAAAGAAAAACAGGGTTTTTGATGCTGTTGGGAAAAGAATAAAAGTGCAGAACGGATAGAAAGATATGCTTGCGAGTTGGAGTTGAGCAGGAGATGGGTGACATGACGCAGGGGACAGCTGATGCTGTGCAGGAGACGGAAGTGGCCGAGGAGGCAGGTTCCATTGGACACTTAGCTGATGAAACCGAGCAGACTGGGTTGGCAGATGTGGCTGATGCAGCCAATGATGTGCCTTACGTGGTGGAGGAAAAGGGTGATTCTCACTTGGCGGTCATGATTGAGGTTGCAGAGAAGGATGATGCAGCTGACTTGGTGGAGGGGAAGGATGTGCCTGACTCGGTGGAAATGACGGAGGTTGTAGAGAAGGAGGATGTGTCAGATTTGGCAGAAACGTCAGATGCTGCAGAGAAAGAGGATGTGGCCGAATTGGTTGAAACAGAGGACTGTGTGTTCGATTTGGCAGAAACGACAGAGGCTGCAGAGAAAGAGGATGTGACTGAGTTGGTGGAATTACCGAAGATTGCGGCAGAGGACAATGTGGCTCACTTGGTGGAAGTGCCAGAGGTTACTGAGAAGGACGACATGGCTGACTTGGTGAAGATGAAAAAGCTTGCACGGGAGGATGGGGCTGACTTGGCAAAGGTTGTAGAGGAGGATGAGCCGCACTTGGTGGAGACGAGGGAGGCTGTAGAGATTGAGGGTGGGACTGACTTGGTAGAAGTGACAGAGGAGACAAATTTTGATGGCCGAGTAGCTGAGAATGTGGATTTGTCAGGTCCAGTAACTGAAGAAATGGATTTTACAGGCCCATTGGTTGAGGAGATGGAATTGAGAGAGGTTGCAGAGGAGGATCAGCCTGATTTGGTGGAAATAAGGGAGGCAGTAGTGACAAAGGGTGGGGATGATTTGCCAGAACCGATGGAGGATACGAATTTGGATGATCGAGTAGCAGAGAATGTGGATTTTTCAGGCCCAGTGCCTAAGGAAACAGATTTTACAGACCCATTGGCTGAGGAGACGGATGGGGCTGACTTGGCAAAGGTTGTAGAGGAGGATGAGCCTCACTTGGCGGAGACGAGGGAGGCTGCAGAGATGGTGGGTGGGGCTGACTTGGTAGAAGTGACAGAGGAGACGAATTTTGATGGTCAAGTAGCAGAGAATGTGGATTTGTCAGGCCCAGTAACTGAAGAAAGGGATTTTAGAGGCCCATTGGTTGAGGAGATGGAATTGAGAGAGGTTGCAGAGGGGGATGGGCCTGACTTGGTGGAAACAAGGGAGGCAGTAGAGATGGAGGGTGGGGCTGACTTGCCAGAATCGATGGAGGATTCAAATTTGGATGATCGAGTAGCAGAGAATGTGGATTTTTCAGGCTCAGTGCCTGAGGAAACGGACTTTACTGACCCATTGGCTGACGAGATGGATTTGACAGGTCCAGTGGCTAAGATGACAGATTTGGCAGCTCCAGTGGCTGAGGAGATGGTTTTGGCGGGCTTAGTGGTGGATACAGATTTTGGTGGCCATGTAGATGGAATGAAAGAAGTTGTAGATGTAGCAAATGCAGCTGAATTGGAAGATGAGATTGTGGAGGCAGGGGAGGACTTGGCAGAGAAAGAGAAGGCAATGGAAGCAGAGGATTCAGAAGCGGTAGAGGTGGCACAAATGGAAGAGGAAATCACAGAGGGTGTGGATGAAATGGATGTGACAGAGGAGATAGAAGTGGTGGAAGCGAGTGGGGGTAGTGGTGGAGGGAAGAGAAAGCGTGGCAAGAATTCTCGGGCCCCTGTGAGAGTCCTAGCAAGGAAGAAGATTGAAGAGGATGTTTGTTTCATTTGCTTTGATGGGGGTGATCTGGTGCTTTGTGATCGCAGGTGTGATTACCATTATCATTTTCTTTGTGAGGTTTTTCATGCCAGTATTTTGCTTCTTCATCGAAGTTTGTTAATAATTCAATTAAATTTGTCTTTTCAAAATTATTAGGGGATGCCCTAAGGCGTACCATCCTTCTTGTGTTAATCGCGACGAGGCGTTCTTTCGAGCTAAGGGTCGATGGAATTGCGGTATGTTGCTGCTTTTGGCCTTTGATTCTCTCTCTCTCTCTCTCTCTCTCTCTCTCTCCCTCTCTCCCTCTCCCTCTCTCTTACTTTGAGTTGGTGCTGTTAAGGTTTTGGTAATTGATGGTGTACATCTGATGTGACCTTTAAAGCAATGAACTCTAGACTCAGATGAACCTTAGCTGTAACTGTAGAACTTTGATGATAAAAATAGTATTGTTTGTTTTATGCTATAGACATTATTCTTTGTTCTTGCAGTCTAGTTTATGCACTTCATCTGATCTTTATGTTCTTTTTTCCTAGCATCATACGGAAATTGAGAACATTAAAACCTACCCATCTCTAGTACTCTTCCTGGTTTGGATGTACGTTATTCTTTCTTTTTCTTTTTCAAATGGTTGATGTACACAAGAGCCAGGAGTGGACTGGTGAGTTGGACTAGAAGTTCAATCTACAATCATTGACCAACACACTGTTTTAAGTTTTGCAAGCTTGTCATCTTGGTTATTCGCCTGTGAAGTATTCCTCTTTCTTGTGATAACTTGGGTCGCTAATTTCTTGATTGTGTGAAGGTCATTTTTGGCTACTAGAAAATTTGGATTTCATCAGCTATGCTAAGTCTGAAGGTGTGGAAAGAGTTAAGGACTGCTGAAGAAAAAAAAAACTGAGGCCCATGAGTCTGATTTTTTGACTTGCGGGAATGGGCTGTACCTGAGGCCCATGCATCTTATTTTTTGGGTATTGGGAGTTGCCTATATTAATGTTTTATGAGGATTTTTTGGGTAATCAGTCTGTCAGATGGAATGAGTTGGATAAAATTCTAGCAGCATATTTCTTAGTGTTACGAGGGTGTGATGTGCCTTCTCCGTCATTAGTGTGATTACAACCAAGCTGGGGTTTCTAAAAAACCTAAATGTGATTGCTTGGAAAGCTGGGGGTGGCTTCCTAGGCCTTATCTTTTATTTTCTCGTTTATTTCACTTCGGCTTTATCTTGGATAGGCTAAACACTCCCGAAGTCTCTAAACATGAACCCCATACAAGGAACCATCAAGAACCTAGCAAGAAACCTAATCTCGTACTGAGTTTTTGATACATGTGCATCTAATTTAGTACATTTCTTGGGCGGGTCCTCACGTCGGATAATTTGAGAAAACATGGTCTTATCATAGTAGATTGGTGCTTCTTGTGCAAGAGTGATGGGGAATCAGTGGATCATCTTATGTTACATTGTGAGGTGGCAATGTGTTTATGGAATGAGATCCTTAACAGGACAGGGGTGGCTTGGGCTATGCCTAGAACAGTTAGAGATATTCTGGGGTGTTGGACAGGAATTAGGGGGAATTCACGTACGTTCTTTGGAGGAGCTGAAGCAATTCTTTGACAATACTTTATTTTCTTGGGCTTCGGCCATTATTTGTAAGACGGATAATTTTGATGACCTGCTTGTATCTCTCACTAGTACCTAGATGTAATTAGGCATGATCTGATTGTATACTCCTGGGGTACTCTGTTTCTATTTTTATTTCAATAAAATTTACTTTTACCTATAAAAAAAAAATTTAGTACACTAAGTTTTATTAGTCCTCTTTCTTTCCATTGAAATTCTCTGGTAGAATTTTGTGTTTGTATCTTTATGGCACATTTAGTTATTCCGTTTCTTTTGGTATAGGATTTTGTATGTAAATCCCTCTATTGAATGAAGCACTTTATGAAATTACCACCAAAGACATGGGTGGAACAAGGGTTTTGTACGTGTGTGTTGGTGTGTGTGTGTGTGTGTGTGGGGGGGGGGGGGGGGGGGACTCAGTAAGCAAGCATATAGATATGTAGACTTTCTATATATGTACGTTTGCGTATCTGCAAACAAAAAACTAATTAGTCTTAAATTCAAGGTGGGGGATGGGGCAAAGATCTATTTTGGGCATGACATTTGGTGTGGGAATTCACCTCATAAGGATGTTTACCCTAATCTTTTTAGGATTGCTAGAGATAAAGGGGCTGCAGTGGCTGAGTCCTATCACTTTTCTAACACTTTGATTCACTGGACTGTGGAATTCACTAGAGATGTACAGGATTGGGAAGTATGTGAAGTTTCTGATTTATTTGGAAGATTATACGAGATGAAGCTTGATCAGAACAGGGAGGATAGTCTGCAGTGGGTGCATACAGTTAATTCCAGATTTTCAGTGAGTTCTTTTTACATGGTGTTAACCTGTCATGGGGTTAAAGATTTTCCCTAGAAAAGTATTTGGAGAGCCAAGGTGCCTAGTAAGGTTGCTTTCCTCTGTTGGCTGGTGTCTCTTGGGAAAATTTTAACCACGGACAACTTGAGGAAGAGAGGCTTACTGGTGGTTGATTGGTGTTTTATGTGTAAGAAGGATGGTGAATCTATTGATCATCTTTTTCTTCATTGTGAGGTGGCGACTTCTTTGTGGAATGAGATTTTTGCAAGGTTTGGCATTTTTTGGGTGATGCCTATGCGTGTGGTAGATTTCGTTGCATGCTGGCAAGGTATTGTGGGGAGAAGTAACAGCACTGCAGTGTTGAAGATGATCCCCTTGTGCTTGCTTTGGTGTTTATGGTTGGAGAGGAATGGGAGGTGCTTTGAAAATTGTGAACGTTCTTTAGGGGAACTTAAGGGAGTTTTTCCTTAGTACTTTTAAGTTTTTGGGTGAAGAATCTTGTAAGGAATGGGAATGATTGTAATGTTTTGCTTTAGTTGTATTCTGTTTTAGCTTGTGTAGGTTTTCTCATTTGTATACATCCTGTGTACTTGGGCTATGCCTATTTACTTGGAATAAAATTTCTCTTATTAATTATCAACAAATTCTTGTGGTTGCATTTCTTTTTCCATTGGCTAACTCCAACTCAATATATTCATAGCATCGTGTGTAAATGTTGATCTTTATATTTTCAAGAATCATGAGACTATCATATGACCTGTTTTCATGATCTGTTTTTGTTAAGTTACTATTTTTTATAAGTTATGTTTAGTTACTATTACCTGTTGGATTCCAAACTGTTAATTTTATCTAATTAAAGCATTACTATGTTATGGATTTTAGGTTGGCACCTGTGTAGCAACTGTGAGAAGAATGCCTACTATATGTGTTATACGTGTACATTTTCCTTGTGTAAGGCATGCATCAGAGATGCAGTTATCTTATGTGTGAGAAGAAACAAAGGCTTCTGTGCACCATGTATGAAAACGGTCATGTTAATCGAACACAATCTGCAAGGAAACCAGGATATGGTATGTGTTTTATACTTTTTTTTAGTCGGCTATCTTTTTTATCAGTATTTTCCTTTCTTTTTTTTTTTGGGTTGCATGTGCTTTTCCTTGGATGGATCATTCTCCTTGTTAGTGTTGTGAATGATGAAAAATGTAGATGCAGTTTAAATTATGTATGTGAAATGGTTGGGAACTGAAGTGTATTAAAAGGCCTTATAATTTATCCATCTTTATGGTTCAATTATTGGGCATTCTTTTTTATTCCATTTTCTCTTTATTAATTGGAGACCTTGCTAGAGTTCTGTCGATTAAATGTGAATGCTGTTGTGTATTGTTACTAATTCTGCATTCACTTCAGGTAGTGTTGCTCTAGCTGCACTGCATGTGTGGAACTTTTTGGATTAGTGCATAAGCTGACCATTAAAGCATTGTAAGTTGTAAAATTGAATGGTACGTTGAGTCCATTGATCTGAAGTTTGGCCTTCTGCAGTGGCCAAGGTATGGATTCTTTATCCGATAACTGGAAGGAATAAATGGTTTGGGATAGAGGGTCCCATCTCTTCTTAAGAAACAAGGGATGTTTCTTTGCAAGTTTGACTGCTCTTCTCCTGGGAAAGTGACTGAAAGTAAGGGTGGCATATGTTGATGAAAAGATAAGTCACATATAATGGTTTTCTTTTGGCTGCGAAAGACCAATGAATGCCCTTCATAGATAGTGATTGATGCAATTAGGGGGGAGAATGGGTTAGATGAAAAAATATCATTAGAGGTAGTGGAAAATGATATGATAGAGATGATGCAGGGAAATTTTAGAGGTGTCTGTCCTGAATGGATATTGTCCCATCCTTCGAACATTCATGAAAAAATGCTATAATGAGTTTGCCAGCTAAAATTAATACCGTCAGTTACAAAAAGTTTTATTTTACTGTCGTTTTCTCCCTCATTTCCCCCCATTAATTACTAAGCTTTTTTTGAAATATGCCATTGCATGTAGGCTTACCCCACCCAGCCTGCTGTTTATATCTGCTTAGTGTGTGTTTTTGTTCTTTTATGTTTATATGCTATACCCTGGGATTATTTTTTTTCTTGGAAAAGTGGTGAATGGGATCCCACATTGTTTGTGAGGGAGAAGCTCAAACCCTTAATAATGAATTCCAAGGGATTCCAATTGTAACCATGACTAGTCCTATTGAAGTATGGTTCTAGATGTGGCTTGGGCCTTCCTTGGGTTGCTACATTATTCCAATATGTATTGGCTATTAGCATTCTGATTCTCTCTTTACTCCCTTGTTTATGTTGATGCAGGGTCAAGTAGATTTTGATGACAAAAGTAGTTGGGAGTATCTTTTCAAGGAATACTATATCGATTTAAAAGAGAAGCTGTCCCTGACTTTAGAAGAACTCAATCAAGCTAAAAATCCGTGGAAAGAGTCTGATGGATTTGCTGGTAAACAGGAATCTCCTGATGAACTTTATGACGCTAATAATGATGAGGGGTCAGATTCAGACAGTTCCTCTGGTAATATAGAAATAAGTAGCTCTAAAAGGAAGGCCAAGAAAAGGTTGAAGCCCCGATCCAAGGAAACTGATTCACCAGCCCCAGCAAGAGCAACTCGTGCTGAAGGTCCTTCCACAGATGGAAATGCTGAATGGGCATCAAAAGACCTCTTGGCGTTTGTTATGCACATGAAAAATGGTGACAGATCTGTTTTGTCTCAGTTTGATGTGCAGGCTCTCTTGCTAGAGTACATAAAGAGAAACAAGCTTCGAGATCCTCGGCGTAAAAGTCAAATAATTTGTGATTCAAGGCTTCAGAGTCTGTTTGGGAAACCACGTGTGGGGCATTTTGAAATGTTAAAGCTTCTTGAATCCCATTTTCTTATAAAAGAGGATTCTCAGGCCGATGATCTTCAAGGAAGTGTAGTTGATACTGAATCTAGTCAGTTGGAGAATGCTGGGATCTCTGATGCCCTTGTAAAGACTGGTAGAGATAAGAAACGTAAAACTCGTAAGAAGGGTGATGAGAGGGGACCTCAATCAAATCTTGACGACTATGCAGCCATTGATATTCACAACATTAATCTAATTTTCTTAAGACGTAATTTAGTGGAGGAACTTATAGAAGATATGGAAATGTTACATGACAAAGTTGTTGGTTCTTTTGTGAGAATAAGGATTTCTGGTAGTGGTCAAAAGCAAGATTTGTATAGGCTGGTCCAAGTCGTAGGTAAGTATTTAGATAAATTTTGTTGTGCCTTATTGATCTGAGTGTATTGGGAATAAGTCTTGCAAGATCATAAAGTTTCTTAATTGTTTTGTGACAGGTACATGCAAAGCTGCTGAGCCCTATAAAGTTGGTAAAAAGATGACAGATATCTTGCTAGAAATATTAAATTTAAACAAGACAGAGATCGTATCAATTGATATAATCTCAAATCAAGAGTTCACTGAGGTGATTCAAGTCGTTCAACATAGAACCTTTAAAAATTTTATTTGTTTATGTATTTATTGTCATTGTCCTAGGTGTCAATCATGTCCAAATTTGTAGCACATACATTTGGGTTGAAGATTTCTGCCCACTTGTTTTGTGGATTCTTTTAAATATCTATTCATTTCTTCTTTTCGTCTCTAGGATGAATGCAAGCGACTACGCCAAAGCATAAAGTGTGGACTTATCAACCGGCTGACTGTGGTGATTATATGCCCTATCTCCAACGCTGTTTTTTTTTTTAACATTAAGCATCTAAACTGTCCATTTACTGAGAAATATGGTCGTTTGTAGGGAGATATTCAGGAGAAAGCAATGGTACTTCAGGAGGTCAGGGTCAAAGATGTAAGATTCTTTCTTTCAATTGTCATTGCTATTGATTTTTGCTGCGTGTATGTCTATGCTCTATATTTTAGAACTATGAATAGTTTTTCTGAATATGTTTGTTGTATTGACAGATGGGAGAAATAATCTGCAAGAAACATTTTAGAAAAACATTAATTGGTAATTTGTTTTTAGAGGATAGGTTGAAAAAATCTCATCCTCCACATCTTTTTATGAGAGGAGATGATGTTCTTTGATCCTAAGATCATTCGTGGAACTTGTCTAGTCATGTTTGGATTAAAGTAACCTATCCAAGACTGATACCACTGGTAGGAGATGTATACTAGGTTGCAGATATTCTTCAAATGGGAGAAGGCTGTGGCTGGTTGGAATTTGCTGTCCCAAGCCCGGTCATCATCCTAGGTTTGTATTGGCAAAGTCAGAATTAAGTCCTAGTGATGTTTTGCAAAACTCTCGCACGTTGGAGATTATAGAACATAAAAAGTTATTCAAAGATTTCCTGACACCTTCCCATCTAACTTCCTAATTTATCAACAAGATTTTTCCTTTAAAATTTTAATTTTAATTCGAGAGATAAATTATATTTGAGCTCTATTCATTGTGCGAGCTGCTTCTAGTGTGAATTGAATAGATTTCTTGTACTTCCCCACATAATGTCTTCATGTTTGGTTTCGTTTTATTGCATGGATATTAGATAGCATCTTGTGCCCCACCTCGTTCTTCTTCTTCTTCCTTTTTTTTTTTTTCCTGTCTGATGCATTATGCTCTCTGTTCTAATACAGTGGCTGGAAGCAGAGATATTGCGACTTAGTCATCTCCGTGATCGAGCAAGTGAAAAAGGGCGTAGGAAGGAATATCCTTTACTCTTCAAGACTTTTTTATCCTGTTATTGTTTATGCAGTTGGGTACTTGGGTTGCTTTTATCTGGTTTTTTCAGTTTCTAACAGGCAGGGAAGTGTGGCTTGAGGGTTATGGTTATTGTTGCTTTTTGTTAGTTTCTATTTCCTCAATTTTTTTATCAGAAAAAAGAAGAATTTATTTCACTATCGGCCTCATTTGGATAGTGAGATGAGATGAGATGATCTGTGAATAGTAATGAAATTGATTAAGTTAAGATATTTATCGGGTTTTGGGGAAGGAGATAAAAAGTTGAATAAAAATATTATAAAGTTAAAATATTGTTAGAGTAGAATTTTTTAATATAATTTTTGTTTTGGGATTTGAAAATTGTTTTTTATATTTTGTTTGGAAGTTTGGAAAAGTTGTAATGATTAGGTAATGATTAGATGAAAAAATTGAATATTTGAAATTAGAAAGTGTTTTTGTTTGTGGTGTTTGGATATTGAGATGAGATTAAATGAGAGTATCTTTCTATCCAAACCAGGTCTTAAGTTGAACCAAATTTATGTGCGCTCTAGTTTGAATAAGGCAAATCTTGAGCCACAATTTTGAAAATACAGAGTTAGTCTATAAGAAATCCTTGACTCCTTTCACGCTCAGAGAATGCGTAGAGAAGTTGCAACTTCTCAAGACACCTGAGGAGCGCCAGCGTAGACTGGATGAATTTCCAGAAATACACGCTGACCCAAACATGGATCCTAGTTATGAATCGGAAGAAGATGAAGGTGAAAGATACGATAAGAGACAAGGTCCATTTCAGCTCGAAGTTTGTCTTTTTGTTTCATTTTTATTTATCAATTACTGAGTGACTTTGTTTATGGTGCATGCAGAAACTTACATAAGACCAAGAGGTACTGGCTTTGGCCGGAGGGCAAGTGAATCAGTTTCTCCGCAAACAGGAGGTCCCGCTTTTAGTGATTCCTGGGGTGGGACTAGGAACTATTCTGACACGAGTAGAGAATTAAGCAGGAATATGTCTAGTAAAGGGTTCTCTTATAAAGGAGATGATGATACTAGTGCTAGAGACATAGTGAATGAACGGAATCAAGGAAGAGACAGAGAAACACAGCAAGCAAGAAGTTGGGAGAAGCAAAGAAGCGCTGAAACTTCAGGACATGGCGCTTTTACAGTCCACTCTGGCGCAAAGTCTGAAACAAATCTTGCTGTGTCAGAAATTTCAGCAGCATATCACTCTACTGCAGTGGCTCAATCTGCTGCCACAATCAATGAAACAGAAAAAATGTGGCATTATCAGGATCCATCGGGAAAAGTCCAGGGACCATTTTCCATGGTGCAGTTGCGTAAATGGAACAACACTGGATATTTTCCTGCTAATCTGAATATTTGGAGAACCAATGATAAACAAAATGATTCTCTACTTTTGACTGATGCATTGGCTGGAAAGTTCCAGAAAGACCTACCATTAGTGGATCACAGTTTTCCAAAGGCTCAAGTGGTGCAAAATTCACATATATCATCCTCATATTCTGGGAAACCTCATGGAACACCCTTACAGCAAGGTATGGAAGGTCAAGTTGGTGAAAGATCAAAATTTGATGAGAATCGTGGAGCTCTGAATCTACATTCTAGTACTGGAGGTTCTTCAGGCCAATCTGTAGGAGGAAGTTGGAGATCTCAAAATGAAATCAGTCCTGCAGGCAAGCATGCCATGTCGGTTGAGGTCCCAAATATTTCTTCGGATGGGTGGGGTCCCAACCCCCAAAAGGATTCATCGAATCTTCCTTCACCTACTCCACTACAAACTACCACGGAGGTGACAAAGGGGCAGTCTTTTGAAAATAAGCGGTTGCAAAATTCTCTGCAGTCATCTGTTTCCTTTAGGGAAGCCAGTCCATTCTCAGGTGGTAATGTGACGCAACCTCCTGCTGCCGTTATCCTAGAGAGTGCTGTTCAAGGTACTGAAAATACTGGTGCAAGTTCGAATCCTGCGGTGGTTCCCGTACCCAAGCCAGATAATAGTATGCTACTAGGCTCTTTAAACGCCCTTTTACTGCATGCTCAATCGACGGTGCCACAATCTGTTTTGGCTGATGCTTCAATGAGTCCCAACGTAAATATGAAGAATAATGGCACTAATTTCCAAAATTTTAATCATTCTGTGGCTAATCCTGAATCTCAAGGATGGGGGTCTAGTTTAGTTCCAAAACCTGATATGACTTCTTCAAGCCCATTACCTGGGAGTGAATCCCAAGCCTGGGGAAGCGCTCCATCCCAAAAGGTGGAACCAATCAATCCTGCTACTCCGCCTATGCAACCACTTGCTCAAGGAAACTGGGGCGATGCTCCATCTGTCCATAATTCTGCTTCATCATTCAGTACAGGAAATCCAATGGGGACTTACCCCACTGCAGGCTATTCGGGCCTGCCTCCAGCTAATCCTTGGAGACATCCGGTTCCTGGCAATCGATCAGACATTCAGCCTCCGGCTCCAGCCACCCTAACTTGGGGCGTAGGTGTTGGAGAGAACCAAACTTCCGGGACAAGACCAGGGCCAGAGAATCAAAATACTGGTTGGGGTCCAGTGCCAGGAAATCACAACATGGGCTGGGGAGGACCTGTTCCAGCAAATGCGAACCTAAATTGGGGTGCTTCCGGTCAGGGACCAGCACCTGGAAATGGAACTGCAGGATGGGTTGCACCTGGAACTGCTGTTCCCGGTTGGGTCTCTGCCAGTCAAGGGCTACCGATGGGAAACGGAAATCCCGGTTGGGTTGCGCCTGGTCAAGGGCCAGTGCCTACTGGAAATGCAAATCCTGGGTGGGCTGCACCCACTGGGAATCCGGGCAACAATGGAGACATGCTAGCAAACCAAAATGTTAGAGGTTCTCATGGTGGTGGAGACTCTGGTTATGGTGGTGGCAAGTCTTGGAACAGACAATCCTCATTTGGTGGAGGGGGAGGGGGTTCTAGGCCTCCTTTCAAGGGGCACAGAGTGTGCAAGTTCCATGAGAGTGGGCATTGCAAGAAAGGAGCTTCTTGCGATTATCTGCACACTTGAGTCTCAGGATTTTGTATGAGTAGAGCAGTTAATTACTGTACAGTAATTTTTCATAAAAAAAATGGTTTTTGACCTTGTATAAGCTTTTTGTTTCGATTTATATTATATAGAATTAGTGCATTTTAGAATGTCACCGCGTTTTCGTTATGCATGCTTTCCTTGGATTCAGTTTGTGAGGTGCTCCTATTTCTGATTCCACTCCTAAAATACTAGCTAGAGATTGGATGGTGGTTTAAGATGTTTTTTCGGTAGAGAAAAGATATTTACAACTGTGAATTGTACAATCGCTGCATAATCATTTTGAAAAAAATGAATAAAATATAAAATTCACATGAAAAAAATTAAATTTTTAATAATGGATCTCACTCTTTTTCAAAATGATTACGCGAAGTTTACACAATTAACGATTGTATGTAGAATTACTCTTTCCGATAATGGATGATAATATGGACACTAGTAATGCTAAACTTATGGTGCGTAAGTCTCATCTATTTCCTTTGAAAAAAAATTAGGGTCCAATACTAAAAATTCACGTGGGGTCTACTAGAGCTTCTATAACCATATAATGAGATGAGATGAGATGATTTGTGAATAGTAATAAAATTATTAGTTGAAATTAGATAAGATGTTGTATCCAAACGGGCAATTGTAATTAAAAAGTTGCTGCATTACTCAATGTAATAAATATATGAAGATGTGTGATAGATGAATGTATCTACACATAACAAAGCGTTCTAAATTTTTAAGATTTCAAATTGTTAATATCTACAGTACTACCTTTCAAATTATATATAAATGGTCAAAGGCCTTAAAGTTGACCGGGAAAAACCTAGCCTTCGTATTCGTTAATAACTGCTGATGAAGGCACGTTACCGTACGTTTCTTTTTTCCCATATTAACAAGACGTTACATTATCAGTGCTGGCTGTGTGCTTAACGGCCTCCTTCACTCTCTCCATTCATTGTCTAGGCCATGTATAACATCAGAATTACAGAACATTTGCACCCCTGCATACCATCTCTCTCTCTCTATCTCTCTCTCTCTCTCTCCTGCAATGGCTGGTCTCAGAGACCCTTTCCTTGCATTAGTCATGGTGGTTGTGGTTCAGTTCTTTGGCTTTACATATGGCTGCTCCTCAACTTGCCCGCCTTCAGCATGCCCAGATTGTAGTGGTGTAAGATACCAAGTTGGCTCGCTCTGGTCCTTACCACCATTCCCAACTTATTACTCCAACTGGTCCCTCTCCCATTTCTTCCGGACCGGCGACTTTCTCAGTAACTCGAACACCTTCTTCAAGATCCATTTCTTAACATGATGATCGATACATACATATATACATGATACGAATTCCAATGGTTTTTTTTTTCGTCTTATCTTATTCATGCAGGTTTTGACTTTGAGACCGGACATAACGACGTGATTCAAGTGTCGAGACAAGAGTACGAGAGTTGCACCGCCTGCAACCCCTTGAGGGTCATCAACATTGGTCCCGCGCTCGTACCATTGACCGAGAAAGGTGTCTTCTATTTCATCAGCAACTTCTCAAACTACTGCGGTCTTGGGCTGAAGGTTTCAGTCTGGGTGCACGGCTGCTCCGACGGATTGCAGCCAACTCCATCGCCGTCTCCGTCACCTTCTCCACTTCGAGTTCCTCCACCTTCATCGCCTGCACCAGCTTCACGTACGAGGAATGGATCCAATTCTCCGGCTCCAACCCCAGCACCGTCTCCTAATGATGATGGCTATCCTCTAGAAGCTGGCGCGCCTCCCAATGCAAAGTCTATGGCTATCCGTGTTGGTTCTTCTGAAATCCTGATCTTTCACTGGGCTTTTGATTTTTGTTTGGTGGTATTTGTCATTCTTGGATCGATGATCTAGCTAGGAAATTTATTTAAGTTTCATTAATGGGCGATAATAATTTATAATATTATGTAATCTGCATGCATGCAGCAGTACTTGAAATTTGATTTTTTTTTCTTTTTTTTAGGACGTGACCACTTTTATTCGATCCACTTTTATTGGATTGATGATTTGAAGATCTTTCATCGATAAATTTACGTTAATTTTCAGCGTTTTCGCACCTCGATCGTACGTCGTTCGTATAAGATGAAATTACTTCAATGATATTTTTATGGGGAAAAAACTTATTTTCCTTCCATTTTCTTTTCTGTGAAATGATGGGCTCCGATCCACAAGCGTTGGTTTGCTATATATCCCACGACAAGCGCGAGGAATGATAAAATTAGACAGAATAGCTCTTATCATATATATCTTTTCTGTAAATTATAATTACTTGATGGGTACGTGCATGCGTAATAAAGTAGTTTTATGGTTTTGGTTGAGAAGGTGACCTTGGGTGATTTTGTTATGACGATATTCTTTCCGACATAAGAGAGTACTGTTTCTTGAATTAAAAAAAAAAAACTGGCTAATCATAAAGCTGCCTGTACTACATACGATGTTATTAGGGAATTTAGACGTTACCGTCTTGAATAATTCTAAACTCACTCGGGGGTCCCGATTATTTTTTTTAATTTTTTTATTTAATGATTAAGTAAGCGCTTTTTAAATCCTGTTGTGATTTTTTTTTAAATATTTAAAGATATGAAAAAAATGAATAAAAAAAATCAGAAAAAATATATTTTTTTTATAACTTGTTGCCTCGTCTGTAGCCATCCTCGTATATATTATTCAATATAAGTACTACTCTCTACATGAAGGATAATACTAGTCTTCCCATTGGGAGCTCCCGCTTGGGGCTCTTGCTGGGATTTTTTTTTTGTTTTTTTCTTTTAATTTTCTTTTATATTTTGATTAAAAAATGTTTTTTAATAGTGATGGAATTTTTTTTTTAATTTTTTTAAAATATTTAAAAATATTAAAAAAATGTATGTAAAAAAAAAAAAAAAAACACACTTCAGATAGACTAGCGGGAGCTCCCAGCGGGAGCCCCTGCGGTGACTCTAGAAGGATCCCTACATGAAACTTCAGACCTTTTGCAGCAGCAGTAGTACTTTGAAACTGTGGAGCATGCAGCAGTAGTACTACTGTACTGGATCAGTAGATATTTTTAATATGAGTAATTCTACATATAACCGTGAAATGCGTAAATATCACGTAATCATTTTGAAAAAGAGTGGGGTCCACTATTAAAGAATTAATTTTTTTATGTGGGTCCCATATTTTAATATTGAAAGAAGAGAAATTTTATTTGCAGTTACCACTTAGGGACTGCATATGCAGACTCTTTATTAAATGAGAAAAAACATCATTTTAGTAGGGATAGTTTTGTAATTTTAAAAATTTTTAAAGATAAAATTGCCTAGGCTTGCATTGTAGTCTCCAAATAGGGACTGTATCTAGCATTGCTCATTGAAGAATATGCAGGCCAATATATTATATATTTTTAATCAAATATATATATATATATAGGAAATGCTTTAACCACAAAAGTAAACTCACTAATTGACATAATTTGATATGATACGTCGTTAAGCTATAAAGTAGATCTAATCGTATAATATAAAACCATGCATGTTAGTTATGGATTTAGGTATTGGCCGGCCAGGATTTTGTACATATATATATATATATATATGTATATATATAAAGGGAATTTGAAAATGAGAGATCAAGATTTGTTCCACGATTAAACTCTTTTTGGATAAGGCAAGATTTCATATTAATTCAAAAAAATTAAAGATATATATATATATATATATATATATAATGCATAAAGTCTCTAATTTTATCCAACAAAAGATATATATATATATATATATATATATATATTGTCTCTTTAAGCTTCATTCGATTAATATTCATGTGTGCATTACTGGCTTTGACCTTCATTAATTCATCTTTGACCTTCCAGTTACCCCGCTAATTTTCTCCGTGCTTGCACGTGAAAAATTTATCAATTTGTGTCTCTCTACCACACTAGTTTGGGACAGATGGATGACCTCTGTGATCGTTACTCATTTTATCTCGTTAATGGTCTATGCTAACTAAGATGTGGGTTTTGGAAGATTCAATTTCTCGTTATGTTAAAGAAGTGGCCCATGTCATATGTAACTATTCCCGCACTTTTATTTATTATTTTCTTCTTTTATTCAAAAACAATAGCTGATGGTGCTGTCACCCTTTCGCCTTCCCAATAATCCCCTCATCATTGCTTCTTTTTTTCGCTCCGCTTCTTTCATCTTCTTGACTCATTTCCTCTTCTCGTTTCCTTTCTTTTTCTTGTTCCATTCCTTCCTTAACCTTTCCTCTTCTCGAGTTTCGAGAAAAACTTGCAACCCTTCACCATTTTCGATCTTGTTTCTTCCGATTTACACAGCAATGACATAACGTGGTTCTTCTTACGTTCCCAGCCAAGCTTCTACCCAAGCCCCACCAAGGGTTTCCTCCAACTCTGTGCTCAAATCCTCTGATGGTCAAACTCTACATTTCTTTGAGTTGCTCTTCCATCCAACGGCGGTGTCGACAAGGAAGGTTTCTCGGGGAGAGTGAGTTGCTCTTCCAGTTTGTGCCCTAACGCACGGTTTGCATCTTCCATTGTACCATCTTGTTCGTGATGTCCTTGATTTACTTCGATTAACTCTTGCCCAACTTCATTCACATGCTTAGCATGTACTTTTGTGCTCATGCGTGGTGTTTCATATGGTTTTGGAACCTTTGGGGGAGACATATCTAGATCTATCTGCTCACGAATTCCTGTCTTCTATTCTGTGAAAGGATTACCAGGTAATATTTATAAGTTTTTGTGTTCACTCACAACATTTGGCAGCATTTAAAAGCAGCCATTCGAATGCCAAACAGTGGCAAAAGAAACTTTTTCTTATTTTTGGTGGTGACTGGGAATTCCCAGCCTTTGAAATGGCTGTATGGGACTTTCCCATCCGGGCTAATTGGGGAAGGGTTCTTGATGACAAGAAGATCCTTATAGATTTGACTGACTGAGAACATTCTCACGTCGACATAGTCCTTACTTGACCCCTGCCAACATTGATTGATTCCTCGTTGTGCCTGACCGCTCCCACATTAAAAGGTGTAAATTAAAAGCTATCATGAGTCCTTCAAAGAAAAGGCCTGCTTCCTCGACTTCTGAGACTCCTAAAAAAGGTCTTCGTCGCATTGAGGGCAAGGCACCTGCTAGAAGACGTCGAAGGTGTAGCTGACGATGTTGGGCCAGAGGTGGCCATTGACTCTGGTGCTAATACGACTGCCGGGGGAGGGGGGAGACGCCTCCTGCTTCTTCTACGCCTCCTCGGCTTGACGACCTTGATGGGCTCATGGGCCAAGCCCTTGTCGACTTGGCCATGACCTTTGACTTTGATCTGCCCCCTAAGGGGAAGGGGTAGACTCAATGGGTACGCCCCCGTTTGAGTTCTCTTATCTCCTCTCCTCAGTTTCAACTCCAAGTAGCGGCGAGTTTCTGGCTAACATATATGACTCCTTCTCTATGAGCATTGCTGGGGTTATGGTGTCTGAAGTCGTGACTCTTACTAATGGCGACGATCAAAGTTATGCTGTGGACTATTTCTCTGCGAAGGGCAACCTTGATGATCATGGGGACCAAGGCTCCAATCTTAGCTCCCTCCTCACGACCATTTCACGAGGTGAGACTCCTCCTACAGACTATGAAAAAGTCTCCATTCCCTCCCCTTCCCCCTCCTCCTTTGGTAGTGACGTGGATTCCTCAATCCCTAGGGAGGGTGGGGAGGAAGGGGGAGACGGTGGCCCTGTTGACAACTTTGAGTTTGTCAACCTCACGGACCAGGGTGCGTCCACGCCTGAGGGAGAAGTTCCAGTCACCTCTTATACGCCTTTGACGCATTCTTTGGGGAGACCCCATATGGAGGGGTGGCAAGCCACGACAGGAGGGGTTGAGCGGCCTTCTCACCTGCGTTCCCCTCCCCCCAGGATGGAGCAATGGTGAAAATGGCTCAACGCCTAAATTTTTTTTTTGTCTTCAGTATGACATTGCTGGCTTAGTTGTACTTTCTTCTACATGTATGATCCTTACCTTATTGTGTCCTTGTGCCTTGCAGGGCGTGGATGACCTGGCGGCTTGGATTATGGATGACCGCGCCAACATGGAGTCGGAAGTACGTACTAGGTGAATGTTTGGGGTTTTTTGCTAAGAAGGAACTGAGTCGACTACTGGTTGAGAAAATTGAGGTGGAGTCCTACCTGGAGCAGTCTGATTTGCACATCCGCTCCTGGAGGGCAAACTCAAGCTCCTTTGCGATGAAGCATCTAAGCTCTGTAGTGAGCTACTTCGTGCCAAATCTATCAACAGTTGTTGGCTGCCACCGAGTAACGAGATTCTTGGTTGTTGGCTTAGTTTTGCCTTTCAATTGGCAAAATCTGAACGAGATTCTGCTCGTGCCCAGTTATCCCACATGAGTGGAGAGTTGAACTCCTCTAAACAGTTGTTGGCTACCACCGAGCAATGATGTTTGGGGTCTACCCAGGCGTTGGTTTCTTCTGAGGAAACCTACAGGCAACTTGCCCTTGACCTTTTAGAAATGAAGGCATCGCATGAGGAAGCTCGTAGGCAATTTGACCTTCAACTGCCAGAGATGAAGGGATCTTACGAGGATCTGCGCAACAAGTATACTGCTTACAAGAAGGACAGAGAAGAAGTAGATGCCAAGAAAGACAAAATGAACCAAATCATGCTACATTTAGATGCGAAAGTGAAGGAGCAGAAAAAGTAGTTGTTGGAACTAGAATCAGAATTGGCTACATCAAGGGGTGAGCTGGTCCGTTTGCTTCCACAACTAGCGGCCGCCAGGGCTGTTAGGGATTGGGCCTTTGGATATGGATATGGGGCTGGCGTGGCCCACTTACGATCTCACCTGCTGGCACATCCTCAGATAGACTTGAGGCGGTTGGACCTCAATGCAGGAGGATCTGAGTCAGATGATGTTGAGTTGTCAGACTACACGTTGACTGCGCTGAAATACCTAGAGGTGGCAAATCAGCGCAAAGAGGGCAGAAAATCGTGATCTTTCCTTGATTGATGCAGTTTTGGGCACGTTTCAGTATTTTGGTCATAACTTTGGTTACGTGTATCAGAATCGCGCATATGACCCCAATTTGGAAAGCTCTTTTCGGCGTGCATGTCGTGGGAGCCAAGCTATGCTCAGCGTGCATCATTTTCAAAGCCAAATTTCATTATTTCCCCCTCTAATTTCCTATTTTTAGTTATTTGTTTCCTTTTATGGTAATATTTCATTTAATATTTTGGAAGTGATTCTAAACTCGATTTGGGCAAGATTTTTGACAGATTACTTCTTTATTTACGTATTTAATTTTGGCATGATTATTGAGATTTTGCTATTTTTGGTAAAATTCCAATACAATCAATTTTTAGCTATTACAACCCGGCTTGTGGGTTGATTTTGGTCACTCTTGAATATTGATAATTGAATTGAACATTAGAGACGTTTTCTTTGTATTGAGGCGATTCTCTTATTTTCTTTCCTGTGAATTATCTATTGAAACTAGCCTGCATAATAATCGCTATTCTGTCCGGCATCACTTAGTGATTAAGTAAGTGTTTTTAAATGATGTAGTGATTTTTTTTAAAATAAATTTAAGATATAAAAAAAATGTATGAAAAAAAACAAAAAATAAAAATAAAAATGAGTAGCATATTGGGCGGCGACCATCGATGGCTTTTGTCTGTAGCTGTAACAGGATCCTTGATCCTCCCCAGCCATTCGATCGCCTCGTGAATTGAAATTGCTTGCGGAGAGTCCCATGCATATGACATATATATACTATCCAAACTTGTCTCGATATATATGGCCGGTCCCTCACGGGTATATTTGTCGTTATGTTTCTTGGTCCAAAGACACGACTGTATATTTATATATATTGTTCCTGCAAACATTCTTCTGGATCGAACTGTGAGCTTCCAATGGCTTTCATGACCACTGATCAGACAGCCCTGCCTTCTTCTTCTTCTTCTTCTTCTTCTTCTTCGCCAACTCGATGGAAGTATGATGTTTTCCTTAGTTTCCATGGTGAGGACACCCGTAAGAGTTTTACAGCACATATGTATGCTGCTTTGGAACAGAGAGGCATTTACACCTTTCGGGATGATGAAAAACTAGAGCGTGGAAATTATATTTCCCTGGAACTCTTGAAAGCAATTAAAGAATCCAAGTATGCCATCATCGTCTTCTCAATAAACTACGCTTTTTCGAAGTGGTGTTTGATTGAGCTTGCCAAGATCGTTGAATGCATGAAAGAAAACCGGCTAACAGTTTTTACTGTCTTCTATCACGTTGATCCCTCTCACGTACGAAATCAGAAGGGAACTTTTGCCAAAGCCTTTGTTAAACATGGAAAGGATCCAGATATCGACGTAAAGAGGATACAAACGTGGAGAGCTGCCTTGGAAGAAGTGGGCAATATTGCCGGATGGCATCTACATGATAGGTACGTAAATTCATTCTTTAATTTTCAGATTAAGATGATCTCCTAACCTCAAATTCTTGCCTACATTTAAAAATTGTTTTGACCTCATGAAGTGTGACATAAATAAATAAACAAAGTATAATATAAGATTTACATAATTTATTATTCATTTAGTGCTATATATTCGAAATATTTATACGGATAGAAATAAATGATGTAGAGCCGACCCTAGTTCAAACAAGAACTTAAATAAATATTTTTCCTTTTTTTCATTTTCAAATTATGACATTAACCTACATAATGGAAAGCTTGGCAAAGGCCCAAACTTCATATGGATTATTAATGTCATAATATTTTATTTACTAATTTTCGTGTCAAGTTGAGTAGACAGACTTCTTTTTGTATCTCCCCTGTATATTACCATCTTATGAAATTATCAACTCAAATTTGGTTTTAGATTGAGGCGCCAGATCAGAGAAAATCAAGTAAAAAATTATTCTCTTATATTTATATTTGATTTTCGTAATTATTAAAAAAAATTTCGTATCTTATTTCAATGCAGTAATCTCTTTATAAATGAGAACATACGCTTTATATTCAATTAATTAGGGTCCGGTTTGGATACAAAAATCTCTTAAATTCATCTCATCTAATCATTACAACTTTTTTAAATTCACACACAAAATATATATATTAAACAATTCAACTTTTTTAAATCCCAAAATAATAACAATATTAAAAAATATTCTAACAACATTTTATTTAGCTCCGTTTGGATAGACAGTTAAGATGAGATGAGATGTTTTAAATAATAGTTGAATAAAATATTGTTAGAATATATTTTTTAGTATTATTTTTGTTTTGGGATTTGAAAAAATTGAATTATTTATTATATTTTTGTATGGAAATTTGAGAAAGTTGTAATGATTGAGATGAGATGAGATAAGAGAATTGTGTATCCAAACATATATCCAAACCTCCCCTAAGAATAACAAATATGCACATATGTTCTCCTCTCTCTAGCTCGTATATACTATTTCGCTATGCATGTTTACTTGAGATCACATCCGTCTCAGTTGTGGATGTCTTTAAGACCTGGTTTGTTTTCACAACACCTCTTAACTCATCTCATTTTATCTCATCTCATCATTACAACTTTTTTCAAATTCTACATAAAAAATAATATTAAAAAAACATATTCTAACAATATTTTATTCAATTTTTAACTTTAATCTCAACTCATCTCATTCCATTTCATCTGCAAAAACAAACGAGGCCTATTCATTGATGAAATTATCTAATTTGTGGTGTGAGGTTCTACATATTGAGTTGCAAGCAATGACGTCACTACAATGACATTGCTTATTTGTGATTAGCTATTTCTTACAAAAATAACTATTTCCCGCCAAAATGAGTCTATTTTCGTCGTAAATAATTAGTCACAAATACTTATTTTTCTTGCGTAGTGCGTCCATGGAGTCTCCAGCTAATTAGATATATAATGATGGCGTGCTCCAGCTGAAGGTCCTTAATTTGTGATCTGCATGGTTGAAAATTATGAGATCATAATCTGTAAAAAGAATATATATATATATATATATATATACTATATATATATATATATAGGTGAGACAACAAGGCATGCATGCATTCTGGCTTGTCTAGCTTGACTCCGTAAGTGCAAGTTGCCCTAGCTAGCCGTTTTTTGATCTTCTTGGATCATGATCAAGAGTCTTTTAAGATCATGATCGAGCAGTGGGAAGGGTACTACTATTAGCCTTACCGCCTACAGCAGAGAATAACAAACAATGGTACCAACTACTACTGATTAGAACGTATTATGGGTTTTCTTGGCTGGACTCAAATATTTCTTAGCAACAGTCACTTGAATTCTTTCTCCTAGCTACCATGGTGCACCTTTTTGATAATAAGAAGTGAAAGCTTTCAATTGCGAAATCCAAGCAACATTTGGAATTAAGCTATACGTAATTGCTTGAACATGCATTATATATATAATATTTGGGAATTAGATATATATTATATTTTTTATAAATAATATTAATTATTTTCGCGCCTTAATTGTATGGCTGACCGGTCTACTACTGGCCATATATATATATATATATATATATATATATTAATTATAAAGGAAAATATATATTGCACCTTTTCTTTTTTTTTTTAAGTGAAGAGCTAGGCCGACGGAACCATATATATTGCACCTTGTTTTATCTTTATATTATAAAAAAGTAGCTCAAACAATGAAGACCTAGCTAGCTTATAAATGGGTGAAGCTAAAATCAACATATATAATAAGAAAATGTTTTAAAGAGAAACTTAAAAATTATATATATTTTGCACCTTTAGTACTTGTGCATGGCTAGTCATGTTATCTTATAAAAATAACTGTTCTCATGTGTATGCGCGCTTTGCAGGGATGAATCAACAGCTATTAAAGAAATCGTTGGAAAGATACTTAGTCAATTGAATCGTAAATGCTCGAGCGTTTCAGAGGAACTTTTTGGAATAGACTCCCCAGTTGATGAGATGTGGAAGTTACTAAGAAGAAAATCTGATGAAGTTCGTTTTGTAGGGATTTGTGGGATGGGTGGAATCGGTAAAACAACACTAGCAGAAGTCGTTTTCAATAGAATCAGTAATCAATTTCAAGCTACCAGCTTTATTGGTTGTGTTAGAGAAGAGACTGGATATCGTGGTCTAGTTTCTTTACAAAAGCAACTTCTTTCTCAGATTCTCGAGGAAGCAAAAATAAATATTTGGGATGTTCGTGGGGGAATAAATATGATAAAGAACAGACTTTTCAGTAGAAAGGTTCTTATTGTTCTTGACGATGTGGATAAAGAACAACAGCTAGAAGCATTAGCAGGGAATCATGACTGGTTTGGTCCAGGGAGTAGAATCATTGTAACAAGTAGAGATGGGCATTTGTTAAAAAGACATGTTGATGATATATATATGGCTACGGGCCTTCGACATGCGGATGCAGCTCTGCAGCTCTTTTGTTGGAAAGCCTTCAAGAAACCTTACCCCGAGGACAATTATGTGGATCTATGCAGGGAGTTTGTGAAATATGCTGATGGACTTCCTTTAGCTCTTAAAGTTTTGGGTTCTTCATTGTATGGTAGAGGAACAAATGAATGGGAAAGTGCCCGAGATAAACTAAAAGCAAATCCTAATAGAGAAGTTTTAGACATACTTGAAATAGGTTTCCATAGCCTTGGGGTTGCAGAGAGAAGACTATTTTTAGATATTGCATGTTTTTTCAAAAGAGAGATAAAAGAAGATCTCATAATAGATTTATTGGAGAGTTCTGGTTATCCTCCGCACATTGACATTGCTATTCTTGTAGACAAATCTCTACTTACTGTCTGCGTTGGAAATAGTTTCTCGATGCATGATTTGCTACAAGAAATGGGGCAAGAAATAGTTCGACGTGAATCTCCTGAAGAGCCTGGCCGACGTAGTAGGTTGTGGCTTCTTGAAGACGCCCTTGAAATGCTGAGCAATAATACTGTAAGTGCATGGATTAGTCAAGACATGATCATGAACTTTGAGAATTATTATAATTTATATAAATTCCTCAAGCATTTGCAAGATATTTCCACTATGCAATATATATATATATATATATATATATATATATATATATATATATATACACTTTGTTAATCTCCTTGTTTTGTAGGGAACAAATGTTGTTGAAGGGATAGTACTAAACTCACCATTTCAAAAAGAGGAAAACTTGAATGCGGAAACCTTCTCAAAGATGAAAAAGTTAAGATTACTTAAAATTCGTTATGGGCAGCTTCCTGAAGACCTCAGTTATCTTTCTAACGAGTTACGCCTTTTGGAATGGTTTGGATATCCTTTAAAATCCTTCCCAAGCACTTTCCAACCTGACAAACTTGTTGAGCTTAGAATGCCTTGCAGTCAAGTCAAACAGCTTTGGATAAATGGAACCAAAGTAAGTACGATTTCAACCTATTAAATGCAAATGGGCATGCATGCATTTTAATTTCTTAATTGTCGTTGTAATTGTTGTGTAAGTGTTATGAAATTAAAATACTTTAGCCACAAAATTTCACATAAGTAAATTCACAAGTTGATGCAGGTTGATGTGGTACTTCAGATTGTAAAATTACTTTTATTATAGAAAAAATATACTTATCATTATTTTTCTTATCATCCTATATATGATGTGACATTAAACGATAGGTTCACAAGTGAAATATACTAAATAGTCTCCAATCATCCAATACTACATCATATGATGATGAGAGGATGATGAGTAGCATTGCTCTTTATTATAAAGTTGATCTCATATATTAATTACATGAAATTATGTCAATTTGTAAGTTTATTTTTATGAAATCTATATGCGGCTGCAGCTCGTCTTATTAGATTAATTAGTTCTTAATATCATCTAATTATTTTGTGTTATGACAGAGTTTATGCAAGTTAAAACTCATTGATCTGAGTTATTCTCGAAACTTGGACAAGATGCCAAACTTTAATAAGATCCCAAATCTTGAGAAGCTAATTCTTCAAGAATGTACAAGCCTGTCTTCGGTCCACCAATCCATTGGAGTTCTCAAACGACTTATTGTATTGAATCTTCGAGGTTGCAAGAGTCTTGCCAACCTTCCAGGTAAGATCAGCTTGGAATCTCCTAAACTAATACATCTTTTGAACTGTTCAAGACTCGAAAAGTACATTAGATCTATTCAGAATGATAAAAAAATATTACATGTTGAAGTTTTTTTTTAAAAAAAAAGAGGACGCGCGGTACCTTAATTTTATATATTGGTAAACCCTCAGTGCTTGTGGCAAATGAATACCTTATATAAACAGAGCAAGGGGGTTACAATAGAAGTCCCAAAATCATGCTCTTTAGAAAAATATTATTGGGAAAACCAGCTACATACGTATGAATACTAAAAACTAACAAAGAAAACATAACAAATTAATGTGGAAAACTATGAATACCTGCACAATCCAAAGCAAAAAGGCCAACCATATGTTTGGGGAGCTCAAACTAAAGAGGCACAATGTTTAATTACAATATATGTTGGATATTACATGGGTCACACAACCTATACAAACATTTATCAAACATATACCACAGCAAAACATGACAGCAAAAACAGTACAGCCACAACAATGTATTTTACATTTGAGTCTCTTTATATAGAGAAATGCTAGTATGCCTCCTTATTTTGACCGCTCATATATTTATTTTTTTTAAATTCTTTTTTTCTTAATGATTAAGGAAGTGACTATTAGTGTATTGATTTTTTTTAATTTTTTAAAAATGTTTAAAAATATTTGAAATAAAAAGCAAAGTGCAAATTGCCTTAGGCGGCACAGAGAGTGGGCATGCCCAAGTGGCAGAGTAGCACCACCACTCATATGTATATCTTTCTCATTTGAGTCTCTTTATATACTATATTATCATTCCATTTTCATTGTGCTGTACTGTGTGGCATTGTCTATAAATTCAATAATTGATGGATTGAGTAACATCAAATATTATAGTATATGATAATTTCTTTGAATGCTACAATCTGGTTGCTTAACAATCCACAAAATGGCAGAGAACATCGGAAGTATGGAATGCCTCAAGGAGCTTGATGCAAGTGAAACTGCTATAACTCGAATACCATCCTCTATTTCGTTACTGAAGAACCTCCAAAACTTGTCCTTTCACGGATGTAAAGGTCTGGCACATGATAAACCATGGGAATCAATCTTCTCTAGTTGGTTGTTACAAAAGGAAAGCTCGGATCCCATAGGCAGATTGTCGTGGTGTAATACCTTCTCAAGTTTAAGCTCTTTAAGATCACTAGACCTAAGTGACTGCAATCTTTTGGATGGTGCAATCCCCGGTGACCTTAGTGGCTTATCCTCATTGCAGTCATTAAATTTAAGTGGGAACGAATTTACAAGCTTAACTGATGGCATATGTCAAGTCTCCAAACTTAAAGAAGTTTTCTTCAGAAATTGTAGCAGGCTTCAAGCATTGCCAAAGCTTCCATCGGGTATAGCGTTTGTATGGGCTGAAAATTGTGTCTCGCTGAACATTTATTCTGATCAAATTTACTTGTGGTGTTCGAGTGAACAAGTCGTGACTCTTTGTTGCTCTAGAATGCAATCTGCTGAAGTGGAGTCACTTAGATCTCTTTTAAGGACAAACCCCGACCGACCGAATCCATCGTTGCGTCGAATCCTTGAGGTGACTCTCTACGTGCTATATATAAAATATTTCCTGTATATATGCAGAAATAAGAGAAATGTTCTGTGTACACAAAACTTATTGACGTGAATTGATATGTTATTGTAGATTGTTAAATGCATTTTGTTTATAAAATAGATATAACGTATTACTTTAAAACATATCAGCGTATAATAAACTTACTTTTATAACATCTCTATAAATCTGACACTAAAACATATCATACGTGTAAACTTGCCCCATTTTTTTTTTTTTTTTTTTTGTTGTCTGAATTGAAAAAATAACTCTTTCCCTCAAACGCATTATTAATATACTGCAATAACATCTTTATTTTTTTCGATTTTTATTTTACAGAGTTGTGATCCCAATGTAAGATGTGGCCCTTCTTGGGCGGCTGAAATCCCAAAGTGGTTCGAGAAGCAGAGCACCAGTTCCTCTGTAACAACGCGGATGCATCCAACATCGGACGGTAATGAGTGGATGGGATGTGCTCTGTTTGTTATTTATGAAGCCCATGAGCTTGAGACTTCGAATTTTAGTATTTCTGAGAGAAGTGACACTACTTTGGATTTGAAGGATGTTCACCAGTTTGTTTGTGATTTTGAGACCAATGAAGGTCGTCTAAAACAACCGTTGGTTCTTAATAACCCTAAAGTCCCTTTGGTTGGGCCAACTGGGTTTTGGGTATATATACCATATGTGTGGTTTTCGGAACAATCAAATAATCTGCGGAAAAAAGAGAAAAAGAAACAATCAAATTATAAGCCAGATAGATGGAGGTACATTGTGGCTTCAATTACAACAGGCAGTCCGGGCGTGGAGGTGAAAAAGCTTGGGATGCGTATATTATATGAACGTGATAAAGATGGTAGAGTTTGCTGAATCTATAGATCGATGCTCTTCAGGGGTTTTTTCTGGAGAACGTTCAACTTTTCGAAAAGTTGCACAATGTATGTCCAATTTGCCTACTCGTCATGTGGGTGAGGCAGATCAATGTGTTTCCATGACTTGCATTCCTTGCCCCTTATCAAATGAGGATCATGGGCTGAAAGGCGTCCTTCTTTCGTTGCTTTTACAATGCTTTGAGGTCTCTCTCTCTCTCTCTCTCGACTGAACAGTACCACCATTCTTTTTGTAAGTTTTTGTCAAGTAAATTTTGCATTTTCCTTCTATTTTTTACAGGTAAAACATGCAAAAAACAAAGTGTACAAATATATTTTTCCTTTAAGAGCATCACCGCCATGGTTCATAGATCATCGTTTCGGGCGCTCTATCAGAATCCCCCTGCCCGTCAATTTGTATGATGATATAAGATGGATCGGATTTGCTGTATATGCTTGTTTTGCTGTGAAGGAGAATCCATCGGTTTCCCATGACTCAAAATTAACTTCCCGCAACTTCTCGTCTTTTGTCTACGGATGATGGCTGCATTCAATCTTCTACTATATTTCCCCTCACCAGAGACATCTTTCGTGAGTCACATCGACTTTTGGTGTTTCACATACCACGTCTGTCTTTTACCCATAAGTTGAATCAACAAAATGCAATTCGGGCTTTATTTGGAACCTCCAGTTCAGATGTGGAGGCACACGTGTGTGGAATGCGAGTAGTGTATGAGCACCAAGTGGAAGGGTTTGTTCAAACAGTGGTTGACTGCATCTTAGGTTGTCCGGAGGGATACCATCAAGGTTATAAGCGAAGTCTTGTACATCAAGTGAACAGTGATCTACCAAGAAATGTTCATCAGGCTGAATCAGAATCAGAATCTGGAAATGCATCTGGAAGAAAAACGTCGAGTACTAGTCATTCTGATTACTCTCCCACATCGCAAAGGTTAAATTTTTGGTGGATATATATAGTTTGTAATAATTCTACTGCCTCAACACATTTTGTATTTCATTGAAAAGTTAATTAATTGTGCAGGCTGAGGATATGCACGTCGACTAAATCCTTGCCAAAGCTTCCATCAAGTGTTGAACACCTAGCGGTACGTACAAAAACATTTTGATTCACTTGAAATATACTCTGTTGATGTCGTGTTTCGCGATCTGGGCAACTCCACACTGTTGAGTTCAAGATCTGGTTCCTATTGAGATAGAGAATGGGGGGCTCGGGGGCCGTTGTACCTCCGACGCTTAAGTTAGTGATTGGGAAGAAGAGAAAGAGAGAAATATCCTGTCAAGGAGAATGAGATATGAAGTATTCAAGAGTGTAAACCCCTCCCCTGGCTGAGGGAGGGAGTATTTATACCTGACAGAGGCGATTCCCGAGATGGAGGTAGTAGGTGTCCAGCTTCATACTGGGATCGGGTGTCTTTGCCAGCTCCGGTCCTGCTACGCTGCAGGCTTGCCAAACCTAGTAGTCGGCTGTTACCGACTCCAGGGGGACGTTGTGGTGTGCCGAGCCCTAAGACACATTAAATGCGGCGTGGTTTCCTATCATGGCATGCCAGCTTTCGTCCCATTAATGCAACCTGGTTCTAGTCAGGCACGTCCATCCCTTTGGCCTGTCTGAACGTTAGGGTTTAGGGACAAGGGATGTCCTCAATTGTTGGTCGTAAGTGGTGTCAAATTGTTGTACCCTCTATCCTTTAGTCAGCATGCCTTGCCCAATTGCTCCTCTTCTTGGGCCGACTCGACTTAGCCTAAGCCATAAGGCCCGGCCCTGGGGATTACTCCCCTCACATGCTCGGTTGTTGAAATTGCTAGAGGCGCGATCGATTCAAATTCCAATATTATTCTAGTGATAGTGAAAATTTAAATTAAGAAGTATAACACTGTTAAAATGGGGCTGTCATTCAACGGGTAAAATTCTAAATACGTGTACTAGTCTCCTCAGCTTAATACTGACTCCATATTTCTATGATCTCACAGGACTGCTTTGATCATCAGCGAGTTTTCAATAATTGTTTTCCACAAAGTGATATTCCGAAAAGTTTCTGCAGTCACTCTGGTCCTTTGCTGACATTCCGGCCATGCCCAGATTTATACAAAAGTTCTGATTGGCGTGGAATTGCAGTGTGTGCCATTTTCACATTCCTCAAGCATTCCACGCTTGTCCATAACAGTACTCTAGGTTTGGAAATTTGTCGTGGCCTTACTTGTAATTTTGGAAGCGATGTAGGTTGGACAATATCGATTCACAAGAACAACACCGAGTCAGAATTTACCAAATCTAGTTGGTTAAATCAATGTGAATTCCTTTGGCTATTGTATATACCGCGTGTTTCGATTCTAGATAAGCTGAAACCGTGGAATCTCTTGAAGGCCTTATTTGTAAGCAAAAGCCAAGGCCTAATGGTGCAGAAGTGTGGGCATGCTCTAGTGTACCAGCAAAACGTGGAAGAGTTTGTGCGAATGATAACTCACTGCTCATCCACGTTTCCTAACAAGTCCCAACCAGTCCATCAGTTTTCAGCAGATGACTACAGAAACAGGGAGGGAAACTATAATGATGATCAAGGAGAAACCAGTGTAAGCAGAAGCTCTAGTGATCATAGGTTAAGAAGACGCATTTTTCAGGGGGAATCCAATTCAACTGCCAATGCCTATACAAACAGTGATAAACAGATAAACAACGCTACCAATTTTCTTCTAAAAGACTTTGAGGTCGATCTCTCCGTCCTTCCCTCCCTCTCTCTCCCTCTCTCTCTCTCTCTCTCTCTCTCTCTCTCTCTCTCTCTCTCTCTCTCATTTGCTGTTGTAGTTTATTTTACAGGAATTCAATGAATTGTATATCTATGATCGTTGTTTCCCTCCAAGTGAAATTCAGAAGTTGTTCAGCCATCGCAGTGCCGGACCCAGCGTGACAATCGACTTTCCTTCAAATTTTTGTAACGCTAACGATATCGCGGGATTGGTTCTCTGTGCTACATTCTCGGTACCAGACGAGTATCCACTTGATCAGTTTCTCGAAAATCTGGAATCACAAGTGCCTTGCGGTCTTACTTGTCTTCTAGATACAAATTTCTGTTTCATGAAATTTCGCCATGCGTATTGTCCCACTAAAGAAGAACTCAAGTGGATATCACATCTACGTGGATTCAATTGGCTGTTCTACCTACCGTATTGGTGGCTTTTGGATAGGATGTTAAGGTGTCATCGGTTAACGGCTTCAATGGCAAGCAACTGGCCGTGCCTGGTGGTGCAGAAGTCTGCACTCCGGGCGCTGCACCTGCAAGATGCGCAAGAGATGTTTCAAACAGTGTACCATTCATCGGTCTCATTTTTTGACAACTGGCATCTGTTCCACAAAGATATAGTCCGTGAAGAAGATTGTATACATCCTATGGAAACATTCTCAACTGAAATAGAAGAATGCGATCCCATGGATTCAGGTTCTGCCTGTAATGCTCGTCCGGCCACATCGGCTGAGAACCAAGTCTCTAAAATTACCAACTCAACCATCCTGCATGAAAGAAACTTCAAGTCCTTGCTTTTAAGAATCTTTGAGGTCTCTCTCTCTCTCTCTCTCTCTCTCATGTAACGAGGTTATTTTATTTTATTTTATAGGGTTTTGATCCGTTCTCTGCAAGTAATACTTGCTTATCCGATACGAAAATTCCGGAGTGGTTCAGCCATCACCGTGGTGGTAGTTCTGCGACTATACAGCTACCTTCAAATATTCATGGTGATAGTAATTGGATGGGACTTGCTGTATGTACGGCATTTTCAGTCCACGAGCATTTGACTGTCTCACAAGATAACATGAATTCCAACGCTTCTTACCACCTTATATGTCAGTTGGATACTGGTTTAGGAAGTCTGGATCCTCCCCATGTCTTTCCCATAACAGAAGAAAAACTCACGTGGTTTTATCCTCACGGATTCATTTGGCTGTCCTATATACCATGCCGGTCAGTAAGAGATTTGGTGGGACAATGCAGACAGATTGAGGCTTCAGTTGTAAGCGATTGCCCTGGCTTGATGGTGCTGGACTGTGGCCTCCGTCTCTTATACCATCAAGATTCAGAAGAGTTTGAGCAAACAATTATCAAGTGCTTGACCTCACCTTTTCCCAATATGAATCTTATCCTTCAGTCAGTGGCGGCTGATACTGGAAATGATCTGCAAAACAACGACGTCTGCATTAATTCCTGCGAGTGGCAAAGCAGTGTAAGTGGAAATGATATGCAAAGCAGTTAATAAGCCGCGTACATATAAATATGTTTTTCTTTTCAGTGTCTTGCTTACTCATTGTCGATCACCTTTCTATTTTACAGGACTTTGATCGATGCTCTGTGTATAATTCCTGTTTCCCTCCTTGCGAAATTCTGGAGTGGTTTAATCATCACAGCAACGAGCCCTCCGTAACGTTTAAGTTACCATCAAACTTTTACGAGGATAGTAACTGGCTGGGACTAGCTCTATGTGCTTCTTTTTCAGTCGACAAGGAGGACTCGGCTGCTATCATTGAAAATCTTGAAACTTCACAGCTGGAACTTATTTGTCATCTGGAAACTGATATTGGTAGCGTGGAACCTCTCCATGTCTACCACCCCACTGAAGAAGATTTCATGTTGTTTCAGCTGGGTATGTTCACCTGGCTATCCTATATACCACGAGGATCACTTCCAGAATGGTTGAACCAATGCACTCGTCTTAAGGCGTCAATTGCTAGTGACTGCCCAAATTTGGCCGTGCAGATGTGTGGATTCCGTCTTATACACCTGCACGATGAGGCTGAGTTTAAGCAAACAATAAGGCACTGCGTGGCCTCATTTTCTGATGCCTGGGGTCTAATTCGTCGGCTGAGGACTGAAAGCAGACAAGGCATTAAACGAAAGCGTAAGGATGGTACATAATTATACAAGACCTATTGATATACTGCTCAAAGACATGAAGGCGAAACCGAAACCTGCGCATTTTAGAATAACCCCATGCATGCACCTCTATTAATTAATATCTGCAATACTAGTACTGCTCATGTTCTTGTTGAAATTTAATGCATTTTTAATATTCCAGAATTAACTTCATGGTCATTAATGCACTTTCAACGTATATTAGGAAGTCGTAGAGGTTAATTCTGGAATTAAAATATCGTAAGTGCGTGATGATGGGATTTTTTTTTTTTTTAATGCCCGGCCCCGTTTAGTTGTTGGACTGCGTTGAAATTTATTCAGTTTAATTTAATTTTAATTGAGATTAATATTTAAAAACTTAACTTTTAAATCGTTAAATTAATCTCAATTTAAAACTTTTTTATACGTTGGACCTACAATCTTTTTTCAACTCAATACTTCTTTACATACGAGATCCACAACCTTTTTTAAATTCTCATAAATATATTTAAACTCATCTTAACATCATCTAAATTCATTTTAAGTGAATCCCATAAAATTTATTTTACCATCTCAACTCATTACTATTCATAAAAAACTCAACATTCAAACGCAGTCTTAATCTAAAATGCCAACTTTTTCGATCGTTTAACCTAGAGCCATTTGGTTAATTTTAAAAACGAGTGTAGTACTAGTGCAAGATTGGGACTGCAGTGCTACTTATAATTAGACTTTGAGTAATAAGTTTTAGTATTAAAAAGTTATTCATTGTTTGGTAAATATGTCTAAATCACTTTCAAATATAATATATTTATTTTGAAATAATATAAAAAATTATTTTTTGATATAGAAATGACATAAAAGGTCATTTCAAAGTTCTAGTATTATGCATGTGATAAGATCAAAGGGTAAAGTTGAAATTATACAACTAGTAGTTTTACCCATCGACAGTCTTTTTTAAAATTTAAACTACGTTCGGCATTATCCGAAAAAGCATGTTTTAGAAAAATATATTAAAATGACTTTTTTTTCTCAAACGTATTTTTTAATTTATTTGAAATTAAAAATTATTTTAATATGTAACACATAAATAACCTAACTAATTTTATCATTAAATAGCTTAAAATTACTTTAAGGGCAAATTACTTTAATATGTAACACCTAAATAACCTAGTTGATTTTACCATGCAATAAAATCAAACACTTCCCAGCTCAAGTCTTATATACTAAGTCGAATACAAAATTCATCAAGGCTTCAAATAGTGCTATTTTGCAGCAACTCGGCTTATGGTCTATGCCTGTCAGGAAAAAAGAAGTTCAATTTCTGCAATAGATGCAGCCTACACAAAACTTTATGAAACTAAATGTGGATGATAGTAGCATAGGGAACCCAGGAAGAAGCGGAGGTGGAGGAATTCTTAGAGATACGAGAAATGTCATATGATTTGTGCTTTTACCAAACATTACGGCATTAGCTCAAATAATATTGCTGAGATACGAACGTTTTTGGATGGGCTGATCATGTGTGCACAAATGAATATAACTCATGTTGAAGTGGAAATTGATTCTAAACTTGTGGCTCAATGGTGGGATAAAGGTGGACATGTCCAGTAGAGGAGTCAGAATTACTAGAAACAAATTAAAACGATTGCGAGCTCGATGGTGATACAGATCTCCTACTCTTATCTAGAAACGAATCATCTAGCCAACAGACTTGCCAAATTTGATTCTAGTGGAAATGATGCTTTTTTCTAGTCCACTCACAGCCTACCGAAAGACATCACACGTTCTCCGTCAGAAATAACAAGTTTGGTTACAGGTTTTTTTTTCTGATATTTTATTTTATTTTGGTTTATCTTTATTATTTGCTGCTTTTGTTATTTTGGATGCTTTTGTTAGTTTGTTGATTTTGTTCTGATATACGGTATATTGTTTAGTTAGTTTGGATGCTTGGGTTTGATTTTCTAGTTAGTTTTGAATATGTGTAACCTCCAAGTGTTAAGATATAACCATGGTTTTCTTCCGTAATAAGTAAATGTTATCAATAAAATTGAGGTACTATCCTATTTTAAAAAAAAATAAAAATAAAAACACTTTTGAATATTCATAACAACCCAAACATATCCGTAGTGTTTGATGTACCTATAATTTTACGTACAATATTATTATATATATTTACAAGTATTCGTCCCATTTTATCAATTTTCTTTTTATTTAAATTTCAAATTTTAAAATTTTTATATTTTTAATAGCTGACACTTCAATAGGTATAGGTATGCGCGTCAAATTTTAAGTATAAATAATATTTTCGTTTGGTATATAAACAATGGTGTTTTCGATAAGAAAAATATTGCTTTACCTATTCAATTTGTTTTATCATTTTAATAATTTATGTATTTTAATTTTTTTAATTTTTTATTTTTACTTAATAGTTAAGGAAGTGACTATTAGTATAGTATTAAGATAAAGCCATGTAACCATGTTTCGCTCCTCTATTAATACCCGGCGTAGAACTAGACCGATAGGCAACGGCCGGGCCGGGAGGAGAGTTGAAAAGCAACAGCACCGTACAAAAGGAAACCGGCCAATTAGAAGACCCTTCTGTAGTTCTGTTTAGCTATAAGTTAAGGTGGCACCGTGGCAGAGTACTAATATTTCGGACGATATTGTCACCAACTTTTAAAATGTGAATCATGAGATCCCTCAAACTTCCTGTTCAAATAATTGGATGAGATATATGTTTTTTGAGTTTTGTTACTTATCATCTTTACACGCTACATACTATATTTTTTAATATTTTATATTTTTATTTTTATTTTATTTTTGGAGGGATTTATATATGACATTGTTCGAAAAACTCACACGAACAACATTCGATATATATGACAGAATTTACGGATTAATGGAAAATGGCATCCTGAGCACTAAATTAAATTAAGTGTTTTATATGCTCATCATGATTGAACTCCGGATTCGTATTTAGATGTGTGCTTGAGTTGTACGTACTTGGAAATGATCATGATCATCCCTATAGGCGCTGGCTAAAATTAAGAATTTCATTTTTCCTATCATAATTTGAAGAAGTGCATACTTGTTCATGTTAAAAAGTAGAAACTTCAGGGATGATAAACTAGCACTGGCCATAGTTCCTGAAGGCAGTACTCATGAAAGCTGATCTCCAAAATGCATACCAAACAATAAGTCTAATTCTATAAGTACTTGAACTGTCTTTTGATCGATCTCATGTAGCGCTCATTGCGATTGTCTGTGATAATTTGCAGGGAATTAAACTCTTATCTCTATCTTTCTAATCACTCTTGCTGTGTGGCCAAGGGAGCTGGCACCTGAATGGGAGGCCGAACCGCGCTTGGAATCGAAACCGCCGAGTTCCGACACATTGGGCAAGTGGGATGCAGCCTTAACCAGGGGTTGATGCACTTGAGATGGAAGAGATGGCCACAATCAGGCAGCAACTGCAGGACGTCAGTTTCTTTATAATCCATGAAACATATAGAGCAGCAAGAAGCAGTTGAGCTGTTGTTTTGGAGCTTGTATTGGGAGTAGAGGAGCTTTGGGAAGCTTTGGAGACTGACTTCATCAAGGCCTAATTCAATGGAGGCAAAGTTTCTGTCAGAGTTTGGCATGGTGATGGTTTGGTGGGTGGATGGGTTGCCAGCGGCGAGGCCCATGCGTGTGCAGAGATAGGAAGCAATGGTTAAGAATAGGGATATCAGGATGAGACCGAGTGGGAATGTGATGTAAAAAGCAAATTGATCAAGGTTAGGCTCCATGCTATGGGTACTGGAATATTGCCCACTACTGTATATATAAGTTCATGCACCAAAAAAGAACAGCTGCAGAATGGGATTTTGGGAGCTAATAGGGAATGAAGGTTGCTTCTAGAGAGAGAGAGAGAGAGAGGTTTGAAATCTATTGAGGCTGTAGTGCCAAGAAATATCTTTTCTGGTATGAAATATTTGATCAAACATTGTCTAGCTAGCTAGCAGTACATGATTATAAGGTCTTGCTTATTTACCTAAACTAAGGCTTGAAACAAAAAAATATTTTCTTGAGAAGCTTGTTTTGGGCATATCCTTACTCCCATTAATATAATTAATGATTTTGGGCAAGATTACCTGGAAGGGAAGGAAAGCAGCAAAATAAAAAAAAAATAAAAAAAAAAGTAGAAGAAAATAGTCACTATCAACAAGGATTAGGAGAATAAACCATCTCATGATCTAGCAATTAATTAGCAATTAATCTTATGATGTTGCCATCCACTTCAAAATCTGATATTATCCCAAATTAGTAAGTTGACCTCTCCTATGAACGCACGTGCATATTGTATTGTCTTTGATATTCCAACTTCCTGTTTAGGGATGCGCTAGGAGTTTTAAAAAATGCATAAATTCTTAAAAGCTTTTTAATAGAAGAATTAGGTTGTTTGGGTGTTACATATTAAAGTATTTTTAATCTCAAATAAATGTAAAAGTACGTTTGAGGAAAATCATCATTTTGATGTTTTATTTTTCGGATAATGAGGAACGTAATCCAAATTTTAAAAGGACTGTCAATGGACAAAAACACCCGTACAACTTTAAGATAATTATAACTTTCAAACTTTCAAGAATATGGTCATAATCTTTAAAATTCAAATAATTATCATTTCCATCTTAGAAAGTATTTTCTTAATTTGTTTCCAAACAAACGTATTGTGTTTGAAAATATTTTAAACATATGGTTACCAAACAATAAATAAACTTTTAATAGTAGAACTTATTATTTAAATTATAAACGATAAATCCTAAAATATAAACTATATTTCTCATCGCAATCCCAAAATACACTTAGTTTAACGAGTTAGATCTTCAAACCTTCACACGACTCATTTAAACAACAGGTGACACGAAATGCGACCTGTTTTAACCTGTTTAATAATTAGTAATAAATACATCAACACGACACTACTCATTCAACCTGTTTCAACCCGTTTTATATAAATGGATTAAACTGACCTGCATAAGCATAACTAGGGGTGTAACCGGTCCGGTCCGGTCCGGTTTTAGATAAAATCTAGGACCGAACCGGTATGTACCGGTTTTGTATTTTTCAAAACCGATTACGCACCGGTTACGCTCCTAAACTGGTACTTCCGGTTTTACCGGTTTCCGGTCCGATCCGGTCCGGTTTTTCGGTTTTTTAAAAATATAAATTTCACAATTTGTCATTAAAAATTTGTTTATAAAAAAAAAAAAATTGATTTAAAAAAACTGTTTTATACTTTTATTAATATATTAGACTATATAATAGTATTAATATTAGACTATTGGTATAGTTATAAGTTATATATTAGTATTAGTTATAAACTTTTAGTGATTTAGTATTAACATTTTATGTAATAATTTATAAATTATAATAAGAAATTATTTCATATATGAATATATATGTTATATATAAAATTTCACATAAAAATTTATAATTATACATTATATATAAAACTTATATATATTAATATTTAATATATATAAAATATTTTGTATAAAACTTATATATAAAAATATTATTTTTTATTTTTTTTAATCAACCGGTCCGGTCCGGTCCAAAAAATTCTGGAACCGGAACCGACTGGTTTTTAAGTTTTAAAAACCGGTTCCGGACCGGATCGGTTCAAAACCGGTAAAACCGGTCCGGTTCGGTCCGGTCCAGTCCGGTTTTCCGGTTTTAGTTTACACCCCTATGCATAACCTATTTGACGGTCTTATTAACATAATTTTACATAAAAGTTAAAATTTATATTTATTAGTAGCCATAATATCTTCAACAAAAAAACAATATGACTACATACTAAAAAAATATCAATATTTTTTCAGATTTTAACATATAACTAATATTACAAGCTCAACAATAACAAATATAAGCATAGGTCTAAAATTACAATCTCAACAATAAAAACTTAAGTATATTGAGAAATACCAAGATAATTACAACCCAACAATATTGAGAAATTTTAACTTTGAAATAAAATTTAAATAGGTTATTGCATGTTGATTCCTGGTTAAAAGAATTGATCCATTATTAACTCGTTTATTAATCATGTCTTAACGAGTAAATCTGTTTTGACCCAAACTCATTAATAGCAAACTCAAACCTACAATTTTCGTATTGTGTTCGTATTAAATTTCTAGGTTGTGTCACATATTACCATCTCCAATTATGTTTGAGTTGTTTGTAGCAAAATGTATATGCAACATTCTACAAAACAAAACTTGGCGGCCAATACCGCTGTAAGGTTGGGGAATGCAACCAGACTGGCTGGGTTTGGGTAGTGAGAATACTTTAGAAGTGTTGAGAATGTTTGTGAATAGTAGTGAAAAAGTAATAAAAAAGTAATGAAAAAGTAATAATAGAATATTAAATAGTAGTAAAAAGTAGGTGAAAAATAATGAATAATAAAAAAATAAATAAAAAATAATAATAAAGTAAATAATAATAGTGAGAGTATTTAAGGTACTCTTGATAGCCAACTAGCCCGGCTCGACTAACCAAGACGAAGGTTTGATGTGCCACGACTGCAAATGAGTTGCAAGCTCTGTTCCTTCAAATTCAAAATAATATATGGTAACTTTTTGCCCTGATTAGTGCTTTTGACCTATGACTACCCTTTTTGAATTCTAAAGCCAAAAAATAAAAAAAAATGTTAAGAATCATATTATTGAAGTCGCCTGTTTGGATATTGAGAATATCTCATATATTCTCAGAATACCTCACTATTATTTATTATTTATTTTTCATTTATTTTTTACTACTATTTAATATTCTATCATTATTTTTTTATTACTATTCACAAAATACAGGAGAATAACAATTAATACTAGCCCCAAATATGCATTTAGGACCAATAATTTGAGTGTCATTTCACAATTATTTCAGTGTTTTCAAAACCAAATTACTTCTTTTAAAACCAGGGTCCAAACATGCCTAATTTAGTCAATAAAACATGTCCTAATTTCCCTTTATGGATCAAATGAAACATCTGTTTTCATTTCTTTAATTTCTGTCTTACTTCACCTACTTGCAATTAGATCATAAAAATGCAATCTTCAATCTCATATTAACCTTCCCATTTCTACTCCAAAGTTGTTCTAATTGTCTTGATGACATTAAAAAAAGACAATTCTCACACCCTATCCATTTGTACAAAACTTGTCCAGAAAAACTAAAGAAGTAATCACAAAAGGGCAGAAAGCTACACCCACATATATTTAATCCCATCATCAGGATGCCTCCAATATTGCACAAAAATTTTATTAGGCCCAGTTTGATTCTTACTTGATTTCAATTGATCATCTCATTAAATCATTACAATTTTTTTAAAATTTCACATAAAAATTAATAAACAATTTAATTTTTTCAAATCATAAAATAATAACAATATTTTATTCAACTTTCATCTCAACTCACTATCTAAACAGGTCTGGCCTCGTTTGTTTCACAACTCATTTTAACTCATTTCATCTCATCTCATCATTACAACTTTTTTAAATTTTCATACAAAATAAAATAAACAATTCAACTTTTTCAAATTTTAAAATAAAAATAATATTAAAAAAATAAATTCTAACAAATATTTTATTAACTTTTAACTTTAATATCAACCCATCTACAAAAACAAACGAGGTTACTCATTCATCGATCATCTAAATTCTAATATATATCTTGCCTCGTTGCCAAGGGGTCCACCACAGGGATAAGATCAATACTCGCATGTGGACATATCCGACATGTCCGATATGTTCCTCCGACATATCGGACATGTCGGATGCAGCCTCATCCAGGGGTCGATGCAGCTCAGATGGAAGAGATGCTCACAATCAGGTAACAGCCGGAGCATGTCCTTTTCTTTGTACTCCATTAAGCAGATGGCGCAGGAAGAATCTGCAGAGGCACCCTTCTGGGTTGTTTCAGAGTAGAGGAGCTTTGGGTAGCTGCCGACAGTGGATTCATGGAGACCTGGTCCGATGTTTATGGGATCCGCCTGATCATGGTCTGCGGCGGAAGCACTGCTCCGGTGAGGTGGCGGCCGGTTGTCGGGGAGTTTCAAGCGAGTGCAAGCAAAAGTGATGAGCAGGATGAGAAGAAACGCTCCAACAAAGAAGATGATTCCATAGGTAAACCCACTCATGATACCATCGCCGGCATCAGTACCATATTGCACGGGGCTGCTGACCTTGATCATGATCTTCCTCGAATAAAGAATGAGAGGCCATTCGGTCGCCGGTGAGAATATTATTAATTGTGGGGAAGAGGGTCAAGGGAAGCTTGTTCTTTTATACATGGTTTAGTGTTTGTTTGTTCTCAGCATCGCCATTTATGTACATCTCCAAATTAGAATTTGTCACTTAAGGGCCTAAGGCGGATTGGATGGTGAGCTGAGTTGAACGAGTTGAGTTATTTATTAATAGTAATGAGTAGTGGATTGAGTTTTGTAAAGTTTACTTAAGATGAATTTATATATATTTATGTAAAGTTAAAAAAAGTTGTGAGTCACGTCTGTAGAGAAGTGTTAAGTTGAAAAATGTTGTAGGTCTATATATATATATATATCCTGCCTATACTTAAAAGCATGTATAAGATCTACAGTAATGAATAGTTCTACCCTCTTTTTTTCTCGTTGCTTTTTCTCGTTGCCTTCTATGAAATTTCTTTATTCTCAGTTACAATTTTACTCATCTCCGTTCAGTTAGCATGATCTATTTTCGTCGTGCGACACTTAAAATATCTGTTGCTTTTCCAGATTCACATTTACAGAACAATTTTCAAACTCAACTCGAGGAAGAAAAAAAAATTCCCGTGCTGTTGAGATTTCTTCTCGCCGTTGGTACGCAATTCTCTTCTGATTTCGCCTCTAGCTTCTTTTTTTTTTTTTTTTTTTCTCGCATGTTTTTTTTCTTTCTACACCTCAAATGGGTTTCTGGGTGGAAATCACAGTGTGACGGGGAGGGAAACGGAACCTCGTGGTGGCTGGGTCTGCTAGAGGTTGTCGTTGATGTCAACTGATGGAGGTGCGGTGGCCTGGGTGGCTGCCTACGGCCGCAGAATCGGTGAAACAAATGGGTGAAACCCATTTCGGTTTGGTTTCCATGGGGGAGAGGGAGGGCTGCGCGTGGGAGACTTCGACAGTGGCTGGGTTGGTCGCCGCCTTGAGGGGGACTCCTCAGTGGTGGTCATGAGGTTCGGTGGCCGCGTACGACGGCATAAGATGACACAAATGGGTGAAACCCATTTCGGTTTGGTTTCCGTGGGGGAGAGGGAGGGTTGCGCGTGGGGGACTTCGACGGTGGCTGGGTTGGTCGCCGCCTTGAGGAGGACTCCTCGGTGGTGGTCGTGAGCTTTGGTGGCCGCGTACGGCGGCGCAAGATCACATAAATGGGAGAAACCCATTTCGGTTCTCTTTCCGCGGGGGAGAGCCATGGCTGCGCGTGTGGAACATTGGTGGTGGTAGGGATGCTCGTCGGCGTGAGGGGAACACGCCGGTGGTGGCGGTGATCATGGCCGGGGCTCGGCGGCGCCGGGCTGCGCTGGAGGAGAACTGGCCGTGCAGGAGAATCGCGGGTTGTCTCTCTACTGTTTATGTGCATTAATTATTTAATGCACGCAATCACCAACATATAGTAGAACATAAAGTTGTGAACTTATAAATTAGCATTCCGACTTAGTTAGATGTTATATCTTATTAGTTATAAATGCATGTTTATTAAAAAAAAGAATTTTTACAAAATTGCTATAAAATTGCTCATAAAATTTTACCAACAAATTTAGTTCTATATGTAAATACTTACATCAATACTTATAGTTTTACCCATATAATTATACGTAATCAATTATTAAAATGTTGAAATTTTTAAAAATTGAAAATTTAATTAAAGAATTTGATAAAATAGAGTACATATTCATTAAAAAAATATTGTGCATAAACTTATACTTTAAAAGATGCTTGAAGAATAAAATGAAATAAAAATTTTATGAACATTAATAAGAAAGTTTGTAAATAATAGAGATGTAGTTTTGGATTAAGTAATTATTGGATTTTAAAAAATGAGACATAACAGTTGAATAAAAAATATTATAAAATTAAAATATTTTTAAATTAGTTCTATATGTAAATACTTACATCAATACTTATAGTTTTACCTATATAATTATACGTAATCAATTATTAAAATGTTGAAATTTTTAAAAATTGAAAATTCAATTAAAGAATTTGATAAAATAGGGTACATATTCATTAAAAATAATATTGTGCATAAACTTATACTTTAAAAGATGCTTGAAGAATAAAATGAAATAAAAATTTTATGAATATTAATAAGAAAGTTTGTAAATAATAGAGATGTAGTTTTGGATTAAGTAATTATTGGATTTTAAGAAATGAGACATAACAGTTGAATAAAAAATATTATAAAATTAAAATATTTTTAAATTATAATTCTATAATTATACCTCTTTTACTATTATTTTACTACTAAGCAATTTTTTTTCCTTTTGCTATTTTTATTTAAATTAAAAACCTCAGAATTTATTCTTATTGCATAATAGAATAAAATTAATTGAATCAATCAATATAATCATATAATTTAATTAAAAATAAATTTAATTTTATAAAATTTGACATTCTTTTGCTCTTTGAGTTTATTTTTATCATCAAGCAATATCAATTTCTTAAAGTTGTGAACTTATAAACTAGCGTTCTGACATAGTTAGATGTTATATCTTATTAGTTATATATGTATATTTATCAAAAAAAAAAATTTTACAAAATTGCTATAAAATTACTCATAAAATTTAACCAACAAATTTAGTTCTATATGTAAATACTTACATCAATACTTACAGTTTTACCCATATAATTATATGTAATCAATTATTAAAATGTTGAAATTTTTAAAAATTGAAAATTCAATTAAAGAATTTGATAAAATAGAGTAAATATTCAATAAAAATAATATTGTGCATAAACTTGTATTTTAAAAGATGCTTCAAGAATAAAATGAAATAAAAATTTTATGAATATTAATAATAAAGTTTGTAAATAATAGAGATGTAATTTCTGTTTAAGTAATTATTAGATTTTAAGAAATGAAACATAATAGTTAAATAAAAATTATTATAAAATTAAAATATTTTGAAATTATAATTTTGTAATCATACGAAAGAAACAATTATGTAATATTCACTTTCCAGACTTGCTTAAACGTATAGTTTGTTTAAATCTATTATCAGAGACCTTAAACAATTATAATTTGCTTAAACAATTAGTTATATTAATTTCATAGACCTTATCATTAAATTCTCTTCTTCTACGTACACTAGATGTTTATATTTTAGAATAATCTAATACAGGGCAAACGTGCATCGCACGTAGATTCACTGCTAGTGTATATATATATATATATATATATATATAGATATTTTGAGTTAAAATAAATTTAATAATTTGAGAATTAATTACAGTTTAAAATTAGGCTTATCAATCTAAGTTTCAAACGAAACCACAGAGGTCAACCGTATATTTCATGATCTCTCTATCAGACACTAACAATTTTTAGTATATTTTTCTGTTCATTGATTGATTTAAAATTTTCCAGTTAGCCTTTATGGTGCTGCATTATCATGACTAGGAATTAAAGCTGTCATTTCAAGCATTCTTCATGAAAAGAAACAATTTTGATTTTAATTAAGGAAGAACGAGGGAGTAATTCAAAGAAAAATTTTTAGAGACTCACAAGATTTTTGGGAAAAAAAGTTGGAGAAATACTAGAACAAAAAAATTTAAATCCTGAAAAGATTATCAATTATAATTCTTATAATTGGATAAGAATTTCAGTCACAAGAGAGTAATGTATTGGTTTGTCAATGATATTCTTGATCAGCTAGCTGCATATAATATGCCCACATTTATTCACTTTATTTTTATCTAAGTGCATGCCCACTTGATTCAACATGATCACTTGATATCTCACAGCCTTTTTTTGTCATGTTAAGTTTTTATTTTGAGAGATGATATTTATAGTTTTAAGGCGCGTAAATCATATATATTCCTTTCAAAAGATAATCACTACAAGAAAAATGGATTTTTGTAGCCATTTAATTGCAGCGAAAATACTATTTTGTAATCAAAATAGACTCATTTTAGCTGTAAATAATCATTTCGCTGGAATTAACTGGCCACAAATAAACAGTTTTTTTGTAGTGAATTAAATTTAGAATTTATATAAAAAAAATTTATTTTTTTAAAATGATAAAGTCTACTTTTTTTTTCTCAAAAGATATATACAGTACTCGTGTGCAGGACTTGTACATAATTCTATAACTGGATTTAGTATTATTTTTTATATTTTATTTTTAGGCAATTCATCAAAGAAAGAAATTGCATGTCCAAATGTCATGAAAGGAATCATGAGTAGTACTGAAGTACTTGATCAACAACCAAAAAGGAAGTAGAGAAGTAGTCTCCAAGTGCATGTGGAATTAAAGTGCTGTCTCAAGAATCATGGGCATCATTGTTTATTGACTTGGGAAGAACTACTGCATGATACTGTCTGAAATGGTCACAAAGTTTATCAAATTTAGAAAATTCCTTTTACTGAATGAGACTACTGAGTTAACGACATTCACAGACTCTGCCTAAAGATCGTATGCACTCACGTCAACGTCACTTCCTCCGCCCATAGTATGGTAAAGCCAACTTTTAAAGCATATTCGAAACTTGTACTGAATTGTAATTATTAAGTTTAATTTTAAATTAAATCTATCATTTAAATTAGGGCGGGCAGCTGCCCCGCTCCACTTCCGCCCCGGCCCCACATGGCGGGGCGGGCAACCCCACTCCGTCCATGCGGGGGCGGGCCCCCCACCCCGCATCTAGGACCCCTAGCGGGACGAGTGGCGGGGAGGGTCCAATCCGGCCCCGGCCTCCTTTTTTTATATATATATTATTAAATATATATTTATATTTTAAAAATTATGTATATATAAATATATATTACAATTTGTTAGATTTATTCACAAAATATACATTGACAAATTTAAAAACTACATAGTTTAAAAATTAATACACTACAATTTACACAAAATATGCACTAGTAAATTTAAAAATTACATAGTTTTTAAATTATAGTCATATTTACAAAATTTAAATTTATAATTTGGATCTAAAAATATATTTTTAATTACTTTTGTACTTATAAATAATTTTTAAATCAAATAAAAGTGGTGATTTTTTTTAAGTGAAAAGAGACGGGGCGGATTGGGAATCCGCCCAGCACCCCGCCCCCGCATCCCGGGAGCGGGGGACGGAGGTGAAAACCCCACCCCCGCCCCATGCGGGGCGGGGTGCGGGGAAGGGGTGCCCCCGCCCTATAGGGGGCGGGTAGCACCCCTAATTTAAATATATAACTCTTAAATTATTAAATTCTCTCAACTCAAAACCTTTTTATACATAGGATCCATAATTTTTTTCAATTCAACACCTCTTTACACGCAGGACCTATAAACTTTTCTAACTTTTCATAAATACATGTAAACTCATTTTAACATCCAAACATATATAAATTTATCTTAGGTGGGCTCCACAAAACTTACTTTATCATCTCAATTCACTATTATTTATAAAGAATTCAACTCAGTTCAACATCCAAACGGGATATTAGGTACATGTTCAACCAAGGAAAAGTCGGATTTACTTGCATGTTGTGAGGTTTTATTATTTTTCTCTTAGAATGCTTATGTGTCAAACTTTTATTGGAGGGTGTAAAAGCTCCTAATTCTACCGTCCGGCCTCTATCCTCTCCCCCTTCAACCAAATCCTTGCTTAAGGATACCTTGGTTTCAAAAAGGAAACCAAAGTACTTTGGTTTCGTTCAAGTACGACTCATTTTATTGGGATTATTCTTAGGATAATGATATTCATATCACCGACAAAATTTATCAGAGTTTTTTATTTAATGGTTAAAGAAGTATTTTTTTTAATGAGTTTTTAAATTTTTTTTAAATATATTTAAGAGATTTAAGAAAAAATTTGAAAAAAAAAATTTGCACTTCGGTAGGAACTTTCAGTGGCTTTCCTTGGTAGGTGTAGTAGTGTCCTTATTCTATATACGATGGTTCTTTCCTTTAGCAAGCTAGGGTTCTTCTAAACCTTATCAAGGATTAATCAATTATCGATTTAGTGTTTGGTTGGTTGTTTTATTTACTAGTGTTCGACCAAATCAAGAGCTAGGAATTCAGAATGCACACGTATTCTTTCGTTGAAAGTGTGAGCTATTAATAAAATTGGAGGTAGGGCGTCCTCTTCTCTCTCTCTCTTTTAAAGGCATTAATAATGCAGGAAGAATTCTATTTAGAAGCCATTGTGCAAAATACACCGGCCTCCATTTTATTAACATGGAAAATTTTGATTTGTTAAAAAAAATTAAAATTAAAATCTCTTACAAATTATCAAGTCTTATTATGTCAATAAAATCGAGAATGTGTTTTGCACACCAACTTTTAAGTAGAAAAACTCATAATGCAGAGATGAGAATCGAGCAAATCAATAAGGTTATTGAAATTGCTGATCCCTTGAGAGATCCAATCATCATCAACCAATCCTAAGCGAACAATGTGATGATAATTGAAATGGATGTTTTTTTATTTGCTATGTGGCCTGTAGCTAGGGTGTTATATGTTATATATATGATATATGGTTATATATATATATATATATATATATATATATATATCTTTATATATAAAAAGAGTCTATCTAACAGAAATTCTTGTTTTAACGGAGCTACAGTATTTCCGTTAACTTTTCGTTAAATCAGCGTTAAAGCAAAAAGAACACCGCTTTGTCCCAGATTTTAAACATCAAAAATTTCCTCTATCTAAAAAACTAGTCCCTCTCCCTCTAGAAACTCGCTCCTCCGAAAACTTCCTCTCTCTAAAAATCAGACCCTCTCTCTCTCTAGAAACAAACTCGTCCGAATCTAGATGGGGGAAAGGGGAGCTTCGGCTCCTTCTTCCTCTTCCTCTCCTCTCATTCGAACTTTTCCTCTCCTTCGAAAATTTCCTCTCTCTAAAAACCAGACCTCTCTCTAAAAGTCGAAACGTAGTCGTTTCTAGCTTCTCCAGTGACCATCGTCTGACACGCGCACCACCGGGAGAAGCCTCACCCGCCGATCTTGCGGTCGACCGGATTGGGAGCCAATCGGAGCGGCGCGTTGCACCGACGCACGGTTTAAAGGAAATGGGTGGTTTTCTCAAACCGCCGCGATTCGTCTTCCGTCTACGCCATGTGCGGCAGCTTAGGGCCCAGTGACTCCGACAGCGTCTTGCCGGCCTAACGGCTCCTCCCAATGTGGCGCGTGGAGGGTATGTTTTCCCTTTTCAATCCTTTATTTCTCTCTATTTTTACTTTCCCTACTCTCCACGGGCTGGTTTTCTACCATGACCACTAGAAGTTCTTTATTTTTATTTTATTTTTCTGTAGAGTCACCAAAACAGCAACCTTGAGATGTCTTTACTTCTTGTAGTGAGGCAATGAAACTGACGTGTCCTTAAGTTTCTCTTCTACAACAATCTGTTATTTCCAAAATAACAAAACGATAAATATGCATAGAGTGATTATTGTTCTTACTTGCTTTGCTGAGATTTGTGTAAATGCGGTTGCACTGTTTTGCTTGATTTCTATCGTACAACAAAGTATTTATTCAAATAATTTTGTAGTGTCTCAGCATCGAACTCTTATGAACAAATTCGACAAAGCTCCTGTGGTTGATAAGGATGCATTTGTTGCCCCAAGTGCCTCTATCATTAGGGATGTTCAAGTTGGAAGAGGATCATCTATTTGTTATGGATGTGTCCTGAGAGGTAAGATTCTTTTGTTGTGGTGTATGCTGATTCTTAAACTATGACGATAAATAGTGACTAATAGGTCAGGTTTAGTCTTTTGCTATCACAGTTTAAGAAAGGGTGCAACATAATGCTAAACTATCTAAGGAAGCCTATGAATCTGGACTATAAGGCAACATATCTTTTTTACTTTTGTATTTTTCATTTGCCATTCATGATGTTACGTTATAATTCATGCGCATGTTTTGGTTTGTGTAGTAAAAAATTCAAGTTAAAAAACATATCTTCATAATATAATTGCCAAGCAGATAGAAAACATTTTTACTTGGATCTTCATCTTCTTGATTTTAATATAATTGTCGACTTGTATAATTGCCAAGCAGATAGAAAACTTGAATCGCATAATCGCATTTTTCTATCGCGAACATTGGTAGTGGATTTAGTTTGATTGATGCTTTTCGGCTTGTATGAATTCTCAGCTTCAGCAATATCTTTATCACTTATTGTATTTTCTTTCTCATTATTGTTTCTCAAACTCTAACTCTTTGGGTAAAAGAATTTCGAAACTTTAGCTTTTGCATGTGCTCTTGAGTGTGTTAGAAATCTGGGTTTTTGCTTGAGCTGTGCATTTAGGTGGTTTTTTTTTTTTTTTTTTTTTTGTTCTAGGGTTGGTGGTGGATTTAGGTGGAGCTGCCGTGGATGCTGATAAATCAAAGGCGGTTGGCACTGCACTACGTTAGAAGAAGCGTTCTACTAATCTTTAGAGACGATTTTGTTCCAATCTTGGTATGAATAATCAAGCGGTTAAAGCTGCCCAAGAAGCTCTTACAAAGTGAGAAGAATTTGATATAAGGTAGTTTTTGAATTTTGCTTGTATCGTCATATTTTATTGGCAACCAAAATATCAAATATTTTTATTTTTGTTTCTTGTCACGGAAGGCTTCATGACATATAACTTATTAAAAAGGTTTCATGACATATGAACTAACGATTAGGTAGTAGAGTGGAAAAGATCAATCCTAGGCACAACGAAAATGATATAAAACATCTTATAGATATGTGTTGTTTTATATGTATGGTCTACCCCATTTTTGTACCCAGCTTTTTTCATTTTATGGCGAAAAGAGATGAAGATAATTGATTGTTTTAAACACACAATGAAGGCCAACTACAAGGCGATGAAAATATTTTATTTTATTTTTTGTTGGGGGGTGGGGGGATAAGAGTATAACATTTTTAGCAAGTGCCGGTAAGAACAAGTAGGTTATGGTGAAGGATTTGTATGCCCTCGGGAAGATGTATAAGGATATTGATAGATTAAATTGTTGGTGCTTTCCTAGCTCACCTCGCTTGTTGAGCTAGGCCATACTCTACCAAGTTAAAAAATGATAAAGTTTCTTGCTTCCAACCACAATCAACTTTGGACATGTCAGGGCTTGGATAGGAATGCTGTTTAGGAGGTGTATTATTATGTATATTTTTCACGCATGGCTCTCCTAAGTATGACACTCAGACTAATGTGTTTGTTGATATTATTCTTCTTACTATGTGCTTATATCTATATAAATAAAGTTTATTATCATGTATATTTTCACGCACGGCTCTCCTCATCAGCATGACGCTCAATGTATATCTATTGTGTTTGTTGATTTTTGTTTACTATTTGCGTATATCAACTGTTATTTTTCCTGAATCTCAGGAGGAGCCATATATCAATTGCAGCAGCCCTCATTTACATTATCACCCAGCTTTCAAATGATTAAAAATCTCTTAAAGATTTATACATTGCACTTTGTTTATACAAGGTTTATACAAGGTGTATACTTGAAATTATTTTTAATGAAGTGACACAATTACATCCATTAGTTGTAAATTGAGTTGTAAAATAGCTGTAGATGCATCATTACCCTATATATAATCTTACCTATAATATTTAATGAAGGTTTGGTTATAACTACTTTGATTATGTTGGTTTTGTTTTAGGGTACATTAGTCCGATACATCTTCTTTCCCATGCTAGTTTAAGATATTTTGTTTGTTGGCTTGCAGCAGATCGTGTGCCCAAGCAGGGTTCAAGTTTATGTGCAGCTAATATCTATGTTTGACATGTTCTCTTAACTTTTTTAATTAGTTGTTCCTCTTGTATAAATACTGTATACTTGGGCTACACTTCTTACATTTTCAAATAATTTAGTCTTCCGAAGAAGTTAATTGTTTTGGGTGTCTGAACAGTCTATGGTGAGGCTTTTTCGGAACACTTTCATTTTCAGATGTTATCTACATATTCCGAAGGTCACAGAGAAACCTAACTAGAAGCAGGACTTCTCTTGCATTCTCACCTACCACTAGAGAAGACTAACTCTGCCTCACAATGGCTCCAGCAGATTATTTGCAGGGCCATAGAGAAACCCAACTAGAAAATATAATGAGTAGATGCAAGTCTGCGTAGTGTTATTATATCTCTTACTTGGATAATTTGGCGAATCTGCTATTGAGGCATGTCATTGGATGGATGGGTTTTCATTGAACTAATCTTTTCATTTTCAGATCTATGCATTAAATTATTCATTAATCAATTTTTTTTAAAAAAATCATATTATTTTTTTTGTTTGTGCACATTACTAATATGCACAAATCTATTTCACCAAACTAGGCAAACGTGCCTTGAACGTTGGCCCTCGCCTAATATATATATATATATATATATATATATATATATATATATATATATATATTATGTGTGTAATTTAATTTAATTAGTAAATTCTCTTGTCATTTTATAATGAGTAATTCTACATACAACCGTAAAATGTGTAAACGTCGCGTAATTATTTTGAAAAAGAGTAGACCCCACTATTTAAAAATTAATTCTTTTCATGTGGGTCTCATGTTTTATTTTTTATTTTTTAAAACGATTATGTGATAGTTGTACAATTCACAATTGTAAATATCTTTTCTATTTTGTAATTTATCAGATCATACAAGCTAGTGGCCATGCAGAGAGTATTTAATTCATGGATCGGAGAGACTATCTAGTCACCCTCACTAGCGTACTGGGTGAACAGAAATCTAAAACCCTTTTGAAAATATTTTTTTTTTTTTTAAATAATTCTTTTAGGTTAGTGGCTGTATATATAGTCAAACGAGCTCCCAAGTTGCAACGTTTTGTATATAAATAATATTTCATTATCTTTAATTAATCCTAGCTGCAGTACTAGAATATTGCCGGATACATTCCGCCTTCCGATCCATTGTTTATGCAAACCAGCTGCATGCCAAACGGTGAATCGAAGCACGCATTTAAGAGCTACAAAGTAATCAAAGAAAAAAAAATTTACGTGTAGTGATTTTTGTGTATTTTTTTACATACTCCATTATGTGATTGATTGCGTATTAAAAGCCTTAAGAAAGAATGCATATAAATATATATATATATATATATATATATATATCTGTTATATTATAAAAGCCTCTATTGGCATATGATCAACAGGAATAACCAGTAGTTTTGTTTGACACTTTTTGTTCTGCTTATGCTCCACTGTGATTGAGTATAATTACATTTGTGCCCTTGACTGCTATGTTCTTGGTCTCTATAGTGTCATGTCGTCTTCCCTGACTGAGTGAGTTTTCTTTTTTTGTCCCTCTAGTTGGCTTAGTGTATTGATTTGCATGTTTATATTTTTGCCCTTGTTCGATTGAGTGTAATGATTTGAGTTTTTGTCTCTGTCTGAGTATCTGTTTAGTTCACTCTTTCTTGTTCCTTTATTCGATCATTTGAGGACCTAATCGGCTTCTCGTCCATTGGCTTATGCACATTCGGTTCATCTACAGTGCGATGCATGGTGTGATATATTGTCAAGGTGAGGAGATGTTTTGGTTGGTTGATGGGAGCATTGGAGGCATAGTTCTTGGTCTTGGCTATCCATACGAGGGATTTTGGAGGTGAGACGTCGAAGAGGAGCTTCCAGTCACAGTCATGTATCACGGTTTCTCTTCTTCGTTCTTGTGTTAGTGTTGTGTGGGTATGATTTTTGTCAATTATATTTCTTTTCACTCTGTGGGTGTTATGAACCCTGTTGTAAATTATTGTGATATAACTAGGAAAGAGAACGAAAATGTAACGATAGATGTTGTAATGGAAATCATAGATGGCTATGAGGTGTTTGAGAAAATGATAAAGAGAGTCTCAAATTCTATTGATAAAAAGAAATGCTTCGAGGGATTCCCAACCTCCTTACCTACTTCAAAAACCTTGACAATTTCCAGATTTCTTCTACTTTCCCTTTCTGCTCTCCCATATACCCCCCACAGTTCGTACAACATAACCCATAACAGAAATAAGGATTGTGATAAAATGACTGGAAAAGTAACAATAACTAAATGACAGACAAAGGTCCTCAAAACGAACAACTTAAACAAAACGCATAGCTTAACTAAGGACCCCAAAATGCTATGTATATTTTCTATATTTATATGCTCCTAAATCTTTAATAACCATACTTAAACTCCAAATTCATTTCATGCAGGAATATTTATCGTATCTCCAACACATCGCAACATTGTGTTCAAAAAAATAATGGATCATTCAGCTAGACGTAGAGGTGGATCAACTCATGAAGCAGCGCCACAAAAGATTTAATATTCTCTCGATAAATGCAGTGAATGAAGACACCACATGACCTCTACATGCATAATTCCCAAAACTTTGTAACCACCATCTCAATGACCAAGAAAACAACTCCATGATATTTTGTTGTTTAAGGAAGAAACTATAATTTGAATTCCTAACAAACATGCTTTATTTCTCAAAATTGCTTAAACAAATGGTTTGTTTAAACTTATTAGTGTTTGGCTTAATAGTTTATAACTGGAATGAGATTATTATTCTTCTTTAGCCTATCATTACATTTTTTTATTATACAGAGCATATTTATATTTATATTTTACAACAACTTATTTTTAATTCAACCGGGCAAGCATGTCTCGCACGTTGTCCCACTACTAGTATATATATATAATATGTGTGTATATTAATATTACAATATATATATATATGCCATCTTGACTATATAATATATAGGCCGCAATATATATTAATTAAAGTCGTATTTAATTCCATATTATACGCTTGGAAGACAAGAATCGCCTTAATTTTTAGCCTTTAAAAAACAATATCACAAGCATTAATACCATATACTCATCATGAAAGCTAGCTAGCATATAACTTTACCTATACTCATGTGATGACCTATATTTACCAGAAATCATTCTCTATATATTATAAAAAAAAATTATTTATTTGTTACTAGTTATTTTTTGTTAAAATAAGTATTTTTATCACAAATATTTCGTTATAAACGCTGTTTTTCTGTAGTGGGCCTGCAAAATGGCCGTGGCGGAACCAGAAATTCTACGTAGGGTGGCCATATTGATCTATGAAATGACGATGATGCTTGTATACATGCCTATGTGTATGTGTATATAGATATCAAAGTACTTTGTTGTTTATAATTATAAACAAATACATTCTTTTTGGATTGTATATTTTCTAACTCATATTTTCAAGTTTTTAAATTTTCGGTGGTGTATTTTTGGTATTTTTTATGTATATATGTATACTCATTTTTTATATTTTGGATGCAAAAATTATTCTTTTCATCAATAAAATCTTGTTTATTGATAAAAAAATTATGAATTTTAAGAAAATATATAAACTATTTTTTTCATATGAAGAGTACTCAAGAAGTTTAGATGAGGTTAGAAGAAAATTTTCATATTTTAAATTTTTTTAATCAAAATTTTATTTGAATTTAAATAATAATAATAATTTTTTTAAAAAAGAAAATGATTTTTATAATATTTTTTACAACATTTTATACAATTATATTTTAAATGAAGAATATTTTTATAAAATATAAAATATCTTATAAAAATAACAGATTCTGCAGCTGCAAAAGGTGGACAGAAATCATATCTATGATTTGTCTTCTTCTTTTTTCTTTATAGGTCCTATGATTTATCCTGTACTTTACAAAACAGATAAAAATCAATATTAATTTTTGTAGTGCTGCACGTAGGTTCTAATTATAACAAGTAATTAAATCAAAAGAAAAATATTCTTATTACAAAATGATTATATAAAAATAATCTTATAAATTGATATAACTTGACGTGGTTTGTCAAATTTTAAAATTATTTTTATTATAAAATAGATATGAAGAATCACATAAAATTATATCAATTTATAAAATTACCTTATTTTTAATTTATTTATGACTGTAACACTAGTCGCTATAAAAATTAAAAAACATCATGCCAAAATTAGGGTAAGAATTAATTAATTCGAAGAAAAAAAAGAGGAAAAAATATATATGATCTCTAGCTTCAAACCTTACGTATAACATATAATTTGAGCCTCCATCTGATCAAGTATCTCGTCCCACTGCCAAGCTGGGAGCTACCTGATCATTAGAGAGAGGAGTCTTCGCCGGAGGAGTTGGGGCTGGCGAGCTCCGGCAGACGGGACAAGTAGGATGCAGCCGTAACCAAGGATCCACACACTTCCCATGGAAAAGATGGCCACAATCCGGCAACAGCCTAAGCATATCGGCATCCCCATAATCCGCCAAGCATATGTAGCAGCAGGAAGCAGTTGAGTGATGATCATCACCTTTGTGGAGCTTGGCTTTGCAGTAAAGGAACATCGGGTTGCTCCGGAGAGCGGCTTCGTCGATGCCGACCTCAATATCAGCGGCGGAGTCTTCTTCTTCGGTGCTTGTAATGGAGTTGCCGTTGGTAGAAGCTTCAGGTTCATGGCCTGAATGCCTGCGGGTGCAGTAGTAAGATGCCACGGTCATCGTTATGATAAGCCCAAACATGACAAGGGAGAGTCCCAAGCTATAAGCAAAGCCATCCATGGAGTTCATCATGATCCTGATCTTAATTTTTGGTGGTTGAAATAATGATCAGATCAGAGACCCAAAAAACTTTGATTTTCTTTGTTGTAGGAATATTGGATCAGAGAAATAGAGAGAGGAATAGGATCATGAGCTACACCGAATTAAGCTGTATTTCAAGAGTTTGACAAATTAAGAATATAAAGATCAAAACAAGAACAAGACATATCTAATTGCAAGCTTAGGAAGTTGCCGTCCGGTGACTGTCTGCTCCCTTAATCTCATATACTTGTTATATATATATATATAAAGATTGTCAACGGTTTATATATATCACGTTGCTCTCAACATACATCCCTCAGGAAAATATAATTAAAACAAGAGCAATGCTAGATATATACAGTCTCCATTTGGAGAATGCAATGCAAGCCTAGACAATTTTATCTTTAAATTTTGTTAAAATTACAAAACTATCCCTCCTGAAATGATATTTTTTCCTCATTTAATATGGGGACTGCAAATAGAATTTCTCTTAAAACAATTAATTAAAAAAATACCCTCCAATTACTTGTCATCGCAGTCGATCAACAACATTTTGCTTAAGAAAAACTCACCCGGATTCTAAAATAATTATTATAATCTATTTGATCCCCGCGAGAATATATTCATGGATAGAGTGTACGGACCTTTTTTTTTTATCAATATGACATAATTTGATTTGAAAAATAAATTTTAAAATTTAAATCTTATAAATCAAATTATGTCATATAAATGGTCTGTATTTATCTTTTAAATCAAATTATGTCATGTAAATGGTGTGCGGTCCGATATAAAAGTCTTCAAATACTAAAAATTGCCTCGATCTCTATTAATAATAGTAGGGCGTGACAATTATATGGTGGATCACTTTTGAATTTCTTTTTTTCCTGTTTTGTAAGCCATTTTTTAATCTTTTAGTATTATATTAACAGACATTCTTACGTACATTCTTCCAATCGGCCAACGTACACCTCCGATAAATTTCTCTAGAATTAATTGTACAAAAACATGCATATATGTGTAATAGCTAGCTAGCAAGTATCATAACATATGAAATAATGATTGAGTGGGTGTTCATCAATCATCCTAGTTCTTGATATTTTGACCTATATATAGTTTGGTTTATAGATCAGATCATTGGTATAAACTTATTATAAATAATTATTTTGACATGTTCTAATTTGATGGTGTTGATACAAGTGGCATTAATGCATGTCCTATTTTCGATCACAAGTTGCAATGCTAAATTAAACATGTTATATTTTCGATTACAAGTTGTAATATTTTAGTGATCTCTTTCCTTTCTTTTTTTGTTTTCTTTTTCTTTCTTCTTGCAAAACAAATATATATAGTTGCTTCCAGTGCAGCAACAGCAGTACTACTGACCATCATTTTTGTATCTTTTCGTCCACATGATCTCATGACTTCTTTTTTTCTTGCTAAAAAAATATTTAATTTTACTAAAATTGAAGATATATATATATATATATAGAGAGAGAGAGAGAGAGAGAGGGGAGGGGAATACTTTAGCCACAAAGAGATTACAGAAAAGTAAACCTACAAACTGATGTGATTTGATGTAGTACGTTAAACTGTAAAGTTACTTTTATTGTAAAGTAAATCTAACGGATTACATGAAATCATATTAATTTGTGAGTTTATTTTTGTGTACTCTCACTGTATATGTAGCATTTCTCATATATATATATTAATGCACAGTTCGAAAAAAATAAATAATATTGAATAATGTTAAGTACAAGTTTCAAATAGATAAATTATGTGCAAGTCTTTTATAAAAAAGTGAGTACTACTAAAAAAAAAAATTTTATACTTTTTTAAAGTAAGATTCATATTTTTACACAAAATTATACGAGACTTATCTATTTAAATTTTTTACAAATCATTTCTCAATCGGCGATTGAGTTGAGAGCTAGCTTTTTATGTTTAATGAGTAATGATACCCACACAATATATTCTATAATATATTTCACAACATATATTATAAAATAAGAATATTTTAATAAAATAATGTTATTCTTATAAGTTAGTTTATAAAATATATATATATATATATTATTGTATAAAATATTGTGAAATTTGATATGTGTTTATATTTTTTATGTTCAATTAGGTAGTGTTAATTCTTCTGCGCCGGCCAACACGTACAGAACCATTGCAGATGTTGGAACGAACGAGCAGGCCTATGCAGCCTAGCTATCGGGTGGCTAAATGGGTGGCAAATCATGAACTAGCGTCCTTGGAATTTGGTTTTAATTAATGATCTTCGGAGTCATGATCTCTCAAATGATCATGTTAATTTTAAGGTGCGACAAGTTCTTTGAAACCCATTAATTTCCTGCTTTTATGTTTACCCCGTTAAGCAGTTTAGAAGTGTAGATGAAATGTTTAGTTAAAAATTAAATAAAATATTATTAGAATATAATTTTTTAATATAATTTTTATTTTGAGATTTAAAAAAATTAAATTATTTATTATATTTTATATATAAATTTAAAAAAATTATAATAATGAGATAATCAGATGAAATAGTTTTGTATATCCAAATCGGGAAGAAGATGGGAAGGAGAAGACGAGTCTTGCTCTTTGTTTCAGAATCAAGGCTTTTTCTATCTGAGTGAGTTTATGTACAGAGTACAATTTCAAAGGTTGGCACTGTGAATATGCAGCTTGCATGTATTTAGTTTTGTTACGTATAAATAAGTTTGCGTACCAATCTGCGTATTAATATTGTTGCCTTCGTATTCTAAATTTAAATTAGCAATATTTTTAATAAAATCTACTTTTCTGATTAATGATATTAAATGGATGCGCATATTAATACGCAAAATCACTTACAGTTAAATTTTTCATTTTTTATTTGAAGTTGGGAAAAACAAAACTCAACGTGGAAGGGAGCGCAGTCTGATCAACTCATTCATTCATCATGATAAATGAGTCTCATGAGCACCATGCATGCACCACCTGCGGGCATAAGATCCTCATCTTCATCGTATATATGCCTCTTGGGCCTGTGCTATTGCCTGCCGACCCATTTCTTTATCATGCAATATTTATGTAGTTATTGTAGTCTCTTGGAATATCGCATTCATCCAGCTCCTTGTCTTTTGGAGGGAGGCAGGCAGGCATGCAGCACGGCCTCCAAGGCCGGCTTAGGGTGTCTGGAAATTCCACTGTGAATAGTGTTGCCAACCCCATCCTTAGGGGAGATCATGAGGAGCCAATTGAGTCGTGTATTGTAGAAACATTGATATGGATCGATAACATGATGATTGTAAATGTAGAAAAATTTACAAAATAAAGGACTGGGCTTGCTAGTATCTTTTGCCAACCTCGTATTAAGCCCAATTTATTTTTTAAAACCTTTTTTTTTTCCCTCTTATCAAAGGTGTAGTGTATATATAATGAGTAAAAAGACTCAATTAATTTAAGAAAAATAAAAAAAATAAAAAATAAGTGTGGTGTGTGGTTTAGATTTCATCATGAGAAAGTATGAAAAACTAATATTTTTTTTATGGGATCCACGAAGAAGAATACTCTAGTCATAAAGTAATTATACAAAATTAATTTCATAAACTAATGTGGCTTGATATGATTTGTCAGATTATATAGTTACTTTTATTATAAAGCAAATATGACAGATCACTTGAAATTACGTCAGTTTGTGAGATTACTTTTGTGTAATCCTTTTGTGGTTATAGAATTTCTCTTTTATAAAAAAATTATACAAGACTTATACATTTGGAACTTGCACCTATAATTACTCAATAAATAAATAATGGTCTAAGTGAAGTGTCGATAATATTGGCAGTGTAAATTTAAATTATTCAATGGCCTAGAATGTCTAACTTTGTCTCTATTAGGCTCCGTTTAGAACTTGGACTCAACTCAATCTAATTTTAAACTAAATCTAATATCTAAACACTTAACTCTCAAATCGCTAAACTCATCTTAACTCAAAACCACTTTACATATGGGACTCACAACCTTTTTCAACTCAACACCTCTTTACATGCGAGACCCAAACATTTTTAAACTTTCTATAAATACATCTAAACTCATCTTAGGTGGGTTCCACAAAATTCACTACACCATCTCAATTCATTAATACTCATAAAGAACTCAACTGATCCTCTCAACTCAACATCCAAATGAGACCTTAATATTTGAAATTTTTTGTATTCAATTAATTTTATAGTCTCTCATACTGCATGGTAAAATTAAGTATTATATTAAATAAATAAAATGATTAAAACACTCCATATTAATTATTATGTTTCTAAATAGATATATAAGATCTAATTTGGTACATAAAAATATATATTTAAGATTATCTTCAGTTTAATTAGTATAGGGAGCATCATTCGCTGTGAAACATGGATGTTTTATGCATTGTACATGTTTCTGAAATATTTTATTGAATAAGTGAGATGATAGAAATATTTCGTATTTTTTATTAATAAAATAAACAAGAGTTCTAATCTTATAATAAGTAAGGAAATTTATCAAGAGGTTCAAGCTTGGTAATAAAATTAGGTTAAGTGAAAGCTTCGAAATGGTTTCGAAATGAGTAACGAATAACGATAGATTGTAATTATTTTCTATAGAGAAGTTGTATTTTGTAAAATAATAATATTCTTGCAACTCTATTTTATAAAAATACCATTTATTTAAAATGAGATTGCAAAAAAAAAAAAATTATATCAAATTTGGGGATAGATCATGTTCATGTTTTAACCAACGAAAGCTAAGGTATTTTTATTTTTTATATTTTTAATGGTTTTAATGGGTAATAATAACCTTACCTCTCCTTTATTACTGTTTTACTACTTAGTTATTTATTTTCCTTTTTCTATTTGAATCTGGATTAAAAATCTCAGAGAACATGATCTTCTTGCATAATATTCTAGAAAAAATAAATTCAATTAACTAATGTAATCATGTAATTTAATTAAAAATAAATTTAATTTTATAAAAATTGACTCAAAAAATTTAAGTTAGTTGATTAAATTTATTTTCTTCTAGATTTTAAAAGAAGATCATTTTCTAAAATTTTTAATTCATATTCAAATAAAAAAAATAGCTTAAGTAATAAAACAATAATAAAAGATGTGTACGTGTATCATTACCCTTTATTAATAGAAATAATTGGGACTACACAAATACTTTTTTCTATTAAGAACATGTGTTGACATTTATTTTTTCTTCCTTTAATATTTGTGAAAGTGACTTTTGAACATGGTTACTGGTCAGAGAAAGTAAACATTTTTTTGAAAAGCTTTTTTTTTTTTTTTTTTTTTTTTTTGATAGGAAGATAGGAAAAGTGATCGAGCGCGTTGAAAAATATATTTATAAAGAATTTATTTTTTTGGTGTTTTTCTTTTTCAGTTTCTATGCATATGGTATTATTAATTTATGGGTTTTGATAAATACTAAAATAGATTTTATTGATTTCCTTTTGGACAGGTTTTATACTGCACTTTCAAGTACCTTGTAGTTTTTATTTTTTGAGAAATGTTTTGACCACAAAAAGATTAGATAAAAGTAAATTTATAAACTGACGTAATTTGATGTTATACGTTAGATTGTACGTATCGTATGAAATCGTGTTAGTTAATGAGTTTAATTTTGTGTGATCTTTTTGTGACTATTTTTAATAAATTACTAACTATTCTTTATTTATATAATGACTAAAATGATCAAAGATAAAAATTAAAAAAATTTATAATTATAATATAAAGATCAATCTATTTAAAAGATAAGCCATAAAAATCTTATTAATATAATTGATTCTCAAGAAAACTGATGCCAATGAAGAGACAAATAAGTTTTTAGAAGATGAAAAATCCTTTTCGTGGTTAAAATATGTCAGAAAATGACCCAAATGGGAGTAAATTTCTAGAAAAAACACTGTTTAAAGCATCACACTTTTTTTCTTTTTTGATATCTTGAAAAGCATACTTAGAATTTTGTTTTTGGCAGTAAATAACAATTGGTATTATTAAAAAGTGTTCAATTTTTACAATTTTGTTTTTCCATTTTGGCATTAAATAACAGTAAATGCATGCTCAATTTAGATTGAGAAACATCTTAATTCATCCCATTATTATAATTTTTACAAATTCTCATATAAATATAATAAAAAAATTCAATTTTTTTAAAATTTAAAATAATAATAATATAAAAAAATAATTTTTTAATAATATTTTATTCAATTTTCATCGTTCATCTCATCTCAATTCACTATCTAAACTTAACCTTAGAATTTATGTTCACATTCTAGGTCCTAAAATGAGAGATACATAAAATAAATCTAGCAATAGTTGATCGAGTAAATTTTTCAGATTCAATATATAATATTTGTTTAACATTGCATTAAATTTGGCAAGAAATCTGACAGAATGAGTAATGTTAAATGTGGAGTGCTAAAGTTTGGAAAGAATAGAATTTATAATTAAAAAATTATTTATTATTTGTATAAATTTTATATTTACTCTGTTTTTTTTTTTTAAATATTTATAAAATATTTACGCACGAAATATCAGTCATCTTCTATTCCATTCCATTCCACTTCACCAAAAGCAAAGAGAACTTAAAAAGAATAACAGTGTATCCCAATCTGCAACTCCATCTTTATCCCTTTCACTTCTCTTTTATTTATTTATTTGTTCTCTCCACTTTGTCTTCCTCCTCATATCAGTAGATTCAGTAACAGTCCAGTGTTCACATAAGCCCTTGATTTTATCCCCGTTTCCTGCTCTAAAATCCAACCCCAGAAGATTCCGGGAAATCCCAACAAATCCCAAAAGCTATCTAAACAAGAGAAAAAAGCATTTTGTTGTCCCTTCCATTCCATTCCTCCAAGTTTTGATCTTTTTTACACAGACCCAGCATGTTGTCTTCAACCCCATTTGTCCTCTGCTTTGCCATCTTCCTCTCTGTGCCTCTCCTCTTTCTTTTCGCCCCTCAAATGCTCCCTCCCAAAGACGTTCCTTTCTTACTTCCGTACGAGCTCGATGACCTCGCCCTCTACCGCAAGGCCAACGCCCTCGCTTCCTCGTCCTCTTCGCGGACACGCTCCTCCACGCACTCCCGCTTAGGTACTGCCACAAACCCCAAGCCCAAGATCGCTTTCCTTTTCCTCACCAAGTCTGATCTCTATTTCGCCCCCTTGTGGGAGAAGTTCTTCCACGGCTACCGTCAGCTGTACAATATCTACATCCACGCTGATCCCTCCGTCAAAATCACCCCTCCCGGAGGCGTATTCCAAGGCCGGTTCATCAAGGAAGCAAGGAAGACCGAGCGGGCTTCGCCAACCCTCATCTCCGCAGCACGTAGACTGCTCGCCGTGGCCATCCTCGATGATCCTTTGAATTTTTACTTTGCCCTCGTTTCCCCCCAATGCATACCGCTCCACTCCTTCCTCTTCGTCCACAACTTCCTCTTCAGAAACCCTGTAACCTCCTGGAAAGATGCGTTCATGTCGCCTTTCCCGAAGTACCGCAGCTTCATCGAAATAATCTCCGACGATCTCAACTTGCCCGGTCGCTACATCGCTCGTGGCGAAAACGTCATGCTCCCGGAAGTGGCGTTCGAGCAATTCAGAGTCGGATCTCAGTTTTTCATTCTGAACCGTAAGCACGCGTTGCTGGTTCTAAGAGACATCAAGTTGTGGAGGAAGTTCAAGTTGCCATGCTTGAACATAGACTCCTGTTACCCCGAGGAGCACTACTTTCCAACTCTTTTGTCCATGGAGGACCCAAAAGGGTGTAGTCACTACACGCTTACGCGGGTGAACTGGACGCACAGTTTTGACGGACACCCCCACTTGTACAAGCCGGAAGAAGTGTCGACGGAGCTTCTGCACAAGTTGAGGTTATCAAATTCGAGCTATTCATACTTATTCGCCCGGAAGTTCTCGGCGGATTGCCTGAAGCCGTTGATGGAGATCTCCGATGACATTTTCCAGGACTAAACTGAACTCGGGTTTGCTTCTTCCACTTTATCACTTTGCTTTTCTTTTTCCCTTTTAACACGAACGAATTAGACTGAGTTGACCCGGTTCGAGTCTGAATGAAGCGTCCGAGTCTCATAAAAATCTCAGCATATTTTATAAGTAAAATGCTTTAAATCTCAAACGTAATTTTTGGCCACGTCTGCATCAATGATAAATGTATGTGTAGGAAAGTATCATTTTTTTTTAAAAAAAAATTGTAACTTTGGATTGATAAAAGTATTTAATTTAATATGTAGCATTAAGTTAATCGAATATAATAGTGTTAAGAATAAAATAAATATTAATAATTTAATTAGTGATATTGGGTTGATAGATCAGAGAATTAATATATATTAATATTCGAAAACTTTAATACATAAAAATAACAAGGGTTTCTTAATTCTTATCCCCATCGATATGTAGTGGTTGGTGGCGGCTTTTGATTTGGCAAGTTTTGGGCTACAGAAGATCACACAGACAGAGATTTTGCTCAATTTCTCTGTCATCCAAACCATGAGAGAAAGACGGCTTTACAGCATTTAATGCTTGTGTGAGGCCAAGAGAATATGGATTTCAAATGATCATGAACATTTAATATTACACAGAATGCCCGTTGACAGACTTAGCTGAGATCAATTCAGTTCAGTCTAATTTTAAGTTGAGTCTAACATCCAAACATCCAACTCTCAAATTATTAAATTCATCTCAATTCAAAACTTTTTTACACGTGGGACTCACAACATTTTTCAATACAACATTTCTTTACACGTAGGATTTACAATCTTTTTCAAATTCTCATAAATACATTTAAACTCATTTTAGATGGATTTCACAAAACTCACTCCACCATATCAACTCACTCCACTTAAAAGTGCTTCCACAATGTGAGTGGTCTGCCATCAATATATGGTGGTTGATGAGTTAACTTTTAGGTTGTGATTTTGAAAGACTTGGGCTACCAAGTTTGTACGTATTTCCCAATAGTATTTAAGTTTTGCACGCATGAAATTCCTGGCCCTAGTGGACAAATTCAGCAAATATCTTAACACTATAACCTAAGAAAACTCAAAAAATTGAACCCCTTTTTGTTTTTTAATTGTTTTTGGAGAAGAATGGCATCGTATTATGGTCCTTCCCCTAACTGGTAATGAGGGATTCTGTCTTGTTGCCGACAGCGGTTTTCCATGAATTCAAGAGAAGCCGGGACATGTCTGCTAGGTGCTAACCTTGTATAGATATCATGTTTACAGGGACATGTACTTGGAAATTTCTTTTAAGGTTGTTAGCAATAATAAACAAGTAGGCATGCAATGATAATTCATATATGGCTAAGAATGGATTAATCTTAAGTCATATTGAGAATGAAACATAAACATATGAATATCCAAATATAAAACTGTCCTTCAGTTAGGTTGTTGAAGATGCCCTCACCATATCAGATCTGACTCTCAAGTGCAGCACTCACTTGATGCTTTGTGTATTTTATTTTTCAGGACACTGGAATGGAATCTTTTGGGTAAATCTAGGGAGTGGAAAAGAATTGCGTTTGGAGTGTGGAAAAAGAAGCTAAAAAAAAAAAAAAAAAAAAAAAGGTTGGGGGGAAGCTTCAATGGTGTTGCTGTTTCTCTGTATAGAAGGTGGTGTGGACTGTGGATCGCGCTAAGTGTGATTCCTTGAACCTTTCTTTTTTATGCCTTTTTCTTTGTTTTTGGCTGTCCTTTTCGTTTAGTTTTTTGAAACTTGGTGCTTATGTTAAGTGCACGGTGGCTTCGGCTCAGCGAGGAGTAGGAAAAAGCAAGTACACCAAGCTACATTGTTTTTTCTATATTATTTTGAGAGCAAAATCTCCCCTTTGCGCCTTCCACCAAACTTATCTCCTTTTGTGTATGTATGAATTATGCAAAGAAGTATGAAGAAGAAGCTGTTGTATGAATCATGCAAGCTTTATTTCGTAAATAACCACTCATGCAGCATTGCTTCCTCTCTAGCTCCATATCCATGTTTAGAATTCACACATCTTAATCGTTCCTTTCATATGCATTGCGCTACACCAAGTTTCTAATTCCCCCCCATCTTAATTTGTTTTTTTTTTCTTTTTTGGGGGATATATACAAGTAGCAGCGTTCACGATGAAAATCCAATCCAAAGGAAACAGCCAACCATAAAAGATACATTTATATATATATATATATATATATAGGTAATAGCCAACCACAGAAGATAAACCACTAGATCAATCAAAGTTCCAGTTCTGCACAATGTTTACAAGAGGTTGCTGCTCCACACAAATTATGAATCGATGCACAAGAGAGTCTCGGACAGACATCAATAATTTCTAACCCCGAATAGTTGTCTGAGGGACAGCTGGGAAACCCAGTTCATCCTCAGCCTGCCAGAACAAAAATTTTCAGGAAAAGATAAATAAGGTGTTACTTACAAGAGATGTGTGCGTTTAACATGAAACAAAAGAAGGTAAATTACGCCAGTTTTAGATGCAATGTACAGCCTTAAAAATTCGATGTGAAGGAAAGATATCCACAAATTTTTCTCATGAGAATTTCAATTAGCAACTTTCTGACGAGATCCAAGATTTCCTTTCCAAAAGAAAGAAGGATTTTACCTGGGCATGGGATCTGCCAGCTGGAATGGCTTGCCCCGAGGGTGCTGAAGGCAAGTTAAGCTCTGAATCCAAATCGGGTTCTTTATCAGGTTGAAGATAAGAGGGCACCCCATCAGATTCAGTTTCCATTCCCATGTCCGCTTCCAGAGCATCAAGCTCTGCACCCAAAAAAAATTACTTAGAAAATATAGATGGAGAACATGCAAGTACTATGCCCGCCCAATCCTTTTCTCTTGGAATGAAGGGACTTTCCCACCGAAAAGATAGTGAGGAATGGCTATTGAAGGAGTTATGACTTTCCTTGCAATATTGGTCATACGAGTTTACTTAAGAATAAGTAGATTAGATTAATGAGGGCATTTCATCCTACTAATGAATGACCATAATGCCTACAATCCTGTCCTGTGGACACATTAATAAGAAAACTTTCAACAGTACCTCTAGGATTTAGTAGTCTGACATCAGATAGTCAATGGGAAAATTCATATCAGGAACATCCTGTGCAATGTTTTAAAACAATCCTAAAGAATATTTCCCTCAAACTTTAACCTATATATAAATAAAAAACTTACCACCCATGAGTTCTTCCTCATCAATGTCATCTGGCACACTATAACTTCTACCCAGGGTCTCTTGAATTTCATTACTGACATCCATTAGGTCCATCATCTCGTCTTGCATGTTCTACAGAGAAAAAATATCCGTTCAGAACCAGAAAATTCCGAAGGCACTCAATAGAAACGAAGGAAGAATAGAGATCAAAAGATTACATACATCAATATCTTGGATCTTCACAGATTTCATCATTCCTTTCAACTCCTGGTTTGCAGATTTCAAAGCTGACATCTGGAGAGAAGAAAAAAAATAAATTGTGGCAAAATACAGAATTGGCTTTACTATCTGGTTCCCTAAACATGGCCAATTGACCCAAAGCATTTGTCTTACAACCTAAATGACTAGTAATGAGTTTTCGGGCCTAGAGCCTAGATTAATAACATTTTTTTTTTTTTATAAGTAGAGCCTAGATTAATAACATAATTACAAAGAATCCCTCACTAGTGATAAATGGTTCCTCCCCTACCTCTTGTGAGGGAGGCAGCCGGTTCTAATCAGGTTACAGATTAATTTCCACCTGACCTGCCTTGAACCATGCTGCATAGGGCGCCGCCAAGAAAAACAAATGTTTGGAGGTGAATATAACACAAGCCCAGCACAATTGAACTTAATGCAGCATATAGCAAACTCCCATTTTTCCCCCAAGAAAGTTAATGTAATAGTCCCTCAAGCCCCACATTAAAAGAAAAGAAAAAACCATAATTTCTCCAAAAAAAAGCTGAAAACAATTATATATAGATTGTAGCTAATACTCAAAAGCCTAGTACAAGTCCCAAATATATAAAAAGGATACTTTAAACTAAAAATCTGGTTCAAAGCTTTCTAAAAGTCAAAACGAATATTTTTCTGGAACCCCATAACTTATCCCTTTCCTAATCAATTCATCCTCCTCCTGAGTCTCTTTAACCCTTTCCTTGCTATCCTGTTTTCTTCTTTTCCCCTTTGAAGAGAAGCATGGAGCTTTCGGTGTCATCTTTCATTTCTATAGATGTGCATCATGTAATCTATTTGGTCAATGCACATTTACATAATATGTTTTGCATCCTGAATTACGTTAGATGTATTTCTTATTACTATACATAACAGGTATACATGATGTAAACTTGAAAAAAAGATTAAAAGAGCTTGTTAAGGTCAATTTTTTATAATAAACAGTATAAAGAAATGAATGAAAACTCGTTAGGACATACAGTTTGTTGAGCATCTTTAATACCCTCAGAAGCAAAGGCAACTTGATCAAGATTGAACGTCTGATTGTACAGCATGTCCCGTTGTCCTTCATACCTGTCCAGAAGATTAATGGATTGGATAAATTCAAACGCTATATACACCATAAAGACCAACAATACCATATATCATCCTCATACTTATCCATTCTCAACAAACTAAATTAACTTAAATATCAAAAGGATCTGTCGTCACTCTGATCATATCCTTAGCAATTTGACTATTCATAAATCAATCAAGAACCTTAGGAATAATTTTTTTGCAATAATTTCTTTAACCTATCTCTAGGGAACCATGGATAGTCTAATGCAAGTCCTGCAAGAAGTAGGAAGTTTTAAAATTGAAGTGGGTACCAAATACTGGCATAAATACTAGTACAACCGGTGAGCCAATGTATGATTTCCATATCCCAGAGTTAGTACAACATGTTTTCCAGTAAGAAGATTAAAAAACTTCCTTGTCAGGTTTTTTGCCCACTCAATGCAAATTTCTTTCAAGAGGAACAATTTCATATAAACTACCAGCGGTTACAGAATCATATACACCAATAAAATTGCAAAAAAAGAGGAAATGACACGAGTAAAGAGACCTACATTCGCTTTTGCTTAAGAACCCTCATGGCTCGAGCTTTAACAGCTTCTTGAGCAGGACCAGGTCTTGTTCTTTTTATCTGTTCTTTATATCTATTAAGTTCAGCATCGAGCTTTTTGATCTTTTCATCAACAGTATCCCCTCTTTTATTGATCTGGGAAGAATATATTCAGGCATCAGTCCGAGCAAACTTCCCATAGAGAACGAATGGAAAGATTGAATATCTGAGCATGCAATAAAAAGGCAGGAAATTTCCAGAAAACCTCATCCAAAGTAATAAAGTTCAGCCTATAAATACTCCCACCATAAATGCAACATGAATATCGTACAGAATATCTAAAGCATGAACTAATTTGTTTTCTCGAAGTGCCTGCCACCAACTGGTCATATTGTAAACTGACTTCATCGTTCTCCCCCATTTCTTGTCAGTTGTCCCCGCACCGCCGGGGAAAAGAAACCAACTTGACAAAGCGTGATAGAAACTATTACAAACCCAAACCCTTGCCCTAATTTCTGACCATTTATCCGTAAGCAAAACGCGAGTAAAAACAATAATTAAACAAATAAAAGATAACAACAGGTCGAATTAACCATAAATTAAAAAAAAAATAACAAAATATTTTTTTGATAGGTACAAACCCTGTCGGAGGCATCATTAATGGAAGGAGGGGGCTCTTTTTCTTTCTTGACGCCGAAGATCTTCTTCATCTTCTTCCTCGGAAAAACCAAACAGTCGGTGGATTTTTATTCAGCTGACGCCAAACCGAAACGGAGACTTGTCTCACAAACGCTGAAGAGAAATTCGGAAAATTTCTTGTTGTTTTGATCCACCGATTGCGAGAAGCTTCCTCTGTTTTTACCCGCCCCCTGTTCGTCTCTTTCTATTATCTTACGGGGAAAAACAGTTTCCTTTCCTACAAAGCAAAGTACTTTGATATTCTTTCGTTGGCGTTCATTTTGTTTGAAAATGGTAGGGATCGCGTACAATCGGGTTTATTCAAACTTGATGTAGTCTTGGATTTGATTGGTTGGGGCTACTGCGAGCGGTGACAGGAATAGCGTGGACTTTCTTAAGTTTTGTTCGCGAGTTGTTATTGGACCGTTATCGTTCGTTTAATGTATGCCTCGTGTACGAAATTCTTAGCGAGTCAACGCTACAATGCTCTTCATGTCAACCCGTTTATTTGGAAATTTCCATCTCAACGTATAATAAAATAATTGTAATACTACTCATCATTTCAATTCTCATCATCGTCTCTAGGCCTGCTACCCGCATGGTGCGGGACGGGGGTGCCCTTCCCCGCACCCCGCCCCGCACCATGCGGGGTTGGGGATTTTCCCCCCGCCCCCGGGAGACGGGGGCAGGGGAAAAACCCCCATCCGCCCCGCCCCCCGCCATTATGTTAAAAAAAAAAAATTTTTGTCTAAAAATATTTTTTTAGACTAAAATTATAATATAATTTAAATAATAAATTAAAATTTATAAATATAAAAAAATTTAAACTCATTTGAGTTAGATTTTGAATTGATTTGGCCTCCTAGGCCAATCTTTATATAGGAGGCCAATGCAATACAATAGTCATCCTTAAGCAATGTGGGACTTACTACTAAGTCCCACATTGCTTAAGGATGACTATTGTATTGCATTGGCCTCCTATATAAAGATTGGCCTAGGAGGCCAAAACAATCCAATGACTTGAATATAATTTTAAGTCTTTTATAAATTGTGTATATTTATATACAATATATTAAATAAATTTTTTTTTTTAATGTGGGGCAGGGGCGGGGGCAGGGTGGGGCCCCACTGGGGTCATCTCGCCCCCCGCCCCCGCTATGCCCTCTCTATGCAGGGTGGGGGACCCCACCCCCCCATGGGCGGAGCGGGTTAGCCCGCCCGCCCATGTTGGGACGGGGTGGAAGTCGGGCAGGGCAGCGGGGTCCCGTTGCCCATCCCTAATCGTCTCATCATTTCATAATGTGACATTAGATAATTAGAAGCTATTTATTATATTTCACTTGTAAACCTATCATTTAATACTACATCATAAGTGATGAAAAAATAGATTTTTTTCATAAAATAAATAAGGAAATGCTACGTACAAGTCTCATATAAATTTTTTATAAAAAAGTGAGTTTTACTAATAAAGAATAATTTTTTTTACACTTTTAATCTACTTTTCTAAAAAAAATTATATGAAACTTGTCTATTTAAGGCTTATACAAATTATTTCTCAAAAAATAAATATATGAGAAATAATATTTCCAATTTTAAGTTATTTAAATTTTGCACTCTCTTTAAAAAAAATAAAAAAATCTAATATTTATATGAAAAATTATTTTTTTAACAGACTTAACTTTTTTTTTAAAATAATGCGTAAAATTTGCATAGCACTCTAAAATTATATCTAGCATTATGAATGTATTGTATTAAATTGAAAAAAAAAAAACAGCTATTTAAAATATTCTTTTCATTTTGGAAGATGATTTATTTCATATCTAAAAAATAAAGAATCTTTTTTATTGAACATGTATATGCTTGTTCCGTGGTTCTTGTAGGTACCATGCATAACCTGTTACAATATTTTACACAACAAATGCATTTATTATAAGAGAATGATACTGTCTCCGAAAAAATATTTTACAAAAACAAACTTACAAACTGATGTAACGATATTAGACTTTAGATTTATTTTAGTTCACGATTTGACGTATCATATGAAGCAACGTCATTTAGACCAGGAAATACAAGTGACCACCTCATGTCCACCACATAACTCACCACTAAAGGAAGCTCTTCAGAACTAAATCAGTGCCTCTGAAAAAGGAGAGTGATGCATACCCCACCATACTGAAGGTCAATGATCAGCCATATCATCTTTGTATCATCAAAACCAGAGAATCTACCGCCTGGGTTCACTCAAGTTCTTTCCCTCAAAAAATTCACCCAACATTCGTTCAAGATCGTCTGCCGAGTACTTGATGTACCTTTGAGGGTTCCTTCCATTCTCGACGAGAGGCCTGTAACACATCAAGAACCACATGTAAACAAGAAGGTATGATGCAATGTCAATGTTAGAGATTCAATGGAAGAATCAATGCATTTTACTTAGTTTTGGCATCAGTACCTTGGGTTATCTGTAGCTCTTACAAAGAGCTTTTCTAACATGTTAATACGAGTATTTTAATAATGTTAGGAATCACAATATTCATGCCCATCACTGTCACTTCCTCATTAATAAAATCCTCAACATCGATCTTATTGTTGATTTTGTGATAAACACAACGTGAAAGACGCAGCACAGACAACCACATATGCTTGCATGGATGTTAAATTTCGAAAAGACCGCAAATTTCACCATGATGTGAGAAAACGCACCCGAAACGTCTTACAAAAGATCTGTAGGCAGGCAACAAGACTTCTGCAACTGCAAGTCTCAGAGACTCGCACAACTCGGTGTCAGGTACCGTCCACTGAGATTGCTTTTGATGAAGTTCCTCAAATTGCGTATTGAATATCTTGACCCTGTTAACATAACACGGTTTTCCTATTAGTTCAAATAGTATGGACAAAAATACTGTAATGGAACTTCCACAAGGATGTAACTTCTCATTGACCTATCCTTGACTAATGCTCTTGAAACTCCACTACTATTTCCTCCATCAACACCCACCGAACTTCCACCCCCGGATGAGGCTAGGCCTGGAATGGAGAGGCACTGAAGAATCTACAAATGAAGAAAGCACCCACAGTTAGCAAGAAAAAACCCCGTTCCTATATCCAGATAAAATTATGTTTCTAAAAACAGATCCAGAAACGTCAGCCAAAGCTACATATTGGTAAATGCTGCAGATCATGTGGTTTGGTTCAATAGTGTAGAACACTACCTTTGCCCACGCATTCCTTTTGTATTGATTTGCATGCTGCTGCACAATCCTCCTGTGTCTTTGCACCCAATCATCCCCTAACAAATCCTTGGCTTCTGACCTGAAGACAAAAGCCAACAACCACCAGCTTGCACACGCAAGAAAGGCTTGAAAATCTATAAAAGAACTCTGATAAGATGAATATACATGACATACCTGCGTACAGATCGGACCATATAGTGAATATTATTCATGAGAAACAAGTGGGTCAAAGCAGGATCTTTATACTGCTTAGATTTTCCATCCAAATTGTTTTGAAGAGCCTGCATTATTCTCGTTGTTACAGATGCCAACTGTGTTCCATCTTTGTTGTCAAATTCTTGAAAAAGCTGCTTCAAGGTTGACTGGTAGCTGTAAAAATGTTGTGCAAAATCTTCAAGTCAATCATGAGATAACTGTAGTGTTAAATCAGCCAAAAGAGTAAACTGCAAGTAAAGAGTAAAGAAATACTGAGAAAACAAACAAATCTCAGAAAGACAACACATTTATATAACTTTTGACATGCAGTATTAAGATCAAATCTGATTAATATGTGCCAATGCTATATGTGTGGATTCTTTGATGGTTCATTGATAAAAACTCAGTTCCTGCTGGTTGATAAGTCATAAGTCATCAATGTACAACATACAAGTACAAGAGAGAGAAGAGAAACAGAGCTACATGATTTGGTCTAATGCCATGAAAGCCAATGATGTGATCATATGCCATGAAAACTCAGAGCCTTGACAATTTAGTTAAAAATAATTTATAACACAATTGCTACTTGAATTCCATCCACAGAAATCACAATTATCATCATGTACGACATGTATCTCTTTTATAATAGGTCATGAACAATTTTATTATGAAAAGGCATAGCCCAAGTACACATGTACCACATATATCTTTCAATAGCTCGATCATCAACAACTAAAACATACAATTTATGAAACTCTAGTTTATTCTGCTCCAGGGTTAGCTGAACTTACTCAAACAAGAACTTTACATAGTTAATTACATAACTTGTCAAAGGATGGACAGTTCCATCCGATACAGCAGTTTTAGTTGCATCCTTTTCAACTGCTTCTTCAAAATCCCCAAAAGTCTCCTGAGCTGTCTGTGCAAGCCGTTTTGTCAAACCAAAGGCGGCTTCTCTTGTTTCACTACAAGCTTTACCTTGGAATTTCATTTCAATCTGTGAATGAATTTAGTTCTTCACTTAATAAGGTAGGACCATTGAGATATGAATTAGTTGAAAGGGTAAGTGATAATTAGCATAAGAACCTACTAAAACAGAGATTTGTGAAAGATTCATATACATTGCCAAAGAATAAATCAAGCTGAGAATGTGGCTACCCAAAAAATTAATCTTCTTCTCCTACCCCTCAAAAACCATCCATTTTCTATCATCAATTTAATAATAATAAATATAATTATAATTGTCATAATTTTACACAATCAATATGCACTTCATTATAAGCAGATCCTTTGAATATGTTTCCATCGTATAGACGTCGACAGATTGGAAGGAAAGGCGGGCGGGGGGGGGGGGGGGGGGGGGGGGGGGGGGGGGGGGGGGGTTACATCATTAGTAACCTAATGATATATGGCGACTTCTTTCTTAACAACGGGGAAAAAGGACCAAGAAGATCCCTCAAAGTTTCAGACTGCCACTTAAATCAAAATGAAAACCTAGATCATGCCATTGGGGATGACTAGTGCTAACGTTTTTTGCTCGGTAAAGAGTAGTACTAATGATACCTCAGACTGAAGCTCCCGCATTATTTCATACATGTCCAAAAGTACAAACAACTTCTCTGGGGATCTCTTGCTTCTTGCAATCGCATCACCAAAACTAAGTAGTACCGAAACACTACTTGAAGTAACCACAGAATAACACTGATCTGTAAGAGAATCAAAGCCTTCAAATATTTGCTCACAAACTATCCTCTCTCCAGCAAAGAGCAGTTTGACCTGTTCAAGCATTATCATAAATTCAGGACAAGAGATGTGAAAAATTGACTCAAATTCCAGACAAATACTTACAGCAATACGCATGAAGTGAATCCAGTTCCCAATTTTGGCCTCTAAAACTTCCCATTGCATCTTCTGAACATCATCTTTGTTAAGCTTTTCAACTCCCAATTTTTCAAGACTTTCTTCCAAAACTGAAGAACGGGTATCCCTAAACCAAATAAAATTGTAGAATCTTTGTCAAACATCTTGATATTTAAACTCCAAAAAGTTCTATACATGCACATACTTATATGTTATGTATTTATGCTGTTTATGTACATGTATATAAGTAAATGCCTGCATAAACAGGTATGTATCCTGAGATGCATATGATAATTGACCAGATCAATGAGAGAATGAAAATGCATACTATTTTTAATCATATAGACATAATTTCCACCAAATAATCCGAATGCATTAGAAGAAGATCGTAACATCGGCCCCAAAAATTTGTTGGCTAGCTTTAATATTAATGACATAATTACTTACTGAAATGTATTGATAGAATAATGTCAATGGAGGACCAAGGAAACAACATATGGTGCAATTTTTTTTGTTTCCTTTATTGGATTTCATATTATTTTATTAGCTAGTTTCTGAACATGAAGGTCGATACTTAAGAAGCTTTGAGGAGATACCAAAGGCAGGTAGAACGGATAATGTGGTTTCTTAACATGCCTTGAAGCTTTCCAATTCAATCCCACTAAAATTTTTCTATCCTTTCCTGAAAGATTATGTGGTACCATGTACCTTCATAAATTCTGCAATGCATTACTGGTGCACCACACACCAGTTATTGACAGGGGAGTGTTTGGTTCATATTAATTAATTTTGAATTACAGCTTAAGAATATTAAACACGTCACATAATAGTGAAAACACAAAGAGTGGGTTATTTAAGGGGTAAAAAGGCTGCAATGTATGCAACCTAGGCATCAAGAAAAAGAATGGATTGCTATATCTCCTCATGAAGACAGTGTGACAAGATGACTGCACAAGGAAAGACAAGGAATGCATAATACCTGTGGGCTGGAGTTGGATATATCTCTTCACATGAAGACAGTGTGATGAGATAATTTCACAAAGAAAGAAAAGTGATGCATAACACCCGTGGGCTAGAGCTGGAACTTCTTACCTATAAACTTCGAGCACCTTATGTTGGTGGCCAGCTTGAACCATCTGCTTAGCTAAATCATGCAGCAGTGGCAGGATCCGTGGAGGTATAAGGGTTGGAGGAGTGTATACAGCATCTTCTAAGTTACTCCTCCGGTGTTCAGAATGGTTATTGGAAGGATTCCTGTCACTAGAGTCACGCTGATGCCCAGGAGATTCTGAAGATGGTCTTAATGAGTTTGGTAGGCCGTCGAAAAGACGATCAGGCTCCACAGGTTTGCTGAAATTTCCAAAACCACCCCAAAAATAATAGAAGTAAATAATATAACTGGAGGTTAAAGCTCGCCCAAATAACCTGCATCAGTTATTGATGACACAAACGGGTATCCTATGCCAAGATCATTGTTAGCAAATACATATTTCAATCAAAAACAATTTTTTTTATAACCATTTATACACAGATTGGGCAATTACAAACTCAGAATACACCCAAGGAAGTGCAAAAAGATTGGGGGGAAGGGGGAGGATAAGTCATTGACAGAATGAACAATTCGTAATTTGGTAAGTAGACAATATGCACTCCAACTCAATTGTTGCTTACTGACCTTCAAATACATTTTTTATCCATAGAAGCAATGCCAGTAACAGACACCATACAAGAACAACAAATGTTATTAAAAACCATACTCCACATATGCATTCAGTAACCTAGAAATGATAATGATGATGCCCTAGAGATGATTCATGTTAGCTGCAAAATTAAAATGGAACAATCAATAGTGAGCTTCCTTTAAAACTTAAAAATTAAAATTCAGATCATAGATGTCACTGTCAAGGACATTCCCTCTCCCTATTATCAATAAAATTTTGTTTACCGATAAAAAAAATCTCACTGTCAGGGAGAATTAATAAGTTTTTTTTTTTTTTTTTTATGAGTAGAACTGGAAATGTTAAATTATCTGACAGTGACATCAAGGCATCAGTTCATTATAGGAGAAAAATAATTTTCTTTTGATCGGCAGATTATAGGAGAAAAATAATATACAATACCCTGGCAGAAGAATTAAGTGCGCATGCAAAAGCATCAATGAAAATGAAAATAAGAACCTGTAAGATGATAGTAGCTGCTTGAACTCGTCTTCTAGCCTTGCAATAGCCTTAGCAAGTAGACTGTTTGCATTGTTGAGCACTTCATCATTACTTTTAAAGCCTTTTTTGCTGCTAAAAAATTGAATGTTGCCTCTTAGTTGATCGATTGCTTCTAGATAACCCTGCAAGTCCTCATGTGGCCCTCTAAGTATTTTCCTCTCTGCCTATTTATTTACATGATAATTATATCAACAGCCATAAACATAAAAAGTACAATACAAGGAAACGTTTATGCATATACCTCTAATTAGCACCTTTAATATAAATCCATTTCATTACCAGCCCCATGTTATCAAAATAGAATTTCCAGAGAAGATAGAACAATGCCAAAGAGCAAGCCTACATGGCAACAGAGTCTGAAAACCTGATAAACTCTAGTAGCAGCATCAAAGTGATGTTCACCGTACCCAACCCTAGTTGCCAATCTCTGAATTTCATCATCCCCCAATTTTCCTTCACTCTCTCCAAGAAAAATCCAAAATTTCTAGATGAAAAAGACCTTGCTTGGAGGTGGACATTTCTCCGTCAATCCCTCTATCAATCTCAACTACCTGTAACTTCACTGTCTCACTTTCAAGCCAACAAACCATTGGACCTCACTGAGTGGCAAGGGCCGGTTAGTAGGCCTCCATTGGGGCGTTTTCAAATTGGTGATTTCCTAAGAACGGAAAATTCGGTGGGTGGGCATTTCAACCGCACTTAGAAGTTAGAACAGCCTTAACAGGAGTTATTTATGAGAGACATCATTACTGGGGCAAAAAATTAGAAGGGAAAAAAAAACATTTCGATCAATTTGTTCTTAAATTGGTGACCGCGGCCTAACTGAAATCGAACTTCGAGTTAGCAAACCCTCAAACTAAATTTAGAGCGAGGAAAGGATAAAGAAAAATAAAACATTCTGGATGATCGAACAAATAACAGGAAGAGTAGGCAAACAAGCACGTAAAATATAGACAATATGAGAAACCAACCTGACTAGAAAGGTCGAAATGGGCCAGTAAAACCTCAGAAGCCTTCAAAGTCTTGTCGATATTCTCGTGAGCTTTCCTAATAGAATGCGTTCTAATCTGTAAACACAAAATATTTCCAAAAACAGAACAGTTAGGAGACAGACTCACAAAATGGCTCTAAGTGTAACATCGTGATCTGTATTTGATAACCGAGAAAAACGGAGAAGAATGAAAGAAAACAAAATCACGGGTCTTGCGCATTCTTTACTCGGGTTTCCAAAGTAGAAGGGAAGTGAAAATGGTCGGATCCAACCGCATATAAGGGCAGTTCTTTTGTTTGTAATATTTTGTGGGTCGTTTCCTCGAGTAAATTTCCCGGAAAACAAACGTTAAGTATGAGGATGAGGTGAGAGAGAAGTAGTGGACCTGAGTTGGACGCATGGCGGTCTCGAGGGCGGAGAGGCGGTGATCAAAGGAGCCGAGGATGGAGACAACTTTATCGGTGATGGTCTGGCTCTTTTGCATCGACTCTCTCATCAAAGCGGCTCTCTCGCTCAGAGAATCCGTGCCTACAACCGCCACCCCCATCTTCTTCTTCTTCTTCTTTCTTTAGCTCTGCTGCGTTACTTTATGACATTTCTTCGGCAGATGTTACGTGTTTCATTCGACAGGGTGTACTATTTTCCTCGATTCAGGTCTCTCTCTTGACAAAGTTGGTCCAGTGTCGTCCGCTCTGCGCCGTACGGCTATGCTCATCTTTATTTGTCATTTGCGCTATAGTTTTTATTTTATTTGATAGAAAATAATTTATATCAGCCTACATCCTCAATACTTAAGTTTAACAAAAAAAAAAAAAACAACTTACATAAGAATGTGTGGAGAGTACCGGTTGATGTATAGCCGGACTCTTATTTTATTAATATTAGATACATACAGTGTCGATGCTTTAAACGTTTGGAATTTGAATCAAATTATTCAATTTAATTTTAAACTTAATCTAATATCTAAATATTTAATTATCAAATTATTAAATTCATTTCAATTTAAAATCTTTGTACACGTGTGATCTGTAATTTTTTTCAATTCAATACATCTTTACAGGCAGGACGCACAACCTTTTTCAACTTCTCATAAATACATTTAAATACATCTTAATATCCAAACACATATAAATTCATCTTAGATGGGCCTCACAAAATTTACTCTATCATCTCAATTCATTACTATTCATAAAGAATTCAATTCAATTCAACATCTAAAAATAAATAATATCAATCATTAAAACAATAATTTTATCATGTAAATAATATTACTTTTAAAAAAAATTGTACAGAATAATTGAAAATAAATTTTATATATAAATAAAAGACATGATCATAATATAGATAAATATATTATCTCTTCGTATTCGAGTCAAATTTAAACCATAACTCTAACTTAAATTCCAATCTTAGTAAGAAATTAAATAAATTCACTAATAATTTAAAGTGAATTTCAGTTTTAAATATAAAATCTAGTACATATCAAACTATTTATAGATTCAAAAACTATTGGGCAACCACCTTAATGTTGTATTTGCAGTGTATTTATTGTGGTGATAAGGTTTGGGCCACTTCATGTGAAGAATAGAGTTTTAAAAAAAGACATAATTTTTTCATATTAATACTTTATTTTCAATCCCTTTTTTTAATCAATTTTGATGATTATTTTTAAATATTAAAAATAATAATTTTTCTCATTTTCCTTTTAAAAAAACTATTCTAGAAAAAACAACATAATTGTAGTAAAAAATATGCCCATGGTTTTTTCCTTTATTTTGTTAATCGTTTCATTTTAGAAAAAGGGTATTTGCATCAACTTTTTTATGGAGAGTTATTTGCCATTTGGGGTATAATCCTCTCCCAAAAAACCCTTCTTGTTTATTTATAACCCACCTACTGGTAACTGCATCTACTTGAGATTGGTCGTGCTACTATGCCGCCCAAGTTTTACCGTTGGGTTTGACCGCTAGTTAATTCTATTTTTTTTTTTTAGTAATTTTAAACATTAAAGAAAATATACACACAAATTCATTAGTGATAACGTTTTTAAACATTTAAATAAATAAATAAAATATACTAGCGGTTAAACTTATAGAAGAAACCTAGAAGGCATACTAGCAATTTTCAATTGAGATTAATAGATGTTTAGATGCTGAGAAGCAGAAAATTTTGAAAATTTTTTAAAACAAAGTTTGAGATGAGATTTTATGAATTTTTGTGAAAGTTGATGATCCCATAAAGCTAAATCCCCGTTTAGAACTGAAATGAGATTAGTCTAATTTTAAGTCAAGTCTAACATCCAAACACTCAACTTTCAAATCATTAAACTCATCTTAACTCAAAATCTCTTTACACGTGAGACCCACAACCTTTTTCAACTCAACACCTATTTACACGTAGGATCCACAACCTTTTTCAACTTCTCATAAATATATTTAAGCTTATCTTAACATCTAAACACATCTAAATTCATTTTAGGTGGGCTCCACTAAATTCATTTCATCATCTTAATTCACTACTATTCATAAAAAACTCAACTCATTTCAAATCAACTCAATATCCAAACCGCCTAAAACATCTCTACTGTTGGCTTTAGACTATAGAAAATGTACTGATCAACTGCCTACTCCCAAATAGCCCAAGTCGGTTGGCCGTCCCACCCAAAATACCAATTTTTTCATCCAAGAAAAACCATCGGAAATTAGCCTCATATCTTGCCAAAAAAACACAACCACATTTCATAAAAATCGACTAAATATATGTCGGTTGTGGGAAGGCTAGAAGGGGCCTTGTCAAGTGCCATTTTAGAGGCGTGCATGCATGCGTGCATGGGCAGGATTTAGTTTATGCATACCTGCCTTGATCATCTGCAGCAACAATAACAACAGCAACAACAACAATAAATTTAGGCGTTAAAAGAGCTCGAGAAATGGTAATATCGATTTATCTCTTTATTTTATTTTATTTTGCTGCAAATGGGGGATCCATTTATCTGAAACAAGGAGGGTCGATCTCCTTATTCAATTTGTTATTTGAAGATAATTAGCTAGTATGTCCACTCTTGGGGCAAACCAATCTCATTTGAAATTTGAGACTCCTCTTGCTCTTCCAAAGTTCCCTTTATTTCGTCCACGCTTTTCTTTCGATTGCCTTGCCCTTTCTTCCCACCTAAAAGGGACATGACAACATTAGTAATATCGAATAAACCTCGTACTTACATTAAGAATAATGCTAGAAAAAGTTTGGAAGTGTGCAAGTTATGCACATTCTCTTTAAAAGAAAGTGAGGTCTACTTTTAAAAAAATAATTCTTTTATGCGAATCACAGATTTATCTACTATTTTTAAAAGAAATCTACGCTTATATACCGTAAGATTGCAAATATAATTTCTTTTACTTTAAGAACTAATGATATTCATTTATGAAAAATACTCTAGGCATAAAAAAAATTACACAAAAGTAATCTTACAGACTAATGTGGCTTGATGTGGTTCATTAGATTGTAAAGTTTGTTTATTGTAAAGTAAATCTAACAGATTAGATAAAGTCATGTCGGTTTGTGATATTTTTTTGTGTAATTTATTTGTAGATGTAGAAAAAGTACTTTTCATTTATTGTTAAAAAAAATGACATTCATTTATAAAGCATCCATATATTATTATTTCTGTCATTCTAGTTGCAGAGCAATCTAAGTTTGCAACATCTCCAAGAGCTGATGCATGCATGATGATCAGATTAATGAATTAAACTTACTCTTGTTCGTTTTGCCACTGGTTAGATAGGCATGATGGTGATTAAGGAAAACCCCAGTGTTCATAGTCTGTTCAGGTTCCTTAGAAGCATCTGTGGAACGGGGTAAAAAGACACCAGTTCCTCCAGATTTTCCTGCAAAGCTCTTCACTTCGTCTCTGCTGACGCGCAACGATCCTCGTCGAGACTTTTGCTTCCCGGCTTTCTCAAAATCCTATTGTAAGACAACTGTGTGAGTTTTTTTTTCTAAATCAGTGCAGAGATCACACTCATGACGGATTTTACATGCCATGCCTATAAATAGACTTGAAAAGATCCGTCAGGGGCGTGACCTTCGCAACAACATGCAAGTATAATTTTGCTCCGGAAGATAATTAGGCAACTGGGAAATGAGTTACAATGAATTATCCACCTGAGGTTGAGTCGGTGGGATCGGATTATAGAGGAGAATACGTCCAGGAAACAATGAATAGCCACCGACGATCCAAGAGGCGCCATGGTCAAAAGCAGGTACTGCACGAGCAGCTGCACCATTGCCATTTGGCTTAGAACCAGGGAAACTGCAGCAAGCGTGCTGTTTTGTCTGGAAAAATCAGAAACGAAGGTCCAGTTCACATGGATGTTACTTCACATGCATCATTAATTATGGCTTCTGACCCATAAGGGAAATAAAAACACCAAGCAAGAAACAGATGCAAACCATCGCAAATCGTTGGAATTAGAGTTCGAATGAAATTATTAAAATTTAAAAAAACAAAAAACTGCGTAGCCAATTAATCATACGGTTTGAGGGCGAATTGAACAACTGAATTGGAAAACAGAGCAGAAAGGAAGAAATGCAAGACCTGAAATTTAGACACAGCTTCTGACAAAGATCTTGCAGCAGCAGAACTTTTGCGCTGAATTGCAACGTGATCGAGAGCAGCATTCTTGACAAAAGCTTGGTGGGAGTTGCTTCTTTCGGGCTTGATGGTTGCAGAAACGATTTCATGGAAAACATCAGAGGGTAGCCAGAGCTCTCCATCCTCAGGGTTTGGAGGGAAGTCTGCCATGGTTCCCATTTCAACATGGGAGAGCAAAGCAAGGAAGAAAGCCAAGAGGTTTAGGACTCCACAACTCTATATATAAATAATACAGCCGTAACCGTCAAGGCTCTGTAATGAGTAGAGACACAGATGCTTCCCTGTTATTCAATAGCTTATTTTTAGTTCAATTATTACTTTTTAAAGAGTCATAAGAGAGTTTTAAATTAAAAATTTATTATTTTTATTATAAACTAATTTATGAAATCAAAGACTGTTTAGGGGTTTTAAACATGAAGTTTAACTCAAGCAAGTGATTTTGGGTAGTATGCATGGGAATTGTTCCCACTAATTAGTGAGAAAGTAATCAATTTTATTAAATAAATGATCTGTACAAGTTTCAAATATATAAGTATCGTATTAAATTTTTGTAGAAAAAATGTAAAAAAATCACTTTATTTTAGTGGAGCTCGCATTTAATTTAAATGGGAGACATATCCTTGTGTGACTAGTTGAATACTTAATTTTTATTTATTTTGAGATAAATGATAATTTCACGTGATTAATACTCGGGTTATTAATATATAGAGTTATAGCTAGTGAGAATAGGAAAGTAATAAATAAATAAGTGATTATTTAATATATCATCCGTTACGTTTGTTATGCGCTCATGTGTCATGTAACGCATACGTGACACATGTGATACATGTACTTGAAATAATTAGGCCTGGTTTGAATAGTAAAATCATCTCAACTCATCTAATCATTATAATTTTTTCAAAATTTCAAACAAATATAATAAATAATTCAATTTTTTCAAATCTCAAAACAAAAATAATATTAAAAAATAATATTCTAACAAAATTTTATTCAACTTTCAATTTTCATCTCATCTTGTCTCATTTCAACTCACTATCCAAACCATACGTTAATGATTTCACATGTAATAAATGACACAACCATAGATATACAAATTTACAGCTAGTGATTATTTATTTAACTTACCCATTATAGTCCATTTTTTTCATTTAAAGGAAAAATATTATTAAATTTTTGTCCGAATTTAAAATTTTCAAGTGAAAAATGCACCTTCCTATGAAATGAGTTTTAATCCTTTAGTTGTCCAAATGACCTAGTTAATATAATTTATCATATATATAATTCTCGAGAAATGATATTTTTAATTATAGATGTGCAAGTTTGGAACATTCTCTTTTTACAATACACCCCTTAATTAAATAAGTATGCAAAATTTGGAGGCTAGAACTATTGGTAACTCTTTGTCCAAACGACCATTTGAGAGCGTCAAGTTGTGACAATGGGTAATGATACCCTTACATTTTATTTACTACTACTTTATTACCTAGTTTTTTTTCCATTTTGCTATTTGAATCTAGATTAAAAATCACAGAATATGACCTTCTTGCATAATCTAGAAGAAAATAAATTCAATCATCCAACGTAATTGTTAACGTCGTGTTTCGAGCGCCTTTGGACCGAGTTCCAGAAAAGACGGGAGGACTCATTCGCGTTCACCCAAGCCACCGACAACCAAGAGAAGAGGAGGGCCGACCAGGAGTCCGTTGATTTAAAGAAAGCTAAGAAGAGGCTGGCAACCCAAGTGGTGGTCATCAAAAATTTGCAAAGCGACCTACCTCAAGTTCAAGGCGTCGTTCCCCATTTAGAAGGGCAGTTAAGGTCGGTCATGTTCGTTCATGACCAGGCTTAGTCATATGGATACATTGAAGGTCTCAAGAGGATGCGAGATTATGTTCTGGATAACCCTTAGACAGACTCAGGAGCCCTAGAGGCACACTTAAAAGCCCTTGATCCCCGTAAAATCCCTCCAGACCTTGACGCGCTCGAGCATGGCTGCACCTTGGGCAGGGACCTGATTTTGGATGCCTTCCCTCCTAACTCTAAAGCCACTGACCCCAGTCCTAACGTGCCTGCGCCAGACCCCAACGTTCCTGAGCAAGACCCTGACGTCCCCGCACCTTAGTCCTTGTTCATGTCGCTCTATTTGTAAAGCTAAGACATATTATCTACTTGTATACTTGTAACTTATCAATAAAAATGTCTTTCTTTTTTCTCGGTCAACTACTCCGGTTTTTTTTTTCAATGTTCTCTTTCGCTTTAACTTTTCCTCTGTTGGCTTGGCGAGCCCAACACGAGGGATAAGTCATGTATGAGGGGGTTGCGATTCTTGTCTCGCGGCCATCTTCGTCTGGGGCGAGGAGCTCAGCCGAGTGGACAGTTGATGTACTGACAGTGAAGGTGGCAGCTCTTGAGGGGTCACTGGGTCAGTTGGATAAAGATCGTCAATCCTTTCCGAAACCTTGAAAGGACGGGAGGACTCTTTGGCGATAGCCCAAGCCGCCGGCAACCAAGAGAAGGGGATGGTCGACCAAGCGTTCGACGATTTAAAGATAGCTGAAAAGAGGCTGGCGACCCAGGTGGTGGTCATCGAAGATCTGCGGAGCGACCTGTCTCAAGTTCAAAACGTCGTTCCCGGCTTAGAAGGGCAACTGAGGTCAGTCATGTTCGTTCATGACCAGGCTTGGTCGTATGGATACATTGAAGACCTCAAGAGGATGCGAGACTATGTTCTGGAGAACCCTAAGACAGACTCAGAAGCCCTAAAGGCACACTTAAGAGCCCTCAACCCCCGTGAAATCCCTCCAGACCTTGATGCGCTCGAGCATGGTTGCACCTTGGGCAGGGACCTGATTCCGGATGCCTTCCCTCTTAACTCTGAAGCCCCTGACCTTAGTCCTAACATGTCTGCGCTAGGCCCAAACATTCTCGAGCAAGACCCTGACGTCCCCGCACCTTAGTCCTTATTCATGTCGCTCTGTTTGTAAAGTTTAGACATATCATCTGCTTGTATACTTGTAACTCATCAATAAAAATGTATTTCTTTCTTCTCGGTCATCTACTTCCTTTTTTTTTTTCAATGTTCTCTTTCAATTTAATTTTTCCTCTATTGGCTTGGCAGGCCCAATGCCAGGGATAAGTCATGTCCAAGGGGGGGACGCGATTCTTGTCTCGCAGCCTTCTTCGTCGGCGTTGCAAACCGGGGTAAGGGGTGGGGCAAGTCCTTGGAAAAGTGGTGCTGGACTCCCCTGGTCTTCCCGTCAACCTTGTAATTGAGGCAAGGGAAGAGTTGAGTCCGTGGAGGCATGGTGAAGCCTGAAATCCAGGCTACTTTGAGGGTTTGGAGAGAGCGAGAGATCACGTGCCCCCGAATCCTCGAAGTGATTCAAGGGTATTGAGAGTGTAAGTACTTCCTCCGTAACCCGGTGGCATTGGGCCTTGACAGGGAAGGAATTGATGCCAAGGATTTTCTCAGGCTACCCTGTCAGCGCTTACCTCGCCATCTAGGTACTACCCTTCTGGTATCGACACACTTCTTGGGTGGTGGAGAAAACGGGTTTGCACTCTCTATACTCCCCCTGGGGTGGGGGGGAGTGTGAGATGCCGCATTGTTGAGGGGTCATCTCGCTCTACCTTTTATGTGGTGGATGAGGTTGGAAGGATTCCAGGGCATTATATGTCTGGCGTCCCGTCGTTGGAGATGGCGTTATGCCAGTCAGTTGAAAGACTAGACCCACTTTTCACTGGGGAAGGGGTCGAAATGCTTTTAGGTCCAGCTCACCCCTTTAATTCTCCCGAGGAGGCAGTATGTTGGACGGCTAAGAAGGTGGTTTACTCTTTGCCGTGGAGCGAGCGCGGGCATCCAATGCATCGCTGGACAGAATAAACAAGTTAGATTATTTTATCTTCAACCTATGAGGGCAGAATTTGTAAACTTAGGTCGTTTCGCTGGAGACGCGTGAAGAAAGATAGAGTAGTCTCTAGCGTAAATCATGTAAATTAATTAAAAATAAATTCAATTTTATAAAAATTGACATTCTTTTACTCTTATAAAAAATAAGTCAAGTAATATTAATTTTTATAAAATTGAATTTATTTTTAATTAAATTATATAATTTAATTAGTTGATTAAATTTTTCTTTTTTTTAAATTATGTAAGAATGTCGTGTTTTAAAATTTTTAATCTAAATTTAAAGTAAAAAAAAAATACTAAAAACAATAATTAAAGAAGTGGAGCGCATAATTACCCTTCACAATATCTTGGTTTGATTCAATGCATTTAATGCCATTGTGCCAAAAGGTGTAGCAACCGCCACGTCGCGCCAGATGAAGCCATGAGACCTCCTCTTTCAAGTTTCGTTGGCCGTTGCTTCGTCTTCTGCTTCCTTCTCTCTTGTGAAAGCTTCATTCTCTCATTGTTTTTTTAATCAGATTACGGCCTATTTGGCTGCAAAAGAATCCCCAGAGTCCGCCATGGACAAACTCTCACAAGGTACGTTAGAGTAACGGTCAGTTTTTTTTCTTATTTTTTTAAGCTTTTTTAAATCAGCTCGTTTCTGCTTCGATCAAGATTTTGGGTTTGTCGTGGTACGAAACATGCTGGTTTTTTGCTTGTAAATATGATTCTGACTGTTCATATGTTTTGGGGGGATGTGTGACTGTGAAGCCAAAAGGGATCAGTTGACGGATTCGGGTTGCAAGGAATCAAGTGAATTTAGTCCCAGAAAACTCGATTCCAATGACAGTAAGAAAAGCTACTCTAACAACGACGTTATCCCTCATATTCTAAACCTGTAAGTCTCTCTCTCTCTCTCTCTCTCTCTCTGTGAGATATGCACAGGGACACATTTAGAAACATGATAGCAAGACCACACCAAAATAAACCACCACCACTTTGGCAATGAATATAGTCCTAAATACAGCTTTTGAGTGGAACTGTAAAAGAACAACCGCCTGTTACGGACGTTATGTGGACTATTGGAGGAGCAACTCATGTAGTCCCAAAGGACGTTATGTTGCTAACACGTAAGTGTGTGCTGTGCATCTATGGAAGTTTTAGGGGTATACAAGGATAAACTGAAGAACGCATTTTCAAATGCCAAGGTGTTTACATTTCATAGATTCCCATGCCTCGATGTTGATAAGTAATTCTTATTTGCTTCAAAATTCATTACTTATAATTGCACAGTTCTCATCCGAGTTTTGTGAGTGATTGTTTCAGATATGGATCTTGTGCAACACCTCGTGACTTTGAAATTTATGCTCCAGATGCTTCTTTTGAAGATCCGCTCATGTGTGCTAAAGGGTAGGTATTGTTTTTTTTTATATTTCCTATTCTATATTGAAGACAAATATGAGGTCGGTGATATATGCCCAAGACTTTGCCATTGAGTGGATACTCTGCAAGCTGAAAATTTCACAAAATTATATTCCATGACAGTAAAGTTATATGGTGCCTTCAGGTTTTCGTCGTGTGGACCCACCCTGTTAACAGTTAGAAAGTTTTCTGAAAGCCATGAAATGGTGATGGATGATAAGGATCCTTAGTTTTTGGGGATGCTTATTAACATTCATTTAAATAGATATAATCTTAGTATTCCATCTGGTTTACTCGAAGTGTCTTAAATGCCTTTGCTGCTGGGTGGAACCACATATCATTTTGTTAGAGATTTTGAAAGCTATATATTGTTGTTGTGCCTCTGTTGTCTTGGTTGTATCTCTAGTGTTGCAATCACAACCATATACGTGATCCATTTTGGGACTCTATTTGTGTACTTCCTAATTGGTTGGAGAAGCTGCTTTTTGGTGAACTTCATCATTTTAGTCCATTAGCGAACTGTCTCTGCTGGAATTGAGAGAATGATTCACTAGAAATATTCTTGATATTGTTTCAAATTCATATCTTCAAAAACCTGGATTCCAATCTAATAGCTAAATCTTTTTTTCTTTTTTAAAGTGCATTCATTTCTCTTTACAACACGAAGACTTCTATTACCATGACAGTGAAAGCACTTTTCACTCTTTCACAATCTAGGGGACTTTACTTCAAAAAAGATCGTGTCCATACTAGTGAATTAATTGGGTCCATAACTTATTTCGTTTCTACATTTTTCTACATTTTAGAACTCTTAGTTTTCTATGATATCTAAGGGACAAATGTTTACAGGGACAAGCAAATCACTATGAGTTTTAACCCTGTTTCCAGTCATTTTTTAATATGTTTCAATGGATTCATCAATTTCTTCTTATTCTTATCATAGTAGCTAGGTCTTTTTTCTTGGTATCTTTGATTTATTTGGTATTTACTTTTATGAAATACTGTCTTACATCATTTGTATTATTGATTGTTCAGGGTGCAGCAGATAAAATCAGCTTTCTATTCACTTTCTAAGGTTTTGTTTTATTTCTTTGTTGGTTATTAATTTGCTTCTCATCAAGCATCATGTATTGGAGGCTTATTTCAACTTAATCGCCAAGTTCAATTTTAGAAATTTTTTCTGATAATTGAGCCGATTTTTCTGCAGGGAATTATAAAATTGTAGAGCATACTGTACCAATATACTAGTTTCATTTAAGCATGATGTTGTTTTCCTCTGGACTTCCATCTCATGGCCAAAAATGGAAGTGGCTCGCTGCCCTACGATCATGTCAATTATGTTAATGCAAAATGCAGGAACAATGATAGCTGAGATTATTTACAATTGTACTCGAAAGGCATTGCTAGTTTACTGAAGCTACTAGTTCGATACAATGATAATAATACAATTGCATGAAATTGTTTGGTAATCCAAGCAGAGTAGAATTTGGAGTGGTGCTCTGTAGAGACCCCAGTGCTTGCATTTATATGCAAAAACAAATACAATTGTACTTTATTTGTGGTAAAAAATATATGTGGACTTATCAATGTATAGATATGTATATATGAATGAATGTGAAGTATATCTGAAAAATGGAGTATTGATCATCATTGATTGTACATGACTTGCTTTCCTTACACCTGGAGAACATAACATGTTCTAGTTAAAAGTTTTAACTTGTTTAGATGTATTAGTGGTGAGATGTTTCTTAGAAGTTTACTTTGAATTGAATCTTATCTTGCTTGTAAGTAGTTGATTTATTCTTCAGTATGGTCTACTTTTCTGACAGACTTGTCTATTCTTCCCCATGATTTCCAGGTCTTTAGTGAATCAAAAATTGTGGAATATAGTGTTCAAGAAAATTTCATTTCACCAGGAAAGCGAGAGGTTTAAAACTTTGATTTACCACTCATCAATTTTTTTTTTCTAGTTGAATATATTCTGTTTGAGTACAGAGATTGGAATCTCTTTTCAAATCCAGATATTAATTGACAACAAGCAGCACTACAAGTTCTTGGGGAAAGACATAGATGTGATATCACTCATCAAGCTGTATTTAGCAGATGGAAAAGTTGTTCGCCATGAAGATTGGTATGCCCTAAACTTCTTCCTCGTTACCTTTCTTCTTTTTTTTGTTTGAATCAACTTCCTTGTTACCTTAGCTGTATTTTGGTATACACTATCCTTTACACCCAATTCTTTTCCCTGTTATTATTCTCTCTGATTGAGTGGTAAAATATGTGCTTTAAATGAATTTTCCCATGTTATCCATTAACATCATATTTGCTTCATAAATTCTCAATAGAATTTAAGCTATTGTCCTTTTGATTTCTCAATAATGGTATTTATACAATTCATATTGGCCAGATAGTCATATGAGGTTCTGCATAATGTGTATTAGGTGGAACAAGAAGCCTCTTTTGAGCAGGGAGACAGCAAAACTACCACTCGTTGGCCAACTTGTTGAAACGGCTCGCAGGGGTTCAATGCTAGTAACACATGCAATGATGAGGTTTGGGAAGGATCCAACCGTATAAACTCTAGAAACCATCGATGGAAATTTGTTTTGCGACTGTTTATGGTCGCAGGTCTTAGTATTTGTTTCTTGCTTAGGGATTTCCACGTTCTGATTGTTGTGTTATTCATTGTGCATGTTGTATGTTATTAGACTAGGAAACTATGCAGGCTTTAGGCAAATTTAGTTGAGTTTTATCTGCTTGCTGGCAGACTTGAATAGCCACGCACTGATCTTCACTTATTTGTGCCTGTAATTGAAACGACTATATATGTATAATAGATCTATAGTTACCCTTCATGAAGTTATATTTTGTGGTGGACATATTTCGCAGATGGGATGAGATGAGTTGAGATAAAAGTTGAAAGTTGAATAAAATATTGTTAGAATATTTTTTTTTAATATTTTTTTGTTTTGGGATTTGAAAAAGTTGAATTGTTTATTTTATTTTGTGTGAGAATTTAGGAAAATTGTAATGATTAGATGCGATGAGATGAGAATGGTTGTAAAAACAAACGAGTTTCTGCACCTCATATTTCTTGTGTCATATGCAAATATTCTACATTGATGATTCAGAATATATACTGCACCTCTGGTCGTGAATTGAGATTTTAAATTCTTTGCAGCGTTGTTGATGATCATCTCATGAGACTAGGAAATGCATAAAAGACAGACATTCTACAAAGTGGGAACAATACTTTGCACAGTTTTCATTGATGAATATAGTCACTTGTCCAAAATTTTAAGAGTCATTTTATTTGCAAACTGGTGTGGAGGGCATACTCTCATTCAAGAGCGGATCCTGCAAAAACTTCAGCTTTAGGGGGCCAAACTGTAAAAAATGGTGGGGGGGGGGGGGGGGGGATATTAATTTTTACAAAATTTGTCTTATGAAAAGCTTTAAAAAATTAAAATTTTGGGATTTTTAAAAATTGCTGCCTTTACACCTCTGGGCTCTGATCGTTCAATTTTAAAAAACAAATGCGAGAACAATGAACAATGAGAGAGAGAGAGAGAGAGAGAGAGAGAGATGATTGAATTATACAGTACTAGTACTGATTATTGGGAGTTGGAGATCCAAGAAGTCCCTTGCTTTCCTGTAAAACTCACTTGTAAGAGAAGGATCAGCTTTAAAAAGTTGGTGCCTTTATAGAGAAGGGTCCGGTCCTTGCAGCCTCTTTCTTTCCCTAAAGACTGCAAAAGCTCGAGCTGTGGAAACATTGTCCCCATTAGCAATCCTTTTGCAATGGAGGGAAAGTTACGTTGCCTTCAAAAGTATGTACATTTTGAATAATTTAAAGCCTTAATGATCCCTAAAAAGAATACAATTAGTGGGATCGATCTTGCTTTTCCATTTCTCTTTTCCTTTACTTTTTCACTTGCAATGATTTCTAGATTACGTTCTAAAGACCAGCTGCTAGCAGATATATGTGGAGCATAGTATTTGTGATGGATCAGTACAATATAAAAAGAAGTGTTACAGTTTTTACAAAAGTAAATCTACAAACTGACATGGTTTTATATGATACGTTAGATCTACTTTGTAATGTCATTTTACAATTTAACATATCATATATACGAAGTCATGTTAGTTTGTGGATTTAATTTTGTAACTAAAGCATTTCTCCAGTATATATCGGGCATGTTTGCAGCGCTCACTATAAGTATATGTACTGCCGGGAGCCTACTAAATAATCATTACAAGGCAATGGCATGTATCAGATACCAAAGAATAATCTCTTCTTTTTTTCCCCTTCTTCTAGGCAGATAACAATCAAAGAATCTCCTTCACAAACTCTCAACCTTTTTCACGCCACCAGCACTTCTTTTTGACTGGTCATGATCTTCTGCATACAGCTATATATATATATATATATATATATATATATATATATAATTTCCAACCAGGGCTACCCTCTCTCTCTCTCTCTCTCTCTCTCTCTCGCTCGTGAACACAAATTAAAGTAGTGCTTTATGAATCAATGATCTATCGAAAACGAAAACAAAATCAGAGATGATTGATCCGTTTCATATATATACATTGATTATTGATAAGAGTTGGAGATCCGAGGTGTCCCTTACTTTCACGTAAAAATATACTTGCAACAGATCGAAAGAGGTGAGAGGAGCGAGCTTTAAAAAGTTGGGTGTGGCCTTCCCTTCCATATGGAAAACAATAGCTAGCCGTTTCAATCCCAGCTTTCTAGCTCCACCCTCCTGCTTTCTTTTCCTAAAGACTGCCCAAAGCTCAAGCTGTGGAAACTTTGTCTCTACACCAATCCTTTAATTTTCCCATGGCGACTCTCTCTCTCTCTCTCTCTCTGTGTACGACGTACGTAACAACGTCGTTTGAGGGGTGTGGAAGCTTGTCTTGGGTGAGACAGTACTAGTGCTTAGTTATAAAGGAAAGATGATATTGTTGCCTCTCTCAAAAGTACATGCATTTTGAATACTTTAAAGCAATAATCCTTAAAAGAATTCGATTGGCCGTGGCTTCATGCTTCTGATCAAGTACTCTCTTTACCTTCTTTTTTATGTTTTTTTTCCTCTCAAACATAGTGATCATTCCTAGATTACATTCTTATAAGCATGCACATATATGTCAAAGGAAATGATATTTGTAGTACTAGATAATGGGTAAGTCCTGTGCACTCCGGTCTTTTGAAAAAAATAAATAAATCTGAAACTCACATAAAAAAAAAATCATTTTTTTATGAGAACCTTTTCTTTTTAAATGGAGTACTGTACATCACTTACGTATTCTAAGACTGTATTTAACATTATTTTATATCAAAATGGGCTAGTGCATGATCTAATTCTTAGTAATTAAAGAACCAGCTTTATGGCATTCATGGGATGATACTATATATATATATATAGCTCAATCATGATAGCTAGCTAATTTTGTATCAGACAACAACAGTAATTAAGTTCTAATGATATAATCTGAACCCAATTTTTGTTCCTTTGCACCAAACAAATTATCAACTGCCCCCTTTTTTTTGTCCTTGTTTACTGTTTCAACCAATCCCATCTTTTGGTCATTATTCCAAAGTAGGATAAGGCGAGAATATCAGGATTGGTGATAATAATCATCTTCTTGTTTTCATCTAGAAATATAGGCAGAAATTAAATAGTATTTTCATTATCCTTATAACATTTATAATAGGATAAGATGATCAGCATTGTGCCCTGCGCCTTGAACGACCTCTTAGACTCTTACACGTGTCCAACACCTTTGCATGGGAATAATAGTAGTTTGGTGTCCTAATCCTAAAAGTGTAAAGAAAAATCTATTCATTATTCATTTTCTCATCATCCTTTCATCATTCAGTCATAATGTGACATTAGATAATAGGTTCAAAAATGAGATAGAATAAATAGTCTCTAATTATTTAATATCACATTATGAGATGATGATTAGAGGATAATGAGTAACATTACTCAAAAGTGTTTAGTATTTGAAGGCCGCCTTTACATCACACATGTAGTAGAACTACTTATATCCATATGGCATAATTTGATTTGTAAGATTCAAATTTTAAAATTTATCTTTCAAATCAAATTATGTCGCATGGGTGGTATATAGTGGAAATGCTTCGAATAGAATTATTCTAGGTATATCTCCCGGCAGGCATGCTAGCTAGCTAGCTTATAATTAAACACCATGCATCAGCACTCTATGCCTGATCTTCTTTTGGCGATTTTTTGTAATCATTCTTAAATATTTCCTGTGACAGTATTATTAGTGTATATATATACTTGCTACTGGAGCAAAGCTCGAGGAATTATTAATTAATGTCTTCCAAGCTAGAAGCCTTAAATATTGGCATATATATCCAATATTATTAGCTTCCTATCATGAATATTAATTTTCCCAGCGGCGGATTAAAAATTAATATATGGTTAGTGCATGCAGCTAGCTTTAAACGAGCTAGGGTGGCTAAATAATTAAACCTATATATATATAAATATGTGCGTGTGTGTGTCAAATGAGGTACTGATCACATTTTGTTGTAAATTTTCTTATGAAATTGTTTAGCAGTTCAGATAATTTCTTTTTCTTTTTCTTTTTTCTTGGCAATTTAGGAAAGAATATCCAAAAGTACTACTATTGCATCATGTATATATAGCAACAAAGATACAAGATATAGCAAAAGAAAAATAATTCATTCATAGAGAAATTTCATAAAAGTAAACTGATCATTACAAACTGACATGCATGATTTGATTTGGTCTGTAAGTCAGATTATAAATCTCTCTTTACTGTAAAGAATATCTAATATTCATGTATCATATCAAAATATGTCAGTTTGTAAATTTATTTTTATAATATCTCTTTCTAGATCTAGCAGTACTACTTGATCTTATAGCTAGCAAAATACAAGTAACAACATAAATAATCTTGCTTCTGCTACAAGTAATATTTGGAAGCTGAGGTGATTTCAGATAATTTGTTTGTGAATAGTAGTGAACTATGCAAGACAACAGTACCAAGAGTACAATCGATCGCAACGGGACAAATATTGACAAGAGCTGCTAGCTAGCTAGCATGCAGTGGCAGGCAAGTTTATTTCATAAGCTGCTTGAATATTATTGTGATAACGATTTAATTCCTCCATAATGGACAAAGAAAAATGATTATCTAATTTGGTCTAAGGATGGATATATACTTCATGCAGCTAGCATTCATGCATGCCAGAGTACTGTTAAAAGTATAGCTTGACCATATATAAAGGAGGACTAGCCCTAGCTAATAAGAAAGCCAGTTGCCAAGTTAATATATATATATATATATATATATATATATATATATATATATATATATGATGAGTACTAAACAACATGACTTGATGATGACTTGAGGAATCTGAGACTTAAAAGCACAGACATGCTTATTGGAGAAGACATATATTTAACTTAATTCGGCCCCAAAGAAATGTGAAATGCATGGTTGAACAGTACTACTTCAGAAAACTTTAGAAAACATTTAAAGATGTTGGAAAGAGACTTATGCATCTATCCGTCAAAACATCATAAGATTTAAAACTGACATAAAACAAATTCATAGGCGTGCTCACCAAATTAGTAAAACAAGAACAAAATAAAAGTAAAGAAAGTATATAATTATATGCATGCCCGGCCAGTGAGGTCATGTTATTTTGTTATCAAATATATATGCTTTAGCTATAAAACACAAAAATAAACCTATAAATTGATATACGTGATTTGATGTGGTACGTCAAATTATAATTGAAATTACTTTTATTGTAAAGTATATCTAATGTATTACATCAAGTTACGCATCAGTTGGTGGGTACTTTTACCTTGTGCATGTAATTTCTTTGTGATTGTAGTACTCGTTCTCGTGATAAGATTAAAAAAAACAACAGTAGTACTCCAATAATTAATGGATGATCTATTTCCAACCTTTTTTAATAATACGAGTTTTATTACTTACAAATCGTTATTTAAACAGTACTGATTCTACAAATGCTTATGAGTTCCCACAACATGTTTCTTTAGTACTGATTCTAAAGCAAATTATATATATATATATATATATATATATATATATGATCTACATGAGATTTTGAGATCGATGCTTCTCCTTAATTCTCTTTATTAATTATATTGATCTTCGGCGCCGATACTTTTGAAAGATGATGATGAGAATGTTAGGTACTCTTAATACCAACAGCAGCATAATGACAAGAAAAAAGAAAAGCGAAAAGTGATAAATTATATGCTTTTTAATTAAGTTTGTGGAAGATTTTCCTTTTCTCTTTATAAAGTAGCCCTAGTACCTTTACATAACATTAATGAATGATGATCAAGGTCATGATCATGTGCATGCAGCATGAGTGTAAGTACTACTAGCTAGTCTACAAGTACTAAGTACTACTTTTCGGGCTCCCTTTAATTAATTTTTTTAATAATATATATTATCTTATATTTAATTTAATTTCTGGGAAGGATTAATTTTCTAATATTCCATATAAATGTTAATTTTATTCCAAGTTCTATCATATAATTGTTCAAATTAATTAATGTTGTGATCATCATCACTCATGCTTTGTGTGTGATCAGTTTCCCTCAGCACCATTAATATAAGTAGCGAATTAATTATAAGGTGCGCAAACAAAATGCATGCATATATGAATTATTAAAAGCTTTAGAACATTGTGCAATCATTATCAAAAGCTTCTCAAATCCTATATATAAACTAATGCATGCAATTAGTGGCATGTGCTGAATTAATTAAGCTAGTATACTTTCTGTAACACTTCCCACTATTATTTATTTATTTATTTATTGAATTGAAAGAACTAAAAAATTAATTAATGGTCATAAGGGATAGTGGAGTACTTTAATTAGTGGTTAATTTGATTACTAGAAATAATATTTACAGTCATGGAGTACACAAGTACTGCGCAATCTCTTTAATAAAAATTGAGTAAATATGAGACTCACATGGAATAAAAAAAATTAATTTTTTTTAATAATGGATCTCACTCTTTTTCAAAATGATTACGTGACGCTTGCATACTCTACGACTGTACGTAGTATTACTTTTTGATTATATTGATAAGGTGAGCGTAAGTTTTTCTATTTATAAGTCAATATGAAAAAATATTTTTAATACATCTGTTGACATGATGATAGGCAAAAACTGATATATTTACAAGAGAAAATTTATAAATTTATATTTTAAACATTTTCAATCCGACATGTCAACCGTGCTAATGATATATCCTGATCTATGCCGAAAAAGCTTTTTGGCGAACATTAATATATAAACGAACTCTAGCTTAAGTACCAATTCATCATTAACCATTGCCTTCATAAGTTCAAATGCTAGTCCTATTGGACTCATCAAATGAGTCTAATTTTTAAAATTTGATGAATCTGACTTTAAAATCACTGCATTAGATTCACCATACTGCAAAATCTGAAATTATGAACTACAATACATTCTAATTTATCTTCAAATTTGAAGACTCGCTGTTCATTACTATCCATATTATTTTATTAACAAAATCATCATCTTTCGCCTGTGACAAAGAGAGCTGCCATGCATTACTCAACACTAGGAGTACTTTCCATTCTCTATTTCTTCAGGTGTAAATCTATATCTGTTTATTCACTGATGTATTAACTCTGTGAAATAGACATTGATTTCATTACCGTTTTGCTCTATTGGGCGTAATCTGCAACTTGGTGTTCCTTTTAATATACAATCTATTTGCCGAATTACTTGGTGTTCGATCCGTTTGTTGGATAATTTGGTTAAGGAAAAAAATTACTTGGAAAACAATAATTTAAGTATCAAATTAAATTATTAATAAATATATGGTTAGTGTAATTGTAAAATATAAAAAAAAAATTTAAAATACTATTATTAAAAAAAAAAATATTATATTATTATTTTAATAAATCCAATAGCTAATTCAATATGTGGCTATGGATAGAGAGGTTTTGAATTTATGAAAAATATGTACTTTTCATCAGATTTTAAAAATGAAAATGATGAGTCAAATGCAAATGCTTGAAGCCTGAGAAGTGGACACTACTCTAGCAATCTTGCCTCGCTCCTGTAAAATGCGTGGATACAACACAAAGCTATTTATGTAATGTTAGATGTATGTGCAAATATCGCGTACTTTTAAAAAAAAAAAAATGGGATCCAATATTAAAAAAATATATTTTTTATGTGGGTCTTAAATCTATTCACTTTTTTTAAATGTAGTGTGTGGGATTTACACATTTTAAAATTGTAAACATCATCTCTCAACCCGTAATCTAGAAGATGGTCTCGTTTGGTTATACAAATAAGATGAGATGAGATGAAAGTTAAATAAAATATTATTAGAATATTATTTTTTAATATTATTTTTATTTTAAGATTTATAAAAGTTAAATTATTTATTAAATTTTATATAAAAATTTAAGAAAACTGTAATGATTAGATGAGATATTACGAGAAGTCCTGGTTTCTTCAAGAATTTAAATGGTGATCATTATGAATGCTGAACATGATGAGCGCGCAATATCGTACCAGAAATCATACCAGCTATCTTCGTTGAAAATTGAGGGAAAAGAAGAAGAAGAAGAAAGCTGATAACTTATGGCTGTAGTTTGAAACTAATTTGAAGTCAGAAACTCCAAAGAAAAGAAAAATCCATATTTCACAGTGCTGCTGCAACCTATTACATGATGCAGTAAGAAAATGTCAAACCTACACCAATTTACACATAGCCCTACATATATGGCTGAATCGATCCTACCATTCCCAATAACGGAAAATCCTCGTAAATCTTTTTTTTTTTTTTTTCCATTTAATTCCTTCGTTTATCCCTCCCCAAAATTCTATATTAAAAGGAAAAACGAAAAAAGAAAAATGTATCATCTTACACACGGAAGATCATCAATCGTACTTCCCTCCTATTTCAACATGATCACAATTGTTGAATTCTGAAAGTAACATGCCTATCCACAGATTCCAGAATCCCAATGCCACAAACTGAATATCCATCATGATCTCCATTCATGTCTTCTTCTGTAATGGCAATATTCAGATCGAGTGGGAGACATTGGCTTTTCTCCTGCATGTCATCGTCATTGTTTTTTTCATTATTATCGGCATGTTTTTGCCTTCTATGAGGAGAACAGCCTCTGGACTCAGAACTGAAACTTTCACAACTGAAAATGATAATGGCGTCCATGAGAGGAACAGTATCTCCGCTAGGAAGAGTAATTCTTCCACTTTCAATTGCTTGCTTTATACCCTTTTGAGAACAGTAATCAATTTGCTCTATGTCTTCCATGAAGAACACACGGTGAGGATTCTCATTCACTGCTTCGCCAAATTTCTCAAGATAGCTGGAACTGAGATCGTCTCTCATTCTTTTCCTTTTGGATTCTTCAGTTGAATCAGCCCTTGTTGAAGAGAAGCTGCTGAAGCAAATTGAAACAAAGTTGCTTTGAGAACCAAAAACAAGTTTAGCTAGCTCTCTTGCAACCTTTTCCTTGCCATCATAATCAACACCTGAAAAGAATAGCCAAGTTTCTTCTTTGCTCTTTGATGATCTGTATTGCAAATTGTCTTTCCTCATTCTCATTCCAGACCTGCACTGAAGGATAGTTGTTGCAATCTCAGGAATAATATCTTTCTGCCAACGAACTTTTTTCTCCAGTGCATCGCATAGTATCTTCAAGTTCTCGGCATTAAGTTCTCTGAACATATGAAGGCCAACCATATCTTCCATTACCTCACTCGAAGAAGCTGAGTTAGGGCTAGAATTTGGATTAGACAGAAGTTCTGGTTTAGGGTCATTTCTCTCTGGCATGAACACTCTCAAACTGCTTTCATCGTCTCCATCACTGGTTTCAGATATCCAAAACTGCTGTTCTTTTGGACTACTCTGTGTGGGTTCGAAGGTGATAGGCCAACTCAAGTGGGTCTGATACAAGTCAAGGTTGCGCTCGTATGAAGAGACTGATGTGGAGGAAGGAGGCGAGGAAGTAAAAGTGAAGGTTTTGTCAGGAAAACTGGGATTCTTATGGCCTGAACTGCAGAATTGGTTCCATTTCTTGGACAGATCCCTAACAGTGACACATTCCTGCATTAGATAAAATACAAAAGCATGTTAGTAATTTTGAATTTTTTATATGGAGGTGGAAGATATTCACGATGACAAAGAAAGGATAACATAAAAAACCTGATCATGATTCAAAGTGTGATCTTTTGTTGATCTCCTGTCTTCCTTATCCTGTTGGAGCCATGAAGGCAAGCTCGACCTGGTGGAAATGGTGGTGTCCGTCTTCGTGTTACAAAAGTCACTTGCTATGCTTCGAGCTTCTCTCTTGAAATTGTCCACGCAATCCGTACAGCAACTTAGTCGCCTATCGAATCCAGTTTCGGGCAGTTTCAAACCAGGCGCATTGTTGGCAGATACCTTGCTTCTGAACTGATCAACTTCCAAATTACTGAGAAAGCAACATATATATATATATAGAGAGAGTTAATATAAAAAACGTCCCAAATGTCAAAAAGTAAAATGTAGGAAACAAAGCAATTAAGTAGAAAGCTTGAAAAGAAAAAAAAAAAAAAAAGCAAAAGTGTGGTAATGGGTTCATCAAATTTATATACCTTTGAAGGCTGAGAGTTAAGCTCAAGCTTCCAACCGGGATGGTAAGTGGACGAAGCTCCCAAATAGTCTCTAGAGAAGGGTAACCTGTTTTACATCTCATGTAAGTCTGAAAAGTGGCAATCCCAAAGAGCCACAATCTTCCTGCAGTTTCCCCAATTCCACACACCAATCCTTTAAGCCCCATGATTATGTGCTCCAAAGGACAGTAGTAGTTTCTCCTTTCTTTGCCAGAAGTTGACCAAAACTCAGCAATACATTTTAGATCTCCCAAGTACAAGATCACAACCCCTCTATTAATATAGGTCTGGACAAGGCAACCTAGCTCCGCTAGCTTCTGCTCGACGTCCTCCTTGGAGGAGTTCCTCAGAGAGAAGAGATCAGGAAGACTAATGAATTTCGCAAAGCTTAACTCCCCGGGAACATTTCCTCTTTCACACTTGTCCGTCACTCCCCTAAACACGCCCTCAGCAGTAGCCAGACACTCTCCTACGATAACAGTGTTTCTTTTTCTTTTGTTCGACAATTCATTCAAGACACTCATGACTTCTTCACTCCTAACTTGATCGAAGGATTTACCTACTGGCACTTTGAACTGACTAAAATGTGGAGAAACATGCACATTAGTACCAAGATTAACTAAAGGCATGGTGCTAATTTCCTTGGACTGGCTAGTACTCATAGAAGGGCTTTGCTTTTGAGAACAAATCTCCAAAGAAACAGCTTGTTCTACCCTATTTTTCACTTGGGTACTCGAAAAACCAGCCTCTCGCATGACTCTGCTAACACTTGGGTCATCTAAAATAGAGATTATGAGCTGTTCCAACTCTATCTTAAGAGCTAAAATAGGTTGTTGCTGGTTTTCAATAGAGCCACGACGTTGGTGAGCCTGGGCACGCTTGAATGCTGCAACCAAGGCATTGGAGAGGGCAGGGTTGAGGTAGTGAGGGCTTAAAAGGGGGCTTGCAGTGGAGGCAGGAAGTCGGTTGAGCGCAACATTGAAGCAAAGCTCTAGGGCCTTGCATTGAAGGGGGTGAGAATGGGATTGAAGGCAAGCCCTTCGCAGAAGACCAGCAGAGGATGCAAGCATGGCGCTGGCAACATGGAGAGGAGTCACTTGGGCATGACCCCGGCGTTTAGCAAAGCTAACCGCTTGTTTCACCATGCTTATTGCCTCAGCAGTTAGGCCATGCTGTATACTGCAAAGACCCGATCTCATCTTCTTACTTTGTACTGAATATTCAGTACTGCTAGTACTACTACTGCAATCCTAGATATATTAAAGAAAGGAAACTGACTGTTATAAGTGATCTGGTCTTAATGGGTTTTTAAGTTTAGAGCTGGGAAAGAGAGAATTAGAACATTGTTAGGAGAGAAAACTAATGAAGGCACCAATATGTGAGGAACTATATAGCCTTCTGCAGGTTTATATTTTGGTAATTGATGGGAATTATTGGGATGTGTGCTTATGCTTTTCTTGTGAGTGAGGGAAATTTTGGCTTTGTATGTGAAAGTGGATTGCATGTGAAATGCAACTTTGGCTCTCTCTCTCTCTCTCTCTCTCTCTCTCTCTTCATGGCATAAAGGAATGTGGATGATGATTAAAAGCTGGTCTTACAGTATTGTGCGAACCATGAAATATATCTTAAAGCACTGAACTTTAAACATTAGGAATGGAATAATGGCTTTTGTTAAGAATAAGCTCAAAACTATATGATGAAAAGAGAAAGAGAAAAAGGTGGAAAAGGAGAAAGCAGAAAAGGGAGAGTCGTCCACCAATAACGAGACCCTGAGAAAAAGATAGGGAGGACTGGCTGTCTGTTTGCAGTAATTGGTAACTGTTGTTTGGCTTTTTATATGTCCTCCAAGAGCAACTTCAATTATACCTTTGATGATTGATTGAGTTATATCAAACTCAATCACAGATTAATTGCATGAAACCAATGCGAAACCATCCTCTCTCCAATCGACAAAGTTGGCTTTGAGGCACCCTTTATTTTGAATCATGGATTTCTATTTGTTACAATTCGATTCGGAAATCCAGTTTTATCTTATCAACATATATATATATATATATATTACATTCTTATCTCACTTTTATGTAATACGATGAAAATCAAGTACTCTCACTTTTTAAAATATATATATATATAACAAATTATATAATTAATGGATAGTGCTACATTAACACGAGAATATATGAGTTATAGTTTGAGTATTAAGAGCACTTCAAATACTCTTAGAATATTTCACTATTATTTATTATTTTATTATTATTTATTTATTATTATTTAATATTCTATTATTATTTTTTCATTATTATTCACAAAATATCTAAAAATACAACAAGCTAAGAAACTAGCTGGCTATTAATTACTCAATAAAATTACTTATTTCTGCAGCATCAGGCCCCCATTGATTAATGTGATTTGGTTTTTTTTTTTTTTTTTTTTTTTTTGACTTCTGAGTTTGCAGAATTCATAATGCTATTTAATTACCATTGGGTTTGGATCAACTCGGATGGAGTGGAGTTTGAAAATGAGATTTAATGGGCTTCAGGCCCAGATTGAAAATGGGTTCCCATGGTCTTTCAAACTAATGTTGCAGATTGACAAAATAAATAGTCTTCTCTATGAAAGAAACTTGTTGGGGGAGATGAATTATTTAAGGCCTGATGGATGTAGTCTAGTAGTAGTGTTGCTTGAATTAGATAGATGTTTGAATATATTGGTGGCATTACATGAAGGATTAGAATGATAGTACTATTGGAAATAAAAAATTGTTAGATAGGTAGTCTGGTTGTATCATCAAATATGAATTTTTAATTTTTAATTTTTAATAAAATGATGTATCATATCCGTATTTCGGGATTATCTAATAATTATATATCGACGGGAAATATACTCGAATTTCTTTCGGGATTTATCTAATAATGAGAATAACATCCACTAGATCAAATGTCCATTGTTTTGAATCAACACTACTTCAATTCTACTAAAAAAGAATTGATCAACTATTTTTGATCATTTGCAGCACTTTCTTTCAGTTTCTTTTGAGCTGGATATATGTGACTGTCTTTATGGAAAATTCTATCTTTTTTTTTTATTATTTTTCCAGGAAAAACTCAGTAATGGGCATGCCAGTCTATATCTAGGCACAGAGAATTTGGGAGATCAGTTGTGTTTGTGGTGGGCCAGATGTATTTCTTGGATCCGATCACAAATTCTTGATCAGATTGAGTGATGGCTATTGATAAAAGTAGAAAAGAAATGTTTGGAACCCGAATTAGTATTCCGAATGTGATTTTTTTTTTTATTTAGTGATTAAGGAAGTAATTTTTAATGATGTTATAAATTTTTTATTTTTTAAAAAAATGTTTATGATGATTAAAAAAAATACATGAAAAATAAAAATAAAAACTAGTTTTGCCTTTTCAGTGGGTTCTCAGACTACCTCTTTCGGCAGTACTCAAAGTAGAAAATGAATCAGAATCCATTGTCGGTAGCATTCATCGAGACGCATAACATTATTCTTAATATTATTAGAAAAATTTTACTCATCATTCCTACACCACACATATATTTTTATTTTTTATTTTTTTATTTTTTTTCTTTAACAAGTGTGTAGTGTAAGGACCATGAATAAAAAGAATTTTCTTAATTTAGCAAGAATAAAAAATTAAAAAAATCACGTGCAATAGTATGCAGTGTAGGCAAGTAAAACTATTTGGCTAAATGCGATTATGTTAGATATTAGTAAAGCGGATTTTATAATATGATACATGACCATATATTATATCAGTTTCTCAACTTTAATTTTACAAAAATAATTCGGAACTTAAACATTTCTTTAAAAAAAAGGGGCCATCACATAATACAATATGAGATCTATTACTTACACATACAGTAACCACATTGTAAAAAGAAACAGTCCTGTGTGAGAGCTTTGAAACTGTTGAAGTCTAAGCCCCGTTTGAATATTAAGATGAGATGATATAGTTTCAAATGAATGTTAAAAATTAAATAAAATATTATTAAAATATTATTTTTTAATATTATTATTGTTTTGAGATTTAAAAAAATTGAATCGTTTATTATATTTTCTGTGAAAATTTAAAAAAATTGTAATGAGATGAGAGAAACCGATTTTGTATCCAAACATGGCCTAACTCTTTTTATTTTCTTTTTCTTACACCAACTAAGGTTCACTCGGTTCATTGGGTCAAATTTTCATTAAACATATATATCATGTTTCCATTCAGGTTATCACAGGTGCAGCCTTGAGAGAAAGAAGAAGAACATTTATATTTTCCATTTTTATGTTTTTCTCAAAAAAATTAGGATTGATATTATTTTTTTATAAATATTCTACAAAAAATAAACTCACAAATTAATATGATTTGATGTGATAATTATATTTTAAAATTATTTTTATTATAAAATAGATTTAATTAATGTATATGAATATATCAATTTTTAAATTTAAGTATTCATTTATCATTTTATCGGGTGAGTTTGGATAGACAATACAGATGAAATGTGATGTTTTGTTGAAAATTAAATAAAATATTATTAAAATATTATTTTTATTTTAAAATTTAAAAAAATTAAATTATTTATTATATTTTTGGATGAGATGTTTTGTATCCAAAACCAAACTTATTCTTACCTACCTTTCCACCTAACAATCTCATGGCTTGATAAGCTAGTTTTCAGGGACAAGTAGAATGCAATGCATGAATCAAGGATACCGCATTTAAAAGCAATTATCACTTTTTATCCTACTTTAATATACACAAAAACTGATGCATTAAAAGCTAAGTCATTACCATCTTTTCGACCTCATTAATCTCATTCTGACCCTGATCAGGTGAACAGAATATTGGAGAGGAAGAGATACAAGAAGTAAAATCAAAGCAATCGGAACCACCAGCAGCAGCAGCAAGACCAAAAAGAAGATCCGCGAAGGCTCCAACAATAAACCCATGATTCTTCTTCCCATTCATCTTCAAATACCATCCCAGCAACTCCTCTAAGCACTCCCAATCTTTCATCCCATGACACTCCACCATTTCCTCCATTGACCTCCTGAAATCAAGGTATGGGTCCTCCGACTCCATGGCCAAAACCACGCTCTCTTTAAATGGTAAACCTCCGTCTTTCGCCTTCTCTAAGATCGAGCTTGTGTCACCTGGCTCGTAAAACAGCCTCTCCGACCTCACGCTACGCACAATCATTTCCAGGGATTCCCCATCAAAGTCGAACTCGGACTCGGTTGAGTTGCTTGCGGATTCGGAAGAGTTTGAGAACCAAGACTCGGGTGTTTCGACTCCATCGATGATGATGGGATCAAAGAAAACAGAGTTCACTGTCTTGAACATGTCATGATCCCCAGCTCGGAATGAATAGGTCCTGGGATGCTTGCACGAGGGCCATTGCCATGGCTGCAACTTTGTTTCTGATGATCTGTTCTTGAAGAGAGAAGGCAGCTTCTTCATGATCTTCTTGCCCATTGGATCTGGAACTGCTTGCAGAGAAGTGGGCTTTGAATCTTGGTTATTGAATCTTGGGATTGTAAATGTTCATTAATGTGATCAGAGGAGACTGATATTTAAAGGAGAGGGGAAAGATCAGATAGCAAGCGAGGGAAGATGAAGAGATAAATGGGACTGGTCGAGGCTTTCTTTGAGTTTAGGTTTGAAGAATTTAATGTTATTTAATGCACTCTCTCACCAACTGAATACAACCGTGCTTTTGTCAACTTTTTATTTATTTTTTTTTTAAGATAGATCCTCAAATAAGATGAATACGATGATTTGTGAACAGTAATAAAATAATTTGAATTAAATATTTATTAGATTTTAAGAAATGAAAAAATTAAAAATTAAAATATTATAAAATTAAAATATTATTAAAATATAATTTTTTAATATAATCATTGTTTTAAGATTTGATCAAATTGTATTATTTTTTGTGTTTTATTTATAAGTTTAGAAAAATTATAATAATTAGTTTGAAAATATTTATATTTGAGTGATATTTGGAAATAAAATGAGATGAGATGAAATGAAGATTATTTCCTAACAACCCCTAAAAGTAACAATAGAAGTTCTAATATACGTAAATTTTGCACACTTTATTTAAAAAAATTTAAGATCCATTGTTAAAAAAATAAGTTTTTCATATGAGTCTTATACTTGGTTTTTTTTTTTTTTAAATGAGTGTACAAAATTTACACATTTTAAAACTGTAAATATTATTTTTCTTTTTAAAATATTGAAATAAAATATTATATATATATAAATATATAATCACAAAGAAATTTTATAAAAATAAACTTATAAATTATCGTAATTTGATACTATAAGTTAAATTATAAAATTATTTTTATTATAAAATAAATTTAATGGATAGATACCAACCGAACAAGATATGCTTACAAGATTGCAAAATTAAGTAAGGAAAAACAATAATTATGTAGTTCGATTGATAAAGACAGTTATTTTTTTAACCCATCAAATATAGGCTGTACCAAGGGCTGTTGTCCCTTGAAAACTTGTTCAGTCGCTTTAGTTCCCAGTTCTATATGGCTTTACATTGGACGAAAAAGACACAAATGTTGTGTAAAAATGTTTACCTCTTGAAGTGGTTTCATTTAATATGTTTATATATATATATATATATATATATATATATATATATATATTATAATTAAAAGAACTTTATAATTTGATGGATTACATTAAATTACGTCACATTAGTATATAACTTCTATTAGGTAAAATTTATGTGTAATAAACAACGTACCTCAATTCATCTCATTTCATCTTATTTATTCATTACAATTTTTTTAAACTCACAAATAAAATATAATAAATAATTCAACTTTTTCAAATCTAAAAAAAAAAAATAATATTTTATTTAACTTTTAACTTTCATCTCAATTCATTATCAAATCATGCTGAAAAAAGACACAAGATGGCGGGATTTGAAAGTTGAAGTTGCAAAGAAGAAAGAAGACCATAATTATTAATGAATATATATACATAGGTGTGTGCATAGACAAACAGTCAGAATAAAGGAAAAATGAAAGTTCATGCAAGTGATTTTAAGAGGGAAAGTATGAATCACTGATCACATTAATTGTCCTTGCCCTAGAATTTATGAGGACTGAAGATTGAGACCCCAAGGGATAGATCATAGGCCTCTCTCATTTATTTTCTGATCTACCTTAATTATTGTACATGGCAGTAAGAACACACACATTCAAACCCTAATACCTTATTTTCTCTTTAGCCATTCATATCTTAGGTGCTGTTAAAGTACTAAGAATAATTAAGATATGAATTAGAAATTATATCATGTTAAATTACTATTTCTTATGAGATTATTTCGTTACAAGTAACAAATTGCAAAGAAAAGAAAGAAAAAGAAATTCAACAAATTAATATCAAATTAAAGTGTAAAGCTAAAGAATAATACTAAATACAATCATGGTATGTGCAAGGCTTGCTACTCTCTTCGAAAAAATGGATTTCATTATTAAAAAAATGATTTTTTTTTAACATATAGATTTCATATTTATCTATTTTTTTTTTAAAGATATACATATACGTGGAACTTGCTTACTCTAAGATTACAAATTAAAATTTCTCAAACCCAAGAGGTGGGGCAAGTTAGCCAATTTGGAGGGAGGGTCTTGTCATTGTTTTTACTAGAAATCTGAGATTGATCCAACGTAAATTGACACTGCCCAAATTTCTTCGATTTCAGTGTAATACTGTAATCGCACCAAAAAAGAAAGAAAGAAAGAAAGAAAAGGATCATCAAAAGTCTGCTATTGTTTGCTGATCATGATCAAATCATCCAGAAGCTAGCTCTTGGAGAATGCCAAAAAATGGTGGAGCCTCCCATTACATCACAAGCAGTAAGCCCTGACAGATAATTTGTCAATATTGATAACTGACAAAGCTTACTTAGCTCACATGGAAGTTAATGTCAGAGGACGAGCTCTCTCTGTTTATGGACAAACCCATGTGCTCACTGTAAATCCACATCTGAAATTCATGAGATTTATGCACTTCTGTGAAGATCTGTAGAAAAATCTTGCATCTACTTAGGAAGATATCATTTGATCTTTTGCAAAGGTGTTGATTATTTGAGCTGTTGGTACGTGGTAGGAAGCTTCCATTCATTTCAAGCTTTACAAACAGCCTTCAAGCTTTATCCAGCCTACTTTAATTAAGAGTCCAAATACGCCAAAAAAGGTTGATGTTTGGATTTAGTTTCTTTAGAAATGTATAAATCTCATGCGTGCTTGTACAATGAAGAGATTCTGGTGTGGGAATCTCTAGATTGATATAATGTCTTTGGAATTATGGGTTCTTTGTGCAGAAATGGTTGGAAACTGAAGTGGTTTGTCTCCTTCCTACCTAATTCATGATTGGCTCAGAGCATCCATGCATGAATGGATGCACATGCTCCGTTGACCCTTTTGTGATTGTCGGCTTAACCATGGGGTTTGGGAAACACTGTTTTCTGCAGAGTTCAATTATGTAAGACAGCCTCTACACGTACTGTCATGACTGGAAAGATCACTTTCCAGGAATGAACATGGAAGAATCAGAAGATGAAGAGCTTCCATTTTGTTGAAGAAATTAACAAAAAATAAATCAATCAAGACCTACTCATCTAGCCAAGGATGGATTAAGGTTAATTCATACACTGATAATTTTTGTCACAAACTGAAAACTTGACATGAAGTGAAAACTGAAATATGTAATTTGTTTAATGAAACAGATTGAATTAGGATTAACTCATTTAACTGATATTTAGTCAGCCTCAGCAAAACAATCCACGCCAGCAAGATAATATACTATAGCCATGTGGATTAAACAGCACCATTTAAATACTAGCATGCGCATTGTACAATTTTTGGCATATCTTAAAGATCCACATGTTGGGAAGAACATGGAGGAGGACAAGGATGTCGCAAAGAATGTCAGTGTTTTGTTTGGATTATTTTTATGTATTTGGAAGATGGAAACTTAGAATAAGCCTTATATGAATCATAGAAGCAGCAGCTTCGACATGTATGCGGAAGAGGACACAGACGTTGGAGAAAAATCTGTTTCTGTCTCTGTTTTCGTTTCCTCTGGTTGGCTATTTATGTATAAGTTTGATGATTCGTTAGGGAACAAGTTTGTAAAGTTAATTGCTTGCAAAAATAATGCCAACCTAAAATCAGCATAGTGTTTTCAATTGCATAAACAATGCGAACCTAAACTAAAGAAAAAGCACAAAAGGAAGAAACCCATTACAAATCACTTGATTACATAAACTTATAAGGATAAGCTGAGGGGTAGCTCAGCTGGTCCGGCCTTGGGTTTGCTCCCCAATAGTCACCAGTTCGAGTCCCCTTAGGGCCACAGGAGGTTTACCTGGTCGTTGACTTCAGGGCCTGGGATTAGTCGAGGTGCGCGCAAGCTGGCCCGAACACCCACGGTTATAAAAAACAAAAAAAAGTTGGAAATAGGGATTTCGATTGATTTGAAATAAGACTAGGAATTTGAAAATTGGCTGATTTCTAGGAATGTGAAAAGGGTCTTTTTTTGTTGTAAAGGAATTTATGCAGATTTTGCACTACATATATCTTCTCCAATGTGACATGTTGAGTACTTCCTTCTTTTTGTAATGTTTTAAAGCAACCATTTCTTTCTTTTTGGATAAGAGAGATTTTTGTTATAGAGCACAAGCCATGACTCGCAAATTGGAATCATGGAAAACAAGGTATGGAATGCCATGGAGATTCTTTCAATAAATAATCAGACGCTCTTATGGTTCAAGTGTATTGCCAAAAGAGTACTTGGATTGAAGAAGTCGCTGAACGAAAGGGCCAAGTCCATACTACAGGCGGGGCTGATCTTATGGCTCCCCCCAGCCCACACCGATGCTAGTTACCTAATTACTTCTCCCAAGTCCCATCTCTTGTTTGAAATTCAATGTCAATTGTTTAGGCAAGTGAAGTTAGAAGCAGAGGGAGCGTTATGGGAGTTCTCCAGGAGATGGAACTTCCCTTACTTCATTATCATTTCATTTTTCAAATTTATGAATGCTTGTGGGCACGAGCATAGTATGGAGACCTAGAAGAAAGTCAAGTGGAGCTACTTACAAGCGTTAGAAGGTTTCTGCGATGTAGGTAATTTAGGTGAGGCTTCGAGGGTTTGGAACTTGATGGCGGATGACAGGATCGATGCTGTTGAGATAATGATGGCAACCCTTTTCAAGATTAATCGGTTTGTGACGAAGCCATGAAGCAAATTCAGACGACGAGGACATAGGGTATAACTGATTTGGATCTTTCACCCTTATAAGGCTTGTGATTAAGTTGATGTGTAAACGGGGAAAGATGACACAAGCATACATGAAGAAATGTGTGAGAGAGGGATTAGAGCAACTCAAAAGTGTTTGGGAAAATGATAGGTAGGTGTGAGCTTATAACGTATATCTACACAATGTTACTGCTAACAAGCACCATAACGAGAACGACCTCAGGATTTCCTTAACAAACACCAATTAACTCTCAAATGCACGCACATCTACAAAATGAAACCCATTGATAGCAAACCCAAAAGCTTTAGCATTTAACCATGAACCATAACGAGAAAGGCCTTAGGATCTCAAGTAATTATATTAGGGGCACCATCTTCCAAGTTCAAAAACATCTAATCACTCAATTATGACCAAAACTAACAATCCGAATACCTTGTCACTATAACAAAACATCAAAACTAACCAAAAAGAATCCAGTACTTCAATAAAAGTTAAGATATTGATTCTTAAAAGAACAGAGACTCAACCATCTCAGTACCTCCTAGGACCACCACCTGCACCACGATTAAACACCTGTGCAGGAACAACAGGCTGTAGCTCGGCTTCAACAAGCCCAGGGATATCAGACATACCAAGAGCAGCAAGCATATCAAGGGTCTCCTTATCAACCTTAATTTCATCAGTCTTAATAGCAGACTCATCTGGAACAAAGTCCATACGACGCTCCCGCTCTTCTTCTTGCAGCTTCAGTGAGATGCCACGCACTGGACCCTTCTGAATCCGCTTCATCAGGTGGGTAGAGAAGCCAGCAATCTTGTTGCGGAGCCTCTTTGAGGGGATGATGGCAACCTCCTCCAAGATCTTCTTGTTGGTGTGGAAGTCCAAGGTCATCTTAGAGTAGTACCTCTCAATCACCTGGCGTGAAGACTTCTTCACAGTCTTGGTTCGAACACGACCCATTTCAGAGAATTAACGGTTCCTGAAAGGATACAGACAAGGATGGAAGATAAAAGATCTCGTTACTCTTCTCAGAGACACTACTTGAAAAACAGGAAAAAGGAATCTAGATTCGAATAACCAATGCAGATTCACAAGGTCAACATAAACAAACAGCCCAGTCAAGCTTTGTAATATACTTTGGAAATAAAGATGGCAACGAGCGGATGTTGTAGAAATAAACATTATATGCTTAACGGAAGATGTGTAGAAACAAAATAAACAATAACTATAGACTGTAGATTGCCAATTACACATTCCAAAAGGATAGCTAAACGCCAATATAACAGATCCTTACACACAAGCTTTTGGCTTGGCAAAAAGAGGTTATAATTTCCCAACGGCAACGGCCAAAGAGAACAGAAAATTCAAGACAGTAGACATTGAAAATCCAAGAGAGCCCTCTAACTATTTAAACTTAATTCACATTCAAACTCCTTAACATTATCAATTCGACACCCCTAAGTTCCCATTTTATTAGACACGATTCTCCTCTTTATTCTCACAGTTACAATATTTACTACAGGGCTGGCTTATTTAAAATACAATACAATGCGATCTCCTCGTTTGATCGATGAATGTGAGAAATTAAACGAAAGGAAAAACTCCTTAATCTTAGATTAAGAAGACATAAAAAAAAAAAAAAGTATCTTTTTTTAAACAAATAAGTGAAGGCACAACAGCTATCCTATATTGGGTTGCCTTGAAAATCCAAGAAAAGGAAAAACCCCATCATGAATCTAAAACTATTAACTGTTTTAAGATCTGGGTACGACTAAAACAACAACATCGCATCTTCCAGTTGAGTTGAACTTTTCCGTTCTTTGTTCTTTTCAAGGAAAACATAAAGGGAAGCAAACTTCAGAAGAAGGCCGACTGTAAAGTAGAACTTACTCGGAGAGGACGAGGAAGCCGCGCGAGGAGACTCCGGGAGGCACTACTCAGCCGCTAAGGAGAGGTGATGGGAGGGCTTAAACGAGGCAAAAGCTCTGATATAAGCTTGAGACTCTGAGAATTAGGGTTTCGCGGACTCTAGGTTTTTATTTGGTTGGACAGCCTACAAGATTGCCCTTTGGGCCTTACTTCGTACGTGGCCTCAATAAGGGCTTAGAAGTTGGCATCCTTAACAGTCCGACTTGAGTATTGTAAAAACAAAAAAAAAAAAAAAAATTATTAGGTTTGAAATATGAGTGTTCATCCGGGCCAAGTAAAAATTCGGTCCGGTCCGAAATTTGGGAAATTGAATTTTGGTTTTGAGTTTCGGTTGGGAACAAATTCAGGCCAAAACCCGAGTTACAAAATCCGGATACACTCGGTCTAAGTACCGGATTTTAAACCCAAATGTCTGAATGCTTTTTTATTTGAAGCGTTGTCTATTTTTTGTTTTGATCTGGAAACCAAGGTGGTGTTCTATCATACAACTTGTATGTAATGAAAAGGCACTTGAGTTGACTCTATTGATGATTGTTCAACAATTAATAAATAATGTAACAGTGTCACATGTCAAGGTGCCTTAGATGCCACGCTGCTAGCATTACAATATATATATATATATATTAAAAAAACCATGATTTTTAAAAGCCCAAAATACCTTTTATTTTCAAAAAAAAAAAGATTAAAAATAAAAACCCTTGGAGAGATTTTAAGAGATTTCATAGTTTTATAATTATTTACGATTTTTTAAATTCTTTCCAGGATTTTTTTTTTTTTAATTTCGTAATGTGAGGGCTGTGGCAAACTTTAGAGTTGCGTGTGGCAATGGTCATTCCTTTAGATTCTATGATAAATAGTGGTCTTAAATTCGAATGAATGAATTTCTTCTGTATTTTGGATCCCCACACAGTACCTACTAGCTACCTCTTGTTTCAGTCAAATATTTTGCATGTACATCTTCATAGGCAGTGTGAACAAGATGAGTAGTGTCGAACCGTCAATCACCCCGACGTGTATATCTTTTTGGTTTCCACATCAAAACAAAAAAAAACAAAAAAAAAAAGTGAGGGTTTTGCCTTTAAAACCCGGATTCATTCAGGTTCCAGCCTGAGTCTGACCCGATCCGGGTTCGGACCCAAATTTGAAACTCGGGTTCCTGTCCGGGGATACCCATATTTCCAAGCCGAAAACTGGATGAACAGTCCTAGTTCGAAATATAATTTACGGTAATATTTTCATCTTATCATAAAATAAGGAAAATTCTATATACGATACTATCATCTCACTTTCATCCCACTAAGTATGATGTGACATATTTATCACCATTAAATGATCATTTATTACATGCTTCTTTATCATCTAATGGTGGTGAATATATCACATACTACTTAGTATGATCAAAATAGGATGAAAGTGTGGTGTATAGCATTACTCATAAAATAATATATTATTAAAATTATTTTAAAAAATACCTAATAACATATCTACTCCAAACCACCTAATAATTATTCCTATAATTATTGTCTAGGACTTAGTTTACATAATATTTATTACAAGGATTTAGACTTTTTGATCCAATTTATTTATCTATTTGTGCAAGAGACTAGCCTGAAATTAACACAGCTAAGTATTTGTTCAACTTGTTTGCTCAGAAAATGGGATTTATTTCTAGGACCATTGGCACTTAACTGTTCACATGTTTTGCTCAGAACCCATTTCTTAAGCCAGAGATTTTTTATCATTACTGATTGACAACAGTACATATTTTCCTCTTTAATTATGCTTTACCCTGTTTCCTATGAATTACCAAGAGTTCTTATCAAGCATACTATGGAGCCTTTTTGCACATCCTAATGTGTCCAGTGAAAGTACAATCGCCAATACAAAGTTTCTTTGGAGCCTTACCAATATTGCAATACAAATATGTGCCTAAAAGAATGATTGATAGTACAATGTTCTGCCTAAAAGAATGATTGATAGTACAATGTTCTAAGGTGCATTCATCAGCTTGATAGATAGCTGAGTATAAACAAGATTGGATTGAATATAGATATATTTTATACCAACAAAATAGACAAAAAGCCTTTTCCATGGTTTGCACCAAAACTAAACCAACATTGCCCTAGGTCTTTGTCCACTTTTATTCAGCTTTACAAGCTCATGGAACAGCAATGTAAGGGGTGACCTAAAGCACCGAGTCTCCTTACCATATGATTACAAATGTCCTGTTTATTGATTTACACAGGATCGCAAGTTGCAACCACAAGGGAAGCATGGGTTGGAAGAATACATGCACTCTCTCCTTTATGTATACCTGTCTTTCAAAATTTAATCACAACAATTACGCACACATCAAGAACTTCAACACATTCCATGTTTCCATTTAAGTGCAAAAAGATTGAGATGATAGGTAACTAACAACATGACACAGATAATTGACTGTAGAGTCTGACAATCTAGTTTTGAGAATAAAAGGTCAGAGCATACCTGCATTTGCTGGCTCCGAGTTTAGGTGATAAACCAAGTATTGGAACGGAAAAGAATTACCAAATAGGTGCCATAAGAGCTGCATACCGAAGCAAATTCTTACAAACAGCTTTATCCAGGGAAATTATTCATTGGCCTCAATATCAGACAACCTCTCATGCCTGCCCCTACTCTACCTGTCATAAAGAGAGAGAGCTCCCATAAAAGTTATGATGACAAAGACCTTTAAGCGGGGAGGGCGAGAGAGAGAGAAAGAGACATGAATGTTGAAACCATTATACCCATGTGCTACACAATTTCGGAAATCTTTAAGGTTACCATAGCTACTAAGAATCCATCACTCAAACTTGTAATTCAAATTACCTGGTCGTTGCTTACACGGTTGAAACTGATTTTGATGATGGATCAGTGTAATATACCAAGAATTATACGTGACATCATGAAAACTGGGGTTGACAATCACTCAACTTGATATTCAAACCCTTCACTTTCTAACACTTGGACCCATCCCAAAGAAGATAAAAAGCATAAACCACTCACACTCGCTACAAATCACACGGACAAGACAGTGAAATAACCAGCATTTCACCAAAAATCTCCACAAGAACAATATCCATCCTTAAAATGGTGAAAACGGTTTGTATCTCGAACAATGATCTCCCTCTCTGTCATATTTGATGTAAGCTTCATAAAAGAATGACAATCCCCACAGATTCTGAGATTTTTCATAATCCTGATAGGCACATTCCGAGGTAAGCACATAAGCCCAAAAGTAAGAGCAAGCTTCTCACTGTGGTGTCTCAAGAGTTGTTGCTTTCTGCTCTCTTCCACAAAATGAAGGTCATGTTCGGTCTCAGCCTTGTAATCCATTTTCTCCAACTTGGCAATCAAATCATCCAACTTTGAGTAAATCTCAGCAATTTGAGGATGATTTCTCTCACCAACCATAAATGAATGAACTTTGTCCTTGATTTCAATCCAACTCTTACCACTCTCCTTCTTCACGTCACTTTCCTTAAGAAGCTTCCTTGCTAATGCGACTTCTTCCCACTTTTTATTCACTGCATATATGTTTGCAAGCAAAACATGATTTCCTGCATTATTAGGTTCCATCTCAAACAAATGCTTAGCTGCAACTTCAGCCAATTCAAGATTTCTATGGATCCTACAAGAAGATAAAAGTGAACCCCACATTGAAGCAGTCACATCAAACGGCATCTTCTCTATCATATTATAAGCTTCACGAAGCAGCCCTGCCCGACCAAAAATATCAACCATGCATGAATAATGAAACACATTGGGTGACACCTTGTGCTCCCTCATCATAAGATGGAAATATTTATGTCCTTTCTCAACTAAACCCATATGGCTGCATGCATTTAATACCGCAATGTATGTGACTTCATTTGGAGAAATATCCATCTGCTGCATTTTTTCAAATAAAATCATTGCCTCCATGGAATGAGCATGCCTAGCAAACCCAGAAATCATCGCATTCCATAAAACAATGCTCCTCTCGTCCACACCTTGAAACACGATGTAAGCTTCTCTAATGCAGCCACATTTGGCATACATGTCTATAAGAGAGGAAGCAACATATATATTAGATCCAAATCCAGCTTTACATAACACGCCATGCACCTGTTTCCCTTCAATCAGAGTTGCCAGACCTGCACAAGCACAAAGAGTAGACGAAATCGTAAACTGATTGTGCTCCAGCCCAGACATTTGAGTTCTGTGAAACAACACCAAAGCGTCCTCATGAAGGTCATTTTGCACATAACCTGCCACCATCGAACTCCATGTAACATCACTCCTCTCTGGCATGCACTCAAAAACACAGCTTGCATCCTTTATCATACTGCACTTGGCATAAACATCAAGCAAAGCGGTTCCCACAAACACATTGGAGTCCATTGCGGCCTTAATAGCAAAAGCATGCAACTGTTTACACTCAAAAACAGCACATTTCGCAGCACAAGCACAAAGAACACTCGAAATAGTGAATTCGCTAGATGGGGTTCCTTTCCTTTGCATCTCAACAAAAAGACAAAGAGCTTCCTGCTCCTCACCATTCTGAGCAAGTGACCCAATCATCGTATTCCACGAAACCAAGCTTCTCTCACCCATTTCGTCAAACACAGCACGAGCGCAGTCAGCTAAACCACATTTAGAATACATGTTAATGAGCATGTTCGACGTTAATGTGTCTGCTTCCAACCCAACATGAATAATCTTTGCATGGCAAGCCTTCCCTTCAATAGGTGCCCTTGTTCTTGCAAATAACTGCAAGAGTTCATGCAAACCCGAAATATGGGGAGTATCACTTGTACCCTCAGGAACAAGGTCTTCCGGTTCTGAATTTGGGCTCTGAGCTCTGACATTGGCTAAAACTGAAAAGTACCTATAATGGAGACCAAAATCAACCTGGAGTCCCCTGTATCTCCTCAGGTTTCTCATATCAATCTTTACGACATCATAAAAAAAGTCATTGAAAATTTGAAAGGGCTATATATGCTCTCATGCCCAATAGAAAAGAGTGCGTCTACGTACAGTCCTCCAATTGGGACTGCCCACGCAGGCCTGGACAGTTTTGTCCCTAAATGGTTTTTAAAATTACAACAATATCCCTAAAACACTTCAGGTTGTATCTTCTGTCAAAAACTCTTTTCCCTCTGAAATCCGATTTTTTCCTCCGCTAAAAATTTTCCCTCCCTCCTCTCTTCAATCCCTGTACGAAGGAGTAGTGGTGGAGACCGCCGGCCTCTTCCACCATCGTTGGTTTTCTCATAAATCTCCCTGGGTCTTAGAGTTTCGTTTTGAGTACTCCTGAAATCATCTACTTTGCCGCCATCGACTTGAGTTTCTCCTCCACTACTATGAGCATCAACTTCGACCATTCTCTCATTATCCTTGCATTACACGAGCACAAAGTTGCTATGTATAAGATAGATAAAACAAGGGCAAAAGAGCTGGGTGAAACTAATCGATACTCCTTAATGTTTGATTTCATAGTTTAATATGTAACTTTGATGCCACCAGTTCTAGAATGTCAGATGGCTAGAGCTAACTCAAAGAGAATTGTACACAAACAACATATAAAGAGCTGTATTTTTCTTTAGTCCTGTGAAAGACAACTACTTTCATTCCCTTTAAACAACTACAAAGCAAAAGCTGACGGCAGCACACTCCCAAGACAATTTAAGGTAGTATATTAGTAATTTATTTTTCTCTATTCTTTTTTGTCCCGTTCTTATTTTGGTGATGGGGTAGGATTATGCCAATGAGATGGAATTTCTGAATTAGCTTCCAATTGGCTTCTGAGATGGAATTTCTTCACCATTAATTCTATTAATGTTGAAATAAAAGTTTGAGCTGATAATGAAAATGTGTATTTAATCATTTAATTAATATTCTAACAACTGCCTTGCAAGCATAAAGTCAATTTGCTCAATTTTCTGGTAAGGATTCCAATTTGAATGAAACTTGAGAAAGATTGACGAATTTTCTGGGCTGCAACATTTTGAAAACAAGCCGAACTGAGACTAAAAGCAAACATTTTGAAAATAAAACCAAAATGACGAATTTCCTTCATTTCTGCCAGATTTATAGTTTAGAAAACAAATGAGTCTTTCCAACTGAGACTAAAACCAAATACTTGGTGGGCAAAACAATGCCCACCATCCAATCCACGTCCTTTAGCTCCCCCCACCTCCATTTTCCCAGCAACCAACCAAAAACTTAAAGTAAGTGCGAAAATAACAAAAATTAAGGCTCAGTGTATGGTTCAACCGAAACCGTAACACAGAGTGGCCAATATCGTTACCTTGCTTCCATCGAAAATAACACACTGCTTCCGAAGAAATCGTTACCTTGTTGAGGAAGGGGCCGAAGTTGAGCTGAGGAAGGGGACCGCGACTTCAAGCTGAGATAAGGGACCGAAGGGGACTGCAGTCTCGAGTCGCCGACGACGGTCTCGCACTGACGTTGAGCACAAAAATGGATGTCGCTTGGGCTGAGGAAGGGGGAAGGCTTCGCCGAGGAAGGGGAAAGGGTGTTTTTTCATCCCCAAAACGGTGCGTTTCTCCAGTTTAATGAAACACATCGTTTCATTCACGGGTCTGTACATGTAGAAAAACGTAAAATGTCTTATATCCTTTCGTATAAATATTTCATATAAATATTTTAACTACGAATTACATAAAATAAATTTATAAATTAATATGATTTAATGTAATAAATTAAATTATAATAAATTAAATTATAAAATTACTTTTAATTTAAATAAATCTAACTCATTATATAAAACTATATCAATTTATAGATTTATTTTTATATAATCTATTTATATTCTCATTTATTCAACGTTTCATTTAACATTTAATTTTGCATAATTTACTTTTTATAATTGTATTTATTTCAAATATTTTTAATAAGTGCACTTCTAGCGTACCGAATGATGTACAGAAGAAATGGGTGCATTTTTGCTGTCTTTTTTATTTTTTTTAATATCACCATTCGTTCTACCTAACATTTTTCTTTTAATAATTGGGTAATATTGTAGAATTTGTTTTTATAATTTTGTATCCATATATTTGTTATAATTAAGATAAATAAACACAGCATATAAATTTAAAGTATTTATCGTAGTGAGATTCACATATTTTATATATATTCTCTCTAAATTATAGAAAATGTATTATTTTTCTTATACAACCTAAATCCCAAAAAATGTTCTAAATCCAAATAACATCACCAGACTTTCGAAACGCATGGAATGTGATTGTGAGGCCCAAAAACATAGAACAAATAGTTAGTTTAGGTTATGGGTCAGAGCAAACATATAAAAACAGCTGAAGATGATGATGATAATGATGCATCTAATTGATTGATTTGACATAATCCTCATCCGAAGAGGCCAATCATACATCAGCCTACACCCTCCGTATAAGGTCTAAACTCTCCAATAATTTGTGAGCAATACTAAGTACAGTTTCTAAATGGAGACTGTAATGCAAGTCTAGATTATTTTAACTTTAAAAATTTTTGAAAATTACAAAATTATCCCTCCTAAAATTATGTTTTCTCTCATTTAATAATGTGTTTGCACATGTAGTCCTCACTTGAGGACTGCAAATAGAATTTTTCATAACTTGTAGCCTGAAAAAACCTCCTAAATATTTGCATTTATGAAGTTTGTAAAGTTAGTTGGATAATGTTTAGCATGAGAGTAGTGCTATTTTTAAGCATTTTATAAAAAAAATCACAATATCATTAAAAAAATATTTTTTTAATCACTAAATAAAAATCATAATTGTTGAGACTCAATTCAATTGAAACCCAACTGTCGGTGAGTAGCATTTTTGTTAGCATGATTGCTTAGGGTTTTCTTAACATGGTAGACGATCACGATGTGTTGATTTGTCATTGTTTCTTGTATTTTAATCATTAGATTAACTCTCATTTTAAAATATATATATATATATATAAATAATGATTGATTAATAATATTCTATCCACATAGTATGATAGAATTGAAAAGACTAGTGTAGGTCCGTACGACATGTTATTTTCCTAAGAGGTGGGCTACTCTGCCGCCTAGAGTAGCCCGCTCACTTTGACCGCTAGTTGCTTTTGTAAATTTTTTCATTTTTTTAATATATTTAAATATATTTAAAAAATAAAAAAAATACCAATACACTTAAAATCACTTTCTTAATTATTAAGTAAAAACAAATAAAAAATTTCCCGAGCGGACAAGTAGAGCGGTAAGAATTGGTGGGCAAAATAGTTTTTTCCTTTTCCTAAACTAATGTTACGTGAATTTGATATGCTCAATCAACAACACAATCAAAACAAAGTTGTCATTTTCATATGGTCCATATCTTGTCTCTTTTTAAGAGTAAATTTACTTCTTATTTAGTGAATTTAACGCACTCAATAGACATAACGAAAACGAGAGATAGACATGGAACCAACTCTAAGGAGGCATAGAAGGGACAGCAATTGAGGCAAAGCATTAAAGGTTTGCATGCTTACAAATTTGGAGTGGACCCTTTTCGATGAGTAAAAACCTTAGTTGGTTTGAGTTCTTTGGAAAAAATTACTTTACCTCCCAATGTGTGCCGCTCAATTTGATCGTTTGACAATTTTTTTTTTTAAAACTTAGTGATTAAGGAAGTGATTTTAAGTGTATTAGAGTATTTCTTTTTTAAATATATAAAAAAATGTCAAAAAAAAAAAAAAAGTAACAAGCAGTCTATGTAGCCCAACTCGAGTTCTTTTTATTCAAGTCTTTTCCATAAGATCAAGCATATCTTCAACCCAACTAAAAGGCAAGAAAGATACCCAACCCAACCTCGATAACATGATATCCTCCTCATCTCATCCCTTTTTACAGTATATATTTTTTTGGGGGGTGTTGCTTTCATTGCCCATTTATTCATAGGTCAAACTCAAATGCATGAATGGCAAGTTGTGGTAGTGTCAATGTATCTAAATCACTTTTGTGGTCGATTTGATGAGAATATATACCACTTTCTTTGGCCCTACTTCAGCTTGATGAAGTTGTTTTCACTTACCATACTACCTCAAAAAAATAAAAATAAAAATAAAAATCTCATGAAAGCAAAAATATATATATTAAAAAAAAGTGAAAATATATTCCTATCAATTGGTTTATTTTATATTATCTAAGAAAAATTATTTTTATCAGTTACTATTCACTACCCCACATCCCACACTTTAAAAAAAAAAAAAAACTATAAGTGTGGGGTGTGAAGATAAATAGTTGTTGATGCATAGAATTTCTTGTTGTCCAAAAGATGTTGGGTGAAACGATATCCATTGGTGCCTTCCAATAGCATTGAACCAAAAAAAAGAAAAGAAATAAGAAATAAAAAGCTTCCATATAGCTTAGAAAGCATTGTGGATATGAAGGCAAATTGGGTTTTATTATAATTTTTATTTATAAATAATAAAATCTGGGTACAAAGTGGAAGCTTAGCCTTCATCCCATTAATAATCCATGGATTCTTAGAGGTGGGATTTGATCTTACATCACTATCATGATTCGTGAAGCTGAAACACGTTACTAAATTACCAATTAAGAACCATATGAGCACCTTCCAAAGGGTTTTGAAATTGTATAAAGATTGATAGGATAATAATTTCACGAGTAATGATATACTTACAATTTATTTTTTTAATAATTATTTTTTATGGTTCTATTTCAAATTCAAATAGAGGCCATTTATTTAAAATTTGAAACTCAAGTCATACGGAAAAAAGAAGAAGAGAAATATCGGTATTTTTTATGAGGTGGCATCGTCGTATTGGCCGAATATAAAAAAAAAAAAATTGAAATAATTGTAACATAATGAACAAGAGGATTTTGAATATGTAGCTTAAAGATTCTCCTCTCAAGTGCTTCAACAGATTTGATATAAGGAAAATGATAATCCACGATATTTTTCACAACATTTTACACGATTCAATTGTCAGGATATTTTTATAAAATATCTCATAAAAATAATATCACTTTATAAAAATATCCTTATTTTAATATATACTAATGAAATATGGTTTCTCTCTTCAATCTTCATATCTAAATGCAAAGATTCATGTAATTTCTGTTACTACTTTAGATTTAGAATTCAAATTCGCTTTGATTTTGACAACAAGAATAGGACAAATTTTCAATCAGATATTATTAACATATAAAAATATCTAACTTTTCCTAAAGCCACATGAAGATTGAACAGAGAGAAAAAAAAAAAAATTAGTTTTTTATTTTTTTATTTTACTTTATGGAATAAAATTTGGTTGGAATATTATTATCTTTGAATTTCTATTTTTTGCATTGGTCTTCATATTGCCTTTTTCCCCCCTTTTGACTTGAGAATCCAAGTAGTGGAACCAGCAATTGCAAATCCACTTGCGGAGAATCCACATTTCTAATTTATTTTATTTTTTTCCCCTCCTCTCCAAGATGCTTTTGGAGCATCATTATCATCCAATTGAAAAAAAATGATAATGATCTTCAAGAATTATTCAGTCAACATTGTTTTATTTTTTTATTTTTATTTTTTTTATTTATTTTCGGGTGTAAAACCGCATATATATTGTTAAACTTGTCTCTCTAGTCCCACACCGCCTCGGAGATACTTTGTATATTATTTTATTAGACTTCATATAAATAAGGTCATTTTGTAAAGATAAATGATTTAACTACATTTAATTACAAACAGACTACATAAAAATAAATCTATAAATTGACGTGATTTAATATGATGTATTGTAAAGACATCAACGAGTACAACCCCTTTGTAAAAGCATGTGTTTATGATCCAATAAGACTCATTTTCACTTTCATCATACGCTATTTGAAAAGTAAGTGAAACAACAAAACAGATAATGTAGGAAGGTAAAATATCTTCATTGATAGAGAGGAAACTATCTACAAGAAAAAAAAAAAAAAAAAATTACAAGGGATTTTCATTGGTAGATCATTTAGATATTTAGAAAGAATTTGGTTGAGCTATAACTCAATCATTGAAGTAGTAGATTCTAATATCTACATCAACATCTTCTCTTTTTGGTAGAGTAATATTAGATACAGTTTTAAATTATATAAAAATCGTATATTTTTTTAAAAAAGAGTAAAGTCTATCATTAAAAAATTAATTTTTTTATATATATTTTATATTTTCTCACTTTTTTTAAAATAAATGTGCAACACTTACGCACTCTACGGCTATAAATATTATTCTTCTTTTTATAATGATAGAAGGAGAGAGAGATATTGCATTGCATGTTGGGCAGTTGGAGAAGAGATTGTAGATGCTATATATATATACGTAAATTTAAAAAATATTAGAAAAGAACAAAGGCAAAACTTTTCTTTAAGTACAACAAAAATCTTTCAACAAAAGAAATATACCACGGAACTATAAAAGAGAAGGTCAAGATTCCCTAAATATATGGAAATTGACGAATCGAAAGATTGAATTTTCCCTTTACACTCTAAAATTCAATTGCAGAGTAGTGGTGGAATATTTGCCATTTCCTAGAAAATAAAATGTAATTACAATAATTTAGCAGACGAGAAGTGTTATAGATATAAAGAAATTATATAAAAATAAACTTATAAAATGACATGACTTTACGTGATCAATTAAATTTATTTTAAAATAAAAATAATTTTACAATCTAACGTATCACGTTAAATTTCGTTATTTTATGAAGTATTTCTGATGCCCTCAGCCACCAAACAAAGTACAAATAGGACGAAATATTGGTTGAGACTCCCAAAAAAATGATCATGGCCAATTGACTATTGGAGAAGACAAAAAGGATTTAATTAGGATATGGAAGCAAACATTGAACCAACATGATGGCCCCATGGTTCTCTGTCTCTCTATTTATTTTTTATCACCATCTCTCTGAACTGGAATAACAGATATGACATGGAATTGCTGTTTTTTATGTGCTTTTGATTTTGTGTTCTTCTCTCTCTCTATTATTTGGGATCATTGATTTCACCATTAAACTATGGCACATCCTGAAAGAAAATTTTGGTGCTTTGTTTTATGGTTATACTGACCAAAAAATGATGGCATTTTCTTGCAGAAATTCAAAGATACTGCAGGGTTTGTATGGTGTGAAAATATTTTTGGGTTGTGAATAATAAGTTGGCCACAATCCTCTTCTAAGACATCATGTACCCAATTTGCCAAGGGGGAGATGTACCTTTTTTTTTTTTTCCTTTAATTTTTGTGGGGGAGGAGAGCAAGATATATCATTAAGTAGAAGGAATGAAGGGCAAATGAGAATAAATTAACTTTTTCAATCCACTATCTAAAAGTGAAAGAAAAACAAAATTGGTATTATAGAATGAGTGATACTAGAGCCACCGCTGGTAGCCACCGCTGGCTCTAGCATGTGTTTTTCTATGTGTTTTTTTACAATTATTTTTATATAGATATTTTTAACAATTTTAAATATTTTAAAAAAATAAAATAAATTTATAATATTATTAAAAAACATTTCCTTAATCATGAAGTAAAAACAATTATTAAAAAATACTTCATTAATCACGAAGTAAAATAAAAAATTATTTTTATATAAATACTTTTAACAATTTTAAATATTTTAAAAAAATAAAATAAATTTATAATATTATTAAAAAACACTTCCTTAATCATGAAGTAAAAAAAATTATTAAAAAATACTTCTTTAATCACGAAGTAAAATAATAAAAAAATAATTTTTTTTTACTTCATAATTAAGGAAGTATTTTTTAATAATATTATAATTTTTTTATTTATTTTTTAATATTTAAAATTGTTAAAAACATCTATATAAAAATAATTATAAAAAAAATACATAGAAAACAGATGATTGAGCCAACGGTGGCTCTATCATTTTTCTTATAGAATTGTTGGGCTAATATTGCTGTCACTGCATAAAAGAAAGGGAGAGGAAAAGTTGATGTAACACATCCTCTAGAAGTCTAGTCATTCACTTGCAGCATTTTCTGATACCAGAATTATTCAAATCCATCTGCAAATTCTCAATTACATCAATAATCTCCATAGAACTCTCAGCCTTAGATCACATCAATAATCTCCATGGATACCAGAAATTAACTTTTTCAATCCACCATCTGCAATCTGGACAGAGACATTCATTTTAGCAAGAATACAATCTCATGCATCACTTCAATTATCAAAATATTTTTCTTGCCATAAGGATTGTGGTGACAGAGATCATAAATGTTCCTTGAGAATCACATATAGATTCACAACTTTACAATAACAAAAAGAGGCCAATGGCTTCATAACAATTAGCTTCTTGCCCTCTGTTTTACATCATCCTTTTCTTTCATGAACTGTCAAGGTCACAGACTCACATATCCAACTTTGCAAAGTTGGAAGGATTAGTTGACCTCATGTACAAAGAGCTCACAACCTAAGCCTAACTCCGACTGTACAATTTTCCATTTGTGCAAAATTTGCAGCCAAGCTACCATATTCTATTCTGATCTTCTCCTTTCCTTTAAGCACCTTTTTCAAGTACCCATCAATCCACAAAGAGGTTTTTTTAACTCCTGAGAAGAATAACAAAACGTTGAGCAAAAGGGACTCTACACTTTAAGACCAAGGTCCTCAATTTCTTTTGATTCCATATGACTTTCACCATTCTTTTGACCAAAAAATTCATCTTCTTCAGCATCAAAACTAGCATGAACACTGTAGAAGACATATACAAGCACAGCAAGAGCTGAAAAAAATCCAAACCGCACATAGGATGGCCCATTCAGAGACCCCAGCAAGAATATGTTCAAGAATATTGATATGGAAGGAATCCATGGCATCAAAGGGACACCCCAGAACTCGGGCTTCCTAGCTTGTGGAACCATGCAATGGAAAATCTGTATTAATGCCAGTGCAATTACACCACAGGCACTGAGCATGAAGCCTTTAGGATTTCCTGGTGGTGCAAATTTCCAAATGAGGGTGAATATGATGGAGGTAAGGGTAAATGAGCACAAGAAAGACAAGGTCGGTTGCGGATCTGTTGTCCCCTGTGCAACATAACGTCTGAAGATCACAGCATTTGCCACCATGTAGAAGACAAAGAGTGTGCCGATGGAAACAAGGTCAAGCAGGACTCTCAGCTCAGTGAAAAGGGCAATGGCTGCAGTGAAGACTCCTGCAAGGGAAATGATACATATGCGTGAGAAAGATACAGCACAAAATGACTTTCGTAGTTTCACTTCCAATGTTTTCATCCAAAACGGAATTCTCAGCATTTAGGATACAATACATTTCAAGGGAAAAGTCCAAGGTCCCACGGAGATAAATTTCCGACTACGATAGGACATGGATAAATTATTCTTCAATAAGATCTATTCAGTTGCTTTCAACATTATTTGATCACAGGTGACAGTGACCACAATTAGTATCTGTAAATGGTGGATTTTCTCACAGAAATTTCTCACAGAAATGGGGAGGGTTGGACCAATTTACACCATTCACCAAAGACTTCAAAATCAAATATGATCATTTGGAGTGAAAGGGACCGAGTCAAATCAGCCGCCCCATCTATTTTAAAGCAAAATTATACTGTGCTAAGAATGCAATGCACTGGTGTCAGGTATATGGACTCCGTTGCACCAGTTATTATTGTCACAAGACCCACTTCATGTATTTATCTCTCTGCCACTCGATATTCAGCAAGTAAATCTTTTTCTCTACCTTAACCTCCTATAATCTCGCTCGCACCACATGTCCATCGTGAACTAAGAAGTGCTGCGCAACCTTGTCTACATCTCACAAAAGGACTAAAATCAATGGTGCAAGGTCCCAACGCATGGGAATCAAACACCTGGTTATGACCCTACGGTATCCATGGAGGTGCCAACAGGCCAAAGGTATATGTTTCATCAAAAAAACTCCTCCGTCCCCTAAATAACCCACTTAAAACAAATTCATCATATTTTGAGATAATCAGAGCTTTGAATGCTTAGTTAGTGTGTCCCTCATTGTCTGGTTTCTCGAGAAACAAACAAGAGCTATCTTATAAAAAAAAGTAAATAACGCAAACAAACTCAAAAGCCTACATTATTTAACAGCTCTATTTACATCCAGCTAATACTATGGTGTCACTTTATTAAAACTAATTACAATTTTACTTAACTATCTTCTATTTGAAATAAAGGAGTAAACTTTTATCATTTTCCCTGGGAAACTCAAAACTAGCCTTCCAAAACCGAGACGTTCGTGTAGTTGGGACCCATCCCCAGCGAAACTATTACAACAGTTCAGATTCGGGCGCACCCAAGCAGTCCCAATGGCCACACAGTATACACCATTATAAACAGTAATAAAAGACAGTTAAAATTGTCTAAAAAAGTTGTCGTTTGGGGTTTGAAAGGGAAAAAAGTGTAACGTACCCAGAAAAGCGGAGGCGTTGACGGGTGTGGATGTCTTGGGGTGGACCCTAGCGAACCAGGCGGGGACCACGCTGGACCGTCCGATCACGCACATGTACCGAGCCTGTCCCAGCATCGCCACCAACAAGGACGTCAGAATCCCGAAGCTGGCTCCCACTCCGATCACGTTCGAAACCCATCCCCAGCCGTCCGATTTCCCTCTGAACGCCGCCACAAACGGCGTCTCGGCGTTGAACTGCAGGACGGTCAAGGACATGTCAGTCATTTCGAACGCACTCCACCAAAATCGGATTTGGATAAAGTAGAATTATCAAAATAAATAAATAAATAAATTGTCTAGAAAATTAAAATTAAAATATATGGCTAATAAATTACCAATTTACCATATCGTATGGAAGGAGCTTGGACATTGAAGCGGCCATGAGGCAGTAGAGAATGGTGACGAGTATGACGGAGCCCGAGACTCCAATAGGGATGTCCTTGACGGGATCCCGGACTTCTTCGGCCATGGTGGAAACGGCGTCGTATCCTATATAGCTGAGATAGACCATAGCTGCCCCTTCGAAAACGCCTGAAGCCCCGAAAGGAAAGAATCCGGATGGGTGGTGTTCCGGGTCGCCGGGTTCGGTGAAGTTCCTCCAGTCTCCTTGCCAGAATCCCACCAGTATCACGAACGCTATGAACAAAATGTGCAGCGCCGTCAACACCATGTTCACCACCGAGCTCTCCCTCGTACTGAAAGAACCAAAGAAAGGTGAAGTGAGATTGAAAAACTTGGAATGCGAACCAGAAAGTGAGGATAGGAATGATTTTCGTGGACTCATACCTGTAGCAGATGATGAGGGTGACGATCAAAACGACGACGACTGCGACAATATCGATTTGGTTGAAGCCGTCTGGGAGTGAAGGGACAGTGAGTCTCCATTTATCGGTGGACACTCCAATAGCTGTGCCCAGATAGGAAGTGAAGCTTCTTGCGACGGCGGCGTTTGACATCATGTAGTCCATCACGAGGTTCGCGCCGGTCAAAAATGCGGCGAACTCGCCTGCGCAAAAACTCAATGAGGAATATTAGTGACGGTGGTGGTGATATATGCGCTAAGAAGAAAATTGTAATAAAAAAAAAGTGGGTTAGGGTGGCGGTCACCAAACTGACCAAAAGTGACGCGGAGGTAGCTGAAAGCACCACCAGCGACGGGCATGTCCACGGCGAACTCGGTATAGCAGAAGGCGGAAAGGAGGGCACAGAGGCCGGCAATGGCGTAGGACAGGACGACAGCAGGGCCGGCACAGAGAGCGCCCCGGCCTGTGCTGACAAAGACGCCGGCACCGACCATGCCGCCGACGCCGAATCCGACGAGGTCGAACCATCGGAGCGTCCGCTGCATATAGGGACCTGAACGAGCCCTGACCCAGCTGACCTCGTCGAAGGAGGTGGAAACAGAGCAGGCACGGCGGGAAAGGCGGGTGGGGGTCTGAGACAGTGCCCGGAAGTACGCTTGGAGGCTCGAGAACGACGAGGCATGGCTCTCCATTGAGTACCTCTCTCTGGTATATATCTGAGACTCTCACTCAGGAACTGGAAGTCCGTATGCAGTTGAGAAGGTAAGAGTGGGTGAAGTGGGTTTATAAAGGTAGAGCAGAGGACATGGAAGTTTCGTGAAAAAGGAAGGGTAGTCTGACAATGGACGGCGTGATGGATGAGCCCCTAAACTGCTTTGTACGGGGGACTGCAGAAACCGAGCCGGAGATACCATCCGTTTCCGTGAGAGCGAGGGGCCCACTCAAATGGCCCACAATTAAGCCTGGCTGGTTCACTGTTCTCTGCGAGTTAACGTCTTTTTAACGATTAATTATAGTTTTACTTAACTAAGTTCTCTCGAAAAATGTAATATACCGTCCTATCACTTCATTTTCATTTGATATAACGATAAATATAACATATCTTACTTAATAACATAAAAGTAAAATGTTAGTGTCTGATTACTTATAAGGATTCGTTATAGAATTAGATAATTGAGTAATGTTTTGTATAATCATATAATGTACTTTACAATTATTTTGAAAAAGAGTGAGATTTATTATTAAAAAATTTATTTTTTTCTTGTGGATCTCATATTTGTTCATTCTTTTAAAATAACTGCACGACACTTACACACCATAACTACAAGTATCATTTCTTTAAATAATTTTGCTCAATTTTTTCTTTTATAAAAATTAAATTTATAAATTAATACAATGACGTTAAATTTTAAAGTACACCATCCACATCACTTAAAATATAATATTTTTTTTATAAGATTCAAAGTTTAAAACTTCTTATCCGAATCAAATTATACTATTTAACTATTTTATTATATGTGCTCTGCAATCTACACACTAACTTAAAAATATAATTTTTTTAATTATAAAATAGATATAATATATTATTAAAATTAACACATGATATATCTATATTGATCTCACTTGTGACAGCGTGAAGTTACAAAATATATATAATGTAAAATAATCCTAAAATCAAAACAATGAAAAAGAAACTAGAAAACCATTATAAAACTTAAAACGTAAAAAAAAAACCAGAAGGGTCGCCGGCTGCCCGTTGAGGGTTAAGTCTAAACTGAAATTTGGATTCATCTAATTTCAAGTCGAATCTAATATTCAAACACTCAATTATCAAATTATTATACTTATCTTAACTCAAAACCTCTTTACACTTAAGACTCACAACATTTTTCAACTCGACACCTATTTACACACGGGACCAAAACTTTTTTAAATTTCTTATAAATATATCTAAATTCATATTTACATCTAAACACATATAAATTAATCTTAAGTAGGATTTACAAAACTCATTCCACCAACTCAACTCACATTTATTCATAAAGATAAATTCTATTTGCAGTCCTCATTTGGGGACTGCATGTGCAAGCCCTTCATTAAATGAAAAAAATTACCATTTTGATAAGGATATTATTGTAATTTTAAAAATTTTTGAAGATAAAACTAACTAGGCTTGCAATGCAGTCTTCATTTAAGAACTGTACGTAGCATTGCTCATTCATAAATAACTCAACTCAACATCCAAACGGGACTGTCTCAACTGTCCAAAGGGTGATCAGCTAAGGCCACGTATCCTAATAGTGACTTGTTTTTTTTCATATTTTATATTATTTATATGAAAAATTATTTGTATAAATCTCACATACACAAGTCTAACATAATTTTATAAAAAATAGCCCCTACCACAAAAAAGTTTATCAAGCACGGTGCACGGATACTGTGCATAGAGCCAGGCGGCGGCGTTGTAGGAAAAAGATGGTGGGGGGGACTCTTTTTATGTTTTGAGGGTGGCGTGGGTAAGCGTCAATATCTAAGCGAAAGACACACAGAATCAGCCACACATTCCCATTCATCGTATTATTAATATTAATATTAATATTAATATTATTTTCAGTTTCTTTTGCTTAGGGGCCCAAAAACAACAACATTCTGTCCACAACACCTCCACCGCGCATTACGTGTCGTTGCTCCTTCATGTACTTTAGTTTTCATGGTTCAACTCCATACTCATGAATTCTATCTCCTTGCTCTGTGTCTGTCTCTCTCGCTTTCTGAGAATGCACACCAGTTCTATCCGAATTGCATAAATTTGTCTGCAAAACCACTGTGCGCCGTTGCTGTCAGACCCCTCTACAAAGACTATGCCTAATAGAGTCGTTGAAAATTAAAAATTAATAATACACCTACAATTTTTTTTATAATTATATTTTAAAAAATAATAAATATTATGATCGGTTATGAAAGAGTATACGTGTTAATTACTATTCACTCATATATATTTTATATTTTTAATTTTTTTTATAAGATGTGAGAATATTTTTTATAAAATGTAGAATAATAAATAATGATGATAGTTTTTTTTTTAATTTTAAAATGAAGATATTTATATAAAATAATGTTATTTTTATAAATTATTTATTATTTTATAAAAAATATTGCTCGTCTATCATTTTCTAAATAAAAATCTTATCTCTTTGTATCCAACCAAAACTTCCCATCAAATTTTTAAAAAGATGCAAAGTTTCGAAGATGGGTTCCACAGAATCATTAATGGGGTTCTTTTAATGGCTCTGATTAAGATTGAAATGGGGTTTCCACCTTAAGGTAAGAGTACTACTGTTATGGTGTTGGCTGGCCTTCATATTTTGGTGGGGTTTATAACCCAATTAATTTTAAGCGGTATGAATTTTAAAAGAAAAATGATAATTATAGATGTGAGTACGTAATTGCCGTATATTCAATTTAAAAAATAGTAGAGTTTATTATTATAATTTTTTTATGTAAGTTTTATATTTATTCATTTTTTTAAAAATTAATTACACGACGCTTACACATTTCACGATGTCAAGCATTTCTTATTTTGAAATGAATGTAATTGTGAAGCTATGAGCAAGTCAAGCACAGCTGCTGCTTTGGTAGACTTGAAGGCACCAGAAACCAGATGTCAATACAAAAACTTATCTAAGTTGCTTCGACTTGTATTGCCCATCAACCATTTACCTGCAAATGGTCTCCATCGCTTTGAGATCATCATACACAATAAAATCTAACCTAAATATTCTCAAGATTTTTCACATCCCCTTTGACAATTCTTCCTGTATTACTCCATTATTCAATGCAGAGACTGAGAGTGGAGTAGACTGTCCAGAACGTATGAACAGTGTCCTGTATTGGCTCTCGGACATTATCTTTTGAAGCACGATTCCCACCCCATTAGGTTCTCAGCCAAAATAAATTTTATGCCCCCCCTCCCTATAAGGTGGTGGCCTAGTCAAAGTCAGACCACAAAAAAGATTTAAAAAAAAAAACAATGGGTTTTTCTAGCAGCTTGTTTAAAAATGTTAATCATGCTTAGGTATCTTAAACATAGTGGAAGGTAAAGCCTTTTTGAGCTTATGCAAGCAAAGCAAAGCAAATCAGACTCCCAAAACCATCATACCATTCTCTACTATTAAGTACCAACTGTTCTAAAAAAGTACAGTACTTTATTTACTTGTTTTAGTTTTCTTTTCTAGCTTAAAATAAACAGTTATTTTAGCTTATATTTCTAGTAAGAGAAATGCTATACATCAGCTACTATTCATTTTCACACCTCACACCTTACATCTATAGCTTTTTTATAAAGTGTGAGATGGTAAATAGTAGCTGATAAGAAGATTTTTTCTTCTAGTAATGGGAGACAAAACTGCAAATCAAGTCTTATTGTGTCATTAATATAGAGAACACTTGAAATAGAAGGACTTCAAGTCAAATTGTAAAATTAGTAGATTGGGCAGGTCAGTTAGGCCCAATGGAGCCTAGGGCCCTTTCTCTGGTCTACTCATAAATTCCTGAAAATTATAAGAAAAGCCTGATTCTTAAATCAGCTTTCACAATTAGCCTCATAAGTTTGTTTATTTATTTATTTTTCACTATCTGCCCTCAACTTTTACAAATCTCAGTTGGGGCAGTTTGCTCCACAACTCACCACCACTTTCTGCTTCAATGGCTGGCTATGGCTGAAGGTCACATATTATTGGTTCGTTTGTTTCCATTTGGGGCAGTTTGCCTTGCCTTGTTTGTTTTCGTAGATGAGATGAGATGAATTAAGAATAAAGTTAATTGTTGAATAAAATATTGTTACAATATATTTTTTTAATATTATTTTTATTTTATTTTATTTTATTTGAGAATTTAGAAAAATTATAATGACTAGATGAGATGAGTTGTGAAAACAAACGAGTCCGGACAAGTAATCTCCACATTGTAGTTTCCACTTGAAAATTTATCTTGAAACAAAACAATAAAAACATTGTAGTTTCCAACTAAAATTGCCGCCCTATGGCCTGCAAATAGCACTCATTCCTTTACACTTCCCTCCCTCCGTCCCTCCCTCCCTCCCTATATATTACCTACCATATTGCAGCAAGTATTAAGGAAGTCAGCTTTATATTTCTACATATCAAATCAAGTTCTGCCTTCAGGTAGCATGTCCATGGCCTTCAGCACTTCCAAGCGCTTGTACTGCTTTGCACTCGTGCTTGCCTTCGCTACTATCCGCATAGTGACTGCTGGAGATGAAGATATCATCTCAGATTTTGTAGTCCCACCAAACTTCACAGTTGATGACAGCTACTTCACACTTACCAACTTGAGGGCTGTTGTCGGGGCACCTCCGCCCACAACCTTCAAGGTCTCGAAAGCAAGCCTTGCTGAATTCCCGGCCCTTGCTGGCCAAAGTGTTTCCTATGCGATTCTCCAATACCCGGCTGGCTCTATCAATCCACCTCACACCCATCCTCGCTCTGCGGAGCTCTTGTTTCTCCTTGGTGGTGCCCTGGAAGTTGGGTTTATTGATACTACTAATAAGCTCTTCACTCAAGTACTCCAAACTGGTGACTTGTTTGTATTTCCAAAGGGACTTGTTCACTATCAGTTCAATAGTGATGCAAATAGTTCAGCCACAGCAATCTCTGCATTTGGGAGTGTAAATGGTGGAACTGTCTCAGTTCCAACAACTGTATTCGCTACAGACATTGATGATGCGATCTTGGCAAAGTCTTTCAAGACTGATGTTGCTACCATTCAGAAACTCAAGGCAGGGCTTTCCCTCAAGGCCTGAGAAAGAAAGGGCCAACTTAATAAAACACCAAAAGTTTTTTGATTCTCAGAAATTTTTGTGGGGGGTAGAGAGATTACATTCAATGTTTAAACTGAAATGGTAATGAAATAATAGTGAACTAATCTTTTTTGTCAAGACTAGACCAGATTGTCTCATGTTCATAGTTTCTTGTGGTTGACACGCAATGAATTCATGCCTCGGTGCTTAATATTTTTCAGGATTATGGCCATTAGTTTGATGAAATTCCAATCAATCACTAAGCCCTTGCAAATTTCGTAAATTATTGTAGTTTTCGTAAATTTCATGGCTTCATGTAATTCGTTAAATCTATTTTACAATAAAAATAACTTTACAATCTGATGAATCATATTATGTTACATCAATTTGTAAGATTACCTTTGTGTAATTCATTTGTGGCTAAATATTTTCCAAAAAGTATTATATGCCGCCTCATCATCTCCCATTGGTAAACGACACATTATTATGAGATAATAAAGGCTCTTGGATTTGAAGCCAATTCTCTGGAAGAACGATGAAGTATAATGTCACTGCTCACATTTTTCAAGAATGATTCAGATTGTTCTAAGACAGTCAGTTTATCATCAAACATACAACTTTGTTGTTTTCCAGTTGAATCAATCAAAACGATACCATACCAAAATCTTGAATCCATCATTTTCATTTTCCTTAGATGGTAGTAAAGATTGATATTTATTGGTTCAGACATCACCACATACAATCATAAAAAAAAATCCAAGAAAACTTGAAAGCCGTTGATTTGGAACTTCTTCACATCATTTCAGTGTGCAGGCCCTTCCAAGCCACACCAGCAAATATTAACTAGAAAAAGGTTAGCGTTCGGGAATCCCATTTCTAAATTTCAGTCATTCATTCAAGAATCTTGCCCTAAATCATTGAATAACAGACATGGAGTCTTTCAATCTCAATAGCAGACTGCATGAACTTCATAGGCTGTAGGAGAAATTGATTTAGAAAATTGAGTGAAGGATCCTTGTTTTGGCTTTAGCACAACCTAAATCCGCACCATTTCTTGCTGTAAAATGTCAAGGTTTTATGACCAGGGAAGGGCACATGCCACAAGCCCTCAATATTCATAAGAGCTGGTCATATCATAAATGCAAAAAAAGAAGCCCATAAAAACAAATGCAAAAGCACAAGGAATCGAAGGTCAAGATCATTAGCAGAAACCTCTGAACAAATAAAGAACCTGCATACAAACAGGCCTCATGTAAATTACAGTTTAAGAGATGATAACACCAAACGTAATTTTTACAAAAAATACCAGATCTGGTCGAGAGTTAAAAGTTGGCTGCATTTTATTTTTCCTCATCTCCAAAGCAAGAAGCTATCCTCTAGTGCAGTTGAACATTTCAATCCTGATGGGTCCCCTCAGATTTCTGAAAACAATAAAATCACAAGTAAACGAAATTGAATATGAAATCAAAATAATGCAAGAGATAAGCTTTACAGACAAAATTAATAAAAAGCCACCAGAATACATCATGACATACTACACCAAAACCTACTTCCACTCAATAAACATTGGATTGGGGAATGGACTATCGTCAATTCACATCTAACATAAATTCATCTTTTCAGCTTAAAAATGTCCAATATCCTAAAAACCACAACTCACAATAGGACACCAAAGTCACAAACTACAAAAACCAGTTCTTAGTCCATTACTTGAAGAAAAATGACTTCGTAATCCTACGTTGCCACTGCCACATTTTAAACCAAAATCTACAGCTGCAGCACATACATGTATGATTCTACAGCACATCATCTATCATTTAAACAAAGACGCCTGTATCATTTGACCTAAAATTATTATCGGGATGAGTGGTGGAGGAGTAAGGCAAACCTTGACTAAAGAGGAAGGAGCTAATTGAAGTTTTCCAAAACTTATGAAACTTAGCCAAGCTTTGGTCCCCTGTATTGCTTTTTTAAATTAAGCACTAAAAACCACATCAGTTTTCTTGTTTCTTTTTCTGGTTCCTAGAATGTAGTAGGTGTTTTCTTTTGTATGCTCCCTGTGTACTTGGCAACACCTATTTCATTCTCATTAATAAAGTTAATTTTACCTATAAAAAAAAAAACAAATAAACCACATCAGGTTGGTTGAGTTGATAGGAACCAAGGTGGGCCTACACTTAAAGATCCTTTGCAAGTTCCAGATGGGCCAATTACAAGATCAAGGGCCAAGAAGATCAAGTAAGCAATGCAAGGATTGGTGCAATCCACTTGGGATGAAGCCAGCAAGAGCCCAACACTCAACCTGGCTCTGATACCAAATGATATGAACCCGTGGGAATGAATTCCCTTGAACCCACAATCAATTTGAAAACTCTCCAAGAAAGCCAAAAATCAAGTCAAGGATGGAGAATCTAGACCCAATTGAGATCCCGTTTCAAGAACCTAGATTATATTAAAATCTAGACCCGTTGAAGAACCCGTCTCAAGAACCCAGATTACAAAGGAGGAACGCCACAAAGGTTGTGATTTACCTTTGATAAGTTCAAGAGTTCAATCAAGAACAAGAGGAGAAAACTCAACTCACAAATAAAATTCAATATTGTCTAATGTGTCAAATGAGGCTACAAAGAGTTTTTAAACCCAAACCTAATCAAAACCCTAGCCAAAATAAAACCCCTTTTACCCAAAATTACCCTTGATGAACAGTGCCGGCTACAGTACGCGCGGCTACAGTAACCCCTAGAATAAATTGATGAAACCCTAATTCTTAAAAAGTTACTTTCCCAATAAGCCCTTGGCCAAAATACAAGGCCTTCCCAAAAACATGGCTCTGATACCAAATGATATCCCATGTGGAATTCATTCCCACGGAAATGATAGGAACCAAGGTGGGCCTACACTTAAAGATCCTTTGCAAGTTCCAGATGGGCCAATTACAAGATCAAGGGCCAAGAAGATCAAGGAAGCAATGCAAGGATTGGTGCAATCCACTTGGGATGAAGCCAGCAAGAGCCCAACACTCAAGATGGGTCTGAAAGAAGAAGAACCAGTTTTGATCCACTTGATTCAAGCTGTGGAAGACATGACTTAGAGATACGGCCTATTGTTATTGGAGGCTTCCAGTTTGGTTAAATGATTTATTTTATTAGTTTAGAATAAGTGGGCTTGAAGATGCTTGGCTCACATGTCTTATTTCTTATGAACTATGTTTTTGGGAAGGCCTTGTATTTTGGCCAAGGGCTTATTGGGAAAGTAACTTTTTAAGAATTAGGGTTTCATCAATTTATTCTAGGGGTTACTGTAGCCGCGCGTACTGTAGCCGGCACTGTTCATCAAGGGTAATTTTGGGTAAAAGGGGTTTTATTTTGGCTAGGGTTTTGATTAGGTTTGGGTTTAAAAACTCTTTGTAGCCTCATTTGACACATTAGACAATATTGAATTTTATTTGTGAGTTGAGTTTTCTCCTCTTGTTCTTGATTGAACTCTTGAACAAACCCAAGGTAGAATCCCAACCTTCACGGAATAGAGATATCAAATGTTTTAAGTGTTTGGGTTCAGGGCACATTGCTTCTCAATGTCCAAATAGGAGGGTGATGATTATGCGTGACAATGGGGAGGTGATGACTGAGAGTGAGGATGATAGTGATGAGGTGCCCGAGTTGGAGGATGCTAGTGATGATGATGGAGTGGTATACCCTGTGACAGGTGAGTCTCTTGTTGCCAGGCGTGCTCTTAATGCACATATTAAGGTGGATGATGCAGAGCAACAGAAAGAGAACATTTTCCATACTAGATGCCATGTCAACAATAAGGTATGTAGTATGATCATTGATGGAGGGAGTTGTACTAATGTGGCTAGCACTACTTTGGTTGAAAAATTGAATTTACCAACCTTAAAACACTCTAGACCATACAAATTGCAGTGGTTGAATGATTGTGGAGAGGTTAGGGTGGATAAACAAGTGTTAGTTACTTTTTCTATTGGGAAGTATCAGGATGAGGTGCTTTGTGATGTTGTGCCTATGCATGCGGGCCATATTTTGTTGTGGAGGCCGTGGCAGTATGATAGGAGAGTGACACATGATGGGTTCAAGAACATGTACAGCTTTGAAAAGGAGGGCAAAACAATTAAGCTTGCTCCTTTAACTCCAAGTCAGGTCTATGAGGACCAACTGAAATTGAAAAGTGAGGTTGCTCAAAAAAGAAAGAGTGAAAATGAGAGTGATCAAAAGAGAAAGAGTGAAAATGAGAGTGATCAAAAAAGAAAGAGTGAAAAAGAGATTGAGCAAAAAAGAAAGAGTGAGAGTGAAAATGAGCATAAAAGAAAGAGTGAAAAAGAAAGTAGAGAGGTGGCTGAGAGTAAAGAAAAAAGAGTGGAGCCACGAGAGAAAAAAGAAAGAGAGTCTGCCGAGAGAAAGGAAAGGCAAAAGTGAGTTTCTATGCAAGAGAGAGTGAGGTTAAGAGGGCTTTCTTCGCAGATCGCCCTATGATTTTTCTTGTCTATAAAGAGTCTTATCTTAGTCTTGATGAAACTAACCAGTCTCTTCCTAGTTTGGCTGTTTCTTTGTTGCAGGAGTTTGAGGATGTATTCTCGGAGGAGATGCCAAATGAGTTGCCACCCATTAGAAGCATTGAGCACCAGATTGATTTTGTGCCCGGGGCTGCTATTCCAAACCGACCAGCCTATAGGAGTAATCCAGAGGAGACAAAGGAGCTTCAGAGGCAAGTTGAGGATTTGATGAGCAAGGGGTACGTGAGAGAGAGCATGAGCCCTTGTGCAGTACCAGTGCTACTAGTGCCAAAGAAGGATGGGACGTGGAGGATGTGCATTGATTGCAGGGCGGTCAACAATATCACGGTAAAATATCGCCATCCCATTCCTAGATTAGATAATATGCTTGATGAATTGCATGGCTCATGTATTTTCAGTAAAATTGATCTTAAAAGTGGGTACCATCAAATTAGAATGAAAGAGGGTGATGAATGGAAAACTGCTTTTAAGACTAAGTATGGGCTTTATGAATGGTTGGTTATGCCATTTGGACTTACAAATGCGCCCAGTACTTTCATGAGATTAATGAACCATGTCCTACGTGCATTCATAGGCAAGTTTGTGGTTGTGTACTTTGATGATATCTTAGTGTACAGCAAGAACTTAAGTGAACATATTGAACATTTGAGATATGTGTTTGATGTGTTGAGATGTGAAAAGTTGTATGCTAATTTTAAGAAATGTGCCTTTTGCATGGAAAAAGTTGTTTTTCTTGGTTATGTTGTTAGTACAAAGGGTATTGAGGTGGATGAAGAGAAAGTCAAGGCAATCAAGGAGTGGCCAACGCCAAAAAGCATCACTGAGGTAAGAAGCTTTCATGGCTTAGCTAGTTTTTATCGGCGTTTTGTTAAAGACTTCAGCACCATTGCTGCACCACTCACTGAGATAATTAAAAAGAATGTTGGGTTTCATTGGGGGGCTAATCAAGAGAATGCTTTTGCCACTATTAAAGAAAGGTTGTGCTCTACACCTGTGTTAGCATTACCTGATTTTAACAAAGCTTTTGAGATTGAATGTGATGCCTCAGGAATAGGGATTGGAGCCGTTTTGATGCAAGATAGGCGGCCCATAGCCTTCTTCAGTGAAAAGTTAAGTGGGGCATCCCTTAAGTACCCTACTTATGACAAAGAGCTTTATGCTCTTGTTCGTGCATTAGAGACTTGGCAGCACTACCTATGGCCAAGGGAATTTGTGATCCACACCGATCATGAATCATTGAAGCATCTCAAGGGTCAAGGTAAGTTGAATAAAAGGCATGCTAGATGGATGGAATACATTGAGACCTTTCCCTATGTCATCCGTTACAAACAAGGTAAGGAGAACATTGTTGCTGATGCTCTATCCCGGAGGTATGTACTTCTTACTTCTATGAGTGCTAAAATGCTTGGGTTTGAATATGTGAAAGACATGTATGCCGATGACGCTGATTTTTCAAATGTGTATGCGGCATGTGATAAGGCAGCATTTGGTAAGTTTTACAAGCATGATGGTTATTTGTTTAAAGAAAGTAAACTTTGTCTGCCAAATTGTTCTATGAATGAGTTATTGGTGCGTGAGGCACATGGTGGGGGATTAATGGGACACTTTGGTGTTAAGAAAACTCTAGACATTTTGCATGAACATTTCTTTTGGCCTAAGATGAAGAGAGATGTTAACCGTATTTGTGGAAGGTGCATTACATGTAGAAAAGCCAAATCTAAGGTTTTGCCACATGGGTTGTATACACCCTTACCCGTTCCTAGTGAGCCATGGGTAGACATATCTATGGACTTTGTTTTGGGGCTGCCTAGGACCAAAAGGGGTAGAGATTCTATTTTTGTGGTTGTGGATAGATTTAGTAAGATGGCACATTTCATTCCATGCCATAAAACAGATGATGCCACAAACATAGCTGACTTGTTTTTCCGGGAGATAGTGCGACTCCATGGTGTACCTAGGAGTATTGTTTCTGATAGGGATGTTAAATTCCTTAGCTACTTTTGGAAGGTGTTGTGGGGGAAATTGGGTACTAAGCTCTTATTTTCCACTACTTGTCATCCACAGACTGATGGTCAGACTGAAGTAGTTAATAGGACTTTAACTCAGCTTTTACGCACTGTTGTTCATAAGAATTTAAAAACTTGGGAGGATTGTTTGCCATTTATAGAGTTTGCATATAATAGGACGATGCATACTACTACTTCATACTCTCCTTTTGAAATTGTTTATGGATTTAATCCACTTACTCCTTTGGATTTGATGCCTTTACCTGTTGATGGTAGGAGTAGTTTGGATGGACAAAAGAAAGCGGAGTTGGTGAAGTCACTTCATGAGAGGGTACGACTTCAAATTGCCCAAAAGAATGAAAGGGTTGCTTCCCAAGCCAATAAAGGACGAAGGCGTGTCATCTTTGAACCAGGAGATTAGGTTTGGGTTCACATGCGCAAAGAAAGATTCCCAGCCCATAGAAGGACTAAGTTGCATCCTCGAGGAGATGGACCTTTCCAAATTCTTGAGAAAATTAATTACAACGCATATAAAGTGGATCTTCCAGGTGAGTATAAAGTTTCTGCAACTTTTAATGTTTCTGATCTTTCTCCTTTTGATGTAGGTGAAGATTCGAGGTCGAATCCTTTTGAGGAGAGGGGGAATGATAGGAACCAAGGTGGGCCTACACTTAAAGATCCTTTGCAAGTTCCAGATGGGCCAATTACAAGATCAAGGGCCAAGAAGATCAAGGAAGCAATGCAAGGATTGGTGCAATCCACTTGGGATGAAGCCAGCAAAAGCCCAACACTCAAGATGGGTCTGAAAGAAGAAGAACCAGTTTTGATCCACTTGATTCAAGCTGTGGAAGACATGACTTAGAAATACGGCCTATTGTTATTGGAGGCTTCCAGTTTGGTTAAATGATTTATTTTATTAGTTTAGAATAAGTGGGCTTGAAGATGCTTGGCTCACATGTCTTATTTCTTATGAACTATGTTTTTGGGAAGGCCTTGTATTTTGGCCAAGGGCTTATTGGGAAAGTAACTTTTTAAGAATTAGGGTTTCATCAATTTATTCTAGGGTTTACTGTAGTCGCGCGTACTGTAGCCGGCACTGTTCATCAAGGGTAATTTTGGGTAAAAGGGGTTTTATTTTGGCTAGGGTTTTGATTAGGTTTGGGTTTAAAAACTCTTTGTAGCCTCATTTGACACATTAGACAATATTGAATTTTATTTGTGAGTTGAGTTTTCTCCTCTTGTTCTTGATTGAACTCTTGAACTTATCAAAGGTAAATCACAACCTTTGTGGCGTTCCTCCTTTGTAATCTGGGTTCTTGAGACGGGTTCTTCAACGGGTCTAGATTTTAATATAATCTAGATTCTTGAAACGGGTTCTCAATTGGGTCTAGATTCTCCATCCTTGACTTGATTTTTGGCTTTCTTGGGGAGTTTTCAAATTGATTGTGGGTTCAAGGGAATTCATTCCCACGGGTTCATATCATGAGTGGCCTTAAAATTTTGGCTTGCAAACTGGAATACTGGATACATGTTTCAATAAGTCATCCTATCAACCAAGACCCTTAAGTCAAGGCTAATTCTTTGACAGTCCTCATTACGAGGGGATCACAAGTTATGACCGATTAATGCAAAATCTAACAACTAATACTTCGTAACGTGTTCTTCTATCGGTTTATCAAATAATACTTAGCCAAATCAAACAACATAGAACAGGAAAACAATAACGTAGCACCCAATAATTAATAGTTTGTCGTGAACAAGATGCCAAGGGTCCATACCTTGTCCCCATTCTCTTTTGCTTTCTCCGCCTTTTCTTTCTCTGCCTTTTGCTTCAGCTTCTCCAACCTCTCCTTCTCCATTTTCTTTCACACAAATCAACAAATTTGTCATTATAAGCCCAAGGACCAGGGAAGAAAAGGCTAAACAATAAGCGAAAGTGATTACGTAACAAAAATGAATTGATTGAAACTGTTTGGTTGATGAGAAAGCTGAGTCAAAGGAAAAGATAAGACAATAATGCAAAACGATGAACCCGAAGTGAAGGAGAATAGATAACAAAGAACAAAAAAGGCGAATCACTTACTGGCTAAGAAGATGAATACATAAATAAAAACTGATGTTCAAAAATCGTGTTATTTAAAAAAGTAAAAAAAGGAAGCATTCAATATCCAAAATCTTTTCTTCTCCAACTTTTTTACCTCGGCAACCAAACTGAGGCTTGCTTAACATTTGGTTGCTGAGAAACCCGAGGAGAAAATATTTTCTGACAAAATCCATTATTAAAAGACGACCTCTCACCTCGACCGAGCCAAATAGTAGCACTCTCAAGCTATTTCTACTGATCTCCGATCTTTTTTCGTGATCAGCCGAGCCAAACAGTAGCACTCTTAAGCTCACCTAATTAAAATTTCTACAGTTCTCCTCTATCTTTTTCGTGATCGATCTCATTCACTTTTTCTCAGCTCCCAAAATAACGGAAGTCTCATTTTCCTAAGTTTTCTACCATTTTCTTAGCAAACCACACAGGGACTGAAATAGTAATAGAGAAATAGAAGACCTTAATGTAGACGTTTTCGGCAGCGCGCTCCTCCTCGCCCAAAACCCGGCCCTTGCCGTCACTGAAGTAGCGAGTCGCACCCCGACTCAACTCCATGGAACGAGACACACTCGCCGAGACTCGACTCAGCACGGATCTCAAGGCCATTTTTCAACGATCTGGGTATTTCCTTTCGTTTTACAAAAGAGTCCGAAATCGCAGTCAAATGGCCCTAGAAGTTTCCGTATTTATAGTGCCGGTTTGGATATAATGTAATATTTTCTCCTAAGAACATTTGACATGGCTGCTACTTATATTGGCGTGGCACAACTCAAACCGTCCATCTTGTTTGAACGGTTCAGATTCGTCAAGAAATATTTATCTCTTAAATCCTGCTTCTATTAGGGTAACTCGGAAACTGACTCACCCGACTCATCGACAGAAATCGAAGCATCGATCGGCGAAGATGTATCATCCTACCAGAGGTGGCGTTCGGGGTGGTCGAGATCGTAAGCTCTCTCTCTCTCTCTCTGTGTGTGTATTCAAGTAGGGTTTTTTGGCTCTCGAGTTTTGCTACTTTTCGATCTTCTTTTAATCTGTTGCAATGTAATTCGATTTTACGGATATCGATCGGCGAAGATGTATCATCCTACCAGAGGTGGCGTTCGGGGTGGTCGAGATCGTAAGCTCTCTCTCTCTCTCTCTCTCTCTCTCTCTCTCTCTCTCTGTGTATTCAAGTAGGGTTTTTTGGCTCTCGAGTTTTGCTACTTTTCGATCTTCTTTTAATCTGTTGCAATGTAATTCGATTTTACGGATATCGATCGGCGAAGATGTATCATCCTACCAGAGGTGGCGTTCGGGGTGGTCGAGATCGTAAGCTCTCTCTCTCTCTCTCTCTCTCTCTCTGTATTCAAGTAGGGTTTTTTGGCTCTCGAGTTTTGCTACTTTTCGATCTTCTTTTAATCTGTTGCAATGTAATTCGATTTTACGGATTTCTCTTTCCCGAAAATGATTGGAATCTGAGGTGTGTGGTAATATATATTCTTATTTTTATTGAAACTTGAAATTAGGCGGATAGGAATTCTATTGCAGGTTTCTGTTATGCTTCAGTAATCATGAACAAACCCTAGTTGTCTCGTTGGTTGAAATTGGGAATGAATAGGATATTTAAGCTTTTAAATGGGATTGAAAAGCTTGAAATCGTGGATATAAAAAATATATATCTAGGTTGATTTGGTCGCTTGTTAAGAAATTAATGCATTTTACTTTTCTGGAGAAGTGCATGGATATTGTTAGAAGTCTCTAAAATGAATTGAAACAAACGATCTGTCGCATGGGTTTCTTGTTCTCTAGTGGGATTTCCATGATATATGGTTTTGATAGGATGTTACTAACTTGCAAAGTACTTTACAGATGATATCTGAGATTATTACACATAATTTTCTTGCAAATTTTTACTTGTACATTCAGAACTTCTCGTATGAATCTTTTGTTAATTGTGCTTTGCTTGTGATGCACAGAATTTAGCTGGGAGGAAGTAAAGGTTGATAAGCATCGAGAGAATTACCTTGGTCACAGTATCAAGGCTCCTGTTGGAAGATGGCAGAAAGGTAACAAACACTGTTATATTGGTTGTCAGTGACATCTATATTATATATTGTAGAGATTTTGCCTCTAGTTCATGGTGGGGTTGTGACGTTGTGTGATGTTTGTGTTTTGTGGATGATATTTTGTTAGTTGTAAGACCAAGACGGTAGGAGGTTTGGTGGAATACCTGAGAGTCCTTTTAAGTTTCAAGTATTAGGCTAATGGCCTGAATAAAATTTGGTTCTCTTTTTGGACAGCCAGAAAAGTTGTTTTGCTACTGAGTTTTGTACACGGTTTGTTTCTTGGATTTATAAATATAGCTTTGTGTTATCTTTAATGCGCTTCTGAAATATTCAAGGCCATTCTTTGGTAAAGAATGCTTGAATTTCCCTGTTTATTGATGTGACAAGGAAAAATCTATACTGGTATACCAGGGACAAAAAAGCTTGGGATTCAGAAATGGAAGCTGCAAAAGAGGAAGTAAAAAGAATTAAGGAACAGGAGGAGCAGGCCATGAGGGAGGCCCTTGGCTTAGCTCCTAAACGTGCTAGCAGCTTGATAAGCATGAGTTTTCTGAGCTTGTGAAACGAGGGTCTACTGCAGAGGACTTGGGTGCAGGCCATGCTGAAGCTGCTCAGGTTCACGGTCTTGGTTTCTCTAGGTATATATACATATGTGAAAAACAAAACCAAAGGGATTGGGTCCTGCCCTTATGATATTCGTCCAATTTGGCATTTTATGTTTGGGTTTATGATCTCTCATGATGTTTATCACTTGCAAAAACCTTGTGAAAAAGTTCTTCAAATATTCTGTTACTCTAATTTGGTGATTTTGAGTACCTTTTGGTTTTTGTAGTTTTATTTTACATAGATGCATCGAGTGTATATGTTAATCTTGACAATGTCATTTGATTACCTTTTCTCCCTTGCATGAATTCCTTTACAAACTGCAGAGCACCTCGCCCTTGGGAAGCAACGAGCTCTATTGAACCTGCAGTGGAGGATGTTTCAACTGAGGAGGAGAAGGTGGTTATGCCTGATCAGTCACCAAGTAACACCAGAGAAAAGGAACCCGAGGATGAAAGTGGTCAAAAGAAAAGAAGGCGCGAAGAGTGGAAAAAAGAGAAGCAGGAAAGGCGTGAGAAGCGGCATTCTCGTGATTCGGATGACAAGAGGAAACGCAGGAAAGACAAGGAGAAAAGGAAGCATGACTCTGATTCTGATTAACATGTTTATAAAATTCTGAAGTCGTGGTTCATTCTTCTATGTTCACCACATAATTTGTGAAGTTTTTTTTATTTCTGGAATCAAAGTTTACATAATCTGTAAATTCAAAAGAAGATCGTTTGTATGTAATTTGGGTTGTTGAGATATAAATCCCATAAACCTGTTAGGCACAATTGGGAATCTCATTGTTAGGAAATGTGAACAGATTGTACAGAGGGGGCAGTAAATTCACTTTAGAGGTGAGAATTTGGAGAGTAACTCAAATAGTCTTATCCTATTTCTATGGTACTGTATTGTGTACTAAGAGCTGATTCAAAGATTATTGCATGAACATAGTATGACTGTATAATAAACGTAGATTGCAGACGAGTTTGGCTTACATCTGTTCAAATTTTACTGGATACATCTTATTGAAAAATGAATGGATTAATGTTTTAAGTCATCAATCTTATAATTTTATCTCTTAATTTTTCAACCTAAGCCATTACAAATAAAAAATTAAAAAAAAAAAAAAAGCTCCACCAAAATAAAAAAGAAACCTTTAGTTATATTATTATTATTATTTACTTTTTCTTACATACGTTTTTTAACATTTTTAAATATTTTTTTAAAAAATAAAAAATTCACAATATTATTTAAAATATTTTTTTAATCATTAAGTAAAAATAAAAATAAAAAATAAAAAATAAAAAATAAAAGTGATGTTGTTTTTATAAAAAATATTCTTTAATTTATAAATAATTAAATAAAATATTACAAAAAGTGTGTATTTAACGTAACATCCTCGCTTGATAATAATATCCGTATGTATCCATGCCCTTTTCCGGAGAAAGTGCTGAAAAAGAGAAGGGAAGAGTCGGGAAGACGACTTGAAGTCTGCTGAGGGAATCTTTCGAACAAAAAGGACAGCCCTGAAGTCCTAAAGCAAAAGCTCAGCAACTGTGAGTGGCAGAGGTTATTCCGTTATTAATGGGATAGTCAAGGGTATTCTAGGAATCTAAATACCAATGTATTTTCTTTAGTTTTTATTTTTCATTAATTTGTCTTTATGGGAAGTAGGAACACAAAAGAAGAAAAGAGGGAGGAAGAGAGACACGGAGTGTAGAGAGAGAGAGAGAGAGAGAGAGAGAGAGAGAGAGGTGTGCTAGCATATGTATGTACTTTCTCGCTCTTCCATGATCCGCAATTATTTCAGGCACCAATCTCTCTCCCTCTTTCTCCGTTAACATAACAAGTATATAGTTGCGATATCCGCCCCCAAGAATTCTGATCACAGTAGGATCGTATCTAGTATCTACTTCAGGGCGTTCCTTTTTTCTTTTTTTTCCCTTTCCTGTTTGTTTGACGTTTCGGCAAAGAGAAAATGGTGTCGGCGAACCGTGAGATGGTGGTTTACTGCTTCGACACGCTCGTCTCTCACTACAACCGCGAAGATGCTCCTCCCCCCGCCTTCGATGAGGGTCACCAGTATCTCTCTCTCTCTGTCTCTCTATTTATCTTATATATGTATGCATGTACTTGTAGGCGGGGCTGATGGATGTGTTTTGATGTATTGGATGTGATATGGCTCCTTGGGTTTCATCGATTGTTATGTTCTTAATTTTCAGAGTTTTTTATTCATTTTTATTTTTTTGCCCAGTTTAATTTTGCCAATGGATTTGTTTTGGTCCCGAAGTTAATAACGGTTTAGTTGTTATTATAATTACTACTATTTGTTTTTCTTCTGGTTTTCATTTATGTCCGATATCTAAGGTTTTTTTTTTTTTTTTTTTCCCTCTCTCGTTCAGGTGTTGCTTATTGGGATTGCTATCTAAAGTTTTTTTTTTTTTTGTTATGATTAGAATTCATGTGAGCTTTATGGATATGGATAAATGGAGGGTGTCTATACTAAATGGAGAATTATTTTGAGGCTAATTATAGCTCCTGTAAGATGAATTCAATTCTAAAGTGGGTTGGTTAATCTGTGATAGGTTCGAGCTGGGGACAGGGCACTCTTGAGTACGTCATATATTATAGTATTAACTTTTCATCCAAATATTAGTATTGGCATTTCCAAGGTATACTGTAGTTTTTTTTCAACACAAAAAGTTGATAACTAATTTAACAATTTTGAATTGCATGTGTTAAATATAACATTGCATGATTAATATTTACATCAGCAGCATTGACAGCTGGTACTCCCTGACTTAGTGACTTACCATGGGTAGCTAACTCCACTATCTTATAGTGAGTATTCTGAACCGATTATGTTCTTTTGTTTTTTCTTGGAAGGAGAAAGGGAGGGTGGGGGTTAAATTAGAGGACTAGAAAAAACGTAATATGGACATTTTATTTGATCTTCACTTCTGGCATCTACATATGTGAAAACTTAGATGGTCATTTTTGGGTTTTCTCAAGCCTGAAAATGAAATGCATGCCTGTACAACCTGTTTTTTATATGTGACCCAATTATATGGACACTTGAATTATGCAAAACTATAATTTATAGACTTACACCGATCAGTAAGTTGCTCCTTGAAATCAGACCCAAGTGAGTTTGATAGGGCTCGAATATGTATAGCTTAAAGAATGCTATGAAGTAAGAGATGCATTACCTTGTGATTTGCACACCAGACTTTGTATTGCATGATATTCTTCTCTGACACAAATACTACTCTTACGATAATGATACATTGAGAACTCTTTTACAATTATTTTACAACCCATTTTACAATCAACCAATGCAATCATGTCACTTCATTAAAAATGGATTTCAGTTTTAGAAAACTACCCTCCATTTCATATCGAGTTGTACAATAGTTGTAAAAGAGGTGTGAGTTGATCATTTTCCATACTCTTTGTCCCAGTCCATTATTTGTTACTTGGAAGAAAGTGGTGAATGGAGGGGAGCCTCGTTTACGTGGATGTATTGGAACTCTAGAAGCTCGTTGGTTGATTAATGGATTCAAGGACTATGCTCTAACCAGGTATTTTTGGAAAGCATGTCCTTTGCATCTTAGCTATTCAAGGATTGTATATTTTGCTGCATATACTTTTTTTTATAAGTAAACAAAACAAAAAATATTTTGCTGCATATACTTCTCACTCGTGGACGTTTATACTTACTGTATTCTTATCTATTTTTTCGCCTTGTATTTGGAGTAAGCTTCAACAGCATATATGATGGTGACGAATGATATGCGTGTGTACAAACCAGCTGTATGGAACACATGATGCGTTATAGTGTGTGCTTTTGATACTTACTAATTGGCAGTTGGCAGAAAAAATAGCAATCACAACTATATATAGGTCACGCAAAATCACTTATAATTGCAGAAGTAGTTAAGATTTATTGGATAGTGAAGCTTCTTATATCTGTGGCTTGGGAAGTTTTATTCTGTCAAAAGACTAACGTTGGGTCGTATCTGTAGTTGGTCACCACTGATATTGCTGCTTCTTTTGTTACCCCTGTTGAGGTCGGTCCAGTTAAACCATTTAGGCCTGGGGTTAAGCTGGGTTTGTTGTCTCATCTAGAGCTTGTCTGGCCTGGAGAACAAGGATAATTTGCTATTGGTGTTTTTTTTTTTGTTTGGCTGTCGTAATCCTTATTTTGTTGTTAGTTCTATTGCATCCCTCTGAATCTCTTTTCTTTTTATCTGTAATGCATCACAGTGCTTTGAAGGACCGCAGGTTTCCCCCCATACAGGCTAAAGAATTACCGTTTTTGGAGTGCACAGTTTCCATTCTGATTGATTATGAAACTGCTAACCACTATCTTGATTGGGAGGTATCTGCGGGTTCACTTGTTTCGAGTTTGGTGGTACTTTAGGTTACAATCTATAGACATTTAATTTATTATCTTCTCTTATGATCCATTTCATGCTCATAAAATCTGATAGCATTTTCTACCCCAAGAATGCCTTATAGGTTGATTCTGACTGTTTGTATATTATTGTTGTGACTGTTTAGGAATGATTTTAAGTTTTAACAGTGAGATTGACTGAAGTTGATAAACCTGTAATTGTATGAAGTTGATGGTAGATGTTCTTTTGGAATATTGGTTTACCATGTAGCTTCTTTCAAATGCACAATAATTTGATGGATGGAGTTTTCAGATTGGTTGATTGCCATGAACCTTATTGTGCTGATTGGACCATTCAGCGCATTGGTTAGTGCATGGGATTGATTGTTTAAATATTTTAATTTGTAATTCTCATACCATGGTGGAGGTTGATGATCAAATGTTGAATCTAATAATTCATAGGCGTAGCATAGTAGGGATTCACAATGGGATAACTTTTGTTTTACATGGTGAGTTCTTGTGGTATATGTTTATTTTTGCCTTCTTTTCCCACTTTGTGCTTAGTGAGTTTTTACTGCAGGTTGGAAAGCATGGGATAATTATTGAGTTTACCGATCCAGACAATAATACAAGGCGAAGTGCCACATATTTGCCTGAGGTGGCTGCGCAAGAAGGTAACAATTCTCACTACAGTACATGCCAATCAATTGGGTAAACTTTTTTTAGTTATTTTCATTAACATATAGGTTGAAATTCTGTGATCTTTTATTTTTTTTAAGAGGTCAATGTCCCTTAAATTATATTAAAGCCCTCACTTGTGGCTGAGGAATACCATATTACATATCCAAGCAGCTTACCAACATACATCCCTAATCCACTGAAATTCTTTGAGCTGCAGAATTGTACTATAATCTACTTGCAATATATTACTCTTTTGTGTCAAATTGATTTTAAGTAGATGCCCCATAGGTCTTGTTTCTCTGTTTAATATTTTGTGTCTTCATCCAGTTTCTCTAGAGAACCCATGTTTACTCATCCCAACTGTTCAACTTCATGTATTGGTTTTTTCTTTAACTGGGTCATATATTGGTCAGTTTTACTACAAGTACTGTTTCAAGTTCTCATTGTTGCTCTCATGCTTTAGTAATTCTAAATTAAAATTGTACGTGTAAAACAGATTAAAAAACTCAGTATGTGCCTCTTTCTGTCACGTATTAGATGGAAAGCCAGGTGACTAGATGGTTATCCTATATATTCGTTTCTTGGAAAGTAGAGCTACATTATTTGCTAGGTTTATATGTCAAAGAAGAATAGGATGTTTATTCAAAGGATACCCTTGATTCTTGAAAGTGCATTTAAGTCCCCCCTCCCTCTTCTCATCCCTCTAACAAGTGTTAGATTTGTGTGTAAAAGTGCAGTTTTGTTCAGTTACTCAAGTTTTATTTTCATGTGTGTACTTTGATTTTAGCTTGGACAAAAACGGAGGCAATAGATTCACTGATGCGAAAAGCCGGGTACAATGGCACCATTACCGAGTCCCTCCGAAAGCGTATACTGCTGACTCGTTATCAGAGCACGCTGTTTACAATGCATTACAGTGAATATCTTGCCTATGTCAAGACAACCAGAGGAGCCGCACCGTCTATAGTTGGGGCTAAGCCCGGAAATCATTGATTCTTTCAAATAGCTTTGGCTTAGAGCACAAAGCTGGTTTGGTCTAGACAAAAAATTTATTTTAAAGAAGAAAGAACTGGGTGGGGATGGATATGTTTGTCTTCCATCTCGGACACCTAAGTTATTGCTGTGCCTGTCCATATCATTCTTCAAATTCATTTGATTTTGGAGAAAGAAACCAGAAAGAACAGGTTTCCTTGATTTTAATATCCAGAATTCATGATTCAAGTTCACCTGCTTCTCGGGGAAAGCATTGCTGGTGAAAAACTTTAGAGTCTGTAAGTTAAAATTAGTCATCTCAGAGTGTTTCATCTGATTATCTTTATGTTCATTGTTCAGCTCCATTTTCAGTATCTAAGCTTGAGAATTAACACAAAACATATCATATCGTTAATGTGACAAGCTTGAGAATTAGCATAAAAAATGAGCTTTATTATTATTATTTTTTAATATGAGTTAAAACACACTGATTTGTAAGCAGCAGAATTCAATTAATGGACGAGAAAAATGAAGCTGGGTCCTGGAACAAGCTTATATCATTGATGATGTTTATCTTTAGCAAACAACATGATCTCCAATTCTCGAATGAGAACATGTCATTTTTATTGTCATGATTGTTAATGATCCATACAAAATGCTACTTTTATTCCTAAAATCATGTCTTCTTATTCAGGAAGAAGGTGTCCTTGTAAGACCCTGGCGTTTACGGATAGAAGGAATTTATTTCAATAAATTTTCCAACAAATTAATTCATTAACTGTCACAACTGATTCTCTTTCTTGCCTATTTAAAAATAGATGGAATGGAAAATACTATTTTTTTAAATTTCAAATTAGATTTAAACTTTTAAAAGCTTGATTTTTTTCCTATAAAACCAGGTTAAAGTTGCGTTTGGACAGTTAAATATTCTCAGATATTCTGTAAATTATAATAAAAAAATAATGATAGAATATTAAATAGTAATGAAAAGTAATAATAAAATAATGAATAGTAATGATGTATTCTTGAGATATTCTCAATATCCAAATATTAGAAATTCTATTGCATTTTCTTATTTATATGAAATAAGATAAATATTTTATAGATTATAGAAAATAAATTTATTAATATAATTTAATATAATACATAAAATTATAATTTTTTTATTATAAAATAAATCTAAATCTAGTCTCGTTTATTTTCAGAAAATATCTCATTTAATCTCATCTAATCATTATAACTTTCATATCTTCTAATACAAAATAAAATAAATAATTCAATTTTTTTAAATTTTAAAATAAAAATAATAGTAAAAAATATATTCTAACGATATTTTATTTAATTTTTTAATTTTAATTTCAACTCATCTAATTTATAAAGACAAACAACTCATTTATAAAGACAAACAAATCTCTGTGTAATGTATGTTCACCTTCTCGTCAAATAATATAGGATACGAAAGAGATGTAATAAATATGGAGTGTAACCAATTACATACATTTAAAGCAGACCGAAAAATCCTCTTTCTACAAAGCACCTCGAGCACGTCGCGTCGGTTAAGTTCCATTCCCACATTGACTTCCCCCAAGTCTTAACACGCGAAGCGATTCTTCCTCCATTTCCAACCTCTTCAGGTTCCTCTCTGTGATTCAAGTTGAAATTTTACCTCTATTCTTTTAATTGCTGATAAAATTAAAAACCCATCTCACCCAAGCCGAAATGGATGTGTTAGGCTGGACTTTTTGGATTGCCTAGGCTTCAAAAATGTTAATTTATTTGGTTCGATGATATTCCTAGGAGTTGGAACCTGACAAAGCCTTAGGTTAATTTTCTGGAATTAGCGATCAATTGCTTTGCTTGTTCTAATTGGTTGCTTATCTTCTTGCATGAATTATGTGGTAATTCATAAGTTTTAGCTAAATTAAAGACTGGGTTTTGATGGATCTTGGTGTTCAAGTTTTAGGAATTGGAGATTTGGTTAATTTATGCTTCTTCTTTTTTTTTTTATCTGTTTAGGTTGCTGCTGGAATAAGGAAGCAGCGAAAAATCTTTGTGGATCTTTAAATAAGTTTGAAGCTATAACTCTGAAATGAGTCAGAGAGGCTTAATATACAGCTTTGCTGCGAAAGGAACCGTTGTTTTAGCAGAGCACACTTCGTACTCGGGGAACTTTAGTACCATTGCTGTTCAGTGCTTACAGAAGCTGCCGTCGAATAGCAGCAAGTACACATATTCGTGTGATGGGCACACATTTAATTTCCTCATCGACAATGGATTTGGTATTGATATGTTAATAGATATAGTCAGTTTGATCTTAGTTCTGATAGCAACATGTGTGGTTGAATATGCTTCTTTGGGCTTTCAGTTTTTCTTGTTGTTGCGGATGAATCGGTTGGAAGGAGCGTGCCGTTTGTGTTTCTTGAACGGGTGAAGGATGATTTTAAGCAGCGTTATGGTCCAAGTATCAAAGACGAGGGTCCACACCCACTTGCAGATGACGACGACGACGACGATCTGTTTGAGGACAGATTTAGTATTGCATACAATCTGGACAGAGAGTTCGGGTGTGTATGAGCTTGATCGTATTTAGTTGTTCTTCGGCATGTTCTTGTATTAGCTGGTAAGGTCGTGCTTCTTTTTTTACCTATAAAAAAAGGTCATGCTTCTTTTTTCCAGGCCAAGGCTCAAGGAGCACATGGATTACTGTATGAACCACCCAGAAGAAATGACCAAGCTTGCCAAATTGAAGGCTCAAATATCTGAGGTCAAGGGGATTATGATGGACAATATCGAGAAGGTGCACATTGACTTGCCTGTTTCATGTTACATTGATTAAAAAAAATTGATGGGTTGTGGTAGATCATACACACACACACACACACACATATATATATTTATTAGTTTTTTTTCCTTCTATTCATTATTGGCAAATGCTTATAACTTATACATCTCTACAATGGTAGCTGTTCCGTTATTGCTGTAGACTTTTATGCTGGTTCTTTGAGAAAGGTACTGTTTTTTTTGTTTGGACTTGCTTATTTGCTTTTTCCCCCTGCCAGGGTGGGGGCAGGATATTGCGACATGCAGATTTGGGCTGGGTCAGAGGAGAAATTGTCAGAAACAAGAAAAATGATTTAGGGGATGCTTGGAGAATCAAATGAGATGAGATGAGAAATAGTTTGTGAAATAGTAGTGAAATGATTTGTGAATAGTAGTGAAATGGTTTGAGTTTTGATGTTTTATGGCGTTTTAGGAAAGAAGAGAGAAAAGTTGAATAAAAATATTATAAAATTCAAATATTGTTAGAATATATTTTTTTAATATTATTTAGGTTTTGAGATTTGAAAAAGTTGAATTGTTTTTGTGTTTTATTTGGAAGTTTGAGAAAGTTGTAATGATTAGGTAATGATAGATGAAAAAGTTGAAGATTTGAAATTGAAAAGTATTTGTGTTTGAATGATGTTTGGGAAGGAAATGAGATGAGATGAGATGGGACGAGATGAAACCATCCCATCTTCCAAAAAATTTTAGTGATAATAATTGAGAAAGCTTGCTTGCTACCTTTTTATTTTGAGATTGTCTTCGATTTCTAAAACAGATATGTGACCATGCTGCGCTCTGCTATGTATAACATTTGTGAATCTTTGTAATGATTATAATTTATGATAGGTTAGATAGAATGTGTGGCGTGGGTTCCCAAAAGCTAAATGTTCTGTGTTTATTACTAAATCAGGTTGTGAAGTTTCTACGATGAATTTTACAAGTTTCAGTTATGTTTGGGATGAGATAATGTTCAAGTTCTTTAAGATGTGCCTAGTGAGGATAGCTTTTTAGGTTTTTTTCATTATTGATGGTTGCGTCGCTTTGCCATAAAAAAGAAAAATTTGCATTGCGTTTGTGCAATTTCGTTTTTGAACTTGTTATTTTGTTCACTGTCTAATCTATCCTTGTTCTGAGCAAGCAAGCTTGTGAATTTCACATATATTATCTGATATGGGTTATTCAAGTATTACCTACCTCATCTTTCATTGGTGTTTTCATCATACTTACCTTGTCCTTTTTTTTTTTTTTTTTTTAATTCTCCTGTCTTGATGGTTGCTTTGTTTTGGAGAGGTCAATGACTGTGACTTATTGGTGCTGACTCGCTTTTTCTATCGTGTTTAACTCTGTAATTGTAACCTCCTGCTTCTAACTGTGTCATGTTCTAGTCATATAATTGAAGCATGCTATGCATTGCATGCTCTAGAGTATGTGTCTCTGAGACCTTGTCGCACATTTTTTCCCCATTACCAAACTCTAGTTGTATCCACCCTCTTATAAAATGGTTTATAATACTTCTGGTCTATGCATGCAACCTTCCACGGATGTGTGCCTTCCAGAGCTGCTTCCACTCATTGTGTTTGAGTGGACAAGGGTTCTGGAAGCAGTTCTGTTGATCTGTCGTGTAGGCCATCTTGATAGTAAACTCTTTTTTTCCCCTCCGCTCTGGGAACCATGTCGGTTCATCTCTACTGGGCGTTTCACAGGGATGTGGATCCTGAGAATATTTTCAGCTTTCTCATTGTCAAATGATTTATTGCTTTGGTTTCATCCAATCCTATAGGGGAGTTTCCTTATGAAATCAGAAACCCTTTCTTGACTACGTCTCCCTTTTTGGTACTTGCTATAATGCAGGTTTTGGATCGTGGGGAGAGGATTGAGCTATTGGTTGATAAAACGGAAAATTTACAGTTCCAGGTACTCGACGTCTATCATTCAGTTTCACAAGCCTGACAAGTATTTTGATGCATTTCTGATTCATTTGCTCATCGACATTTTTGTTCTGAATCCAGGCTGACAGCTTTCAGAGGCAAGGCAGGCAACTTAGAAGAAAGATGTGGCTGCAGAATCTCCAAATGAAGCTGATGGTAGGAGGGGTGATCTTCATCGTGATTGTCATACTGTGGCTCATTGCCTGTGGAGGATTCAAATGCTGATGGATAATAACAAAATGGAGTCTTCAGTAGCACCTAGGCTATCGTTTTGGTGTACAAATTTTTATTATTCCTGTATATGGGAGACCTTTAGTGTTGGAAACTAAACCGTGTTTGACCTTGTAATTAAACCTCTGTACTTCTTGATGGTTTTATTAATTTGTTCCTAATCTAGAGACTGACAAGTCTATTGAGAACTTGCTTGTTAGTTTTTCACACCCTTTTACAACCCGTTTGGTATATGTTCTAGTATAAGCAAATAGATTGCTTACCAAAACCCGAAGCAGTTGTATGTACGTGTTTCTCATGAGTTAAGATCCATGACTTTACACCTTTTTACTTGGAATCCATTTTGGTATTTCTCTGCTCTTTAGAGGATTTGGGGCAGTCAGGTGGGAAAGAGGAGTCACTGATAGGGAATAGAATTATGTACTCATAGTCTCCTACTGCCCGAGCAACCTCTTCCCCCCATCTTCGCACTTGATTATGCTGGAGTTTTTGGGTTTGCAGATAAAGAAAACCTTGTTTGTACGCTCATAGAAATCAAATTCAATGATAACTTGCCCTAACGAAGTGTAACTTCCTTGCCTGGCCATCAAATTCAACGGTAACTTGCCCTAACGAAGTGTAACTTCCTTGCCTGGCCTGTTCGATCTCATACTCATAAGCCGTCAATTTTAAACTTCGTTTTATTGTTGAAATATTATTTTTAATATTATTATTATTTTAAAATTTAAAAAAATTTAAAATCAGAACGTTACAGTCATCCATTTTTGTTTGAAAAATGCTGGAAACAGCCCGAAGCCGCAGCAACGAAGATTCTTTTTTTTTTTTTCAACCCAGCACGTTAGGTGTGCTGGGGGTGAAGAATATTTTTTCTTTTTGTTTTTGTTCTGGGATACCCACTTTCGTAACAAGCTGTAATCCAATAGTTAACATTCACGAGGAAGCTCCACCCAATGTCCAGAACCCACATCAAAACTCAAGCGATAGCTGCTTTTCTGGAGGGAAACCGAAAATTCCGTCTTTGAGAGTGAGTGGCTCCTCTTCTCGAATGAGGTCGGCGGCTCCGCGTCAAAGCCTTGCATTATGGGGCATTGATGAAGCTGGACGAGGGCCTGTTTTAGGTTGTCGTCGTCGTCTTTTTCATTTCTAAGTTTTGTCTCAAATGGGTTTCCTTTCAATTTGTGATAAGGTTCCGATTTTTATTTATTTATTTATTTTTCATTTTTTTTCTTCTTTTTAACTTTTTATGGGTCAATGCTAACTTGTGATTGGGAACATGCAATGTTTATCGGTTTTTCATTTGCCCTCCAATCTCCATAGTCATTACATTAAGCTGATAATTTTTATTTTAGAAAAAGAAAGAAAGCAAATGTGTTCGTGCAGATTATGTTCTTAATCGCTTCGAACAAAATTACTTAAAAAGAAAATAAAAACTTTTATATGAATAGAGAAAATTAGTGTTTTGCTATAGAAAAGCATGTAATCATCTGGCAATTTGACTATTATAGCTGTGCTGTGCTAGTGCCTTGCTGGCGGCTGCTGGTGGTGCTACCTTAAAGGGGAGAAAGACTGCGAATTTCTTACTTTGCCTTTGTTTCTTCAAAGGATGAATTTAATTGACACTGGCTGCTATGAGCTGCCTTTCTGTTTAATGTTTTTCACTCAAATTTAGGTGTTTTGTTTTGTTCTCTGCAGATTCAAAGACGCTAAAAGAAGAAAAGAGGGAGGAATTATTTGAAAATTTAAAGGCTGATGAATCAATTGGTTGGGCTGTGGATGTCATATATCCGAAGGAGCTCTCAGCCAAAATGTTAAAGAAGTTACTAAACAATATGAGAATCTGTGATTTGCTATTTTTTGTAGTTTGCTGTTTCTACTTTCTACTGATTTCCCCTGTTTGGTTGTTAGCAGGAATAAGATAAATCTTAATGAAATTTCACACGACTCTGCAATTGGCCTCATCAATAGAGTACTACACATGGGATTTCTCCTAACCGAGGTAAAAGTCTTTGCAAATTATGTGAGATCCATTGTCAGCATTACGATGTGCTGTCTGCATAATGCATAACTTTAAATCTTTATGAAATATCCCATGACTCTGCGATTTGCCTTGTCATGGGAGTTCTCTTGGCAGAGGTAAAAGGATTTTCAAATTATGATGAGATTCATCGTTAGCATTATTCTATTGGATGCTACCTTAAAAGGAAGATATTATTCTTTTTAATGCCATTTGCATAATGTGTAACTTTCTAGAGGAGTTTGCAATTTGAAAATTAGAATACAATCCAAGAATTATGTAGAATGGGGCAAAATCGATTTTATGAGATATGAAAAAACCAAAGACCTAGGGAGCGGTTTGCCTGCTGTAAATTCTTTTTGATTGATCTAGCATTTACTTGGACATTTTCATTAATGTGTTCCTCAAGGTGGTGATAAGTGAATGAAAGAAATGGATTTGCTTTAAATCAAAAGATAAAAAAGACTAGCACTAAACCATCACAATTATAAAAAGGAAAATAAATGATTCTCATAATCATTATCAACATCTTACACCTTTCCATGAAATTAATCTTCACAACCCATCAAATGAATCATGCAACTTATCTTGTGAGTAGTCCTCGTTCTTTCTTATCTGGCAGATTGTTTAAAACAAACTGCTATTGGTTGGAGGCCTTCCTTTTTGCTGCCTTAGGACCTCAAGAGCACCTTTTGTTGTTTCTTTATGTAACTTTGAACTGTACACTCGCAAAAATAGAAATTCCCTAAAATGTAAAGCACCTGAAAAAGAAAAAAAACAGGACACTTTGCCAACACACTCATTTGTGAACTTTATGGGAGCTCAACATGGTTTAGTGATGCTATGAAAAAAGAGGAAATAATTTACTAATGTCTGTTTCACTTTTATCTGGATACAGTGGGTGATGCTGAGAAATACAGAATTAAACTGTCTGAAAGATTTCCCGGTATCAAATTTGTGGTTGCAAAGGCTGATAGTCTCTATCCAGTTGTGAGTGGAGCGAGTATAGTTGCAAAGGTTATTGACACCTACGAGTTGGCTCCTATTTAAAAATATTTACATCCCTTCTAAGTTTGTCTTTAATTCAACCATGCAGGTCACAAGAGATAGAGCCTTGCGGGAATGGGTGTTTGATGAAACGGCAGATAACTTGCACAGGAACTTCGGTTCCGGATACCCTGGAGGTTAAAATTGTTTTATTCTCTTTTTGCATGTTTGAAGTTCGTAAATATTGGATGGTTATATATTATAATGCATCTGGTTATGTTTTCATTTGTGTAGATCCTGACACCAAGGCCTGGTTGAAAGATCACAAACACTTGGGTTTTTGGATTCCCATCGTTGGTCTGTTTTAGCTGGGGTACGTGCACTCCCTACTTCAAGGACATTGTTGATCAAGTCCTATGGTGAGTCCTCATTGCACGTTCTGTTGGAAAATCCTATTTCAAGTTTTGGTATTAGCTCATCTCATGACTTGTGCCTTGCATATATAGTCTATTTGTCAATGTTTATAGGCATACGTGGTTTCCTATAATCTAGAGTATACATTAATTGTTAATTCTATAACTGCATGACAGCCTGTCTAATGCTTTTTAATTGTAACTACCTCCCAGAAGATGTGTTATTAAAGGATCTAATACAGGCTTCTGTATTTCTAAATTTTCGTATCTTTCATTTGGATGGTGAATGTGAATACGTTAAAGAAACACCTCTCTTAATTTTCCTCTGGCCATGCTCAGAAATGACTAAAATTCAGATTTGCCCATATTAAGTTGAACCAAACTAGAGGCATGTTCAGGGGAATATTTGTTTTAGGCTGCAATCTCAGCATCTGTTGGCGGACAATATTACCTTGCGAGTGTTGGAATTTGTATCTGATAGTTTCAACTGAATGATGAATTTTGTTATTTCATTGTATGATATCTTCACTGCAATTTTGTCCTATTTGGCTTTTATGCTCAACTTCTCAGACTGGGTAGAAGTAAATATTCACTTCCTGCTGTTTGAAGTGGAGTTTTGATATTGCTGTGATTTATTGGCAGTAAAAAGAAAGTTACTCCGATTGAGAAGGGGTCACAGTAACAAAAAAACTCTCCATTGAGAAAAAGTTACCTTAGTCAGGTGGTTCATGACACGCACACAAACATTCCTGTTTGTACTGATATTAGTATGATGCTGTGAACATGTTGATTATGGCGGATGTTATGCCTGTGCACTTTATCACCAACCAATCCTAAATCCCTTTCCCCGTCCGTAAACCTTTTATATCAATATTATTGATTTTGGCTCTGTGACTTTCTTATAGGGAATCGATGAAATGGACGAAGTTGTTTCCAGAAGTCGTCATGGCAAGCGGCAATTGAAGTTAAGCAATGTTGGTTTCACAACATCAAGGAGGAAGAGTGAAGAAACTGAATCAAGCAGAAAGGGACGCTGCAAGTTTTTCTAGGCTCGCAAACTTGAGCAACTTGCTCATTTCTAACTTGTCACATTTTCACTAGTTTCAGTAATCTATCTTCTTAGATTATTCCTTCCCATGGAATTTCACTGGTAGTATGCATAAAGAGAGCAGATGGGATTTCGGGCTTGCTAGATGTACATTAATGGAGTGGACTTTTATGCATTCATATATTTAAGATTTTTCTTGTGAACATCTTCACTTTGCACCCTTCAACATATATTAATCTAAACAAGGTAAAAGCAAATAAAGCACACTGATAGCTTTTGTCTTCCAACACATAATACAGGGGTAGCGGATATATGCATCAAAATATTCATCTGAGAAGTAGGCTCACAACAGACAGCCCTCACAAACACTATGACCATATTTGTTTTCTCGTATCAGTGATATAAATCTGCGAGGAGAGAGGCCAAGGTGGCTACAACCAAGGTTGACAGTCCAATGGAGTTCCGGTTGCGGTTGCCAGACCCATGGTGATGTTTCTGATGTTGGTTATTTGCGGCACCAGCTACATATACCGGGATTAAAGCTGCGCCTCCTTGTCCAGAAGGTGATCTGGACCCCCCATTGTTTCCAGTCTCACCATTGCCAGTGGAACCACCAACCATAGCAGCTTCTTGACCCTCTGCACCTTCAATCCTGCTACCACGTGCTATAGCTGTACCACCGTCACCAACAGAGCTGCTGACATACCCCCCTGTAACCATTGTTAGTGAGTAGTTTCCTCCAAAGGATCCGCAAATGCAACATTAAGAACTACTTGGCGCAGACGTGGAAAAGGTCCAATGGAGTTCCCTCGGTTGACTGGTTTCTAGTATCTATGGTGGACGGCTGAAGCTTAAAACATGGTTCTTGCCCACCAATTTCTCAATGTAAGAATATAGTTTTACTCTTCGAATAAAGTTAAACTTTTAAGTCGAGTTGGAGCTTTAATTCCGTATTTTATTGGCCCACCTGTAAGGGGAACTAAGAATATAATTAAAGGTTAAATTTACATTTTCTTATTAGCTTAAACTTTTAATGAATATTAGATTAAGCAATCAAATCTTGCGCATGCTCGATTTGGAGAACTCTTCCAATCAGAACGAAACCAATTCGGTCACCATGTCTCTCTAATGAATTTACACTTACTATATGTAGAAGCAGAAAAGAACCAAGTGATAACAAGCCAATGGAAGTGACCTCCAAACTTATTGTCCCTATTGCATAGTTCCAATTAAGTAAAATATTTGATTCCCTGTTGTACTAGGAATTTTCTGCAGAACTTTATATATTATTTCAATGTGGAGAGAGGAATATGTTGATTTGAGAGATTTAAAGTTTCACTTATGTCAAGTCCTAGGAACAAATTTTGTTTGGATACCCTTGAGCCTTTTTGACAAAACACTAAATATTTGTTAGTGTACTAAGATGGCATGCATGTTATTAATTTTTTGTTAGAGATTGGAATCTTACTCTTCAAAATATGTTAGAGTGCCTTTAGATTTTGAAGGGCACTTGTAAACCACACATTTCCAACTGCCAATGCATCAAAGTTTAGATATATTTGGCATCACCATGCAAGAAAAAGAAACAAATCTGTCTTATGGGAATCCACTTTTTGACATTAAAGTGTGCATTGTTTTCTGCCTGATTCCCTCGCACCGTGACTTTTCAAAAAGGATAAACTAAAGGAGTTGATTATCCTACATTTAAGTATGTCTATTTCTCTTAAATCAATCACATCCAAGCTAGCTGCTTTTACCCCAATTTGTATAGTTTCTTGTTTTGGGTATCAAGTCTTTGCTATCTCCAACATTAATCCTTTCTTGTTTGCACTTGAACATGGGATTGCAGGAAAAGGACTATGTTATAAGAAAGTAAAGATCTTACAGTTCTGAAAGTACTGTCCCTGAGAACCAAGGATGTGAAGAATTGCTGGTTGAATTACCTCTGTCAAATTTGAGACCCAAAATATAGCTCTTAAAGGGGAGAAATGAGTTTCTAGCTCAAACTATGTTTAGAAGTATAGCAAAAGAGACAAGGAAGTACTGCCTACTGAAGATTTGATGAAGATGAAAAAACAGAAATGTAAGAGAAGAACATATAACAAATATGAAGAAGATCATGAGCACCTGAAGAAGGGAAAGATTTCTGGAGAGTTGAGGAAGTTGTAATGATACAAAGGTAGGAGAAGACTATGAGAATCACCACAGTTTCTATACTTCCCATCTTCCTTCCCACTAGCAATCCATGCATAGAGCTCCAAAACTGCATCTTCAAAACTCCCCTCTCTTTTGTAGATTGCATGCATATATTTAAGGTTGCAGTTCCACCCTTTAAATGGAGCTTTAGAGGGAAAGTAGAGAAGATGATGAGGGATATCTTCTATCTTTTTATCTCCCGAGTGATAATATGGACGACAGAACAAGATTATCGTATGCCCAATAATCGTATAAAAGGGAAAAAAACAAAAAAAAGGACTGGAATCTTTGGACAAAGATTAGTTACTTATTTTGGTTGAAAGTTTAACCCACTAAACTTTCTTTTTGTCTGCTCAAAGAGCAGTCTTGTTATGCTTTTTAATTGATGTCTCTATACCCTTTTATCGGTTTATGTCCATCTGATCATGTATGTATCTTCAATATTAAGGTTTCACGATTAAGTGATGATCAATTCTTTTCATAATTTTCTTATTAAAGTTAAAAAAGGAAGTGCTCGATGAATTTTATCTAAATTTAAGGATCTCATATAGAAGAGACAAATACATGGTTAGTTTCATTAATCATGTCTTTTGTCGTAAGAAGTGATCTTATGATCTCATCAAGTTCATGTTTCAACTGGAATTGGACATAAATCAGACCCTTATTTAGGAGTCAATTAAGCCTTGCTTGATCACATTAAATGATCACGAGCTTTGCTACCAAAAATACTGATTAAATGGTCATTAATGTAGATTTATTTATGTCATTGTTTCTCTGTAAATTTACCTACAATTTCCATGATTTCTAATTTGATCCAATGACCTCACTCAAGGGTTTTAGTTTACTTGCTTTGTTTTCCTCACACCTTACACAAAGGACAAAGTTTTCCTTTTATTAGCTAAAACAATATGAATTTGGTTGAAGGATGTGAAAGCTATTACATTATAATTTTCAACAATTTTTTTTACTCAAATATTACATGATATTAGGGCATTCATATATATTATATATTAATCTCTCTTCCGATATATAATATTAATTTGAAGTCGAGAATCAATATAAAATAAAGAAACCTCGTCATAGCCTCCATTATGACAGCGAAATAACAGGTGAGCAAGAATTGATCAGTGTTGACTTATCGCTTGTTTCAAAAGTTTAAATTAATAGGTTGAGATATATTTTATTATTTATATTTATGTCTTAAGAAATGAGCATTGACTATGTATTCTTGAACAGGTTTTGGTATTCCTCAATCTCACATGTCAAGTAATAAGAAATTTTTTGGGAAAAAAAAAAAAAAAACTCAACCTGAAAAATATGCTCAAGAAACTTGAATGAATAAACTTGGTTTGAAGAGCTTTCTCTATTTTTTAAAAAAAAAATTATTTTCCTCTAACCTTCTTTAGAGAAAAAAAATGTATTTAAATTTCGACAAATAGAGTTTATTATTTTCGGTAAATAGTGCCAATGCCCATTATTTAAAGCACCTCTCCCAAAAGTCTCAACCATCCTTTGTTCTTTTTCACATGAAGACAAACAACAAATAGAAAATGACACTTTCTCTTATCGAACAAAAGATGGTGGGAAATTAAATAATATCTTACTATATTTTTCTAATTAAGATGATTGGATTTTTTTTTTTCTCTTTTGAACTTGCCAAATGGGTTTGGTATAAGTTATAGTTTATGACTTCACCTTCTCTTTTGTCACTGCAAAAGAAGGAAATACAAGTTGAACTATGGGTAAACCCAATAAGAGGATTAAAGTATAAATAAGAATAATCACGCAACTATTTACACGATCATATTTTAAAAATGATGTTTTTATACATTGATAATATTTTTATAAGTTATCTTACAATTATCTTTCATATAATATATAGTCGCGTAAAGAATTATTTGTTTAACATTTCTCTTAGATCGTTGAGATTTATAGGAGATTTGGATAATAAGTTGATAGAATGAGTTGAGATGAAAGTTGAATAAAATATTTTTTAAATATTATTTTTTAATATTATTATTGTTTTGAGATTTAGAAAATTTGAAATGTTTACTGTATTTTATGTGAAAATTCGAAAAAGTTATAATAATTAAATGAGATAAGATAATATGAATTAAAAGAATTTTTTATATCTAAACTTCCATAATTTTTAGACATTTTCTTTAAGAGTAATGTTACATACAGTCGTGGAATGCATAAACGTCGTGCAATCGCTTTGAAAAAAGTGAGATCTATTATTAAAAAATTAATTTTTTTTCATGTGAATTTTATATTTATTTATTTTTTTCAAAACGACTACACGACGAATGTAGACTCGCAAATTTAAGTATCATTTCTCTTACCAGATTATAAAACCGTTTAGAGTTTCAAGATATTGAACTATATCACTTTTTTTTTTTTTTTTTCTTGTCTTTTCTACGAAGATCTTGTTCATCAACTCATCGAGGGTAAAGCATTTTCCCCCTCTCGTAAAAAACACAAATCTATTGGGTAAATTCTAAATATTTTTGGAGTTAAAACCTCGGAATGATCGAAAAAGATTGCGTAAACTCAAGAAGAATCGGCAATGTACGTAAGTACAATATGCCACTTGGTACGTTGGATATATGGAGACTCGTGACCGCCTTTTCTGCAGAGCTCCATAAATGGTGGTTCCGGCGGATCTCCTCGAGCATAAAAAAGTGATATTCAATCATGGCGATTGGCCCCGTCTTCCCCAAATTTCCTACTTCAAAAAAGTCAACCATGGCAGGTTGAGAGAGAGACTCCATTATCTAAGTTTTATATAAAGCAACGGACTTCCTCTCACCACTGTGTCTCATTGCTCTCAGAGTCTCGGACCCGGAAAAGAAGTTGGGAAAATGGTGGTGGGTGGAGCTGAGAAATGGGTGATGATGGTGACGGCTCAGACGCCGACGAACATAGCGGTGATCAAGTACTGGGGGAAGAGGGACGAGTCCCTAATTCTCCCCGTCAACGATAGCATCAGCGTCACGCTTGATCCTGATCACCTCTGTACCACCACCACCGTAGCCGTTAGCCCCTCCTTTGACCGCGACCGCATGTGGCTGAATGGCAAGGTAAAACAAATGGGAAAGAAAGTATTTCTCGTGCTTTTCTCCCCTTTCTTAATTCACTCGAAACTAGGTTGTGTTTGATTGCCGAGAGAATGGATGAAAAGTATAAATGGAAAATTTGTTTCTTTGATCAAATTCCGTTGTTTGATACCATAAAGTATCCTTGGGGATAAAAGCGGATGTTTTGTCCACTGAGAAAGTGTGGGGTAGGCAAGGAGATTTGAATGGCTGAATCATTTGGTCCATACTGATAATGATTTGGGATTCGATGAATATTAGAGTGGACTAGATCTGGTTAGATGTAATTGATTAGCTTCTAGGAAAGAAAAATCAGATTTGGCTTCACGGAAACATAGATGATGTTTCTGGGAGACTGTTTCTCATCCGTTTGACTGCCAAGAAAGTGCTGGGAAAGGAAAGAAGTTGAAATTTTGAATATTATAGTAATCATGAAGGACAGAACGAAAGAAATGGACGGAGGGAGAGAGATAGAGAGAGAGAAATGGACGAAGGGTGGATAATCAGTCAATGGTTATTGATGATATCGAGGAGGAAAATAAATCGTAGTTTTCAGTATTCTTTTGCTGAGTAAACGAACTTCTTTGGAAAACTGAACCTAATTGAAGCACCTAAACCCATCACTACTTCAAATGTGAAACAAAGACCTTTACTTTTTTTCAGCAAGAAAATATAGAATTAGTTTTTTTTATCATTCTTATTATTTTACGAATACTGTGATCCTCCTACTTCTGTAATTAAGTCATGGTGCCTTTTGTTTTTGTTGGTTAGTGTAGGAGATTTCCCTTTCCGGAGGCAGGTATCAAAATTGCCTGAGGGAAATTCGCAGCCGTGCTAGTGATGTTGAGGATGAGGAAAATGGTATCAAAATTCCTAAGAAGGATTGGGACAAATTGCATTTACATATTGCTTCATACAACAATTTCCCTACTGCTGCTGGGTTGGCCTCCTCAGCGGCTGGGTTTGCTTGTCTTGGTAAACGATCTAGCCACCCAATTTTCTTTTCATACTTGTCCTGTTTCCTTAAAATACATTAGTAGTTCAGGCCTCTAATTTTGAGCAATCATCTGTCTCATCCCTGCAAGGAACTTAAAAAAACAGGCAGATTGTCGAAAAATGACCTCCCTGTTCTATATCCAATTCCTCCACCTTAAATTTTTTTTGTATGCATCAACCAATGGAACTACAAGTGGACATGTGTTTGTTTTTGGCTCAAGTAGTAAGGGCCTTGGTCTTGGTGGTATTCTCTCTTTAGGTATAAGGTTAGAACCTTTGGTGCAAACAATTTCTAGGAGCTATGTCTCATTAGTGAAAAAGCTGATGATTTACCTGATCCGTGTGGTGGGGACACATTACACCGCTCCGGGGTTTAACAGGGTAAAGATATGTTGCGTTTGCATAATATATAATTGTCTCCGATTCGAGGATAGATTACTTATTTGTATTACAAAGGGAGCATATTCTGTATCTGCTTGGAGAAATCAATTCGTTGGGTATTTAAGCTTTAAATTAACTGCTTTCTTTCATGTTAGTAAGCATATATTAGAGTAAATGTTGCTGATCCCAAGTGTATATTCTTTTTTATTTGCAGTTTTTTCCCTTGCAAAGCTAATGAATGTGAAAGAAGATCAAAGCAAGCTCTCTGCTATTGCGAGGTATCTCTTTCCTTGATAATGCATATCCAATTATAAGGATTTTTTTAGTTGGTGGACTGAATTTCTATTACCTTTATTTGTAGGCATCCGAGAATGATTGTTGTAGTCGGCAATGATGTCTCTTTTGGTTTTAATTAATACAGGCAAGGCTCAGGCAGTGCTTGTCGCAGTTTATATGGTGGTTTTGTCAAGTGGATCAAGGGAAGGGTGAGTTTATTTTTTCATGTTCATCTAGGTGCTTTCTGTCAAGAAAGCCTATTGCACTGGCCATTTAGTTCTGATTCTTTGTAACTGAATATGTTAAGGATGAAGATGGAAGGGACAGTCTTGCAGTTCAACTTGCAGATGAGAAGCACTGGGATGATCTTTTTATTATTATTGCTGTGGTATGTTTTGCCCCTTGGTCAATTGAGCAGTTAATCACATGTATATTAATGTATTTAAGTTTAAATTTTTTTTAAAGAGTTGCCAATTTTTTTAACTTGTAATAGGTGTTCTCTTTTGTATATTCCCTGTGTACTTGTGCAATGCTTGTTTACTTGTTTCAATAAAAAAGACTTTTACTTATTAAGAAAGAAATTTGAGGGCCAAGTCATGCACGCAGGAGGTATACAAAGGGGAAACCCAAAATAAAAGTAGCAATGAGAAAAACTGAATCGTGGGCAGTGGACCCTCTTTTCCTTCAATATATATGCCATGCCGATTTGTTTCTAAAAGTACTTTCTTGTAGTTTTGGCTTGTTAACTTCATTTCTAAGTTGTCCATCGGTGGGATTGTATCCTGTTTGTGCTGAGATCCTGTATGTGTGCTCAAAATTGTAGGCTTTGGATATGGTGAAGATTGACCCTTCTGATGACTTCATGAAACTATTTTGATTTCCCTCCAATTTTACTTATCAAAAAAAGTTATTATGATTTTCTTATAGCAAGTCTAATGTCTCAAGTGCAGACCACTGATCAATATACAAAGTTTTCTGTTACCTCTGTTTGGAAATTATATCTGTGAAATCCATATCCTACCCATGTTGTTTTATTGCCTGCTAGCTCGTCTTGTTTCTACAAGAGACAATTATAATTTTTCAAGTATGACAGAAGTATTTTTATAACCTAGTGTGCATGCTGAATGATTATTATAGTCATCATCATCCTAACATGTATACTAAACGGTTCAATTCGTAAGTGATGTTTACTTGCTCCTACTATTCCCCATTTTTTTTTTTTTTTTTGTTGTTGTTGTTGTTTCAATCTTGATTTTCTTGATTTTAGGTAAGTTCAAGGCAGAAGGAAACAAGTAGCACAACTGGAATGCGTGAAACTGTTGAAACAAGTTTGCTTTTAAAACATAGAGCGAAGGTACTTTTTATACATCTTTCCTCTCTTCCAAATGGTTTTTGGAGTCCTTTCCTGAAACTAGCCATCCATCAAGGGCTCCACACATGTTAGATAGTTCTCTCCCTCTCTTCTCCCTCTCTCTGATTATATGGTTGAGATAACTTTGACTTCTGAAAAGAGGAAGGGAATAGGAGAGAGACAAGAAAAGGGAGGAGGAAAACTGGAGAGAGGAAAGAGAGCAAAAAGCCATGGTTAAAATTCTTTTATATCCTTAACTTCATGAAAGAGAAAATAAGATAGGGCTAGTTTTGGCATTTTCTACGGGATAACATAGAGAGAACAGTTTTATTATCAACTAAAGTTTTGCTTTATACACTAAAATACATTATTTTATCTAATAATATGGGGAAACTTGCATTTTTTGTTTTTTAGAACTTCTAATTTTAATTTTAATGTCTCTCCCTCCCATCCCCCCTCAGTGGCCTCACCCTTTCTCTTTTTCTTCTTTTGCTTAAGGGCGTGTCCTTTAAATTTATTTATCTTGTCAAATATCTCATATTGTTTGAAATTGGATTTAACTTCTGGTCTCTGTCATTTGCCTCCTTTTGGACTGTCACAGGAAATAGTACCAAAACGCATACTACAAATGGAAGAAGCCATAAAAAATCGTGATTTTACATCTTTTGCACAATTGGCCTGTGCTGATAGCAACCAGTTTCATGCTGTTTGCCTGGACACATCTCCCCCAATATTTTACATGAATGACACATCCCATAGGCAAGTTCTGCTTTAGATTTTTGGTTAACTTGGGGCTCAAGTTTTTTGTTCTTGAACTATGGAATTAAAATCTTGAATTTAATACTACGAAAATAGTTATTTCTCAGGATAATCAGTATCGCCGAAAAATGGAATCAATCGGAAGGGACGCCTCAGGTTTGATTTTCTTTCTACTATTTCTTTTCTGGAAACCTACTTGTATTGAGAAACAGATTGGACCAAGATGCCCAGGTCGAATATTTCTTTGTGAATTGTCATTGTTTAGTATTTGATAAAAAAAATAAAATTCTCGAGCAAGAAAAAAAACAAAGCAAAAGGAGAAAGCAGACCATGGAGGACTGACCTGAGCTATAAACAAAGGACTTGAAGCAAATTCCTATTATACCTTTCTAAATTTTAATTTTCCATGTATTAAGAAAAATATAAATCATGAATTGATTGTTTTTATGTGGTACTTCTATGGAAATTTCTCATGAAAGTCCTTTTTGTGATCAAGTTTTTGTTTTTTGTTTTGCTGAAGTAACGCAGAATTTGGTTTGACCTTTATGAGTGATAAATTGCTTCTCAGCCTTGATTGCGTTATACCTTCATTCATTTTATCCAGCAATTCAAACGAAGGTTAACAAAGTTGTATTGTTTATTGAGTGACAATGTCATGTGATTTTAAGACTTTTTACCATCCAAAGACCCATTTGAGCTGTTCTTTGTATGTCTTTTATTTATTTATTTATTTTATTTAATGATTTATGCCATTAGACTCTATATATTATTGTTACCCCATATGGTGCAAGACACCTGAGCTTGGGTTCAGCTCTGTGGCCCTGTTACTGTCACCAATCGCATTGGTTATTTTGAGTATGTGAATCGGTGTGACTGTCTGAAAATCAAACAGGTGGCATATACTTTTGATGCGGGCCCAAATGCAGTACTGATTGCTCGTGATAGAAAGGCTGCTACTCTTTTGCTTCAGAGGCTGCTCTTCTACTTCCCTCCAAGTTCTGCTACGGATTTGAACAGGTAATATGTTCTAATGTTACGGCTACGATATAGCATTGTATTTCACAGATTGGTAAGATATCAACGAACTGTCTTAGTGCAAGTTTTACAGATTTTCATTTTTGTATGGCAGCCCCAAGGGCAAGTATTCTGAGGGTGTTTTTTTTTTCTCTCTCCTTGATTCTTTTGCTTATCTTTCAGTTATGTTCTTGGTGATAAGTCAATTCTAAAAGATGCTGGGATTGAGGGGATAATTGATGTGGAAGGTTTGCCACCACCTCCAGAAATAAAGGACAGCATTCCAACCCAGAAATACAAGGGGGATGTGAGTTATTTTATCTGCACAAGACCTGGGAGAGGTCCAGTTTTGCTTTCTGACAAGAGTCAGGCTCTTCTCAATCCCCAAAACGGGCTACCTAAGTAAATTTGGAGTGGTGTTTATTCTGATGCTTAATTAATCTCTTCTGCTTTTCAATTGAACATCTTAGACTCTGCCTGTGGTCCCTGTAAAATGTCTATCTGAGATGTTCTTTGCGTGTTTGCAGTTTGTTTCCCTTCTTTCATGTTAATTTTGATTGTTTCTCCATTTTCTGGGAAATTTACTTGGGTTTATGTGCTCATAGTCCTTTTGACATGGTTACCAATAAGTCGTTTATTGCGTTGTAAGAATTTCAGCTGTAACTTGGAAAGCTTTAATTTGTATCATCAAAATTCAAAAGGAGCGAAAAGAGAATAAAAGAACGATTTTTTTCTTGCGGAATCGATCTACTTACGTCTAACGCCCCGTTTGAAATTTGGACTAAATTAAGATCAACTCAGTTCAGTTTAATTTTAAATTGAGTTTAACATCTAAATACCTAACTTTTAAATCACTAAATTCATCTCAATTCAAAATCTTTTTACACGTAAGACTCACAACCTTTTTTAACTTAACAACTGTTTACATGTAGGATTTACAATCTTTTTTAACTTTATATAAATACATTTAAACTCATCTTATGTATGTCCCATAAAACTAATTTTACCATTTCAATTCACTGTTATTTATAAAGAATTTAATTCATCTCAACTAAACTCAATATCTAAACTGGGCCTAATTTGCCTTTGGACAGTAATGGACTGCTTTTGGGCCCCAAGGACAGTCTTTGGCCCAGCACCACCTTGTTTATGTTCATTTAATGTCTAATTAATCTTCTTTTTTTTTTCAATGACTATCAAAAGAAAGACTATTCTATTTCCACTTCAATCGTACTTACCACAAGAACCCCCCATTTGTTGCTCCTCTACTCTCTTTCACACATCTCATTCTTATAAAAATCAAGGGTTTTTGTTTTTTATACCCTGTATAATTTACAAATCTATAACATATATAACTTTCAAAGCAAGAGTTGTTGATCTATAATTTTAAAACGTGTGTTGTGAAATATATTGTGTAAGTATCATTACTTCTCTAAAATTGTATAAATAATTTTTCCTTCATTAAAAACGACTTTGAATTTAATTTAAGTTAGAATAATATGAAAGGTCCAAAAATCAGATTATAAACAAAATTAATAATTAATAATTTTTTCTTATATCCCACGAGTGTAGTGTGTACGATTAGTGTGTACAATCAAGGTAGGGGGTGCGTCTTCAGTTAGAGCATGCCCAATATATTGCTTAATTAGCTTAATTTGGCTCTATAATCTTCCCTTTAATCTTTGCAAACTATGCCAAAGATATTTTTTTTGTTTTTTTGTATGTAAAAAGATAAAGAATAATATTTTATTCAATTTTTAACAAATACATCTTATCTAAACTGCGTAACTAACGTAAAATGATGGCAAAAAAGTAGTTCGTTCCAATGATGAAAAGAGATCATAGATATCAGGTACTAGAAACGAAGGCAATGAGTAAAGAGAACATGAAATATGGCCCATCCCAGCGCAAGTCATGCCGTAATCGAACACTTGATCTAGTGATCAACATGTTGCCCTTTCAACTTACAGTTAAAATGCTAGCTTCTACATTTGTTACCCTTCACTGCAAGCTGATTTAATTTTTGGGTTTAATGGCTAAACCGAAGTTTCAACTGGCCCAGTACTCCTTGTTCATCTTCCTGATCTTCTTCAGCATCTTGCTATGCTTCTTTCATGTTGAAGCATCATCGGTGTTGCAGCTTGGCCTAGAGGATCATGAGCCGTGGCTCAATGAGGAAGATGAAGAAGTAATTATGGTGCAAAGCAGCCATGATTCGAGAAAAAGATGTGACTTCTCTGTTGGCAAATGGGTTTATGATCAATCTTATCCTCTCTACGACTCAAACTGCCCATATCTTAGTACTGCTGTGACTTGTCAAAAGAATGGACGGCCGGATTCTGACTATGAGAAGTGGAAGTGGAAGCCCCAAGGCTGTTCTATTCCAAGGTACTACATGCAAATTGAAAAAAAAAAAAAAATTATTTGCTTGTTCTCATAGTATAAGGCATAGAGGTGTCTACCATATGATATAAATGAAATCCAAAAAGGGTTTGTGATATGCACAAATGTTGAGATTAATATTGGAATCTGGTATTTAATTTGATCTTGATGTTCAGTGTGATGTTGAACATACAACTTCAAATATGCTGGACATTAATGTTGCTGCTGATCCTTGTCTGAAGAATGTGCAGAGTCTGAACCTGTTGAACCTTATGCTAAAACAACATGTACTAATGCTTTGCCTCCATGGTATAGGTTTGATGCTTTGGATTTTCTTGGAAGGATGAGAAAGAAGAGAATAATGCTGGTAGGAGATTCTATAATGAGGAATCAATGGGAATCTCTTGTTTGCTTGGTGCAAGGAGTTATTCCAAATGGTCGGAAAAGGGTGGTGTATAGTGGTCCTTCCATGGCCTTCCATGCTATGGTAATTATATAAGTCAAACTTTTTTGAGACAGCAATTAATTAGTTATAACTCAAATTAACTTAAGAATCAATTATAATCTAATTCCCATACAGGATTTCGAGACATCAATTGAATTTTCTTGGGCACCACTCCTAGTGGAATTGAAGAAAGGTCCAGAAAACAAGAGAATCTTGCATTTGGATCTGATCCAAGAGAATGCAAAGTATTGGAGAAATGTTGATATTCTTGTTTTTGATTCAGCTCACTGGTGGACTCATTCTGATCAATGGAGCTCGTAAGACAAATTTTGCAGTATTTTTTTCCTGTTCTTACTACAGAATACTCTTTCTCCATGTTATTTATGTCTGTTGGTGATGCTACTAGAAAAAATAAGAACTCATGATTCTAACTGAGGGTTATAAATAGGTGGGACTATTTCATGGAGGGAAATAATCTATTGAAAAGTATGAATCCAATGGTTGCATACCAGAAAGGACTCACAACATGGTCTAAATGGGTAGATTCAAATCTCGACCCTCGCAAAACCCGAGTCATTTTTCGGAGTATGTCACCTAGACATAACAGGTACAATGAAACTTTGAGTGCAAATGTACTTGTCTTTCTTTTCATTTTTTCTTAGAAGTCATTTTAATTAGACATTTCTGCTTTTTTCTGGCAGAGAAAATGGATGGAAATGCTATAACCAAAAGCAGCCTCTAGCTTTTTTTAGCCACCAACATGTTCCTGAACAGTTGCTAGTGTTACAAGGGGTGTTGAGAAGGATGAGATTTCCAGTTTATCTGCAAGATATTACAACTATGACAGCTCTTCGAAGAGATGGACATCCTTCTGTGTACAGTAGGGCAATGGCCCAAGAAGAGAAGCAGCATCCAAGAGACTTTTCCTCTGACTGCAGCCATTGGTGTCTTCCTGGGGTGCCTGATATCTGGAATGAGATGTTGAGTGCCTTGCTCAAACAATGAACTTTTAAGAAAAGTTAGGTAAAGTTGTTAGAATCACTGTTCTGCATTATTCGTCTTAGAAGCCTGTCATGGTTTATCATGGTACTGTGTCTTGTGATGTTTTATGGCATTGTGCCTTATGAGATGGAACAATGCCATATTAGTTTGTGATGTGAATCTAATTTCCAAAAGATATTGAATCTGTGTTCATGGAGTTTGGCTTACATCCAGTGAAAAAATGACCGGATGTGTTTTTTCTCTCTCGCTCTCTCTGTTTTTTTTTTTTTTTTTTTAAGTAAACAAATTTATTAATCAAAAAATTAGATAAAAGCCCGATACAAATACAAGAAGCCTATATGCCTTAATTAAGAGGGCGCAAAACAGTAAAAAAAGTCACGTAGGTCCATGCCGTTGAATTCAACAGCAATGGCCCAAGTACATAAAGTGCTGTAAAATAAAGCTATAAAGTCTCCTAGCGATCTCTCTTTGTCCTCGCATTGTGCTTCTACCACAAACACCACATGATGCATATATGAATCATTTTCCAAACCACTTTAATTTGCTGCATGCCTCATATATTTGTCCAGCTGGCTAGCATTGTCACTATAGTCTCCGACATAACCCAACCCAGTTCTACTCTACTGATTACCTCATTCCACAACAAATGACCGGATGTGTTTTGTTATGCAAATTAACAAACAAGATAAATTGAGGTGAATAAACGAGTATAACTCATCCGTTCACGTTTTAACAGGATATGTCTAGTGACTTTTTCACTGAATGTACGCTCTATTTTGAAAGTACTAAAAAGACGTATAAATAATTGTCTGCAAACTATAATCTTACTGAAAAGATTTCATACCAAAAAGAAACAAAGAGAAGAAACAAATAAGTTAGAAATACAAATTTGTCAAGGTTATTGCTTTAAGGCCTGATTTGAATATAAGAAAGAGTTTTATCTCATTTCATTATTAAATTTTTACATAAAATATAATAAACAATTCAACTTTTTAAAAATTTTTAAATAATAATAATATAAAAAATAATATTTTAATAAATATTTTATTCAATTTTTAATTTTTATCTTAATTTAATTCAATTCAATTCACTGTCCAAACACAAAAGGCGGAGTTTGGAGCATAGGATATCAGCTACCTAACTTTGAAAAAAAAAAAAGATAGAAATGTCATTAGCAGTGGGTCATTTTGGAATCAAAATCATCAGCATTCACTTTTTACATTGATTGCTGCATATGTCACTTACATTCCAGGTACCTAACGCACTGCATGCGAGAATGATTGTTTGTTTGTTATGGCTTGGAACGTGTTGAAAAGTGAAAACTACGGCAAGAGAATTGATTATCAGCAGAGCTTTTTAGAGCCATGACCTGCTCTGAAATGATGATGTCTGCTGGTGATTGATTGCTATTACTTTTCCTTTATTTTCCCACTTGAGAAAATAATCTTTAGTTAATACAGAGGAAAATCATCTTTCAAGTTTGGTAGATTTTTTTAAAACCAAGATCATCAATTTAGGTAAAAACAAAACAGTATTAGACAAAGAACAGGAACATAATAGACGGTACTGAAAATCATATGGCCTTTTTGGCACGTGGTTCTGATTTTAAACTGGAAAAAAATTGAAAAAACTAAGCTTTACCCTACAATGTTTATCTAGTTATTAATATTAGAGTTTTGGTGGATTTGAATAGACTGTACAGATGAGATAAGATTTTTTTATTAAAAGTTGAATTAAAATATAATTTTTATTTTAAATTAAAAAAATTGAATTATTCATTATATTTTTATACGAAAATTTAAAAAAAATTGTAATGATGAGATGAGATAAGATATTTTATGTATCCAAACCCACGAATTCGTTATCTAGTTTTAATGCTAAGAATCCTTTTCGTGGTAACTATACAAAAGCCTCCCAAAATGCGATTAAAGATCCATAGCGCAGATTCTTGAGCAGGGGACTTTTATAGCTCATGCATGATTTGATACAAGAACCATTTGCAGCCATACACTGGTACTTCCAGGTATTAATAGCTGTCTATATCTGTTTCTGGCCTTCGTAGATAATAACGTAGACAATTTACCAACACCTGCATATTCAAAAAGATGTAAATAAGCTGATAAAGATAGGCGAAGCTATCTGATAAAGATTGTTATGCTAAAATTACTTTAAAAATGGTCTGCCTCAAAGAGTCTTTCACAATATATGGAAGTCAAATGACCAATGATTCAAGCATTTGCTCTAAATAAGCTGGGGAACTCACCTGAGACAAGGAACTGTTTAACGCTGCCCCTCTGTAGCTGACATGAAACTTATCTTTGGCTACCAGTCCCTGTCAGATGAGAGATGAGAACTTGATCAGAACAAATGTGTGTGCGTACATGTTTGTGTGTGTGTATGAGAGAGAGAGAGAGAGAGAGAGCACATACTTCTGTATCAATTTCTGCTGACTCCACCTCAATGTTAATATCAGCAATAATTTTGATGATTTCTACCAGTAATCCCGGTCTATCTGCTGTTTCTATACAGAGTAAGCTGTACATTGTGAAGCAAAATGCACAACTAAGATGATACATTAATGCACCCTTTCTTTGCAAATATTTTCAAACTCCTCAGATTGCAATCTCCCAGCAGGGTAGGTCGTGGAAATGTAGTGCCAGAAGAAAAAAACATAAAAAATGAGCAATAAATTTTAAGCTAAAAGACAACGCAATCACAACTAGCAAACCTCCTCTTGGGTCCATCTTCCTTCACTTGTATATGAGTTGCAATATCAACATCAAGCTGCATACAAAATCACAAAGTCTATTTCAACTCTGTAATGTTACAAATAGCGCAAGAAATGGATTGAACTAAGTAGAACATAGCCATGAAATCTCCCCAACCTATTATCAATATTCAATTATTGATTGCATCCTAACCATGGCACAACATGGAAAATGAAGAGATCATTCAATCAACAGGCCAGTAATGTGCTATATACATTTCAAATGCCAGATTAACTTGTTCAGAGATGGTTCTTTCTTGAGAAAGGCTGGTAGTACCTAAGAATAGACATATGTACTCATATGTAGAGCAAGACGGCCACAGGCAGGTGGAGTACAACAAGGAAATGAAGTTGAAACAACAAAGCTAAAAGAACTTTCAGCACATCACCTTCTTCTCTGGAGCTTTTATTCCAAAAGCCTCACCCATTGCAAGTTGCACGCTAGATTCCTGCAAGAAATTAAGGAGGAAGGATGACATTTGCAGATGACAAAAATCATCTTTGTAAGAAATGTAAGATAAATGGGATCAAACTTTCTCCAACTTGCATCCTAAAAACTGAAACAAAACTTAAATAGAGTATCTTCAGCATACTCACTGGATGATACTTTAAAAGATTGTTAATGATGGTCAGTCGAATTCTCTCTAACATATCCGGATCTTCGACTTTGCGGCCTGTGTCTCTAGCACAACCAAATTCAATCTGTAAATGCTCAAAACTAGCAGTAAAACAAGTAACTGCTGGTAATTAGAACACTGGGCTGACGCTATATTTTCTAAAATTCTGATATCCAGTGTTGGAAGCATCAATGGGTTAGAAATATATTTAAAGCAACTTATTAAATTTCAGTTTTTTATTCTCCTTCTAGGTTGATGCAAACACAACAAAAACCATCTCGCTTAAAGTCTTATAAGAGAAACAACAAGAAGACAGCGCAACTAGTTTCAACACTATCAGCTTCAATGTTAGGGGTTTCTTAGAAGCTTGTATCTTCAAAATCAGCTACAACCAGACGTGAGAGGTGTCTGGCAAGAATTTATCAAGAAAAAAGAGTTTCTCATCTTGCTGCCTACAACCAGTGGTTCGTACACTGCCCTAAAATTTTTGCATAGACATTTTGGAGTCATTTAGCCATATAAAGCCATGTGGAAAGCAAGCATGTTGGAATAATTGTTCAGAGCAGAATAACATGAGCAATTTTTCAATGGTTTTTAGTTAAACTTCAAGCATTTTCCTTTCTTAAAGCTAAAAACACTGGCCTGCTTGACTAAAAGTTTAATGTATAGGGTGAACTCTATGAAAGCACCATTAAGGAGATGCCAAAGGAATTACTTACAATAGTGTGATGAAAAAATTTGTTTGTTTGACTGATCCCTCAGTGGAAACAGTTCCCTTCGACACATCCAGTCCCAAATCTTTCAATGCATTCATCTGCCCTAGCATAATAAACCAAGGCAGGTCATTAGCTCTAATCCTTTTGAAGAATACACTAGTACTAAAATAATCATAAAATAGAGACCAATTGCTCAGCTCTGACCTTCCACAAGGCCTTTTTACCTTAATAATCAATACCACTGTAAATAATTGTTCATAACTAAATAGAATGAAAAGCTGAGAGTAGTACTAGGATGGGTGATCTCTTGGGAAGTCCTCGTGTTGCACCCCTCGTTACTTATAAAAAAAAAAAACTAAATAGAATGAAAACGACAACAAAAGTATACAAGCAGTGCAATATAGGTCCACTAAGGTTACAAATTAAAGTGTACAAAAATCCGAAGAATCCATTCGTGATTCTGCATTACTCAGTAAAAATAGCAATCAGTGGTCAGAGTGATGTGTTTTCGCCAATAATTCCAAGCAAGTGCACCTATTCTAGCGACACATTAAGCTGTGGAACTCTAGAATCATATATGGCCCAATTTGAGAATCACACTACTGTAAGCATCAATTGAGAATCACAGAACATTTTCAGAAATTTTCTAAAACCTTTAGCTTAAGAAAAACTTTCTTTAATAAGGGAGTACCTCAAATGGGGTTCAATGTACAAGAATACAGAAAATCACGATGTTTTTAATCCTATACCAATGTTTCCTTCAGAGGGGTGAATGCCATAACTTGCTATTAGCACTTTACCGTGTCAATGAGAGCTCCTAGGCGATCTCCAAAGCTGAGCTGTACAATTGTTGCATCAGAATCTGAATCTTGATCTATCAGAACTATTGGCATAGGGATATAATCAGCATCTTGATCAGACTTCTGCATTTGCTGTAATCCCATTAATTTTACGGCACTTTATTTTTTGTAAGAAAAAACTTTAGCCAATTTCGTGCCTTTCTCACAATTTAAATATCAGACCAACATCCAACTCCCACAAATTGCATACAATAAAAAGAATGCATAAAGATGAGAAATCAAAATCGTAGATTATAAATATTTCGGTCCAGACAAGCCTGTTCCAAGTAACATTCTGTCCAATTTCAAATGCTTAAAAGTAAACAATGATTGGGAATAAGAACATGTCGTACCAAAGTACTTGTCATTTAGCCCATTTGGGGTTGCGTTAGGAGGCTTAAAAAGTGCTTAAATAGTCTTAAAAGCTCTTTAATGATAAAATTAGGTTGTTTGGGTGTTACATGTTAAAGTACATGTTTTGTGGTTTTTCTCAAACATGCTTTTCCGGATAATGAGGAATGTATTGACAATTTTAAAGGAAACTGTCAATGACGAAAATAGCCATACAATTTTCAGATAATAACCACTTTGCCCTTTGGTCTTATTCCTCTCTCTCTGTGGCATGTTTCTCTCTGCCTCTCTCTTCCCTTTGAGTCTCTATGGTGCTGTTTCCAGACTGACCCAACCCATTTTTTCCCACAAAACATGAAAATTGTTGCCCCCCAGACCCAACCCATCTCAGATTTGATTCCAACATTCTCCATCAATTGCCATTGCCGCTCTTTGAATGCCCACCCCCCCCCCCCCCCCCAAAAAAAAAAAAAAAAAAAACTCGCCAAAAAGCAATATCCTTCGGTCATAAATTGGTTTGCATTCTGACTTACTTCCCGGGCCTTCCTCTCTTCACTAAAAAATCAAATGATCTTTTATGTCATTTCCACCTCAAAAAGTATTTTTTAAATTTATTTCCAAACAAATGTAACATATTTGAAAGTGCTTTAGACATGATTACCAAACAGTAAATAGCTTTTTAATAGTAGAGCTAATTACTTTAAGTTCTACAGCTATAAGCCTTAAGCTAAAAGCTAAATTACTTATCGCAATCCCAAACATGCACTTAAGAGGGAAGTAGAAGGCTTAAATTACATGCAAAATTTCCAAAGTTGAATATATCCACATTCAAATTCATTTCAGCCATGGATCTAAAAAGCACTAATCAAGTAATGTTGTTCAATGTAAAAGCTGTTCAACAACCTCACCCCCCCCCCCCAAAAAAAAAAAAAAAAAAAAAAGGCTATCATACATTTCATCTAGTGATGCAACTAATCAAGATATCTTTTGAGAACTACAGATGAATTAGAGATTCGTAATTTTCAAACTGAATCACAAACCAGTCTTTAAAGCAAAAATCTGCATTCACTATCTTCAGTGGAACTACTGTTAGAACCACTACATTCATGATAATGAGTTTTTTTGTTAATCCTCAATTGTACTAAAAACAAGGGAAACAAATATCATATTAGGTTGAAAGAATCATCTCACTGACCAATGAGGTTGAATCAACTGCATTCAAACCATCTGTAGATGCATGCAAAATGTTCCTGCACAGCAACACGAGCAATATTAGACAACAAATGATTCGGGGTTATCCTCTTAGCAATATTAAAGTGAATGATTGAAAAACTAGTACAATGATTGACAGAGTCACAAACCACAAGTACGACTACAAAAAAAGATCAGTGAACAAGATAAACCAAACGACATGAACAAGTTTTCTTCATATTTAGCCATCCAGAATGTTAACATGATTGTAACAGGAGGAGAAGAGAATAGTCCATAACCTAATGTTCTGCAGGAAAAAAAAAAATGGAAAAAAAAATTTCAGCTGCCTCATTAGCCCCAGTAGTACCACATTCCGTGATCACGTTTATTCTTGAAAATAAACAGTAGCGTGAAAACAAGACAAATTCAAAGAAGACAAAGTTTATACTACACAAAAGAAATTGTCAACAAACATTGGCTGTTTACACATAAGCCAAAAAAAAGTGCGATTTTTTTTTTTCCCTAGTGAGTTTGAAGTAATAGTAATGGGCTCGGTGGAGCTGGCTCCTCCTTGGGGTAAAAATCAAAGATTTAAAAGTCAACGCTTCTGGTCGCTATAATCTTTTTTTCTTTTCCAAATAGGTAGCCTACAAATTACTTCACTCAAGACTAAACAAAAATATCCAGCAGCTGACTGCAGATTTCCATTTTCTCGAAAAGACTAGAACACAAACCTCGAAATCCTTGTGTAATCCTCGGACAATCAATTAGCATCCAGCACAATAAAGAGACCTTTTATTGTGTTCTATCAATAAAAAGCTTCAAGATCCATGATTTTTTTTTTTTAACTTATCAACAAAAAAGAAAAGATCCACGAAAAGAGTACAATAATCCTGTTTCGCTGCCGAGAAAAGAGAGATATCCAAGAACTTGAAGAAATTTAAAAAAAAGAATCCAGAAGTTATCAACTGAAGTAATTCAATGCAGGCTCACTCTTGCTGGGGAGACATAGTGATAATTCCAAAAGACAAAGTTCCCGATTTCAATTTTTCGTGTGCATCAAACATTTTTCTTTATCATTTTTTTTTTATCGATAAAGGAAACATTTTCTCTTTCTTTATGAATTAAAAGGGAACATTTTCTTGCAAATGAAAAATTCGGAGGCCTTGTCTTACTTCTTTCTCGAGAAAGCAAGTCCAGGTTGAGTGCTCCTGTAGCGAACTGGGAAAAAGGTAAGTGACTCGTAGGGAGAGAGTTGTGGAGCAAAATCGAGATCAGATACCCTAGATCGACGGAGACCAGAGGAAGAGGCGAAGAAGGCGGTGTTTGCGAGAGCCATGCGAATGCTGAATTGGCAATTTGGCAGTGTCGTCGCTGCGAAAATTGCGGCAATAAAGTGTAGGAATTTGTTTGTGTATCTCCAAAGGAGTATGTTCGGTATGTTGTCATAAATAATCATATTTATAATATTTTATTTTTAAATATTATTTCAATGAACTAGATAATTTAAAGTTTTAGAAAGAGAAAATATACTTACAACCGTCAATAAAACATGGGACCTAAATGAAAAAACTAATTTTTTAATAGTGGACCCAACTCTTTTTCAAAGCGATTACGCAGCAATTACGCACTTCACAATTATACGTAGAATTACTTTTTTAAAAATGCCTTATCGTATCATCTACGTGATATAATTTAATTTTAAAATTTAAATCTTACAAATAAAATTATATTATATAAATGGTGTGTAGTATAATACTTTCAAATAACACTAATCAAAATATAAAAGTAATAAAAATTCTCCTGTTCTAAATATAATTAACGCCTGATTGAGCAATGAGATATTTGTTAGGCTGGACATTATAATGTCCAAGAAGATTACGGATCTTTTGACTTGTTTGAATGGAATACGGAAATTGTCAATAGAAGATGACAGATGAATGAGAGCAATGGACGCTGTTTTATCTATGTAAGGATCAATAAATTTTTATATTTATAAAAAATATAAATAACTCTGATTGAGCAATAATACATGTAAAATATTTTTTATTTTTTTTTTATAAAATCGTATTTTAAATGAATGGTATTTTATGTAAAATCATGTTATTTTTATAAGTTATTTTATAAAAATACTCATCATTTAAAACAGAAATATGAAAAAGAATGTACGTGTATCATTTTCCACATGAGGACTGAGGAGCAACCGGCATCCTCGAGAAAGAATTTATATATGATTGAGAGATGTGGTGCAGCACAGCAAAGGAATCTGTTTCAAGCAGGACTGATGGGAAAAGCCTTTTTAAGCACGAAAACATCGATGTCAATGGCTTCCCAATGGCCATTGTCTTCTGCCTCAGCAATATTAGGAATTAAGACACTAGCATCTCTTACTATTATTCATGAGTAAAATCAGTTCTTCTACGGTTTTGAAGACAAAATCTACATTTGGAAGATGAAGACCCTTGTGATAATCCTCGTTGTTAAACTCACTCCTCTTTAATGTTCTCTTGTAACTCTCAGTGGCTGATCTTGGGTGTCCTCTTGCAATTGATACCTGTGAATCCATTGAAGGTTGTTATCGGCAGAGGAAACATGCTCTTTTATTCAAGGGGGAAAAAAAAATACAAATGGTCATCCCATCCTTCCCTAGACTGCATTAGCCAACATTCTTTTCGTGGGACACGCATACTTGTAAGAACTTTAAATAATCAGGTGTGCAGAATTTCAATCCTTCATGGGAAATGTGGAATTTTAGTTCATAAATCAAAGTTTCAGCCTCTTTTGACATATATACAGTGGTAATTAGACCAAGTGAAGCCAATAACATGAGCCATCCTAAGTTCGATAAATACAGCTTCGAATGCATGTGTCACTGATGAAAATTTATCATGCATGTCAGCTTTTCATGTCATATTGTCCCACTACTGCATTGTTAGTTACAGCATACCGAGCCAAGATTTCAATGAAGGATATAAGCTAAAACACGAAAGAAAACTAACCCAATGTCTTTTTCCCAGCTCAAAAAGCCAAAATTTCCACTCCCTCACATCCTCCCCATTAATTTTAACAGATATGCTCGTCCATCTGGTGTTATGAAACTCCACTTTGTCCAACCCATATGCCAGTCCGCTCCCTATGGCCTTGACATATGCTTCTTTCAAACACCAATATCTGCAAAAGAAAATATAAACTGATCAGAGGTTCAAATCTTGCATCATCCTACATTTCTGCTCAACAGTTACAAATATTATCAGGCATGGAGCCATCAGGAAAGATAAGAGAAAAAAAAAAAAAAAAAAAACAAAAGTGGAATCAATCACACACGACACAAAGGTTTAGGCGGTTGGGCAAAGTGTCTGTCTACGGAGCTGCAGAGGATTTTATTTCCGATGATAATCAAAGATACAATGTGGTGACCGTTCAGGGGTATTGTACAATATATAGTAAACCCTAAATAGCAGGTCAGGTCGGATCAAGAGCCAAACAGGTCAAAAAGGCTCATTGAAAATCCACCAAAAATGCAATGGATCCTTGTTGGGTTGGATCATCAACCGGGTCGTCATAAACAGAACGGGGCTCAACCCAAAGAGGCCTAACCGATATGCTATTAATAGAACGATTAAATTTGGTCAGATCTTGTTTTGGAAAAGAGCGGGAAAAGAGCAGGGCCTCAGTTTTGTAGCCACTGGCTAAGTAGGGTGGTCCTAACTGTATGCCATTTCAGCATTTTGGTGGCTACTCGCATGGTAACCAAGAAAGTAGGAAAGGTAATACTCTGTAAAAGCCTTATCATGGAAATTATGCGCCTACATGGAACAGCCCTTTTGTATAGGATTGGAAGGTATTTTTTTTTCTCCCTTTTCATATGTTTTCTCCACAGTAGAACAAACAACAGATGTAGCTGATCACAGTTTGGGGCTAGTCAATTTACTGGCGTTGTACAAGATGTGTAAGGTAGTAGTTTTGATGGCAAATTCATGGAAACTATTTTGAGTGACCAAATGCTAAGAAAATATATTCAATTGCATGCATTTTGATTGATCTAGTTGCTTTGCAGAATAGAACAGAACCCTAACCATACCTGTAAAACTCAACCAAAATATCATCAGATGAGCCAGCATTGACTATATTATCCCATTCCAAATGTGAAAAGTATGAGGAGAAGTTTTGAACGAAGTCTAAAACTGTCTCCTTCAGGGGAATGACACAAGAGACAATATCCAACCCTACAAGGCACAAAGGTTCAGACGCTATAGCCACAAAGTCGCCATGATGGGATACATTGAAATTAAAATTGGGAAATTCCATGCCAACTTTATCATATTCCTGTAAAAATAAAAGAGAGAGAAAAGAATAGCATAAATAGGATAGTAAATACAATTATGGTGCTGGAGTGCAAGCAAGCAAGCAAAAAGAGCTACAAGAAGTGTGCCTGGAGAAAAGTAATGATGCCTAATCAATCACAAAATTTGGTAACATGATAAGTACCACATACGCAAGAGCGTGTTCACATACACAAACACCCAATTAAATGGAAAAGAAAAATAAAATAAAATTTGTTAACTTTAGTTATACCAGGTATGGCTTGCCCTCCACAGTGCGATTAATGGTGATTTCATCAAATGGGATTCCCAGCAATTCATGTACAAGAGCATATTGAAGGAATCTGCTCGCAAGTGCCCGTTTTCTGTCCTCCATTCTTATAAATCTACAAGTATGCAGGCACATTTAAAGGTCATGAAATAACTGAACAAAACTGACCCCTATATTGTACTGATAGGAAAATCATACTTGAAGGTAATTGAAGCACATAATTTATATATCTATCACATGTTTGATTGCGGACAAAAATAGGAAAGATGCAAAATTATTTCTTGAATAAAATTTCCCCAGTAACCAAACAGAACTTTAGTCCATAATTATGAAAAAAAATTCTGATTGAAGGACGGAAAGTGAGCTAAGTACGAGTTTCGAAGACAAATCGTTTGATCACTGAGAAAAGGCAGAACCTAGAACACCTATAAGCACTGAACACTCAACAATTTCACAACTCCAATTGACTTGGCCTGATGCATATTCTTGTTCTAGTTTCTCGGCAACCAAACAGAGAGTGAAAGAGAGAAGAGGAAAGGGAAGCCAACCTGGTGATGGAGAAGTGTTCATGTTGAGGAAGGAGAGAGAGGGCAGAGGAGAAGTCATGGGGAGATGGTTCCCACTTCGATATGTCTACTACCCATCTCTGTACGCCCCTCTCCATAAAATTTGTTACCCAGAAAAGCAAAGCTTAGCTACCTCTCTTTATACATATGATGAACTGCGGACTAACATAACGATCGTCGATTGCTGTTGTGCTTTGATGAGTCCGACGTGGAGAGCCAACTTTGGCAATGGCGTCAGATTGCGCTCTACAGTCCGGTCGGCTGTTACTAGGAGACAAAGAAGACAAGTTGACATATTCAATTGTCGCATATTTAAAAAAAAAAAAAAAAAGTAAAAATAAGATTCATATAGAAAAAATTAATTTTTTGAGGATTTGATTTTTTTTTTCCGCTCTCTAATTTTTTTTCTTACTCAAAAGTAGAGTATGAAATCTTGTTAACATGTTGTATTTGTTTCGTGTCAAAACATATATATTATACTATATGGGTCAACCTTAACCCGACTCGTTAAGCTTATCGTGTCAAAATCTCAAACCTTAACACGATCCATTAATATAACGGGTTGACACGACATAATTTGTTTTGACCCATTTATATAAATGAGTTGAACAAACTCGAAATTAATCCGTTTGACTTACTAATTTTAACATAATTTTATATAAATATTAAAATCACAATATCTATAAAGAATATAAAACTAACTATAAGTCTAAAATTACAATCCAAACAATAAAAATATCGAAATTAAAATCCCAACAATTTTATTTTTAGATATAAGAGTATAATTGTAATTTTAACATTCTTAACGGGTTATAATGGGTCATTATCAACCCGTTAAGCAATTGTGTCTTAACGGGAGTCAATCCGTTTTGACCCGAATCCGTTAAGACTAAATCGGAGAGGTTTGGATTTATAGATGAATTGAGATAGTTTGTGAATAGTAGAATAAAAGTTAAATTATTTATTAGATTTGGTGTGGAAATTTGGAAAAGTTGTTTTGGGATTTGAAAAAGTTGAATTGTTTATTATATTTTGTTTAGGAATTTGAAAAAGTTGTAATGATGAGATGAGATGAGTTGAGATGAGTTGATGTGAGTTTTAAATCCAAACATCTCCTTAACCCACTTTTATCGTGTCGTGTTCGTGTTGAATTAACGGGTCGTGTCACATATTATCACCTCACTCAAAATAAAATTTTATTACTTAATTAACAATGGAGAACAAAACAATCGTCACAAAAATTATACAATCCGTCTTTTTAAATAAATATGATAATATTTGAAGGAAAGATCACATTTTAAGTCGCTGGGGCTGCAAAATTATACAAATTCTCTCAAGTTAGAAGTATACGCCATATATAATCTAGTCCATTGTCACAACCAAATGAAGCAAACGAAACACATTAGTTTTCTTTTAATAAGAGGATTGGATATAAGACTTGATTTCTCTATACATGCTCATGATATAGGCTATAAAGGATAAATAACTTAACTACAAAGATATTATATAAAACTAAAATTACAAATTGATATGACTAGATGCGGTATGTCATATTGAAAAATTATTTTTATTATAAAGTAAATCTAACGGATCACATGAGGTCACATTAACTATGTATTTACATTTGTATAATCTTTTTATATCTGTAGGACTTATTAAGACAAACAATGGCATAACATTTTTTAGTTTAGTGTTTAGTTTTCAATGTTAAATTCTTAAAGAGATTTCACAAAAGTACAATCTATAAATTGACATTGATAAATCTCATATGTTTGATTTCTTTTACAGTAAAATAGTTTTACAATCTGATTTACTATAATAAAAAGTCACGTAAGTTTGTGACCTTATTTTTATAAAATAAGTTTGTAGATTAAAATTCTTCATTTTTTAACTTAATAGATACATCATTTGTTAATTGAAATTTAAATATTCCTATTATTTTTTCCAAGGAGTTGGCTATGGTGATTTTGTGTATATTTGGATGTAAAATTTGTTTTTAAAAAAATTAAAACTTGAAAAACTCTTAGAAATTGATTTTATTAAAATTTAGTGAATGTGATCAAATTAATTAAAAATATATTTGTAAACAAGAAAATTTCAAGAAATATTTGTTGTTGGTAAATGCGGTAGTGCGGTTAATCTCGACAATCGACGTGAAAGGTAGCGAAGGCTGCACTACCATCGCCGGGAAAGTGATCGGAAGGTTCGTTTCTGTCCTGCACACAAGGACGTCTGAAGTTAACTTGTTTGCTGTCTTTAAAGTCGGAGTCTTTTAGGTTACACAGCCTCTTACACTGTCTTGTTCAGCTTCTCTGCTTGATCAGGACAACAGCTCTCAAAAACCCAGATGAAAAATTCCTAAACATTCGCGTATCGAAGAAACCCTTTTGATTTGGAGATTTGGTGAATTTCTCATTTTGTTCTAATATTGTAAGCTTTAGATAGAAGCTGGGTTTTGAGTCTGTCGATTGAGAATATATCTGAAGAATATATGATCTCTGGTAACCCATTTCAATAAGGGATTTAAAGTTCTTGTTTTTGTTTCAGAACTCTAGTTTTGGGTAAAGAAAATATGGGTGTGGGTATCTCATTTCTTATAGGATTGAAGGCTGCAGTGATGTTCCTGTTCTTTGCATCGCTTAAAAGCTTTGGTTTCACGTTGTTATCAATACCTTTCTTGTATGCCTCGTTGATATCCTTGTTAGTTTCTATCGCTTCACACACATCTATCAATCTTCCGATGCTCTTGGGCAAGAACTCAGATGGGAGCTTCCCCATTTGGTCCATAATTATGTTCAGCCCGTACTTGTACTTTGTTCGAGCTTTTTCGGCATTGCGGAGATTGAGAAGCGGGGAAGCTTCATATAGTGAAGTTTCCGAAGGTTTCTATGTTGGCGGATGGCCTCATTCCCTTGATAAATTGCCGCCTGGTAACCCTGCTATCATTGATTGTACTTGTGAATTGCCAAGAAAACTGGAATTCTCGGGGCATGCTTATTTGTGTGTCCCAACTTGGGATACGAGGGCTCCTAAGCCGTCTGAGATCGAATCAGCTGTTCAGTGGGCTTGTCGAAAGAGAGCTCAGAATAGGCCCGTGTTCATTCACTGTGCATATGGTATGTTACTGAACTTTAAGCCATTTTATTAAATTTCATGCATTGGAAGTAGAACGTTCCTGCTTTGTAGCGTATATTACAGATTATTGTTGGCGTAAGTAAGATTACTTTGAAACATTGATGATTCGATATGGTGAGTGCATTAGGGTCTAAGTGAGAGTACTGAGAAGTAACAGTGTTCTCAAATATAAGGCTTCTGGTATATGGTGTTTCCATGTTTCTATATATTAGTAAATTGACTTTAATGTTTTTTGCAGTGATGTAATTATTAAAAGAGTACTGCTACAGCCACAAAGAGATTATACAAAAGTAATCTCACAAACTGACATGGCTTCATGTAGTCTATTAGATCTACTTTACAATAAAAGTACATTTACAATCTGACGAACCACATCATACCACATCAGTTTGTAAAATTACTTTTGTATAATCTATTTGTGACTAGAGTATTTCCTTTATTAAAATCAATGTGGTTTACTCACAGCCAGCAATGAATACCTTATATCCTGGCAGTGCATAATAGTCATAGGCCATCAGGTCTTCTGTATTTGTATAATCAAAACCTGTGTATATTTCCCTTTCCCTTTTGGGAATTGTTGCTTGAATCCAATCACTCGTAATTGATGTTATCATTTTTCTTTGTTGCATATGAACAAGATATCTCGATCTTGGTTCTGGTCTGACATCTTGCCTTCAATTAGCTATCTCCAACTTTGTTTTGCATCTTGTATTTCTTTAATTTTTTTTTATAAGCAAATCTTCTATTTCTATATCAATCCCTCTTTTTTGTCATGTTTTATCTTGACATATTAAGTTTAGCCACACTTGCATCATAAGCATTTCTGTTTGTCACCTAGGTTATTTTGTATTAGATCCATGAGGATGGCAAAGCTTACAGCTATCTACGCATATATGTGCTTATCAAAATTACCCTTATAAGGGTATTGCTTTATATTTTTTAATACAGAAAGAAGTATCATGTTTCAACATAGACATGACCTCTAGAAGACTGCATGCCACAAAGGCAGACATTGGGACATGGCTATGCATTTATGAGTTTTCAAGTTGGTAAATTTGAGCATGTGTATTTAAAAAATGAAACTATCTTTTGTGAAAGTCTCAAGCTCCACTTTTTGAATGATTTATTGTACAATATATCATGGTCATACAAATCAAGGCTACATGGTTCTCATCCCCTCACCTGTAATTCTGTTTTTACTAAACTTGACTCAATACACTCATCTTTCTCCTACTTGGCTTAAAACCTTTGGACTTTATATATCCCTTCATAGACCCAACTCAAAGTTACCTACCTCCCTGTCTAGAGCACAGCAAAAGGAAATGGTCACAACTCGTTTCTACTGCTGTTTTTTTTTTGATGAGTTTTCCTTGAGGTAAGAAACTAAAAGCAACATCTTTTCCTTTTTTAAAGTGGTTGATAGGTGTGCTACTAAAATATAGCCGATATGTTACGATATATTGGTATTAGTCATAAGTACTGACATATCATTTAAAAACTTATGGTTGATTTAGCATATCATGAAAATTGGAAACATTGCAGAAAGTTGTGAGTCATCAAAAAGAAAAAAGAATGAAATATGTCAGATTCACCATTCACTATATCCGAACTTTATCATAAAACCAAACCCCTTCATTGCTGATATTTTTAAAATTTAAAAGGGGTGAGGGGATGCTAGAGGAAATAAGTAATTGGACCCATAATCTTCATGCATCAACTTCCACACGGGAGACAGACAGTAACCAGACTTCGAAAGTTCTGCAGATGACTGCTTACCCAGATACATTGAATTAATTGGAATGGAAGTAATTTCTTTTGCTGGAATGCCGTGTGGAGTAGGTAAAAAGTAGTGATGTCCCCTACTATGGGAAATGAGATAAATTTTCAGTTGAGTGGAGAGAAATAGAAGATTTATTGGAAATAGGAAATGTCAAATGAGATCATTTTTTTCTTCTCTAAAATGTTGGACAGGGTGGAAATTGTCTTCTGCCTAAAAAAAAAAAAAGAAAAAAAATCGCAGGGTTTTATTTCGTGTAGGTTGCAGAAGACTTCATTAGTAGGACGTTGATCATGAGTGGTGGATGAGCTTAGGATTCTCTTTTTTAGTACTTTATTCCATTAGTTGATTGTAATTGGTTTTAATGGCCTCAAAATCTGACTTCCTTGTACACTAGTCACTCATGTTTAGGAGATGCTCTTGTATATGTTCCGTGCTCTTGGGCTATGCCTATCTATATCATCAATAAAATTTTTGTGTACCGATTAGAAAAAAATATTTGACTAGTAATATTTCCTTTGAGAAATAGGTAACTACTGAATCAATTTGTTATGCAAAGGTTTGAAATTGATAGTTAAGGGTACCAAGAATGCCCCAGCCCGAGTAGAGAGTGAAGGAGGCATTTTGCTTAATGGAGAACAAAGGCATAGATACTAAAATTATGAAGTAGCACTGCCATCAGTATTCATAAGTGATTTATATTGCTGATGAGATCTGCTGCTATCCTTTCATGTATTTATATTCCGGTTGGACCTCCTGTTAATGTTTTCCTGTTCCTTATTTTCGTGAGTTTGTTTTAGGTCATGGAAGAAGCGTTGCTGTCATGTGTGCTCTATTAGTGGCTGTAGGCGTGGTGGAAGATTGGAAAAAGGCCGAGAGGTTAATTCGAGAAAGACGCCCTTATATACAGATGAATGCTCTCCACCGCAAGGCACTGGAAGAATGGTCAAAAGACCGGTTATCTTCACCCATGAAGAATAGAGAAATGGATATAAGTTCAGTAATTACGTCCGACCCTTCTGGAAGCTCACGATCAGCAAGGACTGCAAAGAGAAGTGAATGAAAGATATGCTCCGTTTGGTGCATTACCTATTAGTTCTAATTCCCTCGCGTCTATCTCAAGAAGAAGAAGAATTTTTTATGTTCAGAATGATTAATATTATGAGCGTCTCCATTATCCATCTGAGCATGCAAATGCAATAAAGGTTTGTTTTTCAGTTGGCATTGAACTACATTAATGGATATGCATCAGGGGATATTGTAAACAGAATTTGGATTATGCACTAATTGCCTTGCTTGAAATGCTGCTTCTATGCATTTGGCATATATTTTGGCATTTTCCCAGCACCTTTTTTTCACACCTTAACTCTCATCATATCTAGAACCATCATGCTTTTCATATTTCAAAATTGGGTTTTCTCGGCAGTCTTGCAAAAACCAGAACTGCAACATGATTAAGAGGCAAATCCTGAATAGAGCTGCAATTTAACCTACAAATAATGCCATTTAAAAACAAATCAACAGCAAAACTACAATCAACCTTAAGGTGAGGTGGTTTGGATAGTGAGTTGAGATAAGATGAGTTAAGATGAAAGTTAAATAAAATATTATTTTTTAATATTATTATTGTTTTAACATTTGAAAAAATTGAATTGTTTATTATATTTTGTGTGAAAATTTAAAAAAATTGTAATGATGAGATCAGATAAAATAAGACGACACTTTTACTATCCAAACGAGGCCATAATTACAGGGACCAAAATGGTGGATATATTACATAATGTGATCTGCTTTCTTCTTTCTAGAAACAAGTGTCGCAGGAATGCATGGCAAGTGACGAGCAGACCTTCAAAAAAATCAAAGCCGGGGATGCCCACCAAATCTCTCCTATGAGCCAAACAACTAACTGGCTAAATTTTCCTTGAAAGCATATTGACTTCGATTCTTGACGATGTTGTTGCCAGAAAGAAACCCCATACATTGGTGATGCTCGAACTCAATTCAAAGCTGTAAAAAGCAAATTTATTTATCTGTCTGTTCTCTGTCAATAAAACATCGAAGACATAAAACAGAGCTTGATGGTTTTGAAGAGCTGACCTTCATCCAAACTGCTCAATTACTTTCCCAGCTCTAATAAATTCTTCTTCCATTCTCATTGTTCATCATCATCTGCGGCAAATCATAGCTCCAAGAGACCACAATTAAATGATGGAACAGTATATGCAGTAAGTTTCTTCATCGTTCATCAAAGATGCAAGCAGCTTCCATCAATGGACTTTGTAAACCGAGTGAGCTTCATCATTCATCAAATATGTAAGAAGCTTCCATTAAGACCAAGATGGTGGAATGAATCGAAGATTGGGGTGCACAATACATCCACTCCAGCCCATCCCAGTTCTCTATGCCTGCACTTCTGCCAGCTAAAGATAATATGAACAAACGTGTAGCCCTCGTCATACTTCAAGACTGACTTCCAACTGGCAGTGTGCAGGCATGGCCCATGCCCTCATCGGGGCCGGGCTAATCCAAAACTTGCATCAGGTTGCTGCTGGTGAGACTGCACCAAGCAAGCATAGAACAATTAATAGTGATTTAAAACCAAATAGAAAAAGGAACAGGTAAAAACCACCAAAGAGATAAGAGATATCAATCAGACACAAGAAGATAAGGCCCTTAGACCTTGTAAGAAATAGGGCAAAGTACAGTTCTGGTCCTCCAAGCTACATGAATCTTTCTATTTTTTTTATAAGTAACATGAATCTTTCTATTTGATCCTTGTTCTTCTTGTAGCAACAATTTTCTTTTATGTATGTAAGAAATCTTTAATTGATAAGCACAAAAGCGCAGCCCAAGTACACGGAGAATACAAGCAAAATGCAATTTAGGAGAAAAAGATGCTAAAAATTCATGTATGCTCAGTCCATTAAAGTCTATAGATGCAGTCCCAAGGAAAAGAATGTTGAGAAAGAAATTCTTGATCAATGCAACCCTCCAATGTTAAGTCTAGTTCAATTTCTCCATTTGTCCAAATCCAATGAAACTAATATATTTCAGTCATATGAAATCTCACGTAGTCCAGATGTCAATTCACTAGATATTTTAAATTTTTTTAATGACACATAATAGAGAATACATTTTTTTTCTTCTCCCTTCAACTTCCTTCCCCAAGTCATGTAAGAAGCCAATTCCACCATCACCAGCGCTCCACCATTACGCTAAAAAATCTTGGTGTAAAGGTCCTGCACAACCCACAGGTTCTAATGTGGCCTCAACTAATCTGTTTTCCCTTTCTCTCTTTTGACTCCAGTATTAACTGTAAATCATTTCAATCAGTTCACTTTCTACACTGAGTAGAGGAATATGTACACATAATAGTTTCTAATAAAAAAGATCTGCACATAATAGTTAATTTTTTAGTTGTTTCTCATAATTCGAGTTCAGTCTGTTAAGTTTCAAAGACAAAAAGAAGAAAGCTGTGAAGCATTCAGGATAAAGAGAAGCAAGTGTATTTGCAGAACTATGCCATATATTAGTGTGCTCCACAGCAAAGTAAAGTGGTCTCTTCCTACAATCACACAGACCCAAACCAGGGGAAAAAAGAGAGAGAGGAGAAAGTCATACCAATTATCAGAAGTTTTTTAAATCAGATTCAGAGTAATATGCAGGCAAAAGAGATAAGAGTTTCAAAATCCCCAAAGAGAAAGGCCTCCAAAGAAGTCAATGGGATGGAGGAATGATGGAACTAGGTTGGGTGTGGTTGGCAAAGAACGTGTAAGATTTGGTTTCCGCAAATGCAAAATCTCATGGGTTGGGCTTAGGGTTTAAAGGAAAATAAAAAAAAAACATCAATAAAAAGATGACATTTTTGCATTTATATTTAATTAAATACAAATACACATAATGGAAAAGCATATCATCAATTTTAGTTTTGGCTGTGCCTATTCCTCATCAATAAGATCTTTATTTACTGATAAAAAAAATCATCAATATTAGTTGTCTTGCAAGTTCTTAGAAGGTAGCATCTAGTGTCTATTTCCATTATTCTAATTTTTAGCCAATTTGGATAGAAGGGTAAAATTGAAGCAATGTTGAGAATTGGTATGTAAGACCATTGTAATTAAAACATCAGGGGACCAAAAAGTAGTATAATGTCTGGACTTTGGAGGACCAAAAATGTACTTTACATTCTATCATCAGACAAATTTCATTTTGAAATAGGTGTATTTATTGTATTTGCAAACGACTTGATGTGCATTCAGTTTTGGATAGCTTTAAACCAAAAGCCTTGGTGCTGCCCTTCCTAAATAGATATTGAGAGAGAGAGAGAGAGAGAGAGAGAGACAAGGGAAAGTAACAGCTCCACATATTCTACTTATCAGCCAGTATTTGGTAGGTGAAAGAAATTCAACATTGTTATTCAGCGAGATTAAACATATTTAACCAAACCATAAATTTATGAAGCATGTGGCAAAAACTTAAATGGAGCATCAAAAAACCAAATGTCTGCCAATCCCAGCCCCACAGCAGAAAGAAACACATTCCGCCAGTGGAGATAAGGACAGTTGCAGACAAGGCTGAAATCTGATGGTTAAAAGGAGAAGGGAGAAAGGTCTACAATGAAGGGCTGATGGCACAACATAGAGAACCCCACCAGAATCCAAAGCATAGGCTTATCCCCGAACACCAGTGTATCAAAAGATACATATTTTTGCTATTTGATGATTTGGTAAAGGGATACCCACCCTTTTAAGAAACATCATCATACAACACTCTCTGTTGTAGTATTAACAAAAAGTTTGGAACGTCATGCAACATGCATTAGAGTTTAGTGAGAAAGAACAAAAATTGTGGGATGGCAATAAGAAAGGGTTAGACATGCCTGATGTCATTTTCGTTGTTTTATTTGTCTGTGTATGTGTCTGAGAAAGAGTTTTTTTTTTTCCCCCTTCCTGTTGGGGGGACTGGTTATGCACACTAATCCACTACTATTGCATTCCAACTAAAATGATAGAAACTAGAAAACAAAGCTACTAATAAGATGTGGGAGCAGTGTCCAGTGCCCAAGTAGAAAGATATTCCTTAAAAATGGTAGCAGACAGAAAGGAAAAAGGATCGATCGTCCAGCAGTTTGAGAAAAAATCAATATTTTTATGTTACTGAAAGGAGGGAAGGTGAACCACTAAAGGCCAAATACCTGCGAAAAAGATTGGTGAGGATGGATGAAAGGCATCCCCGGATGCTGACAAGGGTACTGAGAGGAATGCAGGTATATGGCAGATGTGGAGCGAGCACCAACATGATTAGGATTGAATGGCGCCATCATGGTCTCTGGATGGCCATACCCAATTCCTGTAGGGGTTGATGGTGCACCCCATGCCCCAGGCAGATGTTGAGGAAGTGGGCGAGGCTGGTGCTCAGGAGAAATCTGAGGCCTATGAGTAGACCCAAGTTGTGGAAATTCAGTGTTGTAGTTCACTGTAGGGGTGTACATAGGCTGCATAGTATATGGTCCTCCGTTAAACCCAAAACCAGGATCAAATCTTTGCATATACCTGAAAAAAATATCACTTTAAGAGATGTTTGAGCTATCTTACAGAGAAAAAGAATAATATATTTTAGCTAAGCACTGACTCAGCCTTGCACAAGATAATGCAAGTCCAGATAGGATGCGGATCTTGAGACTAAATAACAGTTCAATAATAGAGTCCCATACCTGTCATAATTCCTGTCATAATCAGGATCCTTGCGATCAACCTCACGGTCCCTGAAAATAGCTACCTTACTATTTGGTTTGATCTGACCAATTGGTTCCTTCTCTGTCCTACTTTTAGCTGATCTACTGCTACTTGTTGAAGAATCAATTAGACCTCTACCATAATTCACATCAGTAATGCCCGGAATGGATTTCTCTTCCATCTTTGAAATACCCAAGGAACCATGCTGGGGATTATCCTGTAGCCAAGGCTCACTTTCTGGCTTCCCACTCATTCCACCAACAATATTATTACTAGAGTTGAATATTCTAGCACGAGCCCTGTTATACTCCTCTTTTCTCTCCTCGACGCTTTTGGAATTACCTGCCTTCGAAGAATTTGAAATTGCATTGCCGACAATCTGAGACCGTTTCGACGGCCTCTGCTTGATTGCAACCTTAATGGCACTATTATCTTCTGATGGTATATTTGCAGGAATGTCAGCAAGGCGAATCAGAGGAAGCTGACACTCTGAAGTTTTTCGAACAATAATTCTGGAACCTGAACCATCAGGCGAACTATTGTCCAATAAAACCATTGACTGCAGCGAGTAATGCTGTGCCACCCGATGTGCAGCCAATCGTAAATAGGATGTAGGCAGCTGTTGAAATTCTAGTTGGTGTTGGGTAGGATCACGAATAAACTTCTCAACATCTTGCTCCATCCTTAAAACTGGACAAAAGAAATTACGATTCTCCATCAATGTACGGACAAGAATCATTGGAAATTGACAAATCTAAAAGGCACAGAAAAGCACCTTCGAACACTAAAAGATCAAACCATTGTTACACAACATGTTCAAAAGTCGAAACACATGGCGGCAAATTTATAAATTGGCAATGGTAATGCCAAGGATAAAACTAAATGATTAGAAAGATAACTATACTGACTAATACGAACTAAAAAACTTGGCGTGACAATTGAAATCACATTGCCGAACTTATAGATGGGACTGGAAAAAAAGAAAAAGAATTCGTTAACGCAACCACGTGACATTTTCTTAACAGAAAACTTAAAGAACCATTCTTCACCATTTGAACACCCTACCATCCCGACAGGAAAAATAAACCCTGATTAGACAATCCTTGAAAATAAATAACATTATAAAATTCCAACACTCTACATACACATACGAGCACACCTCTACGTCAAAATATACGTACGAATACAGATACAAAAACGACAACGAAAAAATTACACATGTTGCTTACTTGATAAGCGCTCACGAGGATTCTGCAAAGCTTCGCGAAGAAACTGATCAACCTGATTAACAGCATCCTCCAACACGTTCTCGCTACCATCACCACGGGGCAACGCGGAAGCTAAATTCAATGTCGATGAAACCGAGGAAGGAGCTGAAGCTGGAGCAGAGCCCTCGCTCAGCACTAGGGGGGGCTTGGAGGAGAGCAGAAGGCGGTTCATGGACTCGTCCAAATCGGCGACCTCCCAAGACTCCGGGGCTCCGAGATCCTCCACAGAGCGCTCCATCGCCATTAATTAAAAACAAAAAGACAAGGAAAAAAATCTAGGGTTTGGGCGTTGCCGAAGGACTCATCAAATGACGTCGGGGTCCAAGACGGAGAGCGAGATGCTAGGGCCGTCCAAGAGTTTGACCTTCATAAGAACTTTAAGGTCAGAAGGAAGGAAGAGTGATCTGGATTCTGAACGCGAGCCAGAATTGGGGGTGGGGGGGATGGATAGGGTTCGAGGTCCGACGATCAAGGTTCCATTTGGGGGTAAGGGTGGTATTCTCTTTTCACGCGCTTTGGCTTGTGTGGTGCGAGTATACGATTGTAATACAGTAATAGCAACATCCCAACCCCAGAGACAAATTCATAAAATTCGTTTGGGCCCACAAGCCCATAAACCCTTAAAATCCATTTGATCTTAAAGCCCAGTCAACCCATTCCTTATGTTTAAACTATAAGATTTCATTTGGATAGCGAGTTAAAATGAGATAAATTGAAATCAAAGTTGAAAGTTAAATAAAATATTATTTCTTAATATTATTAATGATTTAGAAATTAAAAAAATTAAATTATTTATTATCTTTTATGTAAGAATTTGAAAAATGTATAATGATGAAATGAGATGAAACATTTTTACTATCTAATCGGGACATCTCTCTTATTGTCAAAGGTTATTTTTTCTCAAGTTAGTGTGTATAATACATCATTTACATTATTTGAATGATAAAATTTGATTAATAATATTTAAATTTTAAAATTTATCTTTCAAATCAAATTATAGAACATAATCGCTTTACTAAATATGAATTCGACAATAGCTTGAGAATATAATTTCTCTTCTATCAGCGTTGGTGGAGTTTTACATGCCAAAACCTTTGCTTTACACAATTGCTATATAAGAGACGAATTACCTGGCACCATTTTATTGAATCTTGTGGTGAACTATCTTTGGTATACAAAGATGGATTTTTCTGAAAACGAGTGGGTGGAATTGAAGAATATAGGAGAGCAAATCATTTTCCTATACGAGAAACAAAATGCCCCCGAATATATTTGTTCCAACATTGTGTCCTTCGAAATTTTAAGAAAGGGTTTCACTATACGTCAGCTACTATTTACCCCCACATTCCACACCTTACATATTTTTTTTTTTCATAAAATGTGGATTGTGGGGTAATGAATAGTGGTTGATGAGTAGAGTAATTCTTTAAGGAATTGATGTTGTCTAGAGGGTGATTTCTTGTCAAGATTGCCTATCAACTTTTGCTTCTACTTTAAGAGATTAGGAGATGCTTGAAAAATAAGATGAGATAAAAAATTTGTGAATAATAGTAAAATTATTTATAAATAATAGTAAAATTATTTGAGTTATGATGTTTAATGAGGTTTTGGAAAAGAAGAGAGAAAAAATTGAATGAAAATATTATAAAGTTCAAATATTATTAGAATATAATTTTTTAATATTATATTTATTTTGAGATTTGAAAAAGTTGAATTGTTTTTTGTATTTTGTTTGAAAGTTTGGAAAAATTTTAATAATTATTTTTGAAAAATTTGTAATGATTAGTTTGAAAGTGTTTGTGTTCAAGTGATGTTTAGGAAGAAAATGAGATAAGATGATATGAGATGAAAAATATTATCAAACATCCCTAAGGGGTTGTTGTATTGAATAGTGTAAAAAAACATAGCGGAAAAATACCTCAAACTTAGCTTATAAAATTGCTCCACAAGTTTCTCCAGACTGACAAATCTCAAGCGTTTTCTCTTAGTGACGAATTCGACTACGTAGTATAAAATTAGAGTAACATTTAACAAATCCACAATCTAAATATTTTATCAAGAGATAACAAAAAAAGAGAGAGCTTTTGTGTATTTCAAATAGTCCCAAAACCAAATTGATGGGGACTATTTATAATCCACCTACACATGGCTAGCCTTGAAGACCATCCATTACACTGCAATCAATTTACAAATATTGCAAGCTGCAATTAAAACAACATGTAATATATGGCATTAAGCCATCCGTTACAAGTCAAGTAAGATACGTTACTATAAACATGAAGGGAGGGGTCTCCTGCCCTCATGCTAACAGATAGAATGAAATCAATGGATAATGGCAACTTTAAGAAAATGAGTTCTCTTACATGGAGTCCATTTTGCGCACACATTGTGCACCCTCGTTGATGTGGCGGGGCAATTTGGAAAAAAAAAAACTAAAATAAGATCAAAATTGCAAGACTGTAAGAGCTTTATTCCCACTACACCATCATGAAAAATGAAAGCACAGTTCATCTCACTGGAACTTTCAACTCATTGGATATCGAAGACACATATAACGCAAATTCCCGCTCCTCGTAAAATCCAATGAAGAAAATTTGGGTCAGATTGGGTATCTACAACACAGAGATGAACACCCTCACAATCAATAAACTAGCAAATTCGTTTAGGAATTCCACTTGCCTTTTTTTTTTCAATTATTTGAGAGGAATATTTTTCAAATTGGTAAAACCCAAATGGCAGGTGAACCAAACAAAAGGAAATGAGAAAATTTAGAAAAAGCTAACCCTTTTACAAGCTGAAATGAGATGTGAACCATTGCCTGCCCAGCCAAAGGGAATATAGTGGCTTCGAGATATTGAACGAAGGAGGCCTAAATCTAGTCCCAGGAAGAAAAATAATACAGGAAAAATTAAAAAAGGCTTAAAAATAGAAGAAAAAGAAAGTCTCCAAGTGAAGCAGAGTTTAATACCTTTGGTGGGGCCACCAATCATGATCACGATGACCACCTTCTCCACCAAGCTTTCCATGTCGATGACCCTAGATCTTAAGCTCCAATTAGTAAGCTTCTCATACGAAAGTAACAAGCTATTTTGAAAGATATATATTTTTTTTTAATAAAGAAAGGTATTTTCATAAAACAAATACCGGACTGTTAACAGAGCTTGAGATAAATCTTCTTTCTTCTTCTTCTTCTTCTTCTTCTTCTTCTTCCACTTCTCTCTAGGTTTCTCAGTGAATGTAAACGCTAAAACGAACAAGAAGAATATCGAAGTATCGTGTCGTTGGATTTTACTTTGCTACAAGAAGAGAAGAGGAGTTCACTTTCGGGCAGCACAACGAAGAGAAGAGGAGACGCGAAAAACATTTGGTTTTCGGTATGCACCGTTTCGAACGTCTGGTGTCAAACCATTTCATTGCCCTTCATTTTCCCCTCCCGTGCACACCGTTTCATTTAATCCGTGGCAGCCACATGGATTTCGTGCGCAAGGAGTGCATGAAATGGTCTGGATTTAGCTTTAAATTAATATATTGGAAGAATATAAGCTGTTGAGAGTTGTATATAGTGACAGCCCGTCGAAGCCATCGTAGTCATATAATTTGTGAGCTAGTCTGCAAAATCAGTATCCTGACTTGGCCATATAAATAACCATTTGCCCATCTTATATAAACCAGATGGGCTGTAACAACATAAGTGCTGATATTTGCCCACTCTTAGGCTTTGTTTGATTATACAGATGGGATAAAAGTTGAAAATTAAATAAAATTTTGTTATGATATAATTTTTTAATATAATTTTTATTTTAAAATTTGAAAAAATTGAATTGTTTATTATATTTTATGTAAAAATTAAAAAAAAATTGTGATGATTATATAAAATGAGATCAAATCATCTACCAAACCAAACCAAGCCTTAAACATAGTTTTTAATCCCATTTCGTTCAAGCTATTTTGGTCAGAATTTTTTGTTTAGGTGGAGTACCCAATATACTATACCTCATCGTTTCGTTTTGTTTCAAATTTCGACCATTTCGAGCCCTATTTCGTTTTGAGTTGTTTTAATAGTAGTTTTGTACCTTTTTTTTTCAAAATGTTTGGATGACATTTTTGTAAATTTTAAATCTAGATGGCATTTAATTAATTCTAAAACCTAAAATATATTTGTATAATTTTATTTTTTTGTAACTTTAAATATGTCTCATCATTATCTGTTTTTTCAAACATCATTATTTTTAATAATTTTTCTATTCTTTTATTTTATTTCTTTATTTCGTTGTGTCTCAACTCAAATTTATGATTTTTTTTTCATATTATCTTTTGACACTAATATATCTACCTTTTTAAATATTTTTAATGCATGTTCATTTTATAAATTGTTAATTCTTCCATATATACACACACATATGATTCACACTTACATACACAAGTATTTATTTTTATTAGTTATCAGTTTATATATATATGCATATAAAAAATATATATAGTTAATCTCAAAATGGTACATCGAAATGCACCGATACTGAAATATTCTGTTCTCGTCCTTAAATTGAAATAATCACCAGAATGAAATTTAAAACATTGCTCGTAAGGGAAAATGATTTGGAAGGTATAAGATGTGTAAGTTTTGTGCATCCATTTTAAAAAAAAGTGTAACTCATTTAAGAGTAATGTTAGATATATATGTGCTACCTATGGATAACTAAACAATTATTAAAGACAAAATAAATTTAATCTTATCCAACATCATAACTCAACCACCAAGACATGATTTACATTTCATTAATAAAGACTGATTTACAAAAGTAGGCATTTAAACCATATTTCATGCTTTACAAAAAATAAAAACCTTAGGCAACAACGGGCCTTAGCTTTTGGGGAATAATCTAGGGACCACAACTAGTCCCTTTTTTTCTTTTTCATTGGCTTTTTTTTTTTTTCCTAGCAAAGTCGCCTTCCCCCACAAATAACATCTATAGAGTTTTAAACCTTTTATGCATTCCTCAATTTTATGACTTCATGTGATATAAACATGTATGCAAGTATTACCAAGTATCTATATCTTAGCATGTGATACTTAGCATGTATCTATACCAAGTATCTATAAACATGGTAAGCGTATAAACCTTACATGGTGATTGGATTTTTCCAAGTGTATTGTCCGCCCCATTGACCGTTGGGTGTTGCCAAGTGTACTTGTCCTAGCAGGCAAATAGGCTTTACTCAAGTCAATTTTGCAAGCCATCCTTACTTATACCATGGGCATCTTCCTCCTCCCTCAATCCATCACAAAGAGGCTAGACCAACTCCTGAGGAAGTTTTGGTGGGGCTCCAATGAGGGTCACTCCAAAATTCAGTGGGTTAAGTGGAGTTATCTGAATAGAGAGAAAGACCAGGGTGGGTTGGGTTTTCAAAATTTTAGCAGCTTCAATCTTGCTCTCTTGGCTAAGCAAAGGTGGAACATTCTCAATAATCCAAACTCCCTCTCTGCCCAAGTTCTTAAACATAAATATTTTCTTTCTAAGAACCTTTTAGAGGCCATAGTGGGGAGTAGACCATCCCTGGTCTGGAGAAGTGCGTTGGTAGGACTAGAATTGCTTAAGAGGGCCTCATATGGAGAATAGGAAATGGACACAAAGTTAAGTTATGGGAGGCTAGATGGTTACCTAAGCCATACTTATTGACACCAACTAACAGGAACACTAATGTTACTGATGTGGAATGGGTGGCAGACCTCATGAATCTAGGCCAAAAGAGCTGGAATGAGACTTTACTCCACAACCTATTTCCTCAGCAGGAGGTGGAGCTCATGAAAACCATCCCTATCAGCTTGGGTAACATAGAAGACAAATTAACATGGGAATGGACCAAAAATGGATTTTTTTCAGTCAAACGTGCCTATTACCTACATAGGGAGATTCTGGCAAGGCAAGAAGCAGAGCCCTCGAAAGTCCATGCACAAAGCAGCACCTGGAAATCCTTGTGGAAATTGTAGGTTCCCAATGCAGTTAGAATGTTCCTTTGGAGGGCTTGTAATGAGGCTATCCCTACATTTTCAAACCTGCAGCAGAGAAAATTGAGAGAGAGCAACTTATGCCCAATATGTCACCTTGAAAGGGAATCAACATGCCATGTGTTATAGGGATGCAATGCTGCTCAAGATGTATGGGGCCAAGCAAGTATCAAGATTATAAAGATGTCCATGCAACATGATCTATTCCGAGACATATGGGACCAATTAACTGAAAAACTACCAAAAGCTGAACTAGAGTTGGCAGGATCAATAGCAAGGCTCATATGGAATAGAAGAAATGAAGTAGTGCATGGCAAGGAACTAAGATATCCCAACTCTATACTCCATAAGGCAAATGAGGATACAAGGCTGTTCAAAGCTACTAAGGTCCAAGTTAGTGCTCTTGTTGCTGCAACTTGTCCTGAAGATAAGCTTACATGGAAAAAACCTCATGAAGGGAAATATAAACTTAACTGGGATGCTGCTTTAAATGAGCCATTGGGAGTGTTAGGCATGGGAGCCATTCTCAGAGACTGCTAAGGTATGGTATTGTGAATAGTCAGGTCAAGAAGAAGCTTAAGAGTTTCACCATCTACTGCTGAAGCCTATGCTATGTTGATGGCAATTCTCTTCTGCAAGGACTTTGGAGTTACAAACTTCGTCCTTGAAGGGGACTCGCTGTAGGTGGCTCAATAGATGTAGAAGTCAGTCAGGGACTAGAGCCAAGGTGGTCTAATTCTTGAAGATGCTAAAGCTATTCTGAAGTATTTTCCTGGTTGGAGCATTGGACACATAAGGAGGGATGCTAATATGGCTACTCACTTGCTAGCCAAGGATGTCCTTAATTGTGTAGAAGATTCTTATTCTCTTGAATGTATTCCAAGTTGTATTGAGCATGTTGTTTGTAAGGAATCTCTATAAACAATTTGCTTGAGGAATATAATTGATCTTTGATTTAAAAAAGAAAAGAAAAGAAAGTGTACTAGTCTTATCTCGACGGTCATGATAGCATGTGATTCTTATCATGCACTGGATTACTTAACATCTAATCTTAATACATGAAAATACTAGATCTCAGGTGAATTCAAGTATTAGCAGGATCATAATAGCATGTGATTCAAAGCAATTTAAAACATGTGGTAATAGATATTAAATAAACATATGCCTTAAGCATATTCAAATCTACAATTGTTTGGTGTAGTTTACACTGAAGAAAAACAACAACCCTATCCCCCCAATTCATGAATTCTAATGATGTCTAAGGATATGAGAAACTCAATTTGAGGAAGAAAATTATAAAGGATTTTAACATAGCCATAACTAACATAAAGGGATATGCAAGAACCATTCCAGAAGTAGGTCCATGAAATTAAAGGCCATGGTCCCTAGCGTTAAAAGCCATGAGAGCAAAGTACTATTGGCTCACCCGCTGAAAGATGCAGAAGAGCTAGTGAGGAAATTCAAGAAGTGTCAGGTATATGCAAGTGAACCCCACAGCTCGCCGAAGGAGCAAACCATCGTGTCCTTGCCATGGCATTTCACGCAACAAGGAGTAGACATTGTGGGGCCCATGCCACCATGGAAAGTATAAGTTAAGTTAGTTGTCATTGTCATTGATTATTTCATGAAGTAGGCAAAAGCAGAGGTCTTGGCAACGATCATGACAAACCACATAGTCGTGTGTTGCTTCGGCATACCACAATTCCCTTATCTCGAACAAAAATAAGCAATTTGACTGTGACCCATAAATAGAGTGGTGTTCAAAGTTGGGAATTAAGGTGAGGTACTTATCTCTTGACTGCTCGTAGGTGAATGGGCAAGTGGAGGCGACCAATAAAATTATATTCTGCATCATCAAGAAGATCACAAGGGAGCCTAGGTCAAGGAGCTTCTTGGGATATTATGGCATACAGGACTACCATCCAGACTCCGAAAGGTGAGAAACCTTTTTCTATAACTTTTAGAAGCGAGACCATGATAGCGGTGGAGTTTGGCATCCCTAGCCATTGGGTACAACATTAAACAAACAACAAGTGTCGCCATGTACTAGAAGAGGACAATAGAGTATTTCAACAAGAGTCAAACATAGAGCATTCAAAGTTGGTGACCTTGTACTGAGAAAGGTTAGCACAACCACTAAAAGACCTAAAAAGGGAAAGCTCGGATCAAGTTAGGAAGGACTGTACATAGTTGAGGTGTGTAGCTGACTAGGGACGTACCACCTAGAGAACATGAACTGGAAAAGGCTACCATTCCTATGGAATGTAGGACATTTAATTAAGTATTTTCTTAGATGAGTCACAGAGTTTTCGATGGATGATGACTTTTGGACCTACTAGAGTAATAAGCAAGAGCTCGAGTCTAACTCACAATGAAGGGTAACACCTAAGGTTACCTTGATTCTCCTAGCTGCACCAGTGATGAGCAATCACTTGAGTAATACATGCACTTGTGTTGTGGGATAACGCCTAAGATTGCCCCAATCTCAGTTGCATGAGTGGGGTGCAAGCACTCGAGTCTAACACTCGTGCTGTGGAGTAACACCTAAAGTTACTCTAATCCTCCTGGTTGCCCTAGTGGCAAGCAATGTCCTCGAGTCTAATGCTCGCATTGTGGGGGTAACACCTAAAGTTACCATGATCCTCCTTGTCGCCTTAGTGGCAAGCAAAGCTCTTGAATCCAACACTTGTGTTGCAGGGTAACACCAAAAGTTATCTCGATCCTCCTAGTCACATTGGTGGTGAGCAAGAGCTCGAGTCTATCACTCGCGCTGCGGAGTAACACCTAAAGTTATCCTAATCCTCCTAGTTGACCCAGTGGTGAGCAAAGTGCTTGAGTCCAACACTCGCGCTACGTGGTAACAAATCCCATTATAAGTAGTCTGATACAAATAAAAAGAAAGAATGGGGCTAAGTTAAAAGAATAATAGAAACTCAAAAGTTTAGGTCTCGGGGTCGCCACTAGGTGTAGAAGGAGGCAGTCAGCTGAAGAAAGCATTGGGCATGACGTCGGCACCTAGAGAGTCCAAGATGGAAGGGCAGTCACCTTTGGGAGAATTCCATGTAGGTCCAATGCCCATAGGTTCGTTGTAGGGTTGTACACCAAAAACCTCCATAGAGTCTGGAGCCAAAGGTTGTAACCAATCCCCCATGCCCAATTTTGAACTTGTAGGACATTAGACAGCCAAGGAGTAAGACAAGTCACCTTATCTCTCATAGCCTGTGATTTCTTGGCAAACTCGTTGGCACGATGAGGGGCTTTGTCGATTTTCCTTCATGACAGTTAGGCAGAGTCAACCAACTTCAGGGAATTGATGTTGGCCTTGGGAAGTTCAACTTGGAGTGTCTTATACTTCATTGTGCCTGTTTTCAGTTCACTTTCAACCACATCAAGCTCATCTTAGAGCATCATGTACTTCACCCAAGCTTTCTTAGCCTGAGCGGGTTGCACCACCCTATCCAATTGAACCTACAATCCTTTAGAGGACATGCGCTTAGTGGCTAGCTCCTCCACCAATAGGGAAACGGCTTGGGTACTGTTCCACTTAGACTCCAAAGCCTAGTCCAACTCAACCTTAGTCCAACTTAGAGGCCAGCGTAGCCCTCAACTCTTTCATCGTAGCCTTCACCACGACAATCTTCGCATCCTACTCACGGAAGTGCTTGCCAAGGTGGCCATAGGCAGGTTCCCATCATTGCCACTCCTCAACAACCTGAGAAATAGACCAAAGTGCCATTTCAATAAAAGCTCGGGAGGCTTCCACCCTCCTCCAAGGCAGACTGGCGTTGGGCGATCTACCCCGCAAGTAAAGATATACACTGCGCAAAAACGAACACTATTAGTCCTTTTAAATAAAGCTGGAAATTGAATCCAAAAGAGCAACACCAAAATAAGTACCATTGTGAGGAACATGCCAATCTCCTTGGTAATCCTTGAGATCAGGGGACCCAAGGCTTCACCTACCCCAAAGTTGAACGAGGCAAGAGGCAACTCACGAGAACGGGAAGATCCTAAGCGAGGCAGAGTCTCTCGAGGGACGACCTCAGGGGAAGGAGGAACCTATGGATCACATGGTAGCCTCCCTAAGAGGTGGAACCTCTTGGAGGGAAGCATCCATGCGAGAGAAACCATTGAGAGCAAAACATTCAAAGTGTGAGAAAGGGTTGAAACCGAGTAGCTTGAGTGAGGTTCTTGTAGTGAGTTGAGTTTTGGGAGTTGAAGGGTCTTGATTTTTGTAAGTAATCTTGCCTGAACTCTTGTTGGGTGTTAGATTAAAATGTTAGGCTTTGATTTATGATATGAGATTGAGGAATTGATTGAGTTATAAAAAGGATTTTCTCAGTGTTGCATTTCGGCCAGATTTAGAGTTTTGCTTGTATATATTGTTTTGGTATGAAATCTTAGTCATGACATGTTTTGAGACGTTACCTTAAGTGTAGTTAACATCTTGGATAATTGACTGAAAGTTTAAATTTGAGGAAAACAACATGTCATGATAGGTTTATAAGCCAATATCTTGTGTTGATCATCTAAACATTCGGTTTCTACTTGTATATTACTAACCTTGACATATCATGATCTATTTCCTCAAGGATAGCCTTATAAACTTTTAGAAACCAGTTGTCATCATGTTAGGGATTGTAATGCATGATTCATTTAACAAAGAGAAGTTAGAAACACCATGCATACACACGGTTCTTGGATGATTTGGTGTTATTCAATGCCTAAGTGTTGGGATGAATTTATGTGACATTAACCTAAGCTGCAAACATGTTCCAAGATCAGATTTATGGATTTATATTTGATGAAATTTGATCACACATGCATACATAGAAGTTATAGATTTGAAATCACAAAAAGGCCCACATATTGCGTGCCACAGGTTGGATGAATTTGGCATAGTAGTTGATTGATTCTTACAATTTTAAGGTCATATATGGATTTAGAACATGAAAAACATGAGGTTTGTGAAATTTGATGAATTTTGGGGGCAAATTGAAAATAGTAAAAATTTAGGACCTTAGTGGTAATTTTGAGAAATTGTAGGGGCAATTTCGTTAATATTGTTTGAACCAATGTTTTGAATACCGTATCGGACGCCGTACTAGTCAAGGCACTGGAATGAAATATTTCGGTACCGGTACCATTTCGGGATAGTCGATATATGAATAAATTATATTCCAAAATAATAGTCTATATATGAATAAATTATATATAAATACATATATATATAAATTCTAAATAGCCTAGTCTGAATTGGGGGTCAAAAAATAAGCTTGTAGTTTGAAAAAATGAAAATAAAAATAAAATTAAAGGCCGAAATATAGGCCGATACAGGCCGAAATTTAGGCCGGTACGACCGGTACTTGGATCGGTACGAAACTTATATAGTACTTGTATCGGCCCAGCAGCCGGTACGACAAATATTGGCCATACCGGTTGGTACGGTACGAGATTGAAAACAGTGGTTTGAACCCTTTTGATTATAAAGATCTTCTTTAGATATGCAATTCCTAACTTAGAATAACTTTCATTACAGTCGCACTAGTTTTATGATTCTTGTATAAGCGCCACATTCATATTATAAATGTAATTTTGAGTATAAAACACCATATAATATATCGTTGAATATTTGATTACTTGCTTACATGACATGTAAAATTTTCACCATTTTAGCATATTGCATATATAAATATCATTTTCACATGAAATTTACTGCATATGCACATGTCATGAAATATATTTTTCAAGTATAACATAAAAATAAATTTGGTCACGACCTCAAGGGCAAGGATGAATAATTATTCTAGTAGAACTCCTCTGTCCACTATGGAGTGAATAATAATGGAGTGGTAACCCTTAGGTTGACAAAGAATTGTCAACGGGTTTCAAATGGATTCTTTTTAAAAGAATGCCAGAGTGAAGTCATTTATGGCACTGAATATTGGTGAGTGCATACGTTATGATGATAAGTTATGATATGGTAACAATGCATTGGGTAACGAGTTTGCAGACAACGTAATTTCAGCATGAGTTGTACTACGATCATCGTGAGTTGCATCGGCAGGTACTCACAGTACTTATAGGGGAGTTGTGACGTTACCATAAGTTACGTTATTATTAATGATGACTTTAATTACGGTGAAAAGTTATGTTTTTTAAAAGAGAAGTGAAAAATGTTCTCTGTAAGAAAATGTGCATCAAAGTTTTTTTTGGAAAAATATTGAGGAATCTGGATGGGTGACAAATACGGATTCTTTTCTGACATGCATCTCATGTTTATCATTAATCATGCATATCTTATCTCTGTGCAAATTGGTTGTATAACTTACTGAGATTTCAAGTAAATCTCACTCATATAGACCCACTACTATTTCGGGGGGAACGATAGAAGTTGTGCCAGGACCAGTTTACGACGAGCAGGATGAACTGCTAGCTTCAGAAGGTTGAGGATGAGCCCAATCTGGAGAAGAGGTTGGACTTGATATTAGCATTTATAGCATTGACTCTATATACTATACAACAAATGAGAGAGTTCGTCTGATTATGTAGTTTTATGTATTATGGAGATTCTATCTTTCACTTTACGTTGAACTTATGTGGACCTCTTAAGTGAGGAATTACCTATTTATGGTTTATTAATCATCGGGATATTTAGTTCATTTTGACATTAAATATTTTTGTCACCCTTATTTCTGCTGCGATTATTACATACTGCTAGTTGCATAGTAGGATGCATTGCATATTAACTATCATGAACGAGTGTATGTAACCATATGTTGCATGTCCCGACGCTCCAAATCTCCGTTCCATCCCAAGCGGAGATTGAAGACGTCACATATTGCAAAAATAATTTCACAAAGAACACAAAATATACAAATAACAAAAACCACAATACTTCTACAAGGCTCTAGGAAGTACATAAACATAACAAGAACCATCCGTCAAGAATCCCTTAAAAGTTCATTGCTACATTATTAAAACTACATCGAATAGCATGGAAAACCTGCAGTATTATTAGATAAATCTACAGAACCACAAGTTTTACAACTAATGGAAGAGTATGATTAATTAACAAGGAAAACTAACAAACCTTGAGTGAATGAAGGACAATGTTTGAGTTTCATCGCCACCAAATCAAGCTAAAATAAAATAAAATATAAATTTAAGTACCCAAAATATCTGCTATCTATTTCAACTAGAAAATAAAAATATAAGGACCCAATTTTTTTTTCACCCGAGCATCAAAATGAAAGATATTAATGAATGAAGGGTTGATACCTATAAATAGTATTTTGTACAAATAAAGAGTGAGTACAAAATGCCATTTAAAGACCTAGAGAGCGTTCGCCTCCATTGTTTCAAAGCCGAAGGCTAGCAATTAAGCCTATCGGATTGAGGCTGTAGATGCATAAAGCCTCATTTACAAATCTCAAGGTTTGACAATTAAAATTTGGAACAAGTAAGAATTGGAAAATAAGTACAGAATTTCTAATCATGTCTAAACAAAAATAATATAATCTTTAAAAATATAGCATACAAATAGTACTAGGAGGATGAGGAGTTGGAAGAGGATGAAGAGACTAGGAGATAAGAAGGATGAGGAAGAGATAAGGAGTAGGATGAAGAGAGGAGGAGAGGAGGAGGAGCATGAGGAAGATATGAGCAGGAGGGTGAGAAGAGGAGGAGGATTAGGAAGAGATGAGTAGGATGAGGAAGACATGAAGATGAGAGAAGAAGAAAATAAAATAATAATAAAAAGAATACATGAAAATCTTCTACAACGAGATTACTTTTAGCAGTGATAGACAATAATGTTCAAAGACTACAAAATCTATAAATAACAAAAACTAGAATACATTTACTTGACTCTAGAAAGTACATAAAAACCAAAGTTCATTGCTACATTGTTAAGCCCACAAAGACCAGCATGAAAAACCTACACTATTAGACAAAGCTACGGAAACACAAATTTTGCAACTAATGGAATTGTAGATTAAACAACAGGCAAAACAAACAAACCTTGAGTGAATAATGGACAACTTTTGACCTTCATCACTACCAAAACGAGCTAAAATAAAACAAAATAGAATATAATTACCCAAGAAATCTGCAGTCAATTTCAACTTGAAAATATAAAAATAAATACCCAAAAAACTTTTTTTCATCCTTTCATTAAGTATCAAAATGAAAGGTATTCATGAATGAAGGACTAAGACCTGTAAATAGTATTTTGTTATAAATAAATAGTGAGCACAAAATGTCATCAAAATGAAAGATATTCTCATGAATGAAGGGTTAGGACCTATAACTATTATTTTGTACAAATAAAGAGTGAGTAAAAAATGTCATCTATAGACGTAGGGAGCGTCGACCTCCATTGTTTCAAAATCGAAGGCCAGCAACTAAGCCTATCCAATTGAGGTTGACTCATTTTTGGATGTTGTAGTCGGCTCTAGTCCGAGAGGTCCGTGCAAAGATCCGGCCGCTCAGACTGAGGTGGCTGTACAAACGTTCGAGGCCGAGGGCTCAGTAGAAGTTATCCCTCCTTTGTCCCGGCTGGAAACAGGAGGGAGTCGTAGCTCCCGCATAAGCTTTTTGTACAGGGTTCAGCTATTTCTTTCTTTGTCCATTTCATTTTTCTTGCTATTTTCTACTCTTCCTTTACTGATAATTGCATGTTGGCCCTTCTTGTTGTCAGGGTATCTGTTTTGCATAGAAAAATAATTTGCAAGTGCACATAATCATAACAAGTAGTAAAATGTTTTAAAGAAAACTATTATCAAACCCATAGGGAATAATTATGTTATTGAGTATTGAAATTGACTAAATTAATTACTATTTGAAAAACTGAAATTTGAAGAATGGTTTATCTAAATTAAAGTGAAGAAAAGAACATTAAAATTAAGATTTTAAAAATAATGAGAGTAGATCTAGAGCGTTTAACTTCACCTAGCAAATCTCGTACAGTTTATTCTTCCTTTTTACAGAATTCCAATTATCTCAAGTTGATGATAAAAATCCATTAACTATTCAATATTTTCTCTCGAATAGTACCAAAAATATCTTCAACTAATAACTCCATATCTCTATGTGAATTTAACTAATTGGAGACTCATTAAATACTTTGAAGTTTTCTTGAAAATCACACTAGTCGTTGTAAAACATCTATGCTTTTGCTCAACTAATGGTGTTTAAATCTAAAGTTTTAATCACAAATTACCTCTCGATCTCATTGCAATCCAAAAATCGAACAATAGTTAGCTAGGAAATTGTAAGCATTAAGAACAAAGAATAAACACTCAATCATGGAAATATTTGAAAATAAAATAACTTAGAATATAACCTGTGTGTTCAATGCTAGGCTACATCAAAACTCTAGAAAATAGAATTAGTTCATAATGAAATTAAAAAGAAAAATAATAAAACTAGTGTTCTTCGTTGGAGTCAGTTGATGAAACATGCAGCTCTCGCCTCTGCTCCCCCAGATCTGCCTCCTTGAAAGAACACTTCAAAAATAAAAACTAAAAACTCTCAATCTCTGATTCAGAACTCCAACTAAGATTCACAAAACCAAAGACTCTCTCTTAAACTCAAAACTAAAACTAAGATTAAGAACCAAGGCTCCATATGCATCCCACAAGAAGGGATTAAATAGATGTCAAGATTCAAATCCGAAAACAAAATAAATGCGGCTACAATTTAGTCTAAAATTTGAAAAATAGTTTCTAAAGATAGATGTTAACATAAAAGGAAATTATCCAAAGAATATCAGAATTATCTAAAATGAGATTTAGTGATATTTGGCTTGAATTGCTAAGTTCGGAAGGGTTTGGTTGCCAATAGATTGATTGCGGAACTCGGAAGGGTCCCACTGGGTAGATGCCGTGTGCGTTGAATATAACTGGTGGGCATGGAGGTCACAAATGAACGGGCATTGAGGTCACAAAGACCACATGATCCTCTTTTCGCCTACCGAGTGGAAAGACTCCCGACAGGGATGAAAGACTCCTCTCGCCTTTTCTAGTTGTTGCCCACAATATCATTTAAGTTGGTCATTTAGACTAGTTGCCCAATCTAACCTCTTAGAGCCTTGTCGCCAAATCTTCATACCTTCTAGTCGCGAGTTTCCTCGCCTACCGAGAGGTAAGTCTTCTCGCCTTTGGGCGAGAGAAATCTCTTTGCTGCCCACGTGACAAGGCTCCTCGCCCAAATCTCATCGGCTCTTTTCAAATCTCGCTACCTCTCATAAGTCTAGATCTTAGTCTCTTCTATTGTACCAAAATGCTCTCCTTTTACACTAAATCTTCTTATTCGTTCAAATCCAAGAAGATAAATAAAAATATGTAGAAATAAAATAAAATCAATAGTATTGAAAAGAAAATGACACTTTTCATAAATAAAAGAGTGATAAAAATCACATAAAAATAATACTTATCAGTACCTCTCAGCTGGCGGCCTTTATTATGGATGGCCAGGAGGCCGTTGAGCAAGAGAACTAGGGCCTTCGTACGATGACCCACGAAAAGGGTATGACTTGCCTTGAAGGATGAACCCATGAAAAACAAGAAACTTGATCACAGCTGGAAGAGGCTTAAGAGGAAGACGAGGGAAGTGAAGGGAGGACGGCCAGCGATTGAAGCAACTTATTACAGACCTTCGGGACGACCTGTCTCTAGTGCAAGAGGTTGCCTCCCACATGGATAGGCATCTAAAGTTGGTCCTAGGCGTTCGTGATCAAGTGTGGGGCCATAGGTGTGCCGAGGGCCGTAGGTCGATACAGGACCACCCCTTGGAGAGTCCGCAGTGTGTTCGAGGACTTTCGTGAAATATTTGCGAGGCCTCGACCTTACTGGTACTTCTGTTGACAAGGTGACTTTTGTGTTCAGCCGTGACTTGGGAAGGAAAGAGATCCCTGATGCTTTCTTGGGTCCTGTCATTCCGACCGCGCCCGAACCTGCTACTCCAGAGTCTAGGGATCCTGCTCCCGACATTCCTTAGGTTGGTACTCTCGACGTCGAGGCCTGGCGTTGCCATGCCCTAGCTCCTAAGTGTCGTTGTGGCTATTTTATTTTACTCTTCCCTTTCTTTTCTTTTTGCCGAATGTATATACCTATATGTTGTCGCCCTGCGACTTGTATATAACTTTGATCAATGAAATTATTTCACAATTTTGTCGTGCCGGGCTGCTTGTTTCTATTATGTTTTCCTTACGCGCTTTTCCTTCTCTTTTCTCCTTTTTTCGTTTGTGGCCGGCTTGAGGGGGTTCGACGTAGGAAATTGCAGGATTCCTGACTACCCCGCTAGCCATCCGTTCACCCGTTTGCATTGTGTTTGTTCATCATCATTGGGTAGCCGTCCTCTCAGGACCTTCATGCGATTTTACTTGGTGAGGTTTTGGTTTGTTGTGCTTTCCAACTTTATGTCGCGTTCAACTGGCCTTAGTTATGTATCGTTGCACTTTGTTGCTATATGGCTTTTATGTTGTAACTTGCTCTTTGTAACTCTGCAGCCTTCTGTTGCGGTTGTCGATGATATTACCTTTTATTGACTGCGTCCGGCTATATGTCTTTGCTAATTTTTCTTTGCTGTCTCATTCATCTCTCTTTGGTGGTCAGCCTAGGGGTTTGGGTAGCAAGGATTCGCCACATAGGACCTTATGGTCCACCCCGCCAGTGTCCAACCTATGCTTGTCAACCTCGTTGGCCGACGGCTTTCCTGTTCACTCTACTTTCATCTGCCTTTGTTGTGTAGTCATTCTCCTGAGGCCTTGGCAACTTTGTTTGGCTAGGCCAACATTTTCTCGCTTTTTCCTTGTGCTGATTTCCTTTTTTCGCTGTCTGTTTTTTGGTTGGGCATTACCTCGCATGATTCTTTTATTCTTCCACTTTGTGTCGTCATGCTTTACTTTGGCATGCGGTCATCTCCGTGCTCTTCCCGTGTAGTTAGATGAGTAGGCTGGGCTACTTTTTGCCGCGTTCATGGTGGAGATCTATTCTTCAGGTAGCCGTGGGGCTCCGCTTGCCTCCTTGGTCCAAGGGGAGGTAAGTTGTCCGGACAGTTTGGAACTATACCCATCTTCTTCCTTTAGCATTTTGTCTTTGATCCCTAATCGAAAGAGAAGGATGCTATCATTATTTTGCTCTTAAGGGCAGGAGTTAATTTTGCAAAGCCGGGCCTCCTAGCCTATGTCGTACTGTGCTTGTTGTTTTTTGCCACGTCGCTGATGTCTGTGCTGTTGATGTCCTTGCTGCCGATGTCCTTGCTGCTGATGTCCTTGCTTTTTGCTACAGTATTCGGGCGGTTAATAGACTTGGCCCGCACTCCATCGAGGAGAGGTCAGGACGCCTTAGGCCAACCTGCTCCTTTAACCCCTGTAGAGGTAATTTCTTCGGATGGCCGTGGCCCAGTTTATCCTTTATTAAGGTGGGAGTTAGGGTCGGTGTTCGAGCAGCCTCAAGGTTGGACCCGCTCTCCTCCGTGGAAGGGTTTGAATGGCCTCTGGCTCAACTCATCCCTGTTACCCCTAGGGAGGTAATTTCTTCGGGCAGTTTGAGTCTAAACCCGCTCCTGCTCGTTAACACTGTGTAGCCTCTTACTCTAACTTTTCCACTTTAGCGATTTCGTTCACGTAGGGTAGTTAAAAGACTAGGCCTGCACTCCATCAGGGAGAGGTTGGGATGCCTCTAGTCAAACAGCCCGTTAGATTCCCCATTGCCAGGGCACTCCAAGCAACGCATGGCCTATTCTTTCCCTGAGGTGCTGTCCGGGGTAAGCCCACCATCATTTTGCTTCAACTCTTGGACATAACATTCTCTCACTCTGCAGAGAGTTGGAAACTTAATCTTGAGGTGGTAGGTTGACGTGACGGCCTGTAAGCTGTTGAGGGTGAGCCTTCCAATGATGGCATTGTACGACGACGGGGTCCTCACCACCAGGAAGTCGACCATGACAGAGACCGTGTAGGGGGCGCTGCCGGTGAGGACTGATAGCGTGATGGTTCCCACCAGCTGAACCATACTCCCGAAGAAGCCTTTCAATGGCATGGGGGCCGGATGTAGCCGAACAACATCTATTCCCATTCTGGTGAAGGCCACCCAGAACATGATATCTACAGAATGCTCGTTGTCAATGAGGATTCTGCGAGTGGTGAAGTTGGCAACCAACATAGTCACCACTAGTGCGTCATCGTGGGGGTACAGGACACCTCCTCGTCGGCCTTCGTTAAGGAGATGATTGGGGTAGGCTCACCCCTTCGATACTTGGTGGGATAGTACTCAATCGAGTACACCTCATGGTATTGGGCTCGCCTGATGTGCGCTTTTGTGCTTGAGGAGGAAACACCCCCACCCGCGAATTCCCCCCACTATGGTTTGAATTTCTATGAGTGGAGGTCCTCCTTGTGGTGGTGAATGAGGACGATCCTGCTGCGGCCCCCGTGCTAGTGGTCATCTCCGAGGGCTGTCTTCCCTCCTGTGCCGGTCGACTTAGTCCATGCTCCTTTCCCTCAACCTTCCTCTTTTTTCTTGCTCCAGTCTCCAGGCTAGGGAATAGCGCTACCTTGTCCGCTCTGCATGCTCCATTCTCCCTTACTGGGAGAAGCAATCTTCGGTGTTGTGCGAGGTGGACCTGTGGAATGTGCAGTAGCGGCGTGTAATACCCTGATCATCCGCTTCGCAGGCGACAAAAAATGGTGAATGTAAGCTGGTCAAACCAAGGTCTCGGTCCCCTTGTTGGGGCTTCCTCCCTCCTCCTGTCTTGGGAACTCTTCTCCTGGTTTTCGTGGGTCTTAGCCTTGGCAAGGCCTTCACCTTCCTCTCTACTCGCTCCGGCTCCTTCTTTGTTGGCTCCGTCTTCCTCTCTGCTTGCTCCGACTCCTTCTTTCTTGATCCATGAACTCCCGCAGCGTCATGAGAGTTCTTCTTGCCAATTCAGCCATAAATTAGGATCACGGCCAAATACGGCTCTTGTAAGCACCACCAAGGTTATCTTCTCAGCTTGGTCGTCAGTGGTCATGAGCTCCTTGTTGAACTGGGTCAGGTACGCTACTGGGCACCGCCTCCTTTGCCTCGACAAGAACTGAGTCAAAAATAGTCCGGCTGGCTCGCCAAATCTGGCTACGGATCCCGGCGCCAGAGACATGAACCATACTTGTGCTGGCCCCTTCAGGGTCAGTGGGAATGCTCTGCATGCCACCTCACCCAGGAAGCCATGCAAAGTCATGTGAGCCCTAAAAGTTTCCAAGTGCTCAAAAGGATCCCTTTCTCTGTCGTACATTTCCATGGCCGGGATTCTGAACTTTAGTGGTAAGGGCACGACCATCACCTCCTTCGTGTAGGATAGACCAGTGCTCATGAGCAGTTGGTCCACTGATGACGAGGTACCCACCTCCCTTGCGATCACTTCATATTTTTCTTTGAGGCTACAAAGCTCGGCCTGCATGTTCTTTTGCTCCTCCTCCTTATTTGGTCCAGCCTGTGTGTTCCAGGACCCCATGTGCTCACTATTGCTGGACTCTGCTTCCTCATCCTGCATCAGTTGAGGATTTTAGAGTTCCTCGTTTTCTTTGCAAAGTGTTTGCACCTCGTCGGTTAGATTCGTCACCCACTCCTCCATATTTTTCAGTCTTGCTTCCAGGGCTTCCTCTGTGTCTCTTTTGAGCTGTCCGGAATGGGTTGTCGCAGGCATGTGAAATATACGTAAGATCTACAAAGATCCCACAGATGGCGCCACCGTTAACGTCGTGTTTCACACGCCTTTGGGCTAGGTTCTGATAACTTAGGTCTTTAGAATTTGAGCCTGCACAAGATAGGAAAGAAGGCAACTAGGAGAGGGCGACCTTCGGGCCGGGGAGTCTTCGATGCTAAAGTTAGTAAATTCTCTTGGAAGTTTGTGAATAAGTGAAAGAGTCTAGGGATTGGAGAGTTTTCTTGTACTTGAGACTTGCTATTTATACCATAAGTCTGGGTGTCTGCCCCCACGGAGTCTATGTCTTTTGTACTGTTCCTTTTGTCAGAGTCATATAATGCGGTGTGGCTCTGCGACAATGTCATTAATGTGGGTTGTAGCTCGAGTAGTGGTGCCATTAATGCGATGTTATTTTTCGATTTCCCTTACCCTCCTAGAGTCCTTGGTGGTCCGTTGATGCCCTTCCTATCAGAGGATCGAGGGTGCCCCCTGTACATTACGCCCACTACACGGACAAGTACTCAAGAGTTGGACACTATTCTAAGGGTTTCCAGGTCGACGAGTCCCATCCCCTGCAGCACGTTTCCTCATGCAGGTTGTGTCCAAAGGAGCCTACCCAGGGGCCGGGTTACAGACTTTACTTGTTCTGGGTTAGGCGCTTGGTTCCCATTCTCAGGCCACGCCAAGCCCACTGGGACTAAGGGGGGAAAAGTTTGATGTTCATCACTATAAAAATAATATAAAAATAAAAGTTTAGGACAATAAGCTCAAACGACATAAAGTTTCTACCATAATATACCAACTTATTTCCTGGGTAGAATACGACAGTTTTCTTGTCATAATATAGTTGTTGAAAGCTGCTAGTATAAAATGTGTAACTACCCTTCAGCATCGTAGAATATATCTCATCGTATGGAAAATGATAGAACGACACTAGTTCTAAAGTCTTTCGTCAAACTATTTACCTTTACTGTTTAAAAGATGATTATCATTTCAACTAGAAAACATAAATTTAAATACCAAAAACAACTTTTTTGCATCCTTTCATTTTAGCGTCGAAGTGAAAGGTCTTCATGAATGAAGGGCTGAAACCTGTAAATAGTATTTTATATGAAAAATTGTGAGTACAAAATGTCATCTTGAGTCCTAGAGAGGGTCTACCTCATTTGGATCTAACTCAAAGACTACCCACTAAGCCTACCCATTCGAGGTTGTAGATGCCTAAGGCCCCATCTACAAAACTCAAATTTTCGAGACTAAAATTTAAAATCCATCAGAATTGAAAAATGAATTCAAGATTTGTAAACACATATAACTATAAACAATCTAATATGTAAAAATATAGCATACAAGTAGTATATCCAATTGGAGATAGATTAGAAGGAGGAAGAGATGATGAGAAGGGGGAAGAGATGAGGAGAAGGGGAGGACGATGAGAAAGAGATGAGGGGGACAATGAGGAGGAACAAAGAGAAAGAGAAGAGGAGGACGATAAGGAAGCGATGAGGAGGTGGAAGAGAAGAAGAGGACGATGGGAGGAAGAGAGGAGGAGGAGGAGGAAGAGAAGATGAGGAAGAGTGGAGAAGGACGACAAGGAAGAGATGAGGAGGAAAAGGGGAAGAGGAGAAAGAGGACGAGGACAATGAGGAAGAGTAGATGAGGAGAAGGAAGAGAGGAAGATGATGATGAGGAAGATAAGAGGAAGAGGAAGGGAGGAGGATGAGGATTGGAAGAGAGGAGGATGAGGATTGGAAGAGAGGAGCAATTAATAATAAAAGAAATATAAGAAAATTTTCTGATGTTATATTATTTTTAGAAGTAATTGACTAAAAGAAGGACATCTCTCATAATATGCATTGTATAAATAATATCTCACAAAGAACACAAAATAGATAAACAACAAGAAGCTAAATTTGTTTAATATACATAAACATAGCATGAACCTTTTGTAAAATCTTTATAAAGTTCATTGCTACATTGTTAAAACCAAATCAACTGGAATGAAAACTTGCACTATTAGACAAACCTACAGAACCACAAATTTTGCAACTTGTGGAAGAGTTATGATTAATGAAGGACAAAGTTTGATGTTCATCGCTATCAAAATAATATAAAAATAATATAAAATTCAAAGTTCAAGACAACAAACTCAAAAGACATAAAGCTTCTACCATAATATACTTGCTTATTTCCAGGGCAGAATATGACAATTGTCTTGTCATAATATAGTTGTTGAAAGCTGCTAGTATAAAATGTGTAAATACCCTTCATCATCGTAGAATATATCTCATCATATAAAAAATAATAGAAAAATGTTAGTTCTAAAATTTATTGTCAAACGCAACTTTACCGTCTAATAGATGATTATAATTTTAACTTGAAAATAGAAATTTAAATACCCAAAAAACCATTTTTGCATCCTTTCATCTTAGCATTAAAATGAGAGGTCTTCAAGAATGAAGGGCTGAAACCTGTAAATAGTATTTTATATTAAAAATAGTGAGTACAAAATGTCATCTAGAGACCTAGAGAGCAACTAACTCATTTGGATCTAAGTGGAAGACTAACCACTAACTAAGCCTACCCCACTCTCGAGGTTGTAGATGCCTAAGGTCTCATCTACAAATATCAAGTTTTCGCGACTAAAATTTAAAACCGTCATAATCGAAAAATGAATTAGAAATATCTAAATACATCTAACTAGAAACAATCTAATATATACAAATATAACATACAAATAGTATATCCAAATAGTTTGATGGACTAGCAGGAAGAGGAAGAGATGAGGAGGTAGAGGAAGAATGGAAGAGGATGATGAGGAAGATAGGAGAAAAAGAGAAGGAGAAGATGAGGAGGACGATGAGAAGATATGAGGAGGACGATGATGATGAAGACATAAAGAGAAGGATGAAGAGAAGAGCCCTCGAAGAGAAAGAGGGAGGACGATGAGGTAGAGATGTGGAGGAGGAAGAGAGGAGGAGAAGAGAAGAAGAGGAAGAGTGGAGGAGGAATAAAGGAAGAGGACGATGAGGAAGATAGGAGGAAGAGATGAAGAGAGGAAGAGGAGGAATGGAGGAGAAGGAGGATTGGAAGAGAGGAGAAATTAGTAATAAAAGAAATATAAGAAAATTTTTTACTGTTATATTATTTTAAAACTAATTGACTATAGAAAAACATCTAATAATATACATTGTATAAATAATATCTCACAAAGAACACAAAATAGATAAACAACAAAAAGTTAAATATGTTTAAAATACATAATCATCGCACAAACCTTTTGTAAAATATCTTTGCAAAATTCATTGCTACATTGTTAAAAACCAAATCAACTGGAATGAAAACCTGCACTATTAGACAAACCTACAAAACCACAAACTTTGCAACTTGTGGAAGAGTTATGATTAATGAAGGACAGAGTTTGATGTTCATCGCTATCAAAATAATATAAAAATATTATAAAAATAATATAAATTTCAAAGTTCAAGACAACAAGCTCAAAAGACATAAAGCTTCTACCATAATATACCTGCTTATTTCCTGGGCAAAATACGACAATTGTCTTGTCATAAAATAGTTGTTGAAAGCTGCTAGTATAAAATGTGTAACTACCCTTCATCATCGTAGAATATATCTCGTCGCATGAAAAATAACAGAACGACGCTAGTTCTAATATCTACAATCAAACTTACCTCTACCATTATAATTTCAACTAGAAAACAGAAATTTAAATACCTAAAAAACTTTTTTTGCATCCTTTCATCTTAACATCAAAATGAGAGGTCTTGATGAATGATGGGCTGAAACCTATAAATAGTATTTTATAAAAAACAAATGGTGAGTACAAAATGTCATCTAGAGACCTAGAGCGCATCTACATCATTTGGATCTAAGCTGAACGCTAGCCACTAAGCCTACCCGCTCGAGATTGTAGATGCCGAAGGCCTCATTTACAAATCTCAAGTTTTCGTAACTAAAATTTAAAATCCGTCAAAATCAAAAAATGAATTCAAAATTTCTAAACACATCTAAAGATGAACAATCTAATACGTAAAAATATAACATACAAGTAGTATATCCAAGTGGAGGTGGATTAGGAGGAGAAGGAAGAGATGAGGAGGAGGAGGAGGAAGAGAAGATGAGGAGGACTATGAAGAAGAGATGAGGATGAGGATGAGGAGGAAGAGGGGAAGAGAATAGGAGGAGGACGATGAGAAAGAGAGGAGGAGGACAATGAGAAAAAGAGGAGGAAGAGGAGAAGGAAGAGAAGAAGAGGAGGACGATGAGAAAGATACGAGAAGGAGGACGATGATGAAGAGATAAGTAGGAGGACGAAGAGAAGAAGAAGGGCAGTGATAAAGAGAGGAGGAAGAAGAGTATGATGAGGAAGAGATGAGGAGAGGAGGAGGATGAAGAGAAGATAAGGAGGAAGAGTATGAAGAGGAAGATAGATGGAACAGAGGATGAGAGAAGGAAGAGGAAGAGAAGATGGGGAGGAAGAGTGGAGGAGGACAACGATGAAGAGATGAGGAGGAGAAGGATGAGAAAGGGAGGAAGAGGAGAAAGAAGAGAGGAAAAGGAAGATGAGGAACATAGGATGAAGAGAGGAAGAGGAGGAAGGGAGGAAAAGAGGAAAGAGGAAAGAGGAGGATGAGGAGGATTGGAAGTGAGGAGCAATCAGTAATAAAAAAATATAAGAAAATCTTATGTTGTTATATTATTTTTATAAGTAATTGAGTATAAGAAAAACATCTCATAATATGCGTTGCATAAATAATGTCTCACAATGAACACAAAATAGATAAACAACAAAAAGCTAAATATGTTTAAAATACATAAACATCGCACAAACCTTTCGTAAAATATCTTTGCGAAGTTCATTGCTACATTGTTAAAACCGCATCAACCGGCATGGAAACCTGCAGCTAGACAAACCTACAGAACCACAAATTCTGCAACTTGTGGAAGAGTTATGATTAACAAAGGATAATGTTAGATGTTCATCGCTATCAAAACAATATAAAATTCATATAAAATTCAAAGTTCAAGACAACAAGCTCAAAAGACATAAACCTTCTACCATAATATACATGCTTATTTCCTTGGCAGAATACGACAATTATCTTGTCATAATATAGTTGTTGAAAGCTGCTAGTATAAAATGTGTAATTACCCTTCATCATCATAGAATATATCTCCTCATATAAAAAATAATAGCACGACGCTAGTTCTAAAATCTATCGTCAAACGTAACTTTACTGTTTAATTGATGATTATAATTTCAACTTGAAAGTAGAAATTTAAATACCCAAAAAACCTTTTTTGCATCCTTTCATCTTAGCATCAAAATGAGAGGTCTTCATGAATGAAGGGCTGAAACCTGTAAATAGTATTTTATAAAAAACAAATGGTGAGTATAAAATGTCATCTAGAGACCTAGAGTGCATCGACATCCTTTGGACCTAAGCTGAACACTAGCCACTAAGCCTACCCACTTGAGATTGTAGATGCCTAAGGCCTCATTTACGAATCTCAAGTTTTCGCAACTAAAATTTAAAATCGGTCAAAATCAAAAAATGAATTCAAAATTTCTAAACACATCTAAAGACAAACATTCTAATATGTAAAAATATAACATGCAAGTAGTATATCCAAGTGGAGATGGATTAGGAGGAGAATGACGAGAAAGAGAGGAGGGGGACAATGAGGAAGAAATGATGAAGAGGAGAAGGAAGAGAAGATGAAGAGGACGATGGGAAAGATACGAGAAGGAGGACGATGAGGAAGAGATGGACGATGATAAAGGGAGGAGGAAAAAGAGTATGATGAGGAAGATAGGAGGAAGATATGAGGAGTGGAGGAGGATGAAGAGAAGATAAGGAGGAAGAGTATGATGAGGAAGATAGGTGGAAGAAAGGATGAGAGAAGGAAGAGGAAGAGATGATGGGGAGGAAGAGTGGAGGAGGACGATGATGAAGAGATGAGGACGAGAAGGATGAGAAAGGGAGGAGAAGGAAGAGAAAGAGAGGACGAGGAGAAGGAAGAGAGGAAGAGGAAGATGAGGAAGATAGGATGAAGAGAGGAAGAGGATAAAGAGGGGAGGAGGAGGAGGAGGAGGATTGGAAGAGAGGGGCAATCAATAATAAAAAAATATAAGAAAATCTTATGTTGTTATATTATTTTTATAAGTAATTGAGTATAGAAAAACATATCATAATATGCGTTGTATAAATAATGTCTCACAATGAACACAAAATAGATAAACAACAAAAAGCTAAATTTGTTTAAAATACATAAACATCGCACAAACCTCTTATAAAATATCTTTGCGAAGTTCATTGCTACATTGTTAAAACCGCATCAACAGGCATGGAAACCTGCACCTAGACAAACCTACAGAACCACAAATTCTACAACTTGTGGAAGAGTTATGATTAAGGAATGATAATCTTAGATGTTCATGGCTATCAAAACAATATAAAATTCATATAAAATTCAAAATTCAAGACAACAAGCTCAAAAGTCATAAAGCTTCAACCATAATATACCTGCTTATTTCCTTGGCAGAATACGACAATTGTCTTGTCAAAATATAGTTGTTGAAAGCTGCTAGTATTTAAATCTGTAACTACCCTTCATCATCGTGGAATATATTTCCTCATATAAAAAATAATAGAACAACGCTAGTTCTAAAATCTATCGTCAAACAAAACTTTACCGTCTAATAGATGATTATAATTTCAACTAGAAAACAGAAATTTAAATACCTAAAAAACTTTTTTTGCATCCTTTCATCTTAACATCAAAATGAGAGGTCTTGATGAATGATGGGCTGAAACCTGTAAATAGTATTTTATAAAAAACAAATGGTGAGTACAAAATGTCTTCTAGAGACCTAGAGCGCATCTACATCCTTTGGATCTAAGGTGAACACTAGCTACTAAGCCTACCCACTCGAGATTGTAGATGCCTCATTTACAAATCTCAAGTTTTTGCAACTAAAATTTAAAATCCGTAAAAATAAAAAAATGAATTCAAAATTTCTAAACACATCTAAAGACAAACAATCTAATATGTAAAAAATATAACATACAAGTAGTATATATAAGTGGAGATGGATTAGGAGGAGAATGAATATATGAGGAGGAGGAGAGGAGGAAGAGAATATGAGGATGACTATGAAGAAGAGATGAGGATGAGGATGAGGAGGAAGAGGGGAGAATAGGAGGAGGACGAAGAGAAAGAGAGGAGAGGGACAATGAGGAAGAAATGATGAAGAGGAGAAGGAAGAGAAGATGGGAGGACAATGGGAAAGATACGAGAAGGAGGACGATGAAGAAGAGATAAGTAGAAGGACGAAGAGAAGAAGAGGGACGATGATAAAGAGAGGAGGAAGAAGAGTATGATGAGGAAGATAGGAGGAAGAGATGAGGAAATGAGGAGGATGAAGAGAAGATAAGGAGGAAGAGTATGATGAGGAAGATAGGTGGAAGAGAGGATGAGAGAATGAAGAGGAAGAGAAGATGGGGGTGGAGGAGGACGATGATGAAGAGATGATGAGGAGAAGGATGAGAAAGAGAGGACAAGGAGAAGGAAGAGAGGAAGATGAGGAAGATAGGATGAAGAGAGGAAGAGGAGGAAGGAAGAGAGGAAAGCGGAGGAGGAGGAGGATTCTAAGTGAGGAGCAATCAGTAATAAAAAAATATAAGAAAATCTTATGTTGTTATATTATTTTTTTAAGTAATTGAGTATACGAAAAACATCTCATAATATGTGTTGTACAAATAATGTCTCACAATGAACACAAAATAGTTAAACAACAAAAACCTAAATATGTTTAAAATACATAAACATCACACAAACCTTTTGTAAAATATTTTTGCGAAGTTCATTGCTAAATTGTTAAAACCGCATCAACCGGCATGGAAACTTGCACCTAGACTAACCTGCAGAACCACAAATTCTGCAACTTGTGGAAGAGTTATGATTAACGAAGGATAATGTTAGATGTTCATCGCTATCAAAACAATATAAAAAGAATATAAAATTCAAAATTCAAGACAACAAGCTCAAAAGACATAAAACTTCTACCATAATATATCTGCTTATTTCCTTGGCAGAATACGACAATTGTCTTGTTATAATGTAGTTGTTGAAAGTTGCTAGTATAAAATGTGTAACTACCCTTCATCATCGTAGAATATATCTCCTCATATAAAAAATAATAGAACGATGCTAGTTCTAAAATCTATCATCAAACGTAACTTTACCGTCTAATAGATGATTATAATTTCAACTTGGAAGTAGAAATTTAAATACCCAAAAAACCTTTTTTGCATCCTTTCATCTTAGCATCAAAATGAGAGGTCTTGATGAATGACGGGCTGAAACCTGTAAATAGTATTTTATAAAAACAAATGGTGAGTACAAATTGTCATCTAGAGACCTAGAGCGCATCTACATCCTTTGGATCTAAGCTGAATGCTAGCCCCTACCCACTCAAGATTCTAGATGCCTAAGGCCTTATTTACAAATCTCAAGTTTTCGCAACTAAAATTTAAAATCTGTCAAAATCAAAAAATGAATTAAAAATTTCTAAACACAACTAAAGACAGACAATCTAATATGTAAAAATATAACATACAAGTAGTATATCCATGTGGAGATGGATTAGGAGGAGGAGAAGGAAGAGAAGATGTGGAGGACTATGAAGAAGAGTTGAGGATGAGGATGAGGATGAGGAGGAAGAGGGGAAGAGAATAGGACGAGGACGATGAGAAAGAGAGGAGGGGGACAATGAGGAAGAAATGATGAAGATTAGAAGGAAGAGAAGATGAGGAGGATTATGGGAAAGATACGAGGAGGACGATGAGGAAGAGATAAGTAGGAAGACGAAGAGAAGAAGAGGGACGATGATAAAGAGATGAGGAAGATAGGTGAAAGAGATGAGGAGAGGAGGAGGATGAAGAGAAGATAAGGAGGAAGAGTATGATGAGGAACATAGGTGGAAGAGAGGATGAGAGAATGAAGAGGAAGAGAAGATGGGGGAGGAAGAGTGGAGGAGGACGATGATGAAGAGATGAGGTGGAGAAGGTTGAGAAAGAGAGGAGGAGAAAGATAGGAGGAGAAGGATGAGAAAGAGAGGACGAGGAGAAGGAAGAGAGGAAGAGGAAGATGAGGAAGATGGGATGAAGAGAGGAAGATGAGGAGGGAGGAAGAGGAGAAAGAGGAGGAGGAGGAGCATTGGAAGTGAGGAGCAATCAGTAATAAAAAAATATAAGAAAATCTTATGTTGTTATATTATTTTTATAAGTAATTGAGTATAAGAAAAACATCTCAGAATATGCATTGTATAAATAATGTCTCACAATGAACAAAAAATAGATAAACAATAAAAAGCTAAATATGTTTAAAATATATAAACATCGCACAAACCTTTTGTAAAATATCTTTGCGAAACTCATTGCTACATTGTTAAAACCGCATCAGCCGGCATGGAAACCTGCACCTAGACAAACCTACAGAACCACAAATTCTGCAACTTGTGGAAGAGTTATGATTAACGAAGGATAATGTTAGATGTTCATCGCTATCAAAACAATATAAAATTCATATAAAATTCAAAGTTCAAGACAACAAGCTCAAAAGACATAAAGCTTCTACCATAATATACCTGCTTATTTCCTTGGCAGAATACAACAATTGTCTTGTCATAATATAGTTGTTGAAAGCTGCTAGTATAAAATGTGTAAGTACCCTTCATCATCGTAAAATATATCTCCTTATATAAAAAATAACAGAACGACGCTAGTTCTAAAATCTATCGTCAAACGTAACTTTACCGTCTAATAGATGATTATAATTTCAACTTGAAACTAGAAATCTAAATACCCAAAAAATATTTTTTGTATCCTTTCATCTTTGCATCAAAATAAGAGGTCTTGATGAATGAAGGGTTGAAAACCTGTAAATAGTATTTTATAAAAAATAAATGGTGAGTACAAAATGTCATCTAGAGACCTAGAGCGCATCTACATCCTTTGGATCTAAGCTGAACGCTAGCCACTAACTAAGCCTACCCACTCGAGATTGTAGATGCCTAAGGCCTCATCACAAATCTCAAGTTTTCACAACTAAAATTTAAAACCCGTCAAAATCAAAAAATGAATTCAAAATTCTAAACACATCTAAAGACAAACAATCTAATATGTAAAAATATAACATACAAGTAGTATATCCAAGTGGAGATGGATTAGGATGAAAAGGAAGAGATGAGGAGGAGGAAAAGAAGATGATGAGGACTATGAAGAAGAGATGAGGATGAGGATGAGGAGAAAGAGAGGAAGAGAATAGGAGGAGGACAATGAAAAATAGAGGAGGGAGACAATGAGGAAGAAATGATGAAGATGAGAAGGAAGAGAAGATGAGGAGGACGATGGGAAATATACGAGAAGGAGGACGATGAGGAAGAGATAAGGAGGATGACGAAGAGAAGAAGAGGGACGATGATAAAGAGAGGAAGAAGAAGAGTATGATGAGGAAGATAGGAGGAAGAGATGAGGAGATGAGGAGGATGAAGAGAATAAGGAGGAAGAGTATGATGAGGAAGATAGGTGGAAGAAAGGATGAGAGAAGGAAGAGGAAGAGAAGATGGGGGAGGAAGAGTGGAGGAGGATGATGATGAAGAGATGAGGAGGAGAAGGATGAGAAAGAGAGGACGAGGAGAAGGAAGAGAGGAAGAGGAAGATGAGGAATATAGGATGAAGAGAGGAACATGAGGAAGGGAGGAAGAGGAGAAAGAGGAGGAGGAGGAGGATTGGAAGTGAGGAGCAATCAGTAATAATAAAAATAAGAAAATCTTATGTTGTTATATTATTTTTATAAGTAATTGAGTATAAGAAAAACATCTCATAATATGCATTGTATAAATATTGTCTCACAATGAACACAAAATAGATAAACAACAAAAAGTTAAATTTGTTTAAAATACATAAACATCGTACAAACCTTTTATAAAATATCTTTGCGAAGTTCATTGCTACATTGTTAAAACCGTATCAACCGGCATGGAAACCTGCACCTAGACAAACCTACAGAACCACAAATTCTGCAACTTGTGGAAGAGTTATGATTAAGGAATGATAATCTTAGATGTTCATGGCTATCAAAACAATATAAAATTCAAAGTTCAAGACAACAAGCTCAAAAGTCATAAAGCTTCAACCATAATATACCTGCTTATTTCCTTGGTAGAATACGACAATTGTCTTGTCATAATATAGTTGTTGAAAGCTGCTAGTATAAAATGTGTAGTTACCCTTCATCATAGTAGAATATATCTCATCGTATGAAAAATAATAGAACGACGCTATTTCTAAAATTTGCCGTCAAACTTACATTTACAGTCTAATAGATGATTATAATTGCAACTTGAAAATAGAAATTTAAATACCCAAAAACATGTTTTGCATGCTTTCATCTTAGCATCAAAATGAGAGGTCTTCCTGAATGAAGGGCTGAAACCTGTAAATAGTATTTTATAAAAAAAAATGGTGAGTACAATATATTATCTAGAGACCTTGTGAGCTTCTTCCACATTTGGATCTAAAATGAAGGCTAGCCACCATGCCTACTCACTCGGGGTTGTAGATGCCGATGGCCTCATCTACAAATCTCAAGTTTTCACAACTAAAATTTAAAATCCGTCATAATCGAAAATTGAATTTAAAACTTCTAAACACATCTAACGACCAACAATCTAATATGTAAAATACAAGTAGTATAACAAAGTGGAGACGGATTAGGAGGAGAAGGAAGAGAAGGAGAGGAGGAGGAAGAGAAGATGAAGAGGACGATAAGAAGAGATTCGGATGAGAAGGAAGAGGGGAAGAGAAAAGGAGGAGGACAATGAGAAAGAGAGGAGGGGGACAATGAGGAAGAAATGATGAGGAAGAGAAGATGAGGAGGACGATGAGAAATATACGAGGAAGGATGATGAGGAAGAAATAAGTAGGAGGACGAAGAGAAGAGGAGGGACAATGAGAAAGAGAGGAGGAGGACGATGAGGAAGAGAGGTGGAGAGGAGGAGGAAGAGATGAGGAAGAGTGGAGGAGGACGATCAAGAAGAGCGGACGAGGAGAAGGTAGAGAGGAAGAGGACGAGGAGAAATAGAGGAAGAAGAGGAATGGAGGAGGAGGAGGATCGGAAGTGAGGAGCAATTAGTAATAAAAAAATATAAGAAAATCCTTTTTCATATTATTTTTATAAGTAATTGAGTATAAGAAAAACATCTCATAATATGCATTGTATAAATAATAACTCACAAAGAACACAAAATGGATAAACAACAAAAAACTAAATATGTTAGTGGGAGCTTTCATGAATCTCACTCTGGTACCAGCATGGTATGTACCAAAGTATCTTCTGTAGACAGAGCAGGCTACAACTAGGCTGCCTTTCTAGCCTTTCTTATCTCATTTACAAAGAAGAATGAAATAAGAATTAACATATTATGATGTGCAAAAGATCAGCAAGAAGTATTCACTGCTGAAAGACACTGGAAAAATGGTTTAACAACAACGATTAAAGGATTAGAACCCTTGTAATCACCAGTTACCCAACAAGTCATCTCTAACATGATTCACATATGAATTTATTTATAGAAAATGGAATTAGTTTTAACACTTGCACTTTTGCAAGACTACCTAACCTAAACAAAGTTCACTGAGATTATTAACGAGGCTCTTAAAAAAAAAGTAGGCAATCATCTTACAGAAATTAAGAGTCTCATATGGTTTCAACCAGAGTAGGCTAACAGCAAATACACTTGCAATGACACACTTGAGCATGCAGAATATTTAGAGTTAAAAGACCATAAGCCCCCATCCTTTCCAACTTAAGAGGACAATTCCAGGGTGGCGTGTCTTATGAGGAACCCTGTATAAAAACTCAAGCATACAGATTTATCCTATCAGATGAGGTCATGCACAATTACTAAAACTAGGTGTTTATTTGAGGAGTTGGTTTGATATGATGTATACTAATCAATGTATGTTGACTTTGCACAAGCAGACCCAAACCTATCAACCAATGATTATATTCATTCAAATTTATCTTCACATATCTGATGCAGAACCTAACTCAAGAAGAGTGCTTGCAACACAAAGTAAGAAGTTCATCATTGTCCAAGATACTTATAAGGTGTTATAAGAATGACAGGAAAAAGAAAAATTCAATTCCTAAGCCTCATACACCACATACTATCATTTTTATGTTTTCTTTAATTTTATTCTCTTACCAAATGTGTGGTATATGGATTATGAGTATAATAATTCAATTATTTTAAGAATAATAAAACCAAAAAATAACTTTAAAAAAATTTAAAAAAAATAAAATTTTTTTGGTGTGTGGTGTATGGGCTTATGAATAGCAATGCTCCAGGAAAAAGGGAGAACAATAAAATTCATCAAGAATTTAGACAAGAACCATAAGTAGAATAACACCACGATTCCAGAGCGCTCCATGGCACGGTTCTGAACTAGAGTAACAACAGTCCCCACCCCATTTAATTCAACATGCTCCACGACAAGCGTTAACATTGATAGATTGATAAGTTAAAAAAGGGAAAAAAAAAAAAAAAAATGAAGAAAAGAAAAGAAAAGAAAAAAAATTATTTAAATTCAAACGACTCAAAAGTTTAAAAGACTACTAGCAACTAGAGGATACAGGACATGCCTTCGATGATCACCCTGAGCACCAATAAATCTCATCCACCAAGAATAATGTACCGGAAAAAGTGCCAAGAGGCTGGCCTTAAGGTCTCCTTCACAGCATTACAGTTGCCGTTTTTCTAGGAACCAAAGCTAAAAGACTAAATATATAATAAGTAAAGATAAGAATGAACTAAAAAATCAATGATAAAAAGTAAACAAAATTACGGAAGATTTGGTGTTCAAAAGACTTTACATGAGGGAGATTAGGACCTTTTGTCTTCTCAATCAAGCAACCGTCGAGAAGAGAGCAAGGCCACGTTTGGAATCAGGTCCAATTGTGAATCTCTTAGCCGAATCAATGAAAATCCCTTCGGCGAAGAATACGAATCAGACCAGTAACAGATTTATTGCACTTCTTACAGTTTGGATCATCGAATGCGTCTTGATCGCCGTGAAAACCACCACTCTCTCTCTCTATCTCCGAAAGGCTACTTGTTTGTGAGGAATAGTAAATATACAGGCGTATAAATATCATATATATGCGTGCGTGAACGTCGGGGAGGGGAAAGGGGGGACGGCCGTATCTTCTCTCGTGTTCTTTTACTATTGGAAGATCATAAACGGCTATTTTTTGGATTTTTTTTTAAATTCAAATTTAAAGCCACGGTAACTAGTTTTATTATTCAGCCGCCGAAGAGTAAATGACTTAAATGGGTGAATGCATGTTATTTGAATGACAAAGTTGGCGATCAGTGGTAACAGCTTGTCTTGAGAATTTCTTTCTTTTAACTCTTTTAGTTTAAAAATAAGTACAAATCATCAGCAATGGAATATTTACCGCCTTTTAAAAAGATTTCAAAAAAAAAAAAAAAAGATTTTAAAGTTAAAGATTAAAAAAAGGTGGCACTATTGAATGTCTCGAAAAAATGTCTCGATAAGTGTATTTTTTTTTCATGTATTTTTTTTAATCAACTTAAATATTTTTAAGATAAATAAAATTACAACATCATTGAAAGATATGTTTTTAATCACTAAGTTAAAAAAAAAAAAAAAAGTGCCGGACCCGGAACCCAACTCTCACTAAGTACAGCATAATTATCTTCCGTAGACCAATTTACAATCCTTCTACGAGACTATGACCGGAATTGCAAGTCATTCAAATTATTTCTCTCTTATTATATGTTTTTCACAATAATAAGTTTCCATTTTTATTTTGCATGTTGTTTTTTTTTATGAATTAAGGGAGGTTTGGATAGTGAGTTGAGATGAAATAAAATTAGATAAGATAAAATGAAATGAGATAAGATAAAATGAAATAAGATAAAATGAAAATTGAAAGTTGAATAAAATATTATTAGAATATTATTTTTATTTTGAAATTTGAAAAAATTAAATTATTTATTGTATTTTGTTTGAAATTTTGAAAAATTGTAATGATTAGATGATATGAGATACTTTTGAATCCAAACAGTGCCTTATTTTTTTCTCAAGTCAGTGTGTAGAACACACAATTCATGTGACTTAAATATCTTTCAAATTAAATTATGTCATGTAAATAATATATAGTGTAGAGAACTTAGAATAACATTATTCTTTTTTTACTAATGAACTCAAAACAAACATGAATCTAGTTTCGTAATGATTTATCAAATATGGAAATACCTTCTGATTGGTCAATTCCAACGTCAACATAGTTAATTCTTACTTTTTGAGATAAAAAAAAAAATACATCCTATCAAATTAATATACATGCCTTAATATGAATTTATAAATACTTATTTTATTTGTTTCTGATTATTAAAACCAAAAATACAAAAAAAAAAGGAACAAAAATCTAGGGTTTGGGCATTGTTGAAGGACTCGTCAAATGACATCTAGGTCTAGGACGGAGAGGGAAATGTGGTTGGAGCCTCAAGTAAACCCGGTACGCTTATGTGAGTTCTTGATCTTTCATTTTCAAGTCAGAGTACTTATTCATATGATTTTGTGCATTGAGTAAATTGTGTCGGAGTAATACGATTTTAGTTGTTTATGTACATAATCTAGTAGCCTGGGAGGGAGATAGCCATAGAGGCCTCAAATGGGGTGATTTTAGTTGACATGTGTGGGATAGAGTTGTACCACCACTCGATCAGTGGTATTCATAAGGACCAATCATTTGGTCTATCCCTTGTGAAGCAACATAGGTAGTTCTATAGGGTCTTGTTTATAACCTCTGTTTGACCATCTGTCTAGAGGTTGTAAGCTGTATTGAGCGACATCTGAACTCCTTAGAGAAGAAAAAACTCTTGCAAAAAATGGCCAATGAAGGTGATGGCTCTGTCAAACATTATTGATTGAGGCAGTCTGTGTAGCTTCAAGTCCTGAGGAAGAGATCAACCACATCTTTCGCTGAATAAGGGTGTTTGAGAGGATAGAAGTGATTGTATTTTGTGAGTCTATCAACCACCAAAATCCTTTTAAATTGGGCAAGTCTTCCACAAAATCCATGGTGATGTGGGTCTAGAGTTGAGACGGTACGTGGAGTGGTTTCAGTAATCCACTTGGGTGAGTGTTAGCAGCTTTAACCCTCTAACATAGGTCACAACCTCTAATAAATATCTTCACATCATTTTTTGTCCTGGCCAATAAAAATCCCTCCTAACCCTCTATATGGTCTTGTCATATCCAAAATGACCTCTCCAAGGACTGCTATGTGCTACCTGTAGTAGCATGTTCTTAAACTTTTCGTGCTAGGAATAAACAACTTGTTTTTGTACACAAGTAAGCCCGCCCTAATGCATAGTCACTATTCAGCTTGTCTTTTTGAAGGAGGGAGATATATGAGTTCGCACTTGTTGGTCAATGTCATACATTGCCTTCAAATCCTTTATCTAGTCCATTGTTGGGAAGGTGATCAACATAAGGGTAGTCTTTTCTTCCTACCCTTTTCTTAAGAGTGCATCAACAACCCTATTTCCTGCCTCCTTTTCATATTTCACAACAAAATCGTACCAATTAACTTGGATACCCATTTTTGCTATAGAGGAGTTCCCACCTTTTGGTCTATTAGGTATTTGAGGTTTTGTTAGTTAGTTTTGACCACAAACCTCTCCAACAGATAAGACCTCCACTTTGGTACGACTGACACTAAGGCAAATAGTTGTTGAAAGCCCTATAATGTTTTTTTCTCTATCTAGAAGATTAACTCCAGATGCTCAATCTAAAAAGAAAAATGATTGGCTCCCATTTGAGAGCTTAACTCGGCAATTTATATATATATATATATATATATATATATATAAAGTTTACTCTACAATATTTATTGCTGAAAGAATAAATATTTCGAGAAATATTAAATAAACAATAAATATTAGGAACATGACTTAAATAGTCTTAACATGTGTATTTCCACCGCACTCGTTTTGAAAAAATGGATAAATGTAAGATTTATATGAAAAAATTAATTTTTTTTAATTGTGAATTGCTACAAAATCAAATAGAGATTTAAGAGTATATGACAGTGAGGGGATTGTTAATCTGTCTCTTAGATAAATATTGCCTCCCACTCACAAAAATGAGTTATGCAAAAGAGAATCTAGCAATCTTGTCCTCAGGGTATAACACTATTTATATAGTGTGCAGATTGCAAATTTTGAACACTAATCTTAGAATTTCGAAAAGATGTAATAGCAGAACAATTGTATTTTTTCATTTAAATTTTAAATAAAATGGTTTCTATTAGAAATGTGTGAAAATAACTGTCATTGACAGTTAATAAAAATTGTCAACAATGAAAAAACATATCATTTCATTTGAATTATAAAAAATGTTATAAAAAATTTCGTCACTTGCGACAATACGTAAGTGCTAAGTGTGTCTAAAGTGTCAATGTGTCGTGCGCGCATGCCTGCGGGACACTACTATTGTGTATCTACCCTTATATTCTAATTTATGTATTTTGAAATTCATTCACTTATAAACCAATAAAAGTTTGTTTCTCTTTCCAATGTGGGACTAACAAAACATCACATTAGAGAGAAACTTCAAATTAAGTCAAAGTCAAATTGGATGGAATTTGAAATAATCCAACATTCCCCCACTTGTTTCAAATAATAAATAATTGTTTTAAAAAAAAATTATGTTATTACAATTATATGTTGACACTTAAATGTAATTACCTTTTGGGCTTGAACTTTCATGTAGTGTATGATTCTCAAAACTTTATCTATATGATAGTAGACATGATGCCTTTGAACTTTCATATCTTGTGATAAAATCGGAAAATCAGGACATATCAACACATATTTCTATTATTTTTTTATAGCCATGCATTAAAGGTCATACACGTTATCCCAACTTCATAAGTGCTATAGGCAGTTTACCAAACCCTAACAAAAGCAGTCTGACTTTACACTCTCATAGGTAGAGTTCTTCTAGGTGCTCTGCATAAAAAACACCTTTAATGCAAACTCACTAAGAGTTATGCTCAGCTTTTCCTTTTCACTATAGGATTAGCACTAAACAATAATTTTTTAATAATGGTCTAATTCAGTGCTATTACCTTCACTAATAGTTTTTCCCATTGAACCTAGAACTTAGAACTCCAAGTCTAGGTTGGGTTGTCATCTTTTAGTGATCTATTTCATAGGTTTTAGACCCATTTCAAGTGATGTTTTACAAATCAGATCCTTATTTAGACCATTTGTTAGAGGATCTGCCAAGTTTGTATTTGACTTTACATAGTCTACTGTGATTATGTCTTCTTCTAACAATGGTCTCATTGTGTTATGTCGAATACTTATTTATCTTGATTTCCCATTGTACAGCTTGATATATACTCTTGATAATGTGGCTTGACTATTACAATGTAACGAAATAGGAGGCATTGGACTTGGCCACATAGGCAAGTCTATTAAGAGGTTTCTCAACCATTTGACCTCTTTTCCAGTAGCTCCTAAAGTCACTAACTCAAACTTCATATTTAAGTGAGTTATGCAAGTTTGTTTCTTGGATTCCCATGAGATGGCCGGGCCGCCAAGGGTGAACACCCACCCACTTGTGGATTTAGATCCATCATCCACACAGTTCTAGTTAGTGCCACTAAAACCCTCAATTATAGATGGATATCCTCCATAATGTAGAGCATATGACTTAGTTTCTTTTAAATAACACAAAACAATGGAAATTGCTTTCCAATGTTCCACGCCTGGACAACTTGTGTATCTACTCAATTTGCCCACGACAAAAGCTATGTCTGGATATTGCATACATCATACTTCCAATAACACTAGAATATTCTAGTTGTGATACACATCAATATTTATTTGTTCCAAGCTTCAAAGCAATGTTATATGGAACACGAGATATTTTTTCAAGCATATGATTAAATTTGTTCATAACTTTAACAATGTAATGACTTTGTGATATAGCATATGCATTATCATTCCTATATATTTTAATACCAAGTAGGGTTTTAACAACACCCAAATCTTTCATATCAAAGTGCGATGATAGGAAAAATTTTATATCTTTAATGCATGAACTATTATCACTGAAAATCATCATATCATCTACATATAACCATATTATCACAAAATGATTATTGCATACTTTAGAATAAATACATTTGTTTGCTTCATTCAAATGAAAACCATTAGAAAGAACTACATTGTTAAATCTTTCATGCCAATGTTTGGGAGCTTATTTTAAACCATACAAAGATTTGACTAATTTACAAACCTTGTTTTCTTGACCCGGAACAATGAAACCCTCTGGTTGCTCCATATATACTTCTTCATCCAAAGAACCATTTAGGAATGTTGTTTTCACATCCATTCGATAAATTTCAATGTTAAATATGGAGGTCAATGATGCCAATGTTCTAATTGACGAAATCCTAGTTATAGGGGAATCTGTATCAAAATAATCAATGCCCTTGGACTGTCTAAACCCTTTGGCAACTAGTTTAGCCTTATACTTATCAATGGATCCATCAATTTTAATTTTTCTCTTAAAAATCTACTTACATCCTATGGGTTTAGAATCAGAAGGCAAATCTATAAGGATCCATATCTTATTAGACATTATAAACTCCATTTCATCATTAATTGCCTCCTTCCAGAATGTAGCATCCCTAGATTTCAATGCTTCTTGTAAAGTAGAAGGGTCATTTTCCAAGTTATAACACAAACCAAACTCATGGAAGATTATTTTAGAATTTCCTTCTACAAGATATGTTATAAAGTCAGGATCAAAAACTTTTCCTTTTCTTATTCTTTTGGATTTTCTAATTTAAAAATTCTTTTCATTTTTTGGAAGAACTTGTTCAATAATACTATCTTTATATGAAGTGCTACCTTCAAGATATATTTTTTTTTATCTATAAAGTAATTATTTTCAAAAAATTCAGCATTTCTTAATTCGATAATTACATTAGATTCTTGATCTAAAAAATGATACGCTTTACTATGTGATGCATATCCAACAAAAACACATTTAGAAGTTCTTGGTCCTAATTTAAACCTTTTGAGGTTAGATAATCTTACATAAGCTAGGCACCACCACACTTTAAGATAATTTAAGTTAGGTTTGTGTTTAAATCATAACTCATATGGTGACATATTAATCTTTTTAGACCTGATTGTTCAAGCATGACATTGACCATATCCATAAGAGTTCTATTTTTTCGCTCAGTTATACTATTTTGTTGTGGTGTATAAGGTGCTATGCTTTAGTGATTTATACCACTATCTTCACAAAAAAATCAAAATCATTATTAAAATACTCACCTCCTCTATCACATCTCAAAGTCTTAATATTGTAGTTAAGAATATTTTCCACTTCAGCCTTAAAGATTTTGAATTTATTTAAGGCTTCATCTTTAATTCTAAGTAAATAAATGTAAGCATATTTTGAAAAATCATCTATGTAAGTAACAAAATACATTTTCTCAGCTCTTGTTAGCTTACCGTGTAAATCACATACATTAGTATGTATCAACTCAAGCAAAGTTGAAGACGATCTATTAACATTTTGAAAAGGCTTTCTTGTTAATTTAGTCTTAATGCAAATCTCACATTTATTTCTATCAAGTAAATTTGAAGGCAATAAATCTAATTTAGTCATATGAAGTAGAGAATTATAATTTACATGACCTAATCTAGCTTGCCATAATGAAAAAGAGTCAACAAAATAAACATAAGCATTCTCCTTTATTAAATTAAGTCTGAACATTCCATCAACAGCGTATCCTTTGCCCACAAACATGTCATTCTTTGTCAATACAAATTTGTCAAACTCAAATACAAATTCCGTCACTTGCTAAGTGCTAAGTGCTAAGTGTTAAGTGCGTCTAAAGTGTGCGGTCAATGTTTCGCATTAGGTGACACTACTATTGTATGTCTACCTTTATATTTTAATTTAAACTACTAAAAGTTTGCCGGTCTTTCCAATATAGGACTAACAAAAAATCACATTGAAGAGAAACTTCAAAAGAAGTCAAAGTCAAATTAAAAGGAATTTGAAATAATCCAACATGAACGTCAATCTTTTTTAAAGAGAGTGCATAAGACTTATATAACAAATAGCTAAAAAACAAAAAACAAAATGCCCCCGAATATTTGTTCCAATATTCTTTCCTTTGATATTTTAAGGAATTGATGTTGCTTTGAGGTTGATTTCTTGTCAAGACTATCAATATCAACTTTTGCTTCTACTTTAAGATATTAAAGAATTAAAGGGTAGTTGCATTGGATAGAATGGTATCGATGGATAATGTTAACTCTAAGAAAATGACGCACAACTTGAAATTAATATATTGAAAGAATATAAACTGCTGAGAGTTGTATATAGTGACAGCCCGTCGAAACATCGTAGTCATATAATTTATGAGGGAGTATGCGAAAGATTAAACAATAATTCTTCTTTGCATCTCACACACCGCATTTGTTTTAAATTTTTTTCATAATAAATATGCAGTGTATGGATGATAAGTAAAATAACTCAATTAATTTAACAAGAAAAAAATAAAATAAATAAATTTAAAATAAATAAATCACTTTGGCCGTCCTAAATAAACCGTATGGGCCGTAATGAAATGAGTGGAGCTGATATTTGTCCACTCCTAAAGGAAAATGATTTGGAAATAATAAGGTCTAGTTTAGAATAGGACATAGCTTTAGATAGTGAGTTGAGATTGAATGAGTTGAGATGATATGTGATCACATAGCATATTTGAATTGAGTTGAGCTGAGATGAGATGAGTTAGAAATGGTTCAAGTTAAAATGTTTTATGGGATTTTTTATGAGAAAGAAAAAATCAAATAAAAATATTATAGAGTTAATATTGTTAGGATATGATTTTTTAATATGATTTTTGTTTTTGAATTTACAAAAGCTGAATTATTTTTTTTTGTGGTTTGTTTGAAAATTTGAAAAAGTTATAATAATTAAGTAATGATTAGATAAAAATTGAAAATCTAAAATTAAAAAGCATATTTTTATCCAAATCAGGCCTAAGATTTTTAAGTTTTGTGCAAGCTATTTGAAAAAAAAATGTAATTCATTTTAAAATGAACAATACTATATATAATATTATGATTTACATGTTCACGTAATTCTTTAAAAAAAAAAAAAAAAAAAAAATCTTTCATGTGAGTCATGGGTGTGCCTCACTTTTTTCAAATAGACTGCACAAGATTCGAACGCCTTAGAGCTGTACAAATTAGTTTTAAAAATTCATTTCTTTTATAGTTGATCCTATCTTTACTTTTAGACGCCCTAGATTTATATCTAATATTATTTAAGACTAGAGAGATTTTTTTTCTTTCTAATTTTGAGATATTTGTTTATTAGATTTTGTGAAAATATATAAGAATTGGAAATCGATGGGTAAACATGATATGATGATACAACATTAAATTGGTTGTTTGTGCATAGAGATTTCTCATTGACCTTGTACCTAAAAAAGTAATTGAGTTTGATTTTAGGAATGACTAGTTGTTCCTTTGAAGTGAAGTTTATAATATATTGGGAGTGAATTTTTCCTCTTTTTAATTTGTGGACACCCGACAGTGGGAATAATAAATGTGGTCCATTAAAGATAGGAAAGTTAGGAAAATGCTGGACATCCGCTAGTAGCTCCGGCGGGGGCTACCGCTTGGTCTTTTTTTTTTTTTTTTCTTTTTTTTTTTAAATTAATATATTTTTAATAATATTGTGATTTTTTTTAAACAAAAATATTTAAAAGTATTAAAAGAATATATATAAAAATAAAAAAACCAAAATCAACTAGCAGAGCCCCAACTATGAGAATAGAGCCACCTGAAAGGGAAAATGCTAATTCAACCCATGAGTTTGTCCCCACAATCTTACCACTCATACATTTTAATTTATTTTATGAGAAATGCATTTGGGTCCCGAATTCGAGATCCAAAAAATATCTCGAATGAGATTTTTTTTTTTTTTTTTACCGAGTGATTAAAAAAATATTTTTTAATGATATTATGAATTTTTTATTTTTTTAAAAAATGTTTATGATGATTAAAAAAATACATAAAATAAAAGAAATAAAAAATAAAAAAATTTTGCCTGTTCGGGACACTTTCGGGCTACATCTCTCGGAAGATGTAGCACTGCTCTTATTTTATTAATTTTTTTAGTTAATAATTAAGAAAGTGATTGGTAAATTTATATATTTTTAAAATTTTTTTCTTAATAATTAAGATTGTTAAAAAAAATCTATAAGAAAATCAATAAAATAAATCAAAACTTTTTAACTAGTGATACGCCCAGGGTTGCCTACTGGCAGGATCCTTTAGAAAGTAAAAATTGCCATTTAACCTCGGCTTCCTCTTTTTCTTGAAACTATTTATTTAAGAAAAATTATATTCAGCATTTTCACACTACACATTATATATAATTTTTTAATTTTTTTTCTCTTACTAAATGTTGTATGAATGATGAGAAGAATAACTCAATTAGTTTATAAAAAAAAATATATATATAATGTGTAAAAATGATGAGTAATAAAAATCTTTTTTAATAATTCTGATGAAAGACCTTTACAAAAGAGATAATCTACGTGATATTATTTGATTCGGAAGTTAACTTTAAAATTCAAATCTTATAAATCAAATTATGGTACGTGGATGATGTGTGGTGTAAAAATTTTTAAATAATATTTCTCTAATCATAAAAGGTAAATTCTATTTTTCTTTTTAAAAAGTGCGTAATTTGTATACGTAAAAATGTATGTATTACTTTTTTATTTCGATTTTTTTTTTCCTGAGTAGCATATTTGCTTATTCTTTATATGGGGTACATACCAGATAAAGACAAGTTGCACTCTATTTTGGCCGTCAACTTATGATATTCTTTACAAAATGTTATTATTTATTTTATATTTTATATTTTTTTATGTGAGATATTGTGCAAAGAGAACTGTGATACGTTTTAGATGTCAAAAAAAAAAAAAAAAAGTAAATCTACCGATAAGTTATAAAATCTACCGACAAGAGTGAAGATGCGTTTAAAAGTGTCAAGAGAATTCATGGGGGGAAGGGATGGAGGTCGGATGGACAGAGTGAAGGACGACACGAGCGAATGGGAAGCGTCCACAAGCAAAGAAGCATACACCACACGCCATCCACACGCCACCACGCGCACTCCCGCACTCATGCCTCGGACTGCCACAGAGTCCCCGTCCTTTTCCACCTACATAACCCACTTGCTGCCACCACCATCACCAACCATTCTATTCCAAACTTCTCACCTACCAGTTTTCCAGTCTTCCAGTACCCTCCACCTTCCCTTCTTCATTACTCTCCTTCCACCTCACTTTCCACCTCTGTAAAATTTATATATCTGTTCTAAGCGACCATGGTCTTGGGCAAATTATTTGCAAAACGACAAGGTGGTGGTAGTGATCACATGGCGTGGAAGAAGACTGGTGTCGGGGAGCTTAGGCCCTTGCTTCACTTGCTAATGCCACTCTGCATTCATTGGGTTGCCGAGGAAATGACTGTTTCGGTTCTTGTTGATGTTGTTACTCGCGCCCTTTGTCCGGATGAGTCGACCTGCACCCAAGCTATTTATATTAATGGTCTTCAACAAACGGTAACATAATATCGCTCCTACTAGTCTGTCTCTTGTCTCTGACTCTGTTTTCGGTCTTTTGTCGGTTTTGGGGAATATCAAATAGATGAGTTTGTTGAACTTGGCGTTTTCTTGTCGACCTGGTTTGGTCGTTTTAGGAAAATTATCAAGAAATTATTGACAGTCAAAAAACGGTTGAAATTTTTGTTTGGTTCTTCCTGAAGTCTATTTGCAAACAATGAGTTTTGTTTAAGAGAAGGAAAGTTCTACTTACCCTGTTTCCATTGGATATATGTGGACTTCCTTTTGTTTTGTCTTTTCTGCATTTTCTCGATCCACTTGGTTGCCTGATGTTCTAGTTTAATAATTCGAGGCTTGATCGTGTTCTGCTGTCATAATTCTGGATTTCTTTTGGGTCGATTCGACTCCATTGTTGATCATTCGAGTGAAAGAAACTTTTCTTCCTTTCTTTCTCAATCCTCTGTAAAAGCACAAAGGATTTGGGAGCTCTTGTTAGTTATTACAGAATCTTCTCTCTTATATTTTCTTCTTTTTCGAGTAATTTTAAGTATTTTTTTTTTTTAAGAGAGTTAGGGTTGTTATTAAAAAATTAAATTTTTTTTTTTTATAAATTTTATATTTTATTAGTTTTTTTAAAATGATTATGCTACAGTTATATATTAAATATATTTTCTCTTATTTTCCTACATTTTCACGCATGTCAAACGTTTCGCTTAAAAAAAAGTAAAATTCTACCCAACTTCTTACTATTCATACAATTTCTGCATATCACATTTTTTTTAATTTTTACTATTTTTTTATTTTATCAAATATTTAATATATGAATAAAGAATAAAATAATTGAATTAATTTAAAAAGAATAAATTCAAAAAAAAATTAAAATTATTAAAAAATTAAAAAATTTTAAAATATATAGTATGTAGAGGATGGAGAAGTTGTGTAGTATTGCTCTTAACAAAAAAAAAAAAAAAAGGCTCGATAAGAAAAGAAAATATATGAACAAAGTTCCAGCATGTTTCACAATAATATTCCTGTAATAAATCATAATCGTTGCAATTTATTCTCTTTGATATTTTAAGGAATTGAAGTGATTTATACGTTCATTAATATCTTCTCCAAACTGTCAATATCAACTTTTGCTTTTACTTTATTTTTTTAAAAAAGTAAAAGAATTAAAAGACATAAATGCTTAAAGAATTAAATGCTAGTGTCTTGAATCAACGCCAATGGATTATAATGCTAACTTTACGCAAAATGCCATAAAATTATCATATCATCCTTCTACTTTCCCGTTGGAAAATATTGCAGAGAAAGCCAATAATGGCCTAGGAAAAGTTCGATAGCCATATATTTTATGAGCAAGTGCGCAGAATGATTCTCCTGGCATTTACTATATAAATAAGGAAAATGCTTGGGCTGGTTGGTCCCGAGAATTTTTTCGATACAATTTTTTATTTATTTAATGATTAAGAAAATATTTTTTTTAAATGTTTAAGAATATATAAAAAATATATGAAAAAAAAATTTCAAATGGCTTTGTTGGGAGGATTCCTTGGTAGCTGTAGTGCTACCGATAAATATATCACACATTCATCCAATAAAACGCCTGGATTGGTACAAGAGGACCGATTATTTTAAAGCATTCTAGTTTAGAGTAATCTATCCTTTTAACATGTCAATTTAATCAAGCCAAGGGTCATGAAATTGCAAAAATTCCTGATCTATGGTATATACTTGGAAAAATGTCTCATTTCTAAGAACTCGGTGTTTATCGACAAACTATATCTATCCGATGCCTATGGTTGTTCTTTTTGTATATAACTTTTTACTATGTATTAGAAAGGAAAAGTTGCCAGGCTCATCTAGCGAAATTGGATAGCTCCCTCTTTTCTCTGTCTTATGCTAAATCATGTTGGTTTGTTCTTTATATATTGTGGTTTTTGATACTCTCGGGTGACTGGAGGGGGAAGCTGGTCCTTCAACCAGTGTTTTGTTCTGAACTGTATTTACAATTGCATAGCTTTATCACAGGCTACATGGTTACCATAACGTGTAATTATTTCTTTGTTTTAAATTGGATTTGTTATTATATTTAATTAATGGAGTTTTGCCTATTTTTTGTTTGAAAAAAGTTCTACATCACGTAGATATATAACAGAAGATTCTTTTCACATATATTTTTTTATATAAATTAATGTTGGAAACATACTTTTGTTGGCAGATTGTTGGAACTTTCAAGATGGTGATACTTCCACTTCTAGGCCAGCTTGCAGATGAGCATGGGCGGAAACCAATGCTCCTTCTTACCATATCGACTTCCATATTTCCCTTTGGTACGTTTCTAGTGAATATTTTTCATGGCCTAGCATGTTAAAAATACAAAGCTGTTTAAGAACTATTTTAAACTGGTAATAGCCTGTAAGAAACTTCCAGTATGTATGTTAATTAGTTTGTTTCCAAGTCAGAGTGGTTCTCTTCTTTTGAAGATGTTTTTGGTGTTTAAATTTTGGCCTACTTCAATGACAACAATCTGGTCACGTTCTCCATAATATTAATAATTGTGTGAGTGAACTTTGAAGTTTCGAAACAGAGTGATCGCATGGCATGCCATACTCCAATTTCTAGACATGGGTGAAATTGCTGAGGTGTTTCTGGGTGTACGGAAAATGTGCTTGATAAGATGAACCCTTTTGATATCTATATCTAGTGTGCTATGATTAGATATAGAGGGTTCATCAATTATCAAGTTTTGGGGAGATAGCTGATTTTTATCATAGAATGAGAGACGCAGGGATTTGAGCTAATAACTTTACGTATCCATTTGTGAGCAAGGTCTATACGGGGTTATTTTTTATCTCGATGCTACCATTAAATCATTATCTATACTGTCAATATCATTATGGGTGTTCACTTATTTGATTTTACTATGTTCTTGTTTCAGCGTTACTTGCCTGGAATCAGTCTACGGAATTTGTATATGCATACTATGTGCTTCGTACGATTTCGTATATTCTAAGTCAAGGGAGTATTTTCTGCATTGCTGTTGCTTATGCGGTGAGAGTTATTTTTCAGTGACTGAAAATCATGAATGGGGAATATTGGGGTAACATTTTCCCTTCCTTTAGTAGGCAGATGTTGTCGATGACAGTAAGAGGGCTGCAGCTTTTAGTTGGATTACAGGTCTTTGTTCTGCTTCACATGTATTAGGAAATCTACTGGCACGTTTTCTTCCTGAAAAATACATTTTCCCGGTACGTTGGTGCGGTAACATCAATATTAACTATAAGATCTTATTTAGCAATCATTTTCTTCTGTTAATCAGTTTACCAATTAAGCCTTTTGTTTCAGGTTTCCATAGCTCTCTTGATATTTTGTCCAGTTTATATGCAACTCTTTCTGGTTGAGACAGTTAAACTGGCTCCCAAAAGGGATCAAGATTCATCTTGCTTTACAAAGACAATTAATATTTTCCATAAACGATTCAAATCAATGAGAGAGGCAGCCACAATAGTTATAAGCAGGTAATTCTGTCTTTGCCGGAGACTGCTTAAAATGTTCTCACCCTGCTTCATTTGCATTTGATTTATGGAATCTAGTAGGCAGTCTTTTTTATGTCACAAAACAATATATCAGACATTGCCTTTGGCCGTAATAGCTTCATTTTGCTGTTACAGTCCGACACTCAGGGGCATTTCTCTTGTTTCCTTCTTCTATGAATTGGGAATGTCGGGCATTACTGGTGTCTTAATGGTATGTTTCCTATTAGCTCTGAAGTCAACTCTGAATGACCTTATTTGAATCATTGTTAATATCACTGAAATTGACACCCATTCATAGTGAAGTTTCCGTGAAACTCAGATTTGCTCACAAGGTCATTTCAGAAAGAGTCTTAAGATAAAATTTCCTGGAAAAACCAGCAGTTGGCATATGTAATGCACTAGACCCAAAAGCAAAAAAAAGAGAGACATGGAGAAATAGGGAAAGGAAAATACCCATAGAACAGCATAGCATACCTTGTAGTAGGATCTGTTTGAGAACATGTTCCTGGCATAGGAGAAGATTTGAGAAGAAATAAATGAGAAAGGAATAGGAGGAGAAATCAGGAGAGACTTGGAGAAGAAGCAGTAGGTCATGAAGAAGTCGGGGGGGAGTTTGAATCAGAGGAGTCATAAATATGGTAGCACTGGTATGCAACCAAATCAACCACACGTCCTAAACCCACTAAAACACAGGAGGACATCTGTGGGGAAACTTGCTCAGAAAAAGAGAAGCTGTGAAAGTTCCAGACTTTGGATGGAATACATGGAATACCTAGCAAAAGGCTTTCCAAATTTATGTTATAGCACAAGATAGTCCTTTAATCTGCTCATAAGTGTAGTTGTACATTCCAACCAATCCATGCAATTGAATAATGATAATTTGTGAAACAATTCCTAATTTCTTTTTGACTCAATGATTTGACCGTGATGCAAATACCTGTGCAGTACTATCTGAAGGCTGCTTTTGGTTTTGAAAAGAATCAATTTTCTGAAATTCTGATGATGGTTGGAATTGGTTCGATTGTGTCTCAGGTACGTAGAGTCTACTATGGAGCTTAAATTTTCCTTTTGTTTCCCTTTTCAAGTATTGTGATGTTTTTCGCTTACGCCAGATGTCTCTCTAAATCCTCTGCTTGTGTGCTAAAAAATATTCGGTTTTATGGTTTGCTTCCAGATGTTGGTGCTTCCAGTAATCAATCCATTGGTTGGAGAGAAGGTGATATTGTGCATGGGTTTACTTGCTTCAATAGCTTATGTAAGTCACCTTCTGATGCTTGTTTTTTAATCCGCCCTACTCAAATACACCCCCCAACAAAAAAAAAGAAAAAGAAACACTAACGGTGATTTTTGCCATGCAGGCATTATTTGACGGCCTTGCTTGGGCAGCATGGGTATGTACGAACTTGATGAATTTGTTATTTAGTTCTATCTTGAAGGCAATTTTTCTATGAAAAAACTAAGTAGTTTTGCAGGCACTATTTTAGTCTCAATGGTTTTGGACGTATCAGTATGTGTGTGTGCATACACATTTCCTTACATGATGTATAGTTTATTGACACATAATGTTAGCCATGAAAATATTAAGTTTTGGTACAATTTAAGTTTGAATATATTTTGACACATAGAGTTTCATGTGCATGCAGCAAAACAGGTTGTTTCTTTTTTACAAAGATTCAATGATCAGAACAATCATTAGTGATATTCATCTTTCTTTTAAAGTTCAATTCGTCCTTTAAAAGATTGAGTCAGTCAACGTGTCCATTATGGCAGAGAAAGCAAAAGATATAACTTCTTAGTTTGGTTCATGAATTTCAACTTTGGATACATTTCACTAGCTAGTAGTAATAATGCAGCACTGCCACAATGCAGGTGCCATACCTGAGTGCCTCATTTAAAGTTGTTGTTGTCCTTGTACGACCTGCTGTAAGTATTGAAAGTCAATCATTTTCATAAAAGTACTTGGAAAAATATTTGGTTTCCTTTTTCTTTTCTTTTTTTTTCAATTCACTATTCAATTCTAACAGTATTTCCATTTTGCTCATCAAAATCTTAATATGCAGACTTATGCTATCATTTCCAAAGCATCGAGTTCAACCAATCAGGTTTGAAACATACCTATGATCCTATTACCTTGCAGTCCATATATATGGGTATATTTCCCATTAATTAGTATTTCCACCAAAAAGCATCTTTCATAACTTGGGATAGGCTACTGAATACTTGTAATATGAGTAGTGCTATTTGGTCTAGAAGATGCCGTTTTCTACTTTGTTAAACAAGTTTTGAACTCAATCGTAAAAAATGAGTCAGACTCCTCAACCTGGTATTAGTGAAAATCAAATTAAGCATGACTTGTGGATGAGTTTTGTGTTTATAGTAGGGTATGTAGAAACACTCATTTCTCCCCATAAAAGGCCTTATAGGAGGAGTAAGGTAACTCTTTATAAAGTTCAAGATGAGTTTGTTCCTAAGCCGTGTGAGACTTCTCAACAGGGTACACCTAGAAAATCGATGATTAGTCCCATTTTTTTCCCTTTTTCTTAGTCATTTTTGTCTGATATATCATGAAGTTATTTATTGATTCAAATGCAGTCAACATTTCATTATAAAAACTAATGTACCTTATCCACTGGTGGTAACCCCATTGCTTTGCATCCTCGATTAATGTTTTTACAGGGGAAAGCACAAGGATTTATTGCTGGTGTGGAATCAATAGCAAGTCTGCTATCACCACTTGTAATGAGTCCATTAACTTGTGAGTGGACTAAGTCAAAGTTGCAATGTGAATGTTTTGACCATTTCATGTTTTGCTAACAAAGTTCAATTTCTGTCTCAGCATGGTTCATATCTAAAAGTGCCCCATTCAACTGCAAAGGTTTCAGCCTTGTATGTGCATCCATATGCATGGTGAACATCTACTCCCCACAACTCTCTCACTCTCTCTCTCTCTCTCTCTCAACTAAACCAACCTTCTAATTTCCTCAGGTTATTGCTTTATGTTATGCTTGCTTGCTTAAACCTGACGAAGCCTCAAACTGCGTTTCGGAGTCGGGGGATGACATTGAAGCTCCACTTCTAGGTGATGGTTGATGATCCATTGATTGTAGGTCTCAAGTAGTTTGTAAATGTTTTTCTTAGCGGAAAATGTAAATATTCTGCGTCCTTGAGTAGATTGATGTTATAATTATGTTAGCGCCACCAAATTTTCAGTCTGTAATTTTCTTAAGAAAGTCTCTCTGTCTCTCTGTCTCTCTCTACTACTTTCCTTAATGCGCATCTTTGCACTCAGGCATTTATGTTCACTTTTCTTGAGAGAGATAAAAAAATGCTGAAAAAATAAAATAAGGAAAATTCTATACACCACACCACTATCTAATTTTCTTTTCACTATATAAGATGTGGCATATTTATTACCATTGAATATTATGCCACTAAGTGAGAAGAAAATGAGATGGTGGTGCGGTGGTGTATAATATTATTTAATAGCTGCATGTTGGAGCTTTTTTTTAAGACGAAGGGGAAAAAAAAAAGAGAGGGAAAAAGAAAAATAGAACACCCACGTAAAATACTGCCATGTTTTCAGATTTAGGAAAAATTATATTTTGATTTTTCCAATTATTACTCAATTTACAAAACTACCACCAAATATGCACTCTTTTTTATTTATCATCTTTTTAAGAATTGTTTTTGAAGGCAAGCTGTCATCATTCGTTTATCAGAGAAACTTACATCCATGACCAGATCCATGCAGCAATATCTCCATATCAACCATTATCTCATAAACCAATTAATGCATTTGGAGCTCCACTAGTAGTAGTTTGATCTTTACTACTATTGATATTTTCGACAGACAAACGTCCAAGAGATAATACTCTGCCTAAATAGAGACTCAACCTCATCTTTAATAAAAAGAGATGACTCAACCTCTACAGAGAAATGCCCAAGAGATGAATTTCTTTTTTTTTACTAAAACTAAAGAAAACAATAAGAAAAGCAGAAAGATAGATGCGAAAAAGGACGGATTATAATTTGGATAAACTTCGGTAGACTTCAAAATCTGTGATGGCATGTGAAGGCAACACGTTTATATTTTTTTAACCATAAAAGTCAGATCTGAAAGATTTGATGGTGGTGATTTAAGTGATTTGGCGTGTGGTGAGAAAATTTGCCAAAAGGGGTGGCACATGAGAACCATGCACAGTTATGAGCGGCACGTGAGGATTACGCGTTGTGAATTTTACAAAACTGCCACTATCTTCTAAGTGATTTACGACTTGAGAGTCTCCTTGTGTTGCACGTATCTCTCGAGAATTGCTGAAAAATTGTAAATCTGTTTTTTTAACTTTGCATGAAATAAATTAACTTAAGAAAAGATAACTACATTGATAGACAAAGTGAGTTAGATGGAGAAATGAGAGGAGATAGAGAAGGAGGAAGCAGCCGATGCCTCATTCTCCTCCGGCGAATATCATATCTAGAGGCTTTTTACGAGAGAAAATTTATCTTTTTCAGAAAGAGTTTTGAATTCGCAAATATTCTTTTTTCTCTTAAAAAATTGATTTAATCTTAAGATGGAAAAAAATGTGATATGAATTGATTAGAAATTTTGAATGTTAAAGAGGGAGAAAATTAATTCAATTATTTTTCATGTTTCTAAATTTTTTTAAAGAATATAAGAACAACTACGAAAAAAAGAAAAGAAGAATAAGATAGTAAATAGTAAATAGTAAATAATTGGTTGAACCCGATATGAACCGACCCGAAGCCAACCTACCCGAATTTAAAGAACTCGAACACCGCCGTGTCGCCATTTACCCGACAAGTTTCGAGCGCCTAGAAATATCAGCAAGACGGGCAGTGTCTGCGGAGATAAAAAGGCAGAATAGCTGATAGCTTTACCATTACCATAACAGCGGCCATGGAAGTTCTCTCCCCCTCAGCGGCAACCATAACGCCTCATATATTCCCAAGAAAAGCCCACAAAAGCCAACCCCAAAATCCCACTGTAAACATCAAATTTCCCAATCCGCCGAACAAAAGAAACCACCTTCATCTCTCTTTTTCTTCTTCTTCTTTCATTTCTTTTACATGTTTCTCTTCCACACCAAGTGCGTCTGTAACTTCAAGTTCAAAGACATTTCTGACTCCCAGTGACAACCACCACTAGATAGTGCTCATGGAGGCTCCTCCACAAGGGGTCAATTCCAAACCAGAAGTTATTAACTATTACGTTAACACCTTAGCAAGAGTATTGGGCAGGTGGGTATGTTTCGTTTTAATTTTCAGATAAAAATGTTTGCTTTTGGTCTGAATAATGCTTTGGTTGTGGTTTGAGCAGTGAGAAGGATGCTCAGATGTGTATATATCATACTTCTCGTGATTCCCCTTCGGCTTTTGCTGTGACATTGACGAGGATACTTCCCGCGAGCTCGCACGTAAGTTTCTGTTCTTTTACGCTTTCTTTTATATGATTCTAGTTTGCAGCAGAATGAATCATCTGGTTTTGCTTCAATTCTGCACCATATTGGTCCTTCAGATTTTATGTTTGGGGAGAAGTTGTGAAAGACGTTTTCATTGCTACTTATGTGCGGCGAATGTCCTGTTGGTCTACCTGAGGTTTTATCGGTTAGGCCCGACCCGGATTATACAGCTTACTAACAGGAAGTACTCGGTTGTTTCCTGTGGCGAATACCAGTCACTGGCTTGTTCGGATGGTTGGAGTTGTTACAAAGGCACAAATGATTGATTATTATGCTCAGGCACTTACCAAGGTGTTGGGGAAGTAAGAAATCAAGATTTGAGTGTGTTTTTTCCTGTTCCATTTTGTTGTAACGTTTCGAACAGAGCATCAATTTGATATTCTTTCTTTGATCACACCTTGTTTTTCTTAACTATTGATTGAATCATCTCTTCCCATAATTTTGGATTGCACAAAATAATTTCTTATTTTTAGACATATGTTACAATAGTATCTTTTCCTTATATGTAAATTTCCAATTAGTTTCATTGTACATTTATATATTTTGTAAAGCAGAATACAAAAATAATATACAGAATTATTCAAACACGTCTCCCTTCTCTCTTAACATGGTATCAGGCTAGAACTCGGTCTTGCAACACCATGGCTAAATCCTCCAACCCACCTCTCCCTTCCCTCCCTTCCCCCTACCTCCTTCATCCCTCAGATTCACCAAGCTTAACCCTTGTCAATAGTCTCCTAACCGGCGACAACTATCCCAAATGGCAAAAAGCCATGACTCGAGCCCTCAATGCCAAAAACAAACTTAGTTTTGTTGATGACACTCTCAAACTTCCTGAACCTAACACACCCGAATACACCCAATGGAACCAAACGAAGGATATAGTTCTTACCTGGATTCTCAATTCTATTAGCCCCTCTCCTGTCAATTCTCTTGAATATCATACCAACCCACCTGATGTTTGGGTTGATCTTTTCTCTCGATTTTGTCATGGCAATAATGCCAGAATTTACCAACTCAAACGGACCCTCTCTTCCCTACACCAAACCACAAATTTCGTTCATGATTACTATAATCAAATCAAACAAATTTGGGATGAACTCGGTCATCTCCAACAAAGCACTGACCTCAAAGCTTTACAGCAGCAAGCCGATGATGAACAGGTGTTCCAGTTCCTCCTCGGTTTCAATGATTCCTTTGCCTCCCTCCGAACTCAAATCTTAGCCATGGATCCACTCCCACCCATAAGCAAAGTCTTCTCTATTTTGTTTCAAGAAGAGCAACAAAGGCTGCTCAACATTCGACCAACTTCATCGGAAACCATGGCCATGGCAGTCCGATCTGGTGGGCACCCAAAACCCCCTTCAAGTGCACGGCTTGCGACAAAGATAGACATACCCAAGATCGTTGTTGGACCCTCGTGGGTTATCCCCCTGGCTGCAACCCGCGACCCAAGACCCAGCCATCGATTCTCAGCCAGCCCCCGTCCAGTGTCAACCAAACGACTGCTGCTCCGTCGGCTTCAAGTCTGGTCCCTGGCTTGTCACTGGAACTCAACCAGAAACTTCTTGGCTTGCTCGCGCCATCTTCCTCTCCGATTGAGTCCTCTGTCAACTTCATTGGTAATCTCTTCTCCCCTCACCTTGATTTTCCTCTCAATCGGCACCTCCATTGGGTAGTAAACAGTGGCGTGAGCCACTATATCTGCCACCACAAGGAAGCTTTCACCGATCTTCAGCCCCTTGCTTATGGATACACTTTAGGCATATGTTACAATAGTATCTTTTCCTTACATGTAAATTTCCATAATTAGTTTCATTGTACATTTATATATTTTGTAAAGAAGAATACAAAAATAATATACAGAATTATTCAAACACGTCTCCCTTCTCTCTTAACATGGTATCAGGCTAGAACTCAGTCTTGCAACGCCATGGCTGAATCCTCCAACCCACCTCTCCCTTCCCTCCCTTCCCCTTACCTCATTCATCCCTCAGATTCACCAAGCTTAACCCTTGTCAATGGTCTCCTAACCGGCGACAACTATCCCAAATGGCAAAAAGTCATGACTTAAGCCCTCAATGCCAAAAACAAACTTAGTTTTGTTGATGACACTCTCAAACCTCCTGAACCTAACACACCCGAATACACCCAATGGAACCAAACGAAGGATATAGTTCTTACCTGGATCCTCAATTCTATTAGCCCCTTTCCTGCCAATTCTCTTGAATATCATACCAACCCACCTGATGTTTGGGTTGATCTTTCCTCTCGATTTTGTCATAGCAATAATGCCAGAATTTACCAACTCAAACGGACCCTCTCTTCCCTACACCAAACCACAAATTCCGTTCATGATTACTATAATCAAATCAAACAAATTTGGGATGAACTCGGTCATCTCCAACAAAGCACTGACCTCAAAGCTTTACAGCAGCAAGCCGATGATTCAAGGGGCGTGGCGGAGCACGAAGGCAAAAGTGGCAGTCCACAGTGATGGGCAAATCTGAACAGATTCAAGGGGATCTACAACTAGGAAAATTAAAGGATGGCAGAATTGACGTGACAAAGGGTGGAGGAGGGGATTCTTGCGGCAGAGGATGATGGTGCACGGCGGAGCATGAAACATCTCATCTCATCTCACCTCATCATTACAACTTTCCCAAATCCCCACACAAAATAAAATAAACAATTCAACTTTTTTAAATCTCAAAACAAAAATAATATTAAAAAATATATTCTAACAATATTTTATTCAACTTTTTAACTTTAATCTCAACTCATCTCATCTCTGAAAACAAATGACCCAGTTTTAGCCCACAGGTTGGGGTGAAATCATGGGAGGAAGAGGTTAGGAATGGGAAGGGGAAGGCAAGGGGGTCATCGAACGGCCACTGAAACACAACCAAGAGTGGTGGATGGCAGCAGCGCGCGACACTGCTAGGGAAAACTTTCCTAAGAGCTAAGGAAAAGAAGATCGGAAGGAGAGGAAGCCGTGAAACATTATTTTAAGAGGAGGAGAGGTGTTTTTGGGATGGTTTCGAAGAGGGAGAGGTTTGGCAAATACATAGGTCGAGAGACCCACCCATTACAAAACCCATCTTCGACGGCGATAGGGCACACCAGGCGGTGCGCAGACCATAGAGGGGTTTGCGGTGTCGAGAAATGTGTGTGATAGGGATGACAGACGGTGCACACATGGCCGAAAGAAGCCATGCGCAGCGTGTGATGAACTCGGCTCTCGAAAGGAGTTATGTGGCGCCGGGGAAAGTGTAGGGGGTTCTAGGGTTTTCTCTCCTTTGGTCAAAACGCACAGCATAGGACAAAAGGGGCTAGGCCCAAAATGGAAAACCCACGCAAAACACTGCCCACAATCCACTACACAACAAAGGCCGAACCAAAATTAAAAATATAAGGTAAAAAAAGAAAGATAAATAAGGAAAGTAAAATACACATCAACCATATCAATAATAAAATAAAATAACACAATCAATAATAATAAAAATAAATAAAAATACGTAAAACTAGGGATCTCACAATTAATTATTGATGAACGATAATATATAGGTCGAACACAATTAATCACAATATATGGAAGATAAATTGAAAAGCCATCCATTATAGGTCCAACAAATGGGAACAAATCTTCAGTTTTGGCTGATATGCCAATAATTCTTGCAACAAATACAAATGATGATCTCCTACTGTGCATGCAAGCACCATAATTACACAGTAGATCGATTATATTAATTTACTTTTTCTTTTCTTGTCGAAGATGCTTGGTCCATAAGTTGAAATGATCATGGCTTTAAGAATTGGGAATTGAATCCATACAAAGATGGTAACCGGAACACTAACCAAACAAATGAGAGGAATTACAATATGTAATTGCTCATGTTGGGTTATTAAAAGAGCACTAGAAAAGGTTATCATCATGGTCGCAATAGAGCAAAAGAGGGTCAAAAGGCCTATTATCATCTGTCTGGGCAAATACTCAAGAAAATCTTCTTCTGCATAACGTGATGTGAGTATTCCCAAAAACATCAAGACCGAAGTTGAGGAAGAAAAAAGTGACAATGCATCGGATATTATAAAGAGCATAAGCAATCTTGGGTCGTTGTTACCATCTTGAGGCTGCCTAAAAGCTATAGCGAACATGGAGGTAATAATCAGAGCACCCACCACTGTACATGACGATGCTGTGCCCTTCATCCATTTCTCTCCCTTTTTCTTCATGTCCATATGGTTCTTTGTAAACAATTGTTGAGCAGTTAAACGATCTAATTTGTTGGTAGTTTCCTTAAATTGGGGATAGACAATTCTCTCTACCTCCTGCATTTGTTAGAAATAAGTTGTTAGATCAAGAATGCTACCAAAACTATTTACTTGGAGAGTAATGCTAGAGATAATGATGGGCTATGCAAGCGCTATATGATATCATTTTTGAAAAAAAATGAGATCTACTATTAAAAAAATAGTTTTTTTATGTGGGTCATATATTTACTCACTTTTTTCGAAAGAAGTGCGTGGTGCTTGCACATTCAATAACTGCAAAGATTTTTTTCTCTTACTTTGGATATATAGCATTATAAAGACTAAAACTTCAACATTACACAAAAGAAATAGTAAATATAATAAGGTCAATATTGCTTCCAAATTATGATTAATCCACCGCAGCCTAGTCCATGTTAAAATCGTCAGCTCCATTAATATTGAATATTAAGATAAAAAAAAGGTCTCACAATCTATTATTTCATGCTCTTTACGTGTTATAATATTGTTTAAGAACCGAAATGCCAACATGATGACTGTCCCAATTTGGAAGAAGAAGAACCGGACTGCAACTGGATGTTGCATTGGAAGACTTAGGACTAATTATATTTCAACTGCATGTAATAGGTGTTCAATGTGGCATTAATGGTGTTTCTTTCTCATGGAACGCTTGCATGGGAATGGATGGAGGGCGATAGGAGGGAGGGAGGAAGAGAGGAAGAGAGAGAGAGAGAAAGAGAGAGAGAGATGACCTTGAACCACTGTAACTCTCTTTGCATTTGAAAAGCTGTCCCTTGGATTTGATTAACCCTAGTGGATTCTTGATCTATCATCCCTGCCATATGTAATATGCTATTTCTATCGACATCTTGTAAACATGTAAAATAGGTCTTCATCGTATCTAGCCCGTATAGAATGCTAAAGATTTTCTCATGACGATGCAAGACACTCAGCATAAATATATTGTTCCCTTTGATGTCGTCTCGGATCCAAAGAAGTTGTGGATCCGCTTCAAGCATCTTAGAAACTAATACAAAATTCCCATTCTCTGCGGCCTTGAGAATGGCACCATTAACTTGGCCCTTCTTACGTTGTTGAGTATTGGATTCTGATATCACACTACACATTTGAGAAATTAGTTCGTTGTACTGAACATGGATCTTCTTCATTTCCATCAACTGCGTGATTCCTTCGATCGACAATTATCGAGACATTTTCAATTAGTTAATTAACTAGATCATGAAATTATAAATAATTAATAATAAAAAATTTTAAAAAATCAGTCAATGATTTTGATGGAGTGTAGAGAGTATACCACATAAGTTAAGGACTCCTGAAACTATATAGCGAAACGTTGCTGACAGTACTGCAAAGAAAAAAACAAATTAAGCTATAAGCAAAATATTTCTTGGTGATCATATAAAGCTACACCGATAACAAATAAGATATTGTCTAAATAATTAATAGTTATTTGTCCTTAAATTCATTTATATAAGATTGTAAATACCATAAATTGTGCTTTATATTTATAGGAGAAAATACACAAACTTCCACCCAATTTACAATCACACTCCTCAAAGTATCAATTTTGACAATAATTCCCAATTTACTAATAGAGATCATTATCACAAAATTAAGAAAAACTAGAAAGTAAGCCAAGGCAAAATTAGCATACCTGATCTGTTATTTTGATCTTCGTGAATATTGCTTTGGCGTTGCTCTCTGTTTGAAACGTTCAAACGAGTCTCACTGATCGGAGCTGGAGCCGATGACGGAGTGCGCATAGCTTTTTAGCAAGAAAAAGTTAACAAATCTATTAATTAACAACATTGTAAAACTTTTAATATATATTATTGGTTTTGAATAATCAAATAATCCTATCAAATAAAAATAATAAATTTCAAATAATTAATATTTGCTCGAATAAATATCTTTTAAGATAAAATTATTTATTTTAAAAAATATATTTTATGTTTCTTAAGTTTTGAGTTTTTTTAGTATTTTTTTTTAAATCTTTGAATTTTTCAAAAATTATTTTTAAATTTCTAATGTTTTATCAAGGGTATCTGCCAATTTTTTATGGAGGGGCCGGGGGAGGTTGCTAATTTTTCATAATTTGAGGGAACAAATATTGTTAGAATTGACAATTTTGGGGGTGATTGGAAATCAATTTTGTGATAGTTTGAGGGGCTTTATATATATATTTATCCCAATTTTTTAATAAACACACAACCCAAATTTGCAGTAGAATATTATTTTAGGTATTCTCATGGATCTTGATTTCTTTTTTAATTACTAATTAGAAAAAGTAAACCAATATATATTATTGGTGGTGTTTTTTTAAAAGGCCATTAATATTGAATAATATTACAAAATGTACAATATAAAGCAAGAGAATTAAAGGAGAGAGTGGTAATATTACAGTTGTAGATGCATTTTTTCCAAAATCCAAGCTTATTTTCACTTGAGAAGGATTGACGCACATTGGCCAAGGCATAGATGGGAGACTCTTCGCCGATGTGTGCTAGAAACGGGCCGGATCCTTCGTTCATAACCCGGACTTCGTAGCTGCCAGTAGTCAGTGCCGCACGTGGGCAGCGTTGGATTAATCCCAAAGCAATATCTGTTTTGTCGTGCGTATACGTACCAGGTGTAACATGTATATAACATAGAAATGGTCAAAGAAGAATTATTATAGTACAATATTACTATGTTTCATAATTTATACCACTATCCATAAATAATAATAATAATAATAATTTATATCACTCACACTATTCCTTTAAGTATAATGTGGTGCCACATGCCATGTTAAAAACACAGATATAAAAATATAGAGAAAATTTAAAATTTTAGTCTTCATTTTTTTGAATTTTTTATTGGATGTCATTTTATTTTGAATATATATTTTTAAAAATACTTTTAAAATGTCACGTAGCTTTACATTATAGTATCACGTCAATATGATAAAATGAGTAATATAAATTAGAGGCATAATAGCATTTTCCATTATTATATTTATATAACCAAGATTTCAAATGAAATATATGGCAAGAAAATAACAGCATGCAATTAATGGGTTTGAAGTTTTAAATTTACACATAAAATATTGTAGGTCGTATAAAAAAAAGTTTTGTTATATATAATTATTTTTGCATATTTTTTGTGCATGTGACTAGCCATAGAAGTTATTTTATATTAAAAAAAAGTGACGCAACCAATCACATTGAGGTGAAATATGTAAAAAGTACGTAAAAGCTGTGACTGTATTTAAAATTTTTATAAAAAATAAAGTCTATATATTGAGGTGGCATAATGTAATGAGTGAATTTTAATTTAAAATAAAAAATAGTTTTACAATCTAATAGATCACATTAAACTACAACATAAAGACAGAATTTCTTGTATAAGATTTCATCAAGCATTTCTATTACCAGATAGTAAAACACGAGTTCTTACCCAAAGCTCCGATGTAGATAGCATTGTTAATAAGCGTAGCAGTATTGGTGTATTGAATCTCCTGATCATTATCCTGTGGAATCAAATCTTCTTCACGAGTAAGATCATACAAACGGCGCGCCATTTCTCTTTGTCGGAATTCAATAGCCCAAGCAACCGGAAGCCTATTACGTTTGGAATCCCTAATACTGATCAAGTCAGGGTACTTTTGAAGCATGCACTCAGCCATTCGACATTTCCCAAGCACGGCTGCCGAGATTAGAGCTGTGAAACCGTCACAATCATGCATTGCCAAGCCCTCATTGGACATTTTATTCACCAACTCCTCGACTATATGCTCATGTCCATATAAAACAGCAATGTGAAGAGCCGTTTGGTTTTTATCTGTGAATCTGTTATTCAAAACTGTCTCGGGTAGAGACTCGAGAATGCGTTTTGTCTCTTCCAAATTACCGACTCGCACAACTTTGTACAGGTTCTCAAATAACTGATCATGTTCATCCCGATGTGGGGGACGCATGGTACTACTCTCCTCCGACGTAGCTGCCACTTCTTCTTTATTTTCTCCCCGATATATTTTAAAATTTCAAGGATTAAAAATATATATGCACAAGGAACGTACGTACGTCAGAAATATTATATATATATATAAAGTACCAAGTGAAGGCAACTCATGAACTCAGATATGATCTGCATGCCTAAAATTAACGCTTTTATTGCATTATAGTAATTAATATAGGATTCAACTTCAAGGATAAAAAAAAAAACAAATTATAAAAGTATTGCAACTATTTAATTCCTATTCTTCTCATTTTTATTTTTTGTTTCGAGAAAGCAACATTTCTTTAAATTAATATGAGAAATATAAAATTAGCTAGGGATGTGGGATTCAATAACTACGTACCTCGTTACAATAAATGCAATGAATTAAAATACATGCAATAAAATGACAATACTATGATCACAATTAATATGGTCTACGTGATCTCAATTCCTAACTATATATAGAGCTAATTGACGAAAACGATTAAAGGAATGTCACTAAATTAGTTGATTTTTCTTAAAAATAATTTTAATTTAGCAAGCTTTTCATGATCTAATAACGGTTATAACCATGTCCTTTTTCCGCCATATATATATGCCTTTTTCTAATAAAGCATGGAGATGGAGTACTTAATTTAAAGGTATCTATATATGATATTAGGAATATGACTTTCTCTTGTTCTATTTTGGGAAAAGATTTTTGCAATTTTAGGGCGTTTGTTTAAATGGTGAACTCCACTATATTTTAAAGATAATACTATCCGAAACTAACACATCCTAAAACTGTATCTAATGCTAGTCTTCTTTTTTACCTCACAAGATGTCATTCTTATAATAAATTTATTATAAGAATAACATGATCTTATGCACTTGCACCCGACAACCCGAGAATTTTATTGTTGCACTCCATAATGGATCCTTAAGGTCACATGTGTGTCTTAATAAAAAAGGAAAAACAAATCATATCACTGTCAAAATATAGACAATTATGTTATTTAACACTAACTGGGCTATCATTATAATATATATAATTTCACTTATATACTGTTGGTATTCTTTAGTTTATATAAATATAGGTTTTCATTTGAAAAAAAATATCATTAGAATATGTGCATCAGATGGTTCGGGATGCATCATAAGAACATTATTCTAATTCCCCAATCTTTAAATTACGAATTTTAATGGTAAGAACTGACTGGACTTCTATTATATACAAGAAGTCAAAAGGAAGCAGTATAAAGATGTCTTGATATTTACTCCTACAAGCAAATTTTGAGAAGCAAAGCCAGACCTAGACAGGATCACTAGTGAGGTGCTGATTTAACATGAATATGACATGTTAGTCATGGATGTGCATGTCCCAAAAGAATGACAATAGAAACTCCCTTTATTTATTTATGAAGTCTAGTTCCAGCCAACACAATTAATATGGGACCCAGTATCCATACAGAACCATATGGCACTTAGTACAAATGCAAGACCGTCATAATACACTTCCCAAATGTACTACTTAAATCAATGCTTTCACAGTCCAGATTATCCAAGAAGCTTGACATATGAAAATGGAAAATTATATCGGCTTTTATTTCAGTCATTTGAATTAAGAAAAAAAAGAGTGTTCTAAGTCTTACAAATTTTCGAGGCTTCTAGGAAGTGGTCCTTCAAGCAGATTATCTTTCAAATCAGAATGCAGTGTTGTCTCTGCAAATTACCGAAAATCCCTTCATTCCAAACTACTTATAACCATATTTGTTTTTTATAAGGAACTACTTATAATCATATGATAAAACTTTTTTCATTTTTCAAATTATATATAACTCTTGATACACTAATCCCAAACAAGGCTCACAACCAAAATTATCTTTGTATTAAAAAGAGGAACATGGATTAAGAACAATACGACATTAAACGGAGAGACAACAACATGATAGAAACTCGATAAGTGTCGCCGCAAAATTTGTATTAATCATGTTAGTATGTAGCATGAACATGACTATAAAAGACTAGGGCCACATTCATTAAATCAAGCCAATCACAGAATAAAATAGAAGGTTTGAAAATAAAACCTACTAGCAAAGATACCCAGAGGTGTATCTGTGAGTCATAACTTATTTCTAAGAAACCATGAAAAAAAAAAAAAATTGTAACTTCTAGAAAAATTTGAAATGAGCACCGGATTGCATTAATGATGCAATACCATGAACTTATAGAAAGTATACAATGGCAGGAGCATTTGCAAGCATTTGAAAGGCATATCACTTACCAATCACATTTTTTCCCTTTTGACTTTGTTCTATTGATAGAGAGAGTGCAAATGCACGCTGCAGATCTTCATCCTGGCTCTCTGTCAACATATCCGACATATTCCCCATTAAAACATTATACAAGGAGGATCATATCAAAGAAAAGATATTGTAAAACAGAATATAAATTGAGTATACAGTCTACTAGGAAATGGCAAGCCAAATATGTTAACGAGGAAGCTGAGAGGGGTGGTCGCGGTGGTTGCTTGGAATGGAGTGGTGGCTCGGGAGGAGCACGATGGCGTTGGGGAGAGCTGGTCGCCATGGGTTGCAAACAGAGCAAGGGAGGGAGGGAGGGAGGGAGGGCCTTGGGCTGCTGGGCTAGGCGTGGAGGAGAATGGAGTTTCGACGGAGAATTGGTGACGGTGTCGACTTGTGGGTGGTGATGAAAGACGCCCCTAGCGGTGGCGATATAAAGAAATCTGAGAGAGAGAGAGAGAGAGAGAGAGGTGAGGCCAAATTCGGAGAGGAAAGAGATTGGCGGGAGGCTGGGAAAGAAGGAGGGTGTGACCGTCAAGGTGAGGTGGTGGTGGCATGGTGGGGCCGTTGGCGACCGGATATTTGCGGCAGCATTGGTTGTGCGCGGCCGAGGGGGTGGGGGGGGGGGGGGAGGGGGGGGGGAGACGGAGGGAAATGACTAAGGGGGGAACGCATGGGGTAATTAAATTTTATCTTGTGGAATCAAATATTGGTTGCGAGTAAGATCATTTGCCGGAATTCAATAGCCCAAGCAACCGGAAGACTATTCAGTTTGGAATTTTTAATTCTGATCAAGTCAGGGTACTTTTGAAGCATGCACTCAGCCATTCGACATTTCGCAAGCACGGCAGCCGAGATTAGAGCTGTGAAACCGTCACGATCATGCATTGCCAAGCCCTCATTGGACATTTTATTCACCAACTCCTCCACTATATGCTCATGTCCATATAAAACAGCAATGTGAAGAGCCGTTTGGTTTTTATCTGTGATTCTGTTATTCAATATTGCCTCGGGTAGAGACTCAAGAATGCGTTTTGTCTCTTCCAAATTACCGACTCGCACGGCATTGTACAAGTTCAAAAGTAACTGATCATGTTCATCCCGATGTCGGGGATGCATGGTACTACTCTCCTCCGACGTAGCTACCATTTCTTCTTTATTTTCTCCCCAATATATTTTAAATTTTCAAGGATTAAATATATAAGCACAAGGAACGTACGTACGCCAGAAATATACCCTGAGATGTATCTATAAGTCATAACTTATTTCTATGAAACCATGCAAAAAAAAAAAAAAAAACCAACATCTAGAGAAATTTGAAATGAGCACCGGATTGCATTAATGATGCAATACCATGAACTTATTGAAAGAATACAATGGCTGAGCATTTGCAAGCATTTGAAAGGCACATCACTTACCAATCACATTTTTTCCCTTTTGTTCTAATAGAAAGGCTGCAACAGCACGCTGCAGAGCTTCAGCCTGGCTCTTTGGCAACGTATTTGACATATTCCCCACTGAAACATTATACAAGGAGGATCATATCAAAGAAAAGATATTGTAAAACAGAATATAAATTGAGTATACAATCTATTAGGAAATGGTAAGCCAAATCTGTTAACGAGGAAGTTGAGAGGGGTGGTCGTGGTGGTTGCTTGGCGTGGAGTGGTGGCTCGGGAGGAGCACGATGGCGCTGGGGAGAGCTGGTAACCTTGGGTTATGAACAGAGTAAGGGAGAGAGGGAGGGCCTCGGGCTACTGGGCTAGGCATGTGGAGGTGAATGGGGCTCCGACGGAGAACTGGCAACGACATCGACATGTGGGTGGTGGTGAAAGGTGCCCCTAGCTGCGGCGATATAGAGAAATCCGAGAGAGAGATGTGAGGCCAGATTAGGGAAGGAAAGATATTGGTGGGGGGTTGGGGTTGGCCGTCAAGGTGAGGTGGCGACGGGATATTTGCGGCAGCATGGGTACTTGTGCGCGGTTGGGGGGAGGGGGAAGACAAAGGGAAATGACTAAGGGGGAAACACGCAGGGTAATTTAATTTTATCTTGTGGAATCAAATATTCTTTGCAAGTAAGGTCATACAAACTGCGCGCCCTTTCTATTTGCCGGAATTCAATAGCCCAAGCAACCGGAAGACTATTCCGTTTGGAATCTTTAATTATGATCAAGTCAGGGTACTTTTGAAGCTGCATGCACTCAGCCATTCGACATTTCCCAAGCACGGCAGCCGAGATTAGAGCTGTGAAACTGTCACTATCTTCCATTGCCAAGCTCTCATTCGACATTTGATCCACTAACTCCTCCACTATATGCTCATGTCCATATTTAACAACAATGTGAAGAGCCGTTTCGTTTTTATATGTGATTCTCATATTCAATGCCTCGGGTAGAGACTCAAGAATAAGTTTTGTCTCTTCTAAATTACCGACTCGCACAGCATGTACAAGTTCTTTAAGTAACTGAACTTCATCCTAATGTCGGGGACGCATGGTACTCTCCTCCGTCGTAGTTGCCATTTTTTCTTTATTTTCTCCTTGATATATTTTAAATTTTCAAGGATTGAATATACATGCACAAGGAACGTACGTAAGTACGTACGTCAGATATATATATATATATATATATATATATATATATATATATATATATATATATTGTACCAAGTGAAGGCAACGTACTGATCACGAACTCAGATATGATCTGCATGCCTAGAATTAACGCTTTTATAGCATTATAGTAATATAGGATTCAACTTCAAGGAGAAAAAAAAAACAAATTATAAAAGTATTGCAACTATTTAATTCCTATCCTTCTCATTTTTTTATTTTTTATTTTTTGTTTCGAGAAAGCAACATTTCTTTAAATTAATATGAGAAATATAAAATTAGCTAGGGATGTGGGATTCAATAACTACGTACCTCGTTACAATAAATGCAATGAATAAAAATACATGCAATAAAATGACAATACTATGATCACAATTAATATGGTCTACGTGATCTCAATTCCTAACTATATATATAGCTAATTGACGAAAACGATTAAAGGAATGCCACTAAATTAGTTGATTTTTCTTAAAAATAATTTTAATTTAGCAAGCTTTTCATGATCTAATAACGGTTATAACCACTTCCTTTTTCCGCCATATATATATATGCCTTTTTCTAATAAAGTATGGAGTACTTAATTTAAAGGTATCTATATATGATATTAGGAATATGACTTTCTCTTATTCTTTTTTGGGAAAAGATTTTTGTAATTTTAGGACGTTCTTTTTAATAGTGGATTTCACTATATTTTAAAGATATTAATATTATCCGAAACTTACACATTTTAAAATTATATGTAATACTACTCTTCTTTTTTACCTCACAAGATGTTATTCTTATAATAAAGTTAATTTTATTAAAATAACAATATGTTTATTAAAATAACGTCGTGATTGCTGATTAAGAAAAGAAAAACAGCGCCTAAACTCATTAAATCGGAATTACAAAAGTACAGTGGATTTAGATCTTGTCATGATCCTCCTCCAGCTCCTAATGAACTGACAAAAAACTAAAACTGAAAATTGACAAGATTGAAACAGAAAATGATCAATACTTACAACGCTAGCTGGATGGGAGGGAGGGATATATTTTCTCCAAAAGTATCTGTCGGCTTGTAACTTATAAGTCTGATCAGTTGGCTGTTGTAGACTCCCCGATCGGTCTTGCGGAAATGATGACTTGCGCACTCAAATATATAGACATGATGGTCATAACCCCAATAATTGAATTAATCTTGGGGTCTACTCTTTTATTTTTTATTAGCAGCCGGCCTGAGATTCCAAATGCACTGGGAACCTAAATCATTCAAAGCATCTTGAAAAATGCTAAATAGCTCCATGAGTTTCATCCGTTAATCTTACCTTTCATACATTTTTATTTATTTTATTTTTTTATTAAATGATTAAAAAAGTAACTATTAATGAAGTTGTGTTTTTTTTTTTATTTCTTTTTAATGATTAAAGATTTTAAAAAGATATTGAAAAGAAATCACAAAAAATAAAAATAAAAATAAAAATAAAAAAACAAAAGTTTCAACTAGCAGCACTCCGAACAATAAAGGCTAGCGGCCTGCTAGCAGCATCCAATCATGTTTATCTGTGCTGTGACATTGGAACAGTATTCGGAATCATAATCATTTTCGGCCGGTTGGAATATCTAAGTCTTGTTTAAATAGTAAAAGTAGATAAAAGTTAAAAATTAAATAAAATATTATTAAAATATTATTTTTTAATATTATTATTATTTTGATATTTGAAAATATTAAATTATTTATTATATTTTGTATAAAAATTTAAAAAATTTATAATGATGAGATGAGATGAAACTGTTTCTGTATCAAAACAAGCCCCAGTGTACTTCCTTTATTCCAATTGCTAGCTAATCTTGAGGAATGAGATAGGATAATAAATGTTATAGATATTTGACCAGATTGAAACAAATAATGATCCATACTTGCGAAGCTGGTAAGTCTAATCAGTTGGTTGTTGTAGTCTCTAGAAGATCACGACGATCGGTCTTGCAGAAATGATGATCGCTTTACACTCAAATATGGCTTGAAATTTCTTCTTGTCGCTACTTTAGAAGAAGACAGGATCATGACCCAAATAAATGAATAAATCGTTTGAGTTGTTGTAATCTCTGGAAGATTACGATGATCGGTCTTGCAAAAATGATGATCGGGCCGATCTGCACACTCAAATATGCCTTGAAATTTCTTCTTGTTGCTACTTCAGAAGAAGACAGGATCATGACCCAAATAAATGAATAAATCATTTAGGTTGTTGTAGTCTCTGGAAGATCACGACGATCGGTCTTGCAAAAATGATGATCGGGCTGGTCTATACACTCAAATATGCTTTGGAATTTCTTCTTGTTGCTACTTCAGAAGAAGATAGGATCATGACCCAAATAAATGAATAAATCGTTTGGGCTGTTAGTCTCTGGAAGATCACGACAATCGGTCTTGCAAAATTGATGATCGAGTCGGTCTGCACACTCAAATATGCCTTGAAATTTCTTCTTGTCGCTATTTTAGAAGAAGACAGGATCATGACCCAAATAAATAAATAAATTGTCTAGACTGTTGTAGTTTTTGAAAGATCACGACGATCGGTCTTATAGAAATGATGATTGAGCCGGTCTGCACATTCAAATATGCCTTGAAAATTTTTCTTGTCGCTACTCAAGAAGAAGACAAGATCATGACCCAAATAAATGAATAAATCGTTTGGGTTGTTGTAGCTTTTGGAAGATCACGACGATGGGCCTTAAGAAATGATGATCGAGCCTGTCTCCACACTCAAATATGTCTTAGAATTTTTTCTTATATCTACTTCAGAAGAAGACAATATCGTGACCCAAATAAATGAATAAATTATTTGAACTGTTGTATTCTCTGAAAGATCACAACGATCGGTCTTGCAGAAATGATACACGGCCTGCACAGTCAAATATACCTTGAAATTTCTCTTGTCGCTATTTCATAAGAGACAAGATCATGATCCAAATAAATGAATAAATCGTACCTGTTGGGGTCTACTCATTTCTTTTTAATTATCAAAGCAGCTGGCCTTTAGATTCCAAGTGTATTGGAATAGAATCATTCAAACATCATTACCCGTGCCCTATGGATTTCTTTCTCTTATCTGTATATGACGGGACATTGCAGAGGGTCCAAAACCTTAGATTACTTATCTGGGATCAGTACGAAATTTATAGATACCCAAAAGATGATGGGACATTTATCAGAACCAAACGAATCTTGGACAGTGACAGGAATTCAAAATGAGCCCCGTTAATCGAGGATCAGAATCCCAATTTTTTCCTCTACTATCTCTCTAATCATTCTCTTTTCTCAGTTACAGTCATATATATTTAGGTTGATTTTAAATTTGAAATAAGATGAAATAAATTAAAATTAAAAAATTAAAAAAAATATTATTATAAAATATTTTTTAATATTATTTTTATTTTAAAATTTTAAAAAATAAAATTATTTATTTTATTTTATATAAAAATTTAAAATAATTATAATAACTAAAAAAAATAAATTGAGATTAACTATAAAAACAAACGAGATTATAATCCACCTGCACCAGGCAACTACCCAAATCGCTAGAAAGTAAAGCAGATTGAACGGATGCAGAGTAACTATAATCTGATAAATATATGGGACAAGAAAATCAATGCTCCGAAATATAGAACAGCAGACGACCACTTTGCCGGTGCCATAATCGTGCTGCATTAACAATCCTACCAACACCAACTACAGCGCTACATTCGTTATACAATCGTATAGTAATAGAGTAAGGTTAAGTTTGGATGTTAAAGTGAATTGAGTTGAAATAATAAAATATTATTATTTATTATTTTAAGATTTGAATAAATTAAATTATTTATTATATTGTATGTTAAGATTTAAAAAAATTATAATGATAAATTGAGATGAGCTCAACTTCCAACAAAACTCATTCTTGAAGGAACAAAAAAGGAGAGTGCTTCCCAACTCCTATCTATACATTAGAATCATTAAAATCATCGTTACCCGTGCCCTGAGATTCCAAAGTGTGGAAAGTCTAGTACTGAACTTACTAATTTATATAAGAAAATGTTATGCCGACATAAATTTCTTACCGAAACCCTATACCGATTCTTTTTATTTTTTATTTATTTAATAATTAAGAAAATATTTTCAAATAATGTTGTGAATTTAAAAAAAATATATTTAAAGATATAAAAAAAAAAGCAAAAAAAAAAAAAAAAAAAAATTTACTCCTTTCGGTGGCCACAGTAATCTGTGGACCTAGCAGCTCCTATTTATATATGCCAATGGTGATCGGTGATATAAAATGAAACCGGGTCCAGCAAGCTAGATCTTTGTCAAGAATAAAGAGAAAAGATAAAGATAACGAGAAAAAATAAATAAAGGTTATAGTCTAGCGGATGTGAGGGGTCTTATAATTTATACCATTCACTTTATTCTCTTAACGTGATAATATCACAATGTGGTGCCATGTAACTTACTAAAAATAAAAAATAAAAACACAAACATAAAAGGTGGGGAATTTAGGATTTTAGCCTCGCTTCCTATTCAATGGAGAAGGTGCCGTGAAGATCTAAGAGTGTGAGCTGTACGAGCAGAAAGACTACTATACTGTTTGGAGGGCAGGGGGTATAGATGCCAAACAATGACCCCTAAATATCGTCGTAGAAGTTATTCCTAGGAAATATTATGGTTCTCGAGTATCCAATCAATTAATCCCCCAAACTGGGGAAGCTTAAGCGAAAATAAAAAAGTGAGGGGGGGGGGGGGGGGGGGGGATCATAAGTAGTACCTGCTACTCACACTTTTACCACTTAGCATATGGGCTTTATATTCTCGATGGGATTAACCATAAGTTTGATTACATCATGTTCACTTTGAGCTGGGTGATAAAAAGTTTGATAAACAATGGCATGAACTCTTGTTCTTTTACCTTCTTTTATGCGAAAGTTGACCAACTTCTTGTTCGATTGTACGTTTTTGCTCACCATCCAAGCCCTTCATATAGCAAACCCTAAACCCTAAATAGAAAATGAGAAGAAAATGTGAATAGATAATGCGAGAGAGGAAACTTAGAGGTCTACATCTTCTTATTATGAATAATTAAGTAAGGCATAAGTCCATATTTATGGGAAGAGAAGTGTAATGGCCACAAAAATATTACATAAAAGTAAACTCGAAAACTAACGTGATTTCATGTGATTTATTAGATTTACTTTACAATAAAAATAATTTTACAATCTGATGTACCATATCAAGCAATGTCAGCTTATATGTTTATTTTTGTATAATCCATTTGTGGCTAAAGTATTTATCTGATAGGAAAATTACTTGGAGATAGATATGGATCATATGATAATCTCTAGATAATTATAAATCAAATATCTTGATAATAATTAAATCAAATCTTAACTTGAGTTTGATTTTATTTTATCTTTATCTCTAATATCCCCTAAAACTCAAGGTTGATAAGAATGAAGCATTGAGTTTCAAATTCATTTATTAAATATTACATATATTTTTTGTCATGAAAATTAATCCATTAATGTAACTAGTCCTTCATCAAAGAAGAGTTGATTTGCTGATGAAGACGAAAATCATGTGCTTAAACAACAAAGTCGAAATGTGAATCGACTAGACATCGATGGGTCATGAGTAATGGTTGAGATGGCATACACCATAAATCCTCAACAGAGCATTAAAAATGCTTTTGTTATGTTGGAGTGATCAATGCTGCATTGATTTTGTTAGGTACTGATCTTCTATTCTATTACCTGTACGTTCATTAATGTTGTGAATGTCTTTTTTATAGACATTCTCAAGGGGTCTATACTTGGAATTGGGTAGTTCTATTTTGGACGTGGTTTGTTGGAATTGACCTATGCAGTCAGATAGGCCTGCAACCCGACCAAATCGTGCTTGATTTGGGCCCGATCCTACCCGACCCGACGTCCATGCTAATATAGAAAAATCTGACCCAACCCTAGTCGGGTCAACCAGTTTGATATCGAGCAATCTCTAGAAATGTCTTTTGAAACCCCTCCGAACCCACAGCCTATACATGGGTTTCTTCTTCAATTGCTATAAATTCTCTCAAAGCGAGGGTGAGAAGGAACTTAGACACAGAATCACCATGAGGGCCAAGGTAAGATTTGATTGTAGTCTTATTGACATACGATATTTGTTGGACCCTACTATTTGCTTGATCTAAAAACTTAAAAATGGACGTTTTTTAATTTTCCTAATCTCGTACTAGGGTTTGCTCTTTGATTTCATAATGGAAGAAGAAGCGCATTAGGAGGTTGAAGAGGAAGCGCCGAAATATGAGGTAGAGTTCCAAGTAGTTCTCTTGCCAATAAATCAACGTTATTTTGTGTCTAATCGATTTTTGATTAGAGAGTCATAGTGTTTTCCATTTTTACGTTTGGATTTAAGATCTGTAAGGTTAAAGTTTTGTGCTGTTGAATGAGTTTTTCCCTTTTGCTCTCCATCGGATCTGTCCGAGTCTACAACACATCGCTAAAATAGGGCCCAACATTGCAACAAAACTACGGCTCCGAGCTCGCGAGCTTGGCTTACTGTCAACCCTATCGCGTAGCCGCAGTGCAGGCAGGGCACGGACTTCGTCGGCGACAACAACTTAGGTGATAACAGAGAGAAATAGGGAGTGATGGAAGCTATGGTTAGAGATTTGGGGATGGATGGCATAAGGTTTGTGATTTTCGGATCGAAACTGACAATTAGCGGGTTTGACCTGCAAGTTCATTCAACCAGCTTTTATCGATAGGGTCGGGTCGATTTGTACGAATGGATTGGGTCAACCCCTTTTCTGCATAGCCCTACGGTCAAGTATGGAGAGTTGGAGACTATGAAAGGAGGAAGAAAGGGATAAATTTCCAACATTGCCTATAGATAAAAAAAAAAAAACAGAGAGAATAATTTGTAATTCAGATTTCATCTACAGAGTTCTATGGATCAGACAGATTCTTCAAAAGCAAGTCAAACAGCCCTTATAAAAACAAAGAAAATACTATTTATTACCGGTATGTTGTTGCTTGGACTTGACTTATGGATTCTTTGCTTGTAAAAGTGATATATACTTTAGTTGTCTACCTTTTTGGGGAGTAATTCAAGATGCAAAAGACCTCTTATTAATTTACGGAGCATACATGATTCATTTTGATTTTTTTTTTTAATGTTGAAGTCTGCCTTTCGGAGTTTAAATAATCTCCCAAAATAACTTCAAACAAAATAAGGTTTCCCATTATGTTGGAAAAATGGATAAAACTGTTTTGATGAAAAAGAAGGAAGAAAATAATGACAGAGAGAACATTGTGATTGAGGTTTGAGAAAATGTTCTCATTTCCGTATCTATTCATTATAGGTTTCCTAAGCTTTATACAAAGAGAAAACATCCAACATAAAGGAGAAAAACAAAATGGGCATAGATATTCAATGTGCCCATCTTGGACAGTACGAAATGAAAGGTGGTAGCAGACAATGCCTTGGTAAAAATATCTACAAATTTGAACTTCAAAAATATATGTATTGGTGTGAGGACCTTGGCTAATACCTTCACTTTAACAAATGACAGTCCAATTCGATGTGCTTGGTCCTCTCATGGAACATTGGATTTTTAGTGAGGTGCAAAGCTGCTTGGCTGTCAGAATATAGAAGTGCAGGCTTAGGATGTTCAGTGTTGAAGTCTTTTAGCAAAGAAATGAGCCATACAATTTTGCAACTAGTGCGAGCCAAGGCTCGATATTCTACTTATGCAGATGAACATGAAATAGTGGCTTGCTTTTTGGATTTCCAGCTTACTAGAGAATCACCAATGAAAGTACAAAAACCAGTGATTGATCTTCTTATTTCTGGGCATGCTACCCAATCTGAATCACTGAAGGCTTTGATGTGTGCATAAGACTGAGATGAGAAGAATATACCCTGCCCTATAGAACCTTTCAGATATTTCAGGATTCAGTGAGTAGCATGCATATGTGTTTCTACTGGTTTGTACATGAATTGACTGAGGATACTGACTGCATAGGTGATGTCAGGTCTGGTTATTGTAAGATAAATCAATCTCCCAATCAGTCTTTTATAAATGAATCAACCAATAAACCTGAGGAAGAGTGGGTGAGTTTATAGTTAATTTCCATCGGGGTACTAACTGATTTACATCCAAGAAGCCCTGCATCCTCAAGGATCTCGAGACTGTACTTTCTTTTACACAAGTGGATGCCAGTAGCTGATCTAACAATTTCCAAACCCAAGAAATACTTCAAAATACCCAGATCCTTGATCTTAAACTTAGACTGCAAGTAAGCTTTCATATTATCAACAACTTCAAGATTGGAACTTCTTAAGACTATGTCATCAACATAAACCAAGAGGGCTATAAATCCATTCTCATAATTTCTTGTAAACAAAGAGTAATCGGATTTAGATTGTTGAAAACCAATATGAGTAAGAGAAGCAGAAAAATTGGAGTATCATTGCCCAAGGCTTGTTGAAGGCCAAAAAGGGACTTATGGAGTTTACAAACCAGCTTCTTATTTGCACAAGATGACTCCCTTTTGCTTGAAAACCAGGAGGCAAGTCCATGTAAATTTCCTTATCCAAATCACCATGAAGGAAAGCATTGTGTACATCCAACTAATAGAGGTGCCGGTTATGGATGGCTGCCAATGCAAGAAAAACCCTGAAAGTGGTGAGCTTTAATACGGGGCTAAAGGTTTCTTGATAATCAAATCATTCCCTCTGAGTGTAGCCTTTTGCCACCAACCTTGCTTTTATGTCTTTCTATTGTCCCATCAGGTTTTAATTTGACTTTATAGACATACTTGCAGCCAGTAGCTATTTTTTCTAGAGGTAGAGCAGTAACTGTCTATGTCCTATTTGCCTATAAGGCTTACAACTCAGACTTCATTTCATCTTGCCAATGTTTAGAATTGACAGCTTCATGGTAGGTCTTGGGCTCATGAAGCAGGGAGAGAGAAAGGGCATAGGATTTATGATGAGGAGACAAGTGATCATATGACAGGTATTGATGTAGAGGATGTGCAGTAGAAGTGGAGAGGGCACAAGGATTGGCAGTCACATGAATAGCTTGGAAATGGTAATCGTGTATGTATCTTGGTGGCTGGTGAGTTCTATGTGATCTTTGAAGATTGATGGGAGGTGTGATATCAGCGAGGAGAAGGAGCAAGATTTTCATGGATAAGAGGAGAACTGGACAAAGGATCATGAGCTTGATCTTGTGAGGTGTGTTGTTCAATAGGGCGTGTATTGGGAAGTGGAGGCATGACATGAGAAGGATAATAACAAGGCGATGATGATGAATCTGGTAGGATTGGAGGAAGAACCAGATCATTGGTTTGATCAGGATAAGTGATATTTGGACTTGAGCTATGGAATGGGAAGACAGATTCATAGAATATAACATCCCATGACATGAAACAAGAATGATCTTTGAGATCATAGAGTTTATAGCCTTTCACACCAGCTGGATAGCCTATAAAGATGCATTTCTTTGTTTGGGGACTCAATTTAGTTCTAGTGTGTTTAAGAGTGGAGGCAAAGCACAAACATCCAAAGACTCTTAGATGTGCATAGGAGGGAATGGAAGAGAAGAAGACCTCATAAGGGGACTACTTGTTCAAAACTGGGGTTAGAACTCTATTGATAAGGTGAGTTGCAGTGAAAATTGCATCTCCTCAAATTTTGAGTGGAAGTCAAGCTTGGTAAAGGAAAGCTCGAGCAATTGAAAAAAGGTGTCGGTGCTTCCCCTCCACCACCCTACTCTGTTGTGGGGTGTAGACACAGGATTTTTGATGCAGAATATCATGAGAATTGTAAAAATCATGCATATGAAATTCCAATCCATTATCAGATCGTATTTGCTTGATTTTTGCATTGAATTCAGTATTAACCATATGGATAAAAATTTGCAAAAGAGTTCTAACTTTAGATTTGAATTTCATTAGGTATAGCCAAGTGACCCGACGATGATCATCCGTAATAGTTAAGAAATAATGTTGATCTTGAATGGATGGATTAGAGTATGGACCCCAAATGTCGCAATGCATTAATTCAAAGGGAGAACAAGTGGAAGATAAACTCAAATGAAACGATTTTCTCTTTTGTTTAGCCAAATGACATATAGTGCATTGGGAACATGGGACTGGATTACATCCATTCTTTGATGAGATGAAAAATTCTATACACCATACTACTATTCCACTTTCATTCCACTAAGTAAGATGTGACACATTTATCACCATTAAATGATCATTTATTGCATGCTTCTTTATCATGTAATGGTGATGAATGTGCCACATACTACTTGGTATGATAAAAATAGGATGATAGTGTGGTGTATAGCATTACTCTAATGAGATACATGTCCTAATCTAAAGTGCCAAAAATCAAAATTCTGCATTTTATTTGCATTGAAGACTTGAATAATGGCAGTTTGACTAGAGGAGAGAAAACTCTTGACATCATTGTAGGAAATTGAGTGATGATTGAGAAAATAAAGACCACGGAAGATCTTAGCAAGACCAATCGTCATCCATGAAGACAGGTCCTATATGAAACTGAATTTTTCCAAGAAAACAAGACAAAGAGAAGAGTTGTGAGTGAGTTTACTAACAGAAATAAGGTTGGATGTGAAAGTAGGCACACAAAGAACATTGGTGAGGATGAGGGAATATGAAATACTTATGGTATCAATGTGACTAACTCTAACTTGTGTTTTATTAGGAAAATGAACATAAGCTTGAGTTTCACAAGTGATGGTGGTGAGAAGGGAAATTGAGCATACAATATGGTCTATAGCCTCGGTGTCAAGAATCCAAGGTATGAGTTGTGGTTCATCACATTTGTGGTGCATTAGAGAAATAAAGTGTTGATGGAACTAATTGGTGTATCAGAGGCAATTGACAAACATAATCTTATACCTGCCATATTTGAGGAATGAGAGGTGCCAGCTGCAACATTGTTTGGTATGGTGGAGTGTGTCTTAGGCTGATTTGCTGAGGGAATGGATTCATTGAGGTTGAGCTGAGAAGACTGGGCATTGACATGAGCAACAAGCTGCTAAATTTGAACTTCAGTTAAAGGCAACTGTGAACCACTTGGTGACACTTTTTCCTGGCTTTGAGAAGTCACTTGGTTGGATGAGTGCACAGCTGAGGATGTACCAAAGGAGTGTTCTGGTTTGGTCTTGGTGAACTTGAAATTAGGATGAAAACCAATCAATCGATAACATTTTTCTTTAGTGTGGACATTTTTGCCACAGTGATAACAGGTGATTTTTGCTCTCTCATTCTTCTTAACTTGACTGTGAAACGCAGCCAGAGCTGAAGATCCAGGACTAGGCATTACCAAAGACCTAGCTCGTCTTTGCCTTTCCTCCTACAAAACTAGAGAAACAATCTTATCCAATGTAGGCGAGGGACTCATAAAAATAATTTGTCCTCTGATACTATCATAAGTGTCGTTTAGGCCCATTAAAAACTTGAATACATAATCTGTTTGCTGAGTCTCACCAAGGGGTTTTAAGGTTTTACAAAAGCAAAGTCCACAAGAGCAATGAGGGTGAGGCCTATAGTTGTGAAACACTTCCAAAAAAGTGTGAAGTTGGGTAAAATAATCACTTACAGACTGAGTTCCCTGCATTATTGATCCTAGTTGTTGTTGAAGCTGATAGATGCGAACATTATCAGGTTGTGAGAAACATGCCTTAAGCTTTTCCCATACTACTTTGGCTGAATTGATATACAAGACATTAGATGCAATTCCCTTTGATATGGAGTTGAGAATCCAAGAGAGGATCAGATTGTTGCACTGCAGCCAAGGAACATAAAAAGGACTAGCAAGGTCAGGTGTCTCAATGGTTCCATCAAGGAATCCAAGTTTGTTCTTGATTGAAATGGCTAGAGTAAAAGATCGATGCCAAGAGAGGTAATTAGAACTTATCAGTTGTGGTGTGACCACCACAGTGTTGGCATTGTCACTGTGGTGCAGATAAAATGGGCTGTTGGGATCCTCAGAAGGAGAGGAGTTTTGAGGAGAAGAACTAGTGCACTCAGCCATTGAGGGTTGGTATTATTCTAAATGATACTGAAAACGAAATAATGATGTAGAGGTTTCCCAAAAAGAAAAAAAGGGTGGTGTCGGCAGCAAGAAAAGAGATCACAAGTCACAAAACTTGTGGCTCTGATACCATGTTGGAAAAATGGATAAAACTGTAGTGATGAAAAAGAAAGAAGAAAATAATGACAAAAAGAACACTTTGATGGAGGTTTGAGAAAATGTTCTCATTTATGTATCTGTTCATTACAGGTTTCCTAAGCTTTATACAGAGAGAAAACAACCAAAAGAAAGGAAAAAAACAAAATTGCTCCTTCTGTACAAAGGAACGTAAACCTTTAGTTACAACAAAAGAATATTTCCTATATAATTTTGCTAAAGGACAGGAGCAGCCTGCAGATTATTCTCGTGTGCTCATTCCACTCAATTTCGATCACTCTGTGTGTAAGCTGTATGTTTGTCTGGTTGAATAGCAGCTGCATTTGATTCCTGCTCAATGGACTCCAATTTATGTAGTTTTTGTGACATTATGGGAGCATTTATCAGTGTCTATTCATGAGATAAAAAAAAAATGTCTTTTGTACCAGTAACTTCATTTCTTGCTCTTTTCTTGTTCAATAACTAGTGGTGCATATTATGGAATGCAACATCTCTATCTTTTTCTCTCTCATTCATATCCACATGAAACTAGTTATTATAGAATGCATCGAACAATTTCTTTTTGACATTGAAATTGATGTAAGGATTTCCATCAAATCCAAGGCCTTAGTTACTCCATATTTTCTTGTTTCTCAAAATTATTGAATACTACTTGATCAATGTATGTAAAAACGTTTAAATATCACAATAGTTGGATAATTAATTTATTGATAAATGATAATAGGTCGATCATAATTAATCACAATTTATGCAAGATAAACCTGTTGAAAATCCATTAGTTATCGATCCAACAAAAGGGAACAAATCTTTGGTTTTGGCTGATATGCCAATAAAGCATGCAACAAATACAAATGATGATCTCCTATTGTGGATGCAAGCATCATGATTACACAGTGGATCAAGTATATTAATTAACTTTTCATTTTCCTGTCAAAGATGGTCTGTAGGTTGAAATGATCATGTCTTTAAGAATTGAGAGCTGAATCCATACGAAGAACGAGACCGGAACACTAGCCAAACAAATGAAAGGAATTGCAATCCGTAATTTCTCATGTAGGATGATTAAAAGAGCACTTGAAAAAGGTTATCATCATGATAGCAATAGAGCAAAAGAGAGTCAAAAGGCCTATTATCATCTGTCTTGGCAGATACTTAAGAAAATTATCTTCTGAGTAAAGTGATGTGAGGATTCCCAAAAAATCAAGGCCAAAGTTGGCGAAGAAAAAAGGAACTATGCATCAAATATTATATAGATGTTGAACAAAAAATTGTTCGAGGACATTGGCAAGCCCATGTTTTGGTTGTTCTCACCTCGAAATGAAAAGATAGCTACAAACATAATGGTAACAATGAGAGTACCCACCAATGTACATGACTTTGCTGTGTTTTTCATCCATTTCTCTCCATTTTCCAGCATGTACTCGTGGTTCTTCATAAATAATTGTCTAGGGGTGGGCAGTGGGGCCTCGCCCCCACTGCCCTGCCCTTGCATGGAGAGGGCGGACCCCTATTGGCCAGATGCGGGGGGCGGGTGGCCCCGCCCGCATTTGGCACCCCCAACAAGGGCAGGGGTGGGGGCGAGATGAGGTTGATCCCTGCCCCACCCCCGCATATAATATATTTTTACATATTTTTATATATTACTTTATAAATAAAAAAATACCCCAAGCATCAAAATGACGCAATATTAACAAAACGACGTCGTTTTATTGCTGAGGTATTCTTTTTTAAAACAACCCATAATCAAAATGACGTCGTTTTGATTCTGGGTACTTAACTCCCATTAGGCCCTTCCTCCGTACATGATCCTGAATCTCCCCTTTGCCCTTCAATCTTCAATCTTCAATCTTTAATCTGCCGTGAACTCCATCGCCATGAACTCTTTATGTCCATCGCATGCTGCCTCCGTCGCCTTCTATCCCACACACGCTGTCGTTTGTGACCCTCGCTAAAGGTAAGTCCCAATTTCTCCTTTTAATTTTTTTTATTCATTTATAATTTTATGGAATATGGAGGATGAGATTAAATTGAGGATGAGATTGTTCATTGTGTGTTGTGGATGATTGAATGTGCATGTGTCTCATTGATTGTGATTTGAAATTGTGTGTGATTGAATATTTTTAGGGTTTTGGATTTGAACTCTAAATTAAGGGTTTCAATCTAAGATTGAAAATTGTGAGAATTGACCTTGTGTTTGATTGAATTTTTTTAGGGTTTTGGATTGGAACCCTAAACATCGAATAACACATAGTTGAATAGGAGATGCACATTTGATAACAAGCGGTAAAACTAACCATATGTATGAATGCATAAATGTGGAAAATAAGGATAATGAAATGCAAATAACAATTTGCTATTATCAAATTGGTAGATACAAAGTACTTACTGAAATAACAATAAGGAACATGTAGTGAATCAATGGAATAATAGTGGAGTAGGGAGAAGTGACGTAGAAGAATGCGAAAAACAAGTGATCCAAAGGAAGTTATGTCTTCCTCCAGAGTCCGGTTCCCCTTTTATAGATGAAAGGGGCACCTTTACAATAATTCAAATAGTATATGAACAGTAAAATTCATTTTTTACTATTCATTTATCCACTAGAAACAAATGTCTTTTTGTAGCAAATGACCTTCTCAACAGAGATTGTGGGAGAGTCATTTGTCTTCAAGTACCTAAAGCAAATTAGTAGGAATCTGTCAGTAAAAGTAGAAGACCAATCAGTCTTTTGAGAATGGTAGTCTGTCTTCTTGTGCCAAAAGCAAATTAGGTGGCTAATCAGTCTATTGAGGACGGTAGCCTTCCCTTATTTTTGTCGGTTTGTTTCAACGGATCAATCTTTAGATAGCTTTGGAGTGCTTTTTGAATCATATCCAAATATGTTACTGTATGGATCAGTGACAGAGGCTTCAGATGATGCGTCAAACTGTATCAACTTTATCAGAATAATCAATGTCCTCTTCTAGGGACTTTCTTTAACAAATAAATCAAATTTTTTTTCTTGAGTCATTGGAGAACATACTTATTCTTGGACTTGGAAGATTTATTTGGTTTATCAGTTGTAGAAGATGAAGCAACTTTTATCAATTTAGTAGTAGTGGCTTGGGCAAGTGAATATCCTGGCGATGTTGATTGTGGATTAACAGCAAGAAATTCCTCAATACTTTTCAGATTTGGAGAAGTATGGAGAAAATCTTTGATAACATTGTCAATAACATCTTGTGTATGTGGATATCTATCCCACCATTTGAGAAACCAATATCGGACCAATATATCACCATTCCACTCATAATTCCATTTCAAGATCCAATGAACCTTGTATCTTTTGCAGACATGGAGGAAGTACGGGAATTTTGAACTGTGATGATCCAATTTGGGGGTAATAGCATTAGCAAAACATTTAACAGCTTTGTAAATTTTTTTGGAGAAACTTCAATAATAGGACCAAACTGGTTCCATTATCTTAGAAACCAAAGGAGAAAATTAGTTTTGAATTTTTTGTCAAAATTCAAAAACCAAGAGTGTCTCATGTCTATGGTTTGGAACAACATGAATTTGAACCAGACATCAATATAGTCAAAGTAATAGTAAACAATATCATAATGTAGATGTTTTTTCGAATACAGTGATGAATTCCCCATTCTTCTTCAGTAACAATATTTAGAATGTAAACACTTTGGTAGATCAATTTGGTTTTATCGGTCTTATCATAGATGAGTTTAGTAATGAGAGATTCTGTTTGTTGCAGAATACTGGAGTAATATTGGAGATTTTTTGCAGGATTTTTCGGGATCCAGTGAAAATCAAGGGGAAAATATCCATAAACAATTTTGAAGGGATTTGTGTACATGGACATATTTGGTTCAATGAAGGGCAGATTTTGAGAAAAAAAGCTTTTTAATTTAATTAGATTTGGAAGAAGGATAATATTTAATAGGTTGAGCAGAAGTAATGGGTTTAGCATAGGGGTCATAGGGAGTACTAAGGGTAGACGAAAATGAAACAAGTTTAATAGTGAGGATATTACCAAGGGTAATAAACCTATTGGCAATGTCCACAGGGGTAGTAGGTTCATGTTTAACAAGTTTGTTATCAGGAATTGGAGGGGAAGGAGCTGCAATCTTCTTCCCTTTATCCTTTTTGCTCATGTTCTGTAAGAATTCACGAGTAAAGAAATCAGGAAATATGTTTAGTAATAGAATTATCAGTTCCTTTAATATACTTAATATCAAAATCAAATAAACTTAAAATAGCTTGCCATTTGGTAAAAATATGTTTTGATACAATATTTTCAACACTATTTTTTAAAACATGCTTAGCACTTTTACAATCAATCCGTAATAGAAATTTTTTATTTAGTAAATCACTTTGAAATTTGGAAATATATAATACTATGGATAGTATCTCTTTTTTAATAGTACTGTAATTAGCCAGTGCACTATTTCAGATTTCGGAGTGATAATGAACAATTAGTTCAGATGAATCTGGTGAAACTTTTTGTTTCAACATGCTTCCATAACCAATGTCAGAAGCATCAGTTTCAACAATTTAAAAAGAATCAGTAGTAGAGATATCAAGACACGGAAGAGTTTTGAGATGTGTCTTGATTTGTTTAATCAAATTAGTTTGAATTTCAAACCAAGAAAGAGTGGGCGACATTGTTTTCTCATATCCTTGTAGAATTATGCGACATAGCTGAGAGAACCAAGAAATCTTTGCAATTGGGTTTTATCAAGAATAATCTCAAGAAATTTATTAGCAAATTCAATAGCCTGGTTAATAGGCTGAATCTTGCCTTCAGAGATGTCATAACCAAGGAATCTAATCTTGGTTTGAAACAATTTAATCTTTTTAGCAGAAACTTCAAGACCATTTTGTCTAATGATATCCAGAAACAATTGCAAATGTTTTCAGTGTTCCTCAATGGACTTAGAAAATATAAGAACATCATCAGTGTAAATAATGGTGAAATGGGTAAATAAGTTGAAGATATAATTCATAATGTTTTGGAATTCACTAGGGGCATTTTTTAGGCCAAATGGCATCACATTCCACTCGTAGTGTTCAAATGGAATAGTAAAGGGAAATATTTTAGTAAGAAAAAAAGTTTTCAAAACCCTTCAAAAGGGAAATGTTTTAATTGTGGCAAATCTGTGCAAATGTTTTAAATTTGTTTCAAAATTTGAAATTGATACTGAAAAAAGTTTGAAATATTTGATTTCTGAAAAAACAAAGCATTTGAATTTCCTACAACAAGAAATCAAATTCAAAAAGATTTTAGAACAATTGTCTAATACTTTGCTTCAATAAAAAATCAGTGATTTTGACAAAAAATTGGTTGATATTGTTTGTTCTGATCTTCCAAATGCATTCTGGCATAGGAAGAAAGATGTTGTTTCTCTGCCATACCATCAGGAATTCTCATTCCTATGGTTTCATAAAAAATTGGTAACCTTTTGTCATTATGCTTAATAGCATTATGAATGGTTTCTTTTACTTCTGTTGTGAGATGTGTATCCCACCAATGTCGAAGCACTCCAGAAAAAGCAGTAGTTAAAATAGTAACCATCTCAGGTTGTCTGAGATTGTTATTAATATAAGCATTTCTAGCCATAAACATTTTTCTCATAGTATTGAGAATCTCTTGTTCAAATAATCTGTCAATATTTAATTCGTAAATTTTGTCAGCAGAATAAAAAGACTGGGTTTTGAATATTTTTTCTTCAAACTGTAAATCAGGATGTGTTGGTCTAGGATACCAGTTCTTCATCAGATTCAATGGTTTGGGTCCTTTTAAAGAATATATGGCAATCTCGTGTTTTAAATTAATATCTTAAAAATTCTTTTTAAGTAAGTTAATATCTTTAAGAGTGGAGAAATCACTGTCAGATGATTCTTCAGTAGTTTTAACAATAACAACTTCTTTGTCATTGCTATTTAAAGCATTGATAGAGGGTTGTTCTTTCTTACTATCAACAAGCATTTGATTGATTTTATCAAGAGTATTGGCCTGTTTATTTTTGAAATCAAGTTTTGGCCTATCTTCTAGTAAAATAATCAAAGGTTTTTCAAAAGTTTTTAAAATAGGTTTTGAAGATGGGGCAGAAATGAATTTTTCTACCTTTTTTTCAATGCGATCCAATTGCTGTCCTATAATATGGAGAGTTTGATTAACAAAATTGTTCTGTTCAATAATCTTTTTTGTCTCCGTATCTTTAAGATCAGTGCTTAGTGCCTTAATGGGAGAGGCTTTTACTTCAGATCCCTTATGATAAATAACAATTGCCTCAAAAAGGGGGTGGCTAGATTTAGAGAGATTTGGATTCAAAACTCACCTCAACCCATCTCAACTCATCTCATTTCATCATTACAACTTTTTCAAATTTCCACACAAAATGTAATAAACAATTAAACTTTTTCAAATCGCAAAACAATTTTTTCAAATTTCCACACAAAATATAATAAATAATTCAACTTTTATTCTACTATCACAAACCATCTCAACTCATCTCTGAATCCAAATCTAGCCATTGCCTTACCTTATTCTTTGACAAAACTAGTTTTAACAACATTTAAACTATGTTTAGAAACATAATGGTTTTCAAGAAAATCAAAGAAAAGTATATACTTTTGGAGGGCATACATTTTTTCTTTCCATTTTCTTTTAACACGTAATTTTTCAGAATCAGAAAAGTAGCATGATAAGTTTTTCTCTTATCACAGTTTTTAGCAGAACTTTATTATTTAAATAAAGAAATTAAATTAATTTCAAAGGCTTTATTTATCACAGTAAGCTGGATGTGATGAATTGCAACCATATATGAAACTAGGGGTGAAAAACGGTTTGGTCGGACTGAAAGGACCGACCGTTTCGGTCCAGACTGGATTGGACTGAGACTGAGACCAGTCGGTCTCGGTCCACGTTTTGGAGGACCAAAAAGTCTCGGTCCAGGATTTTTTTAGACCGAACCGGATCGACTAAAAAATAAAAATATTTTATATATATTATTTATATAATAATTGTACAATTAACAATATAAAATTTTAAATATGTTATTAATACTTGTTAGTATTCTATAAATTAACAATATTTTATGTATATCTTCATCTAACCTATCACTATTAACAATATAAAATTTTAAATATGTTATTAACACTTGTTAATATTCTATGAATTAACTAATATATAATATCAATTAGTTAATTATATAGTAATTATATAAATTAATAATGTAATTTTCATATAATTTATTATCATTGACCATATAAAATATTTTCTTATTAAGTTTGTTACATAATCCACATTAATAAGTCACTTAATTTAATTTAGTATTTTAAATAAAAAAAAATTTATTAATTGATTTTAAAAAAGAAAAGGCCGAACTGAATGGACCGACCGGAATGGACCGAACCAATGGCTACCAGTCCAGTCCGGTCCCTATGGGTGTTCGATCTGGTCCGGTCCAGAAAAATGATGGACCGAAAATATTCATTCCATCGCCGGACCGGACCGACCCATTTTTACCCCTATCTGAAACTGTAGGGGATAAAGATGAAGCATCTTCTTCTTCTTTATCAAATTCTTCCTTTATGGGTTTACCTTTGGATGTTTTTGCATCCTTGGTAGTATAATAAGCAGAAGTAACATAAGAGAAGGTAGAGACTCCTTTCAGTTTTAAATCAGGGTTAATAGGTTGGGCTATCTTTATAGATCTTCCAATTTTTTTTTGAGATTTTGGTATCTTCTTTCTGGGTTTTCTGAAACATAACCAACAAAGGAAGATCTAGTTCTAGCAAAAGAATTTCTTCTTTCGTTGTTCACTAGAGGTTGGTCAAAACTAATTTTAACATTATCATCCAAATATTGCTTAATATAATCAAGATTAAACTCATCAGATAAAACTCGAGTAGAAGGGACTTCATGTTCCAAAGTCCATTCATTGGGAAGAGAAATATCTTTCAAATAAATCATTTTTGGAACTTGAATGTTCACATCATGAGTAGAATTTTGGATTAACAAAGTTTTATTTCGTGAGGTATTTAAAATAGCCTTAGGATTTAAATTAGTCTTTAAAATCATGTAATAGATATGATAAACTATGGCAAGAGGTTTGCTACCATCTTCCATTTCATAACCAGAAGTTAAAATATTTAAAGTTAAAGCTTTCAAAACATGAGGATCATTTAAAGCAATAATTAAATCAGGAAAACAATCAAAGTGGACAAGACCACTAAATAGAGAAAATTGAATCATACCTAGGATACTAGTTTCAAATTTCTTGAATCTAGCATCTTGTAAACAAAGAAGTACTGAAGCATTGATGCCTTTTCTTGTCAAAGGTTTAAAAGCAACTTAAATAGAACCAATATGCATAAATTTGTAATCTTTTACCAGAAAATCTTGAATCATTTTTCTGTTAAACATACAATATTTTTCATGAGTTTTTGAAATAGCATAGGTTTGTTCAACAATTTTAACATTGAACTCAGTCTTAAAAGTAGACTAAACCCAAATGATTTTGTAAATAGATTTAGCATCAATATTTGGAATACTTCATCGATTAAAATCAACAGAATCAATTTTTTCAACAGAAAAATCTTCTTCATTAACAATATCAGGTGGTATATGGGACCCGGAACTAATAGACGAATTAGACCTAAACATCATATTCATTATGAAAAATTGGCCTTACAGACACGATTCTAGGTAGTCAATTACAGACGGGGTGGGACCAACAAAAACAAGAATTAAAATAGGAATAAGCAAGTATGAAATAGAGATTTGGAGATAACACAATAAGTAGAATGAAAAGAAATAATCAATCTACCAATAGCCAAGTGACTCTGTACCATAAGGTAATTTAAGCTTCCAATCCAAAACTCTTAATTATGTTAGGGGTTTGATTGAAACCCCTTGAAAATTGTGACAATTGACATTGCGTTTTATTGATCGTGTTCTACTGCCATGATTTGGATTTCTTGTGGGTCGATTCGACAACATAGTTGATCATTCGAGTGAAAGAAACTTTTATTCCTTTCTTTCTAAATCCTCTTTAAAAGTACAAAGGATTTGGGAGCTTTTGTTAGTTATTACAGAATCTTCTCTCTTTAGTTTCCTGCATTTTCGCGGCTTCCAAACATTCCCGCGCCCCTTGAAAAAAGGCTCGAGAAGAAAAGAAAAGATAAGAACGGGGTTCAACATGTTTCACAATAATATACCTGGAAGAAATCATGATCTTGGCAATTTATTCTCTTTCATATTTTAAGGATTTGAAGTGATTTATACGTTAATAATTAATATCTTCTTCAAACTCACTACAAGGTTCAACACTTTTACCAGCGATCTCGTATCGCTGGCTATACACACACAATCGTTGGCAATTCCATACCCCGGCGATTTTTATCTCGTTGCAATATCGCCGGTATTAACGCCCCACTTTACATCTACTGCCACGGAAACCAAAACTCGCCGCTATATAAAAATATCCCGGCGAATTTTTTTTCGCCGCTGATACACCACTAATCGCCGCTAATTCCATATAGGATTCTGTCGTTAAACGCTGCAATAGATTATTAGCAGCGTTATATTTTCGCCGCTAAAAATTAAAATATCGCTGCCAAATATATTTGCCATCCACTCCAAAAAATCGCCGTCATAAAAAATCGCCGTATAATTACATATAGCAGCGATAATTTATCGCTGCTTGTTAGTAACAAGCGGCGATAAAAAAGCGCCGCCATATGCTGACCAAATATTTAGCGGCGAACTTTATATCGCTGCTTTAATTAAATTTGCGGCGAGTTATGACTCGCTGCTAATTGGTTTTGAAATCGTTAATTATATGGCCGCGATTTAAAATGTCGCCGTGATAGAGCAGAATGTGCATTGCCGCGATTTAAAATGTCGCCGCTATAGAGCAGAATGTGCATTGCCGCGATTTAAAATGTCGCTGCTATATATATTGAGCAGCGATTTTCGATAATCGCCGTAATCTACATTCTGCTATATAAATTTATTTGCGGCGAAGATTTAATTGCCGGAATTTGATATTAATAGCGATTTCTACATCGCTGGGTTAGGAGAATTTTAGTGTTATTATATGGCGGCAATATAAAAATCGCCGCTAAAAGCTCAAAATTCGCCGCTAGAAATTAATTCGTGTTTAAATTGCCTGGGTGTTATTTTCTCTCTCTGCCTGGTTTTTAGTTGTTTCTAAATGCACCATTCATAATCCAAACTCATTCATTCAAGTTGCTAATCAATATAACATGCAAAATAAATACATAAAGTTCCATCCAAGCCTATCAACAAAATCCAAACTCATATGTATTACAATGGGGTGGTGTATTAATGTATTCTCATATACAAACTGAGCTTTTATCCTTAATAATAAATAAGCATCACAATCATCCAAATGATTAGTATCAAATCATTGTCAGCAGGAAGAATTACACTTGATCAAAAGGATTAGTTCCCTTAGTCTTCTTTTGAGTTGCTGAAGTTACTTCAGATGAAGCACTGGATGACGTATCACCGCTGGAGCTAACTCCATACATCCTGTTAGCTCTTTGATGCTAGTGCAGGGTTTCTTTGTGGATCGTTAGCTGCATGCACCTAATTATTAGTATACATTATAACTGAGCACCTAATTATTATAACCATTATAACATTTAATTAATCACATGCGAAATGCGACTTATTCATGCATGTATACTGGAGATATATAGAAGGAATTAGGACAACAAAAATCCAAAGACATAAGAATGACGATCGAGGAGGCTTATATTAGATAGAGGATGCAATATATAATATATATATATATATATATATATATACACTACTTGTCAAAGAAACTTGTTATAACAAACTTTTATTCCTTTTTAGTCATTACCTGCTATATCATATGCCTATAGAAGATTTCTAAGGTATTATGTAATCGTTGCATTCAATGAAATGAATATTTAGAAAACATTGTATCCCTTCCTATTATATTACTCTAATACTATAAATACCTCTGAAATGTATATGACCTAAGATGAAAACATACCTCAAATAGTCTGTGGACTTCAAGCCCCTTTGACAACGAATGGGAAGAGTAACACAGCAATATCATCATTATATATGTGTGAAATATTCTGCACCTAGACTTCCTCAGTACTTTGGAACTCCTCCATTAAAACCAATCTGTACACCACCACAATTTCTGTCAATCCTACATAACTATTGTTCATATATATAAATATATATATATATATATATTAAATTCATACATAATTATGAGCTTCCCTTGGCTAAGCAACAAGTAAGCTGCCATAAATCCATTTCATCATGGTGGATTTGATTGCTTTTTCCTCATAGAATATTTAGATTTTCAACAAATCTAAGTTTTCGACAGTAGTGGAATTTATGTTAAAGAAAACAAAAAACGTAGTGGCTATTAAATATAAGGGAATAAATATAAATGAAATATGCATTGCAAAAATAAATCTAACCTCTCGACAGTACCGGAATTTAGTCATTGCCTGCTATATCATATGCCTATAGAAGATTTCTAAGGCATTATGTAATCATTGCATTCAATGAAATGATTATTTGGAAAACATTGTATCCCTTCCTATTATTACGTACGTAGCCTCACACATACACACACACTTATATATTAAGTACTATGTGAGTGTATATGGATATAGAAAAGACAATATTATAGACATGCATGTTCAAGTCGACCAAATATTGAAGTGGATCAAGAGATCAGAAGTACTACATACAATAATTTGGGAGGTGAATTCAGGGACTGAATTATGGCTTAAGAATGTAATGGGAGGCATGCGTGATTGCAAAAATATACATCATCTGCATCTCAAGCTGTGGCAATGAAAACATATTTACTAGAATTTCCAAAGTGACAAAGCTAGTTAAACTACATACATAACTGTAGAGGATCAATGTCATTTTACACGGGAAAAAAATAAATATCAAGTTGTAAGTAAACTTTTACAGAGCAGGGAAAAATGTGTCGGAACTTACTCTCTCTCTAGCCTTAAGCTTCTCTTCCAATAGAAGTAATTCCTTCTCCTTCATCTCAAGGAAGCTTCTCTGAGAGGCAGCCTTCTGTGATGATTACCATAAAAAGCATAAAAAAAAAAGGAATTATGTATAGTTCCATCAATGAATTATTCATCGGGTTTGGGAAACCAAGTTGCTAGAAATATTAAAACACTTCACTTGTACAAGTACATTTTATGGTGGATAACTCTAAATGATACTAACCTCATTTTGCAGACCATGAGAGATCCAAGAGATCCCCGGTGTAGACATAGATCCAAGATTTATATAAATATATATAATACCATATATATATTTATATATATAGCCCAGTGTCGTATAGAGCAAGTACAAAAACCACCCAAAGGCTAAACACAATGACACCCTTGACCCATGCCTCCCCGGTGTCACAAAAATAAACCCAAAAAATGTGCCCTTTTATGAGAAGCCCCTTATGTGCCGGGGGAATCGTTGCACTGAGTCTGTCGAACTGACTCAGTGAACGACGGGAAAGCCCTAAAGAAAGATTGCATCACTTTGTCATTTTGTAGCTGATGCTCCCTCAGCTCCCGCATCTCTGTCCTCATTTCATCTAGCTGACTCTTGTAATCTTCAGCATCCTTCTTATATTGCTCAGCATCCTTCTTATATTGTTCAGCATCTTTCTTGTGCTTTTCAGCCTCAGACATGTATTGTTGCATTTGAACTTTGTCACGTTGTCTACTTGACTCGGGGATGACCATTTCCCCGAGTCCCCGTGCATATCCAGGTCGATGGCCAAGAACCTCCCTAAAGACAGTCGCTGCTGCCTCATCACTACGTTGCTCTGGTCCTAGGCCATCCAACCTACCTTGCATCTCCTTCTGCACATTGAGAAAGCAACGATTATTAACAACTAATCAGCTAGTGCTATATACAAGATTTTACATTACTTTAGAAATTCAACATAGATCCCAACGGCGCTTTATGCACTACTCACATAAGTATTTTCTGTAGCATCTGTGACAAATGCATTCTTTTTCTTCGACCAACGCGTCTCTTTGTAGAAGTCGACCAAATTCCCATTCTCATTGCGCTGTCATGTGTGTGAACCATGTGACATTTGAACAACAAAAGCTATGAGTAACCACCTTTAGTGATAGTAAAGCAATATTGTCACTAACATCTCCAATTGCAGTGCATTTTCACTATTCTATTGAAATGAATAGATTGTTTTCCCTTAGACATACCTTCTGCTCAAGTAATCGGACGAATGATTTACGTCCTGACGTGTGATTAATGGCCTGCTTCTTTCGGTTTTCCCGATTTTGAGCTGAAATTTTCTGTCATACACAATAGGGAACAATTACTTATAATAGACAAACAGATTTTCCACCACAATATTTAGACATATTAAATATATAGCTATTTATATGGTTGTATGTGAGAAAGACTATCTGTACCTTAAAGGCATCGCTGCCCCACCTTTCACACAACTTCACCCATACAATGGGGTCCACCAGACTAGTTCCATTAGCCAACGCTTCTGCGTGACTTCCATATGATTCATAAATCTTGTGCAAGTCGTGGTGGAAGGAGTTGAAGCGCTTACGTAAGGCCTTTGTCACCGTCAATCGGTGGTTTTCGCGATCCCAGTCCAACACAAAGTCACTCTACATAAGGCAGCATGCAAACAATCACCAGTTATCTCGTCATTTAGGCGATGATTATACTACATAAACAACACCCCAAACAAGGACAATTAAATTTTTGACTTACCCGAACACGGTCAATGAGCTCCTCTTTAATCGCTGGTGGGACATCCGACCAACGCTTGTAACTCATGTCACAGTATTGTTTCACAATCCACGATACTCGTGTTGTGAACATAGGAGCGTGTTCACAACATGGGGCTGTCTCACCATCGTTTATCTTCAACTGCACTTTCCCGTTCTTCCTTAGCTTGTCAAAGAAAATGCATCTAGATGGCCCACGAGTTCGTCTCCTCTGTTCTTGCGTTCCTTCGGTCTCCATTGGGGCATCTGCAGCTGTATTTTACCAGACAATATATTAGTATTTTAAAGTGTAATGTGGAATATTCACACTTAATGAATATTCAAACAAACAAATGCTTTCAAAATTAAAGTTAAGGAAAAACATGCACCAGATTGTTCTCCAGTAGGTGCAGGCTCCCCAGCAGTATTTGGTTGGGGTTCTTGAATAGGTTCTTGCGCGTGAGTCGGCACACCGCATGGTGGGGGACTTGGGGGCTGTGTTGAGTCATCCGAGGAGGATTGATTACACTCCTCCGTGCTATGATATGAAGATAATTTGGCACCGCGTGGTCGGATGTGCCGACCTGAGTATGGGATATAACGCCTTCCACCTCGAAGACCTCGAACTCTTCCTCCACCTCTTGAACTGGGTCCCGACTGATTACCTGCACGAGTACAAGTTAATAACATAGTGGGATAAAATTGATGCCCTATCAAGTGTAATAATCTCAATATGCACAGACAGGTCCGTAAACAAGCAAATTTATCTACCATTTTCAGTGACTTTTAGGTAGACTAACCCTTACACACAATGAGACTTTAAATAGACAAACGAATAACTGCCTAACCGGCCGTATATATACCTTGATAAGGCATAGTACATCCCAGATCACACAGCCTCCCGATATTGAACGTAACCTGAAGCAAATTAAATCACATGTTAGCTACTATTTAATTTAGGTATAGATGTTGTAAAACTTGAATACTACTCTTTGGATTGTTTGCTACTTGCATAATAAGAAAATATGAGTTTGCATAATAAGTAGTTCGGGCCAGGTAAAATGATTTTCTTCATGGTAGTAAGAAAATAAATCAAAACATATATTTCACACAAACTCATATTGAACTGTCTATATACACATACCAAGTTCAATATTGTTCGTGTATTTTCAGATGTCTATATACACATAAAAAATTTCGAAAAAAGAATTCTAATATCTCAACCTTCCAATGAACGAAGTTCCTGGGTCATATTTACAGGTCGACAGACTCATCAGATGAGGTTGTGTGCCCAACCTCATCTGAATGTTCCCCCTCATTTGTTGATAGGGCCTCTTCATCTGAATATTCCCCCTCACTGTCCGCATTTCCAGACTCAGAAGTGATCATGTCATCATTAATAAAGCCTGTTGAATCTATGCATTGACCAACCGGATCCATGATTTCTCGTGCATCTACATGGCTAGGTAGTATATCAGGCCTATTTAGTTGACCAGCCACTTGATCTGTGTTATCACACTGCACTTGTTCATAATAATATGATGGCTCATCTTCTTGATCGGCATCGGGAGTACTTGATTCCCCATCAAGTACTTCAAGAACTCTCGGTAGTACTTGATGGGGAATGTTGTATACATTCCTATTTGCATAGTTCTGCACAACACCCCAATTCCCTTTCGCCCTTAAATCTCTTATGTAGAAACATTGATCAGCCTGACTCGCCAACACGAATGGTTCATCCTTATACCAAGTCCTGTTCATGTTGACACTAATCATATGGTCATCCACCCGCACCCCTCGTTTTCGATCACCAACGTCAAACCAATCACATTCAAACAGGTACACTCGACGCCACTCCATGTAGCGTAACTCTACAATATTATTAACAACTCCATAGAAGTCCAAATTATTTGTGGCCTCATCACCAGTTACCACCACTCTAGAATTTTGTGTACGACGGCGAAGTTCACGCTGTTTCGTATGAAACCTTTTTCCATTTATTATGCAAGCAGCATATGTTGCAACCAAACGGTCAGGCCCGCAAGCTAACGTGTACAGATCAGTGGACACATCAAGTGTCTGCGAGGTACGATGTTCCTGGATCTATATATTTAAAAAAACAAATTTTCATAACGTTTATAAGGATGATTAGATCCAAATCATATAAAATGAAAGCTATAGCAGCACATCTTATATATGAATGGATAAGAACTTACACGTTGCTTAAACCAAGTTGGGAACTCAGTTTGGTGCGTGCGCTCGATGCAATCTGGGTGTTGCACCTTACATTTCTCGTAGTGTTCCCTGCATTTGGTGCATCGAGGCGAAGCAACATATTGAAGTCAGATGGCATTGGGTTCATAACAAATTGTATAGAATGAAAGATGATTTTTAAGTAGACTCGTTACTGCTTACTCTATATACGGTCCAATCTCCGCACAATTATTGAGCACGTACCAGATGGCTGCCCTAAATAGTTTATCTTCTAATTGCACGTTCGAAGGCATGCCCAAGGGACGAACTTTCTGGTTGAAAATTTTGAACCCATCTAACGTTTCCGCTTCGTCAGCATCAATGTTGCGGTCCGGTCGACTAAACCTCGTCTCAATATCTTTGAGATACATGGAGCAGAATGTCAAGCATTCGGTGTGAATGTAAGCCTCGGCTATTGAACCTTCTGGGCGGGCTTTATTCTTAACATACCGCTTGAATTTGCCGAGATACCTCTCAAATGGGTACATCCACCTATATTGTACTGGACCACCAAGTCTGGCCTCATGGGGTAAATGGACAGCTAGGTGGACCATAACATCGAAAAAGGAAGGAGGGAATATCATCTCCAGTTTGCATAGAATGGTGACAACATCAGTCTGGAGTTGGGCCAGGCGGTTGACATCGAGTGTTCGAGCGCACAACTCTTTGAAGAAAGTACCAAGTTCAGCCAAAGCCAAGCCAATGTCACTTCTTAAATACCCCCCAGCAGCAATAGGGAGTAGTCTTTGAAGGAAAACGTGACAGTCATGGCTTTTCAACCCTGAGATTTTGCAGTCACGTCGAGATACACAGTTCGAGAAATTGGAAGCGAACCCATCTGGAAATTTGATATCAGACAACCACTCGCAAAATTTATTCCTTTGCTCGACGTTTAATGTGTACTGTGCATGTGGCATTGTTACACGATCACCATGCCATATCAAGTGTAATTCTTTTCTATAGCCCAAAAGCTCTAAGTCACGCCTTGAATTGATGTTATCCTTAGATTTCCCTGGACTGTTCATTAAAGTGAACAAGATGTTGTCGGCAATATTCTTCTCAATATGCATAACATCTAAATTATGCCGAAGTCGAACTGTTGACCAATAAGGTAACACGAAGAATATGCTACACTTTGTCCAGTTCAGCTCTTCAGCAGTGCGTTTTTTCTTCCTATGAGATTTGCCAAACTGAACATCCCCAATCATCTGCAATTGATTTTGAATCTCTTCAGGACCAAATTCCCTTGGTGGCATGCGATGATCTTCTCTACCGTTGAACAACCATTTCCTCCTTCTCCATATGTGATCTGGGGGTAAAAAACGACGATGTCCCATGTAACAATGTTTTCGGCCATATTTCAACCAATTATAGTCTGTGTCTGCATTGCAAGACGGACAAGCCAATTTTCCCTTTGTTGACCAGCCAGACAGATTCCCGTAGGCAGGAAAATCATTGATTGTCCACAATAAGGCAGCATGCAACATAAACGTCTCCTTAGTTGAGGCATCATATGTAGGTACCCCATCTTCCCAAAATTCAAGCAGTTCATCGATCAACGGCTGCAAGTATACATCAATATCATTCCCTGGTGACCTTGGACCAGGAATAATCAGAGATGTCATGAAGAATTGGTCTTTCATGCATGACCATGGCGGCAAGTTATAGGGGACAAGGATCACTGGCCAAATGCTATGAGGTTTAGCCAAGTTGTTGAATGGAGTAAAGCCATCACTTGCCAGACCGAGCCTAACATTGCGAGGATCCGAAGCGAACCAGCCATGATCTTCATCAAATTTCTTCCAGCACTCAGAGTCGGCCGGATGTCTCATACAAGTATCTTCCTTCGTCTGTTGCTCTTTGTGCCATCGCATATCACCTGCTATCTTTGCAGACATGAAGAGACGCTGCAATCTCGGTTTCAATGGAAAGTGACGCAACACTTTTTGAGGTACCGCGCGATGTCCGCGTGTATTTGGTATCCACCTCGAAGCCTTACATACAGGGCATTCATTAAGAGCTGCATTTTCCTTCCAAAATAAGATGCAGTCGTTGGGGCATGCATGGATTTTGTGATATTTGAAGCCCAAACCGCGCTCCAACGACCTTGACTCCTCATATGATTGTGGCAATAGGGCATCAGGAAAGGCAGACCTCAACAAATCAAGTAGCATGTCAAATGACTTAATTGACCACCCACCGATTGATTTGATGTGTAACAACTTCACAACGAATGACAGTTTTGAAAATTTTGTACACCCATCGAATAACGGACGTCGGGCATCCTCTAGTAGCTGCTCGAAAGATGGTGAATCTACCGTCTCTCTTGGCCTGTTTGCCGCAGGAGTGCTAGCTTGGATTGCATCATCGAAGGTGCCTGCCCGGATGTCATCCAACATATCCTGCATGTCATCTATGTAATCGTCTTCTTGGTTGATATCATCATCAATATCTTCATCACTCACGTTCAATGTTGTATCCTCCTCCCCATGAAATATCCACTGCGTGTAATTTGGGTTGAACCCTTTCATGAACAAATGAGTTTCCACCTCATATATAGGCAGCCACAGATTGTTAAGGCATGCACGACATGGACACCGGATGCGATCCCTTCCACTTGCATGCATTCGTGCTTGTGCGAGGAAATATTTAACGCCTTCGGCGTATGCAGGTGATACAAGCCTATCGGGATCATTCATCCAACTTTTGTCCATCTGAAGCACGATATAGGAGGGGAAGAAAGTTAGTTAAGCATGGACCGTAAACAACTAAGATCGATGAAAAACTCACCATAGTGCGCACCAACGTTTAGAAGAATGAATAAGAAGTTGTTTGAAGAAGAAAATTGGAGGCACCTAGTTCTATTCATAAAAAGCATATTAGACCGTGGTTGAGACACGGGGCTAGTAGAGCGTGGCGCCAATGGGAGTAACCTTTACGTGGAATTCAGGAAACTCTAATCAAGACTGTGAAGGATGTTATAGAGGTTGCCAGCTTATTTAAAGAGCATATATGTGTGGCACTGTTCAGTTATTGAATACCAAAGGTTAGTGTAATATAGTTTATTTAACGAACATATGTGTGTAACAGTAAATTTTTTCAAGGCAATGAACTGTGTTGCTTACTCGTGCCTACAACTTACAAATAAGTTTCTTTCTTAAGATATAGGAAGGTGGCCTGCGCTGTGGTGTTTGCTTTCCCTGGACTGGAATCATGTAACAAATTAATGAATTCAAGATATGGTGTTTGTATAGTACCTCATATGTACTTGGGCAATGCCTATTTACTTGTATTATTAATATTAAAACACACTTCTTGAATCAGAAGCATAGCTTTATTATGTTGTATAAAATTTCCATTTCATTCTTTGAGGTGGGTGACTTCGGATTTATGTTTTCATCTATGGAAATTACAATTCATCGTAGATAGATGATGGAATATTGTTAAAGCAATTTTCCTAACAAAAGTAAGCAAACAACTATAATTGGTCCGACATTATAGTTGAAGATTATATATAGAAGATAAGAAAAGATAGAAGCAACCTTCTTATAAGAGTAATGATTTTAATCTAAGGCATTAACTGCATCTTCCAACTATATAATTTCAACTAGAAAGCATGTTCCTTACATCCTGTCAACTTAGGGAAAATCAACTAACAAGCACGACATCAAACCATTTAACTTCTATCCATACCATGGACAGCTAGCAGCTTTAGTACATTCATGCTCTTAAACATCCCTCATTTAACCACAATCTCAAGTACACAACCCAAGCATACTAGATTCGAAGAAAACGAGAGAATTCACATGATTTTTGTGTGAAAGCATAGAACACCCATACAAGAGTAGCTCTTGACAAACCAGAAAATTCTAATCAAACCTACTAGTTTGAATAAAATCATCGGTTGCTTACATAGGCATTATATCTTGAAGAAAAGTGTTAAAAATAATACATTCTCATCTCCACTAGTTTAACACATAGTCATAAAGGGTTAAACATAGTCAAAAAATGATTCAAACTCAATATTTAAAACAGAAGATCTTCTCAATAATAAAAATGGTAGAAATAAACTTCTGCACATTCAATAAGCCTACATTTAATGCTATATCATGAGTAAAAGATGACACTGTTTTGAGAAGCCCTAGTCCAATAGCTAGGGATCAGATTCCTCATTAATTACCTCTAACAATAAACTGCATTAAATACGTGCCTGCAGGTTGTGTACATACATTATTTGTTCGTGGCAATGGAGGATATATATGGAGTATAACCATATGGAGCCTAGCTAGCTAGCTAGAGGAGTAGTTCATTATACTTAAGCTGCCATCAACCAATATATTGATAATTCTGGCTAAGATGCCTATATATGGTAGCTGCATGTTCATGCTTGCATGATCCACTAAAATTTTTAATCCTTTAAATCCTGAAACCACATGGGGCATAATCACCAGGGAACCATACACAAACCTTTTAGTATAAGGAAGGATACTAAAAGGGACCAAACTCCTTGAACAAAGTCTACAATGTTGCATGCCCAGATCGATCTAATGTCTATATACAAAGTTGAGAGCATCAGAAAAAGCAAAATAATTATGGGCCTGATTATTAATGTCTTGGTCAGTATATACTAAGGCAAGATGTTTAGTTAATGCCTTGGTTGAGAATATATATATCAAGCAGAACTTTAGAGAAGAAGCTAATATATATCATATGTATGTATATATATATATATCTATGTTCGTGCAAATCTTCCAGCTTTCTATTTCTAGTTGTGGTACTGAAATCGTGCATGCAGTTATCATTCCAACATTTTATAGACGTGGATATCTGTTTTTCATATATTAGTACTGTTTAGACTAATGCAATTATAATATATATATATAAAGTACAAAAACTGGGCACAAACCTCTGCCAAGATAATTTGGGACCGGCCCGGTTTTTTTATGAGGATTGGAATTTAAAACGTACGAAGAATTCTTAATCGCTGGCAATAATATCTTATTGCGGCGATTTCTTTTGCAGCAGATATAAAATCCCTGGGAAAAGGCCTTTTTCTTGTAGTGTCTTTTAATTCATCAACTGATCAATAAATAATTCATCAACTGATCAATAAATATTTAAGCAGTAAATTAAGAAAATTCAATAAATTATTACAGAGTAATTCTGGTGCTGATCAAAACCTCAGAGCACCATGCAGCATGCTTAATGTTAATATCTTGATGGTTCTCAAACTTTATCGATCTATGATTTAATTTCAATTTCAACTTAATTAATTAAGCTTATTATACACAAAATATAAACATAACTAATCTGCCAGTATAAAAAATTAATACTTCCCAAAACGATTGCTGCAGGCCGGTAGCTAGGCAGACAGCAATATCAGAAAGCTAATATATACAGTGGTTCCAAAAGTGATTGAACGGATCGACTGAACCTACGAAGTAACTCATGCATGCGACTGGGTGGTTGGGGATTTAAAGGATTAAGCAAATTGCTTGCAATGATGGCTTCCAAATTGTCATACGAAAATGCAGAATTTGTTCATACCATAATCAGAGATCACTGGAACGTACGTATAATATTGTATTAATATGAAAAAATATACATCTGTTTAAGTTAATTTCTCCTTATATGATGATTCTCTCTCTCTCTCTCTCTCTCTCTCTCTCTCTCTCTCTCACACGCACTCTCTCTCCAATTTTTGCTCAGATGGAATATTTAGGGTTCTACAACTTCTGGAACGGTACGTACGAAGCAACCTAGATCTCTCGTACAATTAATTCCTGAATATGTTATAGAACTATGAGTTGATAAAATATATATGGGTTCCACACTTTCTATAAATTTCTGCTCCATATGAACCAGATCGGAGTTGAATTAATGGAGGGCTGCAACCCATTATTATTATTATCCCGGTCTATCTCAATGATGACCCAATATTCTAGCTTATCATCATGTCTGATATTGATCATTCACATGCTCATGTTTTATTCATACATACATACATACATATGTGTATATCTATATATATATATATATATATATATATATATATATCGTGGCATGTAAATAATGTGATAGGTATTCTGTTTGGATGATGTGTACATGTGATATGAATAATCAATAATGCATGAGTCTACCCATAGAAATGTATATCTGGCTAAGCAGACCAGTCAGATGAGATTATAATATGACAATTTGAAGTTAATTTGGGGCTTTGAAGTTAAAATTACTACAAGATAAGTCAGCTGATGTAATCAAGGGCTGATAATATTTACTTTGTCTAAAAGTTGGACTAATTTGTCTTTAACTACAATGAGAGTAAAGAATGAAGGCATTAATTGATGATGACTAATAGCACTAGCAATGGCTTAATTTCCAATGTCTTTAAATTCATCTACATTGACTTATGCATCCCTAAATTTTTATATAGCTAAGAATGTATTTTTGAGCACATGATGCTAATTGTAAAATATATAAAAAATAAAAATTTTAAAAAATAAAAATTAAAAAATAATTAGAGGTTTTTCTTGATATGTAAAATTAATTTTCAAAAGATGTGATTTTGAAGATGCATATAGAAAAACCAATGCTAGTGCTCTTGAAGAAATTTTAGTTGCAGAAGATGGGAAACATATTGTAGAAACACAACTTACACGTCTAACTTGCCAACAGCCGAAAGGATTCCTACACTTGTCAAATTAGAAGAAAATTTGGACATCTTTCTTCATTTCAAAATCCTTAGAATAATCTTATGAGAAATGATATTCCGTTCCGGTGTAGTATTAGGTATACTATACCTTTTCATTCTGTTTCACTCTAAATTTCGGCCCGCTTCAGTTTGTTTCGTCCATTCTGGTCAAATTTCAGCTATTTTCAGGCCCTATTCCGTTCTAAACTGTTTTAATGGCAATTTTTTAAATCTTATGCTTGGATGTTAGTTTTGTAAACTTAAATCTAGAAGATATTTAATTAATTCTAGAATATAAAAGGCATATATATAATTTTAATTTTTTTACTTTAAATATGTCCTCACATTCTCTCTTTAAATATCATTAATTTTAATAAATTTTCTTTTCTTTTTTTTTCTTTTTTTTTGTGTCTCAACTCAAGTTTATGATTTTTTCAACGTATATTCATTTTATACATCGTTAATTCTTCCTTATATATACAAACATGCATGATACACACTTATATATACATGTATTTATTTTATTAGTTGTTAGTTTGTATATACATATAAATATATATATATATATATATATATATATATATAATGTAGTTAATCCTAAAACAGAACACAAGAACGCAATGGTACCGAAAACTTCTATTCCAGTACTTAAACCGTAATGATCACCGGAACGAAATTTAAAATATTGCAGTTGCACACCCTATAACTGTATCTAGTATTACTCATTTTAAATTTTATACAAAAGCTTCATTTGAGTAGTGAAAAAGGTTGTAAGTATATTATTACATAAATCCTTATTCATCTAATTTTAAATTGGATCTAAGACTTCTCCCCATTTCTAAAAACCAAGAAATACTATTTTCTAAAATAATAAATGATGGTTCATTTCAACAATCTTGCACCATTAAGGAGTCTATTCGTTTTATTTATCCTGTTCTTTTAAATTTCATTTAAGGCTTTTCATGTTTGATCATAATGACACTCAAAATTTTCATTACATGCTAAGAAAACATGAGAAGATTCTTTAAGATTATGCAGTCAAGGAATCACTTGCCCTTTCTCCCTCGACGTAAGTTTATGAGTTGCATGAGCCAATTAGTGCAATTAGTTGGAAAACAAGTTTTGGGAAATTAGAAAATACTTTGTACTAAGTGAATTGAAATCCTCTCCAATTATAGAGAGAATTAGATACATCATGTGAGTTTTACAATATTTAATGTTATTCATATATGATTTTTGGACAACATGGACCCCACCTAGGCATTTAATATAGTGTGTATTTCCTTATACGATGGACTCTCTAATTCAATCAAACAATTGAAAAAGATCTCAACTAGTATTATAAGTATGCTTTCTATTGCCTCACCATGTGAAATGTAGGGCTCAAACTTGAAATTTTGTGCTTAATTTATGTGTTTTTGGACAATCGAATAACAATTATGACAAACTTATTCTCTAATTTAAACCAAAAAACATTAGTTTTGATGCAATCATACAATAGTATTTCTCTTCTTTTTGAGGAATTTAGAAAACATACAAGTCTAAAAATAAAATGGTTGACAGATTTTCGAGGACAACCTTCAACTCAAGCTATCATGTTCCAAGATAGAAAGAATAACCCTAACTTAATCGTGGTTGGGTTTAGGGGCACCGATCCATTTGATCCAATTGCAATTGGGACAGATGTGGACTTGTCATGGATTGAGCTTAAAGGCGTTGGAAATGCCCATAGTGGCTTTATGAAAGCTCTAGGCTTGCAGAAGGATAGAGGTTGGCCAAAAGAAATAGAGAAAGGAAGTGATCCCCAAAACAATTTGCTCTCCCTCTGATCTACTCATGTGAATAAGTAATATATATGGGTCAAATCTCGTAATAAGATTTAATGAATGGAAGTGAATTATCATATATATATATATATAAAAGGGAAGGGAAAAACTTGAGTAATAGTCATATATATTATGCTGTTATAGTTTAACAGATTTCCATGGCAAGTGCAACAATGAAATGTATTTACTAGTCAGATCTGCAGGGCAAGAGTTCATTTAATGCTTATATATAATATATGTACTCATATATATATATATAAGCATTATATATGACACTAGCCGTTTGCCAAATGAGAAATGATCACTCCCAAATATTATATAAGGGCACTGCATGTACTGTCAAGTACTTCAACGAAGTCAAAGACAAAACTATGTTTCTAATAGAAGCGGCCATTTGAACTTTCCCATAATATAATGCTTTTTAATATAATGGCAGCAGCAGTCAAAGATAATAGAGAATGCTTCCATGGATATTATAAGAAATAAAGTTGGCAGCGATTTATGTATAAAGGATTGGAATATATAGTTAGTAATACAACAACCACAAGCTTTGAAAATAACACTGGTTCTAAGGTGAGACAGCTTGGGTCTAAACCAGGTTGAGGATAACACTGGTATAATCTTATTCTCGGATAATTTATAGATAAGGGAATTTATTACACCAAGCTATGTCAAAACTGATTTTGCTTATTTCAGAGAGATAGGCTGCTAAAATTTTCTATAACAATAACCGAGGGAATGAACACAACTTAATGGTATCTAATCGGATCCCCCAAATATGCTTGGCATGGACAACGAGGTTTCTGAAATGTATAAGTGACGAGTAAGCTTAAATAACATGTGACTCGGAGATGTTATTTACAAGAAGGCACAGGTTAGAGATAAAATGCAGTGCATAAGGATAATGAATTGATATAATAGATCAACATAATGCAAGTCATATTAGAGTCGAGACAGGAACTTTTTTTCAGTTATTATCACTTTACTTCCTACTGCTTCTAGACCAAGTAACCGTAGACTATGTCCATATATTATTGCCGTAATAAATAGATAACCAGTAGCTCTAGATAGTAATAGTTTTTGGAAGGATAATAAAAGTAGATTCAAGATGAGAATGGCAAAAAAAGGGAGGATCTGCTATTGAGCAGTTTTAAAAGGAATAAAAGATAAACATTTCCCAGCAAATAAATGGAAAAGATTGGATAAAAGGGGAATTTTATTCGTAAAATGAAAAATCAGCCTCAAAACATGATTGGAGAAATTGAAAACCGCTCAAGATATCATAAAGATGTAAGTATGGTTGTGCACCCTAGTCTTAACTTTTAGCTACCTGCCTAACCCCTAAACAATTTCCCCCTGCTGATATAAGACAAACTCCTGATCAGATAAAGTCAGATGTGGAAAGACGTGGGGAATTCATCAAGTTTCTCACTAAAGAGGTAGAGTCTGCAACTTATAGAGATGTTTCCGATGTTTCCCCAAGAAAAATCATGATGTTGTGCCCCTACTCACCCACTTGCTGCTCTCGAGTGAACTACATTAATTAAGTAATTTCTTGGGGAAGAAGATGAAGAAGATGGAGAGGGTGGCATGTGCATGAAACCTTGAATTCCACAAGGGTATCTCTCCTTTTCATGAAAAGTTTGGAAGCTACTAGCTTGGCGTTTCTAAGCCTTTGCATATATATTAAATTTGCTTTGGAATGAGTAGCTAGTAATATCATCAATAATATTCCATGCACCTTTACTCTAGTCATGACCCCCAAGCCTTTTTTTAAAGAAATTAACAAACAGAGCCTCCAAATGCTACATACAAAAGGAAAGGCCAGGATATGATCATCTGGGAGAAAATAGAAAAAAATTTCTGTTTCATGATATCCTGCATGCATGATATGATGATTACTAGGGATGTGTGTGTTATATGATGATTACTAGGGATGTGTGTGTATGTATATATATACACACATATACAGTTTGATCTCTAGCTAGCTCCCACCAGCCTTGCATGCTCCACAGCCAGCTTGGGAAAGCTTGAGGAGGTCTTTCTACTTTTAGTTAGAAAAGGCAGACAGTAAGCTCCTAAAGCTGGTAAAGAACTCGAGTGAGAAATGACCCCACTGTTGATCTGCTTCTCTAAATGAAATAACTAGCTAAGACCATATATATTCTCTAAATGGCTTGATATATATATATATATATAAGTCTAATTCTGAAATTTTGTCAAAAAATGATATAGATTTGGCAGAAATGTGTCCTATAATTATATATTAGGACTTTTAGCACATCTTCATAAGTAGACCTTTTCATAAGGTAGCAGTATTTAATTCACCAAATACTGTCTTTTTTTTAATCCTTGTCATTAGTAAGTTATATAAGCAGACATTTTCTAGTGAAATGAGCTATGGTAGCGTGTAGAAATCCCCTACATTGTGCAACAACTTCAGAAATTCATATACTATAGGAAAAATGGCAGCACTTTCTTCAAGCATTATAAGATATCACTAACTTACACTAAATACGGTAACAAAAACTGGGCCATAAATTCTAGCAGAAAAACATTCTGATAAGCAAAAAACTGAGCGATAAATTCTACAAGAAAAGCTTCTAATAAGCCAAAAAGAAAAAAAATTGGTGTATTAAAATTATCTAATGCCCACAACTGATACAGCAGCTCAAACACACGAGGTAGATCATACACAACATTAAACAGCAAAATAAACAGAGGAGCATGCACATCAGTTTCACAGAAGGAAACAACATGAAAAGATCTAAAGACGACAAGCCCAAATCGTAATGCAACCTACGATTAAATGTGGAGGGGGGAAGATAAATGCAATGGCAGCAAGAGATACCTGGAGCCACCACTCGATTATTCTTGAAAACCCCCAAATATGAACTTCTATGTCTCCACGAGGCACGGATTTGAAATTTGTAAGGGGAGCCACAAACGTAGGACCTAGCCTCCTAAAGAGAGAGGATAGGAGCAATGGAGAACACTAGGGTAGTCGATTGTGGGATTTGAAGTTTTGTGATGGCAGCGAACCTAGAACGGAAGGGAGGGCCAGTGTGGGGAAATGAGACTCGAATAATGGGTCAAAATCACGACGGGGGAGTTGATGCCATGATAGAACACTGGAGATGTCGGAGCTTTTGGGTTTGAAAATGGAGTCTTTGGTGCAATGGGTCTTAGTGCAGAAGAGTTCTCGCGCGTCGAAGTGGGCAGACGTGGAGAAATAAACTTGGGGGGAAAATAAAAGGCACTTCGTGCATTTGGCGCTGAAGCGCTTCAATTGCGGCGAGTTTGTGTTCGACGCTATTGATATAAAATTCATCTATATATTTTCTGCGGCGATTTAATAATCGCTGCCTAACCACCCGCGAAAAAATTCGCTGCTATATATCTTATAAATCGCTGCAAAAAAGACATAAGTTAAGTCATGAACATTTAGCAGGATGCGGTGTTTAAAACCTGCGGCGATTATAAAATCGCCGCAAATAATAATCAATCCCAGCGATTTAATTTCCAGCGTCACTAAAATCGCCGGTAAATACGGTTTTTCTTGTAGTGACTGTCAATATCAACTTTTGCTTTTACTTTAAAAGAGATAAATGCTTAAAGAATTAAAAGTGGCATGGAGTGGGCTTATGTAAATTTATTAGGAAGGGTTGGCTTTGAAAGTCACATACATTTTGCGGTGGGAGATGGTTCAAGAATCAAGTTTTGGCATGATGTTTGGTGTGGAGAGTGCACTTTATACAAGGCATTCCCAGCACTCTATCGTATTGTAGCTAACAGAGAGGTCTCTATGGCAAATATGTGAGTATTCTCCCATGGTTTTTATCAGTGGAATGTCCTTTTTTATAGGGATATTCATGATTGAGAATTGCATATTGTGTTTCAATTTTTTTGCAGGTTGCTCTATTCTATGGGAAATACTATGGTTTAAGAGGATAAGCTACAGTGGAGGGCCAATGATAGTAAAAAATGTACAGTCAGGACATACTACAGGATTTTGTCAGCTCAAGGCCATGTTTCATTCTCATGGAAGAGGATTTGGAGGTCCCGGGTGTCTACTAAAGTAGCTTTCTTTGTTTGGATTGCCGCTCTTGGGAAGATCTTGATTGCTGGCAATTTGAGAAAGAGGGGAATCATCGTAATAGATTGGTGCTATTTGTGCAACAAACATGGAGAATCTGTAGATCACTTAGTATTGCATTGTGAGGTCACAATGAGGCTATGGAATGAGATCTTTAGAATATTGGATGTTGCTTGGATAATGCCTTCGAGGGTAGTAGATTTATTGGCTTGTTGGAAGGAGATTCCGAGATTTCCTCAAGTGGCAGAAGTGTGGAAGATGATCCCGTTGTGTATCATGTGGTATTCATGCTCGGAGATGAATGAGAGATGCTTTGAAGATAGGGAGCGCACAATGGCGGAGTTTCAGAATTTTTTTATGCGTGCTTTGATGCTTTGGTTTTCAACCATTCTACTTGATGGAAACAATGTTCATGACTTTCTTTCCTTAACCTAGAATGTATTTTGGTGTTCTTTTGTATATTTCATGTGTACACGGGCTATGCCTATTTCATTTGTGTGAATACAATCTACTTATTACTTGTAAAAAAGAAAAGAATTAAAGGGTAGTGTTTTTTTTTTTATTTTTATATATATATATATGGAGGAGGGATGATTTGATCCTTGGTTCTCTTAGTGATAAAGGGTGGTGTCTTGAATCAGCGCAAATGGATTATAATGCTAACTTTACCTAAAATGCCATAAAATTACCATATTATCCTTCTACTTTCCTGTTTGGAAAATATTGCAGAGAAAGCCAATAATGGCCTAGGGAAAGTTCGATAACCATATATTTTATGAGCAAGTGTGTAGAATGATTCTCCTAGCGTTGGCTATATAAATAAATCACACATTCATCCAATAAAACGGTTGGACTGGTACAAGAGGACCGATTATTTCAAGGCAAGTTAGTTTAGAGTACTCTATCCTATTAACATGTCAATTTAATCTAGCCATGGGTCATGAAATTGCAAAAATTCCTGATCTATGGTATATACTTGGAAAAATGTCTCATTTCTAAGAACTCGGTGTTTATCGACAAACCATATCTATCCGATACCTATGGTTGTTCTTTTTGTATTTAACTTTTTACTATGCAGTTGATCAATATACAAGGATCATGATAGGTAATTGATCAGGATTTAAGTATTTCCTTCTTCTATGAATTGGGAATGTCGGGCATTACTGGTGTCTTGATGGTATGTTTCCTATTAGCTCTGAAGCCAACTCTGAATGACCTTATTTGAATGATTGTTAATATCACTGAAATTGACACCCATTCAGAGTGAAGTTCTGTGAAACTCAGATTTGCTCACAAGGTCATTTCAGAAAGAGTCTTAAGATAAAATTTCCTGGAAAAACCAGCAGTTGGCATATGTAATGCACTAGACCCAAAAGCAAAAAAAGAAAAGACAAATGGAGAAATAGGGAAAGGAAAATACCCATAGAACAGCATACCTTGTAGTAGGATCTGTTTGAGAACATGTTCCTGGCATATGAGAAGATTTTAGAAGAAACAAAATGAGAAAGGAATAGGAGGAGAAATCAGGAGAGACTTGGAGAAGAAGCAGTAGATCATGAAGAATTCGGTAGGGGGGGGTGGGGGGGGGTTGTGGAGGAGTTTGAATCAGAAGAGTCATGACATATGGTAGCACTGGTATGCGACCAAATCAACCACACGTCCTAAACCCACTAAAACACAGGAGGACATCTGTGGGGGGAACTTGCTCAGAAAAAGAGAAGCTGTGAAAGTTCCAGACTTTGGATGGAATACCTAGCAAAAGGCTTTCCAAATTTATGTTATAGCACAAGATAGTCCTTTAATCTGCTCATAAGTGTAGTTGTACATTCCAACCAATCCATGCAATTGAATAATGATAATTTGTGAAACAATTCCTGATTTCTTTTTGACTCAATGATTTGACTGTGATGCAAATACCTGTGCAGTACCATCTGAAGGCTGCTTTTGGTTTTGACAAGAATCAATCTTCTGAAATTCTGATGATGGTTGGAATTGGTTCGATTGTGTCTCAGGTACGTAGAGTCTACTATGGAGCTTAAATTTTCCATTTGTTTCCCTTTTTGAAGTATTGTGATGTTTTTCGCTTATGCCAGATTTCTCTCTCTAAATCCTCTGCTTGTGTGCAAAAAAATATTCGGTTTTGTGGTTTGCTTCCAGATGTTGGTGCTTCCAGTAATCAATCCATTGGTTGGAGAGAAGGTGACATTGTGCATGGGTTTACTTGCTTCAATAGCTTATGTAAGTCACCTTCTAATGCTTTTTTTTTTCAATCCGCCCTACTCAAATACACCCCCCAACAAAAAAAAAAAAAAAAAAAAAAAAAAAAAAAAAAGAAACACCAACGGTGATTTTGGCCGTGCAGCATGGGTATGTATGAACTTGATGAATTTGTTATTTAGTTCTATATATCATGAAGGCAAATTTTCTATGAAAAAACTAAGTAGGTTTGCAGGCACTCTTCTAGTCTCAATGATTTTGGACGTATCAGTATGTGTGTGTATACACATTTCCTTACATAATAAGTTTTGGTACAATTTAAGTTTGAATATATCTTGAAAACCTTCAATGCTCTTAGAGTTTCATGTGCATGCAGCAAAATAGGACGTCGTTTCTTTTTTTCAAAGATTCAATGGTCAGAACAATCATCATTGATATTCATCTTTCTTTTAAAGTTCGATTCGGCCTTTATGAGATTGAGTCAGTCAACTTGTCCATTATGGCAAAGAAAGCAAAAGATATAACTTCTTAGTTTGGTTCATGAATTTCAATTCTGGATACATTTCACTAGCTAGTAGTAATAATGCAGCACTGCCACAATGCAGGTGCCATATCTGAGTGCCTCATTTAAAGTTATTGTTGTCCTTGTATGACTTGCTGTAAGTATTGAAAGTCAATTATTTTCATAATAGTACTTGATATAATATTTGATTTCTTTTTTTTTTTTTTCAATTCACCATTCAATTCAAACAGTATTTCCATTTTGCTCATCAAAATCTTAATATGCAGACTTATGCTATCATTTCCAAAGCATCAAGTTCAACCAATCAGGTTTGAAACATACCTATGATCCTATTACCTTGCCGTCCATATATATGGGTATATTTCCCATTAATTGGTATTTCCACCAAAAAGCATCTTTCATAAATTGGGATAGGCTACTGAAACTTGTGATAGAAGGAGTAGTGCTATTTTTCTAAAGAGTGTCACATTTGGTCTAGAAGATCCCGTTTTATACTCTAACCCTGAGGGGTAGCTCAGCTGGTCCGACTTTGGATTTGCTCCCTAATGGTCACTAGTTCGAGCCCCCTTAGAGCTACTGGAAGTTTACCTGATCATTAACTTCAGGGTTCCATGAGATTAGTTAAGGTGCGCGCAAGCTGGTCCGGTCATCAACGGTTATAAAAAAAAAAAAAATCCCGTTTTATACTTTGTTAAACAAGTTTTGAACTCAATCGTAAAAAATGAGTCAGACACCTCAACCTGGTGTTAGTGAAAATCAAATTAAGCATGACTTATGGGTGAGTTTTGTGTTTACAGTAGGGTACACCTAGAAAATCGATGATTAGTCCCATTTTTTTCCCTTTTTCTTAGTAATTTTTGTATGATATATCATGAAGTTATTTATTGATTCAAATGCAGTCAACATTTCTTTATAAAAACTAATGTGCTTTTATCCATTGCTGGCAACAACCCCATTGCTTTGCATCCTCGATTGTTTTTACAGGGGAAAGCACAAGGATTTATTGCTGGTGTGGAATCAATAGAAAGTCTGTTATTAGCACTTGAGAATCTGTGAAGGAAACACGTTTATATTTTTTCAGCCACAAAAGTCAAATTAGAAAGATCTAATAGTGGTGATTTCAGTGATTCGGCATGTATGGCGAGAAAATTTGCCAAAGGGGTGGCACGTGCAGACCATGTGCAGTTTTGAGTGGTGCTTGAGGACCACGCGTAGTGATTTTCACAAAACCGTCACTATCCTCCAAAAAAATTATAGCCTAGGAGTTTCCTTGTGTTGCGCATCTCTCGAGAATTGTTAAAAAACTATAGATCTATCTTTTTCAACCTTGAATGAAATAAAATAATTTCAGAAAAGAAAATTATATTGATAGACAAAGTGAGTTAGATGGAGAAAGGAGGGAATGTGAGAGAATGAGGAAGAAGCCGATGCCTCATTCTCTTCCGGTGAATATCATAGCTAGAGGCTTTTTACGAGACAGAGAATTTGTATTTTTCAAAAAGAGTTTTGAATTCGCAAATATTCTCTTATCTTTTAAAGAATTGATTTAATCTTAAGATGAAAAAAAAATGTGATATAAATCGATTAGAAATTTTGAATGCTAAATAGGGAGAAAATTAATTCAATTATTTTTCATGTTTCTAATTTTTTTTAAAGAATATAAGAAAAACTACAAATAAAAAAAAATACTACTATGCCGCTAATTTCTATTTTATTTTTTATTTTTTTTTACTTAATGATTAAGTAAATATTTTTTTAATAATATTATGAATATTTTTATTTTTTAAAATATATTTAAATGTGTTAAAAAAATACATAAAAAAAAAAAAAAACTCATACTAAATCCACTAGCAGGAGCTCACAGCGTACGAGTAGGACCGCCTAAAAATAAAATAAAATAAAATAAAAAAATAGTAAATAGTAAATAATTGGTTGAACCGTTGAACCCGATGTGAACCCACCCGAAGCCAACCTACCCGAATTTAAAGGACTCGAACACCGCCGATTCGCCATTTACCCGACAAGTTTCGAGCGCCTAGAAATATCAGCAAGACGGGCAGAGTCTACAGAGATAAAAAGGCAGAAAAGCCGATAGCCTTACCAATAAACCATAACAGCGGCCATGGAAGTTCTCTCGCCCTCAGCCGCAACCATAACACCTCATATATTCCCAAGAAAAGCCCACAAAAGCCAACCCCAAAATCCCACTGCAAACATCAAATTTCCCAATCCGCCGAACAGAAGAAACCACCTTCATCTCTCTTTTTCTTCTTCTTCTTTCATTTCTTTTATATGTTTCTCTTCCACACCAAGTGCGACTTTAACTTCAACTACAAAGACATTTCTGACTCCCAGTGACAACCACCACTGGATGGTGCTCATGGAGGCTCCTCCACAAGGGGTCAATTCCAAACCAGAAGTTATTAACTATTACGTTAATACCTTAGCAAGAGTATTGGGCAGGTGGGTATGTTTCGTTTTAATTTTCAGATAAAAATGTTTGCTTTTGGTCTGAATTATGCTTTGGTTGTGGTTTGAGCAGGGAGAAGGATGCTCAGATGTGTATATATCATGCTTCTTGTGATTCCCCCTTCGGCTTCTGCTGTGACATTGACGAAGATACTTCCCGCGAGCTCGCCCGTAAGTTTCTGTTCTTTTACGCTTTCTTTGATATGATTCTAGTTTGCAGCAGAATGAATCATCTGGTTGTGATTCAATTCTGCACCATATTGGTCCTTCAGATTTTATGTTTGGGGAGAAGTTGTGAAATACGTTTTCATTGCTACTTATGTGCGGCGAATGTCCTGTAGGTCTACCTGAGGTTTTATCGGTTAGGCCCGACCCGGATTATAGTGCTGTTAAAAAGACATACAGCTCACTAACAGGAAGTACTCGGTTGTTTCCTGTGGCGAATACCAATCACTGGCTTGTTCGGATGGACAAGCCGGGGGTTGGAGTTGTTACAAAGGCACAAATGGTTGATTATTATGCTCAAGCACTGACCAAGGTGTTGGGGAAGTAAGAAAACAAGATTTTGAGTGTTTGTTTTCCTGTTCCATTTTGTTGTAACGTTTCGAACATAACATCAATTTGATATTCTTCCTTTGATCACCTAGTTTTTCTTAACCCTGAAAATGGAATGTGATTTTGTAGTGAGAAGGATGCTCAAATGTGTATATATCACGTTTCTTGGCTATCAAACTTTGGGTTCTGTTGTGAGCTTGATGATGAAAGTGCAAGGGAACTAGCTGGTTAGTGTATTCATTTATTTATTTATTTTTATCACAATTTCCATTTTGATGCATTTCGAAGGTTGAGGACAAATGCTTCCAAATGTGCAGGTATACCAGGTGTATTATCTGTACTGCCAGATAAAAATTTTGAGTCAGAGAATAAGGATTATGGAGGTTTGTCCCCTTGTATAGTAAAAATACATCCACTTCCATATAATATCTATTTCTGATTGTTATTTCAATGCAGGTATAATATCCTCTATGTCTTTACTAGCTTCGAACTTAACTTATCTGTTTGAGCGTGGTTGTATATGGTGATATCTTGACCTTTGAGATATATTAAATAAGGAAAATGCTCTATATACTTATAATTTTACTTACATAACTATACGTGCTGATATGTCAGCTACTAAAAATGCTGAAAATTTTAAAATTCGAAATTTGAAATTCAAATTAAAGAAAAAACACTCATAAAATGGGGCCGTTACTCGGTACGTATAATATTGTGCATAAAATGGTGCGTACTTGTAGCACTACTTATTAAATAATTTAGATATAAAACATAGCCAGATTTGAAAGTTATATGATGTTGGGGGTAAGAAAGAGGTGAGTGTAGCCAATCCGATATTTGTCTTGCTAGCTAAGCTGCTGGAAGTCTTGGAGATGTATTGACGAAGAGAGATGTTCAATGTCTTTGCAAGGGAAACTGATTTTGAAAATAATAACTTAATTATTGCCATATTACCGGGTGCTAGAGTGTTCATGGATTAATATTTTATCATGGTTTTGTTAGTTTGCTTAAGTATGATTTAATCCCTTTGGAGAGGATCTCCAATTTGAAGTGGAAGATGACATCACTCTTTAATCTTATCTCAGAGGTAACTTTGCAATTGATTATTTAATAACTGAGATTATATAGCATTTATTTGTTGTACTTAAGCTATTGAAGTAATAAATCTTGCTTTTTTTAATAGGAAGCCAATTTGCAATGAATAATTTGTCATTCCACCATTACCAATACATAACAAAAAAGAATAGTCTGTAATTTAGATTTGATCTAAAGTTGACCACTGCCAGATGTTTCCATTGTAGAGTAAACAAGGTTTATTTTGCAGGAAATTTACAGAGTTCTATGGCTGAGGCAGATTCTTCAGAAGCAAGTCAAACATCCCCTATAAAAACAAAGAAACTATTTATTACCGGTATGTTGCAGCTTGGACTTGACTTATGGATTCTTTGCTTGTAAGAGTGATTCAAGATGCAAAAGACCTCTTATTAATTTATTGAGCATACATGCTTCTTTTTGAATATTTTTTTGTTGAAGTATGCCTTTCTGAGTTTAAATTATGACTTAAATCTCGCAAAATAGCTTCAAATACAATAAGGTTTCCCATTATGGAAGCATTTATTCGTTTCTATTCATGAGATAAAAAAAATTTCTTATGTACCAGTAACTTCATTTCTCCCTCTTTTCTTGTTCGATCGCTAACGGCATTGCTTGGCAATCTCTTTCAATAAACAGGCCTGTCATTCTATACATCTGAGAAAACCTTACGAACAGCATTTGAAGGCTTTGGCGAGCTTGTTGAAGGTAGGTTGCAATTTTGTGCTCATAAAATCAGCATTTCAATTCCTTGGATCGGTATGCTTATACTGGTGTAATGCTTTCTCAACAGTAAAAATTATAATGGACAAAATTTCTAAAAGGTCCAAAGGTTATGCATTCATAGAGTACACTACAGAGGAAGCTGCTAGTACAGCACTCAAAGAGATGAATGGCAAGGTTAGTTCGCTGGCATCTTTCCCCCCTCCTCTTTTCTTATATATATTTGTACATACATATATATTTTTTTCATATGAATCTTCCTTGTATTTCTCGTGTTTAATACCCAAAAATGGTTTGGTTTCACATCAGTTTTGGTTCATAATTCTAGATAAAACCATTTAAAAAACTGTCAATAATAGAAAGGCTGTCTTTTGGTTGCTGGTCCTTGCAGATCATTAATGGCTGGATGATTGTTGTTGATGTTGCCAAGACCAATCCACCGAGATACAGCAGGAGCCGTCCAAGATAGGAATAGTCCCACAGATAGAGACAGAGAGACAGACGGCCCTCAAAAGTTTCAGGCTATTGCCCTCAAAAGTGTTGGACTATCCTGCAAACCAGCCGCCACCTAAGAAATCTTCTTTCGAGTAAAGCACTAGTGGTGCATGTTACGGAATGCAGCCTCTCTCTCTCTCTCTCTCTGCCACATCCACATGAAACTAGTTATTATAGAATGCATCGAACAATTTCTTTTTGCATTGAAATTGATGGAAGGACTTCCATCAATCCAGGGCCATAGTTACTCCGTATTAGCACCGTAATTATACAGTGGATCAATTACGTTAATTAACATTTTATTTTCCTGTCGAAGATGCCTGTCTCATAGGTTGAAGTGATCATATCTCTAAGAATGGGGAACTGAATCCATACGAAGAAGGTGACTGTGGAACACGAGCCAAACAAATAAGAGGAATTGCAATATGTAATTGCTCATGTAGGATGATTAAAAGAGCACGGGAAAAGGTTATCATCATGGTCGCAATAGAGCAAAAGAGGATGAAAATGTCTATTATCATCTACCTCGGCAAATATTCAAGAAAATCATCTTCTGAATTACGAGATGTAAGGATTCTAAAAAACATCAAGATTGAAGTTGAGGACAAAAAAAGGACAAGGGGCATCAGATATCATAAAGACCCTGAACAATTTTTTGTTGAAGGACTTTGGCAAGCCCGTATTTTGGTTGTTATCATCCGGAAGAGTAAAGACAGCTGCAAACATAATCGTAACAATGAGAGCACCCACCATCATACATGACTATGCTGTGTTCTTCATCCATTTCTCTCCCATGTTCTTGTGGTTCTTCGTGAACAATTGTTGGGGACTTAAACCATCCTAGTTGGTACTTTCCTTAGCCTTGGATGGGCAATTCTCTCTAATATAACAAGGTCAATGCTGCTTCCAAATTATGATTAATCTACCTAGTCCATGTTAAAATCGTTAGCTGATCCAATATTGAAAATCATATGGTGCTAGATATATATTTCAGACATGTACATAGATATAGAAAAAGACTGGAATTGATATTCTATAAGACCATTAATCCTTATAATATATCTCTGTACCTCAGCCTCAGCCTTCTACGGCCCGATCAAAATATAAAGATAGAAAAGGTCTCGCAATCTTTTATTTCATGCTTTTTAACTGTCATAATATTGTTCAAGATCAGAAATGCCAACATGGCTAGCTGTCCCAATTTGGAACAAGAAGAATCGGACCGCATGCAGCAGGATTTTGCATTGGAAGAATTATGATGCTTCACCTGCATGTAATAGATGTTCAATGTGACATTGGTGTTTCTTTCACTGTACCATGAAGCTGAAAATTAATGTAGACTTACTCGAAGAAAGAGGAGGCCAACAAGGAGGTGCACAAATTAAGGATGCTGCTAGGCCAATGACATGGAGAGAGAGAGAGAGGACCTTGAACCATTGTAACTCTCTTTGCATTTGTAAATTAGCTGTCCCTGAGATTTTAGTGGAATCTTCTATCATCCCTGCCATATATAACATGTTAGTAAACATTTAGTCAAGGAGTACTAGTTCATCATCGTATCTATCTGATCAGCTTTTAATTTTGACTTCCAAGTGTAGAAGCTGTCAAAGTAATACAAGGGTAAATCCCAAGATCGAATTCACAGGGACAATGAAAATTTAGCAAACATTTCATTTTCGCAAGACAACATATTACCGTTGGTAGTGACACGAAAGTTTAAAATAATAAGAAAAGAGTAAACTAAATAAGCTAGCTATGAACAAAAATAATAAGAAAGGAAAAATAAGTTTTAGGAATTAAAGGCGAATAATATTAACACCTAAATGGGACTATTTACTAGGGAGTGTGGATTGAATTATGAGAGAAATTGTCGGGAAGCTTAATCCTAAGTAAAGCGGAAAGTGAAAGTGAATCTATTTTTCTAAAATTGCTAAGAATCAAGAGGCTTAAAGAAAATGTGCGGAAGTTGCCTTGAATTTGTAAGAAGCAATTAAACAAACACTTGGGATGCAATTTTCACCCACTAATTTGGTGATGAATTTACTTCTTTTTTCATTTTCTCTCAATCATTCTCTCATTCCTAGAGATCATGGTCGGATAATATAGCAATAAACCACAATTTTTATTTTAATAAAACTACTTGACAAATCATATGACAATCTTAGAAAAATGAAAGAAAAACATCAAAGTCATGTTACTTGTTCAAGTATCAATTGTGCCTTTACGTCTACAATTGATCTAAACCAAGAACAAAGAACTCTAATCTTTTCTAAATGCACATTGAGATATAATCCATCAAGTTAATCATTAAAAGCATTAAATATTGAAGTAAATTCAATCCCAAATAGTCATGGGTTACTCATTGAATCCCAAGCTAAAAATCTAGCCTATCATCTCTAGATTAACAAAATGCTCAAGAAGATTAAAATCTAACATCACTAAATACTGTTTCAAAGAAAAGTTGCTGAATAAAAATATACTATATCCCTCAAAGATGCAGAAATCCGAAACTAAGCCAGACTAAAATCAAGCGGAATAAAAAAAGAAGTAATGTAAAGTACTGAAAATAAATATGAAGAAGAAAGAACTGAACGAAAAAATGAAAACGTAAAACCCAGAAAAAAAACTAAGAGAGACGGCGCTGTGCGAAAATCATTTCTTTTTATACTCTCTGCGTTTTGCCTCAGCCGTGCGTTTCACGTTTGCACTTCGTGCGTTTCATCTCTCCGCAGTGCGCACGTCTCAGCCCATCAGGCCTTGCTGCTGTGCATTTCATTCCCTATTTCCTTCGTTTTGAGCGTGCGTGAGTCAGCTCAAGATCGCGTTCTAGCCCCGCGTGCGTGCGTCCGCGTTTCACGCCCAGCACCATGCCGTTTCGCACCCATTTTCGTGCGTTTTGACGTGCGGTCTAGGTTCGCGTGAGTGGTCTCCCCCTCGCGCGTCCCCGCTGCTGTGCGTTTTGCTCAGCACCAATCAGCCCAGCACCGTATGCGAGCTCGCAGTGAGGCCGCGATCGTGCGTTTTGCGTCACTGCTGTGCGTGCGTGAATGGGTCCTGCTATGAGTGTCTATCCGCAGTGAGGCCACGCTGTGAAGCCATGATCGTGCCTCCCCTGCAGTTCGTGAAGCCCTCTTTCATTTCTTTTCTTTGTTTTGTTTCCAATCCCTAGCTGTGCATCTCTTTTGTTGCTGCCATTAGGTACTTCCAATAATACCCATATAATTTTAATATCTTTCCCACAATGCCCTGCAACATAAGTAAACTATCAAAATAAAATTTGGGATATTAATCAGAATTTAACATTGAGTCAAGTATTAAAATTTACTATATAATTAAGTGCTTACTTCATTTTTGTTAAACAAATCATTCATTTAGCAACTTAATTGTGTAATTTTTAACACTTTATCACACCCCCAACTAGCTTTTTGCTAGTCTCTAGCAAACAATGCGATAACAAATATTGTGGGATCCAAGAATGAACTACTAAACTCAAAAATCTCTACAAAAGATCAAGCATATTGAAATCTTGGGCATAAGAATGTAGTTAAGTCAGGCTTTAGCTCAACACAAAAGCTTATAAAATTCTCAAGAGCTCAAACAAGGGAAATGCACTTAAGCTTAAGATCTTTGAGTGCACCAAGTGTGTGAACAGATTTCCATTTGTTACTTTCAAGATTCCTCACAATAGTTTCAGCCTAGCAACTTTTTCAAGAAAAACCAAAAGGTCTTCACTCCAATTCAAAACCATTACATTAGCGGCTTTCACGCTATCACACTTTGAAAGACCCATTTTTTTTTTCTTAATAGATCCCGGTGATAGGCAGCCTTTTCCAATGTACTTGCACCATTATTTTTTTTTTTTTTTTTGCATGATCTCTAGCTTGTCCCTTTTCTCATATAAAAAAAAAACTGATCATTTTTTTTTTTTTTAATCACACGTTTCCTAAGCCATTAAGATATGGTTCATTGTAGTTCTTGCTAGTTGCTTAGAAGAAACCACTGATTGTCATCAAATAAACCACAAAAAGTATCTGTTTGTGTCAATTAAGGTCATCAATCAATAGCTTTGAAGTAACTTTCCCAAGTTTGAGTAGCTAAGACATATCATAAGGTCAAGTGTCAAACTTGAAACTAAGCAATGGGAATTAGTGTAGCCCAAAACTGCAACTATCTGATCTTAAGTAGAGAAGTGTGAAAATAGTAGCTTGGTAGCAACAAAAAATTCAAACCCCACAATAATTAATCCTGAGAGACTAATGGTAGAAGGCTCTCCTTACCCCCCAACTAAAAATGGGCAGTGTCCTCAATGCAAATCATGAATATAACAAAGCATGAAAGAAAATAGGGCCAAAGGAAAATACCTGAGATGGCTGAAAGGATTGTGAACGTAAAAAAATGAAACCATAAAGGAATAAACAGTGCTAAACCTGAAAAGATATACTAAAGAAAAAAAGAAAAAAGTAAGAAAGAAAGAAAGAACAAAATATAGAACTGAAACAAATAAAAGCAGAAAAATAAAAGGAAAAGAGAGAGAAGAAAAAAAAAATAAATAAAACAAAACAAAAATGAGCTAAGAACCATGAGAATAAATGGGATCTTCCAAAGGAATGGAAGTATCCTCATGTGAAAGTTTTGCCAAAAAATGTTTAAGTCGTTGGCCATTAACTTTGAAAGTGTTTCCATTTTGAGGATTAGTAATCTCAACAGCTCCATATGGAAACACAGTCTTAACTACATAAGGCCCACTCCACCTCGATCTTAATTTGCCTGGAAATAGATGGAGGCGGGAATTGTAAAGTAAGACTTGCTCATTGGGCTCAAAACTCTTTCTTTGGATGTGCTTGCCATGTAATACCTTCATGCGTTCCTTTGACAATTTAGAATTGTCATATGCATCTCGCCTAAGCTCATCCAATTCTGAAATCTGAAATTTTCTCACAGAACCAGCATGGTCAATAGAAAAATTAAATTGTTTAACAGCCCAATATGCCTTATGTTCAAGCTCAACGGGAAGGTGACATGCCTTTCCATAGACCAAGCGATAAGGAGACATGTTAAGAGAGGTTTTAAAGGCTGTCCTATAAGCCCAAAGCGCATCAGTAAGCCTTAAAGACCAATCTTTTCTGTTGGGGTTGACTGTTTTTTCTAAGATGTGCTTAAGTTCCCTATTAGCTAATTCAGCTTGCCCATTCGTTTGCGGGTGATATGGAGTGAAAAATTTATGGTGTATACCATATTTTTTCATGAGGGCAGCAAATGGTTTGTTGCAAAAATGAGTTCCATTATCACTAATGATAGCTCTAGGCATGCCAAATCTAGCAAAAATGTTTTCTTTCAAAAACTTAAGCACAATCTTATGGTCATTTGTTTTACATGGAATGGCTTCAACCCATTTAGAAACATAATCAACAGCCACGAGGATATACAAATAACCAAAAGAAGATGGAAATGGTCCCATAAAATCAATCCCCCAACAATCAAAAATCTCAATGACCAAAATGGGTTGTAAAGGCATCATATTTCTCTTAGTGATTGTGCCTAGTTTTTGACATGGCTCACAAGTTTTGCAAAAATTATACACATCCTTAAACATATGTGGCCAATAAAACCCACTTTGCAAAATTTTTGCAACGGTTTTATTTGTAGAAAAATGCCCCCCACAAGCCTCATTATGACAAAAAGAAAGAACAGCTTGTATCTCATGATCAGGCACACATTTCCTTATGATTTGATCAGAACAATATTTAAACAAGTAAGGATCATCATAGAAGAATGACTTTACCTCATGCTTGAATTTCCGTATGTCTTGAGCACTCCAATGGGGTGGAGTTTGTCCTTTTATATCTGCGATTGTCCACCCAATGGCACCTTTGTGTTGCTTTAAGACTCCCATCAATTTCCCTTCTTGATAATGAGAGAGTTGGGCTGAAATCACCACTGGGAAGGTGCTGTCCGGTCCCAGAAATGCATATTTCAAGTCATTTGGCAATGGCTTCAGCTCTAGTGTTGGGATTTCATTTGCTGAAGGCTTCAAACTTGCTGTCAACGGTGGGAGTTGCTCAATCTTTGGCCTCCATTTAGTCTCCAATTTATTTTCTGCATTAAAAACATGAGAAACATCAATGGGGGTGTCATCAGTGAGGAGTTCACAAAAATTTTCTAACTCAAACAGCAGGTTAGTGGGCTGGTATGCCAAATAAGTCTCCTCCTCAATGATGCTTTCCAACAAATTTACTTCTTGTACATCTTCCGAGTCTTGAGGTTGCCTACAAATATTGAAAATGTTTAGTTCAAGGGTCATGTTCCCAAAACTCAGCTTTAAAACACCACTACTACAATTTATTAATGCATTTGAAGTAGCAAGAAAAGGTCTCCCAAGAATCACAGGTGCTTGAAAAGAAGATTTTGGTGTCAAGTGAACATCCTACACAACAAAATCAACGGGATAAAAGAATTTATCCACTTGAACCAAGACATCCTCAACAACTCCTCTTGGCATTTTAATAGACCTATCCGCTAGTTGTAAAATGATAGGAGTTGGTTTTAATTCCCCCAAACCAAGTTGCTCATAAACATTATAAGGAAGTAAATTCACACTTGAACCTAGATCTAACAATGCTTGACCAATTTTTGAACTTCCTATAACACAAGCAATTGTTGGTGAACCGGGGTCTTTATACTTTGGTGGGGTATTGCTCTGAATTATGACACTGACCTGCTCAGTAAGAAAAGCTTTCTTTTGCACATTTAACTTTCTTTTAACTGTACACAAATCTTTTAGAAACTTAGCATATGCAGGAATTTGCTGAATAGCATCCAACAAAGGGATATTAATCCTAACATGCTTGAATATTTCTAAAATTTCAGATTGGTGTTTGTCTTTGTGCAGAGGAACCAATCTTTGAGGAAAAGGAGCAGGTACAGGACATGAAATCTGTTCAGTTTCAATTTCATTTTGTTCAAACTCACTATTTTCAGCCTCATTTTGTACAGGTTTAGAGACCTTACCAGCCTTGTCTGAACCTTGAGCTGGAATATTCACCACCCTACCATTTCTCAAAGTAGTGACCGCCTTCACTTGCCTCACATTTGAACTCTCAACCGCTCCTTGTGGAGGCTTACTTTGTGGATTGGGTTGAGGTTGTGCAGGAAGTTTTCCTTTCTCTTGAGAGCTCCATGCCGTAGTCATCTTTGTAAGTGTGCTCCGAATGTCATTTATCGCTTGAGAGTTTTGATTGTTAATTGTTGCTTGACCTTGCATAAACTGCTGCAAAGTGTTTGACAATTGATGCATCGTCTCCTCAAGTCCCTTCTTTTGCATTGAAGGTGCTTGAATAGCGAGTTGAGAGGGTCCTGGAGCCAAGGCCGCTGGAGCTACTTGCTGGTCATTCCTCCACCCAAAATTTGGGTGGTTTCTCCATCCTGGATTATAAGAATTAGAATAAGGACCAGAATATGGTTTTTGTATCATATTTACAGCATTAGATTGGTCCAACAATACCTCTTTGAATGCGGGGATCGTGGGACACTCATTAGTTGAATGCCCATGATCCTCACATATGCTACACTTCTCTGAATTTTTATGGACAACATGCACTTCATTTACCTTTTTCAATTCCATAGCTTCCATTTTTCTAGACAATAAGGTCAATTTAGCACGCAAATCATCATCTTCTTTCAAAGTATATTTTCCATGACTAGACTCAACTTGCCTAGACCTATCATGCACATCAGTTGTGTCCCAAGATTGAGCATTTTCAGCAAGATAATCAAAATATTCAAATGCTTCCTCAGGCTCTTTGTCAAAAAATTCTCCATTACACATAGTTTGTACAAATTGGCGCATCTTCGGTGTCAAACTTTCATAAAAAAAACTTATCAAACGCCAATTTTCATAACCATGATGAGGACAAGCATTTAAAAGATCCTTGAACCTTTCCCAACTTTGATAAAAAGTTTCAGAATCTTTTTGGGTAAAGTTCATGATTTGTCTTTTAAGTGCATTTGTCCTATGTATTGGAAAAAATTTCTTCAAAAATTCAGTTTGCATTTCCTGCCATGTGCCTATAGATCTAGGTCTTAATGCATTGAGCCACGTTTTAGCCTTATCTTTCAATGAAAATGGAAACAACTTTAATCTAATAACTTCCTCAGTGCATGTTCGGTCCATGAATGTAGAACAAACCTCTTCAAATTCTTTGATATGAAGGTACGGATTCTCGGAATCCATGCCATGAAAATGTGGAATTAATGGAATCATTACAGGTTTGAAATTAAAGACATTTGCATTCAAAGGTAGGATTATGCATGAGGGCGTGCTAGTCCTGACAGGTTGTAAATAATCTCTAAGTGTCCTATTCTGATTCACTACTTCCCGATCATGATTCTCATTTTCATCCATGGTTCTATTAGTGTCAGAAGATGACTCAAGAGAAAGTGATGCTGAGGTAAAAGATGCTTGTGAGTCTGTTTTAACCAACCGAGAAGTTTGGTCCCTAGTCCAACCAGTCATACAAACAAAAACAGAAAATAAAAGAATATGCAAGACAAACAACAACAACAAACAAAAAAAAAAATAAAGAAAAATAAAGTTAAGAAAAATGTCACCCAAGTTGTGAAGAGGTTCACAACGCTACAAACTTCTTCTCAACGATATGAGAATGCTTTGCTAAACACCAGTTGTCCCCGGCAACAGCACCAAAAACTTGATTAGCTTTTAATTTTGACTTCCAAGCGTAGAAGCTGTTAAAGTAATACAAGGGTAAATCCCAAGTTCGAATTCACAGGGACAATGAAAATTTAGCAAACATTTCATTTTCGCAAGACAACATATTACCGTTGGTAGTGACACGAAAGTTTAAAATAATAAGAAAAGAGTAAACTAAATAAGCTAGCTATGAACAAAAATAATAAGAAAGGAAAAATAAGTTTTAGGAATTAAAGGCGAATAATATTAACACCTAAATGAGACTATTTACTAGGGAGTGTGGATTGAATTATGAGAGAAATTGTCGGGAAGCTTAATCCTAAGTAAAGCAGAAAGTGAAAGTGAATCTATTTTTCTAAAATTGCTAAGAATCAAGAGACTTAAAGAAAATGTGCGGAAGTTGCCTTGAATTTGTAAGAAGCAATTAAACAAACACTTGGGATGCAATTTTCACCCACTAATTTGGTGATGAATTTACTTCTCTTTTCATTTTCTCTCAACCATTCTCTCATTCCTAGAGATCATGGTCGGTTAATATAGCAATAAACCACAATTTTTATTTTAATAAAACTACTTGACAAATCATATGACAATCTTAGAAAAATGAAAGAAAAACATCAAAGTCATGTTACTTGTTCAAGTATCAATTGTGCCTTTACGTCTACAATTGATCTAAACCAAGAACAAAGAACTCTAATCTTTTCTAAATGCACATTGAGATATAATCCATCAAGTTAATCATTAAAAGCACTAAATATTGAAGTAAATTCAATCCCAAATAGTCATGGGTTACTCATTGAATCCCAAGCTAAAAATCTAGCCTATCATCTCTAGATTAACAAAATGCTCAAGAAGATTAAAATCTAACATCACTAAATACTGTTTCAAAGAAAAGTTGCTGAATAAAAATATACTATATCCCTCAAAGATGCAGAAATCCGAAACTAAGCCAGACTAAAATAAGCGGAATAAAAAAAGAAGTAATGTAAAGTACTGAAAATAAATATGAAGAAGAAAGAACTGAACGAAAAAATGAAAACGTAAAACCCAGAAAAAAAAAACTAAGAGAGACAGCGCTGTGCGAAAATCATTTCTTTTTATACTCTCTGCGTTTTGCCTCAGCCGTGCGTTTCACGTTTGCACTTCGTGCGTTTTATCTCTCCGCAGTGCGCACGTCTCAGCCCATCAGGCCTTGCTGCTGTGCATTTCATTCCCTATTTCCTGCGTTTTGAGCGTGCATGAGTCAGCCCAGCAGTTCCGCGTTTCATGCCTTTGTCTCCTGCGTTTTGAGCGTGCGTGAGGCAGCTCAAGATCGCGTTCTAGCCCCGCGTGCGTGCGTCCGCGTTTCACGCCCAGCACCATGCCGTTTCGCACCCTTTTTCGTGCGTTTTGACGTGCGGTCCAGGTTCGCGTGAGTGGTCTCCCCCTCGCGCGTCCCCGCTGCTGTGCGTTTTGCTCAGCACCAATCAGCCCAGCACCGTATGCGAGCTCGCAGTGAGGCCGCGATCGTGCGTTTTGCGTCACTGCTGTGCGTGCTTGAATGGGTCCTGCTATGAGTGTGTCTGTCCGCAGTGAGGCCACGCTGTGAAGCCATGATCGTGCCTCCCCTGCAGTTCGTGAAGCCCTCTTTCATTTCTTTTCTTTGTTTTGTTTCCAATCCCTAGCTGTGCATCTCTTTTGTTGCTGCCATTAGGTACTTCCAATAATACCCATATAATTTTAATATCTTTCCCACAATGCCCTGCAACATAAGTAAACTATCAAAATAAAATTTGGGATATTAATCAGAATTTAACATTGAGTCAAGTATTAAAATTTACCATATAATTAAGTGCTTACTTCATTTTTGTTAAACAAATCATTCATTTAGCAACTTAATTGTGTAATTTTTAACACTTTATCACTATCCCGTATAGAATGCTAAAGATTTTTCTTGACAATGCATGACAGCAATCATAAATATGTTCCTTGCATTTCTATCTCTGGTCCATAAAAATTGTCGATTCATTTCAAGCATCTTAGAAACAAACTCGAAAATCCCGTTCTTGACACGTGATTCTGACATCACTTTACACGTGAGATCGAAAGAAGTTCATTGTTCTGGACATGAATCTTCTTCGTTTTGTACAACTGCACAATTCCTTCAACAATTCTCGAGACATTGTCAATTAGTTAATTGGTTGAACTTATATAATTAATAATAAAAAAGAAAAAAAACCTTAAAAAACCAGTGTATGATTTTGATGGAGTACTGGACAGGGTATACCAAAGAAGTTGAGGACTCCTGAAACTAGATAGCAACACGTTGCCGACAGTACTGCAAAGAAAAAAAAAAAAAAAACAAAATTTGTTTGCTTATAGATCATATTAGAAAACTTTTACCCAAACAAAACTTGCAGAATATTTCTTTTTCTACATAGTAATTCGCAGTCTTTGAATGTTTACATTAGTTTCTGATTAGTGAGGAACTTTATTATATATATATATATATGCGATATTCCATACCAAGTGATAATGGTATAGGTGATATATGAAATCTCATGTTGTTTAGAAATGAAAAGTTCTTATTTTTTTTATAATCGTTTCAATTTTATAACTCTAATGATTATATCATTGATTAATTCTTTTAGAGTATAATCCAAATCTTACTTGGCCCTCTTTTGCGTTTTATTTTTCTTGGGTCATCTACATTAATCTTATTTTACAATCAACCAATGTGATGGACTGGTGCTACCTCATTAAAAATAATTAATTTTCTTTTAATTGAATTTCAAATCTTTACATAATCGCCCTAGATCTATTTAGAAAAAACAATTGTAAAAAAAAACATGTAAAAATGAAATAAAAGAATAGATAACTTAAGTTATACCATAGACAATATTGTTTTAGTAAAAGAGAACCTTTGAAACCAAAAATATGAGGATACTTGAAGTTAGATATATACATGAAATGCATTAAACTATTTAGATTCATATATATTTGTTAGTATTTTTTTTTAATAAATAGTACTTATTATTTCTCATCACCGTTAATTTGTACGTCGTTGCTTGTATGTTTGAATCTTTTCTCTTTAAATTTATCCCTTAATTTCTTACTGGCTCTTAGTTAATGGTCCAATAAGTTACTGCAATCGGTTTTTAACTTTTTATGCCGTTAGTACTCTTGATGGCCTATTTTGCCGTTTCCTTTGTAAAACGTCGACTTTTTGCATTGTCAATTTATTTTTTCATTAATTGCACAGTACTTGTCGGATGAAAAACGACTGATTTTTTATTTGAATGGTTTAATTTTTTGAGAGAGTGGCGTCCGTCTCGTGTCGATTTTTCATTTGAGTGTGGTGCTGTTTTTCTATACAATATAGAGAAAGAAACCGGTAGAAAGAAAAAAAAGAAGAAGATATAGTACTTAGATAATTTTGAGAGTATTTCTATATAAAAGAGATATGTTCTTTTGGTTGAACTTTGAACTCAACCATTTGTGCAAAGTTAGTTCAAACTATACGACGATTACTTGAGCTTTTATATATATATCCTAGAGGAGTCAAGTCAAGAGTTTTGCTGCACCGGTTCATTTTGAAACTTTGTATACAGCAGATGGCTTGAATGATCTCCTTAAAGAGATTGAGATTTTCATACCTCAGTCCAAACTAGTTTCATTTTAATATTAATTTCATTGTAATTTTTATTATATTATTATGTATTTCACTAACAATATTATGTGAAACCCAACATGCAACTAAGGCCCAAGCCCACCATCAAAATGACATCATTTGACCAATAAACACAAACTCTAATTCTTTTTCCCTTCTCTTTTTTCCTTTCCGCTCTCTCTCTTTCTTCCTTCCCTTCCTATTGGCCTCTCCCTGTCCCATGACCTTTGTGTGCCTTTTTGCACACCAACCGCACAAATACACTTGTACCGAATGGCAGCACCGCCCACCTCCCCCAACCAAAGCCAAGAACTTTACTACTCGTGAAGGGGCTCCCCGGCCTATAAATGGGCTGAAAACCCCCGACCTCTAACGGTATCTCTCTCTGTCTCCCTCTCATCTCTCAGTCTCATTCTCCCTCCCTCTGATTTCTCTCCTCCCTTTCTCGCCCTTTCTTTTTCTTCCCTCATCTACAATTGTTAGGCACTGCAGTCCACCATTCGACCTAAGGTCATGGTAAGTGTCAATGATCCTTCCCTCTCTCTCGATCTCGAGGCTCACAACGTTAGGGTTCGAAAAGCCTAACCTCAATCGTGCTCTGTTTCCCTCCAACGATGGGCTCCTCCCTCTCTAGACTCTCGGTCTCTGTCTACCCACACACACTCTCTCTTCCTTGCATTCTCCTTTTCTCCCTCTATGTCTCTACAGCTTTTTGCCGTCCCTCTCTTTCGCTAGCTACCCCTATCAGCTCTTGCCAGCCAGCTTCTCCTCCTTTGTCGTCTCTCACTTTCCTTCCCTTCCCCCTTTGTCCCCGTCACTCTTTGTCCTTTTCATTATCTCTCTCTCTCTCTCTCTCTCAAAAACACATCATACACAGACAGTTTCTCTATCCTCCTGAGACACCCACAACCACCAAAGAGATCACTTTACCTCCAGTTGACGTTAACAACCACAGGAAGTAGCGGTGTTCAGGACGCTTGTGATCATCCATAAAATTTTCCTTCCGTGTTGTAAGTGGCTATCTGATTATGCTTATGAAATGGTGTTGTTCGACTTGTGAGTTGAGTTGCCTTGTGAACCTATTGTTGATGCTCTATTGTGTGTGATGTGGCCTTGTGTCTTGTAGAGTGTTGGGATGATTTGTATAGTGTAATGTGGTTGAGTGCCCTATGAAGTGTTGGGATGATTTTTGTAGTTGTGATGAGGTCGAGAGCCCAGTGAGTTGTGATTATGTCATTTTTCGGTAGAACCTTCACTGACTTTCCAATTATTATTTATGTTGTGTAATTAATGTTGTAAATCCCTTGTTTTTACTACTACAATATTAAGTTATGATGTGGGGATTTCACCCTTGTTCACACTATTTTTTGGTTGCAATGGGGTATTAAGAATTTTCCTACTTTTGCACTGTTTTCCAAGTTCCCTCCCTTGCGTTGAATTACAGCTTGTTAATGCTTGTTGGAATTTCCCAACATATACTTTTTGTCATAATGTATTTGTTGCTGTATTGCTCTCTATCATGTAATTATTTGTTGAATATTTATCATTGGCATGCTTTAGGTGTAACACCCGAACCCAATTAAGCTCAATTTATTTTATTTTGTTTTAGTTTATTCTATTTTATTTTATTTTTCTTTACACGTATATTTTTTTCCCGCATGTTTTATTTTGTTTTCTTCTCTTTCCGTCTTTATTTCTTAATTCCTGTAAGTTTTCCTCTCGTCCACGGCATGCATGCACACACACGACTCAGCTTTCATCCGCAAACACGTCTCTCTTATCTCTAGGGTTTTTTTTTTCATCGCCAATATATATATATCCACGCACGTACTGCATGTTGGTTTACCAAGCCTAGTTGCCGCAATACTCCCACGACATTCTCCACCCACGCAAGCACAAAATCTCCATCCACAAACCATCGTCCGTTTCAATCTCGTCCCTCCTTCCTTCATCCGCCAGCGTTGCACGTCGCGTGAAGCCCAGCAGCCGCATCTGTTTTTGTCAACCATGGGAGCACTGTGGAACTGCCACCAGCAACCTCCGTGCCCAGCCCATATGAGATCGACGCAACCCGTGCTTACAGGAAGCCCGCACCGTGCATTGCCGTGCCACCCCAGCACCTCCACATAGTTGTCGTCTAGTTCATCCACCCCTCATAAGCATCCGCCAAGACCAACCACCAGAACCGCGTGCCACAGCCACGGGAAACAACACCCCACCGCTTACACCAAGTCAAAATCCTTTGTTTTTTTCCCAAAAATATAGCACTTTGTTTCGGCCACCTTGAGTTTGTCTTTACCACCCAGCCGCTGACGTTGCCATTGTCCATCTCCCAGCTCCTTGCACAACTCCTTCCCACACGTTCGACGCTGTTGAGACAGCCATCTTCATCTCCACACCTTACGCAGCTCCTCCTTCGGGTTAAGTTTTTGTTCCATTGTCCTCCGTCTCTCCTTCACTATCTGTTTCCCTCACCGTATTGCTCTCTCTCTCTCTCTCGCTTCCAATGCTCCGCCGTGATCACCGCCGTCTGCCTGGCCCCTCGGTAAGTCACACTCTGCCGTGTGTTTTCTCCTTGGGTAAGCCCTGCCATGCACGTTTTGTTTCCTTCACAGTTTTTGCCGTGTGATTGGTTTTCAAATAAGGGAGATATTACATTAATACTTTTACTACATATTATTTAGATATGGAATTATAGTTTTAACCTAGGTTGGGTACTTACTAGTTTTGACCTAATATATATATATATATATGGAAGGTAGGTTTAACCTAATGTTTTTGGGTGAGAAGTTTTATTTTTGGGGTTTATGTTTAAATGAGTTTTGCTTTTAAGTTTCGATAAATTATATTTGTATTTTAATAATATTTTTAATTATAGGAAGCAAACCTTTTTTTTTTAAGAGAGGAGTTTTTCATGACTTATTTTATGGAAATTTTTGTAACCAATGTATTCTTTTTATTTATAAAATGTTGCTGATATTTTAAATATTTTGAATATTAATTTTTATTAAGTTTTATATTTATTTTAATACTTGCTTGATTAAATTCTTATTGGGTACAAATTTGTTTAAGTGGATATTGATGGTTTTTGGAAAATGAGGGTATTTTGGGAATTATGATAATTTTAGATTTTGAGGAATTAAATAGGTTATTTTAGAAGTTTAGGATTAAATATCGAAATAAGTGGTTGATTGAAAATTTACGCGAAATACTTGATTATTTTATAGATGACAATTGTTAATTGCTCGACATTTTTAGGAAATTTTAGAAAAGATAAGAAGTCTAGGTAAGCGGGGTTTTTATGCTAGACTTTGCATTAAATAAAATGAACTGAGATCCTTTTTGGAAAATGTGCATATTTTGTTATGAAAAGAAATCTGAAAACAACCTCAGGTATTTGTTCTGCTTTACTCATGAGATTCTGTTTAAGAAGAAAGTATTTTCTGTCATGACTGGTGTAGACATAAGCTTATTTTTTACATTATGTTTCTGAACTTTGAAAAGAGAGCGAATATGAAATTTTGTGCATAAATTATGTTGTGATATGATTTTGTTTTGTTCTGAATATTTTATGTACTCTGATATGATCTGATGTGATTTCTGAAAACCTCTGGCATAACATTCTGTTTCGTTTTGACCTTACCACGGGTGTAAAATTGTGGCCTCTGTTCGGGTTGGTACCAACTTTTCTGTTTCTGGTGCACCCACTTTGGAAACAAAGTGGTTTTCTGTGTGGTCTTTCCTATGTGCACACTCGGGGCTCCGAGAATGAATAAGGGGAAGATTCACATTCTGTTTCACTCGGTTAGCTACCAGGATTTGCACAACCCTATCACGGAGGTTAACCATGGTATTTGTTCTGATATGATAAGATAAGATGTGATGTTTTAGTTTATGCTATGCCAAAGGGATTTTGATCAGGAATATTTTCGAACTTTCGCTCTGATATTTTTTGATAACATGTTCTGACGCTGCATTCTGAAAACATTATTCTGATTCTGCATTCTGAAAGAAAATATTTTTGTTCTGCATTCTGAACTCTGTAAATGCTCATGTTTACATACTAGTATATGTCCTGCTTACTGAGTTGTTGATAACTCACCCATTATCTCAAATTATTTTTCAGATAATTTTAATGGTTCAGCTGGAGGACAAGAGTAGAAAGTTTAGTAAAGTGTAATGATCGTAGTGGAATAAGTGCCTGAGGGTACAAATGCTTATTTGAAAGTCGTAGTTAGTAAACTGATTTATTTTTCGGGTATTTTGAGTTGATGAGTTAAGGAGATTTTTGAGTTTTTGGAGAATTTCTAATTTATCTTATTGGGAATTTCTTTATTGTCCCCATAGAGGAACTTAGATATTTGGATTGATTAATATTGTATGGGATTTTCTGGATTTATAGTTGTGTTATTTAAGTTGATTTTAAGTATTAAAAACTAACTCTCAGGACCTTCGGGATCGGGGCGTTACATTATGTTTTATAATTGTTTGCTGAATTTCTTACTATGAATCAGACTATGAATTATGCATGTAAACTAGATTTTGTGTTTTTGCTGAATTTTGAGTTAAATGTTTTTATATGGGTGTGTGAGTATCACAACCCCAGGTCGAAGAAACTGCTTCTAATCATGGAATTGGGGTCAATAGTAGCCATGACTTGGAGGCAGTTCAAGAAGGAGTTTAACGACCGCTTCTTCCCAAACACCAAGAGACAACAAAAGGCAAGAGAATTGGCCAGGCTAATCCAATGGGTTATGATTGTGGAGTAGTATGTCACAAAGTTTATGGAACTTTCCCATCGAGGCCAAAGCTTTCCTTCTTCCTAGGTGGTGACGCCCGTTTGCTTCAAGACCATGTCTCTTACTTTGAAGGCTCGAGGTCGGACTTGTTTGTTAAAGTATCATGCAACCTTTCGCTTGTTGGTGATTGTTTGGCTTGCTACTTCTTCTCGTCTCTCTTCCAGGGGGTCCAAGTTTTCTTTTAACCTTTCGTCATTATGGGTTGGGCTGAAGTGTTGTATCCGATATGTGGGCATTGCCACCTTTGCTTGGAGTATAGCTTCGGTCCTATAGACGAGGGTGAAGGGTGTTTTTCCCGTGGAGGTCTTGACTGATGTTCGGTAGGCCCATAATACGCTAGGAAGTTCTTTGGCCCATCTTCCCTTTTGGTCTCCCAGCTTCTTCTTCAGAATATTAAGTAGCATCTTGTTGGTGGCTTCTACTTGTCTGTTTGCTTGTGGGTATCCTGGAGATGAATACTTGGTTTTGATCCTGAGTTCTGAACACCGCTCTCGATAATGGGAGCAATCGAACTGCCTCCCGTTGTTAAATATGAAGGTTTGAGGGATCCCGAACAGGCAGACTATGAACTTCCAGAGGAATCTTGTTATGGCTCGGGCCTTGATTGTTGTCAAGGCTTCAGCTTCCACCCATTTTATGAAGTAATCAACCGCCACTACTACGAACTTCACTCCTCCTTTGCCCCTGAGAAATAGACAGACAAGGTCGAGTCCCCACTGTGCAAAGGGCCAGGGGGAGATAATGGAGGTCAGTTCTTCATGTGGATAGTGGGGGATCAGTGCATGCTCTTGGCATTTAGAGTGTTTCTTTACGAAGTCCTTTGCATCTCTCAAAGAGTTGGGCTAATAGTACCCTACGCATGTGACTCGTGCTGCTAGCGCTTTTCTGCTGGAGTGGTTTTTGTAGACTCACTCATGTATCTCGGCCGGCATGTATTGGGCTTCTTTGGATGATATGCATCTTAAGAGGGGCTTGGTGAAGCCTCTCCTATATAGGACTCCTTCTACCAACGTGAAGCATGTTGCTCTATTTTTGATCTTCCGTGCCTCTTCCAGGTCGTTCGGTACAATCCCCCTTCGAGAAACTTTATGATGTCGATGGCCCACTTTGAGGATTGCGATGATTGGATCGTGGATACTCTGATTCTGATAGCCAGTGTCTCGATCGTTCAGGCTATGGTATGGTCTAGAAGGGGGGTTTCTTCCTGGCTTGAGGCGGCCTTTGCTAAACGATCTGCCTAATGGTTTTCTCCCTTCGGGATCTGTTGGATGCGGAAGTATTTGAAGATGTCGCGCTCCTCTCCTACCTACTGGAGATACTTCTTTAATTTCTCTCCTTTGGTGGCAAACTGTCTTGCTACTTGAACGACCACCACCTATGAGTCGGCACTTACCTTGACCTCGGTAGAGCCCAATGACTTAGCTACCTTCAGTCCCGCCAATAGCACCTCGTACTCAACCTTGTTATTGGTGGTCTTGAAGCCAAGTTTGATCGCATAGTGAGTTCTTCTCCAGACTCTGTGACTATGTGCACCTCCACTTCCCCCAACCCGGCAAGATGAGCCATCAATGTAGACCTACTAGGGCTTGTCTTGGGGGTGCAACAGTTATCTCTTCAGTGTGAGGGAGGTACTTAATGTCGAACTCACTCAACTTGATCGCCCAATTCATCATCTGGCCGGACACGTCGAGCTTCTGCAATATTTTTTTGAGTGGGACATCTGTGAGTACTTTCATCGGGTGAGCCTGGAAATATGGCCTCAGTCATCTGGCAACGATGACCAATGCGAATGCTAACATATCCATTTGGAGATACCTGGCCTCGGCTCCTCAAAAAGCTCAGCCCATGTAGTAGACAGGCCGTTGGACTCCCTCCTCACTCTGGATCAGGACAACGGACACGACGTTCAGGGTCACTACTAGGTATACGATCAAGTCTTCCCCCAAGCTGGTCTGACTGAGGAGTGGTGGGTGGGCCAAATATTCTTTCAATTCACCGAAGGCCCGATTGCACTCGTCGTCCCACTCTCGTGCCTTTCTGAGGACCTTGAAAAATGGGAGACAGTGGTCGGTTGACCTTGCAATGATGCGGCTTAGGGCGGCCACTCTCCCTACTAACCTTTGGACCTCATTGATCATCCGCGGCGACGGCATATCCACGATCACCTTGACCTTCTCAGAGTTCGTCTCGATTCCACTCTCTAAGACCATAAAGCCTAGAAACTTTCCTGATTCAACGCCGAAGGCACACTTTAGTGGGTTGAGATTCATCGTGTACTTTCTGAGTACTGCAAAGGCTTCCCTAAGGTAATCAAGTTGCTATTCGGGCTTCCTACTTTTGACCAAGAGGTCATCTATGTAAACCTCCATATTTCGCCCTAACTGTTCTTTGAACATTCGGTTGACCAACTGTTGGTATGTTGCACTTGCATTCTTGATACCGAATGGCATGGTTTTGTAGCAGTAGAGTCCCCGGTTAGTGATAAAGGTTGTCTTTTCTTCATCATCTGAGTTCATCTTGATCTGGTTATATCTAGAGTATGTGTCCATGAAACTGAGTAGGGGATGTCCAGCTGTCGAATCTACTATCAGATCTATCTGTGGCAGCGATAAGTTGTCCTTTGGACAGACCTTGTTTAGGTCGGTGAAGTCTACGCACATCCTCCACTTTCCGCTTGCTTTTTTTACCAAGACTACATTGGAGAGCAAAGAGTCGGTCCACTTCTTCGGCGATGGCCACATACTTCTCTGCATTGAAGCTGCGACGCTTTTGCTTGATTCACTTTGCCTTGGGGTTCACGCTGAGATGATGCTTAATGCTAGACATGTCGATCCCGGGCATCTTTTTGTGACTCAACGCGAACACGTCTTGGTGCTCGATGAGGAGCTGCTTAATGGATTGGCTCAACTCGGGGGTCATCTTAGTTCTTACCCGGACAGTGCATTCCCGTCTTCTCAGATCTACCGACACTAGCTGCAGAGGTTTTTTGGGCTCTACTTGCCGTAGGGCCTTTTCGTCCCTTACTTCCTTGTCTAGCTCTGTAAGGCCAGAGCTGGAGGCAAGCCTGCATCCTCTCGCACTCCTTCGAGAGTTTGGACTTCGATTGCCTCGAGCTTCATCTCCCTGGCGTAGCACTCTCTTGCTAGCTTTTGCTCGCTGTGCATTTTGCCCACCCCTATGGGAGTTGAGAATTTTACCTTCAGATAGTAGGTGGATGTCACCGCCCTCAGGTGGTTCAGGGTTGGACGTCCTAGAATCGCGTTGTAGGAGGAGGGAGACTTTACTACAAGAAAGTCCACCATGGTAGCCGCCATTCTGGAGGCCGTTCTGGCTAAGATAGATAAGGTGATTGCTTCGATGGGTTGGATCATATCTCTGGCGAAGCCTTTGAGGGGTGTTGGGGCCAGGCGCAGTTGATCGAGCGTGATCCCCATCCAAATGAAAGCCTCCCAGAATATGATGTCGGCAGAGCTGCCGTTATCGATCAGTACGCTCCTCATCTAGTACTTGGCGATTTGCATAGTCATGACTAAGGCATCATCATGGGGGCGCAACACGCCTTCCTCATCCTTCTCGCTGAAGGTTATGATATGCTCCCTCGAGTGGCTCCTGGTGCCTGGAGTTGCCCTATAAGTGGTGAATACTTCCTCATACCTGGCCCTTCTAGTGTGGGCCCTCCTTGCCAATGAGGTGGTTCCTCCTCCGGCGTATTCTTCGGCTATCGTGCGGATCTCGCCCACTGTGCCTTCTCCTCTGGTTGGGCTTCTCTAGCGCTGGCTTGTTCTGTGGTGCTCTTTGGCCCTTCTCCTAGTGGGGCTTTAGCTTTTCTATAGCCATGCACGATTGTCGCGTCAATGACCGCGCATCTCGTCGCCCTATTGATCTATTAGGTCTCCCATTTCCTCCATCTTCCGCTTCCTGGTGAAGCAATCCTCTATTTGATGGTTGTTAGTCTTGTGATAGGTGCAGTACATGGGACGGGCCGAGTCCCGTTGTCGTTCTCCCTACGTACTTGGATCTCTTTCTTTCTCCACTGCTAGGTCGGAGTGGATATGCGGTTCACCCTTCCGAGCGTGGGCTGCTCCTCCTTGCATTTTGTTTCGTGCGCCTTCTTCTTGCTACCTTCCTTGCTTGCCCCGCTGCTTTGGCCAGCTGCCTTCTTGTCTGCTTTTTCCAGCTCAGTTCGCTGGGGGGCTGTTAGTGCCCGAAGCGTGTCTATGGCATTTATAAAACTGTCAGTGCGGTCCATGAACTCCCTTAACGAAGTCGGGGTCTTTATCGCGATCTTCGTCATGAAGGGGTTACTAGGCCATATCCCCCCCCCAACAGTGTTGCCAGGATGATTTTCTCATCCTGCTTATCTGTCGTCATGCGCTCTCTGTTGAACTGAGAGAGTTATGACTTCAGGCATTCATCGTCATTTTGCTTCATGGTCAGAAGGTAGGCAGAAGGTTGCCTCATTTTCCGACTCACTAGGAACTACATCAAGAAGAGATGGGCTAGCTAGATGAAGCTGATGATTGTCCCGAGCAGTAGGGACCAGAACCATGCTCTTCGCTCCCCCTTCAATGTAAGGGAGAATCCCCTGCATGCGACCTCTCTCGAAAACCCATGCAAGGTCATATGGGCCTTGAAGGTTTCCAGATGCTCTAAGGGATCCTTTGTCTCATCGTATGCATCTATTTGTGGAAATTTGAATCTCAGAGGGAGAGAGACTGCCATAACTTTGGCGCTATATGGCAGCTCGACGCTAGTGGGTGGATGGTCTGTTATGGACGGCGGGCATACCCGTTTGATCACCTCATCATACTTGTTCTCAAGTTTCCAGAACTCGAGGTCCACCCTGCATTGTTCTTCTTTGGCCACTACTGCCTCAGGGGACGACGGGTCTCAGAGTTGTGGCTTTGCTGGTCTCCCTCCGGTTCTACACTGCCCCTTCACAAGGCGATATTTTCCTAGCGAAGAGCCGCCATTTCTTCCATGAGTGTTTCTGCATTGTTGCAGCTTGCTCGTTGACTCTTCCTTCCATTGCTTCAGGTTGTTCTTCTTCACGTCGCGAGTTTTGAGAGCGCGTTGTTGTCGGCATACGAAGGACACGCTACTATAGGAAATAATATCCCATAGACGGCACCATTATTGATGTTGTGTTACGCAGCCTGGGCAACTCCACTCTTTTGGGGGCTCAGGATTGGTTCCTGCTAAGATAAGGAGTGGTGAGCTTGGGGTCCATGGTACCTTCAATGCTCAAGTTAATTTTGGTGAGGGAGATGAAGAGAGAATATCGAGAGAGAATGATAGGAAGAGTGTACATAAGTGTCAACCTCTTCACCAGTTATGGGAGGAGGTTATTTATACCTGGCTGGCTGACCTTCATGGTAATGGGTGTGTCACTCCGCATGGGATCAGTTGTCCCTGGCGTTCACTTGCCGCCGTGCAGATCACTTAGAACTAACAGTGACTATTCCTGACATCCAGGATTCACACTGAGGCGTACCGAACCTTGGGATGCATTAAATGCGACGTGACTTCCCTTCATGGTTTTCTCCATCTTATTAATACGGCGTGGCCTAAGCCAAACATCCGCACTTCTCTTATACGTCTGGGTGCTGAGATTAAGTTTCAGGAGATGTCCTTGCTTGTTAGCCAGTGGGGGTGTCAGACTGTCCCTCCTGCTACCCTTTGTCAGTGTAGCCTATCCTGCTGCTCCTCCTCTTGGGCTTCCTGGGCTAGGCAGTATCCTTGGGCCTGGGCCCGTGCCCACTCTCTGAGCCCGGCCCTGGGGGATTATTCCCCTCACATGGAATTAAAAGACTTAATGACTAATTAATTGTTTTAAAGGTCAAGACTAATTAATTGTTTTAAAGGTCAAGTACATGAACTATTTTAATATTTAACCATTTTTATTTTGCTAAAATGGTTTCAAAATGGTTATATACTCGCACTCTTATGAGAAGATGGATGTGTTTGACTTGGATTAACGGCCACCCTTGCAATATCGATCCAATCAGTTTGCACTATTTCGAGTCTCAAAAGGCAAACCCTTGATATAAATTTCCTATGTCCCTTGTGGGACCGCTGATGGGCTGTGCACGGGATGATTATTTGCCCAGGCCCGCAAGTCCATATCCTCAACAAAGCATTAAAAATGCTTTTGTGACGTTGGATTGATTCGAACCTTTTCCATTAGGGCAGAAAATTTAATGGTTTTGTGACGTTGGATTGATTCAAACCTGTTCCATTAGGTTAGAAATTGGCCACCACTACCGCTGAACAACGACTGCTTTGTGCTTTAAACAATGACCTGCTTTAAACGTTTTCTGCTTTAAGTATTGACCTACTTTCGGCCATAATCTTATCTCTCTTTCCCCACAACTCATAAATTCTAAAATAAATTTCAAAATAATATTAATAAATATATTTATAATTATATATGTTGAAAATTTTCTATGTACGTTCTTAATATGTTTCCATAAGATTTTAAATGATATTTTTAAAATTAAAAGGAAAAAATCAGTACATTAATCACTACAAGAAATCTGGCTTTTTCCAGCGCTCAAAATCGTCGCAAATACCTATCAGAATCGCTGCATTTGATCATTTTTGGTGATTTATAAATCGCTGCAGGTTCGCCAAAATCCTAAAGCCATTTTTTATCAATTTTGGCGATAGGCAAAAATCGTCACAAAAAACTACTATTTCCGGCTATTTTAGTCTGCCGCAAATGTTAAAAAAATCAACAGAAATGGCCTTCCGGTTTACCTTTAAAATCGCTGAGAACTACTATTTCCGACGATATGTATCGTCACAAAAACTTAATAAATCGCCGGAAATAACTTATTATTTTTCTCAGCGATTTAAAATTATCGCCGTTATGAAGTATTTCCTGCGGGTAAATTTCGCCGCAAAAAACTATTTTTTGGCGATTTCATTTCGCCGCAAATATATTTCTGCTAAAAAAATTTTTTGCGGCGAACAAAACTCGCCGGAAAATATGTTTAAAAAAAATGCACAAAACAGTATAGAGAAAATATTATACACATCCAAGTTTTGCAGGCTTCACAATTTTACCTTACACTATGGATTGCCCTAATATTCTTTTTACATACACAAAAAAGATCCAAAGATCTATAGTAACTATACTAAGACTATACTAAGAATTGCACCAAAACTAATCCCAAACTTATTGAAAGGGAAAAAACAGAGTTGAGCAAGATCATTGAACTTAACAACAAAATACTTTAAAAAAACACATTTACAGGGAGCAGTACCATTGAAGAGTATCACAAGAATGCCAAATAAAATTTGCCAATTAACAACAAATTTAATGTAACTTAGTTAACTAGCTTTTTGTAGATTTTATTTTCTTGTCTTGCCAACAATCACATTGCAATAAATCAGTAGATTTAATTCTCTGTTCTCTTAACATTTCAACCTCTTATTTTTCATTTTCTATTCCTTTATTCTATCCCTCCATCTCAACCTCAAGAGGTGACACGAGAAGTACCAAGTGAACTCAAATTTCAACCAAAACTAGCTCTAAGCAACCAAAAACTTAATCCACAAAAAAGCAGTATGCACATCCAAATTGTATGTTCTTGCTCAAAAAAGATATTGCACAAGTGGGAAGCACAAACCCAAAAACAATACTGAATGTAGATCAAGATATGAACTAAATCTACTGAGGATATATCCTACTTGGAGATAAGGGACCCTGCAAATCTACAGATATGAACTAAATTTATTGAGAAAAATGTCTAAGACCTGTTGATATATATATATAACAGTACAGCGGTTCCTTAGTCTTGTTGACAAGACCTGCATGCACCTCTTTCACTTTGAATCATGCGGAAAAATGCACAAATACATAGTAGATGTACAAATTGATATTCGCTGGAAGTATTAAGCCTTTTTTTTATGAATAAACATGGTAGTAGCAGCTGGCCAAGGTTAGTACTATATCAAAAGTGATTACAGTGGCATCCTATCTACTATAATACTTGGTAGGAGATTAGACTAGCCTATGACAGGGATTGCCACTAAGAGTAAACTCACATTACACATCCAGCCCAGTATTTGTGAACTGGTAATGCATTTATATCTTCATCACTCATCGAAGGAGTTGTGGAAGTATTATCAGAGTCCAGTGCTCTGAGAGTATCATAATCTGAACCAAAATGAACAGAACTTTTCATCCACAGAAAAAATCACATACATCCTCATGCAGCAGCAGCAGAGTCCACTTGCTGCTGCTGCATGAGCCCTGGCCTGAGCTTGAAGTCGTTGACAAGCAGCATACATCCTCAGGCTTGTGGCCATCAAAAAGACACCCACAACAAGCCAGAGCTGCATGCACATGCACAGGGTACCAGCTTAATTGCTGTGTAAGTTTCATGCTCCAGAATAACTAATCAGAGCTAAACGTATGCCCACAGGAAATGCTTGGTGAGAACATACCAAAAGGTTTGGTGACATCTGACGTGAGTTCAAAATCATGAAAAGCAAAATAACTGCTGAACAAAGCGGATAATGTATGGATTAACAAATGAACTTGTAAAAAAATCAAGTAATCCAACAAAAAGGATAGAATCAAATACATTACCTGTCACAAGAAAAGCAAGTGAGTTGGTATTAACAGATCGAGCGGTATGAATACGCTGATTGAAAGAGGTCAAAGAGTCAGCACATTGACAAGCATAAATCGCACTAGTCAGCACATTGACAAGCATAAATCGCACTATCTCAATAATCAAAATACAGGTAAAAAGTACACCAAATCTCAGACATGCAAACAGGCACGTGTTAACATACCACTGCAGGTGGTTCAGGAATAAATCCTCCGAATCCATTTTCAATATCTGCTCTACTACCTCGAAAAACAAAATTCATATTTCAAAGTTCCTCTCTCTTTGAAAAGAGCTGTATAGTAGAGGACACGCTGTGATACAACCAGTCCTATAATATGTCTTCCAAATCGTCAGAACCTGAAATGTTCCAAGAATACATGTAATACTAATATAAGCTACGTTCCAAGTGCACCCCAGTGAAGAAAATCAGGAATTAGCACATTATGAATTGAATTTTAAACCAAACATAAGGATCGGAATTGATTTATATAGAGCAAGGGAGAGAGGGAGGGCCTCAGGCTGCTCGGCTAGGCGTGGAGGAGAAGGGGGCTCCAACGGAGGACTGTCGACGGAGCCGAGATGTGGGTGGTGGCGAATGGCGCCCCCAGCGGCGGCGATATAGAGAAATCCGAGAGAGAGAAGTGAGGCTAGATTTGGGGAAAAGGCAAGAGATTGGCGCGGGGGCTGGGGGAAAAGGAGGGGTTGGCCGTCGAGGTGAGGTGGCGGTGGCGTGGTGGGGTCGTCGGTGACGGCTGTGCGCAGCGGAGGCTTGAAGGAGAAGAATCTGGGGAGAGGGGGGGCGGGGAGAGCTCGGCGAGGGAAATTACAAATGAGGGAAAAACCTAATCCGCAGCTTTTAAATTTTATGTGCTTTTTCCGGCGATTTTTATTCGCCTCTAATAAGTTTTACATGCAGCATAATTTGTTACGGCGACAATTTTCGACGCAAAATCCATTAATTACAGTGATTTTTCATTTGGACGAAAAATTAACACGCTACAGATAAAAATTATTTTTTGCGGCGACTTTTTGTCGCCGCTAAAGATAAAAAAAAGTCGCTGCAAAAAGTCAAGTCAAAAGTATATTTCTTCATTTCCCAACTTCACAAAGGAGATTGAGCGGCGACTTGAAAATCGCCGGAAACAACATCTATTTGCAGTGATTTTTTTTTGCGACGATTTTAAAATTGCTGAAAAGTCCTGATTTCTTGTACTAGTGAATTATCATCATATAATATAATATGTAATTTTCCAAAGTGGCCAAAAGAGCAGGTGAAAGATCATATAATTGGACGTTTACCTCACCAATGCACCATGCATGACGAATAATACCAAGCAAAAAAATATATTAGTATTGGTATTGCATGTTATCATTATATATAATGTAATTTCCGAATCATGAGGTGAAAGGAACAGGTGAAGTCTTATATTGTCTACCTAACCATCTACCTCCCATGCAAGGTGCATAAATATATATTTATATATATATATATATATATATATCCTGTAAAAAAAATCATTATTATTATTATTATTAGTATTATTATTATTATCATCATTGTATATAAGGGTACTGCTAGACTGCTAGTGTGCCACTCAGCTTTGACCTTTGGGCGTGTCTACTAATATAAATTTCGCTTTTTATTTTTTTCTTATTTTTTTCTTTTACATTTTTTTAACATATTTAAATATTTTCCAAAAATGAAGAATACATCAATACACAAATAGTCATTAAGTAAAAGAAAAAATTTAATGCATGAGTTGTTGAAATGAGGGAATAAAATGAGGCGATATAGTAATATTATTTTATATATAATATAATCTTTGAACGAGAGCAAATGAGTAGGTGAAAGGTTCTTAGTCTATCATGTCTAGCTACCTCACCATGCATAACACATATTGCATGCATAAAGAAAAATCATTATTAATATTGAGTAGTGTTATATGTACAGATAATTTTATGAACAACATTATACGTATTGAGTGTCAGCTTCATTTTTACAATTTTTTATTTTTCAATTCAAATTTTAAAATCTTTATCATTTTAATAGTTGACATGTTAGCACGTATGATTATGTGCATAAAATTATAAATATAGATAACATTTTCCATTACTATTACTAGCATCACTATCAATATTATAATATAATGGAAGTTTTGAAGGAAGCCAAATTAGCAGGTAGAAGGATTTGATTTTATATGGACCTCACCAACTGTAAAATGCACTATATGCACTATCGTCTCGATCTCCTGGTAGTTGTCAAAATAAGGAAAAAAAATACTCGAGTCTTGACTTTGAGTCCTCTTCTTTTTGGCATAAAAAAAATATATTTATACACACACTACGGCCCAGTGAGATTTTAATTTTGGAAAACGATAAAATTACTACTAAATAACAATTTGTATTCAATTATGTAATAAAATAATATTATATTAAATTTGATTTTGACTTTTATTTTTGATTTGATGTGTTTAAATATAATAAAAAATATTATTATATTTAAAATTGTCTATAAATTGTGAATGAGTTGTTAACCTATCACTACCCTTTAATTCTTAGACATGCTGCAGTTTTGGACAACATGCAGCCCCAATCCAACACTAGAGATGTGTAATTACTTCGAATTTTTTTTTTTATTTTCGGAGCAAAATTTCGCCGCAACTAAACATGATTTAATTGGCGGAAGCATTCAAACTCTTTTCTTTATGTAAATTAACGTTCGATCATATTATATGAAGTCGAACGATATTATATCCGGTGACAGAACCAAAAATTTGTTTCAGGGAGGGCCAAGCAAAGCTAAAATCATAATAAAATATTTTTTATTCTATTTTTATACAATTTTTTTTCTATAATATAGAACAATTTGATAGTAAGATTTAAAATAAAAATAAAATACATTTGATTCAACTTATGTATTAAAAAAGTATATGTCAAGAACAATATATATATCATTAAAATAACATAAAGACATTATACAAATATATCAAACAAAAGAAGCACAAAATGTCTAAAATTGTAACTTGCGTTCTTTTAAAGAAACAAAATCATCAAGTATTGAATCTAAAATTGGACTTATAAGTAATTAATCTATAAAATCAAAATAATTTTATAGAGGGGTCTAACACAAAATAAGATTAATATAATCCTATTAAATTATAAAAAATTAATTTATATTATTTTCTTAAAAACTTTTTGGGGGGCTGTGGCCCCTGCCCCTTCATAGGTCCGGCGAAGGTTATATCTCGTTCGAACGTAACTGTGGATTTAAATGTAAGTTATAAGCATAAGTATATAGCATAAGTGTAATAACTATAAGTATATAGAATAGCTATTAGAAGTTATAATAACTATACTGATATAAGTTATTTAATAATATAACACTAAATATAGTTAATAATATATAATATAGTTATTAGAGTAATGCTACATACAGTCGTGGAATGCGCAAACGTCGTGCAGTCGCTTTGAAAAAGAGTGGGGTCTACTATTAAAAAATTAACTTTTTTTCATGTGGGTCCCATATTTATTTACTTTTTTCAAAGCGACTACACGGCGACTGCACGCTCACGACTGCAAATATCATTTCTCTAGTTATTATATAGTTACTAATATAAGTTATATTACTGTTACTATTAAAAGTTATGATAACTATATATTAAAGTATAGTATAAATATATCAATTATAAATTATGATAACTAGACTCATTGAGTCATATAATAATATAACACTAAGTATAGTTACTAGTTACAATTATAAGTTATGATAACTATACTCGTATAAGTTATATAATAATATAACATGCTAAATATAGTTAATAATATATCATATAGTTATACTATATTTATTATAGCTACTATTATAAGTTATACTATAGTTACTATTAGAAGTTATGATAACTATTATAAGTATAGTATAGATATATCTATTATAAATTATGATAACTATACTCATCAAGTCATATAATAATATAACACTAAGTATAGTTACTAGTTACTATTATAAGTTATTATAACTATACTTACAGTATAGTTATACTATAAGGTAACATAAAATATAGTATACAGTTACTATTAGAAATATAATATAAGTATTATATTATACTAACTATATAACTATTATATAATTATCATAACTTATGGTAGTCGTATCGATGCTATTTCATTGCCGTATTATCATCACCGTCAACCAACAATACCACTATCAAAGAGGTACATTTTTTATTTCATATTTTTGTACTTTTTTTGTTCTTTTTCAATATTATTTAGAATTTATATAAAACTTATTTTAAGTTTAGATTGAGTACTCTAGGGTTGCAAAACACAAGGCCGAAATTGTTCTATGGACATTTCGGCCTTGTGTGTGTTATTTTGTTGAAGAAATGAAATAAATCCACCGATTCCTTTCGTTTCAATGCCATTGAGTCGACTCAGCCATTGCTGAGCTCGATTCAGTTACCGTTCGAATGTGTTCATCACGTTCGAATGGTAAGAACGGAAAAGACTTTCTTTGAAACGGTGTCTTAACTGTTCTACTACTTATGTAATAAAACCGTTTGAATGGATTTATACCGTTCGAATGATTAGAACCCAAAAGACTTTCTTGGGAACGGTGTCTCAACCGTTTGACTACCTATATACAACACCATTTGAACGGGTAGAACCCAAAAGACTTTCTTGGGAATTGTGTCTCAACCGTTCGACTGCCTATATACAACACTGTTCGAACTGTCAGCTAGCATTCAAACAGTTATAACCCAAAAGCAAAACCTTTCGAACGCTATTGGTAGAGTTCGAACGAGTAAATACAGAAAACATATTTACATTGTTTCATTAATTATATAATTTTATGATTGTTTTGTATATTATATTTTGTAACTAATTCTTTTCATTTTATTATTTAAATTTTAGGTTGAAATGTCTACTATGGGAAGGTCAAAGCATGCCAAACCAGAAGAATTAGGTTCTTCTAGTAGTACAGTCGATACGTTGTTAGGCAGTAAAGTTTTACTAGAGTGTCAAGTGAAAATTGACGATTTTCAGGATATTCTCTTTGAGGGCCGCTCCTTGACATCAGTCTTCGTGGAGCGCGGTTGGTCACTGATAGGAGTGTAAAAAAAAACCTGTGAACTGATAAACCGGATTGGATTGGATTGAACCGGTGGGTTGGTCCGGTACCGAGTTTGGTTCAGTCCGGTATCGATTTTATTTTTCTTAAAACCGGTCAAAATAGGTCCGATTTCGATTTTTCTTTGTCTAAAACTGGATCGGACCGAACCGGACTGGTTCATATATATTATAATTTTTTATATTTTATATAACTTTTATATATAATATATAATTATATATAAAATAGTTTTGTATTATATGATAAATTATTAATTAATATAATATTAAATTTTAAAATCTTATATCACTATAGTCTATTGTATTAATAGCTATACTAATACTATATCACTATATATATATATATATATATATATATTATAATATACTACAACATATCACTATATTATATATTATAATATATCACTATAGTCTATAATACCGGATCAAACTGGACTGGTTACACCCCTAATCATCGATTTTGGACCATAGGGACGAGGCGTTCCAGTTCGTGACATATATTGATCTCGTCTCTGACTTTTATAGAGGGCTTGGTGCCTCCAGTTTGGATGCTGATGGTAGATATATTATCGGCATATGAGGTATTACATTCTCATTCTCGGCAGACATACTCGCCAATTTTATTGGTATCGAATGTTTGGAGACTGCATATCCAAACGTGGTGCCCAGGGAGTCTACAGTTGGTGAGGACACAATTGAGGACGAGAGCACTGATCTTGATGGACTGGATGGCCTCTCGGATGCAGAGGTGAGACAGTTGGTTATTGGTCCAAATGCTCCTCCTTATGATGGGATGAAGAGCATCAAACATGTTCATTTACTAGATTTTTTCAAGATTATGAACTTAATCATCACCCACGACATTAACCCTTGACAGCACAAGACGAAGGGTGGCATAGATAGGGTAAGATTTATGATACGTCTCACTCGTATGATGCCTATCGACCTAGTGGGTTATATATTCACTAGGATGCAATCAGGGGTTTCATATGTTACGACATATATTTTGCCTTTCGGCCTCCTGATCACACAATTCCTATTGTCGATTGAGGTCTTACTTGATGTTGCTGAGCGTATTCGGGAGCCGATTGGACCTATCCACACCTCCACCCTGTCACGATGGGGCAATTGAAACTTCGTCTTCGTGCTCCTACTACAGAGCTGGTCGATACTCAAACCAGAGATGCACACTCGACGTATTGGCCGGTCAGACGTCCACGCAGCTCGAAGCATCACACATTGTTACTACTGATCAGATTGTTGATATAGTGCGTACAGAGATCTAGATTGCCTTCAGATGCTTACGAACAGAGTTCATGGGTGCCATTGATCACATGTCTCAGACTCAGGAGATGATATCTACTCGATTGATACAGATAGAGATAAAAATAGATTCAAACAAGGATGTCCTCAAAGAGTTGGAGACATAGTATTTTATATCTTTTATTTGTATTTTGTTTTATTTTTTATATGGACAACATATGATGTTTTCTAAGTTTAATTAATTATGCATTATATTTTTCTTTTATAAATTAATTGTTAATTACTATTATTAATTCTTTAATTGATTAAATATTTTATTAAATTAGTATCACCGTTCGAATGTTAACTCACTGTTCGAAACTTGGAGATTTAAATGTTCGAACGGTTTCAATGGATGTTCGAATGGTAAATTAGTTTCCCGCGAACGATCTGTCAATTTTTTTTCCAACCACAAATTATTATTTCACTAGGGACGAAATTTATCGTCCCTATTTATCCATGTCTCAGAACTTTTTTAGAATGAAATCAGTGTTTCCTCCTTATATCTTACATTTTGGGATGATTTTCATTTCGCTTTAATGAAAATTCGTCCCAAAAACTTAAAATTATTGTAGTGATGCCCCAGTCCGACACCAGAGAGGTGTAATTACTTCAAACTTTTTTTGTTTAATATAGCTAACATTTTCCATTACAATTATAAGTATCATTATCATTATAATTATATAATGGAAGTTTCTGAAGGAAGCCAAATTAGCAGGTGGAAGGGTTGGATTTAATATTCGCCAACTGTAAATTGCACCATATATATATATATATATGCACTATCGTCTTGATCTCGTGGTAGTTGTCAAAAAAAAAAAAAAAGGTATTCTTAATTATTCGCAACAGTACTAATATATATATATATATATATATATATATATATATATATTTATTTATATCCTTAGCCGTCCCCTGACTACGTACTACGGCCTAGTGAGATTTTAGACACGCTGCAGTTTTGGATCGACAACATGGTCGACCCCAATGATGAGTAATTACTTCCAACTTTAATTTTTCTTTCGGAGCAAATATATATATATTTTCTTTCGTCCCAAAAGACCCCAATTTCGTCCCAAAAAAAGTTTTGGGACGAAAAAAATTCGTCCCAAAGTCGTTCCAATATCACTGTGCCAAAAGGTATTTTGGGACGAAAATTACCATTTCGTCCCAAAAAATTTCTTTTGGGACGAAATTGAAGGAAACCGTTCGAACACGTTCGAACGAAATTTTTTTTTGTCACGGTTTAAATTCGTCCCAGAAAATAGTTCGAACGGAAAAAATTTTAAGTTCGAACAGTAGTGACATGTTTGAACGATTTCGAAATATGTTCGAACACACATGAATTCGTTCGAACGTTATGAATTGTCTTTGTGTTCGAACGTTAAATAGTCAGGTCAAACGGTATATGGGTTCGAACGGTATAGGCTATTTTCGAACAAGACTGAAATTAGTTACGTTCGAACATTGTGTGATCGTTCGAACTCTACGAACATAAATTTCGTTCGAACAATACGTTTACGTTCGAACGCTATTGTCGTTACATAGAGTTGAACGTTTTACGTTCGTTCAAACGATATCTCTTTAGTTTAAATCAATAATAGAAAACCAAATAGACATTCATACTATTTGAAAAAATACATTAGAAACTATTTAACACTCACAAAAGTGTTAAAATAAGCGCAAACTAAATAAATAACGGTCGAGACGAGTATTGTTCGTACATAAATAGATAATCTCAAAATCCATCAGTTGCTTGGAGGCCCGTACTGTTGCATAAGCTGCTGCATTTGGAGTTGCATCTGTCTTTTGAACTCTTCTTGTTGTTCTTCATGTTGTTTGAGGCGCATCTCCATATCTGCTTGTTTTGCCAATTGAGCCTCTAACTCATGCTGTCTTGCAGTCAATTCTTCGATTCTGGAATTCGCATTCTCTAGCGCTATAGAAGTCATAGATGCATTCCCAGAAGAAGAGGAAGAGGGACCAGGCTTTACACAACGACCCAAACCCCTCAAATATCCTGAACGTTGACCCAGGACTTGTGTAAAAATGTCAATATCACTTGTTGAGGAATTTTGATCTGACGCAGATTCAGCACGTAGGGCAACCATTTTATCCTAGCCATATATAAGATAAAGAATTAATATCGTCATAAATATTCTAATATATTTATTTAAAACAGGTTATAAAACTTACATAATTTTCACGGGCATCAGGATGAGTCCACTCTCCATTACGATCAGTGTGCGATGCAGCATATAATTTTGTCAAATCATAATTAGTATCTGAATCTTGCTACAATAAATGTGTTAAGATATAAAGTCATTATGATTCATCCAAATAATTAACTATATCCAATAAAAAAAATAGCAATACCAATTTCTTAGAAAGGCGATGGAAAGATCTTAAGCCTGCATGATGATTAATCTTCAATTTTGATCTATTTGTTTTGTTTATATAACTTCGCTCCTGCAAAAAAATTGAAAATATTATGAAGCGAAATGATAGATAGGACAAGTAAAATAATTAAATTTCATTATACCTGATATGATGGTTCCTCAAACATGTCACAAAGTTTTTCCCACTCAGAAGGTCGGACATCCTGGAAAGGATGTTGGCGTGCATCTTCCTTCTTCTCAAACTTATTATAATGCTCATGACACCTCGCCTTATATTTGCGAAATGCATTACCCATAAGCTCTTCCACAGTCTTACGCTCCTCTCTCCGACCAAAATTTAATTCGAAATCATCCTTAAAAAAATAGTCACAAACACATTATCATTTATAATATTCTAAATTTAAGTAAAATATAGAAATTTATTATACTAAATCAATGTTTTAAACATTACCAAACAACGCTTCTTGATAAGCTCTTTAACATCTTGGGGGACTTTCTTCCATGAAGTCGTTGCCAAAGGTGCGTAAGTTCGTGTAAGAGCACCCACATGTGATGCAAGCCAAGCTGCTGGTTGTCCTTCGCCCCCAGTATGTTCGTCAGGAATGTTAACCTTGATCTTACCCACCTTCCGATATTTTTCCAACATCACCCCTCTAGTGGTGCCTCGACCTTGACGAGATTGTACTGTAGATTCTATAAAATATAACATTGTAATCATTTTCATTTATATCTCCATTATAGGACCTTAATTAATAACTTTTATGAGTATTAGATTTTTACCTTGTTCTGTAGAATCAATCTCTAATGGTGAGTCTGAAGGAGAGCTTGGAACAGGTGGAGATGGGTTGCGAACTTCCTTCCTCTTTGGCGGCATAATTTCAAACTACTGATACATTCAATAAGTAAAATATTTGTCATCAAGTGTAATGTTAACACATAATTGGTCAATCAGAATCTGTATCAGTTTCATTTGACAATTCGCTCTCATCATCTGTAGATACTTCAGATGATTCAACATTTTCCTCAACTGTCGCATCAACAATTTCAGCCTCAATATCTTCTCTATTTAATGGAATCATCTCGTACTGGCTCAAATCCACAAACAAATTTAAGGCGGGTTGACTCTCTTGGTATGCTTCTTGAGTAGAAGAGTCATCTTCTTCTTTATCTTGTCCTTCCGCCTGAGGGATAACATCATATATATTTCTTGGAAAATATTTTTGAACTACTCGCCATTGATTTCCTAACTTCGGGTCATCTAAGTAGAATACTTGAGATGCTTGAGAAGCCAAAATAAAAGGATCATCTTCATACCATTTTTTTGATGTATTAACACTCAAAAAATATTCATCATCACGGACTCCAGTACGAGGATTGCTTAAATCCCACCAATCACACTTAAACAGATACACCGCAAGCTCTCCCAAATATTTCATTTCAATTATATCGACAATAACTCCATAGAAATCAATATTTTCTCCATCATGACTTCCTTCGACTAGGACACCACTATTTTGGGTTTTCCTATAACAATCTCGATCCAGTGTGTGATACCTACTTCCTCGAGAAATACATGCAGAATATCGAGCAGCGCGTCTCGATGGGCCACGCGCCAATGCATACAGTTCATCAGATATATCATTTGGATTATTCGCATGCAATTGTACAACCTACATATTAAGTAAAGCATATACTATATCAAAGTTGAAATTAATATTTTTTAATTTGTTATTGAGTAACGCATATGTAATTTCATTACCCGTTCTTCAAACCATCTCGGGAACTCCTCTTCATGTTTCTGGTTTATATCATTTACTCCTAGTTCCTTGAGCACGTTAATATGATCACTGAAATTGATGATTACCACAAATATTTTATATTTTGTATTTTTTTAAAAGTAATAAGGCAATTTTAATTAAGAAAAAGTTATAACTTACTTCAAGTAGTTCTCTATCTCAGGGAAATTGTTCAGCACGTACCACTGAGCTTTCTCGAACTCTCTTCCACACAAGTCATAACCACGCACTGCACCAATTGAACGAACTTGTTGGGAAAACACAGAAAATATATTCCGTTGTTTTGCTCGGTCAACGTCAAAGTTTCTTTCTGGCCGATCAAACCGAGTGTCAACTCCGTGGAAATATTTGGAACAGAAGGTATGCCACTCATCGTCAATATATGCTTCTGCAATTGATCCTTCTGGACGGGCCTTGTTACCCACTGTACGTTTCAACTTTCCAAGAAATCGTTCAATGGGATACATCCATCTATATTGAACTGGTCCTGCAAGTCGAGCCTCACGTGGCAAATGAACGGCTAGGTGAACCATGACATCGAAGAATGACGGTGGATAAATACTTTCTAGCTTACACAATATTATGACAATTTCTCGTTCCATTCGATCCAAAGCTTCTACATTCAACGTCCTAGCACATAAGTCTTTAAAAAATGCACCCAACTCAGTCAAAGCCACGAGCACATCTCTGGTCAAGTACCCACGGATACCAATAGGCAAGATACGCTGTAAGAAAACATGACAATCATGACTTTTTAATCCAGTTATTTTCCAATCATTTGTTCTCACACACCTTGTTAGATTCGAGGCATAACTGTCCGGTAATTTGATCTTCATTAGCCACTCACAAAATGTAACCCTTTCATTCCTTGACAATGTATACCACCCAATCGGCATGTAGACAGACGAACCATTTTCTTGCAACTGCATTTCCCGTCTTATTCCCAACCGCTTCAAATCCTTCCTTGAGTTTATTGTATCCTTTGTTTTTCCTTCAATTGACATCAATGTTCCCAGTACGGATTCGCAAATATTTTTTTCAATATGCATGACATCAAGGCTATGTCGTAATTTTAACTTCGACCAGTACGGGAGTTCGAAAAACATACTCTTATTTGTCCAATTCAACTCATTCGTAGCTCGTTTTCTCTTTCGTTATTTTTTACCAAATTCATTACAACCAACATCTATAAATTGTGCAAGTACATCTTCGCCAGACAAATATGGTGGAGGTTGGCCCCATTCAACAGTTCCATCAAACATTCTAGAATTTCCACGCCATCTATGGTCACCAGGTAAAAATCGACGATGACCCATAAAACATAATTTCCTCCCGTACGTAAGCCATTCAGATTTTGTATATTTGTTACAAGTTGGACATGCCATTTTCCCCTTAGTACTCCAACCTGACAAATTCCCATAAGCTGGAAAATCATTTATTGTCCACAACACCGCAGCATGCATCTTGAACGACTTGCCTGTTGACGAATCAAATGTGACAACCCCATTCTCCCACAAATCTTTCAATTCTGCAATCAATGGCTGTAAGTGTATGTCTATATCATTTCCCGGTGACCTCGGACCTGGGATGAGCAAACTCATCATGAAATATAGATCTTTCATACACTTCCACGGTGGTAAATTATATGGCATAAGTACAACTAGCCAAGTACTATGACTAGTACTCATGTTCCCAAAAGGATTAAATCCATCTGTTGCCAACCCAAGTCTTACATTACGCGGTTCTTCAGCAAACCATGGGTGTTCCTGATCAAATTCCTTCCACACCTGGGAGTCAGCAGGATGTGACAAAATATTATCGTTCCTTACTCTATCTGATGAGTGCCATGTCATATCTACAGCCGTTGCGCGTGACATAAATAATCGTTGTAATCTAGGTATCAATGGAAAGTGGCGTACGACCTTTTGCGGAACATTTGCCTTGTCCGATGTCCATCTTGACTCGTGGCATATAGGACACTCGTTCAACTGCTCATTCTCTCGCCAAAATAATATGCAGTCATTCTTACATGCATGTATTACGTTGTAATCAAATCCGAGTCTTCGTTTCAACTTTTTTGCTTCATAGAAGTTACGAGGTAAAGTATTGTCTGTCGGCAGTGCCTCTTTAAACAGCTCAAGTAACATATTGACTGCCTTAATAGATAATCGACATATTGATTTTATGTGAAGCAATCTTACGGTAAACGACAACTTACTATGTCTTCTGCATCCTGGATATAGCTCACGCTGTGAATCATTCCACAGGCGTGCAAAAGTGTTATGGCTCCCATCACTTGAGCTTGATGTGTCCGTGTCACCTTGATCCATAAACATTCCCGCACCGATGTCACCTAACATTTCCTCCATATCCTCATCGTAATCATCTCCAACAATCTCTGGTTGTACATCTTCATCGATCTCTTATTCTTCATGTGGAGCCTCAAATGAAGTTGGATATGATTCACCGTGTAAGACCCAATCAGTATAACCCTTATCAATACCTTTGACAAACAGATGCTCTCTCACCAAGTCTATCTTATGAGAATGCAAATTCCTGCATTCTCTGCATGGGCATCTGATACGCCCATCACTATCACATGTACCCAATGCAAACTCTAAGAATTTCTTAACGCCTTCAGCATATACATTGTAATTCTGACCCAATCGATCGCTAACTCTCATCCAACTCTTATCCATGCCGACTATATTCATTACAAACAATATTGTAATGCATTAGCAAACAACCATGTATCATGTACCAATTAATGAGTATGCCACCTTTCACCGGGTAGTTGGTCCTATCCCGTTCGGGATTGTAAGATCATAGTCGCCAACCTATGAGCAAATATCTGTTACGTCCAACAAAATTTCGGCAGCATCTCCCCATAGTTCTCCAAATATGCTCGTCTGGTTGTGTGCACTGACGATTAACACGTCGTTGCACCATCACCGAAACTGCATATCCAGAGAACAATGGATGAATCTACCAAAATCATAATGTTGGACGACAACAGATATAGTTCTATAGTTTGCGAGAATGATCTTACAATCCCAAACTGTCCACTCTGGACAATTCAAGAGTTATCAATCAAGCATTCATCCGGATTGATAACTCTCGAACGGGTCTAAGGTTTATTTTGATGAATAAACAATACAAAATATGCTTGAATATGTGAAACAATAACAACATATTATTTATACAACAATACAACAAAAACATAATTAGTAGGTATTATTTCAAGATTTATTCTAGAATTTAATTTAAATATTAGTTTTACCTGTTTATAATTAAGTATTTTAATTTAAAGATTTAGTAGTATTTTAATTTGAATATTAATTTTATTAATTTATAATTAAGTATTTAAGTATTATTAAATCTTAACTATTTATATTTTAATTTACAGATTTAGTAGTATTTTAATTTGAATATTAATTTTATTAATTTATAATTAAGTATTTAAGTATTATTAAATCTTAACTATTTATATTTTAATTTACAGATTTAGTAGTATCTTAATTTGAATATTAATTTTATTAATTTATAATTAAGTATTTAAGTATTATTAAATCTTAACTATTTATATTTTAATTTAAAGATTTAGTAGTATTTTAATTTGAATATTAATTTTATTAATTTATAATTAAGTATTTAAGTATTATTAAATCTTAACTATTTATATTTTAATTTAAAGATTTAGTAATATTTTAATTTGAAAATTAATTTTATTAATTTATAATTAACAATATTAAATGGTAATTGGTCCTAATTATTTGTGATTTAGTAGTACATATAATTTATATATATTCCAAACTATTTGTATTTTGTATACGGTATTGATGTAATGTCATTACCCGTTCGAACGATGAGAACCTATGTTCGAACAAAATGAATACATTCGAACGGTAATCCTAACCCGTTCGAACGTATTCATTCCAGATTCCAGTCGTCTTCAACAACGCCGAAAATTCCATTAATTACAAACTCTAACAAACACAAACAACAATCTCAAAGCATACAACTTTCTAACATTGCAAAATATTAAGTTCAAACCATACATTTCTATTTTAAAATAAATACCTGAATTTTTGAAGATGAAAATGAAATAATCCGAGAATAATCCGAAAATAATCACAAACTATCCTAAAAGTATTAATCCGAGAATAATGGAGTGAGATGAACAATTTTTTTGAGCTTAAAGACTAGTTTGAGAAAAAATACCTCTGATATGCGAAGGGGTAATCTTCAGGCGACCACAGCGACAGCGTGCGCAGAGGAGAGAAACAGAATTGTGAGGTTCTGTCGTGTTTTTGAAGAACAATCATGTTCGAACGGTTATTTACTAACCGTTCGAACGTGAAAATATTAAGCGGGAGATAATTCCCTCCTAATTTTCACGTTCGAACGTATAAAAAGTATGTTCGAACGTTATTGATTTATTTCCGCTCAAAAATTAAACGTTCGAACTTTAATTTCTAACTGTTCAAACGGTATTGTAAATGTTTATTTATAATTTTTTTAATTATAAATAGTTTAATTGGCGGGATATTTTCCAACCACTACAATAATCCGTTCGAACTATAACAAATTACGTTCGAACGGTAATCCAGCTGTCTTTAATTGGCGGGATGTTTTCCCGCCATTTGCCTTTTCCGTTCGAATGTTTTTTTTACGTTCAAACGTTAACATATGTGTTCGAACGGTGTACGAGTACCGTTCGAACACATATCCTTTATGTTTAAATATAACTTTTTTCATCATTAAATGAAAAGTACTATAACATCATATGTATTAGTTATATATACTATCATATATAATGTAATATATACTAAATATATAGTATATATAGTAATATATATTATCATATATATATATATAGTGACCTATACTATCATATATATTATTAAGATCATATGTATTAGTAATATATACTCACATATAATATATATCACTAAGGTCACATAATAAAGTGTAGAGAAATTTATAAGATGATAGTATATTAGTAAGCTATACTCATATATAACTTTAGTAGGTAAAGTATAATGGAATATATAATATGACATATATTAGTTAAGTATAAACTCATACCATAGAGTACTACATGCTATTATATGGTACTATATATATATTAATATATCATAAATAACACTTTGATAGTAAAGTATTATGATATATTACTATTATACTATAAAAAAATATTTTATAAGTTATTATACTTTCATTTAAAGTATTCTACTATTATAATATATATTATAATACTACATATATATTACAGTATATATAATCTACTATAATAGTATATATATTATACTAATTTATAGGAATATAAATATAGTATATATTTAATATATTTTTTAATAAACTTCCAAAGCTTCCGTTCGAACTTGAAATAATAACGGTCGAACGGTTTTATATTACCGTTCGAATGGTTATGCACGTATAAGTTATCGCGGGCAGCGATTTATCTCACGCCGCCGTCCCCACCATTTGAAAAAGCGAGAAAACGTTTGAACGCACTACATTCACCGCCGTCTGCCGTCGTGATCACCACATACGTCAAACACTTTTCCTCCCAAGTAAAGGTATGTATTTTCAAACTCATTTTACCGTTTATTTTATAATTTTATGGTTTTATTTTTTTTTTTAAAATTACATTTTTTCATCAATAATTACCGTAGAACATCATAAATCTATCGTAGGATGTTTAGAAATGAAGAGTACTTTGTTTTTAGTTGAAGAAACCACGGAATCGATTAATTTTTGAGTATTTTCATGGCCGCTGAGTTGACTCAGCCATGGCCGAGTTAGATCTGTTTTACGTTTGAACGGTATTAACCAGTCCGTTCGAACGGGTGAACCTGTACGTTCGAACTTGATAGACACGTTCGAACGTTATTAATTGTCCGTTCGACCATATATTTATACGTTCGAACGCTAATTATTAAATTCAATCCATTAACATTTTATTAGCTTATTAAATTGTTTTCATCGTTTAATTGATTATATGTTCTATCAATTAATTTATTAAATTGCTATTAGTATATAATTTTGTAAATCTTTTAGTCGTAATTAGATTTTATCACTAATCTTGAATGTATATTTTATTTTTAAAATTTCAGGATCATAATAATGTCTTATCGGGGCCGTAAACGTGGTAGATCAGGAGAACCATCCATCCAAACAGTTCGAGAGCGAACCGTTTTACTTGAGCGACAGGTAAAACTGTCTGATTTTGTCGCTCTTATATGGGAGGGTCATTCCCTCCCATCAGTATTCAATGATCGTGGTTGGGCACCAATCTTAGATCAGCGAGAAGAAGGAATGGAGCTCGTTTCCTTCATTGAGATCGTTACTGAGTTCTATAAAGAGCTCGGTGCTGCTAGCCCAGACGATGGAGGGGCATATAGGATCTGTGTCCGAGGAGCTCATGTTATATTTTCAGCAGACGAACTTGCTACATATCTGGGTATTCCTAGGCTTCTTGATGCCTATCCAAACCTGCCGCCTAGAGAGTCTGGTCCTTCAGGTGATGCAGCTATGTCTCAGGACGAGGGACCAGATTACACAGATGAGATCGATACACTTGCTGATCACGAGGTCAGAGACTTGATTGTTGGTCCAGATCGTCTAGTGTACGATGGCTCCAAGAGTATTAGGCAGGCAGATTTATCTTCTTTCTTCAAGATTATGAATTTGATCATTGCCAACAATATTGACCCACGGCAGCACAAGACCGAGGTCGGCATGGATCGAGCGAGATTTATGATACGGGTCGCTCGTGGCATCCCGATCGACCTCGTTGGTTATATATTTGAGAGGATCCGATCAGAGGTACGGTTCATTACGACAGATATACTGCCGTTTGGGATCCTCATCACTCGATTTTTGCTACATGCCGGGGTTGTGTCCGAACCTGCCGAGCGTTCCCGATTTCCGATGGCACCGATCAACAGCACCACCCTATCACGGAGCACGGGACACTCTAGATTTCGTTTTCGTGGGGCTGTTCCTGACAGGGCTGAGATTCAGAGAGATGCGCAGCCGGGAGATACTGGAGTATCGACTGGTGAGACATCTACACAGGCTGAGACATCACGCACATATATTCGCGAGGAGATGGCCGACATATTGCGTGCTGAGATCGGTGTACACACATCAGCAGTGATTGATGCAGTGCATACTGCCATGTCTGAGTTGCGTACAGAGATTATGGCTACCGTCGCTGGGTTACGTACAGAGGTTAATGAGTTACGTACAACGATTAATGCCAATAATGCAACTCAGGTCACAGTTAGTACTCGACTGACACAGGTAGAGACACAATTAGCTGCAGTCGAGGATGTGTGTAGAGACCTCGCATCACAATAGTTTTTATCTTTTATTTATATTTTCTTTTGTTGTAATTATGAACAATATATATGGCATTTTGATAATTTGCTTTATTTGGTTGATTAATATATATGTGGTTGATAATATTTATTTAACTAAAAATCTTATTTAACGTAAAAGAAATCATTAAAATATTTTAAAATTAATTACATAAAATTAATTAATGAATTTGTATATATGATAGATATTTTTTATATTTTGAGTTTCGTATCGAGATTAATATTATACATTCGAATGTATAAATGGGGTGCTTGAATATGTTGTAACTAAATATATTCCGTTCGAACGGTTTAGAAACCTTCCTGTCAGGATTTGCCACCAAATATTTTCCGTTCGAACACAAAAAATTCTCGTTCGAACGTTTTTCAACTTTCCCCGCCATAATAAAGTAATTCTCCGCCAAATTTTACTGTTCGAACGTATTTTTTCACGTTCGAACGGGAGAAATTTTTTTAGACGATTTAATTCGTCGCAGAAAATACTGTTCGAACGGTTATTTTGACGTTCGAACGATTTTCTAAATTCATCAACTTTTTGGGACGAAATTTAAATTTCGTCCCAAAAAATGACTTTTAGGGATGAAAAAAATTTCGTCCCTAAATAATTTCGTCTCAAAATCTCAAATTTGTTGTAGTGCCTTTAATTCTTAGACATGCTGCAGTTTTGGACAACATGCAGCCCCAATCCAACACTAGAGATGTGTAATTACTTCGAATTTTTTTTTTAATTTTCGGAGCAAAATTTCGCCGCAACTAAACATGATTTAATTGGCGGAAGCATTCAAACTCTTTTCTTTATGTAAATTAACGTTCAATCATATTATATGAAGTCGAACGATGTTATATCCGGTGACAGAACCAAAAATTTGTTTCAGGGAGGGCCAAGCAAAGCTAAAATCATAATAAAATATTTTTTATTCTATTTTTATACAATTTTTTTTCTATAATATAGAACAATTTGATAGTAAGATTTAAAATAAAAATAAAATACATTTGATTCAACTTATGTATTAAAAAAGTATATGTCAAGAACAATATATATATCATTAAAATAACATAAAGACATTATACAAATATATCAAACAAAAGAAGCACAAAATGTCTAAAATTGTAACTTGCGTTCTTTTAAAGAAACAAAATCATCAAGTATTGAATCTAAAATTGGACTTATAAGTAATTAATCTATAAAATCAAAATAATTTTATAGAGGGGTCTAACACAAAATAAGATTAATATAATCCTATTAAATTATAAAAAATTAATTTATATTATTTTCTTAAAAACTTTTTGGGGGGCTGTGGCCCCTGCCCCTTCATAGGTCCGGCGAAGGTTATATCTCGTTCGAACGTAACTGTGGATTTAAATGTAAGTTATAAGCATAAGTATATAGCATAAGTGTAATAACTATAAGTATATAGAATAGCTATTAGAAGTTATAATAACTATACTGATATAAGTTATTTAATAATATAACACTAAATATAGTTAATAATATATAATATAGTTATTAGAGTAATGCTACATACAGTCGTGGAATGCGCAAACGTCGTGCAGTCGCTTTGAAAAAGAGTGGGGTCTACTATTAAAAAATTAACTTTTTTTCATGTGGGTCCCATATTTATTTACTTTTTTCAAAGCGACTACACGGCGACTGCACGCTCACGACTGCAAATATCATTTCTCTAGTTATTATATAGTTACTAATATAAGTTATATTACTGTTACTATTAAAAGTTATGATAACTATATATTAAAGTATAGTATAAATATATCAATTATAAATTATGATAACTAGACTCATTGAGTCATATAATAATATAACACTAAGTATAGTTACTAGTTACAATTATAAGTTATGATAACTATACTCGTATAAGTTATATAATAATATAACATGCTAAATATAGTTAATAATATATCATATAGTTATACTATATTTATTATAGCTACTATTATAAGTTATACTATAGTTACTATTAGAAGTTATGATAACTATTATAAGTATAGTATAGATATATCTATTATAAATTATGATAACTATACTCATCAAGTCATATAATAATATAACACTAAGTATAGTTACTAGTTACTATTATAAGTTATTATAACTATACTTACAGTATAGTTATACTATAAGGTAACATAAAATATAGTATACAGTTACTATTAGAAATATAATATAAGTATTATATTATACTAACTATATAACTATTATATAATTATCATAACTTATGGTAGTCGTATCGATGCTATTTCATTGCCGTATTATCATCACCGTCAACCAACAATACCACTATCAAAGAGGTACATTTTTTATTTCATATTTTTGTACTTTTTTTGTTCTTTTTCAATATTGTTTAGAATTTATATAAAACTTATTTTAAGTTTAGATTGAGTACTCTAGGGTTGCAAAACACAAGGCCGAAATTGTTCTATGGACATTTCGGCCTTGTGTGTGTTATTTTGTTGAAGAAATGAAATAAATCCACCGATTCCTTTCGTTTCAATGCCATTGAGTCGACTCAGCCATTGCTGAGCTCGATTCAGTTACCGTTCGAATGTGTTCATCACGTTCGAATGGTAAGAACGGAAAAGACTTTCTTTGAAACGGTGTCTTAACTGTTCTACTACTTATGTAATAAAACCGTTTGAATGGATTTATACCGTTCGAATGATTAGAACCCAAAAGACTTTCTTGGGAACGGTGTCTCAACCGTTTGACTACCTATATACAACACCATTTGAACGGGTAGAACCCAAAAGACTTTCTTGGGAATTGTGTCTCAACCGTTCGACTGCCTATATACAACACTGTTCGAACTGTCAGCTAGCATTCAAACAGTTATAACCCAAAAGCAAAACCTTTCGAACGCTATTGGTAGAGTTCGAACGAGTAAATACAGAAAACATATTTACATTGTTTCATTAATTATATAATTTTATGATTGTTTTGTATATTATATTTTGTAACTAATTCTTTTCATTTTATTATTTAAATTTTAGGTTGAAATGTCTACTATGGGAAGGTCAAAGCATGCCAAACCAGAAGAATTAGGTTCTTCTAGTAGTACAGTCGATACGTTGTTAGGCAGTAAAGTTTTACTAGAGTGTCAAGTGAAAATTGACGATTTTCAGGATATTCTCTTTGAGGGCCGCTCCTTGACATCAGTCTTCGTGGAGCGCGGTTGGTCACTGATAGGAGTGTAAAAAAAAAACCTGTGAACTGATAAACCGGATTGGATTGGATTGAACCGGTGGGTTGGTCCGGTACCGAGTTTGGTTCAGTCCGGTATCGATTTTATTTTTCTTAAAACCGGTCAAAATAGGTCCGATTTCGATTTTTCTTTGTCTAAAACTGGATCGGACCGAACCGGACTGGTTCATATATATTATAATTTTTTATATTTTATATAACTTTTATATATAATATATAATTATATATAAAATAGTTTTGTATTATATGATAAATTATTAATTAATATAATATTAAATTTTAAAATCTTATATCACTATAGTCTATTGTATTAATAGCTATACTAATACTATATCACTATATATATATATATATATATATATATATATATTATAATATACTACAACATATCACTATATTATATATTATAATATATCACTATAGTCTATAATACCGGATCAAACTGGACTGGTTACACCCCTAATCATCGATTTTGGACCATAGGGACGAGGCGTTCCAGTTCGTGACATATATTGATCTCGTCTCTGACTTTTATAGAGGGCTTGGTGCCTCCAGTTTGGATGCTGATGGTAGATATATTATCGGCATATGAGGTATTACATTCTCATTCTCGGCAGACATACTCGCCAATTTTATTGGTATCGAATGTTTGGAGACTGCATATCCAAACGTGGTGCCCAGGGAGTCTACAGTTGGTGAGGACACAATTGAGGACGAGAGCACTGATCTTGATGGACTGGATGGCCTCTCGGATGCAGAGGTGAGACAGTTGGTTATTGGTCCAAATGCTCCTCCTTATGATGGGATGAAGAGCATCAAACATGTTCATTTACTAGATTTTTTCAAGATTATGAACTTAATCATCACCCACGACATTAACCCTTGACAGCACAAGACGAAGGGTGGCATAGATAGGGTAAGATTTATGATACGTCTCACTCGTATGATGCCTATCGACCTAGTGGGTTATATATTCACTAGGATGCAATCAGGGGTTTCATATGTTACGACATATATTTTGCCTTTCGGCCTCCTGATCACACAATTCCTATTGTCGATTGAGGTCTTACTTGATGTTGCTGAGCGTATTCGGGAGCCGATTGGACCTATCCACACCTCCACCCTGTCACGATGGGGCAATTGAAACTTCGTCTTCGTGCTCCTACTACAGAGCCGGTCGATACTCAAACCAGAGATGCACACTCGACGTATTGGCCGGTCAGACGTCCACGCAGCTCGAAGCATCACACATTGTTACTACTGATCAGATTGTTGATATAGTGCGTACAGAGATCTAGATTGCCTTCAGATGCTTACGAACAGAGTTCATGGGTGCCATTGATCACATGTCTCAGACTCAGGAGATGATATCTACTCGATTGATACAGATAGAGATAAAAATAGATTCAAACAAGGATGTCCTCAAAGAGTTGGAGACATAGTATTTTATATCTTTTATTTGTATTTTGTTTTATTTTTTATATGGACAACATATGATGTTTTCTAAGTTTAATTAATTATGCATTATATTTTTCTTTTATAAATTAATTGTTAATTACTATTATTAATTCTTTAATTGATTAAATATTTTATTAAATTAGTATCACCGTTCGAATGTTAACTCACTGTTCGAAACTTGGAGATTTAAATGTTCGAACGGTTTCAATGGATGTTCGAATGGTAAATTAATTTCCCGCGAACGATCTGTCAATTTTTTTTCCAACCACAAATTATTATTTCACTAGGGACGAAATTTATCGTCCCTATTTATCCATGTCTCAGAACTTTTTTAGAATGAAATCAGTGTTTCCTCCTTATATCTTACATTTTGGGATGATTTTCATTTCGCTTTAATGAAAATTCGTCCCAAAAACTTAAAATTATTGTAGTGATGCCCCAGTCCGACACCAGAGAGGTGTAATTACTTCAAACTTTTTTTGTTTAATATAGCTAACATTTTCCATTACAATTATAAGTATCATTATCATTATAATTATATAATGGAAGTTTCTGAAGGAAGCCAAATTAGCAGGTGGAAGGGTTGGATTTAATATTCGCCAACTGTAAATTGCACCATATATATATATATATATATGCACTATCGTCTTGATCTCGTGGTAGTTGTCAAAAAAAAAAAAAAGGTATTCTTAATTATTCGCAACAGTACTAATATATATATATATATATATATATATATATATTTATTTATTTATATCCTTAGCCGTCCCCTGACTACGTACTACGGCCTAGTGAGATTTTAGACACGCTGCAGTTTTGGATCGACAACATGGTCGACCCCAATGATGAGTAATTACTTCCAACTTTAATTTTTCTTTCGGAGCAAATATATATATATTTTTTGTTAATTTAGCAAATATATTCTGTACTCTATACTTTATAGTGTCGTGAAGTTTAACTTTAAACTAATTGATCAATATCATAATTTAGAATGATCAATCGATGGTCGTGATCTTGCTGATATGAAGAAGAATGTACTGTTGTATGTAAAAGCTTCATTTGTTTCATGATCATACAACAATCTTCGTAAATAATTTTTCTGATTTTTTGGTATTTGAATGTGTTTGAAAAATAGTTAATGAAAAACAGTACTTTCGATCCATAAAAAGAGTAAATGTATTTTTGAATTTTTTTCCGTTTTTGTTATATTTTTTAGCTATTAGTTTTTTATTATTATTTTATTTCTAACATGTTTTAAGTTTTAAAATATATTTTTTTACATGTTTTAGTATTTTTAGTTTTCTGACAAATGGCAGCTTAATTGTCATGTGGCATGCCATATATCATGATCTAGTGTCTTGTTTTTCATATTATATGGATATCTTATATATGGATAATATTGCTGTTATTAATTAATTTGACTGTCTTGATTTTCAAATATCAATATCGTTCAGATATTTTCGTTTTGTTGTTTTTTTTTTCTTTAATAATTCAATTGCATGTTTATTTTCATGAATTGTACATGCAGAATGAGATCAATATTTTTAGTGTGACTAATTCTAATATATTTATTGCATGTACATTATGGAAAAGGTATACATTATGATCAGTTGATCAGTGATTTTACAATTATTTGTTGTATGTTACTTTGCATGATCAACTATTACTACTTCCACATGATAGTGCCACTACAAAAAAATTATTTATTTGTAGTCAGTTAATTCTAGCGAAATGACTATTTACAGTTAAAATGAGTCTGTTTTTATCACAAATAGTCTTTTTGTCGCAATTAAATGGTCACAAAAATCCGTTTTCTTGTAGTGTGCACATCATGTCATACATGTCTCCGGCCTTAACATTTTGTGATAAAAAAATTTACTAAAAAAAAAAACATTTATGACAAGTTATTTGTTATAAGAATAAATTCATTTTAATTGGTAGAAAATAACTGACAATAAATAAATAATTTTCTTGTAACGAAAAAGATGGAGGAGAATTTGTGTATTACCGAACTTTTAGGCGGAGTTGCATGCATGTACTTCTAAGGAGGAATTGATTGATGGAACGTCGGGGGTGATGATCAGCATATATATGGATATTGATTGATTTTTATGAGTGATTATTGCTGCATTAATATCGATTTTGTTATGCACTGATATTGATCTTCTATTCTATAAGCTGTTGGCTCATTAATATTGTTGATGTATTTGTTAGTAGTACTTTCAGAACAAGTAAATATTTTTTATGGACATTCTTAGGGGTTTACTTGGAATTGTGTAGTTCTATTTTGGTGGTTTGTAGAAGAGTAGTAATACACGTACAACTATTTTTTATCACATTTATACAACTATATTTTAAATGAGTTTTGCTGGGAGCAGCCGGAAGCCGCACCATCCCCAGCAAATTTTTTTTTTTTTTTTTTTCATCCTTAACATGGTGTGTTAAGGATGTAGGATGTTTTTTATATTTTCTGATTTTAAATTGAGAGTATTTTTGTAAAACAATATGTCCCTCGCTCATAATTGCATGTGGGAATTAACCTATGCTTTCTGGTTATCATGATCACTAGCTAGCTTTAATTAAGCACTTTGATCAATTTTTTGGTGCGATAGGGCTAACCACAAAATCAACTCGATATATCAATTTATCTACATGCATGACACGTTTTCTAATCTTTGTATTTCTCCAGAGCTAAAGCAGGTGATGGGAAACCGGCCAAAAGTAGTACTAGTACTTTTATAAAAGCCGAAAAGCAGCTGCAGGGAAGTGCGGTGATCCCCGGCCAGCTGAAAAATAAAAAAGGTCCTGAAGCCTCATCGTCAAGTGATGATGGGGAATGGCTTGAGTTTCTGAAAAAATACATCAAGTCATTGCTGAAAGACATGTAGATCAAGCTCCTCAAAACTGTGGATGATCGCCTCCAAAAGCTTCCACCTGGGAAGTAATTTATATATATATATATATATAGTACGTCATGATCAGAGAGATCATCATATCACTAAATATATATGACCATCTAGATCTCCATATCGATAAATAATGAGTAGATGATCATTAGATCATCACTTTCATGATCATATGTACAAAGTCAGCTGTGTCGTCGATCATCTATGTTTGTTGCTTAATGGGCGTCGCACTCTGTATGTACTAGCTAGTTTGCTTTGGTATTTAATTTCAAAATGCATGCATGCATGTGTGTTTCTAAGTCTATGTTTATCCCCATCTATTCAGCGAATATATATTAACGTTTGTGCTTAATTGGTTTCTCATATAAACGTTTGTGCATATATGCTTGGTTATATGCTCGAAAAGAGAATAAAAATAAACAAAACTTTAAGCTTACCAAAGTGGAGGATGATCAACCACTCGATCGATCTCCGCAGGATCAAAGAAATTACGCGCGCAAGAGGGAGACTAACTCGAGAAAGAAAATATATACGAGATCAAAGAGGGAAGAGAGTATAAGGAATACAAGCATCAAATCAGCAAGTATCAAGTCAAGTACCACGTCATATTGCTAAATTACAGTACATATGTATATAGACAGCTGTTAGTCCTTCATAGGAAAGTCTAGGCTGTTTTATTTTTCTCCTTGATCTCAGCTCATACTTATTTCTTTACTTGTGCAGAGTTTCCTTAGATAACAGATTGTAATTTCCTATATATGTGAATAATATACACCCTCTCTATCTCAATGCGTGAGATAGTTTCATCTCCATATTTCTTCATGGTATCAAGAGCCACAACGTATTGACAGAGAGTGGTGTTTTTTTTTTTTTGTTTTCCTTCGAAACATGCCTTCCTCATCATCTTTTATGTCTTCTGATAATTCAGATCCCTACCCATACCCAGTTTCACAAAATGTTTCAAACTATGTCTCTCTCAAACTTAACTCCAACAATTTTCTGCTATGGAAAACTCAAATGTTGAACATACTTGAGAGTTATGATCTCCAAGGATTTATCAATGGTGAAATTCAAGCTCCACCACAAATCATACTTGATGAGTCTTCCATTTCTCAGCCACATCCACTCTATCAGAAATGGCGCAGGTCTGATAGGCTGGTCAAAGGTTGGCTCACAGCAACACTTTCTGAAGAGGTCTTAGGCATTGTAGTTGGATTAAACACTGCCTTAGAAGTTTGGAATGCTCTTGTTCATGCCTTTGCAAGAGTATCCTTAGAACGAAGTCTTGCTCTTAAGCAAAGACTCACCTCTATCACCAAAGGATCTGATTCCTTAAGTGATTATCTCAGAAAATTCAAGACTACTTGTGATGAGTTTGCAGCTATTGGCAAGCCAGTTTCTGATCACAAAAAGTCTTGGTGGCTCCTCAATGGTCTTGGCAAGGATTTTGAGGTCTTTACAGCCACAATGATGAGGCCTCCTGTCCCTTCATACTCTGAGGTAGTAACCTTGCTAGAAAGTTATGCTGACAGATACAAACTTGATGCTCCTCCTGCATCAATGATGTTCTATGGACAAAAATCTTACAAAAACAAGAAACAGACTGGTTCCTTCACTTCCAAGGGACGAGGTTTTGCTCATGGAAACTCACATGGATCCAAAGCATCAAATCAGGGCCAAGCCTCCAACAATATCTCTCGAGGTTTCAATCAGGGCCAAGCTTCCCACAATAACCCTCGAGGATCTAGCAATAACAAACCTGCACCAAGAGAAGATCTTGTTTGTCAAATCTGTCATAAAAGAAACCACATAGCCTTGAAATGTTTTGAGAGATTTAATCATTCTTTTACGAATAAAAATCTTCCTCAAAGTTTTGCAGCAATGAAGTTAGAAGAACCAGCAGAAGCCTCTTGGCATCCAGACACTGGAGCTACTGATCACATGACAACAAATCAAGGTACCCTCCATTCTATGATTCCCTATACTGGTCATGATGGTATAATGGTTGGCAATGGCAAAATCTTACCTATTACTCATACTGGTCAGGCCATGATTGGTTCTACCCCATCTAAAGTTCAATTAAATAATGTTCTTGTTGTACCTGACATCAAGAAAGATTTGCTATCAGTCAGTAGGTTAACATCAGATTATCCATTAAAGTTTGAGTTTGATGGCAATGGTTTTGTGATAAAGGATAGGATGACACAGAGGACAGTGGCAACAGGGAGGAAACAAAAGGGCCTCTATGTTTTTAATGCTGCAGATTCAACTCTTCCAGAAAAACAGACCTACTTCTCCTCTAGATTTCGAACAACAAATAAAGAGAGCTGGCACTTGAGACTGGGACATCCAAATTCTACAGTTATTGATTATCTTTGCAATAATAAGCTTATTTCATTTGATTCTAAACAAAATTCCATAGGAATTTGTACAAGTTCTCAAATGGGGAAAGCATCAAAATTACCTTTTCTTCCTAGAACAAATAATATCAATGTTCCTTTCTCAAAGATACATTGTGATCTATGGGGACCAGCTCCCACTCCTTCTAGAGAGAAATTCAGATTTTATGCTATTTTCATTGATGAGGCTACCAACTTTTCTTGGTTAATTCCATTAAAGCATAAATCTGAACTATTTCAAGCTTTTATTCAATTCCATAAACTGGTTACTTGTCAGTTTAATGCCAAAATACAAGTTTTTCAATGTGATGAAGGCGGTGAGTTTAATGACAAAAACCTTATCACTTATCTTCAAAGCCATGGCATCACCCACCAATCTGCCTGTCCTAAAACACCAGAACAAAATGGCAAAGCTGAGAGGAAACATCAAAGCATAACAAATTTAGGCTTAACATTGATGTTTCATGCTAAACTCCCAAACAGATTCTGGTTAGACTGTTTTTCTACTGCTGTTTTTCTTCTAAACAGGCTACCCTCTTCTTTGTTAAACATGGACTCTCCTTTTCTTAGACTCTATGACAAGCATCCAGATTATACTGTGCTTAGAATACTTGGTTCTAGATGTTTTCCATATCTTGGAGACTATCGATCCAATAAACTAGAACCAAAGTCCTTGCCTTGTGTTTTCATTGGGTACAACAGCAAGCATAAAGGCTACAAGTGCCTATATCCACCTAATGGTAGGATTTATATTTCAAGGCATGTTGTCTTTGATGAGTCTGTCTTGCCATACTCACAACCTACTCAGTTGTATGCCTCTCCTCCTGTTGAAGGAGATTTTTCAAGTTTTGAGGAATGTCACAATGACAATCAGCCATCTCCTTCTGCCTTTGCACCCCCTAATACAAATTTCCCTCAAAATGCTGTTGAATCTCCATCTTCAACTCAGCAAGTATCAAGCAATTCTCCTTCTCCAACTTCATCTCACAATGTTTCTCCAACAGGTTCCCCATCACAGTCCATTGCTGAACCAGTATTGCAAGTTCCACCACTGCAACATCAGATGCAAACCAGGGCCAGAAGTGGTATTCATAAGCCAAATCCAAGATATGCAAATTTGCATAATCTGGTGGAAATACCAGCTGAACCAAAAACCATCAAACCTGCAAGAAATCACCCTGGATGGTCGCTGCAATGGAAGACGAATTGAAAGCTCTTGCTGTGAACAACACTTGGGAATTAGTTCCACATACACCTGAGATGAATGTAATTGGATGCAAGTGGGTGTACAAGGCTAAACTTCGAGCAGATCACACATTAGAAAGGCTCAAAGCTCGACTGGTTGTAAGGGGGTTCAGTCAAGTGGATGGTGTGGATTTTTCAGAAACTTTCTCTCCTGTTGTAAGGCCTGCTAGCATTCGAGTTGTTCTTACAATTGCCACTGTTAAAAATTGGCCACTTCACCAATTAGATGTTAAGAATGCCTTTCTACATGGCTACCTTAACAAACCTATTTTTATGCAGCAGCCTCCAGGATATATCAATAAAGATAATCCACTGCATGTATGCAAATTACAAAGAGCTTTGTATGGTCTCAAACAGGCCCCTAGAGCCTGGTTTGATAGGCTCAGTGATTATCTCCTTCAACTTGGTTTTTACTCGAGTGTAGCAGATCCTAGTCTCTTTGTTTCACACTCAGAACATGGGATACTCATTCTACTTTTTTATGTAGATGATATGGTGGTGACAGGTGATAATTCACATAGAATTCAGTGGCTAATCACACAGCTCATTACTCAGTTCTCAATTAAAGACCTTGGGTTTCTTCATCATTTTCTGGGTATTGAGGTTCACAAATATGGTTCTAATCTCTTTCTCTCACAGCACAGGTATATTGTGGACCTCCTCACTTGAGCTAGTATGCATGAGAGCAAGCCATTATCAACTCCAATGCCAACAAAAGCACAATAGAAATCTGGTTCCCAGGAACTATTTACTAATGTCAAAACATATAGAAGCCACGAGATCTACAATATCTCACATTTACAAGACCAGATATTTCCTACAGTGTGAATTATGTTTGTCAGTTTATGCAAGCTCCAACAACAGCCCATTTTCATATGGTCAAGAGGATCTTAAGATACCTACAAGGCACTGCGACTCTTGGTATTCGAATTCTGTCCAATAGTTCACTTGATCTATATGGTTTTTCAGATGCAGATTGGGCTGGCTGCTCAACAACACGAAGGTCCACAACAGGTTTTTGCACTTTTCTTGGAGGTAATTGTATATCTTGGAGTGCAAAGAAACAACCTACAATGTCAAGATCAAGTGCTGAAGCTGAGTATAGGGCTATGGCCTCTACTGCAACAGAGCTTAGGGCTATGGCCTCTACTGCAGCAGAGCTAACATGGTTGTCCCTACTTCTCAAAGACCTTGGTGTTCCATTAACCAAGGTTCCATCACTACATTGTGATAATTTGAGTGCATTATATATGACCATTAATCCTGTTCTACATGCTCGAACCAAGCATATAGAGCTTGATTATCATTATGTCAGGGAAAGGGTAGCTCTCGGGTCTTTGGAAACAAAATTTGTTCCCTCACCTAACTAGCTAGCTGACATCTTCACCAAGCCTCTTCTTAAGCCACAATTTAAGCAGCTGCGAAACAAACTTTGACTATGCTCTCAACCACAGTCAAGTTTGAGGGGGAATATAAGGAATACAAGCATCAAATCAGCAAGTATCAAGTCAAGTACCACGTCATATTGCTAAATTACAGTACATATGTATATAGACAGCTGTTAGTCCTTCATAGGAAAGTCTAGGCTGCTTTATTTTTCTCCTTGATCTCAGCTCATACTTATTTCTTTACTTGTGCAGAGTTTCCTTAGATAACAGATTGTAATTTCCTATATATGTGAATAATATACACCCTCTCTATCTCAATGCGTGAGATAGTTTAATCTCAATATTTCTTCAGAGAGTCGAATGTGAGGTGCAATGTGTGCTTAATTTCTAAACATCAGTAGGTACCATGCATATAGCTAGCGAGAGAGATGGCGATGAAAGGAAATCGCGAGAACGAGAGAATGAACAAAGGAAAAAAGATCAGAAAATCAGGAAAGGGAATAAAAAGTTACCAACGAGGAGATCGACATGCAACCAGTGAGGAAGCAGCAAGAAGGAAAGAAATATGGAAAGTTGTAGAGAAAACGAAGAGAGAAGGCATGGAGAGTTGGAGACTTCCAAAGGAGGAAGAGAAAGGGGGAAATTTCCTGAGACAATACGCACGTATTGCTGCTTCTTCATATTTATTTTTATTTTTCAATTTTTTTTGTAGGCTGGGCTTTTTACTCTGTGTCGAGTTGTAACATTTCTCCTCTCTCACTTCTCCTTGTATGACCATTGTCCGTTTGTTGCTCAACGTACACTATAAACATTGAGGTGGAGGTTGTGATCTTGTACTCGTTGAATTACTGATTCTCTACGAATGTTACCCTACGTACCTCCATGTCCATGGAGAAGGAGGTTTCCACGTGGCATTGGGGCCGGGGTTCCATACCTGAGTGCCTGATTTAAAGTGTGCTTGCACTCAGTAATTTCTTCTGTTCATGACTTATCTTGAAAGAGAGAACAAATGCTTGTCATGTCTCTAGATTTTGGGAATATATATTGTCGTTGATAATTATATATATAGTTAATACTTTTGTCTCAATAACTATATAATTATAATTATATTATCTATTATTATGTAGTTGATGCATCTGCACATCGCGGTCATGGCTATACATGTGGAATCTCCCTTAAAAAAATAGAAGGCACGAAAAACTGAAGATCACAATTCCTGATAATTTCACTGGAGGAGTGGATGATAGTGCAGCAGTGCTTTCCTCCTATATTGGCATAGTAGTTCAAGTGTATACTCCATTTTATGTGCACTCATTGCGAGATGTTCCGAATGAGATTAAGGAGCACATTCGAAGTCGTGTGCTGGTGAGTTTACTTTTCAGTACATTTTTTTCACCTAGATTAGTATATTATATTTTTGACTTGATTCCCTTGTCAGGATGAATTTGACCTCGACTTTGGCAGTAGCGAGGATTTGAGAACCGTGAATGAGTTGATGGCTACACTATTCTGACGTCACAAAGGACGATGTCATGACCACTTCAAAAAGTTTGAGACGTTGGAAGAGGCTGCGCAGTCTCCTTTTCAGCAAATGAAGTTAGATGATTGGAAAAAGTGTTGTGATCTTTTCGCATATCCAGATTATCCGGTATTTTACATTTATATCTTTTAATTATTTACATTCATATTCGTTCTATATATTATATGTATACATATTACAATTAACATTCTTAATATATTTTGTAGCACTTGAGTTCTACAAATGCACATAATAGATCCGCTCTGACTGTCCACTATCGTGCCGGTTCAAGGTCATTCCACCGTTTTGCTGAAAAAATGATAATTACAAAATTATAGAATTCATTTATTTTCTTGATATTCTTTTATTTAAGTGCTAGCATTATCTTTTTAAAATTGCTAATGTCACTTTGTTAGAAACGTGATGATCCTGAAAACTTTTCCCTCATTCATATTTTTGCTGCTGCTCACACTAATGAGCATAATGAGTGGATGGATCCTGTCGCTGCAGATAATTATGTAAGCAGTGTTAATTTTGTTAAATAAATTATTTATATAACATTTGAATAGTTTATTTCTTATTTCTATTTCTTTTAATACGTTACTAATCATGTATGATCATTATCTTTTAAATTGTAGGAAAAAATGATAGAGATGCAGTCGGCTTCTGAGGAATCCTCTCCTAGTGACATAGACATATTCACGTAAGTGCTCGGGCCGCAATCTAGTATGGCAAGAAGTTTGGGACGATCTATCAACTTTAGATGTTCATCCTCCTCAACCTCATCGGCTTCACAAATTAATAATTTTACGACAGATTTAGAAGCTGCACGGCGTGAGAATGAGTATATGTGGTCGAGACAACAAGAGTTAGAGTCTCTTTTAGAACGACAGTCTCATTTAGAGACTCGTTTGCAGGACCAACAGAGAGACCAGAAGGAAAGAATACGCAGTGAAGTGCAAGAGTAAGTACAACGGGAGATGATGGTGCAAATGGAGCGTGTTATGTCGTTGCAACAGAATCGCGATGGGCGAGGGAAAAAGAAGAAATAAATTTTATCAGTATTTTTGGCTAGTTTTAATATTTAATTTTGTGCTTTTATAAGACATTGTTACTTGTTAATTGATGGTATGTAATATGATACAAATGGTATTATGTTTTTAAATTTTATGAAATTAGTATTTCTGATCTGTACGTTCGAATGTAAATAAAAATCGTTCGAACGTTGGTTCACATTCGAACAAACGTTCGAACGTAAATGCATAAATTGGATCATTCGAACTTCAAACTCTACGTTCGAACGTCCTCACACTAAAATGAACAAATCGTTCGAACGATAAAGCGATTAACGTTTGAACAAAGAACTTGCATTCGAAAGCTCCTTCGTTTACATTCGAAATAACGTCCGAACTTTAAACGCGTTACGTTTGAACATTTACGTTTACGTTCGAACAAATATTCAAACGTTTATTGTAATTAACGTTCGGACGCAATAACATTCAAACGTAAATATGATACGTTCGAACGATAATCAACGAACGTCAAATTCTCTCATTTGAACGCCAATCGGTTGGGTTAACGTCTGAACGTTTAATTTTACGTCCGAATGTGACTTTCTGTGACAGTTCTCAACCGTCACAAAAAAAGGAATGTTTGAATGTTGTACCGAACGAAACACTTCTAACTGTCACTAAAAATATTTTTGTGACGGTTGAATAGTAAACCGTCGCCAAATGTTTTCTGTGATGCACTTTAGGTGACGGTCGTGGTGACGGTTTCTAACCGTCATCAAATATCTTTAGTGAATGTTTGACATTTTTTTGTGATAGTTTTTTGTATCAAAAAAGACACATTCTGTTGTAGTGCTAAAGAGTGTAAGCAAAAAATTATAATTCTTAATTTGTTTGGATTAAATATTAAAATATTCCATGTGATTTGCTTCTTAAACTGATTAGTCCCAAAGTTTTAATTTTGAACTTTTTATTCCTTATACTTTCAATTTTGACCAAATTAATCATTTCGTTACTATTTAGCTAGTCAGCTGTTAAATAACAGGTCAACTCTCATAAAAAGTTTTAAAATAATTAAAAAAACACAAATATTATAAAAACTAAAAAAGACAAATATTATAAAAAAACGTAAAAATTAAAAACTTCTGAAATAAATTCAATTTAAAATGAATAACTATGTTTTCCTTATGAGTTATATTTTTGTTTAAAGAAAGTAATGATTGAAATTTATTTTAGAAACTTTTTGAATTTTAATTTCAAGTTAAATCCTAAAAACTTTATTTAAATAGTTTTAGAAGTTAAAACTGGAATTAAATCCTAAAAGTTTATTTATATGACTTTTTTTGTATTATTTCTATTTTCTGTTTTTTCTTAAATTTCTTAGAAAAGAAAGACTTGAGTCATTTTCTACTATAAATAGATTTCTAAAAATTATTTTCTATTTATAAATTGATAAAAATCATTTCTTGATGTTAAAATAAGATATATATATATATATATATGTGTGTGTGTGTGTGTGGGGTATAAAAATTGATTTTTTTTAAATAAAAAGCGTTACGTCAGGCAATAGGGTTAATGGTGCTTGCCAATGACTACTAACCATAGTTTTAAAAATCGTTTCGTATCGGCCGGTACGGCCGGTATTTGCCGTACCGGTCACTGGGCCGGTACAGGTACTATCTGTATTTCGTACGGCTGAAATACCAGCCGTTTCGGCCTGTGTTTCGGCCTTCAATTTTTTTTTTAAAATTTTTCAAACTACAAGTTCATTTTTTGACCCCTAATTCAGATTAGGCTATTTATAATTTATATATATGTATTTATATATAATTTATTTATATATAGACTATTATTTTGGAATATAATTTTGAAATATAATTTATTTATATATCGACTATTCCGAAATGTAATCTCGAAACGCTATCTCGAAACGGTACCGGTACCGAAATATTTCGTTCCAATGCCTTGACCGGTACAGCGTCCAGTACGGTATTCAAAACATTGCTACTAACTACTGGTGATGCACATGTCAAGTTTTTAATGGTACTGGCCTGTGACTACTAACAGCTGAGTACTGTTATAATGATAACAAAAGGGTTAATTTGATCAAAGTTAAAAATATAAGGAGTAAAAAATTCGGAATTAAAAGAACTTAATGAGTAATTTGTTTCAAAGGTAAAGCACATGAATTATTTTAAAATTTAACCATTTTTATTTTGCTAAAATGATTTCAAAATCATTATATATAAAAGAGTGGAGCCTTACCTGCCCAGTGGTTTTTTTTTTTTTCAAATTTTTTTAATACATTTAAATATTTTTAAAAAATAAAAAAATACACCAATATACTTAAAATCATTTTCTTAATCACTAAGTAAAAAAAAAAAAAAAATTTACCAAAGTCAAATAGAATGGTCAAATTAGAGAGGTAAAATAGTTTTATTCTATATATAAAATTGCACTGTTACAGGAAGATAGATGTGTTTGACTTAGAGCACTCCTAATGGATATTTTATAATATATTTTTCTCTAAAAATATAAAGAAATACTCTCAAAACACCCTCTATTGGATTTTCTATTTTGAAGACATTTTTACATTTTGCTAAAAGACATTGCTAGATATAGAGGATTCTATTCATCAATGTAAACATATTTAATTAATTTCTCACTCCTCCTTCTCCTAGTACATTAGCATTTTAACATTAGCATGTCCACCCTTGCGTTTGGAAGAGACCTAAAGTTCTCATTTGTGGCGTACATAACTATAATTATTCAGTTGAATTTGATTACAAAACAAAATAAAACAAAAATATTTTCATTATATAATCTCTTCGTTTTAATTTTTAATCAATTTATATTTTAATTTAGCTTATAAATTTAGATTAATTTAAAATAAAATATAATTATATGATATTGTATATAAAGAGATATTGCAAATATCAAAAGATATGAAGATATTATTGATAGTTAGAGCAAAATATTTGAAATGAATAAAAAATATTAAAAAATATAATATTTAAATGATATGAAGAAAAAATAGATAAGCTGATGTATGATATATTGTAAAATTGAATATGTAAAATAGAAAAAATGAGTTTTGGTGATGTATTTTAAAGAATAGGATGAAGAAGCCATTGTGAGTGTTCTTAAGAGCAGGTTTGAGGGGTGAGATGAGAATTTTGTGTTTTGTTTTGAAGTTTAAAATGTTATATTTTAATATTATTATTGTTTTGGAATTTGAAAAATGTGTATTGGGATTTGAAAAAGTTGAATTGTTTATTATATTTTGTATGTGAATTTAAAAAAGATATATGATGAGATGAGATGAAATGAGAATTTTATGTTTTGTCTTGTATCTCAAACCTGCCCTTAGATTAGGTCTTGTTTGTTTTCTTAATTTATCTTATTTCATCTATTAAATATAATTTTTTAAATTTTTACATAAAATAAAATGAATAATTTAACTTTTTTTTAAATCACAAAATAAAAATTATATTAAAAAATTATATTTTAATAATATTTGATTTAATTTTTAATTTTATTCACTCTCGAACAAAAACAAGCTCTACTAACTGTCAAGCTTGCAATATCGGTCCAATCAGTTTGCACTATTTCGAGTCTGACAAGGCTCAACCCTTGATATAAATTTCCCATGTCCCTTGTGGGACTGCTGATGGGCTGTGCGACGGATGATTGTGTGCCCAGGCCCGCAAGCCCATATCCTCAACGAAGCATAAAAATGCTTTTGTGACGTTGGATTGATTCAAACCAGGCAGAAAATTTTATGCCTCTGACGTGGGCAGAAATTGGCCACCACCACCGCTAAACAACGAATGCTTGGTGCTTTAAAGTTTTAAACATTGACCTGCTTTAAACGTTTTCTGCTGTAAATATTGACCTAGTTTCCATAATCTCTCTCTTTTCTCATAATTCATAAATTCTAAAATAAACTTCAAAATAATATTAATAAATATATTTACAATTATATATGTTGAAATTTTTTTATGTACGTTCTTAATATGTTTCCTAAAGATTTTAAATGAATTTTTTTAAATTAAAAGAAAAAAAATCAGTACATTAATTATCATCATATACAATGCAATTTGCCAAAGAAGGCCAAAAGAGCAGGTGAAAGATCATATAACTAATACATTTTAAATGGTGCATAATACCAAGCAAATATATATATATATATATATATATATATATATATTTATATATATTAGTATTGGTATCGTTATAATAATGTAATTTTCGAATGAGGTGAAAGGAACAGGTAAAAGGATCTTATATTGTCTACCTAACCAATGTACCTACCATGCAGGGTGCATATATATCATCATGTAAAAAAATCATTCATGTTATTATTATCATTATATATAATATAATCTTCGAACGAGAGCAAATGAGTCGGTGCAAGGTTCTTAGTATATAGCTCATGTCTACCATTATTAGTATTGAGTAATGTTATATCTTCATACAACTTTATGCACAATATTATACATATTGAGTGTCATCTTCATTTTTTCAGTTTTTAATTCAAATTTTAAAATCTTCATCATTTCAATAATTGCTGGCACGTTAGCATGTATGATTAAGTGCACATACTTGTAAATATAGATAACATTTTTCATTACTATATTATTAGGGCTTATTTGGGGAGTGAGATCATATGAGAATTTTTTTAATAATAGTAAGATAATTTATGAATATTAGTGAGATAGTTTGATTCAGTATTTTTTGAGTTTTGGAAAATGATAGATAAAAAATTTAATAAAAAATATTAGAAAATTAAAATATTGTAATAATATAATTTTATAATATTTTTTTTTTTTTAGATTTGAAAAAATTGGAACTATTTTTTATTTAAAAGTTTAAAAAAATTGTAACGATTAGTTTAAAAATTTTATATTTAAATTATATTTAAAAATAAGATAAAATCAGATAAAATTTTATCTCTCATCTAAAATCCTAAATCTGTTAGTATCATTATCATTATAATATAATGGAAGGCTGTTAAAGAAGCCAAATTAACAGGTGAAATTATTTGATTTTATATTTACCGCGCCAACTGTAAAATGTACTATATGCACAGTCTCCGCATCTTGTCACGTGGTAGTTGTCAAAATAAGGAAAAAAAAAAAAAAAAACACTCTTGTCCTCTTATTTTTGGCAAAAAATAAAAGGTATTCTTAATTATTCTCAACGGTAATATATATTAGTAGAGTATCCTTAGCCGTCCCCTGACTACGTACTACGGCCCAGTGAGATTTTAGACACGCTGCAGTTTTGGACAACATGCCCCATCCCAATCCCAGTGATGAGTAATTACTTCGAACTTTTTTTTATCGGAGCAAATATATTTTGTTTTGTTTTTGTTTTTGTTTTTGTTTTTTTAATTTAGCAAATATATTCTGTATGAAGTTTAACTTGGTCAATATCATTTAGAAAAACTTATTTTTCCACCATAGCTTTTGTGCATCGAATGATCAATCGATGGTCGTGATCTTGCTGATATGAAGAAGAATGTACTGTTGTATGTAAAAGCTTCATTTGTTTCATGATCATACAACAATCTTCGTAAATAATTTTTCTGATTTTTTGGTGTTTGAATGTGTTTGAAAAATAGTTAGTGAAAAACAGTACTTTCGATCGATACATAAAAAATCAAACATTCTTTTCTGGAAATTGGTTTTAATTAGTTCAAAAATTCAGAAACACCAATTTCCAATCTTACCCGACAGCTCTTAAGTCTCAAATAAAGCACCATTCTTTTTCTCACCGATTCCCTCGATCTCTCGGGTTTCCTTCCTCTCCCTAATCTTCCTCCTCTCTGTCACCTTTTTTACATATTAGTTTTTTTGAAGCTACGTACGATTTTTGAGATTCTGAATTTTTTTCCGCTTTTGTTATTTTGAGCTATTAGTTTTTTTATTATTATTTCTAACATGTTTTAAGTTTTAAAATATTTTTTTTTTGACATGTTTAAGTATATTTTTAAGTTTTCTGACAAATGGCAGCTTAATTCACTACAAGAAAAAGCTCATTTCCCGGCGCCTAAAATCGCTGCTAATAATGCATAAAATCGTTGCAAATACTTATTTGCAGCAATTTTTGCTGCGTCGGCAGTCCGTCGCAGTTGTGGCGCTTTTTAAAAAATTCGCCGCCAAAAATTTTTATTTGCATCGATATTTTCCCCCGCAAATATACTTAATTTCGCCGCAAATAATGATTAGATTTCACTCTTCTATCGCTGCGAAAAAGTATTTGCAGCACTTTATATTGTTGCGAATACCCAAAAAATCGCCGTAAATAGAGCATATTTTATTGCAGCGATTTTATAAACGCTGCAATTAGTAGCCCCAAGCTTATTTGCGGCGATTTTTATTCGCCGTAAAGCTTATTTGCATCGACTTTTAGGCGCCGCAAATAACTTCGTCATATTACTTTGTTTTTGGCGTCCAACTATGTTCGCCGCAAATGTGTAATATTTCTTTTTGCGACGAAGTATTAATCGCCGCAAAAAATCGTTTTACTGATTTGATTGCTTTGGCGTCCACGCTTTTTCGCCGCAAAAAAAACTTTTCATGAGATAAAATCTTTTAGCGGCGAATTTTAAATCGCCGCAAAAGGAATTTTGAACCTAAAATATGCAGTATACGTACAGAATGCAAAATTTGTAGTGGGTACCTAATTCCCTGCTCCAACTGATTCACAACATTACCAAATACTACTTTAATCCAATACGTGTATGCATAAAATGTTGTACATTAATATAAATTCAAATTCTCATCCAATACATCATCAATGCATCATACCCTTTAAGGTTACTATAAACTGGCATATGGTGCATTAATGGAAGGCAATAAAGTCTTACAAATGGGAGCAGCTAATGTCTCTTACAACTGCTAAGTACATATCAAACATCCACAATCCAGGTGATACAAGTATAAACAAATATAAAAAATATGCTTGCTTGGGTGGTGTTCATCCGCAACTTTTTGAGATATCGATCGTTGATGATTTGCGATGACTTGTATATTGAGGGGCAAAGATCGATGAAAATGTCTGGAACAGGGTTATCGGCGTAAATTTTTACACTGCCTTCTACATTCGCTGCACAAAAGAAATATCCATAAAATTAAAATCTGCTATTAATATAAAAACAAATGGTGTACATGAACAAATAATGGGGGCAATTAATAGGAAATCTGCAGTGGAGTACACTGCCTTCTACATTATATAATTTTTTTAAAGCATAAAACTCACACGATTTCTTGGTAGAAATTATGTAAAACCTGATCTCAGACCTGATCCTCGATTTGATGCTGTCAATGTTGTAGTTCTTGCCATCCAAAATGATACTGATTCCATCGCCGAAGTTTATGTGCTTTTGCATGGTAAAACTGAAGCTTATAAGAGGTAGGGTCGATAATAGTCCCATAAAGATGTCAAGTAATGTGTGACTACGAATGAGTTTGGAACCTCAGTGACCATGCGAAGTTTAGCAATAGAATCGAAGGTGTTTGAGATATGGGCGGAGGGGCGTGAAGTGCTTATCACGGAGAGGGGTTGGAAAGGATCACAAACCTTGAGGTTGGGTTGGGACACAACACGCTGGGTCTCAAGGTCGTTGGAGGAATGTTCTAAACTTGGAAGAAAGGTATACTACTCTGCTTATAGGGACGGTAACAGGGGATATATTGTGCAAAAGGGCTCCAACCCCCAGGGCAGTTTTCTGGCCCTAGTGGAGTATAGTGGTGGGGGGCGCCGGAGCTTCATCTTTATCCCTGGGGAAAGGGACGGAATGGGGTGGAGGAAGCTTGCAGTGGTCATGAGGGAGGTGGGCAACAAAGGTGCTCAGGGGAGAGGTCCACCACCTTCGTCGACAGTGGCTCGGTCATACAAGGCGGTTGTGCAGACACCTCGAGTAGTGAGCAATCTTGCTTCGGTAGACCTGAATAGAGTAGGTGAAGTGACTGGTTTGGTAGATGCACAGAGATGGGAGGGTGATGGCAGAGGTGTGTCTGGGCAAAATGATTTAAGTATGTTGAAGGATTTGCGGGATATGCAGACTGCCTTGGAAGAGATGGCCGTTAAAGTCAAAGGGTTGATACGGTGCGTTTTGGGTAAAGAAGTTATGGGGTCGAATTTGGGCCTGGGGAGTGGGCTGGAGCCTGATCTCATGAAGCAGGGGACTGAGGCCTTGGGTGTAGGCCAGGAAAGGGGACCGAAAGGAAAGGCCCAGTCCATACAGGGTATCAGACCCGAGTCCAACCAACTGAAAGGTTTGACGTGGAGGAAGAAGTCACAGGTCGGGGTGGACTCAGAGGCGGGTGGGCCAGTGCCACCGTCGCCGGCGAAGCCTCAGACGGCGACGTCGAAGGTCCTCGAAGCTCTGACGGAAGAACAGCCGCCGGCAGCAGGGTCTGTGAAGCTTGGAGGGGTGAACTCAGGGAGTTTTGCCGTAAGATCAGAAACAAACGCCTCGGATCCTGTACAGCCTTGGTCGACGACAGTAGACAAGGAGATCCGGACGTCAATCGCGAGGAGTAGAGGCGATTCTGCTGTGAACAAAGGTAAGACAGTTTCAGTTCAGTCCCGAGACACTGTTACGGAGCCGATATTAGCTCAGATTCTTCCATCAATGGCACAGAAAGAGTCGATAGGCTCATTGGAAGCCTCGGGTGGGCTTATGTTGGGGAGTAATAGTGATTTTCTAGTGAGCATAGGCAAGATGGTTTCGGCTCAGTCCCGAGACAATGTAGTGGAGCCGATATTAGCACAGATGTTTCCACCACTGGCACAGATAGAGTTGGAAGCTTCGGGTGAGCTGATGTTGGTCAACCATGTTATGGAAAGGGAGGCAGGGGAAATTGTTGAGGCTAATGAGGGACATAACGAGGTTCTGACCTCTATGGTGGAGGGGGGAAATTGTTTGGTCTCGGATCCAGAGCTCATAGTAGCTGTTTATGAGGAGGAGATGGATAGTTCATCTCCGTTACAGATGACTCCTCTTCAGATTGTGTCTGAGGAATCCTCAGATTGGGTTTTTAAACAAGTGGAGAAAATCCAAAGTTGTGTGGGTATCTTTTATGATGGCTATGAAGAACAATTGAGGGCCCTTTTAGTTGCTATTGAAGCTGGTCGATCCACGGTTGAGCAGTCATCTGTGAAAAAGAAGCGTGAGTTGAGAAGATTGCATTGTTCTATTAATTATGACAATAAGGAGGGTACTTCTGGGAGGAGCAGATCTAAGGGGAGGGAAGCTATTTTTGTTAATGAAGCCTAAAATTATGTCTTGGAATGTAAGGGGGATCAATAATGTCAATAAACGCCTACGCATTAGGTCCATTATTCATAGTTGGAAGATCGATGTTGTATGCCTCCAAGAAACAAAATTGGAAAGTGTTGACAGGAATGTTATTAGTAGCTTGTGGAGAGGCTCGTTTGTAGGCTGGACTTATTTAGCCTCTTCGGGGGCCTCTGGTGGTGTACTAGTCATGTGGGATAGTAGAGTTGTCGAGATGGTAGAAGAGTGCATTGAAAATTACTTGGTGGCATGTGTATTAAGGAACGTGGAAGATGGGTGGTTGTGGGCATTAGCAAGTATCTACGGTCCCAATAGGAATCGGGATAGGAACTTGCTGTGGGATGAAGTTTCTGGAATGTACTATATGTGGGATCTTCCTTGGTGCATCTGTGGGGATTTCAATATAATCCGATTCCCAAATGAGCGGATGGGTCTCTCTTCAATAACTACAGCTATGGAGGTTTTCTCACAGCTGATTTTTGACTTGGAACTGCTGGATTTGCCGTTGGTGGGGGGTGAGTATACGTGGTCCAATTCTAGAGGCAATTCTAGATTGGACAGATTTCTTGTATCATCGTCGTGGGAAGCTCATTATCCGAAGTTGTGCCAAAAACGTTTTCCAAGGATAGGTTCGGACCACTTCCCCATTATTCTTGAGTGTGGGGGCATACACGAGGGCAAACGGTACTTTAAGTTTGAGAATATGTGGCTAGAAGTGGAGGGTTTCATTGATAAGGTAAAAAGTTGGTGGCTGTCGTATCAGTTTGAGGGGACTCCTAGTTTTGTTTTGGCTAGTAAACTCAAAGCTTTAAAAACTAATTTGAAGGTATGGAATAAGGAGGATTTTGGGAATGTTGAACAGCAGAAAAAAACCCTTTGGGAAGAGCTTCAATCCTTGGAAGCTGATGGGGATAGCGAGGAGAGCTCATCTAGGATGAACGAAGTCAAAATAGAACTTGAGAGGGTTCTTTTAAGGGAAGAAATATCATGGAGGCAAAAGTCGAGAGTTCTTTGGCTTAAAGAGGGAGATAAGTGTACTAGCTTCTTCCACAAAATGGCCAACTCCCATAGACGTAACAATGCCATTGAGATGTTAAGAACTGAAAATAATCTACTTTCCGTACCTGCTGAGATCCAAGAGCATGCTGTGCAGTATTTTAGTTCCCTCCTCAGTGAGACGGAAGATTGGAGACCTAAGATAGATGGATTGAGCTTTGCAACAGTGGATGATTCTTCATCAAGTTGGCTGGAAAGGCCGTTTGAAGAGCTTGAGGTGCATCGGGTGGTGTGTGGAATGAGGAGAGACAAAGCTCCCGGGCCGGATGGCTTCTTTATGGCATTTTTTCAGGATTGTTGGGAGATAGTGCGGGGGGATGTGATGAAGGTTTTTCATGAATTTTATAAGCTCCAAAAGTTTGACAAGAGTTTGAATGCCACTTTTATTGCTTTGATTCCTAAGAGAGCAGGTGCTTCGGAGTTGAAGGAGTTCCGCCCAATTAGTTTGGTAAGTAGTGTCTATAAGATTATCTCAAAGGTGTTAGCAAATAGAATGAGCAAAGTGATGGGGAAGATCATTTCTAAATCCCAAAACGCATTTGTTAAAGGAAGACAAATCATAGATTCGGTGCTGCTTGCAAATGAATGTGTTGATAGCCGCATGCGGGAAGGGGCTCCGGGGGTCCTTTGTAAGTTGGACATGGAAAAAGCATATGATCATATAAACTAGAATTTTCTTTTGTATATGCTTAGAAGATGCGGTTTCGGAGGAAAGTGGTGTGGCTGGATAAGTCACTGCATTTCAACTATCCGCTTTTCTGTACTTGTTAATGGGCAGCCTTGTGGGTATTTTCCGAGCTCTAGAGGTTTGAGGCAGGGGGATCCCTTATCTCCCTTCCTATTTGATATTGTTATGGAAACCTTGAGTTGCATGGTGGAAGCAGTAGTGGATGCAGGTTTTATCTCGGGTTTTTCAGTGGGAACTAACTCTAGTGGCATCTCTACTTTATCACACTTGCTTTTTGCGGATGATACCCTCATCTTTTGTGAGGCTGTTGGGGAACAGATTCAAATTTTGAGGGCTGTCCTGCTATGTTTTCAAGCCATCTCGGGATTAAAAGTGAACTTAAGTAAATCGGAGTTGGTACCGGTGGGAGATGTCCATAATATTCATCACTTGGCTGAATTCCTGGGGTGTAAAGTTGCATTTCTGCCCATAAAATATTTGGGACTACCACTAGGGGCTCCTTTTAAGGCCAAACACATTTGGGATGGGGTGATCGAGAAGATAGCGAGGAAGTTGGCAGCTTGGAAAAGGACTTATTTATCTAAAGGGAGTAGGATTACTCTTATAAAGAGTACTCTTTCTAATATCCCTACCTACTTTCTTTCTCTATTCCCCTTACCAGTTGGTGTCGCCAACCGTATCGAAAAATTGTATAGAGATTTTTTATGGGGAGGCCTGGGAGAGGAGACTAAAACTCCTTTAGTGAGTTGGAAAAAAATTTGTCGCCCACTTGCTAATGGAGGTCTGGGTATTCATAGGTTATGTAGCTTTAATAAGGCGTTGTTGGGGAAGTGGTTATGGAGATACCATGGGGAAGAGGAAGCATTGTGGAAGGGGGTGATCGATTGCAAGTATGGTAGTGATTGGGGAGGATGGTGTTCCAAGGAGAGCAGGGCTTCATATGGAGTGAGTCTATGGAAGTTTATTAGGAAAGGTTGGGGTCGTTTCTGGAAACAAGTTAACTTCTCGGTTGGTGATGGTTCAAAAATCAGGTTCTGGTCTGATGTTTGGTGTGGGGACATTGAATTGTCTCGAGCATTTCCTGTTGTATTCAGATTGGCGACTAATAAACAAGCTTCAGTTTCCGAGGTGATGGATTTTTCCAATGGAGAGGTGCTTTGGGATGTAGGCTTCTCCAGATCTGCCCAGGATTGGGAAGTAGAGGAGGTTACTGATTTTTTTAGACAGTTGTATTCAGTGGAGATAAGAAGACAGGGTAGGGACCAACTATGTTGGAGACAAACAGCCTCTAAAAAATTTACAGTTCGGTCATTTTATAAGGTGATACTAAATCAGCACCATATTGGTTATCCTTGGAGGAGGATTTGGAAGGCCCATGTTCCGTCAAGGGTGGCTTTTTTTTGTATGGACAGCAGCAATAGGGAATATTCAGACTATAGATAATCTGAGGAAGTGCGGAATGATTGTTTTGGATTGGTGCTTTATGTGCAAGAAAGAAGCGGAATCAGTGAACCATTTACTACTTCATTGTGAAATGGCTAAAGTGCTGTGGGATGGTGTGTTTGGAAGGGTTGGGCTGTGCTGGGTTATGCCAGAAACAGTGGTTGATTTTCTAGCAAGCTGGACCAACTTTCAACTGCATACTTGCTCCCAAGTGGCAGCTGCATGGAAATTGATGCCTTTGTGTATTATGTGGTGCATTTGGTTAGAGAGAAATGAGAGGTGTTTTAATGATCGGGAACGCAATAGGGATGCATTTTGAAAGTTTTTTATGAGTACTCTACTTAGCTGGTTCTCTGCTATTGTACTCAAGGGTGGGGCTGTAAACGTGTTCCTATCTTCGTTTTTTTAAGTTTTAGCATGTAATTAGGTGTTTCTTTTGTATACTTCTTGTGTACTCGGGCTTCGCCTATTACATTGTGCCTAATAAAGTTCTAACTTATCAAAAAAAAAAAAAAACCAAAAGAGGAAAAGAAATCATGTACATGAACCATGATTTCTTTTCTAGCTAGCTAGCTACCTAATAGTAATATATATTGTTAATCTAATTAAAAAAGGTATTAAAATGGAAGTATATATATGTATTCAAGATGATTATGATCTGTATTAGATCGTGTGGTACATTATATTTGCATATACCACATGCATAAAAAAAAAGAAGATTCCAAATGTATATATGGCTAGCTCATGTTGACTTTGTACGTATTAGCTCTAGCAGCTAGATATATAGATATTTCAGCTAAACACGACATTCGTTCTCTACTGATCACAAGCTGCATGTTTTTTTGTTTGTTTTCAGTTTTTTTCTTTGTTTTGAATCTTTGTGAACCTAATCTCTCACTGTTGTTCTGGAAATTCTTGCACTTGTTCTGATTCATGTTGTGTAATAATTTTTTTCTATTTTCGAAGTTTTCCTTTGCCTAACTTTCCACCTTCCCAATCATAGAGATATCAAAACAGTTGCCAGTACCTCCAATCTATGATAATTAACTAGAATCCAGATCTACAAGCTATTTTTCTGTCAGTACGATCAGACGATTTCTGATGATATATATCAGATCAGTTTTGTGTTCTGGGAGTTCATAAAGAAAGGAAATTGGAAAGGAAATTAGAATGAATTAAGAAGGAATGGATTAGACTAAACTAGTAGCTGGGAATCTTTTCCCTATGAATGCTTAAGATAGAAAATGGATTACCGGAAAAGAAAATCATATTAGCATCATGCATTTTGTTATGGTTATTAGTTAAAGATTAAAGAAAGACATCTCATCCATTTAATTCCATTAATTAACTGGCCTCTAATGTTTCATTCCACGATTTCTTTTCTTCTAAAAATGGATGAACATCAACTATCAAGCTGCTGAGAGTAATAAAAACTATCAAGCTCTATCTAAAACATAAAAAAAAAAACATAACTAAATTTAACAAGCAAAGACTACACTTAGTGCTTTTTTACCTGTCCAGAAGCCTCGTATGATCTGAAGTTACTTCATGCTTTTGAAGGAATTTCTCCATTAATTCTACGAACATCCTATTTGACATAAAGAAAGTTAAGTTTGACACCCACCACACTTATACATCCATCATAAAGTTCCCAACTCTTGAAAACTATAACATAATTTAAAGACAAAGTTTGCAATCAAATGGACATATCAATACTCATCCCAAGCATGTTGAGTAAAAACAATCCCAGACTCAGAGTCTAAGTCAAAACCTCTATATGCATCTAAATGTCTAGGCTCAACAGGTACGCAATGGGATATGGGGGTAAACATATAAGTAATTCACCGGTAGATATACAAGTGTTGATGCCTGTTCTGGTAATTTTTTACAGGATACCATCAAGTACCTTAAAATCTATTCGGTGGCGTAGCTCACGTCCAGGATATGTGCATAGTCCGAAGTATGTGTCACCACCATGATCAGTACCCTGTGCACATTTTGCATAAAGAAGTTAATGGATCATATCACTGCAAGTCTAAAACATACAAAGATACATCCATGACAGATAAGCAGAAGGAAATGGCTTAAAATACACAAATGTGTAAGCATATATGATTCGGACTATGCATCTTTCATTTTTCGCTTCTAATTTACAGATGATTGAGTTAAGAAAGTTTGAAGATCTTTTACTTTTTCTTCTTTTAAGTCTTCTTTTCAACCAAAAGAGAAATGATACTTGGACGGTATATAAAATGACAAGTTATTTCATTATCCCATTTATCATAGACTTTATAACTCAAAATATTATTTTCTGACTAACCTCTTGATATATAAAAGCCGACAAGTGACTGGAACTACTTAAAATAGAATCAGACAAGTGTCCAAAGGACATCAATTATTCTAAAAACTTAAACTTAAAAACACAACTCCAACAATACATATCAAGCTAACACAAATTGGCACCACCTTGCCTTTATATGTGCAGCCAGAATCTGCACATGGAGCCCAAAAGCTGAAACAAATGTTTTGAGTTTCCTAGGACTCAAAACAGATGTTTCATAGGGAAGACAAACTGCTAATCAAATGTTAAAGAATCAATAATCATAAAAGTTTAAACTTTTATGAACTCAGCCCCTCAAGGTCTATCAAGTTAAGACACTAACCGAACATCAAAATAATTCATTTTCCATAATTGCATAATCCAGTTTGCAAAACCAAACTATGGTCAATGTACATAATGTTTAGAAAGAAACGCATTCAAAAAGTAGAAACCATAGTAGAAGTAAATTGCATAGGGGAATGAAGACATCACCTGCTTGTAGACCTTCCGTGAATTTGGGCAAGATGCTTTTGTCCAGTCAAGCATCAGACAAAATACACATCCACGTACCATCAATACATAACATATAAGTTGAAGAGGATTACAAAATTCTAGGACACGTCTTAGGCTCTGGCGTAGGCCGACCCCTCCCATTCACATCCATGTACATATAATATGGTATGAATTAGCCTGTACAACAAGCAACCAAATGTTGTTAAGCATTTGTATACACCCAATCGATATGTATAGTGAAGGCGGTGGCGTAGATACTTACATGTTTGACTCATGTTCAATGAGGCCTAACATCATCTGATAATTTGCACTTGATATTATCATACCTATTTAAGGCCTAATGTGCCAAAACATGTGCTTTCCCAACCCAGCTTGCTCCCACAAAATATATACATATAACCTCCCATTGGATAGATATTCTATATATATAATGCTTGTCAATCCACCATCAATGTCCAAAAATGCACCACAAAATACCACAAAAACCTTTCCATATTTTCCCACAAAAAACCTCCTCATTCGAGAGACTCACTGAGGGGGTTCGCAGCTAAGATGGCCCTCAACATACGATCAGTTTCATTTTGTTTCTCCATCATAACCTCCATGTTTGCCTAGGCAATCAAACTCAGTTAGTGTGCGTTAGTTACAAGTTGTTACGATGTAAATGCAAAAAAATTAGGAGATTAAGTGACAAAAACATGACAAGTATGATCCCATGCCAAACCACCCAATTCGTCCCCCTTCCCAAGGCATTTAATTGTCATTTTGATGAAAGACAGTTATAAGCGTTGATCCAAAAAAAAGAAGGCACCCAAGCGCTGAGATTTATTCGCGTACTTGAAAGGCAAGGTCATCAATTATCAGTAACAGGTGATATGTCATTGAAGTACTTGAAAGCATCAAAAGATCCATCCTCTATACAATAAAGGAAAAAAATGCTAAAAACTTGATAATTGATGACCTTTGGAGAATATCACGATGAAAAAAAGGGACTTGTAACCCTTTAAAATCGAACCAACTAGTGAATTACAATAACCTATGATTTTTTTTTAATTCAATTCTTTTTATAAAAAAAAAAGTATAAACAAAAGAGTTAAAGCACCCAAAAAAAACTTATAGAGAAAGGACAAAAGCAAACGAGAGGAAGGAAGAAAAGCATTACACTTGTTAGATATTAAGGCATGATGGCATTTTTAGGGAGTACTTTTTTATTTAGGCCGTGATTGGTTGTAAAAAAATGTTTGAAAATATATTAGAATTTTGAAATTTTGTTTGAGATTAGACGTTGGAGAAGGAAAAATAAAAATTTTGAATAAAAATCATTTTTAAAATAAGTATTGCATTGTTAAAAAAAGGGGAAATAGTGCTACAAGTACTGATGATCAATTAAAGAATTCAAATTGATAAGTGCAAATTCACTTTTATATTTTTTCTCTTTTTTTAACCATTTTTTTATATATTTTTAAATATTTTAAAAAAATAAGAAAAAAACCATAATTTATTAATATTTACTTTCTTAACTATTAAATAAATAAAAAATAAAAAATCAATCGATATTTTTATAAGTTCAATTAGCAATTTCCGTGGCATTAATGATAGATAAAGTTGAAAAACTGTTTAATATTATTTTTTGTTTTTAATTTTAAAAAAATTGTATTAATTTTTATGTTTAAGTAATAATTAAATAAAAAATTATTACTTTTTAAACCCACGCTTTTTTCCCTAACCTGTGAATGAGAATATCCATAATGAAAAAAGTTATTTACCATTATTTTTATCATTATACTCTTAACATTTATTTGATATGGTGTTAAATGATAAGTTTATAAGTAAAATATATATCCATAATTTTTAATTATTTAATATTACATTCTGAGATGATGAAAAGATGATGATAAAAAGAACGGTACTACACATCCACAATATTATACAAAAACAAGTCATTTTCTTGTACGTCAATCTAAACAGTGTTAGATGCAATAAAGGAAAGTTAGAGATGAGATGGGTTATTATGGATGAGCTACAACCCTTCATTCTGGGTAGGATGCAGTTTTAGGATATCAAGTTTGAGCTGAACAAAAAGAACAGTTTTCCTAGATTGCCTACTTACCTTGCATGTATAATAAACATTTGATTTAGGGTTCATCTGCGCTAACAAGCAGCTACCAACCAAACAAATATCAATCAAACCAACCATAAATTCTGTTAGTGCAGCCGGTTTTGATGATGATCAATTTGTTTGCATCATAAGTATTTCATTTGCATATTTCTATATATTAATAGTGCAATAAGAATGTTGGTGATTAAAAAGGTTTTTTGCAGGAGATATATAAACATATTATATGATGCCTAACTAATTTCTTGAACACATAATGTTGTCTGATCAGTAATTCATACAGACAGCTAGAGTAATAAATGTTGTATGAACCATGTAAATAAATATATGTATTTATTTATCTCAGTCTTATAAAAGTGTTAAAGTTCGTACAAGACATTTAGGACATCTGCAAAATATTACATGAAATCAAACTCCCATATATGATTAAAGATCGATGAAAATGAAAATGAAAATGAAAAACTCCCAAATGACAAGAATTATGTCACATTTATCTCATTATAAGGGAGTTTTATATATCATTTTTCAGTATATTTGTGTGGCTGTTTTTTTACTTTTCTAATATAGTTAGTGGAGGGATCTTGACTTTATTTTTACAATACACTAATGGACCATTAATCTAAGTTCAAATTCAAATTCTCTTTCCTATCTTTTTTCGCCTCCTCTATATATATATATATATATAGATACATATACATATATATATATATATATACCTTCCCACATTTATGCTGACTTATGTGATTCTCTTTTCTCATATCTTTTCTATCTTTTTTTCTCCTCTTCTATATATATACCTATATATATACATATACCTTCCCACATTTATGCTCTAGACTTAAAGTGATTTATTTTTACCTTGTGCACTAGAATTGGCAGGCAAAACCACCCTGTTTTGACAGGTTGTAGTGGGTCAATATTGCCACTACAAACTATATGTAATGGATGGGGACACTTACTTGTCATAATATGGACATGGGTGGATGCAATATGATAGCATTATTACATAGCAAGTATCCTTTAGATTGATCCAACGGCTGGATAATGATGGTACTAGTGTCGGCCTTTGGTTAAAGAGTCAAGTACCTTAACATTATGCAATTATCAAACTGGCCTTCATTCGGCACATGTTTCATAACTATCACAATAGATCTTCAGTGGTTTCCAAATGAGATATAAATGAGACCCAACCCGGATATAAAATACCAAAAGAATATATATTCTATATATTCTGCCTATGTTGTCAAAGATCAAGTTGTGAATGTTTGATTGACACTTTTCCAGGAAAGAAATCGTCTACCAACATAAATATAAGGAGAAGTATACTTTTTCATATGGATAACCAACATAATCGATATTAGAATACTCAACCATATCAAGAAGGTCAGATCAGTTAGACGTCAGCATGAAACATGCAGTGCTTTGCAAGTACCCAAGTACCTTCTTTGTAGATTTCCATAAAATGTAGTAATAGCAAGAAGTTTAATGAGAGTGAAAAATTCATCCAAATTGATCATATATAGGAAATTCCTTTGCAATGTTATCTACAAAGTCATTGGCTTTATCTAAAGACAAGTACTATTTAAATGTTGCAAATGGTCTTATGGTCGAATGGCACTATCCTTGATCTTTTGGGACCATAGGATTCAAGGTTGGACGTTCAAAACCCCCAAACTACTAGGCTTGTTGACCCTTAAAATACATACTAGAAAAACAAAAACCACCATTTAAATGCTACCAACAACTCAACTTCAAGCTTATCCATAGCAAGATTCACACATGCCTATTTAGAAATTGCCTCAACCATTGAAGCCGAACTTGTATGGTTAATTAACAAATTTATAGTTGGTTGTTCCCTCTCAAGATTTTCATGGCAGATGATATAAAAATTTTAGTAGGGTTTCCGAAAGCTAAGAACATCAAAACAAAATATTTCAGGGTGCTTGAGAAAGCAAAAACATGCTATTTTGGTTATCCCTAGAGTTGCTAGAGTCCAAAATACAAAAGAGATTCATATTAATTAATGCAATCACTTAGTGACTCACTATCTATAAGATATGATTAAGCCACCAAGTAAAAAGTACTTAATTTATTTTATTTATTTTTATTGTTCTAATGCTACATACTTAATTAATTTATTTAATGGTGGATTTCACTCTTTTTCAAAATGAGGACGAGATGCTTGCATAAATCATGATTGTATGTAACATTATTTTTCCAATAATAATTCACTAAAATGGTAAGAACAAAACTGGTCTGGATGTTTTTACGTGTGATTGCAATTATGAAAATAATAATCAAGATCTATTTCAAATATTAAAAAATGATGTCTCATGATTAGTTTTACAAAGGTAGAATATATATATATATATATATATATATATATATATATATTGCTCGATTCCCTCAAAATTTCGATATAAAAACACTATTTTCAACTATAAATCTCATAAAATAAATATTTAAAGCATTAGACCACAAACATCAATTTCAGCACAAATGCTGAGAATATGTGATTTAAACAGGCCAAAACACTTTTATACAATCTCCTTGTTCTTTGTTTATCTTGTAACAATTTTTTTTTCACCCTAAAATCAAGCACCACGTGTTTCCTCATGACTTTGCCTCTTCCATTTTACTTATATGAATCAACAGATGCAACTTTGTGATTCGGTCCTGTGTGTGTGTGTATATATATATAAATATATATATATATATATATAGAGAGAGAGAGAGAGAGAGAGAGAGAGAGTGAGAGAGGGTAGTGAATTTGTAGTTGCTTCAGATATTTAATACTAAAACAATCCAAAATGCATTATCCAGCACAATATATTATTATATTGTATAAGGGAAAGGCCAGAAATGTTGGAAATATTTTCAAAATAGTATATATAATATTTATTAATAATATTTTGGGGATTTATTTTTTGAAATTGTGAATTAGTTTGGAAAGAGAGAAGTTATGGAAACTTATAATGGTTATATTATTGTGTTTTTGTTTGCAACCATAAGCCTTTAACTGGTTGAGTGGTATTTATGTCCTTGAATTACCTAGAGTGCTGGAGTTCGAATCACCTCCATGGCAAGATGGGGTTTTTAAGTTATTTATGAAGAGAACCTTCTATGCTTGCGTGCAAAGCACTACATGTGCGAAGCATTGCGCGCTGGGCTCAATGGGCGTGCTGCATGAAGTGGTGCGACGCCATGGGCAATCAAGGTGGGGCACGCGAGGCGCTGCAATGCCTTGGGAAAATGAAAAATTAAATTTCCAATGTGCGCCCTCGGTGAATCAAACTGGTGCCATCCAGTTCAAGTGGAAGCAAGGCGCAACCATTGGACTAAGTCCAACTGTTGTGTCATTTGGCAACAGACACAATATAACTTTTTGTTCACAACCTTTGGTCATCTATAAATAGACTCATTGGCCTGCCATTTGAAATATGACAGAATAGAATTTCGAATTCTCTCTCTCCCAAGTTCTTCACTTCTTCATATTATTAGAACTTGTTAGAATCTGTTTATTCTCGAGAAAACAGATTTCTAATTTCTTGGTTGAGTAGCAAAATCTGAGGGTATTCGGGGTCTAATTTCGTGTGTGCATAACGCAATTAAACAAACAGACTTGTTCTGGGCTTCATTGTAGCTTGGAGGCAAATTCGCTTGTAACCCGTGTGCATACCGTTATTGGTGGGGGCGAATATTGTCTTAAGGAAAGCGACATTGTAACGCGCCTTGAAGCAAACTTTCTCTCACTATTGTCTGTTTTGCAGCCCCTTTGTACCAACAAGAAATATATGTATATGTATATTAATGGCATAGAAGATTTCATGAGAAAGGTGTGGGAGCATGCATAATGCAGGTCCAGTAATAGTACTACTCAGCTTTTCTGTGATTTTTTTTTTATCAATTTTTTTTCCCTTCTGCAACACTAAGCAGAAAGCAATTGAGTAAAATTGTCCCAACCACCAAGATTTTTACTGGCTAGCTGGCTTGTGAATTGATACAAGCTTGATATGCTTGTAATCCATGCAACTTTTCTAATAATTTTTTGTAATTTTTATTGGTCTCTAATGGGTGGTGCCGGGAAGACAAACTGCTGCTGTGCATGCAGGGCCAAAAATTTATATAGGCCTTCATATATTTTGCATATATACACATCATATATGGATGGCTATGCACAAAAATGGATATTCATGGAAAGAATTGACGGAATATATAATATGACGTACGAACAAGCATAGTTATCTAGCTTTCTTACGTGTCAAATTCCCTATGGCTTCAGTATATATTAAGTACTACTATATATATATATCGATATATTTTTTTTTTGCATGTGTTCATGTCTAAGTACGTGGCAAGCTCAGTACTGCTGATCATGATCATATATCCTAGTACTACTTCCATGAAAAATCACTTCTGATTAGATAAGCAGAAGCAATAAGATCGATCGATATTACACCGCCTACTCCACTAGCCATTACTCCACCAGTTTATATGTAGTTCATCAAGATTTTGGAGTACTTTAATGTTAATTGCCAAATATTAATTAAACAGTGAAATCATGTCATATATTATATATCTATTATCTAGTTCCTATTCAAACCCAAATAAGCTAGATATATAGGTTGTGAAGTGTTTATGCATGTCGATGGATCTGTGTGTCTGATCTTGAACTTTATAAGCAATTAAAGTTTACATATAATAGTTTGGAACTTCAAAGACAGTCGACTAAAACACAAACACAAACAATGCACCAGTGAAGGGTTGATGAATAAACCAAACAGAACTCAAAATCCATAAGCTACAGATCAACAAAAAAAAAATTATCACTCAGAAACCAGAATGCATAAGCTAGAGATCAACAAATCCATTAAGACTTGACCACAATGTTCGACACACTCTTAATCAGTACCCACCAAAATGCATAATTTTTGCAATAAGCAGCTCATGCGAGGATGAAGGGGGAGAGCAATTTCTTAAAGGGAACCACTTACAAGTATCGATGGACGATCTCGACTGTCGATATTGGCCTTCCCAAAACAATCACTTGGAAACGGACCGCGGGGAGGCACTGACTCCGCTGCTGCTTCAAGTCTGGAATGAGGGGCCTGGGATGAATTTTTGCTCCAGAATCACCGGGCGCGAACAGGGGCGAGAGAAGTTGGTAGGCCAAAATGGGGACGAAGGAAATCGGGATTTAGGGGGAAATAGGGATTTGGGGGGAAGTCTGAAAATCGATGGAGGTATTGGCCCGTTTACATTAAAATCAGATTCGCAGCGAACTTATGCGTCGGCAAAACATTTTGGGATTTTGCGGCTGTTTAATTCGCCGTAAGTAACGTTAAAATCGCTGCAAAAGTAAAATTCTTTTTTGCGGCAAAAATTTTCGCCGCAAATAACCATAAAATCGCCGCAAAAAAAAAAAACGATAATCATACGCACGGCTTGGAAGCCGCGTCGACCAAACCTATCGCCGTAAATAATGACTTATTGCGGCGACATTTATTGCAGCAGACCAAAAATTGCTGCAATAGACCCATTTTCTTGTAGTGTGGGTTGCAGTAGTTCTGTCACGATAGAATCCTATATAGCTAACTGAATTGTTTGAGGGTAAACTACATGTGTGCGACTTGGGTGGGAAATCAAAGTTTTTGATAATTTAACGAATTTTCATACATTGGTGATCAATTGATCAGTGATTTTAACACGGTGCTTACAATTATTTGTTCATGCATTACAAGAAAATTACTTATTTGTGGCCAGTTAATTCCAGCGAAATGACTATTTACAATTAAAATGAAGACTATTTTAGTCACAAATAGTCTTTTTGTCGCAATTAAATGACTACAAAAGTCCATTTTTCTTGTAGTGATGTATGGCGTTACTTTGCATGAAAAATTACTGATTGCACATGATAGTGCACATCATGTCATACGTACATGTCTCCGGCCTTATCATTTTGTGATAAAATAATCTACTACAAAAAAAAAATGAACATTTATCATGCATGACGAGTTATTTGTAATGAGAATAAACTCATTTTGATAGAAAATAACTGGTAACAAATAAATAATTTTCTTATAATAAAGAAAAGCTCGAGAATTTCATGTGTATTACCAAACTTTTAGGTGGATCAGTTGCATGTACTTCTAAGGAGGAATTGATTGATAGAACGGTGAAAGGTTCTATTGATAGGTAGACACGTTTTTTATTTAATCTTTGTACTTCTCCAGTGCTAAATCCGGATGCATGTTCGAAATCAAAGCAGGCTAGGAAGTCCAATAGCTCGCCTACTCGTGAACCCTCGCCGCCAAGTGATCATAGGTAACGAACCTACCATGCGAGGGGCATATATATCATCCTGTAAAAAAAATCATTGTTATTATTATTACTATTATTATCATTATATATAATATAATCTTCGAACGAGAGCAAATGAGTAGGTGAAAGGTTCTTAGTAGATCATGTCTACCTCACTAATGCACTATGCATAACACATCATGCATGTATAAAGAAAAACCATTATTAGTGTTGAGTAATTTTAACCTATGCTTTCTGGTAATAATGACTAGCTTTAAGCACTTTTATCAATTTTTAGGTGCGATAAGCCTAACCACAAAATCAACTCGATATATCAATTTTTCTTTATACATGCATGATGTGTTATGCATAGCGCATTAGCAATTTATCTACATGACACGTTTTTTTTAAATCTTTGTATTTCTCCAGATCTAAATCACGTGGACGTTCGAAATCAAATAGCAGTACTAGATCAAGTGGTTTGGAATCATATAGTAGTACACGAAGAGGTGGTTCAAAATCAAAGCAGGCAAAGAATTCCAAAAGTAGTACAGGTACTTCAAAAAGCAGAAAGGAAAGGCCAGCGGACCCGAAAGAAAAAGATCCTGAAACCTCATCGTCAAGGGATGATAGGGAATGGCTTAAAACTCTGAAAAAAGACATCAAAACTCTGAAAAAAACCATCAAGTCATTGCTGAATGACATGGAGGAGCTCCTCGAAACTGTGGAAGATCGCCTCCAAAATTAGCTTCCAGATGCGAAGTAATTTATATATATATGTACGTATATAGTATGTCATGATCAGAGAGATCATCATGATATATATCACTATATATATATGACCATCTAGATCTCCATATATATCGATAAATAATGAGTAGATGATCATTAGATCATCACTTTGATCATATGTACAAAGTCTGTGTACGTGTCGACGTCGATCATCTATGTTTGTTTCTTAATGGGCGTCGCACTCTGTACGTGCTAGCTAGTTTGCTTTGGTATTTAATTTCAAAATGCATGCATGCATGTGTGTTTCTAAGACTATGTTTATCATCATCTATTCAGCGAATATATATTAACGTTTGTGTTTAATTGGTTTCTCATATAAACGTTTGTGCATATATGCTTGGTTATATGCTCGAAAAGAGAATAAAAATAAACAAAACTTTAAGCTTACCAAAGTGGAGGATGAACAACCACTCGATCGATCTCCGCAGGATCAAAGAAATTACGCGCGCAAGAGGGAGACTAACACGAGAAAGAAAATATATATATATGAGATCAAAGAGGGAAGAGATCAGTCGAATGTGAGGTGCAATGTGTGCTTAATTTCTGATCATCAATGAGTAGGTACTATTCCATGATATAGCTAGCGAGAGAGATGGCGATGAATTAAATTAGCTAGGAAATCTCGAGAACGAGAGAATGATCAAAGGAAAAAAGATCAGAAAATCAGGAGACGGAATAAAAAGTTGCCAACGAGGAGATCGACATGCAGCCAGTGAGGAAGCAGCAAGAAGGAAAGAAATATGGAAAGTTGTAGAGAAAACGAAGAGAGAAGGCATGGAGAGTTGGAGACTTCGAAAGGAGGAAGAGATGGGGGGAAATTTGCTGAGACAATACGCACGTATTGCTGCTTCTTCGTATTTATTTATTTATTTTTAATTTTTTGTAGGCTGGGTTTTTTACTCTGTGTCGAGTTGTAACATTTCTCCTCTCTCACTTCTCCTCGTATGACCATTGTCCGTTTGTTGCTCAACGTCCTCTATAAACATTGAGGTGGAGGTTGTCTTGTACTCGTTGAATTACTGATTCTCTACGAACGTTACCCTACGTACCTCCATGTCCATGGAGAAAGAGGTTTCCACGTGGCATTGGGGGTTCCATACCTAATTGCCAGGGTGTGTTTGGATGTTGAAGTGAGTTGAGATGATAAAATATTGTTAAAATATTATTTTTTAATATTATTATTATTTTAGAATTTAAAAAAGTTGAATTATTTATTATATTTTGTATTGGAATTTGAAAAAAATTGTAATGATAAATTGAGATGAGTTGAGATGAGTTGAAAATGTTATTACATTTCTTCTGATCTCAAGTCATTTCTTCTGTTCACTTACCTTGAAAGAGAGAACAAATGCTTTTGATGTCTCTAGATTTTGGGAATATATGTTTGAGATCAGAACAAAATATGTGGTTTTTCTTTGATAATTAAGATCAACATTGAATTAACATCGATCCATTCTTCCCATGAAATTCTGGTCTAATGGTACGGTCATGTTTCTAGATTTTGGAAAAAGTCATATACTATTTATCAAGTTATTATCATTTTGGCAATACGGCCACTAAGTAAGTATATATGAAGTTTTTATTTAACTCTTTAATTCGAACAAAGTTATATTAGTTTATCTATTTGTCAATATCTAATTTTAATCACAAAATGGACAAATTTTTTTTTTTATATGAATCGATTGGCATGTCAAAGTCAGGTCAAATAATTAGAAAGTGAATGATAGTTTTGAGGACAAATTTAGTAATTTAATAATTATATCATAAAAAAATTATTTTAATTTGAAAGACGAACCAAATTAATTTAATGTAAATTTGTACATTGATATATTGTCTTGGGAAAAATATCTTATGATCAAGTTAATTGTTACCCGATCGAATTTGACGACCGGGCTCAAGCGACAGGCACAATGAATGGATCGGATCCTCCAACATCTATTGCTTATTTAATACTTCCCGAAATATTTTGATGGATAGCAATTAATGGATATTGTATGACTTATTTTATGTGTTTATTTCTCTCTTATTTAAGACTCTCAAGTTTGAACAACAACTCGAATGGACCTTAATCGAACACCCTTGACTGTCTTTTGACTTAGGTAATTTAGTCTGAGACTTTATAATCTTTTTTAAAAGAACACAAGAAAAATCTAAAAGATGATGACAGTAAAGAATTGGTTCAACTTCCAAGTCTTCCTATGTATGTGTATTCTTTGGTGAAGGGGAGCCCAACATGTTGTTCAAGTGGGTCCCTTTTTTTTCTTTTTTCTTTTTTGTGAGTAGATGCGAATTTCGAGCCCATCCCCTCCTATGCAAAACGGCAACATTTTGGGTTAGGAATTTAACCATAGTTTTGAATTTCGTTCCGTATTGGCCGGTACGGTCGAAATTTTTCGTATTGGCCATCCGGCCGGTACAGGTACTATATCTATTTCGTATCGGCCGGTACCAGATGTACCGACCTCAATTTCGGCCTGTACTGGCCGATATTTCGACTTTTTTTTTTTTCAAACTACAAGCTTATTTTTTAATCCCCAATTCAGACTAGACTATTTATAATTTATATATATATGTATTTATATATAATTTATTTATATATCGACTATTCCGAAATGTTATCTCAAAACGCTATCCCGAAACGGTACCGGTACCGAAATATTTCGTTCCAATGCCTTGACCGGTACAACGTCCGATACGGTATTCAAAACATTGATTTTAACCCTAGCCTTCATTCTCTCTCTCTCTCTCTCTCTCTCTCTCTCTCTCTCAGCCTTGCACGACTCTTCTCCCTTTCCTGTTTCGTTTTGTTTTTTTCCCTCCTGTAGGTAGTGGCTGTTACGCCACTGACGCTCGCCATCACCTCGACTCCATGTGGCAGTGTCGTTTTGTCCCCCTCTACCATCATCAAATCGCAACTCGACCACCCAATCCATGTTCCACTTTTGTTGCCACCCTATGAGGTGTTTGTCCCTTCCTCTTTATTCCGTCTTCTACTATCAAATCCTCCAACATCTCTTTCTGTTATCTCAGCCTGCGAGTTCCGTCGTGTGCCACAGTAGTCCGCTGCTTCCAGGAGCTCCTTAGTGGTCGTCCGACCAGCCCCACACCCTCTCCATTCTACTCGGCCTGCTCCCTTTCTCAGATCCACCAAACCCAAGTCTAGATCCACTTTTAGGGTTCTACTCCGCCGCCTACCACCACCCTCTGCTGGGATATCCCCTTCCTCCACCTTTTTAAATGTTGGATCTGCCACCCTTTAATTTTCCCAATCATAGATCCCTCTCTTTGGCCAAGATTTGCCTTTGTCACTATGCACCCCTTCAACTGCCAGTACATGACACACACACACGTGCCCGCGCGCACACACACACACACTACAGTTTTCTCTCAATCTAAAAAGGGTACTTTAAGTTAGCGTGCTAGATCATAAAGAATTGCCCTTTTGCATTGTGAGTAAATTTCCAAACCGATCCTTGAAATACTAATGTGGAAATATCATTAAATTGTATTTGTTGAAGTTAGATTGTGAGTGGTAAAGTGACGGGGAGTTGTGTGGAGCATTGGGATAAAATCTGTAGGTGGTGATGGATTGTCGGCCATAGGCTAGGTGAAAATTTGGGAATCGTGTGTAGTTGTGAAAATGAGAAATTATTAAATTGTGTTTGCCGTACTTTGCTATGCCAAGTCATCGAATAGCTACATGTTGCATAATTGCATTTTAAATTATTGCATGTCATTATATTGTACTAATGGTGCCCTGTGTTGTGTTTGTACTGTAAACTTGAAAAACTGTGGTTTTGGAGTCAAACATTAAAAAACATGTTTTTTTGTGGGTGTGTGCATATCACGATTCCAAGCCGGGATGGATTATTATCTCGGTGGAGTACCTCCGGTCATTCGGGAGCATATAAAATTGAGTGGCGTTCCTTAGGTTTTCACCGGGTGACAACGGGCTGGGACGAGACGGTAACACTCTCATGCTAACTTTGTGGCCTCTCTGTTGGTGAACGCTAGATGATACTTGGTCGCGTACGGGTCGGGCGCAAAGTTGGGCATCGCTTGTTACGATGTCACATGCGTGGTCATTACCTGCAATATGACGAAGGAAACTAGAGTGTGCGGATGATCCCTAAGGGAGACCATGGTGGATACCATAATTAAATGGATGTTTTCAAAATGAAAATGTGGAATTTTGTGTGTTTGGCTTCTTTTCTTTAATTATTCAGAAGAATATTGGTTTGGTAAAATTTTGGTTTTGCTAAAATCTTAAATTTTCCCCTTTGCTGTGGTTTATACATATTTTTTCGTGTTTGTATTTTTGGGTGTTAATTTGTGGCTTTACTTACTGAGATTGCGGAATCTCATTGTGGTGTCTCCACCTGCGATTCCGCTCTATATAACTATAGACCTTGATGTAAAGGAAGGATACGAATATGGAGGATCAGCTCCCCCTGAGGAGTGAAGACTTGGAGACTTTTCCCCTTATGTATCGTTGATTAGTGTTTTACTATTATTTAGTCAGTTGACTGTAATTAACTTTATGTCGGTGTTTGGGAGTCTTGGTGACTTATGGATTATGTGGCTGGGTGATGTAATTTTTAATTCTGGTACTATAGCATTTCAAACTGCCCTTTTATTTTTCCGCTACATTTGTAATCGCACACTTATACATTGCATGCTTTCGCACACTTGCTTTCACAATGTGCTTGGGGTGTGTGACTCGAGTGGTCAGAACCCCGTGTCATGACTTTCTCCAAATCTCAAGTGGGGGGTTGAGGACAACATAACTTGAAATGAACCAACCCAAACCCAACACAATCCACTAGAACTGGAAAGAATCGAACACTGCCGGTTTGGCATTAAATCCCTGGCTCAGCATTTGAGTGGCAAAAAATATGAGTATAACGGGTAGGGATAAAAAGGCATAAAAGTTGAGAGCTTTGCCAATAAACTGTAGAAGCGGCCATGGAAGTTCTCTTTGTTGGCATATGAAATGAGATAGAGAAATTTTTGTTTATCACTTTCTTGAAAATAGATTACAATACATCAACCTATATATAGACACATAAGACTCATTGTATTTGATGACCATAAATTTACTCTTGAAAAAATAAAAGGACACTCTTGAGAAACTGAAAGACAACTTTGAGAAACTAAAAATTACTCTTGAAAAACTGAAAATTCTTCTTCCTAGATGCACAAAAGTCTTCATACGATTCTTGTGCATCTCACAATGGCATTAATTCTACTTTTATCACTCCCCCTTAATGCCTTGTGTGACACCTAATATTTCTCTCAAAGATTGGAATTTATCTTTTGAAAGAGTCTTAGTGAAAATATCAGTAACTTGGTGTTCGATTTTTTGTAATACTTGAGTTGAATCTCTTCATCTTCCATATCTTCTCTAATAATGTGATGCTTGATTGCAATATGCTTTGTTTGGCAATGGTAAATGAGATTCTTTGTCCTAGCAATAGCGTATTTGTTATCACACAAAAGTGGACTAGCTTCTCCTTACTTCTCACCAACATCTTCAAAGATTCTCCTTAGCCATATTGCTTGTGAAGTTGTCAATGATGCCAAAATATACTCAATCTCAGCAAAAGATTGTGCAACACTTTGTTGCTTCTTGGATGCCCATGAAAATTCACCGAAACCAAATGAAAATGCAAATCCGGAAGTACTTCTCATATCATCCACACACCTGGCCCAATTACTATTACAAAATCCAATCAACTTTGCATTAATATTCTTTTTATAAAAAATTCTAAAATCAAGTGAATATATCTCAACACTCTCTTGGCTACCTGAAGATGCATTTGAGTTTGCTTATGGATGAACTGAGACAATAAGCTTGTAACATACATATTATCCGGTCTTGTAGCTGTCAAATATAATAAGCTTCTAACCAAACTTCTATAAATAGATGGATCAACTTCTTTGCTTCCATCTTCTTTAATCAATTTTTCATTCAAAACCAAATGAGTTGCAACTGATTTGCAATTCATCATTTTAAATTTTTTAAGAAGAGTTTTTGCATATTGTTTTGGCTCACCAAATCATCAACGTAAAGAGTGAAAATAAGAATATCGATTCTACCTTGTGTCTTGACATAAAAGGTTGGCTCACTTTTGCTTCTTTCAAAGTCTTTTTCATTGAAGTAAGCATCATCTCATTATACCATGCTCGAGGTGCTTGTTTTAAACCATACAAAATCTTCTTCAACTTGTACACATTATTCTCTTCTTCTTTTGCTACAAAGCCTTGTGATTGCTTTAAATAATTTTTCTCTTTCAAAACTTCATTTGGGAAGGCTGATTTTACATCAAGTTGATGCAAAAAGCAACCTTTTCAAGCCGCCAAAGCAATAAGAGCTCTAATATTATCAAGTCGAACCACCAGTGCTAATGTTTCTTGGAAATCAATTCTGAGTTGTTGACCATACCCTTTTTCCTACAAGTCATGTTTTGTTCTTTTGAATGGAAACTTTCGGGTTGAACTTTGTTTTGAAAATTCACTTCACACCAATAACTTCTTTGTCTTTTGGCCTCTCTACGAACTCCCAAGTTTTTTTCTTCTCAATCACATAAATCTCTTCTTCCATGGCTTTCTTCCATGCTTCTTCTTTAATTACATCTTAAAAACACTCTGGTTCAACAACACAAAATTACAAACTTGCAATAACATCACTAATGCTTGTTATTCTTCTTGGAGTTGAACTTGGAGATGAGTAGTTTGAGTTTGATGGAGAAGTTTGAGATGATTTTGAACTAGCAATAGGAGATAACTCTTGTGTAGGATAACTCTTGTGTAGCTTCAAGAACATCTTTAACTTCATCTTCTTGATTATCAAATTCTCCATTGAAGGTAGTAACTTGATCTTGAACTTTCTTTTCTTTCCAATCCCAAGAGTCCTTCTCATTTCAAAACACGGCTCTACAAATAATTAACTTATTTTTCTTCAAATTAAAGAGTCTATAGCCCTTTGATTTTGAGGTATAACCCACAAAGAAGCATTTTTCACTAGCTTCATCAAGTTGTGCCTTACTTCTTTTGGAACATAAGCAAAGCAAATACAACCAAATAACTTCAAGTGATTCAAAGATGATTTTTTCCACACCAAGCCTCAAAAGGAGTTTTATTTTCTACCATGTTTGTAGGTCATGTATTCAACAAATAAACCACCGTATATACCGCTTCACCCCAAAAGGACTTAGGTAACCCCTTCTCATAAAGCATAGACTTTGCCATCTCAACAATGGTTCTATTCTTTCTTTCCACCACTCCAATTTGTTGTGGAGTATATCTAACCATTAATTGTCTCTCTATGTCATTATCTTCACAAAACTTCTCAAATTCATGGAATTGGTACTCATTTCTCAATATTTTCATAAAGTGTCCACTTTGTCTCTCAACAAATTTTTGAATTTTTTTTTTAAATGGAGAAAACTTCTGACTTTTGCCTCTAGAAGCACACCCACATCATTCTTCTAAAATCATTAATGAAAATTATAAAATATTTATTACCTCCATGAGTAGGTTATGGCATAGGCCCACACATATTGGTATGGACAAGCTCCAATGGTGCTTTAGCTCTCCATGCTTTCTCCTTGGAAAATGAATCTCGGTGATGCTTGCGAAGTGCATAACCTTCATAAACCTCTTGCACTTATTGTATTGTTGGCAACCCATACACCATGTTCTTTTGCTGAAGAGTCTTCAAGTTTTGAAAATTCAAGTGCCCAAGTCTTCTATGCCAAAGCCATGACTCACCAACCACATCCGTTTTTAAGGCCATATTTTTTTAATACGGGAAAGTGAAAGGAAAGCTTCTATTATTCTCCATCTTGATTGTTGCCACAACTTGTCTTCTCTCCCCTTTTTCGTAAATCTTGCAAATGCCACATTCAAATTGAAGAGAGTACCCATGCTCTATAAGTTGCCCAACACTTAATAATTTTTGCTCCAAATTGTACATTTTCCTTTTGCATGGAATAAAGAACCATTTTTCATCTTAACTAGAGAATTTGAGGAAGTATCAATCTCCACAAAAATAATTTCATCTACAGTCATGTGAATGCTACACCCACGATCAAGAAACCACATATAATTCTTTTACTCCAATGCCGTTTGACAAGCATAAAACAAGTTTGCTTCACTTTCTTTCTCTTTGGAAAATTTTGCTTGGTCATTATTTTTTAATTGACAATCTTTTTGAATATGCCCAACTTTTTTACAATTGTGGTATTGAAGTTTTTTTCGAAACCAACAATCTTTATCAACATGACTACTTTTACAAATTTCACATTTTTGTTGAGTGGACTCCACATTTTCAGTTCTCTCAAAATTATTTCTTCCTCTTCCTCTTCCATGTTTTCCACCTCTAGAGGACTCACTTTTAAATGAGTCTATTTCTTGACTTTTTGAATTAACATTAAGTTTAAATTGCAAGACACTTTCAATTGATTTTTCGGAGCAGCTACACAACTTTGGCTCAAATGTTTAATTGAACCCATCAATTCTTCAACACTCAACTTGTCAATTTCTTTAGTTTCTTCAATAATGGAAATAATGAAATCAAACTTCTCCGATAAACTAATTAATATTTTCTAAACAAGTTTTTGATCCGAAATATTTTCTCCATATGTCTTCATTTGATTCACAACTTCTATAAGTCTAGAAAAATATCAACAACTCCATTTCTTTCATCCTCATATTTTCAAACGTCTTCTCAAGGATTGAAGTTTTATAGTTCTTACTTTCAATGTGCTCTATATTCCTTATGAAGAATCTCTCAAGTGTCCTTTGCTTTGATTGTATTGATAATTTTTGGGAAGATTGTGTCGGCAATACCTTGGTTAATCAAGGTTAAGCTATTGCATCTTTCTTCCTAGGCCCATTCAATTGTTGCTTTTGAGCATCCATCAAAGTTGTGGCAGTTACCGGTTCTTCGTACCCATCTTCTACGTATTCCCAAAGATCATACGAAAGTAAAATAGTTCTCACCTTCACATACCAAAAATCATAATTTTCTCCATTGAAAAAGAGGAAATGATGGTTGTTGGGCTCTCATATTTTGATTGCTAGTACTTGTCATTATTGTTGTCTTCTTTGGGGCTTGTTTTCCAGCTACAAATCTTCACGCCTAACCACTTTAACCTTGCTCTGATATCACTATGTTGACATATGAAATGAGATGGAGAGATTTTTGTCTAAGAAATTTTTTTTTTCTCACTTTCTTGAAAATAGATTACAATGCATCAGCCTATATATAGGCACATTAGACTCATCGTACGTGATGACCATAAAATTACTCTTGAAAAAAATAAAAAGAACACTCTTGAGAAACTAAAAGACAACTTTGAAAAACTAGAAATCACTCTTGAAAAATCGAAAAGTTTTATTCGTAGAATGCATAAAAGTCTTCATACAACTCTTATGCATCTCCCAATGGCTTTAATCTGTTTTTAACACTTCTTCCCCACCGCCATGACCATAACACCACATATAATATATCTATGAAGTTTGTCCACAGATAGTTTTCGTGTCATAAGCTAAGTACTTGCCATGAATGTAGATCTTGGAAAAAAAAAAACTCATGGGAAAAGGCCGTATTTCCTATATATATACTTACATATTTATTTCATATGAATCTTCCCTGTATTTCTCGTGTCTAATGTGTAATACCCAAAAATGGGTTGGTTTCGCTTCATCCGGCCATCCGGCCATTAATGGTTTAGGGTTTTGCTCTTAGAGAAGAAATCAATGTTATTTCTGGTATAGAGTGAGAGAGATTTGTAACTCTAAAGTACTGAAGATTCTCTGTGATATATTGTTCATCAATGAAGATCTGAGGCCATTCCTATCGTGGATGTAGACCATTAGGGTCGAACCATGTATATCGGTGTGTTCTTTCCTTTTTATTTCCGTTATTTTGTTTATTTCCTTTTACAGGTTATATTTCGTTTTATTTATTTGATATCTGTTTATGTTCTTGATAAGGTTTTGTGCTTCCTATTGTTCTATACTGTTCGATATCTGTATTTTGGTCATATCTTGTAATACTGTTATTTCTTGTTGTGGTTGGTATCAAACATTGATTCTTGTGATTATTCAGTTTCTGTTTGGGTGAAAATCTACAGTTTTTATAAGAAAGAAGCATAAAGGTTTTGTCACAAAATATTGTATGTTTTCTAAACAAGAAACATAACCTTTTTATAACAATTGGTATCTAGAGCATAGGTATATGGGGACCATGAGGTTTGATATGGAGAAGTTTATTGGGGATAATGATTTTGGCTTATGGAGAATCAAGATGAGGGCATTGCTAGTCCAACATGGACTGCAGGATGCCCTCCTTGGTGAGAAACAGAAGGGCTCTTCCTCGAAAGAGGAAGAAAAAGGGACTGTCCATAAGGACACCCTCCAGAAAGCCCATAGTGCCCTAATTCTCTCTCTTGGGAATAAAGTCCTGAGAGAGGTGGCTAGTGAGGACAATGCTGCAGGCATATGGTTAAAATTAGAAAACTTGTACATGACCAAATCCCTAGCAAACAGACTACACAAGAAAACCAAACTGTATACTTTTAAGATGACCCCTAGAACTCCAATAGGGCAGCACCTTGATGAGTTCAACAAAATTATTCTAGATATGGCTAATATAGACATTAAGGTGGAGGATGAGGATCGGGCCATCCTCTTGATGAGTTCCTTGGATTCATCATACCTAAGCCTAAAAGAAACTATGATGTATGGTAGAGATTAACTAACTCTTGATGAAGTACAATCTGTACTTCAAACTAGGGAACAACAGAGCAGAGGAGAAGCCAAACAGAATCATGGGGAAGGCTTGTTTGTTAGGGGTAGAATAGAAAAGAGAGAAAAAATGGGCAAGAATGAAAACAAGAAATTCAGATCTAAGTCACAGGGAAATCAGTTTAAATGTTTTCACTGTCACAAAGAATGACACTTTAAGAAAGATTGCCCTGATAGGAAAACAAACCTTGGGAATAAGACTAAAGAGGCAGGGGATGCTTCTATAGTTTTAGAGGGGTATGAAAGTACTGAAGTACTTACAATGAGTGAGGTTGATTAAAAAACAGAGTGGATAATGGACTCTGGCTGCTCTTTTCATATGTGTCCAATTAGAGATTGGTTTGAGACATTCTCTGAGTTAGATGGTGTAACACCCCGTATTTTAGTGTATTTTTACTGAAGGATTATTTTTTACTGTTCAAAAATTTTATCCTCTTATTTTAAATTGGTTGGATTTTTAGTGAGTTTATTTCTATGATTTCTAATTTGGTGAAAATTATTTTTATGTGCTTTCTTAATATTTATTTATTGTTATGCATTTAAATTGCTTTTAATATTTAAATTAATTACTATGGGATTTAATTATTTCAATTTGACTTTACCATTACGTTTAAATTATTTTATTTAACTTGTGGTTTTGAAATCGTCTCCGTTGGATCATTTTTGTGACCCAAGTTATTAGGATTGGACCTCATTTCTTTTCCCTCTATTTTTCTTTCCTCCTTTTCCTTTCTCTTTCTCTTACTTTTCTTCCTTATTTCTCCTACGGTTTCCTTCTCCCGCGCGCGAAGCCCAGCCCCCCTCCCTCTCTCTTCCGTCTGTTCCTTCTTCACCACCCAGCGCCGGCGGTGGTCGACACCGCCCGGTTCCCCAGCCTCCCCAGCTGCCGACGAACACTTCCCTCCAATCTTAGCCTCCCTTGCACCGTCGTTAACCACCAGTAGCCCTTCAAAGCCGCGGCGTCACTTTCGCTCCAGCGCCGCCGTCGCGCCACCATTAGCCACCATCTTCACACCACTTCATCCCCGACCTCTTGGCAACCCATTGGACCCAACCCCACCTCCGATCCGCCACCGGTGAAGCTCCACCATCCACATTTTCGATTTGGGTGTTTTTGGTCTTCTACCGCCCATTGCGCCGCCACCCACGGCCAACCTTCACCACCACTAGCTTCACCGACCTCCCTAGGCCCTACCCTATCATTTTTGGGTCTTCATTTGTCTCTGTTGAAAAGTGGGTTTCTGTGACCCACGGCCACAGTGTATTTTACACTGTTCTGCAGCTGTTTTTCCACTTCTTGCAGCTTCGTGATCCTTCAGAAATTGCTTTATAGCGCTGTAAGTATTTCTCCAGAGAATTCTTGTGAATTTAATGTATTTTTACACTAACACATTTCACTGTATTTGAACTGTTGATTGGTTTTGCCGAACTGAGTCCGAGGAGTACGGGGGTCGGATGGATTGGTGATTGGAGTTGTTTGGTTGGATTTGATTGGATTGGTAATTGTTGGTTGGATATTGTGTTGGTTCATGTACATTGCATTTGGCACGCATGATCATGTTTGTAAAGGAAAACTAGGTTTTCGTGTATTGCATTCATGTTCATGTGCTTATGAAAACTGGGTTTTCATGTGAGTATGGAATTTGGGTGCGTGTGTATCACGACACCAAGCCGAGATGGGACATTATCTCGGTGGAGCGCCTGTGGTTACTCGGGAGCGGAATATACTGAGTAACGTCCCCTGGATTGTCGCCGGGCGACAATGGGATCGAACGAGAGATTCGTGCCGACTCCGTGGTCCTTCTGCTGGCGGGGACTAGAGGATGTCTGGCCATGAACGCGCTGGGCGCGGAACTGGGCATCGCTTGTTGCGTAGTTGGTGCTCGGCCATGAACGCGCTGGGCGCGGAATTGGGCATTGCTACGAAGTCAGGACGTGCGGATGGTCCCTAGGGGAGGCCATGGTGCATAGGGTAATAACGGATTAATTGGCTATTTTCTGGAAAAATAGTGTGTGTTAGATTTTGTGTAAATCATTTTCTGGGAAAATGTTTTACGGATTATTTTTGGGCCAAATGGGATTTTGGCGTATATTGAAAATTTATCATTTTCGGGGAAAATGATGTTTTGAGGAAGAATGCATATTTCATCATATGCATGCATGTTGGTTGCATCAAATGCATTTTATTCCTGAGGATTATTTGGGTCATACTTACCTGAGGTACCATTTTGTAGTAACACAAATTTTGATGCAGATGAGGAGGAGGAGGGCGAGCCTGAGGAGACGGCTCTGCCCGAGGAGTGATTTGGGATCACTGGCTTTGTTATTTTATTTTACTCATTTGTATTTTGGGACATGTGTTAAACTTTATTTTGGGATGACTGTATAACTGCTTTTTTTTAAACCTCTTCGGATATTTAAATTGTATTTTAAATTCTGGTACTTAGTAGACTTAATTAGCCGCAGCATTTTTATTGTACACTATTGCATGTATACACACTTGGCACTTTCGTTGGGATGCGTGACCGTGTTGTCATCATCATGGCGTCTCGATCCCCGTGTTTTTATATAAGGGGGTCGGGGGCGCCACAAGTGGTATCAGAGCAGTTCGGCTCTGAGTAAAACCACATGTCCCTTAGGATAGTACCAAAAAATTATTTTATTATTTTAAAATAATAAATTTTTGTTGAAGTGGGGTAAGTTAAGTTATTTATTTTATATTATGAGTTTATTGTTATTTTATTTTATGTTAATTGACGTTATTTGATTTTATTTTATCTTATTGTTTTAGTTGGTGTTTACTTTTGGTTGAGTTTGGTTTTATCTGGATTTAAGCGGGGTTGAGGATTGCTTTTGACAGAAAAATGGTGAGGTACTAGAAAATTTTTCTAAAGTTGTAATTGAAATTGTTTAATTTAGAGTATGGTTTTATTGGCTTTATTTATTTAATTGTATAATGATTTTGTTGTTTATTTATTTTATTGTATGTCATTTTATTTTATTTGTTTTATTTTATGGCGGATTATTTTATGTGATAATTATTTTATTGTGAACTACTTCATTGGTTTTATGCATTTTGTCGTATGTTATTTTATTTATGGAATTTTATTTTATTTTGTTTTGTTCAAAATTGAAAGGCGGGTTAAGGGTTGTGCTATGACAGGAAGATGGTACGACTGAGAAGGCCATTGTAGGGCTTGAACATTTGGTGTAGTAGGCCTGAACCCTTGGTGATTGGTTTGTTTTAATATCGAGGCTTGAACATCATGGTCAGGGTGAACTCATTGGAGTAGGAACTCAAGTTGCTGCTAAGGAGGGGAATAGTTTTAAATTGCTTAGGATAATTGAGGTTTTAGGTTCCGTAGAATTTATGTGATGAGTCTATGGGGTAGGAGGTTGTAAGATCAACGAATTTCAAGATCAGATTTATGAGGAGTTCATCTAAGGTTTGAGGCCCCATAGTTTTTAGGAAATAAGTTATGAGATTTAAGGTGGTAGGTTCAACAAGCAATTAAATGATGACTTAGATTAGAAGTTTTCGATATTGCTGACCTTGATAAGCAATTTGATAGCATTTGAGATTTGAGATTTATAAGTTTTATAAGGTGAATGTTTTAAATTTAAGGTCATTGATCTTGAAGATATCGGGAAATTATTTTTATCTGGTTTAAGGTTTTAGAATTGCAGAGTTGAAGGGTTGACTTAAAATATGATTGATGAGTGTTGCGTAACCAATATGAGAATTTTTTTTTTTCAGGCGAGAATTTCCTTGGAGATGGAAGGTAATGATCTAGTTTGTTTATTTTCTGGGGATTGAAGATGTTGATCTAGTTTGGTTAAATAATTGTTTTTAGCTTGATGTTACAGTGACATATTAATGATTTAATCCATATTAATTTTAAGGATAATAGATGGTGCGGATTTAGGAAATGATTTTTGCTGATTTCGAGGATATAGGTCTAGTGATGGAAATGGTAAGGATGATCACTTGCATGTTTGGAGGATTATTGGTTTTGGCTGAGGTGCATGAGATTGATGCGTAGAAATGGTGTGTGTACGCATTTCGGAGGGTATAGGTTCTAGTCTTATTTTGGTTTGGAGAAAGTGACTTTGGTAAGTCTTGAAGAGGAGTCGACACAATAGTACTAAGTCACGAGACCTTGGCTTAGAATTTTTGGTAAGTTGATCGAAGTGTGTAGTCGAGTGGGTTACTTAATGGAATCATGGTTGATAATAGTTATTGTGATTATTTTCAGGAATTAATTGTGACTTGAGGTTACTTAGGTATTTTTATTTTTATTTTCATTTTTATCTTGAGGCTATATTTACCTTTGGAGATTGAGCATCCAATTGGTTGACTTAAGGACATTGTTATTTAACTTGAAGAGAGATTGTTGGGACATCATGTATGGTGTAGGAAAAGATCTTCGAAGTTGAAGCTTAGGCATCAACAGTGGATAATATGATCAAGTATGTGGGTTAATAAAGCATTAGGATCCTTGGGTGCTTTGCAATGGCTTTTGGTAGATTGAAGATTTGAGCAGTATGGTTTGCCTTGAAGTTTAATAGTGATGTACTATTGAAGGAACTAGTTGTGTTAATGCTAGCTTGGAGGAGTAGCAGTAGGTGGGCGAGTTACCAAGATGGTTTCGATAATGTTTTGGTGTACTCAGTGGTGGTTCGTAGTGAGTTTAGTCATCACTAGATTAGATGTTGTTCATAAAGTAAATGATGAGCTTTCGGGTTTAGATTGTTAGGCAGAAGTCTCTAGGCCCTCTTTTAGGTTCGTTAGGTTGGAATTGAGTCTTTTAAAGTATGTTTCTTATCTTAGATGAGATGAGTGTATTTTGGGTTGAGATTGCTTATTTCCAATTTGGGATGCTAAGGTTGTTTGATATTAGGCTTCTGTCTATGATCATGGATGTATTTTATGGAACATAATTTTGATCAAGGTAGCAGGAGTTAATTGAGGAATTTGAGTTATAACTCGTGGTTTTGGGAGAGAGTATTTTTCTACCAAATTATGATAAGAGTTTTGGTTAGTAGGAATGGAGCCACCTTGTACTCGATGGTGTTAGTTTCATGAGGACATAAGTTTTATGCATGTGGTGAATATCAGAGTGCGCAGCAGAAGCGTGGTATTTTTGTTGTAGTCAGGAGTTCAGATTGTGCTGATTTTGAGGAATTAGTGGTGACTTGAATTTTGACAAGATACTTGTAATTGGGGATTAATCATTTGGTTGTGCAATTTGTTATCGATGGTTAACTTTGGAAGTGGCTATTAGGTTACCAAAAGTAGAATTCAATGGAGGTTTAGAAGTTGTAGCATAGGAGTTGATTGAGGTTGGCATATAGTATTGTAAGGGCTATTGATCATCGGAATTTATTGGATGTTGTATTAAGGTTCTTGAGGAAATGAGATTTTGGATAGCAGTCACTCTAGGAATACTGGTCGTGATGTGTCATTAGGGGACTAAAATGAGTATGTTGGATAATGCCATGTTCATTGAGGAATGTGCCACGTGCCGTCAAGTTAAGGCTGAGCATCAAGGTAGACCTCAACCTCTCCCTATTCCTGAGTGGAAGTGAGATGATATTTCTATAGATTTTGTTGTGGGTTTGCCGAGGACTCCTAGTGGAAGAACTCAATTTGGGTGATTGTTGATCGGTTGATCAAGAGTGCTCATTTCTTGCCCATTAATAGTACTGACTCTTTGGGTAAGTTGACTCGGTTATATGACAAGGAGATAATGCGGTTGCATGGAGTACCCAAGAGTATCTTGTTGGATCGGGACCCGCGGTTTACGTCCCATTTTTGGAAGAGTTTGCAGGCAGCCTTAGGCACTAAGTTGAAGTTTAGTACTGCGTATCACCCTTGAACAGACGGTCAATCAGAGCGTACTATTCAAGCTCTTGAGGTTATGTTGCGGTCTTGTGTCATGGAAATTTAGGAAAGTTGGGAGAATCATCTGCTGCTATTTGAGTTTGCTTATAATGACAATTTTCATTCCTCCATTCAAATGGCCCCATATGAAGTTTGGTATGGAAGGAAGTGTAGATCCCCCTTGTGTTGGGATGAAGTTGGCGAGAGCAAATTGTTTGGGCCTGAGATAATTCAAGAAATTAATGATCAAGTTCAGTTTATAAGGACTAAAAATGGCTGAAGCGCAAAGTCGCCAGAAGAGTTACGCAGATACAAGAAAAAGAGACTTATCCTTTGAAGAAGTTGATTGGGTTTATCTTAAAGTCTCTCCTATGAAAGGCGTTAAGCGATTTGGTAAGAAATGAAAGCTTAGTCCAAGTTATGTTGGTCCTTTTCAGATCGTAGAGAAGGTTGGGCTTATTGCTTATAGAGTTGCCTTGCCGGATTATTTTGGGGATGTTCATGATGTGTTTCATGTGTCTTCGTTGAAGAAGAGTTTTGGACAGCAAGAGCCACGTTTTGTTGACCCTGAACACATTCAACTGCAGCCTAACCTTACTTATGAAGTTGCCCCGACACAGATTGTGGATTGGAAGGAGCAAAGATTAAGGTCCAAGACAATACCTTTGGTGAAAGTGTCATGGGGTGATCCGTTGGCTCAAGATTTCTCATGGGAAAGAGAAGCCGATATGAGACAGCAATATCCATATTTGTTCGATTGTTCTGGCAGTATGTTCTAAGTCTGCTCTTAGTTGAATCTTAATCCTGTCTTAGTTTGATGTTTGACCTTTCTAATTTCGAGGACGAAATTTTATTTAAGAGGGAGAGGATGTAACACCCCGTATTTTAGTGTATTTTTACTGAAGGATTATTTTTTATTGTTCAAAAATTTTATCCTCTTATTTTAAATTGGTTGGATTTTTAGTGAGTTTGTTTCTATATTTTTAATTTGGTGAAAATTATTTTTATGTGCTTTCTTAATATTTATTTATTGTTATGCATTTAAATTGCTTTTAATATTTAAATTAATTACTGTGGGATTTAATTATTTCAATTTGACTTTACCATTACGTTTAAATTATTTTATTTAACTTGTGGTTTTGAAATCGTCTCCGTTGGATCATTTTTGTGACCCAAGTTATGAGGATTGGACCTAATTTCTTTTCCCTCTATTTTTCTTTCCTCCTTTTCTTTTCTCTTTCTTTTCTTTTCTTCCTTATTTCTCCTTCGGTTTCCTTCTCCCGCACGCGAAGCCCAGCCCCCCTCCCTCTCTCTTCCGTCCGTTCCTTCTTCACCATCCAGCACCGCCGTGTGTCGGCGGTGGTCGACACCGCCCGGTTCCCAGCCTCCCCAGCTGCCGACGAACACTTCCCTCCAATCTCAGCCTCCCTTGCACCGCCGTTAACCACCAGTAGCCCTTCAAAGCTGCGGCGTCACTTTCGCTCCAGCACTGCCGTCACGTCACCATCTTCATACCACTTCATCCCCGACCTCTTGACAACCCATTGGACCCAACCCCACCTCCGATCCGCCACCGATGAAGCTCCACCATCCACATTTTCGATTTGGGTGTTTTTGGTCTTCTACCGCCCATTGCGCCACCACCCACGGCCAACCTTCACCACCACTACCTTCACCGACCTTCCTAGGCCCTACCCTATCATTTTTGGGTCTTTGTTTGTCTCCGTTGAAAAGTGGGTATCTGTGACCCACGGCCACAGTGTATTTTACACTGTTCTGTAGCTGTTTTTCCACTTCTTGCAGCTTCGTGATCCTTCGGAAATTACTTTATAGCGCTGTAAGTATTTCTCCAAAGAATTCTTGTGAATTTAATGTATTTTTGCACTAACACATTTCACTGTATTTGAACTGTTGATTGGTTTTGCCGGACTGAGTCCGAGGAGTACGGGGGTCGGATGGATTGGTGATTGGAGTTGTTTGGTTGGATTTGATTGGATTGGTAATTGTTGGTTTGGATATTGTGTTGGTTCATGTACATTGCATTTGGCACACATGATCATGTTTGTAAAGGAAAACTGGGTTTTCGTGTATTGCATTCATGTTCATGTGTTTATGAAAACTGAGTTTTCATGTGAGTATGGAATTTGTGTGCGTGTGTATCACGACCCCAAGCCGAGATGGGGCATTATCTCGGTGGAGCTCCTCTGGTTACTCGGGAGCGGAATATACTGAGTAACGTCCCCTGGATTGTCGCCGGGTGACAATGGGATCGGACGAGAGATTCGTGCCGACTCCGTGATCCTTCTGCTGGCGGGGACTAGAGGATGTTTGGCCATGAACGCGCTGGGCACGAAACTGGGCATCGCTTGTTGCGTAGTGGGTGCTCGGCCATGAACGCGCTGGGCACGGAACTGGGCATTGCTACGAAGCCAGGACGTGCGGATGGTCCCTAGGGGAGGCCATGATGCATAGGGTAATAACGGATTAATTGGCTATTTTCTGGAAAAATAGTGTGTGTTGGATTTTGTGTAAATCATTTTTCGGGAAAATGTTTTACAAAATATTTTTCGGCCAAATGGGATTTTGGCGTGTGTTGGAAAATTATCATTTTCGGGGAAAATGATGTTTTGAGGAAAAATGCATATTTCATCATATGCATGCATGTTGGTTGCATCAAATGCATTTTATTCCTGAGGATTATTTGGGTCATACTTATATGCGGTACCATTCTGTGGTAACGCAGATTTTGATGCAGATGAGGAGGAGGAGGGCGAGCCTGAGGAGACGGCTCCGCCGGAGGAGTGATCTGGGATCACTGGCTTTGTTATTTTATTTTACTCATTTGTATTTTGGGACATGTGTTAAACTTTATTTTGGGATGACTGTATAACTGCTTTTTTTTAAACCTCTTCGAATATTTAAATTGTATTTTAAATTCTGGTACTTAGTAGACTTAATTAGCCGCTGCGTTTTTATTGTACACTATTGCATGTATACACACTTGGCACTTTTGTTGGGAAGCGTGACCGTGTTGTCATCATCCTGGCATCTTGATCCCCGTGTTTTTATATAAGGGGGTCGGGGGCACCACAGATGGGGGACATGTAATCCTAGGGAATAATAAGTCCTATAAAGTCATGGGGATAGGGTCAGTTAGACTTAAAATGCATGATCAGATTAAAATAGTTTTGAGGGAGGTTAGGTTCATACCTGAATTAAAGAGAAATTAATTTATCTTGGTATGCTTGATTTGGCAAGCTACACCTTCAAATCTGAGACATGGGTTCTTAGAGTTACTAAAGGCTCATTAGTTATTATGAAATGGATAATTAAAAAAGGGTTGTATACACTACTTGGGAAAACTGTAGTTGGGAAGTATCCCCAACTCAGAACATTGTAGAAAATAAAGTTGTGTTATGGCATATGAGGCTTAGGCATGTAAGTCAAGGGGGTCTCCTAGAATTACAAAAACAAGGGCTACTGAGTGACCAGAATCTAGGGAACTTGTCTTTATGTGAAGATTGTATCTATGGAAAGGAAAAGAGGGTTAGTTTTAAGTAAGCAACGCACAACACTAAACAAACCCTAGATTATGTCCATTCTGACCTATGGGGACCTGCAAGAGTGAATTCACATAGTGGAGGGAGTTATTTCCTCTCTTTAGTGGATGATTACTCTAGGAAGGTCTGGATATACATCTTTAAAAACAAGAGTGAAACTTTAGAAAAATTCAAGGAGTGGATGGCTCTAGTGGAAAACCAAGTAGGTAGAAAACTCATGACCCTAAGGACTGATAATGGTCTAGAGTTTCTGTCCAATGAGTTTAATATGTTCTGTAAAAAAAAAAAGGAATTCTTAGGCATAAGACAGTGAAGGAAACCCCTCAATATAATGGCTTAGCTGAAAGGATGAACAAGACCATCTTAGAAAGGATAATGTGTATGTTGTCAAATTCAGGGTTGCCCAAAACCTTCTAGGCAGAAGCTGCCACTACTGTTGTTCACCTTATAAATAAATGTCGTTCATCTGCTATAGGTTTTAAAACTCCACATGAGTTATGGTCTGGGAAATCTTCCAGCTATGACTACTTAAGAGTTTTTGGGTGTGTGGCCTATGCACACTCAAAAACTAACAAGCTGGAACCTAAGGCACTTAAATGCAATTTTATAGGGTATCCTGAATTTGTAAATGGCTACAAACTTTGGGTAGATGGACCTGGAAGGTATAAGTGCATTGTGAGCAGGGATGTGACTTTTAATGAGTCACAAATGGCTCGGGTACAGGAGGATAAGTTAGACCATGAAATTGACAAGTCCCCAATGGGATCTTAGATTGAGGTGGAGCAAGTTAATGCCCAATTTGAACCTTAAATTGGGGAAAGTAGTAACTCTGATGGAGGAGACTCAGGGGATACTGATCAAGGTGGAGCTAACTCTTATAAGCTAGTTAGAGATAGGCAAAAAAGAGTTATTAAACCACCTATAAGGTATGGTCAAGCAGAAGTTACTATGTTTGCTCTAACAGTAGCTAATGAGGTAATTTATCAGGAACCAAAAAGTTATAAAGAGGCAGTAACTAGCAAGGATTCATCTAAATGGATTCTTGCCATGCATGAGAAAATGAAATCTCTTAACAAGAATAAGACCTGGGTTTTAGTGCCTAAACCTAAAGGGGTTAAACTTGTTGGATCCAAGTGGATCTATAAGAAAAAAAAGGAAAGCATACTAGGGGTAGAAGGGACCAGGTATAAAGCTAGACTTGTAACAAAAGGGTTTACATAGAGAGAAGGAATTGATTTTAATGAAATCTTCTCACATGTGGTTAAACATAGCTCAATTAGGCTACTACTAGATTATACAGCCTTTGAAAACTAGCATCTAGAACAATTATATGTTAAAACTGCTTTTCTGCATGGAGAACTTGGAGAAGAAATTTATATGCAGCCTCGTGAAGGTTTTACTAATAAAATTAATAATAATCAAGTGTGTCTCCTTAAGAAATCTTTGTATGGTCTTAAACAATCACTTAGGAAATTGTATAAAAGATTTGACACGCATATTATTAGTAACAATTTTAAAAGAAGCTATTATGATAGTTGTGTTTATTACAAAGAAGAAAAATGAATATTTGTTTATCTCCTTTTGTATGTTGATGACATGCTGGTAGCTTGTAAAGACACTAATTTAATTGAACAAGTTAAATGCAAGCTAAAATCAGAATTTGAAACGAAGGAATTGGACCCTGCTAAGAAAATTTTAGGAATGGAAATTGAAAGAGACAGAAGTGCTAGAATGCTATACTTGTCTCAAAGAAACTACATTTCTAAAATTCTCAATAGAGTTGGTATGAAACAAGTAAAACCTATAAATACACCCTTAGGACAGCGTTTTAAACTATCTATAGATCAGACTCCTAAAACAAACTTAGATATTAGTTTTATGCAACAAATCCCTTATGCTAGCATGGTGGGAAGTATAATGTATGCAATGGTTTGTTCTAGGCCTGATATGATTTATGCAGTGAGTGTAGCTAGCAGATTTATGGGGAACTCAGGAAAACCTCATTGGCAGGCCATTAAATGGGTATTGAGGTACCTTGTTGGCACTATCAACTTAGGTCTCAATTTTGGGAACAAAGTGGAAAAGGGTTGTGAAATAACTGGTTTTATAGACTCTGCCTTTGCAGGGAGTGTAGACATTAGGAAATCATTAACTAGCTATGTGTTTACTGCTTTTGGGGGAACCATTAGCTGGAAATCACACTTACAATATGTGGTGGCTTTGTCCACCACAGGAGCTGAATATATAGTAATGACAGAAGTCATTAAAGAGGCCATATGGTTAAAAGGCATTGCAAGTGAGTTAAATATTTTCAATGGTAACATCACAGTACACTGTGATAATCAAAGCACACTGCATTTAGCTAAAAATCAAGTTTTTCATGAAATGTCTAAACATATTGATGTGAGGTTTCACTTTGTTAGGGATGTTATAGAGTCTAAAGTAGTAGGTGTGGAAAAGGTCTCAATTGAGGATAACCCCTCATGTATGATGACCAAGTCTGTCCTTTGGTCTAAGTTTAGACATTGTCTGAACTTAAATGGTATGGAGTCTAGAGTTAGTTGCCATTAGGTGAACAATGCATGAATGTGCCAATGATGAGGATTAAATGAACTTTTGGCAAATAAATGTTTTGCCAAGGTGGATATTTGTAATATGTATGTCAATACATTTATCTGCTGCTGTTTACTTACTAATGTGTTTTATTATTTTATAAATAATTGGAGCTGATGTGGCACAATTTGGACCCTTGAAGCAATTAAGGCTGAGTTGCTTTAATCACGTGGGAGATCCGTGACTGCATCTGATGAGTAAAATTGTTGAGCTGCTGGATTGCTCCACGTGTCTGCATCTGTTGTACCATATATATTCTTTGCTATTCCTTGTAACCCTAATTCGATTCTCATTTTGTATATTGATGGCAACTTAGAGAGAGAGCAGAGAAGGGGGCGATTCTTAGGGTTTCTAGGGTTTTGCTCTTAGAGAAGAAATCAGTGTGATTTCTGGTAGAGAGTGAGAGAGATTTGTAACTCTAAAGTTCTAAGACTTCTTTGTGATATATTGTTCATCAATAAAGATCTCTGCGGCCATTCCTGTCATGGATGTAGACCATTAGGGTCAAACCATGTATATCGGTGTGTTCTTTCCTTTTTATTCCGTTATTTTGTTTATTTCCTTTTACAGGTTATATTTCCTTTTATTTCTTTGATATCTATTTATGTTCTTCATAAGGTTTTGTGCTTCCTATTGTTCTATACTATTTGATATTTGTATTCTGGTCATATCTTGTAATACTGTTATTTCTTGTTGTGGTTGGTATCAAACTTTGATTCTTGTGATTATCCAGTTTCTGGTTGGGTGAAAGTTTTTATAAGAAAGAAACAAAAAGGTTTTATCACAAAATATTGTCTGTTTTCTAAACAAGAAACAAATCCTTTTTTATAGCACAAAGGATAAAAGACATTGGGGCGAGGAATGGGAGCTTCTGATGCTTAAATCAGTAATAATAGGAGTAATCTCTAGGCCTATTCATTTTCTTCTTATTTTACGTACCTGATCCCTTTAAATAGATATTTTTCTTTCTTCTCATCCTTTGGGTTTAATCACCTTATCTATCATTTGAAAGTTGAATCTCAGTCTTTCGGGGTTATCTGTCTGTTTTGAGTGGACAAATATCCTTAACAGTGTCGAGGTAATGGGCGGGAGTCTCCCTTACCAATCTAGCTTGAAGTCTATTGGGTTAGATGAGTATTTAGGCCTCATACGTCTTATTGGACTGTGTAGAGCCGAGTCCATGTTAACACCCCGTGATCCATTGGGAGTATTTAGACCCTTCCAATGTATATAATAGGTTGAACACAATTAATCACAATATGTACATGATAAACCTGTTGAAAATTCATCGATTATCCAAGAAAAGGGAACAAATATTCAGTTTTGGCTGATATGCCAATAATTCATTCAACAAATATACATGATGTCCTACGGCAAGCTACACCATACTTACATAGTATTGGATGATCATTTATACTAATTACCTTTTCCTTTTCCTATCGAAGATGTCTGGTCCATAGGTTGAAAAGACCATAATTTTAAGAAGGGAGAACTGCATCAACATGAAAGGGATGACTGAGACACAAGCCAAAGAAATGATAGGAATCCAAATCCAAGAATATTGGTCATGTAACATGATTATAAGAGCAGTAGAAAAGGCTATCATCATGGTTGCAATAGAGCAAAAGAGAGTGAAAAGGCCTATTATCATCTGCCTCGGCAAATACTCGAGAAAATCTTCTTCTGCATAAGTTGATGTGAGGATTCCCAAAAACATCAACACTGAAGTTGAGGAAGAAAAAAGGGACAATGCATCACATATTATAAAGAGCATAAACAATTTTTTCTTTAAGAATATTGGAAAGCCTGTAGTTTGATCGTAGCCACCCGGAACAGTAAAAGCTGCAGCGAACATAATGGTAGCAATCAGAGCACCCACCACAGTGCATGACGTTGCTGTATCCTTCATCCATTTCTCTCCCTTTTCCATCAAGTTCTTGTGGTTCTTTGTAAACAATTGTCGGGGAGTTAAACCATCATTGTTGGTACTTTCCTTAGCCTTGGGATGGACAATTCCCTCTACCTCCTGCATTCGTTAGAAAGAAAATGTTAGATCAAGAATGCTACCAAAACTATTTACTTCGACATATATTACATATTAGAAAGATTGGAAATTGATGATCTAACCTTAAACAGAAGAAATAGTAAGTAAAATAAAGTCAAAATAATGGTTCCAAATTATATGATTAATCTTCTTAGTCCATGTTAAAATGATCAGCTCCAATATTGAATATAAAGTACAAGGATATTAGGGATCAAAAAGACTAGAATTGATCTATAAAACCAATCCTTATCGCACCTCAGCCTCAGCCTTCTACGACCTCATCAAATATAAAGATAGAAAAGGTCTCACAATCTTTTATTTCATGCTTTTTACGTGTTATATTATAGAAAAGGCCAATGAGAGAGTGAATGAGAGAGAGAGAGAGAGAGAGAGAGAGAGAGAGAGAGAGAGAGAGAGGACCTTGAACCATTGTAACTCTCTTTGCATCTGTAAAGCTGCTCCTGGAATTTTATTAACCCAAGTGGAATCTTCCATCATCCCTGCCATATGTAATATATTATTTTTATTGACATCTTGTAAACATGTCAAGGTGTTCATGATCTTCCCATCTAGCCCGTATAGAATGCTAAAGATTTTTTCTTGACGATGCAAGACACCGAGCATAAATATGTTCCTTTCGTTTGTATCTTTGGTCCATATAAATCGTCGATGATCTGTTTCAAGTATCTTAGAAATGAACTCAATAATCCCATTCTTGGCAGCCCGGCAAATGGCAGTATAAACTAGGCCATCCTCAAGTTGTTGAGTATTTGATTTTGATATCGCTCCACACATTTGAGAAAGAAGTTCATTGTACTGGTAATGGATCCTCTTCATCTCGTACAACTGCGTGATTCCTTCAACAATTATCGAGACATTTGTCAATCAGTTAACTAGATGAAATTATTAAATAGTTAATAATAAAAACGAATTTAAAAAAAAAAAAAAACTGTGAATTGATTTTGATGGAGTACTGGACAGGGTATACCAAAGAAGTTGAGGACTCCGCAACACGTTGCCGACGACAGTACTGCAAAGAAAACAGAAAAACAAAATTGTGTACATATTTATATTAGAAAACTTTTACCCGAAGAAAGCTAGCAGAATATTTCTTTTCCTACATACTAATTCGCTGTCTTTGAATGTTCACGTTAGTTTCTGATTAGTGAGGAACTTTTATTATATAAATATATATCTGTGTGTGTAATAGTTCAATTAACCCAGTACTTACTATAGGATTTAACATTATTTGGGAATGAGAAGTTATTATATCTTATAATGATTTCAACAGAATTTCAATTATATTATTGAGTAATCATTTTAAAGTATAAGCTCAAATCTTAGTTGGCCCTCCCTTGAGGTGTTAAAATATATAATATACAACGAACCTCGTCATAGGCATGCATTAATAGTCATCCCGGCCCCAAAGCCCTAATGCATAGTTCAATTAACCCAGTACTTACTGCATACTGTAGTTGATATTTTCATGTTATGCGCGCATGCATGGCTGTCTTAAGTTAATATTGTAAGATATCTTTTCTTTTGTGTTTTCTTTTCTTGGGTCATTAACATTAATCTTATTTTACAATCAACTAATGTGATAGTGCTACCTCATAAAAATAATAATTTTCTTATTTGAGTTTCAAATTCTTACATAATCGCCCTCTATTTAGAAAAAAACAATTAAAAAAAAACTTGTAAAAATGAAATATAGGTGCATGTATCGATCATTGCTCTTAGGCTAAATAAGTTTAGTTTGAAAGGAATAAATGATGTGGCTTCAAAGGAATAATATTCGATCCATACTATAAAAATTTTATATACCAAGTAATGGATCATAGATTATCACAAAAGAAAAACTGAAGGGGCATTTGATGCGGTAATCTTCTCTGGGCCTCTGACCATCTGGACATGGGTATGTTTATTGAGAGACCGCTTCGGAGTATTTAATGCGATAACCCTATCTGGGCCTTTGACCCTCTTGACATGAGTGTGTTTCTTGAGAGGCCACTTTGATCTGACTTTACCACCAACTGGATTCGTTGGGATGGATTGCCCCATAAGTCGTGGCTAGCCCATCCCAACGGAGTAAGTTGACAAGGGTCATACACTACAAGGATGCAGTCAAGTTTCTCCTTGGTGGGCCATCCTTAACGGCGAGAAGAAGGGGCCTCCAAGCCCAACGCAAGGGCCTGGAGGACTCTTCTAGCCCCTGTGGTTCTTTAAGTGTATTTTTCCTAAAAAATTCAATTACCAGCTGGTCTTTTACTTAATTCTAATTCTGATTATGATTTTTTTTTTTTAAATATTTGTTGCAATTAACATATCTTGGGATTAAACTTTAAAGAGTCTACGAATGCAGTAGAATTTTTTTTTTTTTAAGGTATTCTCATGGATCTTCATTTCTTTCTTAATTACTAAGAAAACGTAATATTCCGATATTATCGATGGCGTTTTTTAAATAAACCATTAATATTGAATAATATTACACATGCGAGAAAGAAGTTCATTGTACTGGTCAATTAATGGTCATGGATCTTTTTTTTTAAGGGGTGGGCAGTGGGGCCTGCACCCCCGCTCCGCCCATGCGGGGCCAGAGGCCCCCGCCCTCATCTAGTGGCCCTAGCGGGGGCGGGGAGGGCCCAATCCCGTCCTGCATTTTTTCTGTTTATATGTTTATATATATATTTATAAACATAAATATATATTTATATTTTAAAAATTGTATATATATAAATAAATATATATATATATATATTACAATTTGTTAGACTTATTTACAAAGTATGTACTAACAAATTTAAAAACTATATAGTTTAAAAACTAATACACTACAATTTCAATAAAATATGCAATAACAAATTTAAAAACTACATAATTTTTAAATTATAGTCATATTTACAAAATTCAAATTTACAATCTGTGTTTAAAAATATATTTTTAATCACTTTTAGACCTAAGAATAATTTTTAAATTTAGTGAAATATAGTAATTTTTTAAGTAAACATGGGGCGAAAAGAATTCTCCACCACCACACCCCCAACCTCGAGATGCAGGACGGAGTGGGGCCGCACCATGCGGTGCGGATAGCACCCTACTTCATTTTGTACGTACAAGTGCATGATTCCTTCTACAATTATGATCGAGAAGTACGTTGTCAATTAGTTAATTGGATGAAATTATAAATAAACTAATAATAAAATAAATAAAAAAATAAACAACAAAATCAGTGAATGGTTTTGATGGAGTGTACAGGGTATACTAAAGAGGTTGAGGAATCCTACGGCACAACTTCCTGACAGTACAAAAAACAAAATTTGTTTACTTATATATATAAATATATATATATATATATATATATATATATAAATTTACCCCAACAAATGCGCAGTTTTTGCAAGTGCCCATTAGTTCATGTGTAGTGAGGAACTTTAATTTATTATATACAGCGGCCAGTAAATTAAATCGATGTGCAAAATTAAAATATTTAGTACTCATCAAAGTACGTACATGAGCTAGCTTTGCTGTAAAGCCACATCATCAACTATTCTATTATCAATACTTATTAGTGATATAAAGCTACACCATTAATATTACTTCTCACTTGTTTGTCATATTATATAGCATTAATTACTAACTTATAGCTAGCATATATAACTTATAAATTTGGAAGTAGGGCATTCTTATATTAAATTACCATAGATTTGGTCATTTAATGAAAATTCAACTTAGTAAATATTAAAAAACATGAATTTAAAAAAAAATTAATTAGAACATTATTTCATATTAATCTTTCTACTATAACATTTCATTTTTATACCTAATTAATTAATACGTACTTTAGTAATCGAAGAAAGAAAATTAAAAAAAAAAAGTAATCTTTTTTTCATATATCATGAACAGAACTAAAAATAACAATTTATATAATAAAGCTGGGCACGACTTCTCGATTTTTAAAAATTATGTACTAGATTATCATTTTTTTTTAATTGTGACTTGCATAATCAATTTATTCAATTAAAAACAATTTATAGTTTTTTTAAATATGTGTGAAGGCTTCGATTAATGACCGTCATTAATAACTACATGAACCTGTCTTATTTGTGTTTTGATTATGCATAATTAATTTAGATTAAATTCCCATATAAATAATTAGATAATTAGGGTAGTGATATTCCTCCTATTACTATTTTACATGATCTAATTTTGCAATCAATCAATGTGATAGTACTGCTACTTCATTAAAAATATTCTTTTTATTTGAGTTTTAAATTTTTACGTACATAATTACCATGCACCCTCTATTTAGAAAGAAATTATTAAAAAAAAAAAACTTGCAAAAATGAAATTTCCTATAGGTGTATCGATCATTGCTCTTGGACTAAATAAGTGTCGTTTGATTGGAATAAATGATGTGGCAGCTTAGATCATAGATAAGATCATAGATAATTATCACAAAAGAAAAACTGAAGATGCTGGCCAAATTACAAGCCAAAATTATGGGAAAGTAAGCTAAGGCAAAATTAGCATACCTGATCTGTTATTTTGATCTTCTTGACTGTTTTGGCATTGTTCTCTGTTTGAAAAGTTCAAACGAGTCTCACTGATCGGAGGAGCCGACGGAGTGCGCATACCTTTTCAGCAAGAAAATGTTAGCAAATCTAATTAACAACATTGTAAAACTTTTAATATATTTTCTAGGTTTTGAATAATCAAATAACCCTATCAAATAAAAATAATAAATTTCAAATAATAAATTTTAAAATACTAATTGTTTTTTTATGTTTCTTAAGTCTTGAGTTTTTTAGTATTTTTTTTTAAATCTTTGAATTTTTCAAAAATTATTTTTAAATTTCTATTGTTTTATCAAGGGTATCTGCCAATTTTTTTATGGAGGGGGGAATTTGCTAATTTTTCTTAATTTGAGGGAACAATAATGAGAATTGACAATTTTGGGGGTGATTGGAAATTAATTTTGTGATAGTTTGAGGGCTTTCTTTATATATTTATTCCAATTGTTTAATATACACACAACGCAAATTTGCAGCGAATTAATGCACGATATCGATTCAATTACGTACCAGCTGGTCCTTTACCTAATTCCAAATCTGATTATGATTTTTTATTTTTTTTCTTTGTTATAATTAACAGAGCAGGGATTAAAGAGCACTACTCTACGCAGTAGAATATTTTTTTTAGAAAGTATTATAGCAATAAAGAAATTTTATAAAAATATACTTATAAATTAACATGGCTAATAAATAAGATATGTTAAATTTATTTTATAATAAGAATAGTTTTATTATCAAATAAATTACATCAAACCATATCAATTTTTTGATTTATTTTGTGAGATTTCTTTGTATCCAGCAAAGCATTTCTATATTTTTTTAGGTATTCTCATGGATCTTGATTTCTTTTAATTACTAAGAAATTAAAAGTAATCCAATATATATTATTGATGGTGTTTTTTTAAATGAGCCATTAATATTGAGTAATATTACAATGTAAAGCAAGAGAATTAAGGGATCGGAGTGGTAGTACAGGAGTAGATGCGTCGCTTGCAAAACCCGAGCTGAATTCCACTTGGGAAGGAATGACGCATAGAGGCCAATGCTAAGATGGGAGACTCGCCATCATTGTCAAGAGCCAGTGCCAAACGTTGGCTGGCTAGGATTAATCCCAAAGCAATATCTGTTAGGATTGATTTGAATATAGAGATGAAATGAGATAATTTAGATGAAAGATAAAAATTAAAAAAAATATTATTTTTTAATATTATTATTGTTTTGAGATTTTAAAAAGTTGAATTATTTATTATATTTTATATAAAAATTTAAAAAAATTATAATAATGAGATGAAACATTTTTAGAATCCACACGAAGCCTTAGGCTAGTTTGGGGCACAAGACAAAACATAAAATTCTCATCTCATATCATCATCATTACACATTTTTTAAATTTTTATATAAAATATAATAAATAATTTAATTTTTTTTAATTTCACAATAATAATAATATTAAAATATAATATTTTAAACTTGTAAAAAATTAATGTGTACGTCGTACGTACCAGGCGCATCATGTACAGAACATGTATATATAGAAAGAGCAATGCTAGGTACAGTCCTCAAATGGGGACTGCAATACAAGTCTAGGCTATTTTAACTTTAAAATTTTTTAAAATTACAAAATTATCCCTCCTAAAATTATGTTTTCTCTCATTTTATAATATGCCTGCACATGCAGTCTCTACTTGAAGACTGCAAATAGAATTTCTCATATAGAAATGGTCAAAGAAGAATTATTATATTTATATTGCCAACATCTCAAATTTATATTTTTATGTGTGTGAGTAGTAGAGCTACTCTGTCGCCTGCATGTGCCTATTCTATGTGTCTCTTAGTGCAAATTATAATTTTTTTTAATTTTTAATTTTAAATATTTTTTAAACATATTTAAATATATTTTTTTACCAAAATATAAATACACTAATAGTGATCACTTTTTTAATTATTAAGAAAAAAATAAAAAAATAAAATACATAAATGATCAAAATGAAGGGACAAATTGAAGAGGGATATAAGCATTATTATTATATATCTATATATATATATATATATATATACACACACATATGGCTAGAAAATAACGGCAGCCAATTAATGGATTAGCAGTTTTAAGTTTAGACTAAAAAAAATTTATACGTTTACGAGGTCACTTAATGTAATAAATCAACTGATCTACATAGATCACATTAAACCATGTTAATCATGTATAGATCAATTTCTATCAAACATTTCTATTACCAAATAGTTATAATTAAACACGTACGAGTTCTTACGTACCCAAAGTTCCGGTACGGATGGCTTGGGTTAAAAGCGTAGCACCATTGTGGTCTCGAATCTCCTGATCATTATTTTGTGGAATTAAATCTTTATCTGGAGTAAGATAATACAAATAGCGCGCCATTTCTATTTGTCCCAAATCAATTGCCATAACAACTGGAAGATTTTCCCCTTCGGAATCATGCAGTCTAATGCTGATCAAGCCAAGTTTCTTTCTAAGCATGCACTTCACCATTGTCCTATTTCCAAGCACGACAGCCGTCATTAGAGCTGTGTAACCGTCACTATCAATCATTTTCAAGCTCTCATCCGACATTTGATTCACCAACACTTCCACTATACCCTCATGTCCATTTGCAACAGCAACGTGAAGAGCCGTTTCGTTTTTATCTGTGATTATCTTATCCCCTGCCTCAAGAATGAGTACTTTAGTATCATTCAAATTACCGTCTCGCACAGCTTTGTACAATCGCTCAATTTTACGTAACTCTTCATCCCGACGTCCAAGACTCATGTTCTCCTCCAGCGTATCTGCGGCCATTTTCACCGATCCGAAATGTTAAATTTCAAAAATAAAATATATACGTACAACTATTTTTATAGTCATATTTTAAAATAAGGTTACTTTTATAAATTATTTAAAAAAATTATTTTATTTAAAAATGAGTTATATAAAATTAAATTACAAGTCAATCATTTTGCATTGAGAAAAAATGTAAACTAATTGAAACTTAAACTTCATCACCCTCATGTAAGCAGATAATTAATACTTACGACGCTGGACCGGAGGGAGGGATTTTCTCCGAAATTATCTGTCGGCTTGGAAGTCTGATCAGTTGGCTGTTGTAGACTCCGGAAAACGATGATCTTTCTTGCAGAAATGATGACCTGCGCACTCAAATATATATGCCTTGTACGTAGTTTCTTCTTATCGCTACTTCAGAAGAAGACATATATGATCATAACCCCAATAATTGAATTAATCTGGGGTCTACTCTTTTATTTTTTCTGATTAAAGCAGCCGGCCTGAGATTCCAAATGCATTGGGAACATAAATCGTTCAAATCATCTTTATCCGTGCAGTAGCCTGCAACGTCATTGAAAAAGTATTCGGAATCATAATCTTTACAGGCCAGTTGGAATTTCTAGTGTACTTCCTTTGTCGCAATTGGTCGGCAATCTTGTGAGGAATGATACGGTAGAATAATTTTGCGAATAGTAATTAAATAATTTAAATATTTATTAAATTTTAAAAAAGAGAGATAAAAAATTAAAATAAAAATTATAAAATAAAAATATTATTACAATATAAATTTTTCTTATTGATAACTCTTGTTATTTTCTTTTACTTAATGATTAAGTATTTTTAATAGAAAAATGCTACTTTGACATCTAAATTTGATACCTCCTTTATTTTTATTTTTTTAATTTAATAGTTAAAGAAGTAATTATTAATGTATTGATATTTTTTTTATATTTTTTATTGTTATTTTTGTTTTTAGATTTAAAAAGGTTTAATTGTTTTTATATTTTATTTCGAGGTTTGGAAAAGTTGTAATAGTTTGAAAAAATTGTAATAATTAGTTTAAAAGTCTTTGTGTTTAAGTAATATTTAGAAAAAATGAGAAGAGATGGGATGAAAATTATTTCTAAACATCTCTTTGTGTTGGATATAAAATGAAATAAATCAACCTATTTTCAAGAAGAAAATGGATAAACATACATCACTTTTCATAATATTTTACATAATTATATTTTAAAATGAGGAGTATTTTTATAAAATATCTTATAAAATTAACATCACTTTATAAAAATACCTCCATTTTAAAACACGTGTTGTAAAATATATTGTATAAATATCATTACTCTTTCAAGAATAAAAGAAATAAATAAGATAAGAAAGATTAGATAAAACTAAATCTTTAACATATAAAAATGTGAAAATGACTTAAAGTAAGTAGGACTTAGTTCCTATAAAGAAAGTAGAAGAATACCTCTCTATAAAGAGTGGATCTCTGCAAATGTAGGACCCCCATTCACTCTCTAGATCTGTACACGGGCAGCATCTAATTCAACCACACCTTAACCCTATTATCTCAATTATATCGTGAGTTATACGAGGTAATGAGAAACTGTGTAATCACTAAACATAATTGATTTTACCTCAAACGACTTATAGCTATAGGCTATTATGCTAAATCACATAAATCTTTGTCTCTCTTTTTATTTACTTTTTTTTTACATTTTGTTTATTATTTACTTCATAGATGAGTATCCAAGCACTGTATTAATGCTCAAGCCATATATCATCATGGGTTGTTCGAGCATATTGTTAATCTCTGGCCCCACTGAAAAACTGCATCAACACTTATGGTAGAAATTTAAATAAAATAGAAAATGAGAAAGAGAGACTGGGAGAGAAGAAATATTTTAGGACTGCATATTGTTTATTATGAATAATTCAAAAAGGCATAAGTTCCGATTTATAGAAAAATTACAGTCTACAGAGATAGATAAGATAATCTCTAGATAATTATAAAATTCAAATATTTTGGTAATAATCATATCAGATTTTACTTTGAGCTTAATTTGATTTTATCTTTATATCTAACATGTTAGAGATAAGTATATGCGTTGTAGGTGAAGAAAGACCGATAGGTGACCAAAAAGGCACTCAAGAGAAGATCACGTGGTACAAGAACTGAGTAAAACAGATAGTTTGGGGTTTATAGGATAATGCAAGGACTGGTAGGCACTACAACAGAATGTGTGTTTTGTGATAGAGGAAACTGTCACAAAAAAATGGTAAACCGTCACTAAACATATTTGGTGACGGTTTGAAACCGTCACCATGACCGTCACCTAAAGTGCGTCACAGAAAACATTTGGTGACGGTTTACTGTTCAACCGTCACAAAAAATATTTTTAGTGACGGTTGGAAGTGTTCCGTTCGGTACAACGTTCGAACGTTCCTTTTTTTGTGACGGTTATGAACTGTCACAGAAAATCACATTCGGACGTAAAATCAAACATTCGGATGTTATACCCGACCGATTGGCGTTCGAATGAGAGAAGTTGACGTTTGTTGGATATCGTTCGAACGTATCATATTTACGTTCGAATGTTAATGCGTCCGAACGTTAATTACAATAAACGTTCGAATATTTGTTCGAACGTAAATGTTCAAACGTAGCGCGTTTAATGTTCGGACGTTATTTCGAATGTAAACGAAGGAGCGTCCGAATGCAAGTTCTTTGTTCGAACGTTAGTCGGTTTAACGTTCGAACGATTCAATTGTATTTACGTTCGAACGTTTGTTACAGTGTGAACCAACGTTCGAACGATTTTTATTTACATTCGAACGTACAGATCAGAAATACTAATTTCATAAAATTTAAAAACAAAATACCAATTGTATCATATTACATACCCAATTAATAAGTAACAATGTCTTATAAAAGTACAAAATTAGATATTAAAACTAGTCAGAAATATTGATAAAATTTATTTCTTCTTTTTCCCTCGCCCACGGGGATTCTGTTGCAACGACATAACACGCTCCATTTGCACCATCATCTCTCGTTGCACTTGCTCTTGCACTTCACTGCGTATTCTTTCCTCTTGGTCTCTTTGTTGGTCCTGCAAACGCGTCTCTAAATGAGACTGTCGTTCTAAGAGAGACTCTAACTCTTGCAGCTTCTAAATCTGCTGTAAGATTATTAATTTGTGAAGCCGATGAGGTTGAGGAGGATGAACATTTATGCTTGATAGATCGTCCCAAACCTCTTGCCATACTAGACTGCGGCCCGAGCACTTGGGTGAATATGTCTATGTCACTAGGAGAGGATTCCGCAGAAGTCGACTGCATCTCCAACATTTTGCTCTACAATTTAAAAGGTAATGATCGTAAATAATTAGTAACGTATTAAAAGAAATAGAAATAAGAAATAAACTATTAAAATGTTCTATAAAAAATTTATTTAACAAAATTAACACTGCTTACATAATTATCTGCAGCGACAGGATCCATCCACTCACTATGTTCATTAGTGTGAGCAGCAGCATAGATATGAATGAGGGAAAAGTTTTCAGGATCATCACATTTCTAACAAAACGACAATATTAGCAATTTTAAAAAGATAATGTTAGTACTTATCAGAAAGAATATCAGGAAAATAAATTAATTCTATAATTTTTTAATACCATTTTTTCAGCAAGACGGTGGAATGACCTTGAACCGGCACAATGGTGGACAGTCAGAACGGATCTATTCTGTGCATTTGTAGAACTCAAGTGCTACAAAATATATTAAAAATGTTAATTGTAATATGTATACATATAATATATAAAATGAATATGAATGTAAATAATTAAAAGATATAAATGTAAAATACCTGATAATCTGGAGATGCGAAAAGATCATAACACTTTCTCCAATCATCTAACTTCATCTGCTGAAAAGGAGACTGCGCAGCCTCTTCCAACGTCTCAAATTTCTTGAAGTGGTCATGACATCGTCCTTTGTGACGTCGGAATAGTGTAGCCATCAACTCATTCACGGTTCTCAAATCCTCGCTACGGCCAAAGTCGAGGTCGAATTCATCCTAACAAAGGAATCATGTAAAAAATATAATATATTAATCTAAGTGAAAAAATGTACTGAAAAGTAAACTCACCAGCACACGACTCCGAATGTGCTTCTTAATCTCATTCGGAACATCTCGCCATGAGCGCACATAAAATGGAGCATAAGCTCGAACTACTGTGCCAATATAGGAGGAAAGCGCTGCTGCACTATCATCCACTCCTCCAGTGGAATTATCAGGACCGCGACGTGCAGATGCATGAACTACATGATAATAATAGATATACTATAATTATAATTATATAGTTATTGAGAAAAAAGTATTAACTATATATATAATTATCAACGACAATATTTCCTTACTGGTAGGTGTCGACTGGCTGTTGTTCTTTTCTGTGTTAGCTTGATCTTCAGGAACGGATTCCTCGAGTGGGGAGTCCTCAATGGATTCAGGACTTGGACTTGGCGGAGACACATTTCTTCGTTGTCGTTTTGGCGGCATTCTTTAAAATAATTAATTATATCAAAGAAAATTAATTAGAAGAAATTATGAAAATTTAAGATATTTTATAGTCACCTATATAAATAAAATATTTAGTACTTTTATTCTTCAGATGAATTTTCCATGCTTGTTTCAGAATCTCCATCAATAACATCTTCATCATCATCATGCACCTCTTCTTCATCATCTTTATCCACCTCCTGCCCGGATTCTGATTCATCTTCATCTTCTGACTCGTCTTCTTCATCTTCCTCCTCACTGACTTGAATTGAATGATCATTTAATACAGACGGGTCGAGATGTACGAGTGGGACATCATCTCTACACAAGGGGAGCAACTCGAGTGCACCGAGATCAACAAACAAGTTAATACCCTCTCCATCTTCCTGGTATGCCTCAACAATCGGAGTGTCATCTTCATCTCCACTATTCTCGTAATCTGCACTAGTTCCTGCTTCATATATATTTCGAGGAACAAATTTTTGTACGACTCGCCAAGTTATCTCCCCACTATCTTCATCAGCACTTTTCATTGAATCAATCAAGTAATAGACTTGGGTAGCTTGACAAGCCAATACGAATGGATTATCTTCGTACCATTTAGATGCAGTATTGACACTCGTAAAGTGATTATCCCTATGTATCAAAACCCGACCACCGCCTAGATCCCACCAATCACATTTGAAGACATATGTTACAGACTCACCCAGATATTTCAATCCGATAATATCACGTATGACACCATAATAGTCAATATCATCTGTTCCATGACTCCCCTCGACCAACACACCACAGTTTTGAGTTTTCTATTACGTTTACGGTCCAAAGTATGGAATCTATAACCTAAACCGTGCATGCAGTATATTGAAGTGCTCTATTTGAGGGACGACGGGCCAATGCATACAATTCAGAAGAAATTGATCCAGGATCACGAGCACGTTGTTCCAAAATCTATAAATTGAAATAATATATATTTATTATTTCATTATCCAGAGTTAAAAATTTCACAATATAACATATATATAATTTTAGTTCATACACGTTCTTCAAACCATCCGGAAAATTCTTCCTCGTGTCTTGCCTCTATATTTTCTACGCCTTCCGTTCTAAGTTTGTCCATGTGGTCACTGTTATAACATGTTGCAAAAGAAGTATATTTTGAGCACAACAATTCTAATTAATTTAAAGAAAACTATAATTATTCAAATAAATGAAATGACATATCTAAGATAATCATCAATCGCTCGGCAGTTATTTAGCACATACCACCAAACTTTACCCAACTCTCCATCAATTAAATCGTAACCTGTTTGTGCACCCAAGGGTCGTACATTCTGGGAAAACACTGATAGCTCACGAGGAGGCGGAGTAGCAAGATCAGCATTTCGCTCTTGACGACTAAATCGTGTCTCAACACCATGAAGATATAGAGAGCAAAATGTTAACCATTCATCGTGTATATAAGCCTCTACTATTGAACCATCAGCTTTGGCTTTATTCCCAACAGTGCGCTTCAATCGACCCAAATATCTTTCAACTGGATACATCCAACGGAACTGCACCGGTCCACCCAGAAGTACCTCTCGCGGTAAATGTATTGCTAAATGGACCATGACATCAAAAAATGATGATGGAAAGATCTGCTCGAATTTACATAGTATAGTAGCAATGTCTTCTTCCAATTTCGACAACACATCTCGATTTACTACCCGAGCGCACAAATCCTTGAAAAACATACATAGTTCAGATATGGCGACACGTACATTAGATGTCAGCTTCCCTCGAATTCCCACAGGTAATAACTTCTGCAAAAATACATGACAATCATGACTTTTCAATCCATTGATTTTCCAATCATCAGGACTCACGCATCTACCAATATTTGAAGCATAACCATCTGGCAACTTCACACCTTGCAACCATTTACAGAAATCAATCCTCTCCTCCCTCGTCATCGTAAAACATGCATGCGGCATGACCATCCTGTTGCCTTCCACCCGCAAATGCAGATTATGTTTAATTCTCATTCTCTCAAGATCTTTCTTCGTCTTGATCGTGTCTTTCATCTTTTTGTTAATACTCATCAATGTACCCAGTATATTATCACAAATATTCTTCTCTATGTGCATTACATCCAAACTATGTCGCAACTTGCATGACGACCAATACGGCAAATAAAAAAAAATACTACGCTTTGTCCAATTCAATTCTGATACGGCTCGTTTTCTCTTGTTCTTTCCCCGACCTTTGCCAAAATTGTTCGCTCTAACATGTTGCAGTTGTTCCACTATTTCTTCTCCAGACAACTCTTTTGGTGCAATCCTATCCTCTACTCTCCCATCAAACTTGGCACATTCTCTTCTCCATGCATGATTTGCTGGTAAATAACGTCGATGACCCATGAAACACAACTTCTGAGAAAATTTTAGCCACTCACTAGCAGTTTCTTTATTACACGTCGGACACGCTAACTTCCCTTTCGTACTCCAACCGAAAAGATTCCCATATGCCGGAAAATCATTTATGGTCCACATTACCGCAGCATGCATCTGAAAAGATGTCGACTTAGATGCATCATAAGTTCTAACCCCTGTTTCCCATAACTCTTTCAGCTCTCCAATCAACGGCTGCATGAATACGTCAATATCATTCCCAGGTGATCTAGGGCCAGGGATGAGTAAAGTTAACAAAAAGTTTGGCGCCTTCATGCACCTCCATGGTGGAAGATTGTACGGAATCAATACCACGGGCCAAGTGCTATAACTTGTACTCATATTCCCAAAAGGGTTGAATCCATCGGTTGTGAGTCTCAGGCGCACGTTCCGAGCTTCTAACCCAAACTCTGGATACTGATTATCGAAAGACTGCCACGCAAGTGAATCAGCTGGATGCCTCATATACCCGTCATTCTTAACTCTTTTCTCCTCGTGCCACCTCATATCATGAGCTGTTTTCTTACACATATATAGTCTTTGCAACCTAGGTTTCAAGGGAAAATACCGCAACACCTTAACCGGCACGTTTTTCTTACCTTTCCACCTCGACTCTCGACATACAGGACATGCTTGTTTCTCCTCATTCTCCTTCCAGAACAATACACAATCATTCTTGCATGCATGTATGGACTTGTACTCAAATCCTAATCCCTTTCTCAACTGTTTCGCTTCATAAAAGTTCTTAGGCAATGCAGACCCTTCGGGAAGCACCTCGTTAAATAAGTCCAATACCATGTTTATTGCTTTCGTCGACATCCCACACAATGATTTTATGTGAAGCAACCGCACAATAAACGACATTTTGGAATGTTTTCTATAACCTGGGTAAAGCTCGCGCTTTGCATCTTCCCACAGTGAAGGAAAATTTTCGCAATCAGTCCCTGATCCACCACTTGAGGCATTGTCGTTAACCTCATCCATAAACATCCCAGCTCCAATGTCACCCAACATCTCCTCCATCTCATCATGCTCATAATCATCATCCATGTGCCATAAATAATTGTGATGATCGACCAATACATCTGCTGACCCTTCATACGGCTCACCATGCAGTACCCATCGCGTATACCCCAGATCCATACCGTTCACAAATATATGACGCTCTACTTCATCCAATCCTATCGCACACAAATTTTTACACCCTCGACATGGACACTTAATGTAACCACGACTATCAGCAGAGGCCCATGCAAAATCAATGAAAGTTCTTACTCCACATGCATAGGGTACGTAATCCTTGAAAATTCTTACGCATCCAATTTTTGTCCATTTCTAAAAACATCTATATATTAATAACACATACATTGAAAATTCACATGCATGTCATGCTCCAATTCTCATTACTTTTTTGATAAGGTAGTTGGTCCTATCCCATTTGAGATTATATTCTCCATATTACACAAATCTCGTCACTCTACTAATTTCCACGTTAGTAGAAATTTCGGCAGCACCTCCCCATAATTCTCCAAGTATACATGTTCAAATATCGGGATTGTGACCCTACGAACAGTATACCCGAAGAACAGTAGAAGAAGATACCGAAACTTCATATTAAACGTGGAAAGTAGTGAGTAACAAAAATGTGTAATACAGATAATATAATCTCAAACTGTTCACACTGGACAATTCAGGAATCAGTGGATACATAAATGTACACTGATTCCCAAACGGGTCTAAGGGTATTTATCCAATGTCACACGCATCTAGCAAAAAATCATACAACAATATCTCCATGTTGTTTAAATTAACAATGTCACCTTCAAGTAGTGTTATATTGTTAAACTAAAGAGGGATGGAAGATTATGTGACCCTACGTTTCGTGTCTTGTACACAACGAGGGAGAATGATCTTGAAGAAATGTTTAAATTTTAGTCTAATTACTTAACCGTTACAAACTGTCCGACCTTGACAACTCTCAAGGCCGAAGAGACTATGACAGTCAAGCAATTAAATTGAAATTCCAACATTTCTTCAAGATCATATTCTCTCGTTGTGTACAAGATCATTATTCTTAAAGTATAATTTTAATTGTTATACTTAATTTCAAAGGTTATACTATAATTTTAATTATTATAATTCTTAAAGAGTTACTTTTATGCTTGTTATTACTTAATTTCAAATATTATTATAAATATTTAATTATCATACTTAAATTTCAATGATTATACAATAATTTTAATTATTATAATTCTTAAAGATATACTTTTATTTGTTATTACTTAATTTCAAATATTATTATAAATATTTAATTATCATACTTAACAATGGTTATACAATAATTTTAATTATTATAATTCTTAAAGAGTTACTTTTATTTGTTATTACTTAATTTCAAATATTATTATCACAATTTTTCAATTCCATATCACAACATATTCACAATAACTCACAATATATTCACAAAATAACATGCCACATGTATTAACATATTTCTAAACTTGAGTAAGCAATAAACATGTATTAACAAAGCCTAATGACAATATATTTCTAATAATAAACACAATATTTCAAATTTATATCACAACATATTTAAAATAACTCACAAACTATTTACAAACTATACAAACAATAATCACAATATGATAAAAAGTAAGCATAAAATAACATGCCACATGTATTAACAAAGCTTAAGGACAATATATTTGTAACAATGTAAACATATTCAAACGTCATTCACAAATAATAATTTAAATATTTCAAGTCCATATCACAATAACTCACAAATATATTCACAAAATAACATGCCACATGTATTAACATATTTCTAAACTTGAGTAAGCAATAAACATGTATTAACAAAGCCTAATGACAATATATTTCTAATAATAAACACAATATTTCAAATTTATATCACAACATATTTAAAATAACTCATAAACTATTTACAAACTATACAAACAATAATCACAATATGATAAAAAGTAAGCATAAAATAACATGCCACATGTATTAACAAAGCTTAAGGACAATATATTTGTAACAATGTAAACATATTCAAACGTCATTCACAAATAATAATTTAAATATTTCAAGTTCATATCACAATAACTCACAATATATTCACAAAATAACATGCCACATGTATTAACATATTTCTAAACTTGAGTAAGCAATAAACATGTATTAACAAAGCCTAATGACAATATATTTCTAATAATAAACACAATATTTCAAATTTATATCACAACATATTTAAAATAACTCACAAACTATTTACAAACTATACAAACAATAATCACAATATGATAAAAAGTAAGCATAAAATAACATGTCACATGTATTAACAAAGCTTAAGGACAATATATTTATAACAATGTAAATATATTCAAACGTCATTCACAAATAATAATTTAAATATTTCAAGTCCATATCACAATAGCTCACAATATATTCACAAAATAACATGCCACATGTATTAACATATTTCTAAACTTGAGTAAGCAATAAACATGTATTAACAAAGCCTAATGACAATATATTTCTAATAATAAACACAATATTTCAAATTTATATCACAACATATTTAAAATAACTCACAAACTATTTACAAACTATACAAACAATAATCACAATATGATAAAGAGTAAGCATCAAATCACAACAACATATTAATAAAGTTTAGAAATATACCTAGCACTCACAATATCCTCTTACAAATCAAAATCTTCCAACTTCCCAAAACAAGCAATCCTTCAAAAAAATACAACACTAACTTATTAGAAATATTCTATAACAAAAACACATTCTATAAATATCATAAAATTTAAATAAAGACAAGAAATAAAAATATTTTCTTACCAAAACTCAACTCTCTCTCACTCTCTAACTCAACTCTCTCTCTCTTTCTCTCTCTCTCTCTCTGTGTGTGTGTGTGTAGGATCCTCTCTTTCTGTTGCGCGCACGGGAGAAGAAGAAATGATACGCTTCCTCCCGTGCGCGTACTGATTAAGTTCTAAAATTATTAGTTTAAACGTTCGAACGTTTAAGTTTTACGTCCGAACGTTATATTCTAAAATTATTCCCGCCCAGAACGTTCGGACGTTTACAATACACGTTCGAACGTACTCTTCTTATGATATAACATAAAATCTAGCGGGAAAGTTCCCGCACTTTCCTCATATATGTTCGAATATATAACAATTTTTCGTTCGAACGTTCGTAGATTTATAGATAAACGTTCAAACATTTAACTTAAACGTCCGAACGTACATTTCATGAAAGTGTTACCATATTTGAGCGGGAAATCTCCCGCACTAATTTAACTAACGTTCGAACGTTAACAGATTTGGTGTTCGAACGTATAGTATAAATGTCCGAACGTCTGAATAATCACACAGATACCTTAATCGAGCGGGAAAATTCCCGCCTCTTAGTTTAACGTTCGAACGTACGATTCCTACTATACTAACTTATAGTATAATATATATACTACATTTTATATATCTATAACTATATACTACATTGTATAGTATGATAGCATAATATACTTTAAATGAGAACATCAACGTATATAATATATAAACTATACCATATATATAAATCAATAATATATATTAAATTGTTACTTATTAAATTCTTTATTATATACTAACTTATAATATAATATATATACTACATTTTATATATCTATAACTATATACTACATTGTATAGTATGATAGCATAATATACTTTAAATGAGAACATCAACGTATATAATATATAAACTATACCATATATATAAATCAATAATATATATTAAATTGTTACTTATTAAATTCTTTATTATATACTAACTTATAGTATAATATATATACTACATTTTATATATCTATAACTATATACTACATTGTATAGTATGATAGCATAATATACTTTAAATGAGAACATCAATGTATATAATATATAAACTATACCATATATATAAATCAATAATATATATTAAATTGTTACTTATTAAATTCTTTATTATATACTAACTTATAGTATAATATATATACTACATTTTATATATCTATAACTATATACTACATTGTATAGTATGATAGCATAATATACTTTAAATGAGAACATCAATGTATATAATATATAAACTATACCATATATATAAATCAATAATATATATTAAATTGTTACTTATTAATTCATCAATAAACACCATAAACTCATAAACTATTCACAAAATTCACAAACAATAATCACAATTATTTCAAGAGTAAGCATAAAATCACAACAACATGTATAAACATATTGCTAAACTTTAGAAATATAACAAGCACTCACAAAAAAACCAATAATCTAATTGTCAATAATATTATATAACATCCTAATATATAACTTAAACATTTTATAATATAATATATTATAGATAAAATTTTGGAAATTAAATTGACAAACGTTCGAATGTTCTGTGTATATAAGGCCAAAACCGAACGTCGAAACGACATTTCCAAAATGTATGCATCGTCTTCTCCGTTCTTTGCCGCCACGCCTCCGTGACCGTCGTCAACTCCGCCACAACCGTCACTAAAAGGTAGGCATTCATCTTTTATTCAAATAACATGTATTTTATTGAGATTTGGATTGAGATTTTGATTGAGTTTTGTTTAAAACCGGATAAGTGATTACCGGATTTTCAACTTCATTTTCCGGCCACCACGGCTAGTCATTGGCCGAATAGTCACCGTAGAAATGTTTCTTGAAGTGTATACTTCATTTACATGGTGACATTTCGGCATTTAGAACCTTGTAGAGAAATTTTTGAGATTTCAATAATGGCTGAGTCGGCCGACATGCGTCGAAACGTTCGAACGTTTCACCAAGACATTCGAACGTACGACGTTTAAATTACAGAGCCGTTACGGCTTCCACGTTCGAACGTTAATCGTCTTACATTCGGACGTGAATATTATTAAACGACATACGTTCGAACGTGAATATATACTTTCGCACGTAAATCACATACGGTCGGACGTTTAATTATAACATCCGAACGTAGTGATTTTCTACATTATTCATGCTTCGACGTTTGAACGTTCATATTTACGTTCACACGTAAAACAAATACGTTCGCACGTAAAACAAATACGTTTGAACGTATTTGTTTTAACATCCGAACGTACGTCAGCCAATATTTATTTACTGCTTATGTTTGAACGTACATCTGTACATTCGAACGTATTTGTTTTAAGTTTGAACGTAAATTTATTTACATTATTTTACGTGCGAACGTATAAATTAACGTCCGAACGTTTTTATCTTTAACGTTCGAACGTTAAAGATAAAACGTTCGAACGTTAATGCAGAGCATCTTAAAATTAATACAAAAAAATGCATTATTGTAAATAATTTTTTTTTCCTTTTCTATTTTCAGGATATGGCTCTTCCACTGCATACACGGAAACGAGGGAGGGAAGGAGCCACGTCGGACACTGCCCGTATCGGAGCTCGTACTGTTATGGTAGAGCGAGAGGTCTGAATTAATGAGTTCGACGAACTCTGTTGGCAGCAGACGTACCTAAGAGATGTTTTCCTCAGTAGAGGCTGAGAAATATCTGCACATTGAGGGGGAAGGTATACCCCTCAATGGTTCAAGAATTCTATATGGGGATGTGTGACATGCCTCAGGATGCATCCTCTCACACCGTGACTGTACGCGGTGTTTCCATTGAGGTATCAGCAGATGTCATCGGCGAGCACCTCGGGATTCGTCGAGGAGTTGAGACATTTACACACTCAACACCCCGTGAGGATGTAGGCACTTCTACATCATCTACTGGCCGGGGATGTGAGCCAGCATCAGCCAGAGATGCAGGCCAGTAAGAGGCTGAGGATACTGGCGTCGAGGCTCGGGATGATGAACGAGACGAGGATTTCTACATCCTCACCGGGAGGGATCGCATGCAGATCGAGCGGAAGAACGCTTGCAACCAGAACCATCTGCTGCATTTCTTCCGCATGTTGCACCTTATTGTTGCAACAAATGTCGATCCTGTGGCTCATAAAACCACATTTAGTCGGCTTCGGGCACAATTTTTTATACGAGTGGCACGTGGAGATCCTATAGATTTGCCACTGCACATTTTTGAGAGGATCCGTTACGAGGCGAGCATCGTCTCCACGGATAATCTCCCATATGGTGTCCTCCTCAGCCGACTATTACCTATTACTTGCACAGGGAGTGCCGACCCAGCCAGAGGAGCGGGTCAAAGATCAGATGAGCCCCCTCGACATGACCACACATCGACGTAGCATTGGACAGGCGAGGGACGTCAGCCACCCCTGTAGAGGATCTAGTTCCTCCGACGCAGCCTGAGCCAGGTCATGTCGGGAGTTCACAAATTATGCACAATAAAAATCACATGATTTTTAAATTAAAGTCATTTAATTTAAATTTACAATGAACGTTCGAATGTTATTACTTAACGTTCGAACATTGGTGCAAACATTTTACGTTCGAACGTAAAATTAATAACATTCGAACGGTTGCGCCAAAACATTTTACGTTCAAACGTAAACAGACATAACGTTCGAACGTATATGTGACGTTCGAACGCATATTTCCCATACGTTCGAATGTAAAAAAATCTCATTCTATCTTTAGTGACGGTTTCCAGAAACTGTCACAGAAAATGCCTTTTAGTGACGGTCTAGGGACTGTCACAATTTCCCAACCGTCACTAAAAAGCAATTGTGTTGTAGTGAGGGAATCTTTCTCGGGGTTTATGATCTCGTGAAGGGTTCACGCCAACAGAATCGGTCCCGCAGAGATACCCATGTTGGCCGCACACTAGCGCTCTAGTATCTTATCCATGAGAAAGATTTTACCTAGTGGGATGCCTTGAACCATATAAATACACCACCAAATATGTACTGCAAGATTATTAGATTGATTAGGTTATGTTTGGGTAGTGAGAATATTTGAGAAGTGTTGAGAATATTTATTAATAGTTATGAGTAGAGATTGAAGTGAGTTTGTGGATCCCATTGAGAGTATTTTGAGTTGTTTGGATGTATGAAATATGGAGTTGTTGACTTTTAGATAAATAATTGAAAAAGGTATGGGTCCCATCAATCATTAATTTTTTTTAATGATGATTTTATTTATATATAATAGTGATAAATATTATAGTGATTTTATTTTTTATTTATATATAACAGTGATAAATATTTTTTATTTATATATAATAGTGATAAATATTATAGAATGTTTGTGAATAGTTATGAGTAGAGATTGAAATGGGTTTGTGGGTCCCATTGAGAATATTTTGAGTTGTTTGAATGTATGAAATATATTGAGTTGTTGACTTTTGAATAGATAATTGAAAAAGGTGTGGGTCCCATCAATGATTGATTTTTTTAATGATATTTTATTTATATATAATAGTGATAAATATTATAGTAGATAGACTTTGGTACGAAGATCATTCATTGTGTTTGGCATGTGAAGTATTTTCATAAGTACGAGAATACTTGGAAAGTATTGAGAAGACTTTGCTACCCAAACGTACTTACAATCACTAAGATAAAGTCTCAGCCTAGTCTACGTGACTCCAGAGTGTTCCAATGGATGAGCTGATTTGGTGGAGTCTTGCTGAGTCATTTGTGAGCTGGAGATGACCTGTTCAACACGCCCCCACAAGCCAAACGGCATGTCGATGACAGTGAGGCTCGTCCTTAATGTGTGAAACTGAGAGGATAGTAGAGGTTTGGTTAGAATGTCAGCCAACTGGTATTTGGAAGGGAGAAATGCAACCTAAAGTGATTTGGCAGCGACTTGATCGCGAACAAAGTGGAAATCAATTTCCATGTGCTTGGTGCAAGAGTGAAGAACTAGATTGACGGATAGGTAGGTAGCTCCAAGATTATCACACCAAAGTAAGGGGGATTTGGGAAGAAAGACATGAAGTTCCTTAAGAAGAGACTGAATCCAAAGTAATTCAGAGGTGGTATTGGCTAGAGACTTATATTCAGCCTCGGTGCTTGAGCGAGCAACAGTGCGTTGCTTGCGAGAGCTCTAGGGGATTAAATTTTGACCAAGAAAAATGCAATAACCAATGGTAGAGCGGCGGTCATCAGGAAAACCTGCCCAATCCGCATCAGAAAAGGCTTGAAGTTGAAGATTAGATGATTTGTGGAGGAAGAGACCAAAATTTATGGTTTGCTTGAGATACTGAAGGAAGAGTTTTACAGCCTGCCAGTGAGTGTATTTTGGACAGTGCATAAATTGGTAGATTTTATTAACAGTGAAGGTGATGTCAGGACGGGTCAAGGACATATATTGGAGACTATCGACGACACTCCGATAGAGTGTTTGATTAGCAAAGGAGGGAGTATCAGATAGAGAAAGACGAGTTGAGGTAGCCATTGGAGATGTTACTCCTTTGGCAGAGAGCATATTGGTACGACAGAGTAAATCATGAATATACTTGTGCTGAGAGAGATGAATTCCATTTGAAAAATAGGATATTTCAAGCCCAAGAAAATAAGACAACTTCCCTAAATCTTTGACAGGAAAAGTCGAACCAAGAAAGGTTACAAGACTATCAATTTGTGCTTAATCTGAACTGGGGACAACAATGTCATCAACAAAGATTAAGACATAGATTAAAATAGATTGAGAAGAGTAAATAAACAAAGAAGGATCGAACTTAGAAGGAGTAAAGCCGAATTCACACAATCGAGAACTGAGTCGGGCGAACCAAGCTTGGGGAGTTTGTTTAAGGCCATAAATGGCCTTATTCAAACAACATACATAATCAGGATATTTAGGATGAACAAACCCTATGGGTTGAGACATATAAACTAACTCATTGAGATCACCGTGTAAAAAGACGTTTTGGATGTCAAGTTGGCGAAGAGGCCAATCGTGAGATACGGCCAAGGAGAGAACAACTCGAATAGTATTGGGTTTTACAACAGGACTAAAGGTTTAAAGTAGTCAATACCTTCCTGTTGGTGAAACCCTTTGACAACAAACCTCGCTTTGAGCCGTTCAATGGTGTCGTCGGCTCTGTACTTTGTGCGAAACACCCACCTGTAGCCAACAATGTTAGAGGAAAGGGAGGGGGAACAAGTGTACAGGTTTGGCTCTAGATGAGAGCCTTGAATTCTGTAGTCATGGCATCATGCCATTATGAGAACTAAGAAGCAATGGTATACAATTGGGGTTCATCAGGAACTTCAAGGGAAACATTGAGACAGTGGCGAGATGGAGGATACAAGATTTGGCCGTTGGTGAAGACTTTGGGGCGAGAGGAATTTTTTTTAGAACTGGTGACTATGGGAGATCGTGGTGGGAGTGGATTGGAGGATTGAGGAGGATCTATAGAAGTAGAGCTTGAAGACGAAGAAGAGTCTGGAGAGTTTAGGGAGACGACAACAGGGCTTGGAGTTGGGCTATCATTAGATGGTTGAGTGGTTGGGCTTTTAGATGAGAGAGAGTGAGATGGGCCGTGGGTGGTTGGTAGTGAAAGTGATAAGAGTGTGTGAATTTGTTGAGGAGAAGAAGAGCCCAACGTCGAATGAGAGACATACGGAAAATAGTTTTCATTAAAGACTACATCATGAGATATGTACATTTTGGTGGAGGGAAGGTGAAAACATTTGTAACCTTTGTGCATAGGACTGTAGCCAAGAAAAAGACATGGAAGAGAGCGTAAATCAATTTTGTGATGATTGTAAGGACGGAGATTGGGCCAACATTGAGACCCAAACACCTTAAGAAAAAAGTAATCGGGTTCTTGATTGTAGAGAAGGAGATGAGGAGATTTATTTTTGAGAGATGGCAAGGGAAGAAGATTAATCAGATAGGCCGCAGTTTGAAAAGCATCTGCCCAAAAAAAAAAAAGGTAGAGATGCCGTAGCTAAAAGGGCAAGACCCGTTTCTACAATGTGACGATGTTTCCTCTCAACCACACCATTTTGTTGGTGGGTGTGAGGGCAAGAGAGACGGTGCATAATACCTTGAGAACTTAGAACATTTGTGAGGGGATGAAATTCACCGCCCCAATCACTTTGGAGAATTTTTATTTTTGCATTTAGTAAACGTTCAACATATTTTTGAAAATTGAGAAAGGTGGATGTTGCATCTCCCTTAGATGCAAGGGGATAAAACCATGTATAACAACTATAGTCATCCACAAAAGAAATGTAATACCGAAAACCATCTCTTGATAAGTGAGGGGATGGACCCCAAATGTCTACAAAGATTAAATATAAAGGTCCTCTGGACCGATGAACATAATGTTTAAAGGATAATTGCCTACACTTGGCAAGAGGACAACTATTACAAAAGAAGTCCGGCTGAGAGGGAACAAAAGGTAAACATTTGGTGTGCAAAATGTGGAAGACAAGCCGAAGAGAGGGATGACCAAGTCTGTGGTGCCACTGATCAACAGTTGTTCGTTCACCAAGAAGCGCTAGATGATTTCATGGAGAACTGGAATGAGGAGGAAAATGATAAAGTCCGTTATGCGAGGGGCCTTGAATTAAAATTGCTGCCATCCGTTTGTCCTTCACATAGAAAAAGGAGTCATGAAACACAAAAAACTCAACGTTATCAGAACAAAAAAGATTGACTGAAACAAGATTTTTGGTAATTTGCGGAACAAATAAGAGATTTCGAAGAAGAAATTTTGAATGAGAGGAAGAGAGAGATGAATCACCGAAATGAGTAATGGGTAGAGCAGTACCATCCCCAAGTTTGATTTGTTCAGGTCTAGAGTAAGCATCAGATGAGATGTTCAGATTTTGGAAGTCCGACGTGATGTGGTTCGTAGCAGCAGAGTCAGGATACCATTGCTTGTCAGTTTGTGATTGAGTATTTGTATAGTGGGCAGACAAAGAACGCAGAGGGTCAAATTGATATGCCTGGTCGAACCTGTGATAACATTGTAGGGCGACATGGCCTATTTTTTGACATACTTGGCAAGTGGGCTTGCTGTGTTGTTTCGGGAAGGCTGCTGAAAAGAAGAAAAGGAGCAGCCACCACTTGTGTGACCACTGTGATAGCCATACCGACCACCACGTTGATTGTCTCGTGCAACTCGAGAAGAGGAGTTGGTTGTGAGATTAACTGAAGGAGTGGGAAGCAAACCTTGTTGTGTTGATGTAAGGGAGATGCGGATTTCTAAGGTGAGAAGTAAATTGAAAAGTTCTGCAAATGAGATTGGAGTGGCACGGGTTGTCACCGAAATAACAAAGGTGTCAAACTCAGAGTTGAGTCCATTTAGAAGATAGGAAACAACTTCAGAGTGTCTCAATGGTTCGCCCGTAGCAGTCATAGTGTCAGACAGGAGGCGAACCTTGCGATAATAGTCTGTGATTGAGAGAGAGCCCTTTTTAAGGTTGGTAAGCTGATGTCTAATTTGGAAAACTTTAGCTTGGGACTGAGAAGTAAACATTGTTTCAAGATTTATCCAAAGTTCCCTGGATGTGCGAGATGCTATAGCCTGAGCCAAAATAGTTTCTGTGAGGGAAGAAAGAAGAGCACTGAGTAAGAACTGATCGGTGCGAAGCCATTGAAGGTAGGTAGGATTGATTTGTGATGAGGAAGAAATGGATGATGAGGGAGAGGAAGTTGGTAGAATCGAAGGTGGTGGGGGAAAAGAACCATCAATAAATTGATATAGCTCTTGGCCATGGAGGAAGGGAATTATCGGGCTTTCCAGAGAAGATAGTTATCAGAACCAAGTTTGATAGAGACGATATGAGAAAGGTTTGTTGGAAACTAAAAAGTAGTGGGTGGGTCTTTTTCATGGGAGGGAGCAGGATTTTCGCCAACCATGGATAGACGTTAGTCGTAGTCCAGCTCTGATACCATGATAAATTTAGAAGAAGAGAAGAAAAAAGTTTTACTGAAAAAGGTTCCATTCTCATTATTTGTTATGGATGTACAGTGAGGTATTTATAAACACATTGCAGCCTTGACAGAGTACATAGGCGCATGATATCAAGCAGCTGGTGCGCTGTTGTAACCAAATGCTTTTACAGAGTTTGTTAGAATATTCCAGAGCACTTACAATACAACCAATCAGATTCTTATAATACAATCTCTAGGATAAAGTTTCAGCCTAGTCTACGTGACTCCAGAGTCTTCCAATGGATGAGTTGATTTGGTGGAGTCTTGCTGAGTCATTTGTGAGCTAGAGATGACCTGTTCAACAGAAAGTAGGGATCTAACTAGTTCGGTTCGACCTGATTTTGGACAAATTTTGAAACTGAACTGGTATATATCGATTTTGAAAATTTAAGGACCGATTCATCACTAAAATTGAAACTTTTGATTTTTTTGGTTTGGGTCCTGTCCGATCTGGTTTTCTAATTTACCGTTTATACATGTGACACTATATAAGTTTAATATTATAATTTTTTCAATACTAAATTTATTTGTTAGAATTTAGTATTTATTATTAATAATTACTAATTCATTAATGTTTAATTATACTAGTATAGTATAAGTAGTGTCTAACTTATTAGTGAGATTAATAAACTTGAATAATAAGAATAAAATAGTCTAATTATACTAGTACTATAAGTAGTGTCTAACTTACATAAAATATTATATTAATTTTATCTTATAAGATTAATAGCTTTGAATAATAAGATTAGAATTTTATGCTATATTAATTGGCAATTTAACATATAATATATATTATATAATATAAAAAATAAAAAAAATATATATACATGTCTGGTTCGATTTAAACCGGTTTTTCAAAATATGAAAAACTAGTACCACGTTGGTTTAGGACCAGTTTTGATTTTTAAGAATCGGTACGACACCGGACGACCAATTACAAATAGGACTGAATCCACCGGTTCAAGCAATTTTTTTATTTTTTTTACACCCATAATTGGAGGCATCTCCTACTAAGATCACCCAAGGTTGTTTCTCTATCCACAGGTGGCCATTGGAAGCGTTGTAGTCACTGTTAGAATTTTATTAACACTAAGATAGATTTGACAACCAAGATGAGATACAAAATTCTTATCTCATCTCATTTTATCTCATCATTACAATTTTTTAAATTTTCACACAAAATATAATAAACAATTCAACTTTTTTTAATCTCAAAATAATAATATTAAAAAATAATATTTTAAACTTTAACCTAAAATAAAAAATTTGAAATTTAAGAAAATTTAATACTGTTCACCCGACCCGAATACTGTTCCAAAAATCGACATTTCCGACCCACTCGGATTCCGTTTTGTTTTAGTTTCCTTTTTAAAACTTGCACATAACTAATAACCAGCGTTATTTAAGTCATAATTCAAGTAATTCAGTAATAGTCGGGTTAATACTCGTCCCGGCTGATACATTTCGAAATATATAAAATCGAAAAGTCACATCCATTGGAATAAAAAAAGTGAGTTCGACACAATCAAGTTACATCCAAACCGTGTTCTCCTATTGTTACAAGAAATCCCTTCCTTCCTGATCAAATCAACCTAGCTAAATCGTCATGACTAGCCTCCGATCCATGTTCTCAAGTAGTGCAGTACTATTGCTATCATCTCCTTCTCCTGGACCACGCCTTTCGATCGGTCTCATGCATTGAGCTACCTTTTGGCTCTCATATATATGCTACTCCTTTTTATTTTGGATAATACTATTCATCCCGCTCATTCATCCCGTTTTCTATTTCTGTTTGACGTGGCCGCTACACGTTGTACAACTTTTAATTTTTTTAATCTCACGTCGCTTCTCAGCCCATTGACTTGGTCTCCTTCTCTTCACGTTAAACACTTTATTTAAATTTTTGTTTTGAAGTACATTGCCCCAAACTTCATCTCCTTCTCCTCAGTTCCCAGCCCCATGAGTTTAAGCCCCCTAGCCCCATTGTCTCCTTCGTCTCCTTCTCCCCAGCCCCATCACCCATCGACTTCGCTCCCAAGCTTCATCTCCTTCTCTTCTATCCTTGACGAAATCTCTAAGATAAATTTTTTTTCTTCAGAAAGATTTATGTGTCTGATTCATTGAAATTATATGATTTGAAGTGTATAAGCACTTCAATGGCAAAGAGAACCAAAGTTACCATGTTTGATGAAATGGATAATGAGAACCTTGTTTGTTAATCCCAATCTAGTCTTTATGCGATAGTGTAAAGAATTTAGCCTTGGGTTACAGGAATAACAATTGTGGGCATTTCTCAATAAATTGAACATCAGATAAAATGAGGATAATGGTTAAAATATTTATTATTTAAATGGGTGGCAAAAATTACAGAAAAGTCTCCACAAATAGTCACAGGGATAAAAGCGGTGCTACAAAGAAGCAAGGACTGAGTTTGGAACAAGGGTTGGATTATGTTGTCACGTGGAACTCTGCTATGCTAGTCTCCGATGATTTGACAGAGACAGTCGCGACAAATATCTAGAGGATAAAGCCTATACTCAAATCATATAATTCCAAAAAAATTTCAAACAAAAAAAAATTATAGAGATCAGGCGGTGGGTGTAGGGGCAATTGAGGTTAAAAAAAAAAATTTGGAAATTCCGTCGGAGATGGAGGAGAGAGAGACAAACTCGTGGGACTGGGAAATTAAAGAGAAGGAGACAAAGCTTAGGGGCTGTGCTTAAAAAAAAAAAATTAAATAAAGTGTTTAACGAGGAGAGAAGGAGATTGATGAGCTTGGAAGCAACATGGGGTTAAAATAATTAAAAGCTGTGTAACGTGTACCGGGCCTACCGGCCACAGTGAATGAACGAGATCTGTAGCATCATCTTTTCATTCCTCTTTTGTCCTTTCTTTTTCTACGCAAGGTGTACCTGGTAAAGCCCACCGGACCCACCTCCACATTATCTGTCTATTCCCTCCACATTCTCAAGTAGTGCACTGTTATTAATTGCTGTCAGCAACAATAGACTCCACATGCTACAACTTTTCATTCCTCTTTCCTCTTTTTGCTTTTCTGTGTACCAAGTAAAGGCTACCGGATGCACAAGAAAGAATGACTACCGGACTAGCGGATGTCACCAAAAGGTCAATTATTCCAAGCTTCACAGCTCCATGCTTGCCATCTCATTCAGGTACAAGTTTCTCTTATTTTAATTTAATTTGATCTCCAAATTAGAAAAATGAAGAGCTATTGATTTTCACCTTCTGAATTTCTTTCAACTTTTGAATATTCTCTCTCTCCAGTACTACGTGTACTTAGATTGCGTTTAAATGTTAAATTGAGTTGAGTTGAGTTGAGTCGAGTCGAGTCGAGATAATAAAATATTATTAGAATATTATTTTTTAATATTATTATTATTTTGATATTTAGAAAAGTTGAATTATTTATTATATTTTGTATTGAAATTTGAAAAAATTGTAATAATGAATTGAGATAAGTTGAGGTAAGTTTGGTAACCAAACGTATCCTACTTTTATTTACAAAACTTATTTTGTTAGTTATTTTTTAAAATTTAGATTTTGAATTTCAAATTTTATGATTTTTATTATATTAATAACTGACATGTGAAGAAATAAGTTTTTAATAAGTATTTCTAAAGTACATTTAACATTTTCCATCTAGTAATTTCAGATCAATTCGGTTTTTTTTTTTTTTTTCCTGTTGATTTGTATAAAGAAATTTAATAATATATATTGACCAACAGCTAGGTGTGTTTTGTATATTTTGATGGCTTTTAAATACTTTGTTAGAGCAAGCAGCAGGAGAGATTAGAGGTGTAATTGGTCCGGTTCGGTTCTGTTTTGGATAAAATCTAGGACCGAATCGGTATGTACCGGTTTTGCATTTTTCAAAATCGATTACGCCCCGGATATCCTCCTAAACTGGTACTTCCGATTTTACCGATTTTCAGTCCGGTCCTGTCCAGTTTTTTGGGTTTTTTAAAAATGTAAAAAATATATAATAAAGTGTTACTTTTTATGATAAAATGTTATTAATAATTTAATATATATATTACGTTTAAAACATATGATCAATTAAATTTTCATCTTTAAAATTAAACTTTTATTTTATAAATTATAATAATATTATCTTATATATAATTATATTAATAACATATGATCAAATAAATTACAAATGTTCATATTTAAGATTAACATTTTATGTTACAATTTATAAATTATAATATGAAATTATTTCATATATGATATATAATTATATATATTATATATAAAAATTTAATATATAATTATATATTATATATAAAACTTATATATATAAATATTTTATAGAATATATAAAATTAATTTATATATATATATATATATATTTTCAACCGGTCCGGTTCGGTCCGATCCGGTCCCGAAAATTACTGAACTGAAATCGGATTGGATCCGGCCGGTTTTCATAATATAGGAACTAGTTCTGGACCGGACCAGACCAGTTTAAAACCGGACCAACGGGTCCGGTTTAGTCCGGTCTGGATCGATTTTCTGGTTTACTGGTTTAAATTTACACCCATATGAAAGATTAATATTGAAGAAGGGTAGAGAGGAACAACATTCTAAGCGTTGAATAATGAAGAGACGGTTTTTATTAGAAGAATCTCATCTTAGAAAGAGTTTGCCTTTAATCCGAAAGAAACTTGCATTTTGTGAGGAACCGCAAATGATCGATGTTGATCCAATGGTAAGCAACTTTGGGAACTTTATATAAAGAAAGTATGAATCAAATATTATAGATTAAGAGCAATATAACTGAATACAGATCTAAGTTGCCTATTATTTGTAATAAACATATATAGGACCCATATGAAAGGTCTCATTTCTATGAAGTTGGCCGAATTACAAATCTTAACCATGTAGAAATCATTTTTCATAAATTAAATGGAATAATCGTGAAGCTTTTCCCATAATAAACAAAGCATCCAAATAAAGGGTGATGCCTACGCCTACAGGTTGAGAATTCTCACTGAACAGCCAAAAAGGTTTTTTTTTTTCAAATATTTTTTTTAAGAGTTTTACTACTTATCATCTTCACACACCATACTTTTTTTTTTTAGTTTTATTCTTCTTAAACTTATTGAATTCTTCTGCTTAATATCATCCATATACTACACATTTGGTAAGATTAAAAAATCAAAAAAAAAGTATGGTGTGTGGTGTGTGGGGATGATGAATATAATTTTTCTTTTTCTAAACATTTGACACTTTTTAAAAAAAACAAAAAAAATTACAAACTCATTAAAAAATATACTTTTTTAACTATTAAGTAAATAAAAAAGGGAGAATCGACATTACTCGGTGGGAGTAGTGTTTTCCCCCAAATAAATTCATATAAGCCACTGATGATTAGATTTGTAAAATAGATGATTTCAATTTTCTAGAATATTAGTTTATATATATATATATATATATATATATATATATATATATATATATCTCATTATACTTAAATCGCTCAATGAACAGTAATGAACAATACTCTTATTTTACGCTTTTCTTCATTGTCTCTCTCTACATCCTCACAGCAATATTCTTTACAAAATCACCACAACAGATCACAAAATCACCACACAAAATATCACAAAATCACCACAATAGATCACAAAATCATAGCAAGCACAGACCAAACTCACCGGAAATCATCTCAAAATCACCGTAGGATGATCACAAACTCATTATAAATCATCCTAATTTTACAAATCAAAAAATGTACAAATTTACAAAATCACAAAATGAGAGAGATAAAGGCTTGGCTAGGCATGGAGGAGCAAGGGAGTGCCATGGAAGGCTGGTGGTGGCATCGTGGGCTGTAAGCGGCGGATCTAGGCTGTCGTGGTGGTGCGGTGGCATGGGCTTGGCTAACGGCGGTGCTACTTGGAGAAACCCGTGCGTGTAAAGGTGCTACGTGGTGGAGCTAGAGAGGAGCTACGGGTGGTGAGTTCCATGGAAGTGGTCCACAGTATGAGGGGAACTCGGTGGTGGTGCTTGGTGGAGTTGGGGCTGAGCCGTGATGACGCAAGGGTGGAGAACCCATGCGTTGAGACCCATTTCGGGTTGTTCGAGTGTGGCTAAGGGAGGAGCTACCAACGGGCTTCGACGGTGAGGTTTGGTTGCTGGCGTGAGGGGAAGCCCGTGACGTGGTCGGTGACACCACACGATGGCACATGGCTGCTTGAGGGAGGAGATCGGGTGAGAGAGAGGGAAGACATGGCTGCTGAAGCGGAAGGAGAGAGAGGGAGAAAGGGAAAGCGAGGGGAAAGGGAAAGTTTTTGAGGATTTAAATCCAACCCTTCATCATAAGTCTCCAAATTTGATCCAACGGTAGAAATTTAAACACTGATTTAAATTAATTTAAAATAGATTAAAATATAAATATCATATCATAAATAAACTATCAAATTTAATTTATAAAATACTAATATTTCATCATTAAAGAAATGATGAAATTTTGTTAAATATTTTTTAAAAAAGTAAAACTATATAAATAATTAGAATTTTTAACATAATTTAAATATGATAATATTCTTAATTAACTAAATTAGGCAAACGTCTCTTGGATGTTACCCTATTACCAGTATATATACATGTATGTATATGAAGGAACGTTTTTTGGACCCTTTTTTCAAACTTTGTGCCTAGGGTTCGCCCATGGATGTGCCCTCTCCCCCTCCAGTGGTCACACTGGCGGGGTCTTCTGAGGCAAGGGACGCCCCTCGGTCTTATGTTCAGGCGGTGGCTCATACGGTGCTCTCCTCTTTCAAGTTGCCTATGTATTATCCTGTTGAGGTAAATAGAGAGCCGAGTTTTATTTTCTCTGAGGCAGAGATGTCGAAGGCAACAAATGACTTTCGCTTCAAGTTGGTATTAAAGTTCATGAGGGCGAGGCCATCCATTGATAAGATCAGATTGAATATCATCAAATCCTGGGGTTTGTTGGAGGTGCCGACCATAAGCTTCATGGATGACCGTCATGTTCTCCTTCAACTAAAATCTAAACGGGACTTCATGCATGGATGGGTGAGAGAGGGTAGAATGATCAAGGGCCATGTTTTTAGATTGTTTCGATAGACAAAGGATTTTGACCAGAGTAAGGAATCCACCCTTGCGCCTCAATGGATCGTTTTACCGAACCTACCAATGCACATGTACAGGCTTGACTGCCTACAGATTTTGGCAACTCAGTTTGGGCTTTGGGGGATAATGTATAGATTTTGACTGCCTACAGATTTTGGGGACGGGTAATGCTACGTTGCATAGAATAAGGGCTTCGGGGGCTAGGATGTGTGTGGAGGTCTATTTACTGGAGGATCCAGTTCAAGGATTCCCGATTGTGGTTTCAACGAGCAAGACGATATGGCAGGAAGTTCGCTATGAAAAACATGGGTTTTATTGTTCTAAATGTTGTTGTCAAGGTCATATGAAGGTGGTCTGTCATGCAGAGGAAAAACGTAATGGTGATCTAGGGAAAGTTGGTCATCGTAATATTTCAAAAAGGGCATTGAAGGAAAAATCCATTCCTCAGGATCCAAAAAAGGACGACGAGGAACCAAAGGATCATGGAGAAATGATAGCACTAGTGGTAGTGGAAGTGACTGGGGGTGAGGGTTTTAAAGGTGTTCAAGAGGAGCCTGAGTATGTTAGGGTTGGCGATGCAGAAAGTAGTGGGGTTCTGAAATCAAAAGCTGGTGATGGTGTGGTCGAAGACGTGGTGGAGGTTTTTAATGATGCTTCAGTAGATCCTCTCATTGAAGAGGTGGTGATTTATGAGGCTATGACATTGCTTGTTAATTCCATCCCTTGCGTGGAAATAGAAGGAGAACAGAGGGCCTCTCCCATGCCTTCGGATTGGCCTTTGATGCAACAGGAGGCAGACTGGAAGTCGTTTCAGGTGGTTGATGGTGGTAGTGGTTTTGAGGGTGGTCAATTGGATATTGTGACAACTATCCTTGAAATGGAATGCAGGGCCCTAGGGAGATTTGAAACAAGTGTAGTAGGGGACAAAGTGACAGATTATTCGTTTGATGGTGAGGATAGGGATTTTTGCCAACCTCTATCTAGGAGGAAATCGTATGACTCAGACCCGGGTGCACATGAGGTTCTGGTTCACAGGAAAGATCATGGAAAAATGGCGATTCGACATTCTCAATGGGTGGTGGCCCGCCCCTCCAAACTTAACCTATGATTGACAATATTATGGTGTGGAATGTGCGGGGGCTAGGCACATCTAGAAGAAGGTTTAAGTGTTTGGTTCAAAAATTTAAGGTGTCCATTGTTGGTTTGCAGCTGCCAGGAATTTGCCGAGGTTGGCTCTTTCCCTGGGTCAGCCGAATTATTGTAGCAATGAGGAAGTGGAAGGTAAATTATGGGATATTGTGGAGTGAATCATATGAGTTCGAAGTTTTGAGCATGTCGAAGCAAATGATCACAGGATGGTTGAGGAATGGGCAGGAGACGATTTTAATTTCTTTCGTCCATGCGAAGTGCAGTCAAATTGAACGGAGGGAGTTGTGGTCGAGTCTAGCAGCTACCAGCTCGATGCTCTCGCCATGGATCATAGCAGGAGATTTTAATGTGATCCATAATGATGGGGAGCGCATTGGTGGCAACCCAAGGCCTCTCTCCTCCTTGGCGGAGTTTAATGGTTGCATTGACACTTGTGGACTCATGGAGATGCAGGTGGTGGGGCGTCATTTATCGTGGTGTAACGAGCATGCAGGATGTTCCCAAAGTTGGGCACGTCTAGACCGTGCGTTAGTCTCTTCTCAGTTCGCCTCTATGTACCCCAATAATTATTTGGAATACACTGAGAGGAAGACATCGGACCATTATCCTTTGATTATCCATTTCCAGAAACCAGAGAGCAGATATGGTTCCCACCTATCCTGTTTTCAAAATATGTGGTGTTCCGACGATAACTTCTTGCATTGTGTTAAGGAGGTCTGGATGGAACCTGTGCACTCGCTGGGTCTCTTGCGTCTGGCGGAGAAACTAAAGAAAACCAAAGTTGCTCTCAGGGTGTGGAACAAACAGACTTTCGGCTTGGTGGAGTAGAACATTAAGGACCTTGAAGAATGTTTGGAGTTGTTGGAATCTCAACTGTAGGGGAGTCATGATCAGAGTGTAGAGGATGAGTTTATTTCTACAAAGTTAGAACTGGATACTTGGGAGCACCAGGAAGAGATTAGATTGTCCCAATTAGCCAAGAAAAAGTGGCTGAAGGAAGGAGACCAAAATTCCAAAATCTTCCATGCCATTGTCAATCAAAGAAGGAAAAGGAATGTTATTTCCCACATGGTTCTTGAGGATGGAAACAGCCCGAATGGCCCTGAACAGGTACATCAGGGTGTGGTTTCTCACTTTCAATCTTTTCTTTCTCAATCGCCTATTGTGCAGGAGGTAGATTTGTCCCCACTTGTGGATAAGATCATTGCTGAGGAGGATGATGTTTTTCTTTGCCAAGTCCCATCGGAGGAAGAGGTAAAAGAAGCTCTACTTTCTATTCCTAAGGAAATTCTTTGCCAAGTCCCGTCGGAGGAAGAGGTAAAAGAAGCTCTACTTTCTATTCCTAAGGAAAGTTCCCCGGGCCCGGATGGCTTTGGTTAAGCTTTTTTCCTATCTTACTGGGAGATTGTTAAGAGATTGTTAAGGAAAATGTGGTGGAGGCCACAAGGGATTTTTTTTATCAGGCTCCTCTTTACCTCGGTTTTATTCCTCTTCTTTTATTGTATTGATTCTGAAGGTGGCGGAGCTGAAAAGTTTTGACAAGTTTCGGCCGATTAGTTTGTGTTCGGTTGCTTATAAAATCTTTTCGAAAGTTTTAGTGAAACGGTTGACTCGTTTTTTGCCTCACTTGATCTCTCATGAACAAGGAGCGTTTATTCCAGGACGAAGCATTTTCGAGAACATTACTTTGGCCCAAGAGATGGTACACTCTTTGAACAAAAAGGTGAAGGGCGGAAACCTCATGGTGAAGGTTGATATGTCCAAAGCATACGACAGGGTGGATTGGTCGTTTTTGCTGCGAGTGTTGAAGAGTTTTGGATTTTCTCCAAAGTTTTGCTTTTTGGTGGAGGAGTGTGTGCAGTCGCCGTGGTTTTTGATTATGATGAATGGGACATACAAAGGGTTTTTCAAACCAACTCGGGCCTTAGACAAGGTGACCCATTACCCCATATTTATTTATTGTCATGCAAGAGATTTTATCCAGGCTTATTCGAAAGAACTTCGCGGAGGGTCGTATAGGTTGTTTCTCGCATCCAATGGGAGCTCCCTTGGTCTCTCATCTCCTTTATGCAGACGACATACTTGTGTTTGTTAATGGCGAGAAACGGTCTCTACGTAGGCTTATCAATATTTTTGGCACATATGAGAAGTGGTTTGAGCAACTGCTAAGCAAAGAGAAGTAGGCAATTTTTTTCTCTAAATCTACTTCCATGGTTCGGAGGAGAGGGTTGATGAGGCTGACAGGGTTTGTGGAAGGGCATTTTCCGGTCATGTACTTGGGCGTGCCTTTGGTCTCTGGTCATCTTACATCTCGGGACTTAGAACCAATGGTTGCCAAAATTAAAGGTAAGGTTGCTGGCTGGAAATGCAAGCTGCTCTCTCAAGGAGGTATGCTCATCTTACTTAAACATGTCCTCTCCAGTATGGCAACGCACTTGTTGGCTGTTTTCAACAAGCTTAACTCGATCATGTCCACTTTTTTCTGGGGGGAGTTAAATGTGAAACCTCGCATGAAATGGTGTGCATGGGAAAATATTTGTTTGTCGTACATGGAAGGGGGTCTGGGTATTCGTAAGTTTTCAGAAGTTCAAAAATAATTACATATGAAGTTTGCTTGGCGGCTGATTTCAGTCGATAATTTATGGTCCCAATTTTTTCGTGCAGAATATGTGAGGCATGGACATTTGTTGCTTACTGAACCAATGGCGAATGCCTCTAGATTTTGGAAATCCGTTTGGAATGTACTACCGGAGGTCATGGATAACATCAAAGTCCAGGTTAAAGAGGGTGGATCTTCTTTCTAGTTTGACTGTTGGCTTGCGAGCGGCCCTCTTAGTGCTTCAAATTTCTTGATTCAACAACCTGGTTTGCTAATAAAAGACGTGTGGGTGGGTGGTAGGTGGGATGAAGAGCAACTTGTGTCCTTGGTCGGTGAGGACCAAACGAGGCAGATTGTGCACCAAATCAATATTGGGAAGATGGGTCGGGATATGGTCATTTGGAAGCCAGCCAAAGATGGAAGTTTCTCCTCAGCAAGTGCCTGGGATATTATTTGAATAAGAGGGACTGAACAACCAGGGATGGAGTGGATTTGGCATGGTATTTTGCCCAAAAAGATTGCAGTCTGCATGTGGAAAGCTAAGGTTAAAGGCATGGTTGCATATGATAGGTGTCAGTCCCAGGGTATTCAAATCGCTTCACACTGTGATTGTTCTTCGGTAGGAAGTAGCGAGTCTATTGATCATGTATTGGCCTCAGGGGATGTAGCAACAAAAGTATGGGAATGTGCTAAAACCGATTTGGGTATTCCACGTATGATGACACGTTCTTGGTGGGTGCGGGTGCTGCACTGGTTTTCTTTTGCCAGTAAATCTTCTCAACGTGGTGTCCTCATTGGTATACTCCCTTGTATTATCACATGGAGGCTCTGGCTACGGCGCTGTAAAGTAAGGATGGAGGGAGTTTTTGAGTCGCTGGAGAGCGTGTGGCTGCCAATAAAGGTGTGGTTGCGGAAGTTGTCTACCATTCTTGTGAAATGCAGGTCCCTCTCCTCTATAGATAGAGCAGTTCTATAGGCTTTGGAGATCCCTCTTTGCCAAGTGAGGACTAGAAGATCACAGTTGATTGTTTGGAAGAAACCAGTTGAGGGATGGATTAAGCTAAACATGGATGGAAGCTGTAGGGGGAATCCTGGCACCTGTGGTGGTGGAGGGGTGATAAGGGACCACATGTTTATACTCTTGAAATATTCGTGATTATAGTTTGTATAGTTTGTGAGTTTATGGTATTTATTGATGAATTAATATGTATAGAAATATTGTTGTAGGAATATTGTTGTTGTTGTTGTTGTTGTTGTGATATGGATTTAAAATATTATGATTATTATTTGTGAATTTTTATTGAATATGTTTATATGGTTAGATTTAAGTAAAGATTAAAAACATTTAATATACATTTAATATGGGACTTAATATTTAACTTAATAAGTATATATAATATATTCATGCTAATTTAGTTAGAATATGATTATTATTCAAATTACAAGTATAGTATAAAACTTAATTTTGCTTAAAAAAAGAAAAAAAAGTATATAACTTAACTATATATAAAGTATAATATATACATACAATAATTATAATTAATAATTACTTATTAAATATAAATAACTCACTCAATTAAGAATAACAATTAAAATGATACATTAGGAATAAGATGAGTATAAAACTTAATTTTAAAAAAAGAAAAATAAAGTATATAACTTAACTATATATAAAGTATAATATATACATAAAATAACTATAATTAATAATTACTTATTATAACCTTTGAAGAAATTATATATAATAATTATAATAACAATTATATAATAAGAATTAAAATTACATAGGTATCAATTAACAATGTCCTAATATATATAATAACAATTAAATTATAATTGTTATGCATCTAAGATCAAAAAATTAATGCTTCGTATAGGATAGCCCAACCAATCCAAAATCACTATAAAAAAATTTGTTGCCTGTTGAAAAATCTAAAGTTTCGATTCCATAACTATTAATTTTTATTTTTTTTATAAGTATAACAGTGTTACCTTCGTATTGTATTATAATGTTAAACTAGAGAGAGATCAAAGAATATGTGACTAAGTTTCGTGTCTTGTAGACAACGAGGGAGTATGATCTTGAATAAATATTTGAATTTTAGTTTAATTGCTTGACTCTCATAGTCGCTTCGGCCTTGAGAGTTGTCAAGGTCGGATAGTTTGTGACGGTTAAGTAATTAGACTAAAATTTAAACATTTCTTCAAGATTATTCTCCCTCGTTGTGTACAAGACACGAAACTTGTTCACATAATCTTCCATCTCTCTTTAGTTTAACAATATAATACTACTTGAAGGTGACATTGTTAATTTAAACAACATGGAGATATTGGTTCTAAGATTTTTTGATAGATGCGTGTGACATTGCATAAATACCCTTAGACCCGTTTGGGAATTAGTCTACATTTATGTGTCCACTGATTCCTGAATTGTCCAGTGTGTGCAGTTTGGGATTATATTATCTGTATTGCACATTTTTGTTACTCCTACTTTTCACTATTAATATGAAGTTTCAATGTCTTCCTCTACTGTTCTTTGGGTATACTGTTCACAGGGTCACAATCCCTCTATTTGAACATGTATACTTGGAGAACTATGGGGAGGTGCAGCCGAAATTTTTACTAACGTGGAAAGTAGTAGAGTGGCGAGATTTGTGCAATATGAATAATTTAATCTCAAATGGGATAGGACAAACTACCTTATCAAAAAAGTAACTTCGTATTGGAGCATGACATGTATGTGAATTTTCTATGTACGTGTTATTAATAAATAGATGTTTTTCGAAATGGACAAAAATTGGATGTGTCTTGGCGATAGACTTGGAAATGATTACGTACCCTATGCGCGTGGAGTAAGAACCTTCATTGATTTTGCACGGGCCTCTGTTAATAGTCGTGGTTACATTAAGTGTCTATGTTGAGGGTGTAAAAATTTGTGTGCGATAGGGTTGGATGAAGTAGAAAGTCATATATTTGTGAATGGTATGGATCTGGGGTATACCCGATGGGTACTGCATGGTGAGCTGTATGAACAGTCAGTAGGTGTATTGGTCGATCATCACAATTATTTGTGACACATGGATGATGATTATCACTAGGATGAGATGGAGGAGATGTTGGGTGACATTGGAGCGTGGATGTTTATGGATGAGGTTGATGACAATGCCTCAAGTGGTGGAGGGACTGATTGTGAAAATTTCGCTTCTATGTGGGAAGATGCAAAGCACGAGTTTTTATCCAAGCTGTATAAAACATTCCAAAATGTCATTTATTGTGCGGTTGCTTCACATTAAGTCAATGTGTGGGAATGTCGACGAAAGCAATAAATATGGTATTGAACTTATTTAACGAGGTACTTCGGAAGGGTCTGCATTGCCCAAGAACTTTTATGAAGCGAAACAGTTGAGAAAAGAGATTAGGATTTGAGTACAAGTCCATACATGCATGCAAGAATGAGGACCTAGGTTGCAAAATGGGGAAGGAGAATGAAGAGAAACAAGCATGTCCCGAATGCAGAGAGTCGATGTAGATGGATAAGAAAAATGTGCCGGTTAAGGTGTTGCGATATTTTTCCTTGAGACCTAGGTTGCAAAGACTATATATGTGTAAAAAAAAGCTCATGATAAGAGGTGGTACGAGGAGAAAAGAGTTAAGGACGACGTATATATATGAGGCACCTAGTTGATTCATTAGCGTGGCAGTCTTTCGATAATTAATACCCATAGTTTGGGATCGAAGCTCGGAATGTGCGCCTGAGATTGACAACCGATGGATTCAACCCTTTTGGAAATATGAGTACAAGTTATAGTACTTGGCTCGTGGTGTTGATTCCGTACAATCTTCCACCATGGAGGTGCATGAAGGCACCCAACTTTTTGTTAACTTTACTTATCCCTGGCCCGAGATCATCTTGGATTGACATTGATGTATTCATGTAGCCATTGATTGAAGAGTTGAAAGAGTTATGGGAAACATGCGTTTGAATTTTTGATGCATCCACGTCGACATCTTTTCAAATGCATGCTGCGGTAATGGGGATCATAAATGACTTTCCGGCATATGAGAATATTTTCGGCTGGAAAGTTAGCGTGTCCAACGTGTAATAAAGAAACTGCTAGTGAGTGTTAAAATATTCTCAGAAGTTGTGTTTCATGGGTTATCGACGTTAACTACCAGCAAATCATGCATGGAGAAGAGAATGTGCTAAGTTTGATGGGAGAATAGAGGATAAAATTGCACTAAAAGAGTTGTTTGGGGAAGAGATAGTGGAACGATTGGTACATGTTAGAGCGAACAATTTTGGCAAAGGTCGGGGAAAGAATAAGAGAAAATGAGGCACGATATAATTGAATTGGACAAAGCGTAGTATTTTTTTTGACTTGCCGTATTGGTCGTCCTGCATGTTGCGACATAGTTTGGATATAATGCACATAGAGAAGAATATTGGTGATAATATATTGGGTACATTGATAACATTAACAAAAAGACGAAGAACACGATCAAGATGAGGAAAGATCTTGAGAGAATGAGAATTAAACACAATCTACATTTGCAGGTGGAAGGCAATATGGTGTCATGCCGCATGCATGTTTAAGATGACGAGGGAGGAGATGATGGACTTCTGCAAATGGTTGCAAGGTGTGAAGTGGCCAGATGGTTATGCTTCAAATATTGGTAAATGCGTGAGTCCTGATGACTAGAAAATCAGTGGATTGAAAAATCATGACTGTCACGTATTTTTGCAGAAGTTATTGCCTGTGGAAATTCTTGGGAAGCTGACATCTAATGTACGTGTCTCCATATCTGAACTCTGTATGTTTTTTAAGTATTTGTGCACTCGGGTAGTAAATCGAGATATGTTGCAGAAATTGGAAGAAGATATTGCTACTATACTATGTAAATTCGAGTAGATCTTTCCATCATAATTTTTTGATGTTATGGTCCATTTAGTAATACATTTACCGTAAGAGGTACTGTTGGGCGGACCGGTGCAGTTTCGTTGGATGTATCTAGTTGAAAGATATTTGGGTTGACTAAAGCGCACTGTTGGGAATAAAGCCAGAGCTGAGGGTTCAATAGCAGAAGCTTATATACACGATGAGTGGTTAACATTTTGCTCTCTATAGTGAAGTGCATTGTTGGGAATAAAGCCAGAGCTGAAGGTTCAATAGCAGAGGCTTATATACACGATGAGTGGTTAATATTTTGCTCTCTATATCTTTGTGGTGTTGAGACATGATTTAATCGTCAAGAGCGAAATGCTGATCTTGCTGCTCCACCTTCTCATGAGCTATCAATGTTTTTCCAGAATGTATGACTCTTGGGTGCACAAACGGGTTACGATTTAATTGATGGAAAGTTGGGTAAAGTTCGATAGTATGTGCTAAATAATGGATGGGAGATTGATGATTATCTCAGGTATGTCGTTCCATAGTTTGTATAATTCTAATTTTTTTCAAGTTTAACTATAACGGTTGTGCTCAAAATATACATCTTTTTACATTTATCTATAACAGTGAGCACATGGACAAACTTAGGACAGAAGACATAGAAAATATAGAGGCAAGACACGAGGAAGAATTTCTCAGATGGTTTGAAGAACGTGTATGAACTAAAATTATATATATATATGTTATATTTTGAAACTTTTAACTTTGGGTGACTCTTAAATATTATATACTATTTCCATTGTTAGATTTTGGAATAATGTGCTCGTGATCTCGGATAAATTTCTTCTGAATTATATGCACTGGCCTGAGGTTCCTCAAATAGAGCACTTTGATATACTGCATGCACGGTTCGAGGTTATAGATTCCATACTCTGGACGGTTAAAATAATAGAAAGACTCAAAACTCTGGTGTATTGGTCGATGGGAGTCATGGAACAGATGATATTGACTATTATGGTGTCATACGTGATATTATCGGATTGAAATATCTGGGTGGGTCTGTAACATAATCTTTAAATGTGATTGGTGAGATCTAGGCAGTGGTCGGGTTTCGATACATAGGGATAATCACTTTACGAGTGTCAATACTGCATCTAAATGGTACGAAGATGATCCATTCGTAGTGACTTGTCAAGTTACCCAAGTCTACTACTTGATTGATCTAATGAAAAAGTGTTGATGAAGATAGTGGAGAGATAACTTGGCGAGCCGTACAAAAATTTGTCCCTCGAAATATATATGAAGCAGGGATGAGTGCAGAGCACGAGAATAGTGGAGATGAAGATGACACTCTGATTGTGGATGCATACTAAGAAGATGGAGAGGGTATTAACTTGTTTGTTAACCTCTTTGCACTCGAGTTGCTCCCCTTGTGTAGAGATGATGTCCCACCTGTCCATCTCGACCCGTCTGTATTAAATGATCATTCAATTCAAATAAGTGAGGAGGAAGAAGAAGAAGAAGTGTCAGAAGATGAAGAAGATTCAGAATCTGGCCAGGAGGTGGATAAGGAGGATGAAGAAGAGGTGCATGATGATGATGATGTTATTGAGAGAGATTCTGAAAGAAGCACGGAAAATACATCTAAAAATGAAGAATAAAAGTACTAAATATTTTATTCATATAGGTGACTATAAAATATCTTCAATTTTCATAATTTCTTTTAATTAATTTTCTTTTATATTATTAATTCTTTTCAAGAATGCCGCCAAAACGAAAACAAAGAAATGTGCCTTCACTAAGTCCAAGTCCTGAACCCATTGAGGACTCCCCACTCGAGGTATCCGCTCTTGAAGATCAAGTTAACACGGAAGAGAATAACAGTCAGTCGACACCTATCAGTAAGGAAATATTGTTGTTGATAATTAATTATATAGTTAATATTTTTGTTTCAATAACTATATAATTATAATTAAACTATCTATTATCATGTAGTTCATGTATCTGCACGTCGCGTGTAACACCCCGTATTTTAGTGTACTTTTAATGAAGGAATTAATTTTATTTATGCAAAAATTATTTCTCTTACTTCATAATTATTAAATTTTAATTGGGTTATTTTTTATGATTTTAGTTAGCGAAAATTATTTTTTTGAGCGCTTTCTTAAATTAATTATTGTTGTGGGTTTAAATTTCTTCTCGAATTAAATTAAATTATTATCGGGTTTAATTATTTATTTTAATTATAATCATTGTGTTTGAAATATTTTATTTCACTAGCTGTTTTAAAACCGTTTCCATTGGATCATTTTCGTGACCCAAGTTATGAGGATTGGACCTCAATTCTTTTCCCTGTATTTTTCTTTTCCTTTTCTTTTTCCCTTTCTTCTTTTCTTTGTTTTTTCTTTTTTTTTCTTTTCTCCCCTGGACCTCTCTCCCGCGCGATCTCTCTCTCTCCTCATCTCCAGTCCGTTTTTCGTCCCCCACCCAGCGCTGCCGTGAGCCGGCGGTGGTCGACACCGCTCGGCCCACCGGCTTCCCCTGCCGCCGGCGACGCCACCCCTCCATTTCCACCTCCATCCACGCCGCTATTAACCACCACCAGCCCTTCAAAGCCGCGGCCACCATTCGCTCCAGCGCCGCCGTCGCGCCACCTCCGGCCACCATCTCTTCACCACATCATCCTCGACCTCCTAGCAACCCAATGGACCCAACCTCAGCTCCGATCCGTCACCGGTGAAGCACATCCAACTCCATTTTGGTTTTGGATATTTTTGGCCTAAAAACACCCTTTGTGCCGCCACCCACGGCAAACCACCACCACCACTAGCTTCACAGACCTCCATAGGCCCTACCCTATCAATCTCGGGTCTTCGTTTGCACCCGTTGAAAAGTGGGTATCTGTGACCCACGGCCACAATGTATTTTACACTGTTCTACAGCTGTTTTTCCACTTCGGGTGCACCTGTGATCCTCCAGAAATTATTATATAGCGATGTAAGTATTTTTCAAATATTTCTCGTGAATTTTATGTATTTTCGCACTAAACCATTTCACTGCATTATTTGGCATGCCGAACTGAGTCCGAGAAGTTCGGGGGTCGGATGGATTGTGATTGGAGTTGTTGGTTAATTTGATTGATTGGGATATTGGTTGTTGATGGGTTTTGGTTGGTTTTGTTGTGATTGTTCATTGGAGGATGTTAGATCAGCGTTGGTGCATGTTCATGTCATTATTTCATGCATAACCATGTTTGTAAAGAAAATTGGGTTTTCGTGTAATGCATTCATGCTCATGTGTGATTTGAAAGGGTCATGATTTTATGCGAGATTATTTTTGGGTGTGTGCGTATCACGAACCCCAAGCCGAGATGGGGTATTATCTCGGTGGAGCTCCTCTGGTCACTCGGGAGCGCAATATATTGAGTGACGTCCCCTGGATTGTCGCTGGGCGACAATGGGATCGGACGAGAGATTCGTGCCGACTCCGTGGTCCTTCTGCTGGTGGGAACTAGAGGATGCTTGGCTACGTACGCGCTGGGTGCGGAACTGGGCATCGCTCGTTGTGTAGTGGATGTACCCACGAACATGTTGGGCGCGTAAGTGGGCATCGCTACGAAGCCAGAGTGTGCGGATGACCCATAGGGGAGATCATGGTGCATACACTAAAAATGGACTATTTTATGGGAAAATAGCGTGTGTTGGATTTTGTATAAATCATTTTCTGGGAAAATGTTTTATGGGTATTTTGGCCAACTGGGATTTTGGCGTGTGTTGCATTTTATCATTTTCGGGGAAAAATGATGTTTTCAGAATATTGCATACTTTATCATATGCATGCATGTTGGTTGTCTTAAATGCATTTTATTCCTGAGAATTGTTTGGTTTGTATTTACCTGCGGTACCATGTTTGGTAACGCAGATTTTGATGCAGAGGAGGATGAGGGCGAGCCTGAGGAGACGGCTCCGCCCGACGTGTGATATGGGATCACCGGTTATTGTTATTTTATTTTACCCATTTATATTTTTGGGACATGTGTTAAACTTTATTTTGGGATGACTGTATAACTGTTTTTTTAAACCTCTACTGATATTTAAATTGTATTTTAAATTATGGTACTTAGTTGACTATCCGCTGCGTTATTTTTTATTTGTACACCGTTGCATGTACACACACTGGCACTTCGTTGGGATGTGTGACCGTTTGTCACCATCTGGGCGTCTCGATCCCCTTGTATTTATATAAGGGGGATTGAGGGCGTCACAGGTGGTATCAGAGCGGAACGGCTCTGGGTAAACCATATGTCCATTAGGATAGTACCAGAAAATTATTTTATTATTTTAAAATAATAAATTTTTGTTGAAGTGGGGTAAGTTAAGTTATTTATTTTGTATTATGAGTTTATTGTTATTTTATTTTATTGTTTTATTTTATGGTATGCTATTTTATTTGTTTTAATTATTTATTGTATATTATGAGTTTATGATTATTTTAATTTGTGTTGAATGAACGTATTTATGTTATTTCATGTTATTATATTTTTATTATGTTGCTTTGGATCGTGTTTGAATTGTTTAATTTAGAATATTGTTTTGTTGGCTTATTTATTTTATTGTATAATAATTTTGTTGTTTATTTGTTTTATTGTATAATAATTTTATTGGCTTTATTTATTTTATGGTATAATAATTTTGTTGTTTATTTATTTTATTGTATAATAATTTTGTTGTTTATTTGTTTTATTGTATAATAATTTTATTTGCTTTATTTATTTTATGGTATAATAATTTTGTTGTTTATTTATTTTATTGTATAATAATTTTGTTGTTTATTTATTTTATTGCATAATAATTTTATTGGCTTTATTTATTTTATGGTATAATAATTTTGTTGTTTATTTATTTTATTGTATGCCATTTTAATTTATTTGTTTTATTTTATGGCGGATTATTTTATTGTTTTATTTATTTTATTGTGAACTACTTCATTGGTTTTACGCATTTTGTCGTATGTTATTTTGTTTATGGAATTTTATTTTATTTTGTTTGGTTTCGAAATTAAAAGGCAGGTTAAGGGTTGTGTAATGATAGGTTGATGGTACAACTGAGAAGACCACTGTTAGGCTTGAACATTTGGTGTAGTAGGCCTGAACTCTTGGTGATTGGTTTGTTTTAATGTCGAGGCTTGAACATCATGGTCTGGGTGAACTCATTGGAGTAGGAACTCAAGTTGCTGCTAAGGAGGGGAATAGTTTTAAATTGCTTAGGATAATTGAGGTTTTAGGTTCCGTAGAATTTATGTGATAAGCCTATGGGGTAGGAGGTTGTAAGATCAACGAATTTCAAGGTTAGATTTATGAGGAGTTCATCTAAGGTTGAGGCCCCATAGTTTTTAGGAAATAAGTTATGAGAGTTAAGGTGGTAGGTTCAACAAGCAATTAAGGGATTACTTAGATTAAAAGTTTTTTTGATCTTGCCGACCTTGATAAGCAATTTGATAACATTTGGGGTTTTAGAATTTACAAGTTTTAAAAGGCGAAGGTTTTAGATTTAAGATCATCGATCTTGAGGATTTCAGGAAACGATTTTATCTCGATTAAGGTTTTAGAATCTCAGAGTTAAAGGGCTGAATTAAAATAGGATTGATGAGTGTTGCGTAACCAATATGAGAATTTTTTTTTCAGGTGAGAATTTTCTTAAAGATGTAAGGTAATGATCTAGTTTGTTTATTTTCTGGGGATTGATGATGTTGATCTAGTTGGGTTAAATAATTATTTTTAGCTTAGGGTTACAGTGACAGATTAATGATATAATCCATATTAAATTTTAAGGATAATAGATGATGTGGATTTAGGAAATGATTTTTGCTGATTTCGAGGGTATAGGTCCTAGTCTTATTTGGGTTGGAGAAGTGACTTTGGTAAGTGTTGAAGAGGAGTCAACACAATATTGCTAATTCAAGAGATCTTGGCTTGGAATTTTTGGTGAGTTGAACGAAGTGTGTAGTCGAGTGGGTTACTTAGTGGAATCATGGTTGACAATAGTTATTGTGATTATTTTCAGGAATTAATTGTGACTTGAGGTTACTTAGATATTTCATTTTATTTTATTTTATCTTGAGGCTATATTTACCTTTGGAGATTGAGCGTCCATTTGGTTAAATTACGGACATTGTGATTTAACTTGAAGAGAGATTGATGGGTCGCCGTGTATAGTGTATGATGAGGTCTTGGAAGATGGAGTTTAGGCATTAGCAGTGAGTATTATAATCAGGTACGTGAGTCAATAAATCCTTAAGATTCATGGGTGTTGTGTAATGGCTTTTGGTAGATTGAATATTTAAGCAGTATGACTTGCATTGAGGTTTAAACAGTGAAATGCTATTGAAGGAACTAGTCGTGTTAATGCTAGCTTATAGGAGTAGAATAGGCAGACGAGTTACCAAGAAGGTTTTGATAATATTTTGGTGTAGGTAATGGTGGTTCGTAGTGAGTTTAGTCACCGCTAGATTAGATGTCGTTCAGAATATAGGTGATATGAATGTATTTTGGGTTGAGGTTGATAGATATTGGTTTTCTGCCAATGATCATGAATGTATTTTATGGAAGTTGACTTTGATCAAGGCAGCATGAGTTAATTGAGGAATTTGAGTTATAACTCGTAGTTTTGGGAAAGAGAATATTTTTCTACTAAAATGTAATAAGAGTTTTGGTTAGTAGGAATGAAGCCACCTTGTACTCGATGGTGTTAGTTTCATGAGGATGTAGGTTTTATATGTGTGGCGAATATTAGAGTGCGCAGCAGAAGCGTGGTATTTTGTGGTAGACAGGAGTTTAGATTGTGCTGGTTTGAGGAATTAATGATGACTTGAATTTTGAGAAGATACTTGTAATTGGAGATTAATCATTTGGTTGTGCAATTTGTTATTAATGGTTAATTTTGGAAGTGGCTATTAGGTTGCAAGAATTCAATGGAGGTTTAGAAGTTGTAGCATAGGAGTTGATTGAGGTTGGCACATAGTATTGTAAGGGCTTTCGATCATTGGAATTTATTGGATGTTGTATTAGGGTTCTCGAGGAAATGAGATTTTTGGATAGCGGTCACTTTAGGAATACTGGTCGTGATGTGTCATTGGGGGACTAAAATGAGTATGTTGGATAACGCCATGTTCATTGGGGAATGTGCCACGTGCCGTCAAGTTAAGGCTGAGCATCAAGGTAGACCTCAACCTCTCCCTATTTCTGAGTGGAAGTGGGGTGATATTGCCGAGGACTCCTAGTGGGAAGAACTCAATTTGGGTGATTGTTGATTGGTTGATCAAGAGTGCTCATTTCTTGCCCATTAATAATACTGACTTTTTGGGTAAGTTACCTCGATTATATGGCAAGGAGATAATGTGTTTGCATGGAGTACCCAAGAGTATCGTGTTGGATCGGGACCCGCAGTTTACGTCCCATTTTTGGAAAAGTTTTCAGGCAGCCTTAGGCACTAAGTTGAAGTTTAGTACTGCGTATCAACCTCAAACATACGGTCAATCAGAGCATACTATTCAAGCTCTTGAGGTTATGTTGCGGTCTTGTGTCATGGAAATTCATGTAAGTTGGGAGAATCATCTGCTGCTATTTGTGTTTGCTTAAAATAACAATTTTCATTCCTCCCTTCGGATGGCCCCATTTGAAGCTTGGTATGGAGGGAAGTATAGATCGCCTTTATGTCGGGATGAAAGTTGGCGAGAGCAAACTGTTTGGGCCTGAGATAATTCAAGAAATGAATGATCAAGTTCAGTTTATAAGGACTAAAATAGCGGAAGCGCAAAGTTGCCATAAGAGTTATGCAGATACGAGAAGAAGAGACGTATCATTTGAAGTATATGACTGGGTTTATTTCAAAGTCTCTCCTATGAAAGGCGTTAAGCGCTTTGATAAGAAGGGAAAACTTAGCCCAAGATATGTTGACCTTGCCAATTTCGAGGACGAAATTTTTATTAAGAGGGGGAGAATGTAACACCCCATATTTTAGTGTATTTTTAATGAAGGAATTAATTTTATTTATGCAAAAATTATTTCTCTTACTTCAAAATTATTAAATTTTAATTGGGTTATTTTTTATGATTTTAGTTTGCGAAAATTATTCTTTTGAGCGCTTTCTTAAATTAATTATTGTTGTGGGTTTAATTTTCTTCTCGAATTAAATTAAATTATTATAGGGTTTAATTATTTATTTTAATTATAATCATTGTGTTCGAAATATTTTATTTCACTAGCTGTTTTAAAACCGTTTCCGTTGGATCATTTTCGTGACCCAAGTTATGAGGATTGAACCTCATTTCTTTTCCCTCGATTTTTCTTTTTCTTTTCTTTTTCCCTTTCTTCTTTTCTTTTTTTTTTTCTTTCTTTTCTTTTCTCCCTTGGACCTCTCCCCCGCGCGATCTCTCTCTCTCCTCATCTCCCGTCCGTTTTTGGTCCCCCACCCAGCGCCGCCGTGAGCCGGCGGTGGTCGACACCTCCCGGCCCACCGGCTTCCCTTGCCGCCGGTGATGCCACCCCTCCATTTCCACCTCCATCCGCGCCGCCGTTAACCACCACCAGCCCTTCAAAGCCGCTGCCACCATTCGCTCCAGGGCCGCCGTCGCGCCACCTCCGGCCACCATCTCTTCACCACATCATCCTCGACCTCCTAGCAACCCAATGGACCCAACCCCAACTCCGATCCGTCACCTGTGAAGCACATCCAACTCCATTTTTGTTTTGGATATTTTTGGCCTAAAAACACCCCTTGCGCCGCCACCCACGGCAAACCACCACCACCACTAGCTTCACCGACCTCCATAGGCCCTTCCCTATCAATCTCGGGTCTTCGTTTGCACCCGTTGAAAAGTGGGTATCTGTGACCCACGGCCACAGTGTATTTTACACTGTTATGCAGCTGTTTTTCCACTTCAGGCGCACCTGTGATCCTCCAGAAATTATTATATAGCGATGTAAGTATTTTTCAAATATTTCTCGTGAATTTTATGTATTTTTGCACTAAACCATTTCACTGCATTATTTGGCATGCCGGACTGAGTCCGAAGACTTCGGGGGTCGGATGGATTGTGATTGGAGTTGTTGGTTGATTTGATTGATTGGGATATTGGTTGTTGATGGGTTTTGGTTGGTTTTGTTGTGATTGTTCATTGGAGGATGTTAGATCAGCGTTGGTGCATCTTCATGTCATTATTTCATGCATAACCATGTTTGTAAAGAAAACTGGGTTTTCGCGTAATGCATTCATGCTCATGTGTGATTTGAAAAGGTCATGATTTTATGCGAGATTATTTTTGGGTGTGTGCGTATCACGAACCCCAAGCCGAGATGGGGTATTATCTCGGTGGAGCTCCTCTGGTCACTCGGGAGCGCAATATATTGAGTGACGTCCCCTGGATTGTCGCTGGGCGACAATGGGATCGGACGAGAGATTCGTGCCGACTCCGTGGTCCTTCTATTGGTGGGGACTAGAGGATGCTTGGCTACGTATGCGCTGGGCGCGAAATTGGGCATCGCTCGTTGTGCAGTGGATGTACCCACGAACGTGTTGGGCACGTAAGTGGGCATCGCTACGAAGCCAGGGTGTGCGGATGACCCATAGAGGAGATCATGGTGCATACACTAAAAATGGACTATTTTCTGGGAAAATAGCGTGTGTTGGATTTTGTGTAAATCATTTTCTGGGAAAATGTTTTATGGGTATTTTGGCCAACTGGGATTTTGGCGTGTGTTGCATTTTATCATTTTCGGGGAAAAATTATGTTTTCAGAATATTGCATATTTTATCATATGCATGCATGTTGGTTGTCTTAAATGCATTTTATTCCTGAGAATTGTTTGGTTTGTACTTACCTGCAGTACCATTTTTGGTAACGCAGATTTTGATGCAGAGGAGGATGAGGGCGAGCCTGAGGAGACGGCTCCGCCCGACGAGTGATCTGGGATCACCAGTTATTGTTATTTTATTTTACCCATTTATATTTTCGAGACATGTGGTAAACTTTATTTTGGGATGACTGTATAACTGTTTTTTTAAACCTTTACTGATATTTAAATTGTATTTTAAATTCTGGTACTTAGTTGACTATCCGCTGCGTTATTTTTTATTTGTACACCGTTGCATGTACACACACTGGCATTTCGTTGGGATGTGTGACTGTGTTGTCACCATCCTAGTGTCTCGATCCCAGTGTATTTATATAAGGGGGATTGGGGGTGCCACATCGCGGTCTTAGCTAAACACGTGGCATCTCTCTTGAGAAAAGTAGAAGATACGGAAAACTCAAGATCACCATTCCTGATAATTCCACTGGAGGAGTGTATGATAGTGCAGCAGCGCTTTCCTCGTATATTGGCACAGTAGTTTGAGCTTATGCTCTATTTTATGTGCGCTTATGGCGAGATGTTCCAAATGAGATTAAGGAGCACATTCGAAGTCGTGTGCTGGTGAGTTTACTTTGAGAGTACATTTTTTTTCACCTGGATTAATACTATATATTTTTGACCTGATTCACTTGTTAGGATGATTTCGACATCGATTTTGGCTGTACCGAGGATTTGAGAACCATGAATGAATTGATGGCTACACTATTCCGACGTCACAAGAGACGATATCATGACCACTTCAAGAAGTTTGAGACATTGGAAGAGGTTGCGCAGTCTCCTTTCCAGTAGATGAAATTAGATGATTGGAGAAAATGTTGTGATCTTTTTGCATCTCCAGATTATCAGGTATTTTACATTTATATCTTTTAATTATTTACATTCATATTCGTTCTATATATTATATGTAAATATATTACAATTTACATTCTTAATATATTTTGTAGCACTTGAGTTCTACAAATGCACATAATAGATTTACTTTGACTATCCACCATCATGCCGATTCAAGGTCATTCTATCGTCTTGCTGAAAAAATGGTAATTAAAAAATTATAGCATTCATTTATTTTTCTGATATTCTTTTGTTTAAGTACTAACATTATCTTTTTAAAATTGCGTATGTCGCTTTGTTAGAAATGTTATGATCCTGAAAACTTTTCTCTCATTCATGTCTATGCTGCTGCTCACACTAATGAGCATAGTGAGTGGATGGATCCTGTCGCTGTAGATAATTATGTAAGCAGTGTTACTTTTGTTAAATAAATTATGTAATATGTGAATAATTTATTTTTTATTTCTATTTCTTTTAATACGTTACTTATTAACAATCATTACCTTTAAAATTGTAGGAAAAAATGATGGAGATGCAGTCAGCTTTTGGGGAATCCTCTCCTAGTGACATAGACATATTCACCCAAGTGCTCGTGTCGCAGTCTAGTATGACGAGGTTTGGGACGATCTATTAAGCATAGATGTTCATCCTCCTCAAACTCATCAACTTTACAAATTAATAATCTTACCAAAGATTTAGAAGCTGTACAGCGTGAGAATGAGTATATGAGGTCGAGACAGCAAGAGTTAGAGTCTCTCTTAGAACGACAGTCTCATTTAGAGACGCGCTTGCAGGACCAACAGAGAGACCAGGAGGAAAGAATACGCAATGAAGTCTAAGAGCAAGTGCAACGGGAGATGATGGTGCAAATGGAGTAGGTTATGTTGTTGCAACAGAATCACAGTGGGCGAGGGAAAAAGAAGAAATAAATTTTATCAATATTTGTGGCTAGTTTTCATATCTAATTTTAATATTTTATAAGACATTGTTATTTGTTAATTGATGGTATGTAATATGATACAATTGATATATTTTTAAATTTTAAGAAATTAATATTTTTGATCTGTACGTTTGAATGTAAATTTAAATCGTTTGAACGTAGGTTCACATTCGAACCAACGTTCGAATGTGAATACATAAAATTGGATAGTAACATTTGAACGTAGGCCTATACGTTCGAATGTACTCACACTCAAACGAACAAACCGTTCGAACGATTAAACGATTAACGTTCGAACAAAGCTCCGAACGTACCACTTGCATTCGAACGCTCCTTTGTTTACATTTGAAATAATGTCTGAACGTTACACCCATTACGTTTGAACATTGGTCCATTAACGTTTGAACGAAAATTTGAACGTTTATTACAATGAACGTTCAGACGTATAAACGTTTGAACGTAGAAATGATACGTTCGAACTATAATCAACGAACGTCAAATTCTCTCATTCGAATGCCAATCGGTCGAGTTGCAGTTCGAACATTCAATTTGACGTTCGAACATTATTTTTTGTGACAGTTCTCAACCGTCACAAAAAAGGTAACATTCGAACGTTCAACCAAACGGAACACCTCCAACCGTCACTAAAGATATTTTTAGTAGCGGTTCAACAGTAAACCGTCCCCAATTGTTTTCTGTGACGCACATTAGGTGACAGTCGTGGTGACGGTTTCAAACCGTCACCAAATATCTTTAGTGATGTTTTTGCAATTTTAGTGACGGTTTTCTCTGTCACAAAAGACAAATTATGTTGTAGTGAGGTCATCGGTGAAACAGATCATCACTGTGAATTGACAACCAACCAGGAAATTTTATTTTTATTTTATTTTTATCTTATTCATTGGCCATATGTATGTCTTAGCCAGATTTGAAAGCAACCGTACTTACAAGAAACTAATGATCTTTCTCTAGATGGAAGTGGAAATGATATTCCAGTACTGTCGCTAGCTAGCTCATCACTAATCTCAAACAGTAGGAACTCGAGTTTTTCCCCAAGGTGAATGATATATAGTCTATATATCCAGGCGGATGTAGGACAAATTTCAGTACATGCATTGGCCTCGTTACCTTTAAGTTAGAGGTCCAAATTTCATCATGCATCTGGGTTCTGCTGATGTAGTAGAATAGAGGGGTCAAATAAGCAAAAATCGCTGGATAGATCCATGAATATTGATGATGCTAAGGCAAGACCGCATGAACATGATGGCGACTTGCCATGCTCCACAGTCCACAAGCATCCAAAAGCTTTCCAAAATTTGGTTGCCTTGCTAGCTAAAATCCTTGGACGACACATGATGGGTGTTTGGGTTTCATTATGTGATATTTTTTTTTTAAAGAGTCAGAACCACATGTCCAAAAGTGACCCCTCCCCAAATTTTATTAATGAAACCCTCACTTGTGGCGGAGGAATACCGTGGAAAACAATCAATAAACCATTATGCCATAATCCAATAAATCCAAAACCTCCTACTACAAATACTAAGCACAAAAAAACCGGCACTATCTTCATCTCAAATACGGCAAATTATTTTTATCAAGTCTTAAAAGACCTCTTGTCTCCCTTGGAAAGTCAAGCACCGAATAATACGTATTATTGCACCCCGTTGCACCACGCTTCGCCAGGCTATCAACAATAGCATTACATTCTCTGAAAATATGTCTACAGGTAAAAGTAATATCATCAAGATAACTCAAAATCCCCTCCCAGAAATCCTCAATGTACCACAACCACACCGTCTAGATGCTATCCACTCTATAATTACTTTTGAATCCATTTCAATCTCAAGATTATTGAGTCCCATTTGTCGAGCATTTCGCAAACCATACAGCAAACCCATGACCTCAGCATATGTATTAGTACGAGATCCAATAGAGGCACAAAAACCCAATATAAAACTACCATCATGATCCCTGAAAACTCCCCCCACACCTGAAAGCCCTGGGTGTGGCGCCCCCAATCCCCCTTATATAAATACACGGGGATCGAGACACTAGGATGGTGACAACACAGTCACACATCCCAACGAAATGCCAGTGTGTGTACATGCAACGGTGTACAAATAAAATAACGCAGCAGATAGTTAAGCCTACTAAGTACCAGAATTCAAAATACAATCTAAATATCAGTAGAGGTTTAAAAGTAGTTATACAGTCTTCCAAAATAAAGTTAACACATGTCCCGAAAATACAAAAGGGTAAAATAAAATAACAATAACCAGTGATCCCAGATCACTCCTTGGGCAGAACCATCTCCTCAGGCTCGCCCTCCTCCTCCTCATCTGCATCAAAATCTGCGTTACCACAGAATGGTACCGCATGTAAATATAACCCTAATAATCCTCAGGAAATAAATGCATTTAATGCAACCAACATGCATGCATATGATGAAATATGCATTTTTCCTCAAAACATCATTTTTCCCGAAAATGATAATTTTTCAACACACGCCAAAATCCCATTTGGCCCAAAAATAATCCGTAAAACATTTTCCCAGAAAATGATTTACACAAAATCCAACACACTATTTTCCCAGAAAATAGCCAATTAATCCGTTATTACCCTATGCACCATGGTCTCCCTTAGGGACCATCCGCAAGTCCTGGCTTCGTAGTGATGCTCAGTTCCGCGCCCAGCGCGTTCATGGCCGAGCACCCACTACGCAACAAGCGATGCCCAGTTCCGCGCCTAGCGTGTACATGGCTAGACATCCTCTAGTCCCCGCCAGCAGAAGGACTACGGAGTCGGCACAAATCTCTCGTCCGATCACATTGTCGCCCGGCGACAATCCAGGAGACGTTACTCAGTTTATTCTGCTCCCGACTAACCAGTGGAGCTCCACCAAGATAATGCCCCATCTCGGCTTGGGGTCGTGATACACAAGCACCCAAAAATATTCTCACATAAAATCATAACTTTCCCAAATCACACATGAGCATGAATGCAATACACGAAAACCCAGTTTTCTTTACAAACATGATCATGCATGAAATAATGAAATGCACATGTACCAACACCAATCCACAACCATCAATAACCAAACCAATCAACTCCAACCAAACAACTCCAATCACCAATCCATCTGACTCCCGTACTCCTTGGACTCAGTCCGGCAAAACCAATCAGCAGATTAAATACAGTGAAATGCGTTAGTGCAAAAATACATTAAATTCACAAGAATTCTTTGGAAAAATACTTACAGCGCTATATAGCAATTTCCGAAGGATCACGAAGTTGAAAAAGGCGATGTCTGAGCTACATCACAATGTAAAATATACTGTGGCCGTGGGTCACAATTACCAACTTTTCAACGGGTGCAAACGAAGACCCAAAAATGATAGGGTAGGGCCTAGAGAGGTTGGTGAAGCCAATGGTGGGGGTGGTTTGCCGTGGGCGGCGGCGCAAAGGGTGGTTTTAAGGCCAAAAAGTCGAAATCGGAGATGGGCTTGGTTGTGCTTCACCTGTGACGGATCGGAGCCGGGGTTGGGTCCATTGGGTTGCCAAGAGGTCGGGGATGATGTGGTAGGAAGATGGTGGCCGGAGGTGGCGCGACGGCGGTGCTGGAGTGAAAGTGACGCCGCTGCTTGAAGGGTTGCGTGGAGGAGAACAGTGGCGCGGATGGAGGTGAGGTTGGTAGGGTGAGGTCGCCGGCGGCAGGGGAACCGAATGGGGTGGGCGGTGTCGACCACAGCGGCTCGACGGCGGTGGGCTAGGGGAGTGGACGGATGCACGGGGAGAGAGAGAGGGAGGGGCTCGCGCGGGAAGGAAGGAGAAATAAGGAGGAAAAAAGGAAAGAAAGAAAAGAAAAGGAGAGGAAAGAAAAAATAGGGGGAAAAGAAATGAGGTCCAATCCTCATAACTTGGGTCACAAAAATGATCCAACGGAAACGATTTCAAAACCACAAGTTAAATAAAATAATTTAAACGTAATGGTAAAGTCAAATTGAAATAATTAAATCCCACAGTACTTATTTTAAATATTAAAAGCATTTTAAATGCATAACAATAAATAAATATTAAGAAAGCACATAAAAATAATTTTCACCAAATTAAAATCATGGAAATAAACTCACTAAAAATCCAACCAATTTTAAAATAAGAGGATAAATTTTTGAATAAATAAAAATAATCCTTCAGTAAAAATACACTAAAATACGGGGTGTTACACTGGGTTACCCATCGAGCAACCATCCACATTAAGTTTACACCATCCACTTTTTGGTCTTACCCATCTCACAATTTTCTCCTTTTGGACACCAACTCTTGGAGGAGGAATATTTAAATATTGTAATAAAACAACATCACTTTTACTAATAACATTCTTTCCTATAAATCTCAAAGCCACCCAAAACAACCAATATTTAATAGAAATCCAAACCATGTCAATTGTTTCATACACACCTTCCATCCGGGCCTTGCAACGTCTCCACCACAAACGCCATGTTATAATAATAGAGAGTAAACCAAGAATTTGTCCACAACAAGAAGATCTTTTAGCACGTCTAAACCAACATTCAACCTTCTCCTTCCAGGTATGACCATGCAATAAAGGCATACCTAGATGTACATAGAATCTGCTCCAAATTTGTGTTACAAAATCTCCCATAGCAAACACATGATTTTGGTCCTCATAAGCACCCAAAGCACAACAATCACATTTGGAGACGATATTAATACCAACTCTCCGCAACCTGTCATCTACAGAAATACAACCATTCAAAGCTTTCCACATTAGTATAGACATTTTCTTTGGAAGAAAAGGATGCCATATCCATTTTATCCAAGATTGTGAAGGAATATGAGAACGAATGCATTCCCATGCTCTACGAGTGGAAAACTTCCCATCCCCATTTGGTAGCTAAAGAACATCAGCACCAACTTTCAAATTTCCCAACTTTTCAAGCAAAACATCCGTTTTCTCTATGCCAACTAAACGTTGAAACAACTCAATAATCCGTCCATCCATCCACCAGTTTACAATCAACTAATTTAAGAGAAGTCAATTCCATGACCTGGAATTCATCACACAAAGGCCCCTCACCCACCCAATGATCCCGCCAAAAGGACAAATCACCATTTTTAACCCTCCACACTGAATGGTTCTGAACATTCGGGATATTCTTCAAGATCATTTTCCAAAACCTAGTACCCTTTTGAGTATTAACCAGTGAGATATGTTCAGCACCAACATATTTGATAAAAACAATTGGGCCCATAGAGATTTACATTGTAAAAGATTCCAAGCAAGCTTCATATGGAGAGAAGTTTGAACTTCCTCTAAATTCCTCAAACCAACCCACCTTCCAAAATCGGTTTGCACATATTATCCCACGCTTACCATTTCTTTTTTTTCCTTCCATCGGCACCAGCTTAGGCGTAGATAAAATAGACAAGCAATGTAACGGAATACTTTGCAAACCATGTCTAAGTAAAAGAAGTATTGCACCGTTTGAAAGTAATTTACCTCTCCATCCCTCTAATCGGCTTTGAATTTTATTGACCAGCTCATCAAAATGACGTGTTAGCAAGTGCCCTGAAATAATAGGAACTCCCAAATATTTAAAAGGTAATTTTCCCTCAATAAAACCAGTTTGTCGCAGAAGCATACGTCGCCTTGCCAAACTAATTTTATTAGAAAAAATTATAGATGATTTTGTTTTATTCACCATCTGCCCCGACCAAGCTTCATAATCATTCAAAATCTTCATGATAGAACACAAAGAAGTCTTATCCCCACTAGAAAATATGACAATATCATCAGCATATAATAAATGTGAAATCACCGGAGACCCCTTAGGATGTAAGAACGGTTTTATTCGACCCATGTGAAAAAATTTCTTAATCAACCGAGAAAGAATCTCCTCGACAATAATAAACAAATATGAGAATAGAGGATCACCTTGCCGCAAACCCTGTCCACTCTTGAAGAATTCTTTCGGAATACCATTCATAACAATAGAGAACCAAGGAGAAACCCCCAGTCAATACTGTCATACGCCTTAGCCTTATCAATTTTGAGCATCACATTTCCCCCACGGACTTGCTTATTGAGGCCATGAATCAGTTCTTGCATCAAACTAATATTCTCATAAATACTATGCCCTGGAATAAAGGCACCTTGTTCTGGAGAAATAATATTTGCAAGCAAAGGAGAGAGTCTATTTACAAGAATTTTTGAACATACCTTGTAAATAACTGAACATAGACTAATTGGGCGGAACTTATCAAAACTTGACGGATTTTCAACTTTTGGAATGAGCACCTGATATGAAGCAGTATAAAACCGAGACAAAAGACCCCAACTAAAGAATTCAACCACCGCATCAATCACATCTCGACTACCAATATGCCAACATGATTTAAAAAAGCAAGAATTAAACCCATCTGGCCCCAGGCAACTATCCACAGGAATGGACCAAAGGGCATCATGAATCTCTAAATCCGATGGAACTCTACTTAAAGCATTATTGTCCTCCTCTTGAATCACCTTCTCCACCAAAAAAACCCAGATCCGGAAGAGCACTACACGGCCTGGCCTCCAAGAAATTTTGAAAATACTCAATCGCACCATTATGAATCTGTTCAGGAGACGTAAGAACTGTCCCATTCCCAAGATTCATCATTTTAATAGTATGACGATTTTTTTTACTTACAGCACGGAAAAAGCCTACGCTAGCCTCTCCTTTCTCCAGCCAAGTCTATTTCACCTGTTGAGCTAGGCGAGTTTCTTCTCTATCCATCCACACCGAGAACTCTAACTGAGATGCCAACAGGTCAGACTCTAGATCCACAGAAAAACCATCAGCTTGCAACCTGGTTTCAATGCCTTGGATACGCTCCTCCAACTCACTAATATGCATCTGTGTATGACCAAAAACCATTTTATTCTAGGTCTTCAAGGCAACTCTCACTCGTTTCATCTTACTAGCCAACTGAAAAAGGCCATAGCCAAAAACATCCTCCTCCCAAACATGAGCTACCATCTCCATAAAATAATCATGCGACATCCACATTTGCTGAAATTTGAAGGAGGGGTAGCCATAAGGAGCAGCAATCATCTCTAAATTCATAAGCATTGGAGCATGGTCTGATGTAGTTCGAGGGAGGTAGCTGAAAGAACTATCTGGAAATGCTTCCAAGGCCCCAACATTTAACAGCGTCCGATCCAATCTAACCTAACTCCGAGCACTAGATTGATGCCCATTACACCAAGAAAATGAATTACCAGAAAACTGCATCTCAAGAAGACCACAAGTATCAATACAGGAATTGAACTCCTCCATGGCACAAGCCAAGTGTGGACACCCACCCCGTCTTTCCCCATCATGCCGAATGACATTGAAATCTCCCATAACAATCCATGGGAAACCTGAAGAATTCAAACCATCTAATGTACTCCACAAATGTCTTCTATCTAAATAGCTACATTTAGCATAGACAAAGGTTAAAAGCAAAGGACGCATCTGCTCAACAATAGTAACTATCACCTGTTGATCACTCACACTGTCAACAGCCAAACTTGCTTCATTCTTCCACATAATCTAGAGTTTTCCACCAGCCTCTACATTAGAACTATAATCATCAAATTCCAACTTGTTACACCACCACTGCAGCCTAGAAGAATTAGCCATCGGCTCAGCCAAAACAAGAATTTTCGGATGGTAACGAGAAACCAACTTTCTAAGTCTCTTCCTCGAGGTACCCAGACCACGAGCATTCCAAAATAAATAAGAAACCATTAAAGATTAAGTCTTGAGGGTTTGCTTATAACCCTAGAAGACCCACATACCTTCTTGCCTTTATCCTTTTTCAGAGCTTCATTGAACACCCCTGAATCAGACATGACATCTTTACTCCAAGCCAACGAGACACTATCTTCTTCAGACTCTGTATCCGATCTAACTTGCACTTGGTCCTCCCAATTCACAACACCAGAAGGAGGAGGATTATTCAAAGCCACCAACATCCCCTCCACATGTTGAGGTATCACCTCCACCTGCTGAATAGAAACCTGTGGCACTGTGGTAATATCACCCACCTCCACATTCAACCCAGCATCGTGGCTCAAAACAGGAACTGTAGTACCGCACTCCTTCTCCAACTCCCCGTTGTTTATATTCTCAATATCACCCTCCTTTTGAACCTTATCATGAACTGTCATTACCTCCACACATTCAGCACCCATCCCTCTCAAGATCCCGCCATCACCAATAATATCTTCCGCACCCATCTGTTTCTCAACATTAAGAGACTCACGTTGATCATCACCATATGGCTTATCTACATCAACCTTCTCTCCATCAATAATATCCCGTGCACTAGCCTCATCCGTAACAGGCAAATTTTCCTTAGAACTATTTCCAGAAACTGACAGATCCTGCACATCCCGATCCTGTCGCTGCCATATTTTATCTTTCCCTTTCACAGTTTTCTTCTCACGTTCACTTCTTTTAACCTCATTTTTGCATGTCTTTACATTATGTCCTTGAGTCTTGCAGGTCCTGCAGTACACAGGTAATGTTTCATATACCACCTCTTGATACAAGACCTTAGGGTTCCTTAGGGTACCAATCCACAGCCCCATCAAAGGATCCTTGGTGATATCCATCTCAATACAAACCCTAGCACCATCTGTGGGGGTCGCGTAGCGTGTTGAATTATCCCGCTTCAAGAATCGTCCAATCGGTGCAATTATACTACGCAAGAACGACTCATGCTAGAAGTTAGGAGGGAGACCAAGCAACGTGATCCACATCGGGACTAGAGCAGGTTCCATGTCTTCTCGAAATTCTGTGCTCCAACGAAATATACGGTACTGATTGCCCACCATATCCAATGATTCACGAGCAAGAGCCTTTAACAGATCATCTTCTGTAGAGATTCTAATAAACACATTCCTCGATTTGTTCATAGCAGAAACAATAGGCTGAGACTGCAACCCCCAGCGAGATCAAATGAAGGCCCGAATAATGTCCAGAGAGGGTCGTTGTTGCAAAAACTTAAGAACCAATGAAAACTTGAACGGTCCAGCAGATTGCTCAAGTTCCTCCTTAGAGAACAGCACACAAACAGCACCATCAAAGGTTTTTGGAGCACGAAACAGAATAGTAACCTCAGGGAGAGGTTGCAAAGTGGCCACCACCATATCAGCAAAGGACCTCTGCCGTGAACCAGACACCGAGACACCCATGAGGGGCTCGGCGGCAGCCATTGAGAAGGAAAAAAATGCAAACCCTAGCAGAGCGCAATATTACGTGCCACGTCAGCAAAAAAGAGCTCATCGGCCGTAATCTCTTGTCCCTTATTATTATGTGATATTTTAATTATCTTCTAATAACATCAAATTCAACACGATCTTCCTTGATCTTGAAGCGTATAAATACCCACCCCTCACTTCAAATCCTCTATATCCTGATCATCACAAGTTCTTCTATTGCTTTTCTAGTGTGTGTGTGTGTGTATATATATATATAGCACACCAGGCCGGTGTTCGATTTTGGCCAGTTGTAAAAGTTGACAAAATAGGATAATTAGTACAATACTTGAAATACAAAAGTTAAATTTCAGCTATCATCTTCAATATTAACAGTTTTTTGGGTAAATTATCTGTGAGCATCTCTTTTATCACCATTTGACTTTGAGCGTATGTTTGTTTCGAGCCGTATTGTCTATGGTGGTTTAATTCATGGTTTGAACAAAAGTAGCTTCTACATTGAGAGATTACCAATGTAGAGTGATGGATCTACACCATAAAGTGAGTAACAACACGGTTTGTAGAGACAAACCCTTCTCTAGCACAAAATGAGAGAGAGAGCTGAGAGATTTCCAAGAGTAATTATTAGATAATTCTGGCTTATAAAAAATTATTAGATAGTCTCAAAGTACATACATATGATACTCCTAACCTATGACAAGATATCATATCATTAAAAATTAATACTTACACTAATAATTTCAGGGTAATGATATACTTACAATTTGTTTACAACTATTTTATAATTATTGTTCAATCAACCAATACAATCATGCCACTCCATAAAAATAAATTTCAGTATTACAAAATTAACTTTTATTTTATGTATATAGTTACAAAAGAGTTGCAAGTCTATTATTTTCCATAATTTTATAGCCATGGCACGACGTTGTGAAGGGCTGAATATCACATAAAATGATATTTGTAATTATAGGGTATATAAGTCTTGCGCATTCTCTTAAAAAAAATGATAAATTTGAAACTCCTATGAAAAAAAATTATTTTTTAATAAATAATTGGACCACACTTTAAAAAAAAAAATACATGAACTTCACATTTTAGAACTGCATCCAATAATTTTTTAATCTTATAATGAGTATGGTAATAGAGAATGGATGTTAAATACAAATGATAGAGAGAAAAAAAGACTCAATCATGATAACCAGAATCGTGATAAGATAGAATCGTGACTGGATATCGATGGCCTGAGAAATCAAGCACGTTTTCATGATAATTTAGTAGAAAAGCTATCAAGGCAGTCTCTTATTGGATGGTGTATAGTTTGGCTTTACCCCAAAGTCAGACCAAATATGCACTCTTTTAGGAACTAGTAAAAAATTGTAGTGTTCATGCATATTCTACATCTACCTACCATATCATCTAATATATTCAACTTGTGTCTGTCATCATTTGAAGGGTGAAAGAGGTGAAGGTTTTGACTCTCTACTCCCACTAAGTAGAGTATTTCAGTCCCACGATTTGTAGAGTTCTCCAGTAGCCATGGAGGATCTTAGTGAAGTATGGAATCCACTCAGTCTCAATGACGAAAAAAAGTCAGAAATAGAGATTCGAGTTGATGATTGGGATGATTTGCAGAACCATGAGAGTAGAAGCTTGATTGGTAGAGTTTGAACGGGTAGATATATTGGGAAGGAAGTAATTCGGGCCACCATGTTAAAGGTATGGAAGGTAGAAAAATATGTCACGTTTAAGGAGATTCGGACGAATATATTTTGTTATTATCTTTGCAAATTGTGAGGATAGAGACAGGGTACTAGATGGCAAGCCATGGATGTTTGATAATTGCTTGTTTGTTTTGAACTTGTTCGATGGAACTACACAGCCGCATCAAATTAGTTTTGATTGTGAACAATTCTAGATTCAATTGCACAGTCTTCCTATGGCGTGCATGAACCGTCAGATTAGGGAGCAAATAGGTATTTTGATTGGCAAGGTTTTGGACGCAGATGTTCTTGAAGATGGAGTAGGTTGGGGGAGTTATCTCAAAGTAAGTTTGGATATTGATTTAAGGAAAGCGGTTGCTCGTGGAAGAAGCATGTGGGTGCCAAACAAGTTTAAAAAATAGTCAAAAATTGTTTCAAATGTGATAAGATTGTTCATGATGATAATGGTTGTGCCTCTGGTTATGGATGTAGAAAACAGAGCACATGAAGGGACAACCAATATGGCTTGTGGCTGAGGCAGATAATGGAGTTCGACATTGAGGGATGGGGCAACAAACTAATAAAGATGATTCTTTCACCAGTTTTCTGATTCAAGGCTTAGACCAGATAATTGGTTTCCGACAGTCAGTTTCACAGTTAAGTCCAAGTGATGATGGTGAGGGTTAGAATCGTGTATCTCTAGGATTCTCAGAGGTAGAAGGCGAAAATCTGGTTGATTATGGTGGACACATTATCTTGGCGCGAAATGAGGAATTGATTAGACAAAATCTGAGGGAAGCTATCTGCTACTGATTAAGAGGGGAAGGAGACAAGGGATTCAAATGTTTAAACATTGAATCTAAACTATACTCAGGAGGGTGTGAAGGAGAAGCAAGCAGGATCTGTCGACATGGGCCCAAGGCCCACTAAGCCCAAAAACTTTATACAGATGAATAAAAATAAGGGTTTACAGAACGTTATCATTTCAGGAAACACAACTCTATCACAGAGGATATCGCAAGAGGAACGAGGAGGTTCTGAGATTCAACTACAACAACAAGATTCAAGCTTATGAGGAGGTTGGAAGAGAAGGGCTCGCAAGAATGGAAATATAGGTTAGTGCTTGTAACAACCAAGAACCCAGAAAAGCAAAGAAAACTCACTTCGAGTGTGAGAGCCTCCAGAGAATAACAGGAAGAAGATGAAATTTCATTAACCAAATGCCTAACCAAAATGATACTTTCCAAACGAAATAAGTATCTGACAAGCATAACAATATTATAGTAAAAAGACAACAAAGTCCTCAGGCAACAACCAATAGCAATTAAAAGAGAGTAACGGCTTATTTCCAAATTACATCTTCTAGAACCTAGTCTTTATCTTCACTTTAACTTGTTGGCATCATCTCAGCCTTTCCTCAGATCAACGGCCCAGAACACTCCAACATTTTCTCCTTCTAACCCTAGACTTGGATTATGGCATTCCACTTCGCAAGCTTCCCTTACACTTCTCTCTTCATGCCGCTACACCCAACCAACCATCACAGCCACCTACGACCATATGTGTAACAGAGCCCCACCAATTTAAAACACCTTGCCCACAAGGTGTGGGTAGGAATTTCGCATCTTGTAGAACGATTCCCAGGTTGCATCTTCATCCTTTTGCCCCTGCCAACAGACTAGAACCTCTGTAATGAGAAAAGACCCTTTCTTTTTCACTCTTCGCTTGAGTACAGCTCCAGGTTTTGGGCTTAAAATACCCTGTGCATCTACAGGTGGAAGATGGGCTATGGGTGTCTGGTCTGGGCTTACACGTTTCTTCAGTAGGGAGATGTGAAAAACAGGGTGGATTTGTGATGAGGCTGGCAAATCCACTCTGTAGGCAACCTCACCGATGCGTTCAATCACCTGGAATGGGCTGTAGAAGCGAGGAGACAATTTAGCATTTCTTCTTTGGGCTAGGGATTTTTGACGATACGGTTGTAGTTCCACAAAAACCTAGTCTCCAATATTCAAAGTTTTCTCCTTTCGTTTCAAGTCTGCATATTTCTTTATTCTATCTTGTGATTTTTGCAGGTTATGTCGCAGCAGCTATATGATTTGATCTCAGGACTGAAGGGAGGAATCCATAGCTTCAACAAGGGAGGTGCCAGGCAAGTAGTTTACTAACTTGGGATGGGGGTAGCCGTATAGAGCTTGGAATGGAGTGAGTTGAGTTGAGGCATGTTTGGTGGTGTTATACCACCATTCGGCCAAGGGGATCCAAAGTGCGCAGTCTTTGGGACGATCACCCACAAAGCAGCGTAGGTAGTTCTCCAAGGCCTTGTTAACAGCTTCAGTCTGGCTGTCAGTTTGGGGGTGATAAGCTGTGCTATAAGCCAGTTTAACTCCCTGTTGTTTAAACAACTCCCCCCAAAATTTGCTGGTGAAACTCTTGTCCCTGTTCGACACAATAGAGTTAGGTAATCCATGGAGAAGGAAAATGTGTTTGATAAAGAGTTGGGCTAAGGTGGATGCTGTATAAGGGTGGGATAAATGGATGAAATGATTGTATTTAGTTAAACGGTCCATCATAACCCAAACACAGTCGTATCTCTAAGACAACCTTTTATAAAATCCATGGTTATTTTAGTCCATAGTGTAGAAGGAATGTCAAGGGGTTGTAATAGGCCACTGGGTAAGGTGTTATATGGTTTGGCACACTAACAAACATCACATTGTCGAATAAACTCCTTTACATCAGCCTTGAGTCCTTGCCAAAAGAATTTCCTTCGCACTCTGTGTAAGGTCTTGTCAAACCCTGAATGACCACCTGTTGGGCTATTGTGAAGGGCCTCCAAGAGTTTTAGCTTGAAAGGTTTAGAATTGGGTATACAAAGCCTGCTCTTATAGTATAAGAGCCCATTCCTCAGAGTGTAATAGGGGGTCAACGCCCCTTGAGACAGCTGTTGCAGCAGCTTCTGAACATCTATGTCAACTAAATAAAGTCCATGCAACTCATCAACTAGTTCTAGAGTAGGGACTGAGACCATAGTTAGGGCCATAGTTATTGGATTACTCTCCTCAAATCTTCGTGACAGAGCATCTGTTGCTCGATTATCCTTGCCTTGTTTATATTCAATTAGAAAATCATAACCCATTAGATTGGAAACCCATCGCTGCTGCATAGGCATACCCACACGCTGATCCAACAAAAACTTTAAACTCTGCTGGTCCGTTTTCACCGCAAACTGAGCTCCTAACAAGTAGGGCCTCCACCTTTGCACTGCAGAAACCAGTGCAAACAGCTCCTTCTCATACGTCGACAATAACAAAGCCTTGCCTTTTAGAGCCTGTCTGTAAAAGGCAATGGGATGTCCTTGTTGTAAAAAAACTGCACCCACTACTTTTCCCGAGGCATTAGACACTATGTAGAAGGGAAGTGAGGAATTAGGTAGTGCCAACACAGGCGGTTTCATGACTACATCTTTCAACTGCATAAATGCTAACTCAGCCCCTGAATTCTAATTAAAACCATTATTCTTTAAGAGGTCTGTCAAGGGGGCTGCAATTCCCCCATAGCCCTTGATAAAACGTCGGTAGTACCCGGTAAGGCCCAAAAAACCCCTCAATGATTTGAGATTCGATGGTTGTGGCCATTTAACCATGGCCCTTAATTTCTCGGGATCAGCCTTGAGACCATGGGCTGAGATGAAGTGCCCTAAGTATGCTACTTCAGGGCTGCCAAAACTGCACTTCGATTTCTTGGCAAAGAGTTGGTGCTCCCTTAAGATTTCCAAAGTCCTTGCCAAATGTTGTAAGTGTTCCTCCTCCGTCTTGCTGTAAAATAATATGTCATAAAAAAGCACAAGGATAAATTTCCTTAAACAAAGTTTAAAAACAACATTCATTGGACTTTGGAATGTAGAGAGTATGGAAGGCTGTCTTGGGGATGTCTTCTTGTCGCACTCTGATCTGGTGGTAACCAGATCGCAAATCCAGCTTTGAAAAAATTGTGGCCCCACATAGTTCATCTAGAAGTTCGTCCACCATAGGTATTGGGTATTTGTCTTTAACTGTCACATTGTTAAGGGCTCGGTAGTCAACACAAAGCCTCCAGGACCCATCGGCCTTTCTTACCAACAAAACAGGAGAGGAATAAAGGCTTTGGTTAGGTTGGATAACCCCTGTAGTCAGTAACTCTTTCACAATTTTTTCAATTTCATCCTTCTGAAAAAAAAAGGATAACGATAGGGTCTAACTAAGACAGGTTTAGTTCCAGGCTGTAATAAAATCGTGGGATTTATGGGTGGGAGAGATTTGGGTTCAGAAAATACATCCTGAAATTGATCTAATAGTTGCTGGATTTGTGCAGATGGTATCAGGTTAGTGGTTGTTGTGGTACCTTCCAAAAGATGCAACACCACCGCTTTGTGCTCCAAACTATTGTTGGCAGGTACTTTACCTTTTTCAATCAATTTGGAATTAATAAAGCCCTTGAGTGTTGCTGTTTTTCCTGCCACATCAAACTGCATTGTTAATTTTTGAAAATTCCACAAAATAGGGCCTATAGTTTGTAACCAAGCCACTCCAAACACCATGTCACAACCAGCTAAGCTTAATATATAAGCTTCTGGTTCAATGTGGAGGCCCTGTATAAACAGAGGCACTTTTGGGACCCAGCCCTCACTACTCACCAAATCACCATTTGCCACTTTCACTTGCACCTTCACAGATTCTTCTAGAGGTAACATAGTCTTTCCTAGCACTTCCGGGTCTAGGAAATTGTGTGTACTGCCTGTGTCAATAAGTACGACAATCCAACAATTCTCAACCTGAGCCTTAATGCGCATAGTTCTTGGGTTTACTGAGCCATTGATGGCATGCAAAGATATTTCAGGGTTGCCCTTGGAACCACCAAAATCCACCAATACACTCTCTAACTCCTTATCTTCCTTCTCCTCTTCTTTTATTTCGGTTATGGACTCTTCATAATTTTCTTCAATCAAATATAATTTGGCTTTTGACATTTGTGACTTGGACTCCACTTAGATTCCTAATAGTAACAAAGTTCTTTTTCTCTTCTCTCACGCATCTGGTGTTGGTTAATTTTCTGGATTGGGAGGGTTCTTTGTGGTGGTTTGGGAAATTCAGGGGGTTTGAAGGGTGGCTTGAGTAGTCCAGGTTCTGGATTAGGGGTAAAAACCTTGGGAGATCTTTTGGTGAGGTTAACTGTTTCTTCTAGGATTTTGGCGAGACCATAGGCAGTAAGGAGATTGTGGGGGTTAAACATGCGAATAGGAAGGTGGATCTCGTCACAAAGTCCGCTAAGGAAAAAACTCAATTTATAAGTCTCGGAAAGGCCACGTAACCTGTTTGAAAGAGTTTCAAACTGAGACTTATACTCCTCAACCGAACATGTTTGTTTTAGTCTAGTTAAGGTTTCCTTCCAATCATCATAACAACTAGGACCAAAATGAATCAACAATGCTTTTACAAACGAATCCCAATCACCCAACACTCTTGACTCATCGAGGTCCTGAAACCATGTGAGTGCCTTCCCATGCATATGAAAGGAAGCTAATCTGAGACGTTGCTTTGGTAAGGTATTATGTAAGGAAAAGAACTGTGATACCTTATACAGCCAGCCATTTGGGTCTTCCCCATTGATGAATCCTCACGATTTCGTTACTTATTTTGTTTTTGCAGCTCCATTGTCAACGCAGCCAGCTGCTGGTGGACGACTTTCACATCAGCTTCCAGGGACTTGTACTATGTTTCTGTATTTTTGAATTGGGTTTCAGTTGATTTCTTAAGGGAATTTAATCCCTCTTGCAGCTGTGTAACGCGAGTACCCTCAGCCATTAGAGTAATAGTTGAGGAAATGTAAATGTAATGGAGAATCAAAGGCTCTGATACCACTTGTGACAGCCAAGAACCCAGAAAAGCAAAGAAAACTCACTTCGAGGCTGAGAGCCTCCAGAGAATGATAGGAAGAAGATGAAATTTCATTAACCAAATGCCTAACCAAAATGATACTTCCCAAACGGAATAAGTACCTAACAAGCATAACAATATTCTTGTAAGAAGACAACAAAGCCCTCAGGCAACAACAACCAATAGCAATTAAAAGAGAGTAACGACTTATTCCTGAATTACATCTTCTAGATCTAGAACCTAGTCTTTATCTTCACTTTAACGTGCTGGCATCATCTTAGCCTTTCCTCAGATCAACAGCCCAGAACACTCCAGCATTTTCTCCTTCTAACCCTAGACTTGGATTACGGCATTCCACTTCGCAAGTTTCCCTTTTACTTCTCTCTTCATGCTGCTGCACCCAACCAACCTTCATAGCCACCTATGGCCAGATGTGTAATAGTGCTCTCTTTTGCCTTATGCTAAAAAATACTATGGTCTATCTCTGGTAGATGAAGATTTAGAAGAGGAAGGTAGAAAAGAGCAAACATAAGTAATGGTTTTGAATATGGTAGGGATGAAGAATCGGTGGTGCCTGCAAGTTAGCCCTGCCAGGGATTATGAATCTACTGAGTTGGAACTGTCAAGAGCTTGGAACCCTCATACAATTCACGATCTTTACCAAATGGTAAAGGAGAAGTATCTCATAATGGTGTTTCTAAAGGAAACACTACTGAAATCTTCTAAATTGGAAGCTCTAAAAAAGAAATTAGGTTTTGATGGATGTTTTGTTGTCTCCAGTAGGTAGGAGGGGGGTTTGACACTTTTGTGCAAACCTAAGGTGAATTTCGTTGTCCATAATTTTTCACTGAGGCATATTAGTGCATCAATGGAGAGTTAGAGATCCAAATGGCTTCTATTGGGTCAGAATGGCTATCCAGAGGTTAGTAAAAGAAAGCTATCATGGGACTTAATGACTAGACTTATCCAATCTCTCTTGAAGAAAACCAATTGTTTCATTTAGGATGTAGTGGTAATATATACCCATGGAGTAACAAACATACTGCTAATAGTTTTACAAAAGAGAGATTGGATAGATCAATGGCAAATTCACTATGGAAAGAGATGTATAAACATGTCAAGGTAAAATGTTTGGCAGCTAGAAGCTCAGACCATAAGCCCTTAATGTTGTCAATCTATCATGTGGAAGCAAGACTGTACAGAAAAAAAGAAATTATTTAGGTTTGAGGTATGTTGGACAAAAGATGTTGAATGTGGAAAAATAATTGAGAAGGAATGGAATAGTAATTTACCATCTATATATCCACTAGAAAGAGTTCAATCTGCTCTTTATTAGTGTAGTGAGTCTTTGTCAAGTTGGTGTAAGAGCAGAGGAATGGGATGGGAAAAATTGATTAGAGAAGACAGAAACTTTAAAAAGATTGCAAGAGGTCAGGGGCTATAACAACCTGATCCTAAGATTAGGTCATAAGATAAGTTTTATGTATTGTTCATCTAACCATAAATATTCTATTGTTATTAGTTTTATTATTATTATAATTTTATTAGATTTTACATTTATTAACTTTAATAGGATTATTATCATATTGTTATTGGTATTTTAAGTATGACCTGATTTTGCAATAGCCACTAGAGTTTGGTTTTGAATATTAAGCCTTATTTCTTCCTATCTCGTAAGCCTCATCCTTATCCCCTAATGGATAAATCCAAATTCTACTGAGAAACCAACTCATATAAAAAAACCCTACCATATATCCTCCCTATCATTTATAAGAACCTCATTAACCCTCTGTTTTAAACACACAAAAATACCTGGAGGAAGAACATCATACACAGTCTCAGTAAAACCCAAAAAAACTCGTAAAATAGCCCTTGTGTTTTTGCCCAGTGACGGCTAGCACCACCGCAGCCTCCCTCCCAGCAACCACCTCGATGGACCACCTCTCCGCGGCCACAGAAATCGCCGACCATCTCAGCCCCATCGAGCCCACTCCTTTCCGGTAAGCCCACTGCTGTCCACCACCCTCACCTCCCTCTATTTCTCTTAGTAAGCATCGCACCCTCTCTTTGACTCTCGCTCCCTCGCTCGATGTCGCACAACCCTGCCTAGAGGAACCTAGTCGCATCGCCGGCACCTCCATCCACCCCAGAGCCACCGTTGCCTCTGCCCCCTTCTCCCTTTCTCTGTGAGTCCCTCTCTTATGCTCGACCTTTCCTTCTTTGTTCTATTCCGTGTCTTTTAAATCTCCAGAGCCTTTGATTCATAACGGGCCCTTGGGTCCTAAGCCCATACGGCCAGTGTTTTTCTTAAGACAAAGAATGTTGGGCTTACTTTTAAAGGGTCTTGTAATTTTAATTGGGCTTGGACTCTTGTAGGCTTGAGTATTTTATTTGTTGTTGGGTTGGGTTTAATATTTTAAAGGTAAGTTTTTACTAAAATAAATATATCAGTCAAAGGCTCATTTTTATAAGAAAGTGTTGAAAGAATTTGAAATATATTTTAAAGTATACTATTGAGACACTAATATTTTGGTTTATATTTCCTTTGTCTATTTAATAAAATTCTAATAAAATTATTATGTTAAGAATATTTAAATGATTTTAATATTTATTAGATTTCTTATAAGATTGAATAATTATGTTAAGAAAGGAGACTTATTTTAAGAATTGAGGTTTTTATCACTTAATTAAATATAGCCAAAGTATTTTACTAAATTATAATATGTTATTAATATTTAAGTAAATTAAAACATCGGGATTTATTGATTATAGTGTTAAACAAAAGATTTATTTAACTATGTTCTAGATTATGAATTTAATTAAGTAGGATATTAGTACATGTTGTTCCTAGACATATTTAGTGATACTTAATACTGCGTATAGGTGACGAGCTATGAAGTGAGATTCAAGAAGAAGCACAACGAGGTAAGTAATTTGATCACAAATTAGGATCATCACAGTTCAGCTTATATAGATTATTATTAGCGCCAGTTCTTTGACAACCATTTTTATGTACCACTCATGTCATATGCAAACATGTCATCTAACATAGTATACTATCATGTCATTCCGTATCATTTTCAGATTCAGAAATTATAATTTTGTATGTATCATGTCATGCATCTCATGTGCACAAGGCACGTAAGCTATCTTAAGTTCAAGTACATGATAAGATCAGATCAGTAAATCAGAGGGTCATTTAGATGCATGGTACCAATGTAGTTCAGATCAGGGTGGATGTGCAAGCCACGAACTCAAGCGTGGTCCACCATAGTTTGCTAGAATACTATCAGCGGCTCCCCTTGCTGCAGTGGGACGTGGGGTTGGTATACAACCTCGCACACAGGGTTAAGTGTGTTGGTCAGTCATATTAGTCAGTTAATTCAGATAAATCAAATCATGCATAACATAAGCATCAGTATGAACAATCATGATTTTAAGCCCCTCAGTATGAAATCTTTTTATAAAAACTTTATATTTATTATGTTTACGTTGTGATGGACAAGTCAGGATTAGAAGGAGCAGTTGATTTAGTTCCAGACCTTCTAGAATAAAATTGCATTTATGACATAAATTTATTCAGTTTATTCATTTAATATTTTGGAAGACATTTTATTAGACAAATCTTTTATGAAATAACTTCTAAATTCATTTATTAAATATGAGATCTCTTATCAGGTTTATTTTATGAAAAACACATGACACTCCTAACTTACGAGAAATGGGTGTTACAGGAGCAAAAAAATATAGGCCAAATTAAGAGGTTGCAGCAAGATGTGGGTTTCTTATTAGATAGAAGAGATATGAAGGGGAGGCAACGAGCTAAGATAAATTGGTACCAATTAGGAGATAGAAATACTAGGTATTTCCATATGTGTGCTACTCAAAGGAAAAGAGAAACTTGATTTCATAGGTGAAGGATGCTCAATCAGTTTTGAGAACAGATCAGGAAGAAGTTCAGAGAGGTTTTCAAGAACATTTAAAAAAAAAAAAAAAAAGAGCCGGTAGCCACACATATAGTGGCCCCGTCCTAAGTTTATTTATTAATCCTCACTTGTGGTAGATGAATGTCCTGGTAACATCATTACACTTGGGGATTACAACAAAAATGCTATAACCTAATCCAAAAACCAAGGGTCAAAAGAAGCCAATAAAAAATAGATAAAAACAACCAGCAACTAATAAGCTTGAAAAAAAAAAAACCAACCAACCTAAATAAAAGCATCTTATGCTCATATTCTGTCCTGCCGACCAATTATCAACTATGAGACTCCCTTTGAGCCAACCAACAACCTACCAAATTAAGATCTCAAAGAGGGGAGACCAATTTTATCCACATTTTAAATACCTTTAAGCTTCCATGGAATATCACCAAAAGTATACCACGTACCAAACTAATGACTCGAGGCCAGCCGAGCAAGAAAATCAGCTCCTGAATTTCTTTCTCTATAAACATGACTTATCTTGACTTGCAAACTAGACAAGATCTTTTGGATTTCATCGCAATAGTCTTCAAGGTACCACACGCCACATTGACCCTTCTCCAACCATTTTACCACAAGTAAAGAATCCAGCTTAATCTCAACTCTATGCAGCTCCAACTCCTTATAATGCTGCAACCCATAATAAAGAGCTAATAATTCTGCTTCATTATTAGAGCCAAGAGACAACTCTTTAGCAAAAGCCAACCTTAAACGACCCTGATCATCCCGAATAAGGCCACCCGCCCCCATGCAACCTGAATTTCCCAATGAACTCCCATCCACATTCAATTTGAACCATCCCCTAATCGGTTTATTCCATTTTACCAACCAAACATGTTTACGTAAAGGAGCTTTAACCAAAATAGAAAAGGCAGCCAATATTTGATCATCACCATCTTTTACTTTTTTACTCGACCTCAAGCGCAATCCCACCCATGCAATTGCTGCCTTAATTGAGCACCACAATGACTGCACAAAAACTTTTTTCCCTTCCATACGAGCCTTGCACCACCACACCCAAAGGGACCAAGTTAAAATAATTGGAATCAAAGCAAGCAACATACCTTTTTGGGAAGAGTGTGAGGCCTGTCTAAACCAGAGCTCCATAGTAGCTTTCCAAGGCCAAGAGGAATGATAAGGCATCCCCAAACTTAGAGAGGCCCTGTGCCAAACTTCTGCTGCTAGCGAGCCAGTGGCCAATACATGATCCTAATCTTTTATACAACCCCATTCACAGCATTCACATTTAGAAACCACGAGAATTCCCACATCTTTAATATGCGCATTCACACTGAGGCAAAAATTTAAAGCCTTCCACAATGTAACCAAGTATTTTCTTTGGAAGAGCTGAGTGTCAAATCCAAAGAGCCCATTCATATTTTGGGGCCCTAACATGAATACAATCTCAAGCTGATTTCGAAGAAAAATTACCATTCAATGAAGGTTTCCAGATCAGAAGATCAGCCCCATCCTTATGCTCACCTAAAGAAGCCAAAATTTCGTCAAGCTTATAATCCCCCACCAGTCTTCGAAGAAGCTCCACATCCCACCCATTCTGAATTCAACACTTCCTTATTGTGAGAAAAGGGAGCTCCGAGATCTCACAGGAATTGATAAGAGAACTGGATTTCAACTAGTTATCCCTTCAGAAGGAAACTCGACCATCCCTTAACTTCCACAAGGAGTTATCCAGCACCTTAGGTAACACTACTACAATTCTCTTCCATAATAAAGAGCCTTTACTAGCATCAATCAAGGAGACATGACTATCCTTGACATATTTTGCCTTGAAGCAATTGACCCAAACTGAGTTTTGAGTTAATAAATTCCATGCAAACTTCATGAAAAGCAATACCTGCACATGTTCAAATTTCCTTAGTCTTATGCCCCCATCAAGAATCGGGTTGCACACCTTGACCCAAGAAACCCACTTCATTTTTGGCTTACCATTAAAGGAACTCTAGAAAAAATTACTTATGCGCCGATTGAGGCTAGCCACCACAGCCTTGGGAGCATACAAAACAGAAAATAGATGAATGGGGATACTTTCCATAATATGCCTTAAGAACAAGATGCGAGCCCCAAAAGATAGAAACTTCTTCTACCATCCTTGAAGTAGGCCATGGATCCAGTGCATTAAATCATCAAAATGAGTCACTTTCAGCCTACTTGAAACCAAAGGTGCGCCTAAGTACTTGACCCAAAAAGAGCCCTCGGAGAACGAAGTAATTCTCAAAGCACTTCTTTTTTTAGCACCCCTAAAATTCTTCGGGAAGAAAATCGAAGACTTCTCTCTACTCACAACCTTACTAGACCAATCTTCATACTTAGCAAAAACAACCTTGATAACACGAAGCGAAGACTTTCCACCATTAGCAAACACAACAATGTCATCCACATACTATAAATGTGATATAAGAGGAGCACCCTGAGGATAGGAAAATGGAATAATCATCCCACTTCCAAACTTATACTTTAACAATCTAGATAAAATTTCTTCCACAAGAATAAACAAATAGGGAGACAGAGGGTCCCCTTGCCTCAAACCACACCCACTGGGGAAGAAGCCTTTCATAGTGCCATTCATAACCACAGAGAACCATGGCGTGGAAATACATTGCCTGATCAACTCACAAACCCGAGGGCCAAAACCAAACGAAGACAAAACCTATAATAGGAAACACCAGTCAACATTGTCATCCACTTTTGCCATATCCACTTTGACTAGGACATTGCCAACATGAACCCGCTTATTCAACAATTGAATCATCTCTCACGCTAGAGTAATATTCTCAAATATACTTCTTCCAGGTAAGAAAGCTCCATGTTCCTGCAAAATAATCCTATTTAAAATAGGCGACAATCTACGAACCAGAATTTTGGAAAAGACCTTATAGATCACGGAACACAAACTGATGGGCCTAAATTTGTCAAACCCAGTTGCATTTTGCACTTTCGGAAGTAGCATAATATAAGAAGCAGAATAGAATCTGGGTAATGGAGATCCTCTAAAAAATTCCCTAACTGCTACCACCACATCAGCCTCCACAATATCCCAACACGAACAGCAGAACCCAGAACCAAATCCATCTGGACCTGGACTATCAGTCGAAATAGAAAATATAGCCTCTTTCACCTCTTAAATCCGGGGGATCCCTCCTTGGTCTTGCCTTAAGGAAGTGACTCTAGAAATCCACAGCCCCATCATGGGTAGCCTTTGGAGAATTTAAACAGGAACCATCTTGGAGTCGCATTTCCTGTACAATTGGCTTTTTCATAGAAGCAAACGTTTTAAAAAATTGCACGGAGGCTTTGCCCTTCTCCATCCAGCCAATTTTAGCCTTTTGTGATAGCCGAGTCTCTTCTCTGAGAAGCCAAACCGCAAGCTCTTCCTTGGCAATTAATAATTCAGACTCAACTTCCTCGGAAAAATTAGCTTGCAGCTAACTTTCAAGTCGTTCAATTTGCTTCTCCAAATCATTAATATTAGTCTCAGTGTGCCCAAAACCTCTACGATTCCAATCCTTTAAAACCACTTTCAACATTTTTAATTTAGCAGCAAGCTGAAAGAACCCCACATCAGCAACTTGAACCTGCCAAGAGCCTTGCACAAGCTCTCTAAAACTCTCATGAGATGCCCACATTTGTTGGAATTTAAACGAAGAAGGCCCATATCTACATGCTTGTGTCTTTAAGATAAAGGACATCGGAGAATGATCCGACGTCGAGTGAGGAAAATACTTACACTAAGCGTCAGGTAACAAGTCCAATGCCAAAGGATTTAGTAGGCATCTGTCTAGTTTCGACCAGTTTCTAGCTAAGTCGCTCTGCCCATTACACCAAGAAAACCACGGCCCCATTGATTTCATTTCCGTTAACCCACAAGCCTCAATAAAATCATTGAACTCATCCACTGCAATTCTCGACCGGGTCTACCACCACTACGTTCCTCATCCCCACAAATAATATTGAAATCACAAAGACATGGGGTGTCTTGCACTACATCCAACTTTAACAGCCTCCACAGCTCTCGCCTCGCCAAATGATTACATTTTGCATAGACTACAGAAACCACAATATCATGTGAGTCAACCTTAAGCAAGACAAAAACATGTTGATCACTAAATTGACTAACCGAAACCTCTAACCAATCCTTCCATAGCAGCCATAATTTCCACCAACGCTTTGATTAGAAAACACACATTCAAACTTCAAACAATTTTTCAAACATTCCAAGTTACTTTCATCAACAAAAGGCTCAGCTAACAAAAGACAATTTACCTGGAATTTCCTCAGCAACTTACAAAGTCTTCTCCGTGACGATCGAATCCCACAGATATTCCAAAAGAGCGGTTAACAGATCATAAATTCATTCGAACGGGCTTGCTAGGGACTCGAGATGAGCTTCTGAGAAATCTTCCACATTTAACAACATTCTTAGCCGCTATAGCACCCCTATCATAGATGCTCTACCCTTTCTTCATCTGGCTCCGAGACATAATCTTCGACCACTCCATCCAGTGGTAACTCATCAACTGGACTCATAATAGCCAAGGACCCCATCTCTTTTGTAGGACCATGTAACGCCCCATCCTTTGCTACAGTCTCAACTAACACTTCATGCATCATCATACCACATGGCACCATCACCATCAGAGAACACCTTGAATCGACATCATGACTTGCAGCCACAATACCTGACTCTACCAACTATGTTTCTATATCTTCACGAACTCCACCACAAATCTGCACTTCCGAAGAACTAGGAACGTCCACAGTGATATCCACATTGTCATCCACCAAAACATTCAAAACAGATCAATTAGCATGCAATTCAACATCCCGCAAGTCACTCACGCTAACGAGTGCATGACCCTCTTCCATTGTGTCCTAACTACTAATCAAAAGTAATTCTTTAGCAACACAATCTTCATTAGAACCCTACAAATTAGAGTAACTAGGACCAGCCAGGTCCCTATCCAACATTGCATCCATTCCCACATTAACAACAACAACATTCACAGCAATTCAGACAGCGAATCGTTTATAGTTGGCAAGGATACCAACTTATCGTTCAGTGCAGCAGTAAGTTTCATTACCTCATTCGGTGTATCTACCACAGCTGTCTTAGGCTTCCAAATATTCACCATCTTCTCTGCTTCCTTTTCAATCCTTTTTCTTTTCCTATCAGCAACCTTAGTGCCACCACCCATCCATTTGCATGTCTTTAAGCTATGCCCTTGGATACGGCATTTGGAACAAAATGCCGGGAGCGTCTCATACTCAACCTCAATATAGAAACTTGAGGCATGATGAGGATTTCCAATCCAAATTTTCCTAACTAATTCCTTAGCCATATCTAATACCAAGGAAACCCGTGCCCCATCGGTTCTCGTCGCACATTTGGTGGCATTATCTCGACACAAAAATCGACCCAACAGGGTTGTGATATTCATCAAGAACGATTCATAGTAGAAGTTAGGTGGTAAACCAGGGAGGAATAGGGCTCTGTATCCTCATCAAATCCCATATGCCAATGGAACCTTCGAAATGGGACCCCATCTACATCAGAAGCCTCCCCCGACAAGGCCTTCACAAAATCAGCCTCGTTACTCAGACGCACGAACACATTCCTAGGCTTCCTCATTGCTGAAACCATCGGTTGTGAACTCAGACCCCAGCGATTTCGGATGAACATTCTGATTGCATCAAGGGACGGACGTTACCTAAGAAATTTAAGGACCATGGAAAAGTGAAATGGAGCAGCAGATTTTTCAATTTTCTCCTTGGAGAACAGAACACAGATTTCACCGTCTATGACTTTAAATGGACGAAACGGAACTTCAATCTTGGGTAACGGTTGCGGCGAGTAAGCCATCAACTCAGCAAACGTACGCTGCTGGCCAGCTGTCGCCGATGGCCTAGGAAGAGCCCCAGCGGCCGCCATACGGCACACAGTCAAACAAAACCTAGTAGAGCGCGATTGAGACGAAAGGGTATTCTGGGTATTGCAAAAGGTATTGCACACAGTCAAACATTATATAGGAGTGTATCGCTCAATCTGTCCTTCCTCAGCTGTAATAGAAGGTTGTTTGATGAGGAATATTGGAGTATAGTTGGGGATGAGGTTACTACAATATCACTAAAATTTCTGAATGAGAGGTAATTTGATGAGAGGATTAATTTCACGTACATTGCATTAATTCCAAAGATAAATAGCCCCATGTTAGTTAATAAGTTTAGACCAATTAGCTTATGCAATGTTTTGTATAAAATTATTGTTAAAATGTTGCTAATAGGCTTAAGAAAGTGATGCCTGATATCATTTCCTACAACCAAAGTGCATTTATACCAGGTAGGCTTATCACATATAATATTATGATAGCTTATGGAGCCTTACATACAACGAAGACTAGACAGAAAAGGAAACAATGGATATATCCAAGGCATATGACATAGTTGAATGGGCATATATGAGAGCAATTATGGAAAAGATTGGTTTTGGTGATAGGTGGACAGATTTAATAATTAAATGTGTGTAAACAGTGAAATATTCAGTGTTAGTTAATGGAAGCTAGGGAATAGGATAATATCTACCAGGGCCTTAAGCAAGGAGATCCTGTGTCTCCTTACCTATTATTACTGTGTACAGAAGGGTTAAGTGCTATTATTCAAAATTATAAAAGAATAGGGGCTTCAGAATAAGGGCTATAAAAGGGGTTTGTAAATCAAATATGAAGCAGTGGAGATCAGTGAAACAAATCTTGGATAGTTATGAACAAGCTTCTAGGCAGAAAATGAATATGCAAAAAACTTCTATTTATTTAAGTATAAACACAAGTTCAACTGTCAGAGATTAATTAGTACAAGACATGGTGTAAGGGTTTGTGGGGATGCTAAGAATACCTGGGGTTACCTAGAATGGATGGGAAGTCTAAATATAAGGTTTTTAAAGGAATTAAGGAGAGAATATGGGATAGAATAAATAGTTAGAAAAATTAATTTATGTCTCAAGCTAAAAGTAGTATTACAAGCAATCCCCTCTTATGTAATGAGTGTTTTCAAATTACCAAATCAGTTGTGTAAGGGAATCTCTTCTATGATGGATCGGTTTTGGTGGAGGCATATGAATCAAGATAGGAAAATTCAGTGCAAGAAATGGAGTATAGTTGGAATCTCTAATACTGAAGGAGGGTTGCGTTTTAGAGATGTTGAGTGTTTTAATCAAGCTATATTGGCAAAATAATTCTAGAGGTTACTAATACATCCCAGTTCAATGGTTTCAAAGATTATGAAATAAAAATACTAAAAAACAGGTACTATTTTGTTTGCTAAGCTTGCTGATGGTCCTTCGTAGATTTGGAGGAGTATATGGAGGTCTGGGAGTGTGATAAAAGAAGGTATGAGATGGATAGTAGGGAATGGCCAAAAGATTAAAATATGGAGTGACAAGTGGTTGCCCAACTCTTACTACTCACATGGTTCAATCATAAGTGAAGATTTTCTCTAGTGAAGCTACTGTTAAAGAGTTCATTGATAATAAGGGTCGTTGTAACAAAAATCTTATTCAGATGTGATGAATGAAGAAGAGGCAGCATTGTTAGCATTTTACCAGTTAGTAGGAGAGGTTTAGAAGAAAATATCATTTGGCGTCATAGCAAATTTGGTATGTTTTCCATGAAAACGGCATACTATTTGGCAATTCATATGAAGAAAAGATTGGAAGGTGAATAGTCAACCATCACTAATGGTATAGGATGGAAGAAAATTTGGGTGCTGAAAGTCCCAAATTCTCTAAAAGTTTTTCTATCGAAAACTATGAGAGAAGTTCTACCTACAAAACGAAATGTATTCCAAAGGCAACATTATTTAGAACAATCCTTGTCCTATATGTGAACTATGTGAGGAGACAAGCTGTCATACCTTGTGGAGTTATGGTGCTTCCTAATATGTTTGGGCTGAAGAGATGTGTAGTTTACAAAAATGAAAATGTGCAGAGGTTGAATTCTATAAAATGTGGGAGCAGATGGTTACAAGTCTACAAGGGAAGGATCTGGAAGATGCTGGCATGTGTTCTTAGAAGAATCTGGTTAAGAAGAAATAGATATGTACTTGAAAGAAAGTTTGATAGTCCCAAATTAGTTCTACTTAGAGCAAAAGAAGAGATGGAGAGCTTTCAGCAGGCACAAGAGATGATCCGAGTTCCAAACCAAAATGAGTCTTTAGTAAGCAGAGCTATCAAGGGGAAAAAACCAAGTACAAAACATTTATAAAGCAAATTGGGATGCAGCACTAGGAGTAAACCCTTCAAAGATGGGAGCTGACACTGTGATAAAAAACTGGGAAGGTGATTTAGTTGCTTCTTTGTGCATGCCAAAAACGTTTGTTAACTATCCTGTTATGGCTGAAATATTTGCTTTAGAGAGGGCTATGGAATTAAGTCTGGAAATTGGATTAGAACATGCCATTTTTGAAGTAGATGCTCTTGTAGTCATCAAAGAAGCACTAAAATTCTAAAGAGCTAGTTTGAGTGTGGTTAGATGATAAAAGACATTAAAGCTTTCTTCCAAGAAGATATTTGTGTTGTCTTCAGTATGTGCCCAAAGAATGCAATCAAGCAGCACACCAGATGGCCAAGCTCGCTTTGACTTGTGATGAAGAATTAGTTTGGTTAGAAGAGGGAAATAAATGTATTAAATTAGAGAAACAATGTAATGACTGATTTTGGAATATCTGTTTTGATTAAAGAAAACAAATATGAACTAAGCATATGATACGTACCTTTATTATTAATTCTAAATTTAAATATGCCTTGCAGCCTTCAGTCAGATATTCATTCCTCACAAAATTATGCCATTTGGTTTGCACAAATTTATCTAGCTAAAAGTAGGTCTGCTGCCGGCCCCTAACATTCGCATGGGCAGGGGATTGAATTTAGCACAAGGGCCCTGGTCCTGTCCCGCATGGGCAAGAGACCCCACCCAATTGCCAGACTGACTGCTAAGTCTATGGGCCGATGAGCCCATAACTTGTTTTAGAGGCCCATTTGGACATTTTGGGCCTAGAAGCTATTTACAAAAGCCCAAAACCTATTTTTTCAGTCCTAGAATAATATACAAAATTTAAAAATCTTAAATACATAAAAATAAAGTTCATCTCTATCTATAATAAACCAAAAACTAGTTTCAATCCCTATATAAATTTCATAAGGTTGCCAACTAATCATTCTAAACTATTACAAAGTAGTCTAAAACTATTACACTTAAATATAAAACTATTACAAATTAATCTAAAAAATATTACAAGTAGTTTGAATAACTTAAGAATAACAATACATCATAACATCAAAAATAAATAAATAAATAAAAGTAACAAAATTACAAATCCATTTGACAAACTTAGTCCCTCCAACTCCAAGTGTTCAATAAAACCTGAAAAAAAAAAACAAGGATAAAAATGAGGATATGATGTCTCAAAAAGAAAAGAACTCAAGTAGGAAAAAATAATAACATAAGTGCAAACTACATAGAATGAAATAACAAAGAAATAGTGTATCAAACTATCAATGAGAAGTCGAAGTAGATTGAGATGGAGCCTCTTTTCCCAAACTCGTCCCTCCAATAATTGAAATCAAAATTTTTTCATATAAATTTAAAACAATCTATGTAAGAAATGAGTTAATTAAGAACAATTATCACTTTCAGTGTGATCAACATCCCCCTCCTCATAGGTCTCCGCAAAGTCCACCATCTCTCGAATCTAAATTTACTTTCCTTTGATCCAATTCTGAGTAGAAATCAATGTATCCATAATGATAAGACACAACAAACTCTTAAACGGATCTAATATGCACTCCCCGATGCTAAGTGCAGACTCTGAGACTACAATAGAAATAGTGATGCCCAAAATACTATTGACTATCCACAAGAACATGATACATGATGGCATTTACCTTCCACCAATGTAAAATATCAAATTCCTCTACATATGGGTGTAACTCCGCCGAGAAGTATCTCTCCAAGTTTGATTGGTAGTCTAAACTCTTCTGAAGCTCATAGCTATTGCCAAACCTCATACCTCATTTGTGCTTTTTCAGGTTACCGACTTCGAGATAAGGCAATGTTGTGGATGGTGGAACCTTGATATTAACCACCTTGAATGTGGTAAACTCATCATACAACCTATTGAAGATATCCTTAACCTTCAACGTCAGTTGATTCGCTCAACCCTTCTCGATAGTATTTTCTAACTCATACACCATTCCATCAATCTTGTACCACATGTCAAAAGATAGGGCAATGTCGTGGATGGTGGAACCTCAATATTAACCACCCTGAGTCTAGCGAACTCATCATACAACCTATGTAAGGTATCCTTAACCTTCAATGTCAGTTGATCCGTTCATCCCTTCCCGCTAGTGTTTTCTAACTCATACACCATTCCATCAATTTTGTACCATGGGTCAAGAACAATAGTAACATATTGCAAAACATTGATCGTACTCAAATCTCACCAATATGCCTCATACTTGAGCCTCATGTTCAATGTTATAATACATAAAGTAGAATTAACATTTTTGCACATTTCATCCAATTGCTCATTTACCTGACAAACGTGTTGACAATATTCATTCGATAATACAAAGAATCATAAATGGTGCATGTGACATAATAAAAAAGTCTCAAGAATTCTACAAAGACTCAAATACTTTCCCTATACACATTCTTGGGCTGCGCCTATCTCCCTTCTTTCTCATCAAAGTGGTGGGCATATTGCATGTCCCTAATCTCTCACGGCATCAAATGCATTTATATATTGTACGACCATTTCTAACATAAAAAAGGTTGAGTTACATCTTCTAGCATCAAGAGACAACATCTTCTTACATTTAATATCCACAGCAAGAACAATGGTCCTGAATTTCTCAAGTCTAGACATTGAAGATCTCACAAACCTCACTGTATTTTTTACACTTTCCACCAACTTATAAACATCTTTCAAACCATAATTCACAATAAGATTGGCGACCTGTGCATAAAATAGAACATGCCAAAACTCACCACCCAATATGGACATATTTTTCTCTCTAACTCTATTCTTCGACTACTCAAATGTAGTATCATTTGACGAGGCATTATCTACTATTATTGTCACCACCCACTCCGAGCCCCACCCCTTTATTCCAGACTCCACTATCTTTTCAATGATATCACCTCTATGATTGATGATTAAACAAAACTTAAGAACCTTTTTGCATAACCACCAATCATTATCTACAAAATTAGCAGTTAAACACTAGTAGTTCAAATTCTGGACCGATGCCCATTTATCAATGGTGAGTCAAATTCTTTGACCTTAAACAAATCTTTTAACAAGTCCTGCTTAAGCTCATATATTTCAAGAACATCCTTCACTACCATGTGGTGAGAATGAATGTTAAACCTAGGTTCAAAGTCCTTAGAGTAGGCATGGAACCCTTCACCCTCCTCCCTACACAAACCGAAATAGTATCCTGTTAATTATTATCATAAGAGCTACAGACTTTGTACACCTCTCTGGGTCAAAATTTACAAACCCTTTCAATTTATTGTTTGCACTACTCTCATTCATCATTTTCTAACTATTAAACTATCAATATGTGGTCGAAATAGATTGAGAAGCAGACTCTTTTCCCGAACTTTATAACAATTGAAATCAAAATTAAGTTTGTTCTTCTAAATGATTCTTTAGGGAAGTGCCATGTCGTTTATAGTGATAACCACAAACAACACCACAATAATTACATTTTGTTTGTGGGTTAATGGGGCTACCACTCTCTAATTTTGTAACCTGTTCCCGTAGGATGGAGACAATTTTTGTCTTTGGTGGACCCATGGGTGTAGAAGATGTTACACTAGTTCTAGTGTTCGTACTTGGAGATGTGTTATCATCACCGACACTAGCACAATCACCATTATCCATTGAACTTATCAAACTTTCAAACTTCTGACATAATACAAAGTATTAAATGCTTTTAGGTTCTTACAATCACACAAAATTATACTTGATTAGGGTTTCAAGTTTTTCAATTTGAGACCCTAATCAAACATTAGAGTCTCAATCCGAAAAATCCAATTTATATTAGGCTCTTCCTTACTATCTCTAAGCTTGACTTCTTGTTTTATATGAATAAGATGGCCTAAATCTTGTAGAGAAAGGTCCTCCTTTATATATTTCAAACTTTTTTTAATAGTCTTTCCATAATTGAGGAAGTTTATAAATAATGAATGAAACCGATATAGAACCATCCATTTTCATATTACGTGAAATGATCAAGAGTATGCAAAATGGCAAGCCTACAATGTATCATTTTATAACTAAAAAGTTTGGTAGCAGAAAGTTCTTACTTGTGGTGTCTTCTATAAGGTATTGAGCCTCAAGTATATACAAAGAATCCTTGGTGGTTGCCTTGTTCTCATAAGCATAAAAAAATGTGCCAAAAATTGCATTGAAGATATGTCCCTTGTAGATTTAGTCATATTGTTCTTGTTTAATCCTTGCTTAACTCTAACCAATTATCTCATCCTCACTTTTACAAGGCTTGGGAGTGGCTAGAGCATACACCACTTTAAGACTGTCTATGAGGAAATGAATTTTCTTTTGCCAACATCAAAAATTGGCTTCATGAAAGTGTTTGGGTTTAACAAAGTCCACAACAAACTAACTCAAACTATGCACAATAGTTAAATAGAAATTGTCTTAAGAATGTTGGACTAAATGGGGTTGTATGCGAGAAGAAAGGAGTAAAAGATTTTGCTTTAGGGCACGCACAATGTTGCTTTCATCAAAATAATATTCATCTCCATCAATAACGGTATACATGCGAATTATTAATGAATTTACCTCCAAAATACAATGAAGTCCAAAATAAGTATATTATTGAATTGCATGATACAAAAATGAAATTAGATTCGAAAACCCTCCGATTATACTATTTTACCAAGAGATTAGTAATCTATTTTCTGCATAATAAACAGATACTAATAACTAGTTTGAAGAAATGAAAGACTTTTGGAAGAGGGAGAGAATTTTGAAAACTTCTTTGCATCAATAAACCCGCAGGCTTAAAGACATATTTATTTATTTATTTTTTATAGAAACATCCTCATTTCATTAAAGAACCGAAGTTACAAATGTGACTTATCAATACAAGAAAATTTAATACATAGAAAATCCAGTCTATAAGCCAACTAAAGCAACAGCTCTGGAGCTTCCCCACACACAAATTATTTTGTGGCGGATATTGTCTTAACTTCTAATCAAACTCTCTCAAAACAGAGAAAGCGCTCTGTAAAAACAAAACTTAAAGGCCATTTCTATCCTCCCAGGGAAGAAGAGTACGGGACAATGCTATGGACATCAAATCCAATAGCCTAATCCTATTTATTAAAAAACTAAAACTAAACAAACAACTACAAATAACTACAAAAACAACTACAAGACCACATGCACTGGTGAGGCCCCAGACGACACGCCCACCGCAAGCATCGTCATCTCAAGCCCTGGTGGAACAAGCACCTAGCTTTTGTACGGACCACAACAGCCCGACCGTACAATCACCGGCCGTAGCATCGCCCACCATTCTCGAAAAGCACTTGCCCCGGATTATGTCTGATCCAAAGGCCCAAACCTCACTCGGGTCAACAAAACAACACCAAAAGACAGAAACAAACCAACTACAAAGCATTGAAATAGACAACTAGAAAGAAACAAAAAATAAAGACGGATGAACAGTTCACAATGATCGACATTGGCTCGGGCAGAAACTGTTCACGCTGGGAAGAAGGCCGACGATCAGACTTAGAAGTTCCAAAGTTAGAGGTTCCACAGAAACCGAGTGTGGCGTCGGGAGAGGGCACCTCGGTGGCACTTGAAGGCCACGCGCCAACGCGTGCGGGTTACGCTCCACTCCGATGGACGCCGAATTTGGAGGTCTTGAAGATCGGCAGCTGGGCGTCATGCCGGCGGGGCACGTGTAGAGATGTGATGGCTGGAAAGACTCGAACGGCGATCCTCCCTTATTCGGCCTAAAAACACAAAGAATAAAAATAAAAAACACTACACAGAAATAAAAAGATAAAGAAGAAAAGAAAGAGGGTGGGAGGGCGAGGAGCCGAAGCTCCTACCCCCTTTCAAAAGATCTGGAGTTTTGGGAAACTTTAAAGAGAAGGGGGAGGGTTTTCCTAGAGAGAGAAGGGGAAGCTTCTCGTATTCTGGATTAAAGGATGTCAACAAGAAGTTATAATTTTTTTTGGATTAAATATTCAAATGGTCTATGTGATTTGCCTCTACGACATTGGTACCTAAGTTTTAAATTTGAACTTTTTACTGTTTATACTTTCAATTTTGATCAGATTAATCATTTCGTTACAATTTCATTAGTCAACTGTTAAATGTAGGTCAACACTAATAAAAAGTTTTAAAATAATTAAAAAAGCACAAATAATATAAAAAATTAAAAAAACTTCTAAATGAAACTCAACTTAAAACGAATAACTATGTTTTCCTCATGAGTTATATTTTTGTTTAAAGAAACTATTGATTGAAATTTCTTTTAAAAACATTTTTAGTTTTAATTCCAAGTTAAATCCTAAAAAAATTGTTTAATTAGTTTTAGAAGTTAAAACTGGGATGAAATCCAAAATATGAAATCCAAAATTTGTTTAATTTTTAAATCAGTTTTTTATATTATTTCTGTATTTTCTTAATTTTTAAAAAAATGAAAGACTTGACTCATTGTCCATTATATATGCAAAAATTATTTTCTATTTCTAGATTTATAAAAATCATTTCTTGGTGTTAAAATAAGATATAAATGTGGTATAAAATTGGAGAATTTATTTTATTAAAAAAAAAACAAGAAAGAGTTGGTGAGGCAATATCTTTTGAAGTTGATGACGAGTAGTTGGTCCGAGAGGATGACCAACCACAATTAGATAGACACTACATTGGCTGCTACTAGTGATGCACAAGTGTCAAGTTTTTAATGGTGTTGACCTATGAATACTAATAGCTGACTAATACAATGATACTAAAAGAATTAATTTGATCAAAGTTCAAAGTATAAGGAGTAAAAATTAGTTCAGATTTAAGACTTTAATGACTAATTTGTGACAATGGTAAATCACATGAACTATTTTAATATTTAACCCTGTTTATCTTGTTAAAATAGTTTCAAAATCGTTTTATACTCGCATGTGTTATCAAAAGATAGATGTGTTTGACTTGGATTAATGGTCACGCTGGCTATATCCAACCAGCTAGGGTTGTAACATCCCGTATTTTAGTATCTTTTTAATAAAAAATTTATTTTTATTAATTCAAAAATTTATTTTCTTGTTTTAAAATTGTTGGATTTTTAGCTGGTTTATTTTTATGATTTTTAATTTTGTGAAAATTATTTTGAAGTGTTTTCTTATATTAATTATTGTTATGTATTTAAATTGATTTTCTTATTTAATTAACTTATTGTTGGATTTAATTATTTTAATTTCACTTTATCATTACGTTTAAATTATTTTATTTAACTTGTTTTTTGAAATCGTTTCCGTTTGATCATTTTTGTGATCCAAGATGTGAGGATTGGACCTCATTTATTTCCCTCCATTTTCTCTTTCCTTTTTTTTCCTACTCTCCCGCGTGCGACGCCACCCTCCCCTTTCTCCCCGTGCGTTTTCTTCCTCTCACCCAGCCCGCCGCTGCGTGCAACCGTGACCGTCACCACCCATCCCATTCGCGCCCCCACTTGCCGGCGACCCCTCCCATCCGATCTCAGTTCCTCAGGTGCCGCGATTTGCTCCCACGCATAACGCAAGGCCGCGGCACCTCTTGTGCTTGCGCGCCGCCATCGCGCCACCACCGACCACCATTTTTTCACCACTTCATCCTCGACCTCCTAGCAACCCAATGGACCCAACCTCAGCTCCGATTTAGGTATTTTTGGTCTTCAACCACCCTTTGTGCCACCACCCACGGCCAACCACCACCACCACCACCACCACCACCACTAGCTTCATCGACATCCCTAGGCCCTGCCCTATCAATCTCAGGTCTTCATTTGCATCCGTTCAAAAATGGATTTTTAAGACCCACGGCCACAATGCATTTTGCACTGTTTCGTTGCTAAGCCGCTACTTCTTGCTAAGCCACTATTTCCAAGTAACTTCCGTGATTTAAATGTATTTTTGCACTAACTCATTTTACTGTGAATTGATTGGTTTTGTCGGACTGAGTCCGTTGAGTACGGGGGTTGGATGGATTGGGGAATGAAGTTGTTTGTGTGATTGGATTGTGTTGACATTGTTGGTTGGGAATTATGTTGTCCCTGTACATAGCATATTGCACGCATGATCATGTTTGTAAAGAAATCTGGATTTTCGTGTATTGCATTAATGTTCATGTGTTTATTGAAAACTGGATTTTTATGTGAAAAATGATTTTGAGTATGTTTGAAATGTTTGGATTGACTGGTTTGAGAAAAGGAAAAGAGACTGTAGGGATGGTGGTATGCAGGGACGGTAGTTGTGTCCCGCCTGTGATTCCCGCCTATGGTGCATGCGATAGGGATGGTGGTAAGCAGAGACGGTGGTATAGTCCCGCCTGTGATTCCCACATACAGTGCTCTGATATGTATTCATTGTATGGGAAGGAACTGTAGGAATGGTGGTAAGCAGGGATGGTGGTTGTGTCCTGCTTGTGATTCCCACCTACGGTGCACACGGTAGGAATGGTGGTAAGTAGAGATGGTGGTATAGTCCCGCCTGTGATTCCCGCCTACAGTGTTTGATAAATGGTTGGTATTTATGTGAATCATTTTCTAGAAAAATGTTTTACGGATATTTTGGGCTAAAATGAGATTTTTAGCGTATGGTTGTTTGGTTTATACTTACCTGTGGTACCATTTTATGGTATCGCAAATTTTGATGCAGATGAGGATGACGAGCCTTAGGGGTTGGCTCCATTGGAAGAGCGATCTGGGATTGCTCTCGTGTGTCGAGATTCATTTTATCCTTTATTTATGTATTTGCCGTTTGCAATATATTTTTGGATGACTGTATAACTTTTAAAGGTAATTTGTTTTGAATTTTTGTATTTTAGTTTCTGGTATTTAGTTGACTTATCTATATTAACTACTGCGACTTTTGTTGTGCACTATTGCATGTTGCACACACTTGGCATTTATCGTTGGGATGCGTAACCCGTGTTGTCATCATCCCCACGTCACGATCCCCGCGTTGTAGTACGAGGGAGTCGGGGCATCACAAGGGTTGAGCACAGACTGAATAGGAGTTAGTATCCAGAAGATCCAACTTCGACTCCAACTTTTGTTAAAGTTTGAATTTGAGCTCCAACTTCGTTCCAATAAGTTGGAGCAAAGTCGGATTTTAGTTTTATCGGAGTGGAGTTGAAGTGTAGTTGGATTTTGACTCCAACTCAAGCCATTTTATCATAACTCCAACTCCAATGATGCTCCGAGTTGAAATCGGAGTCAGATTTTCGGATCTTTAAAATGCTCTACAACCAATTTGCAATGTTTCGAGTATGAAAAGGGCAACCAGGCTGTGTTTGGATATTAAACTGAATTGAGTTGAGTTAAGTTGAGATGATAAAATATTGTTAGAATATTATTTATTATTATTATTATTATTTTAAAATTTGAAAAAGTTGAATTGTTTATTATATTTTGTGTTAAAATTTTAAAAAATTATAATCATGAGTTGAGATGAATTGAGATGAGTTTGATAACAAAATGTATTAATATAATTTTCCCATTTCCCCTGGGGGGACCGCTCATGATGGGCTGTTGGGCAGCGCACGGGATGATTGTGATGATTGTGCGCCCAGGCCCGCAAGCCCATATCCCCAACAAAGCATTAATTAAAAATGCTTTTGTGACGTTGGATTGATTCAAACTTTTCCATTAAGGCAGAAATTGGGCACCACTACCGCTGAACAACGAATGCTTGGTGCTTTAAACATTTACCTGCCACTATAAGGTTCAACACTTTTACCAGCGATCTCGTATCGCTGGCTATACACAAAAAATCGTTGGCAAATATATACCCCAGCGATTTTTATCTCGCTGCAATATCGCCGGTATTAACGCCCCACTTTACATCTACTGCCACGGAAACCAAAACTCGCCGCTATATAAAAATATCCCGGCGAATTTTTTTTCGCCGCTGATACAAAACTAATCGCCGCTAATTCCATATAGGATTCTGTCCTTAAACGCTGTGATAGATTATTAGCAGCGTTTTATTTTCGCCGCTAAAAATAAAAATATCGCTGCCAAATATATTTGCCAGCCACTCCAAAAAATCGCCGTCATAAAAAAATCGCCGTATAGTTACATATGGCAGCGATAATTTATCGCTGCTTTTTATTAATAAGCGGCGATAAAAAATCGCCGCCATATGCCTCTTTCTATATAGCGGCGAACTTTATATCGCTGCTAAATATAAATATGCGGTGAGGTTTGACTCGCTGCTAATTGGTTTTCAAATCGGTAATTATATGGCCGCGATTTAAAATGTCGCCGCTATATAATTAGAGCAGCGAGTTTCGATAATCGCCGTAATGTACATTCTGCTATATAAATATATTTGCGGCGAATATTTAATCACCGGAATTTGATATTAATAGCGATTTCTACATCGCTGGGTTAGGAGAATTTTAGTGTCATTTTATGGCGGCAATATAAAAATCGTCGCCAAAAGCTCTTAATTCGCCGCTAGAAATTAATTCGTGTTTAAATTGTCTGGGCGTTATTTTCTTTCTCTGCCTGGTTTTTAGTTGTTTCTAAATGCACCATTCATAATCCAAACTCATTCATTCAAGTTGCTAATCAATATAACATGCAAAATAAATACATAAAGTTCCATCCAAGCCCATCAACAAAATCCAAACTCATATGTATTACAATGGGGTGGTGTATTAATGTATTCTCATATACAAACTAAGCCTTTATCCTTAATAATAAATAAGCATCACAATCATCCAAATGATTAGTACCAAATCATTGTCAGCAGGAAGAATTACACTTGATCAAAAGGATTAATTCCCTTAGTCTTCTTTTGAGTTGCTGAAGTTACTTCAGATGAAGCACTGGATGACGTATCACCGCTGGAGCTAACTCCATTCCTAAAGCTCTTTGATGCTAGTGCAGGGTTTCTTTGTGGATCGTTAGCTGCATGCACCTAATTATTAGTATACATTATAACTGAGCACATCAATTCAGCTCAGGAGTTACAATTGCCCAAATTAATAAGATATTCACGATTATCTAAATTCGACTTTATTAATAAAGTGAAAATTCAATCTAATGCTTTAAGACGTAAATCTTAACAGCTAATTTATTAAACCATATCCCTCTTCTTGCCAAAACAATATGGCCTACTTCCATCATCGTCACTGTTTATTTTATAAGTAACAAATGCTTTATTCTATAATAATCTACTCCCATTAAATTCTTAGACATTTCTCAAACATTATATAAGGCTTTACTTCCTGCAATATCATCTGCATGCAAGCCTTTAGTCACTCCTTGAGAGATACTGGGTTCCATGATTGCTCCTTAAACTGAGCTATGCCCGAGTCCAAGAAGGTGCCCAATTTCATGCAAAGCAACTGTCTCCATACTTTAATTTTTTTATTTAGTGATTAAGTAAATTTTTTTTAATGATACTCTTGATTTTTTTTAAAAATATTTAAAGATATAAAAAAATATATGAAAAAAAAATTAAAAGCATTTAACCTTCTCGATAGAATTTGTCGGTGGTGTTAGCACAACTCTTATATATATATATATATATAAAATCCATCAAGAAATCTGAAAATGCAACAATGCAACAGCCTAATTTTAATTTGCAACATTGATCAGCAGCTTAATTAATTGCTTCATTTCAATGATCTTAATTAGTAGTACTCATGGCTTCTAATTAAGATTTGTTTCCCTCTTCAGAAGTCAAATGATCACAAAAACCATTATAACATTTAATTAATCACATGCTTTAAACGTTTTCTGCTTCATTGACCTACTTTCCATAATCTGATCTCTCTTTTCCCATAGAGTAGTCTTTTATTTCTATTTTTACAAGACTCATTTTGTTAATGTTTTTTTAAGTTCAAATTTTAAATTTTAAATTTCATGATTTTCAACGTATCAATAATTGACAAGAGTTGAATAAAGTTTTTTGTAAGATTTTCTTAAATACACTTAACTTTTTCCTTTCTCATAACTCATAAATTTCAAAATAAACTCTAAAATAATATTAATAGATATATTTATAATTATATATGTTGAAAATTTTCTATATATGTACATTCTTAATATGTTGTCACGAGATTTTAAATGATATTTGTTAAATTAAGAGAAACAATTAGTACATTATTATCATCATATATAATGTAATTTTCGAACAAGTCCAAAAGATCGAGCATGTGAAAGGATCATATAATTGGATGTCTACCTCATCAATGCACTATGCACGATGTATAATAGCAAGCAAAAAACTTATTATTGTTGTTATTATCATTATATATAATGTAACTTTCGTGTGAGGCCAATTGACCATGTAAAAAAAATCATTATTTCTATTTTTTTTTACAATATTATTGCTATTATTATTACAGTTAAATTTTGAATGTGCCCAAAGAGGAAGTGAAATGATCTTAGTAGATCATGTCTACCTCACTAATGCATTATGCATAACACATAATGCGTGCAGAAAGAAAAAACCAATATTACTATTAAGTAATACTACATATATGCACACAACTTTATGCACAACATTATGCATATTGAATGTCAGCCTCATTTTTTTAGTTTTTTATTTTTAATTCAAAATTCAAATTTTAAAATTTTCACAATCTCAATAACTAATGTGATACCTCATATGATAAAGATAAGTGTATGTGGTGCATGAGATCTTATATTGCTTGGAAAGGAGAAATTTTTGCTCTTTATAAGGTTCAAATTGGGCTCCAATTATATAATTGACTAGTCATTTTGAAGTATAAACCATATGATTTGGGCCTTCCATTGAAACGTTACAAATAGTATCAGAGTCTATCTCAATCAGAAATGTGTTACATGAGCCATACTGCACCTACAAGCCTACGAGGGATTGCCAGACGAGAACGTTGAGAATTTGAAGAGGGAAAATTGTGATACCTCATATGATAAAGATAATCGTATGTGGTGTATGTAATCCTACATTGTTTGATCAGAATGTGAAATTTTTGTTTTTTATAAAATTTCCATAAGGCTCAAATTGTATCATTGACTAGTCTTTTTATAATATGAGTCATGTGGTTTGCACCTTCCATTGAGGCGTTACAACTAACATGACGTTAGCACGTAAAAATATATATAGATAACATGTTCCGTTACTATTATATATTATCATTTATCATTATTATATAATGGAAGTTTTGGAAGGAGGCGAAATGAGAATGTGAAAGGATTTGATTTTATATATTTTACGTCGCCAATTGTAACATGCACTATGATCTATATATCGTCTTGATCTCGTGGTAGTTGTCAAAATAAGAAAAAAAAAAAAAAAAAAACGCTTGAGTCCTCTTCATTTTGGCCAAATAAAAAAAGTAATATATATATTTATATACATATTACCCCTGACAACATCCAACAAGCCAAGTTTACTCTTTATGATATGCTCCGTCTTTCTCGGAGTTTCCGTTTTCTAGTTTTGCGATTTGGCCCTCTAGGGTTTACGCCTCATGGCGGCACCTTTGGGCCCTCCGACGTCAACGGCTTCTGGTGGGGCTTGCCTGGATGTTATGCAAAGTGTAGTTTTATGCTCCGACCAACTAGAATACATAACCAGAATTTTGGGAATTCCTTTACTAGTTTGCCTTTCCCCATTCAAAAAAACTAGTAGATTATCCGCATACAACAAATGAGAAATCAAAGGTGCACCATGGGGATGAGAAAATCTACCAATCCCAACTTCCTCAAACCCTTTGCGCAACAACCAGGACAAAATCTCCTCCATTAAAATAAACAAATAAGGCGACATTGGATCACTTTGACAAAGACCCATTGACGGTTGAAAAAACACCTTACACATCCCATTCATCATAATTGAAAACCATGGAGATTTGATGCACATCTCCACCAATTCATAGAATTTTTTCGAAAAGCCATAAGCTGCCAAAACATCAAGTAAAAAATTTCAGTCCACTCTATCATACGCTTTTGCCATATCAATTTTCATCATCACATTACCGCCACAAGATTTCTTATTTATCAAATGAACCATCTCTTGCACTAAAGAAATATTCTCAAAAATACCAATACCTAGAATAAAAGCCCCCTGCTCGAGAGAAACAATATGAGGGAGATACGCCGCCAATCTCTTCACTAAGATCTTTGAAAAAATCTTGTAACTCGTAAGCCACTGAACATAAACTAATCGGACGAAATTTATCAATACTCTTCCGCTCTTGCTTTTTCAGAAAAAGAAAAATAAAAGAAGAGTAATACCTCGGCAAAGAATTCCCAAAAAAAAAACGAAATCTCACGCAGCTTCCACCACATCCTCCTTCACAATATCCCAACACGAAAGAAAAAAGGCCGATCCAAATCATCAGGACCTAGACTACTGTTTTTTGGAATTGACTCCAAATGCGTCATGCACCTCCGCCTCCGTTCAAAGTCTACAAATGTCCTCATTCTCATCCACTGAAATTACCAAACTCACTAACAAAGTAAACTCGAAGTCTGATTTGCGCTCACCCCAGTGAGAAAATGCTCCAAATACTTCATAGTGCCAAGATGCACCTCTTCCGATGAACGAAGTTCAACACCATCAGGCAAAGACATTAATGCTATAGTAGAACGTCGCCTCCTCATATTAGCCACAACATGAAAACATTTTGAGTTTTGATCACCCTCCTCCAACCACTTATTCTTGGCAATTTGAGCTAACCAAATTTCTTCATTTTGCTCCCAATATTTAAGTTCTATTTTCGAAACCAACAACTCCAACTCTAACTCCTTATCAAAACCGGATTGAAGTTGTTCATGTCTACACTAGTCATGACAAAAATACTTTTATCTTTCATACAAATTTCATAAATAATGCAAAACAAATAATTAAGATTGTTTCAAATTTATTTTCATAACAAAATATGCATATTGTTCAAAATCAACCTCAATTCATTTTTTTTATATATGCAAAGTCTAGCATAGGAATCCTGCTTACCTGGACTTTTTATCTTTTTTGAAATTTTCTACAATTGTGCGAAACGAAATCAATCATGACCTATAAGATAGACATATAACTTACTTAAATCTTTAATTAAACACGCATTTGGTATTTAACCCTGAAATACTAATAACTTATTTTTCCTAAAAAGTTTAAAATTCTAGTAATTCTAAAATATATTCACTTCCCAATTTTATCGATATTCACTTAACAAAATTCCTCCTCGATCACAAGTCTATTTAAAATCAAGCCCAAACTCACACAAGATATTATAGGTGTTTTGTAACAAATACAATCGGGCCCAATATCTGACCAAGGCCCACTTGATATAAAATAAAACAAATGCCATGACTTCCAACAAAAGGGAAAAGATGTAATTAATGCAAAAGGGCTTAGAAAGTTATAACTTTTCATCGGGAGCTCTCACGTGATCTTAGGGACATTTAGGTAGTTATATATAATAAGTGGGTAGAACTCAAAGGCTATAACTTTGAAGAAAAACAAGCTTCAGAGGAGATGTAGTGAGGGAGGGACCGTGCAAGGTAACTCACCGAACATAAACCGTGTGACAGAGCTGGTGTGACAGACTGGTGGCCAGATAGAATCAAGTTCAAGAAGGCATGGCACGAGAGCAAAGCAGAGGACTTGGAGTGGCATGTAGTGCTCAGTAACACTTTTTGTGCAGGTGGCGACGACGTGGAGGGGCAATCGACATCGCTGAACTTCACCGTGATGTGGTTGGTGGCTGAGAAGTTCGTTTGAACGGGCTGTGGATGGCTTTGGGATGCTCTATTGACCTTCACCGTGATGTGTCGCACGGGTAGAAGAAGAGAAAAACAATAGCACAAGCCGTGGAGAAGTGAAGGGATGTTGTGTGGCACAGCGGTTGGACAGCAGCTCTTCGAAGTTCCATGCCGAACGACACCGAATAGCCCATGCAATAAGGAGGTGGAAGTTGGTGGCTGCGTAGAGTGGTAGCTCGAGAGAAAGGCTTCGGAGCCTCCACCGAACGACACGAAGCCGCCATGAGGTGGAGGAAATGAGGTGGTGGCTGGTGGTGAGGGAAAGTAAAATTTATGTGATGCCGTGCTAAGAAGCAGCTAGAAGAAGAAGAAATCAGAAGGTAGAAGAAAAAGATGGAAGAAATAAGAAGAAGGAAGAAGATGAGCTGCACGGCGCAGGGAAAAAGAAGATAAATCCCTAAGGAAACACTCCAAAACGGCGCCGTTTCTGAAAATGGGAGGGGCTGGGTTAAAAACGCATGGGCTGGGCTTTGCTTGCACATGGGTTGGATCAAAACACAGGCTGGGTCATACACACAGGTTGGGTCCATTTAAAACACACGGCCCAATTACAAACACACACACACACAATACACACACACAGCCCATAAAAAATAAAAACACTAAAATTCACAAGCTCAAATAAAAAATACACCAAATTAAAATAAAATAATAAAAATAAAATAAAATAACACACATTAACTAAAATATATAGCAAATTATAAACACAAGAATTTATGGATCTCACAACCTCCCCCCTTAAAAGAAATTTTGTCCTCGAAATTGACAAGTTCTTCATTGATTCCAAAACAAGATACATTACAAAGCTCAACATAAGCTTGAGAAAGAAAAACAAACATTCAAAACTACCCAAACAAGTAAGGGTAGAACTTCTTTCTCCCACGAGAAATCCTGAGCTAAAGGATCCCCCCATGATACCATAACTAAAAGTACTGTCTTGGATCTCAATTGCTGTTCCTTTTTGTTCAAGATCTGAGTTGGAAAAACTTCATACATGAGATTAGGCCAGAGTTGAATGCTTCCTGGATGAACGAAACATGGCTCTTTTTGTCCAAAGCTCTTCTTCAATGACGAGACGTGGAAAACATCATGAATCTCTCCAAAAGATTCTGGAAAGGCAATACGGTAAGCAACAGGTCCAACCTTCTCCAGAATCTGAAAAGGGCCAACATACCTCGGGCTAAGTTTCCCTTTCTTACCAAAACGCTTAACTCCTTTCATTGGAGAAACTTTGAGGTATACCCAATCACCTTTCTCAAATAATAGATCTTTTCTCCTCGTGTCCGAATTGCTTTTCTGACGACTCTGCGTAGCTGCCATATTGTCTCTTATAATTTGAACCTAATTCCTCCTCTCCTGAACAATATTTGGTCCAAGTAGGTTCCCTTCACCAACTTCATCCCAAAACAAGGGAGATCTGCACTTCCTCCCATATAGAGTTTCATAAGGAGCCATTTGAATAGTCGCTTGAAAACTGTTATTATAAGCAAACTCTATAAGCGACAAATGATTTTTCCAACTTCCCTTAAAGTCCAAAACACAAGCTCGCAACATATCCTCAAGGGTCTGAATAGTGCGTTCTGATTGGCCTTCAGTTTGAGGATGATAAGCACTGCTAAATTTCAACTTAGTGCCTAAAGCTATTTGCAAACTCTTCCAGAAATGAGACGTGAATCATGGGTCCCTATATGACACTATACTCTTGGGTATTCCATGAAGACGCACAATTTCCTTGACATATAACCGAGTCAAACTTTCCAAAGTATCAGTGTTAGAAATAGGTAAGAAATGGGCACTCTTGGTCAACCGATCAATAATTACCCAGATTGAATTCTTCCCACTAGGCGTCCTTGGTAGTCCTATTACAAAGTCCATTGCGATGTCGTCCCATTTCCACTCGGGAATGGGGAGGGGTTGAAGATAGCCAGCAGGCCTCTGATGCTCAGCTTTAACCTGCTGACAAGTTGTACATTTTGCAATAAACAAACCAATGTCTCTCTTCATTCCTTCTCACCAAAAACTTTTCTTCAAGTCTCAGTACATCTTTGTACTTCCAGGATGATTTGAATAAGGGGCTGCACGGGCCTCAGCCAAGATTCTTTCTTTAAATTCTAAATATGTAGGAATCACCCTACGATTTCGGAATAAAAGAATGCCATCTCTGCTTAGACTGAAATGCGCGGGTCCTTGCGACTTCTTGACTCTATCTCTAATATCTAACAACTTAGAGTCATTTTCCTGCAGAGTCTTTAATTCCTCAAAATCAAGAACTCGGATATCATGTATTGAAGTCAACATCCCTTCTTGGTGTGAACTTTCAGCAAGAAGTCTCCTCATACCAAAAAGAAGAGAGTCCAACTCTGGTGACTCAGCCTCATCAACCGAATAAGACTTCCAATTGAGCGCATCTGCAACCTGATTTGCTTTTCCTGGGTGGTACTTAATCTCACACAAATAATCACTGATTAACTCTAACAATCTCCTCTATCTCATATTAAGATTTTTTTGCGAGAAAATATGTTTAAGACTCTTATGATCAATGTAGATTTCACAAGTCTTCCCATATAAATAGTACTACCAAATCTTGAGAGCGAAAAACCACAGCTGCTAATTCCTAGTCATGCCTGGGATAATTCTTCTCATGATCTTTCAGTTGCCGAGATGCATACGCCACAACTCTTCCCTCCTGCATAAGAACACATCCCAAACCAAATTTAGAAGCATCACTAAAAATCACAAACGGCTTGTGTGGTTAAGGAAGCGCCAGAACAGGTGTTGTAGTTAACCTCTTCTTCAACTCTTGAAAACTCTTCTCGCATTTGTCGGACCAAACAAACTCCACATTTTTCCTAGTAAGAGTAGTGAGAGGTCCAGACAATTGAGCAAAGCCTTCCACAAACCTGCGATAGTATCCGGCGAGTCCCAAGAAACTTCAAATTTCGTGCAACGTTGAAGGACGTGGCCATGCCAAAACAGCTTCGACTTTACTTGGATCAACTGCTACTCCATCTCGGGACATAACATGACCAAGAAATTTAATCTCCTCCAACCAAAATTCACACTTGTTCAGATTTGCATAGAGCTGATGTTCTCTCAACTTACCCAAAACCAAATGAAGGTGACTGTCGTGGTTTTCAGGTTCTCGAGAATAGACCAATATATCATCAATAAAAACTATCACAAAGGAATCTAAATATGGTCGGAATACTTTATTCATCATATCCATAAATGCTGCAGGGGCATTGACTAATCCAAAAGGCATCACTTTAAACTCATAATGCCCATACCTAGACCTAAAGGCAATCTTAGGTATATCTTGATCCTTTATCCTCAACTGATAGTATCCCGACTTCAAGTCAATCTTTGGAAAAGTTGTTGCACCCTGGTGTTGATCGAATAAATCATCAATTCGAGATAAAGGGTATTTATTCTTGATGGTTACCTTATTGAGCTCTCGGTAATCTATACACATTCTAAGGGTACCATCTTTCTTCTTAACAAATAGCATTGGTGCTCCCCAGGGTGAATAAGTAGGCTGGATAAGCCCCTTATCTACCAGTTCCTGCAATTGACTTTTCAGCTCTTTTAACTCTGCTGGCGCCATTCGGTACAGGGCCTTATGAACTGGTGCCGCACCAGATTCTAGATCGATGGCGAACTCCAAATCACGAACAAGTGGCAAGCCGGGCAAATCATCAACAAACACATCAGAGAATTCTTTCACAATCGGAATATCTGCTAAAGATTTCTTCTCCGAAAGTGCAGACACTACTTGAACCAAGAAGGCATCTGCCCCATTAACTAAGTCCCTACTTGCTTGAATGGAAGATATAACTACAGGTTTCGACTTTATCTTACTTCCTGCAAACTCTAAATACTTCCGTCCAGGTAGTTGGAAACTAACTATCTGACTACGACAATTAATACTGGCAAAATATTGATATAACCAATCCATTCCTAAAATAATGTCAAACTCAAGTAATTTAAACATTATCAAATCTACCTTAAGAGGTATTCCACTAATAACCAGAGGACAACCTAGGGTAACCTTTGAACACCACACAGTCTCTCCATTTGGTAATTTCACTACCAAAGACTGCGACAAAGGTTTAAAGACTACGTTGCACATCTGTGCAAAAGTGGTAGATATGAACGACTGAGATGCTCCCGAATCAAATAAGGTGCAAGCATAAAATTCATACAGTCGAACTTTACCTAAAGAGATTAAATCATACAGTATAGTAATTTCAAAAGATTGGATAGAAATCTATACCTGTGATGACTCCAGCATTCTGGATTTCCGGAGCTTCATCATCAACCTCACCAGTGGTCACTGCGTACACCCTAGCCTGAACAGTTGGTCTTGGGGTAGTCCTCCCGCCACGGTAACTGCCTCGGTTCACCTGAATCATGGTAGGGCAATTGCGAGCAAGATGTCCCGTTTGCCCGCATCTAAAACACTGAAACTCAGACAAATGGCACTCGCCTACATGCGACCTACTGCATTTGCCACATACACCGTCTTTGAATTTAAATCATTAAGAGTTTGGGTGGCTGAGAATAATTTATTATTATTTATTATTTTATTATTATTTTTTTCAAATTTTTTATCACTTTTTATTTCTATTCAATATTCTATTATTATTTTTTTACTACTATTTATAAAATATTTGATATTACCTCACTACCTAAACGTAACTTAAATGCTAATAGTGGATAGTATAGACTATACAATTAGAAATACAGTAAGATCTATATTCTGTATATATATTTCTTTAAATTGTAGAAAGTGTTTAAATAAAAAAGTACTAGAAATCTCGCATCCCAATATTAAAGAAACCAACTTTGGGTGATTGAAGGTCTTATTTGTATATTCAAGTCAATAGTTATAGGATTCTGCAACTCACTTCTGAGATAGATACGGGTTGGTGTCATTCAACCAAAAATCACTAATTTGCTGTTGAGAAATTTGTAAACTTACTTAATTTGTTATGGTAGGGTAGAATGTTGTAAATTTTATTTTAATGTGATGCAGTCGTTCCCACCCATCGTGTACGAAATACGTCATAAGGCTTCAATTCCTTTCGCTTTCTAGTGGTTTACTTCTGTTTTCTCTCCTGGAAAATACGTGGATGACTCGTTGTAATTGCCTGCCATTTTCACTGGCGTCATGAACACGTACGAGAATGTAGGGAATATAAAATCAACAAAAACTCGTTTCTTCTTGCCGTAGCAAAGCCAAATTAATGCTTCTATATCTCTATATATATATATATATATATATATATATATATATATATATATATATATTTTTAGCCAGGACATATAGACAGCAAGTTGCAATGGATTACTCATTACAAGACATATTGAAGTATTAATCATCAATTTACATTTTCATTCCCAATTGATTCATTTTAGGCCGGCTGTTTTGGAGAATAAGATTAGATGAGAATTTTATAAATAATAATAAGATAATTTATAAATAGCAGTGAGATAGTTAATTGAGTTGAGCATTTTTTGGATTTGAAAAAATGAGAGAAAAAAAGTTAAATAAAAAATATTATAAAATAAAATAAAATATTGTTAGAATATAGTTTTATAATATTATTTTTATTTGGAGACTTGAAAAAATTAAATTATTTTTTATATTTTGTTTGAAAGTTTGAAAAAATTATAATGATTATTATGAAAAAGTTGAAATAATTAGTTAAAAAATGATTAGATTTAAATTATATTTGAAAAATAGATGAGATGAGATGTGATCTATTTCCAAACGAACCCTTTAAACAAATAACGCATTAATAACATACCCAACATATCCTGATCAATATTTTGGGTAATGCTCTATATACAAGTCTTGAGTGTGTAAACGTCGCAAAGTTCATACAATACTCTCTTCAGAAAAAAAAAAGTGAGATCGATATATTATTAAAAAATAAATAAAAAATTGTGTGGGTCTTAGTTTTTCTCAAAGAGCCTTTTGCGCATCCTAAATTTGCAAAAATCATTTTTCTATTTTAATTATAAATCAATCAAATGCAAACACTTTCATTACCCGCAAAAAAGAATGATGATCATTATTAATTAAAAATCTGTATTATAAAAATATATACTGTGCATTAGAGGTTCTTTAAATTAATTAATTAAAACCATGCACAGTAGTACTTTCCAGCTTCCTCATTCAATTATGGTACGACCGTAGATGGAGTTACCATAATTATCCAAAAAAATAATAATGGTACTAGCTAGCTAGCTAGGATGACCAAAGCTTTTATTTTTTATAAATGCTTTTAACGTAAAGTGGTTGAGGCATTCTTAACTCAAGATGCAATTATCTGAATTATCAATTGGGAGCATTGATGTTTGAAGCAGCTGCAATCCTCTTTTTATAAGTCTATCCATCTACTTCTTTTAATTTACGAGCAATGCAACATTTGCCCATCTATATATATTTAATTTGGTGCATCTGATGATGAATCATTACAACATATAAATTAAGATTTCATGCATGATTTGCCTGCTGTACTCTTAGCTAGCATGACAAGCATGGATGAAGCAAAAGAAGTATTTCATTTTATCTCATCTGATCGTCATTACAAATTTTTTTTAAAGCAATAATAATATTAAAAATATAATATTTTAACAATATTTTATTTAACTTTTAACTTTCATCTCAATCTCAACTCAATATTCAAACTGTCCATTAGAATTTTCGAAAGATGATATTTGAAAATCAAAATAAGATAACAACTCCTCGTTTGGATTGAGAAATCATCTTAACTTATTTTATTTCATTTCATCATTATAAATTTATTAAATTCACACAAAAAATATAATAAACGATTCAATTTTTTCAAATTTTAAAAAGTCCCTTCGAGAGGCCTGGGGTTTTGATTTGACCGGCCAATGCTCACCATCCAAACTGACGACCGTCAACCCACCCAAGAAGACGACTACAAGAGCACTAGCTCATCTATCACACCTACCATCAGTCCAACACTCATAACACTGAAGATTGCCTTTCCTTGAAAGAGGAAAGTGAGCAGGCCGGGCTGTCAAGGCCGCGATACCCTCCTGCCTAGACGCCAGAGCGAGAGTGGCAGAGGAGATCACGTGAAAGAAGTGCGGAGAAAGTCGGAAGGCTAATGAGGGAAGGGAGATGAGGTAAAGAGTAGCTGTATAGGAACCCCACCAAGAACCCCAGCACGATCGCCACCAAGCACCACATCAGCAAGGGCCACCACTAAGGGAAATCAAAACCATCGCAGCAGGATTCCCTGGCGGGGGTGCAACCTCATCTAGTCGGAAGGCGCAAGCCAGGTGAGTGAGATATCAAGAAGTGGATTCGGCAGAGTGTCGCCCTACCAAGCACAGGGAAAGCGAACTAGCCGCCGTTGTCTCCTTTGGGGAAGACGACGATGAGGGGCTCCTCTATCCACACGATGATGCCCTAGTAGTGACTATGTTGGTCACCAACTTCACCACTAGGAGGATCCCTATCGACAATGGCAACTCCGCTAACATCTTATTCAGTGAAGCCCTTACTCGGATAGGGATAGATGTCGCCCGACTCCAACTAGCCCCCATTCCACTAAAGGGTTTCTTCGAGGACATGGTTAGCCAGTCGGAACCCCATCACATTGTCTATCTTGGCAGGCAGCACCCCTATACGTCTTCTGTCATGGTCGACTTCTTGGTGGTAAAGGCTCCTTCATCATACAACGCCATAATCAGCAAACCCACCCTCAACAGTCTAAGGGTGGTGACGTCGACCAACCATTTGAATATGAAGTTCCCGACCTCTCAGGGAGTGGGAGAACTTCGAGGAGAACAAGTCCTGGCACGGAAGTGTTACATGCAGGAATTGAAGCCATGGGATGACTGGGTGCATGTGGTCAACAACCTCAGAATGCCAATCACCTATGGAAGTTTTATCACTAAAAAACTTTATGACTTGTAATTTCCATTTTCATGTCAATAGTCTAAAATCTATTAATGGAAGTGTGGCTTTTTAAGACTTAAACACGTCTCACCTAGCCATATCTCGACCCTTTACTCCAACAACGAATCTCCATCAACGAAATCTCTATCGACGACTACTTACCTCCTCTCGAGGCCCCAAAGGGATGAGTTATGCCTAAGGCTGCTTTATCCCTCTCACGGTGGAGAGCAGGCTAGCTCTCAGCTGCCTAACATTTACCTTCCTCGTGAGAGTTAACAGCAAGAACGGGTCCAGTCCTAAATTGTCCAGTAACTTACCTCCTCGCAGGGCTCTAAAGGGCGAGATGTGTCCTTAGGCCATCTTCTCCCACCCGCGGCGGAGAACGAGTCCAGCCCATCGGCTACCTGAAACTTTATCCTAACCTTCGCCATGACGAAGCGTGGGATCAACACCGGCCTGACCCAACACTTACCTTCTCTGTGATGTCAATGGGTGGGAGCAGGTCCAATCTCAAACTACATTACTACTTACCTCCCCATGAGGGTTAAAAGGTGGGCAGGTAGCCCAACCACCCTCTCAGGTAGAGCGAGTCCAGCCTCTTGGCTGCCCGACAACTTATCCAGCCCCACGAGGAACCAAAGGGATGAGTTACGCCCGTAGGCTGCTTTATCCCTCTCACGGTGGACAATGGGCCTGCCCTCGGCTGCTCGACCCTTACCTTCCTTGTGATCGTCAACAGGTAGGAGTGGGAGTCCCAAATTGCCCGATAACTTACCTTCCCACAGGAGTCTACAGGGCAAGATGTGCCTTAGGCCATTTTCTCCCTACCGCGACGGAGAAAGGGTCCAGCCCCTCGGCTGCCTGGCAACCTACCCTACTTCTGCCACGACAAAGAATGAAATCAGCACCCGCCTAACCCAACACTTACATTCTTGTGATGCCGACGGGTGGGAGTGGGTCCAGTCCCAAACTGACGAGCAACTTACCTCCCTGAGATGATTAACAGGTGGGTAGGCAGCCCAACCTCCCTCACATGGGAGAGCGGTTCTAACCTCCTGGCTTCCAGACAACTTACATCACCCCCATCACGGTGAAGAGCGGACAGGCTTCTCAGCCATTCGACAAATTACCTTTTTGGCGGGACCAAAGGGGTAGGCTTAGCCTAAGACATCTAGGGGTGTAACCGATCTGGTTTAGAATAGTTTTGGACATATTTTATAACCGAAACAGTATACACCGATTTTGAGATCTGAAGAATTAGTATCGCACCGGTGACACCCCTAAAACGGTACTTCTTGTTTTACAAATTTTTGTCCGGTTCGGTCTGGTTTTTCCAATATATTATATATACAGTATATATAATATGCTATATATATTATAGTATAAAATAATATAGTAATAATATATTATAGTATATTATAATATATAGTGATATTGTATTAGTATAACTACTAATACTATAGATTAAAGTGATAATATATAGTTATTTATATAGGATTTTAAAATTTAATGTTATTTTAATTAGTAATTTACATATAATACAAGATTATTTTATATATAATTATATATATTAGATATAAAAATTATATATAATATAAAAAATTAAAATATATATTTATATGAATCAGCCCGGTTTGGTTTGGTCTGGTGAAAGAAAAAAAAATCAGAATCGGACCGATTTCAACTAGTTTTGAAAAAAATAGAATCGGTACCTGACCGAACCGATTTAGAACCAGACCAAATTCACCGGTTCGGTTCGGTTCTTTCTGGTTGACCAGTTTTTTTGTTCACCCCTAAAGGCATCCCTCCCCCTCCCCCGGTGGAGAGGGGGTTTAGTTCTTCGATTGCTCGACATTATTGAAAGTTTTCTTTATAAAACATAATTTTTTTACAACAATTGGTATCAAAGTCCGGTTCATGGGAACCATGAGGTTTGATATAGAGAAGTCCCGATATATCAATAAGTTCATGCTTAACTTTATGAGCAAATAAATGAGATAAACTATAAATAAATTTTTCTTTTCAGTAAGGCTTATGACTATCATCCCTAAGCATAATTCTAGAGATAAAAACATCTTGATACCATCTATAACTAGACATTTGACGACATCTCAAATTATTTAAATAATCGCTAATAAGATTAGTAATGTTAGAGGGAGTTCCAACAAAGTGTTTAAGAATAGTATAAATCAAAGTATAAACACTATCAAGGATGTCTCTTCCTATGGTTGTCTCAAAAATAGGTAAACCTTCATCATCATGCTTAACAACATTTCAAATGGTTTACTTTGCTTCATTTGGTAGATGCTTATCCCACCAATGTTGAACCATACTTGAAAATCATGTAGTTAATAAATTGACTGTCTCAATTTGACTGAGACTATTTTTATTACCATAAGCATTTGCAACCATAGACATTTTATTTATGGTATGGAGAATTTCTTGTTCAGATAATCCATCAATATTCTATTCAAAAAGTTTATCAGAAGAAATAGAAAATTTTGTTTGAGAAAATCTTTCTTCAAACTGTAAATCAGGTGGAGTCGGTCTGAGATACGAATTTTTCTTTAGACTCATTGGATTGGGCCTTATCGAAAGAAAATCTGTTAATCCCAGGGCCTTATTGAGGTGTTGCAGGGAGAGCTTGGAGGCCTCGGCAGCTTGAGGTGGTGTCTTGCATGATCACAACATTTTCATCCAAGGACTAACCGTGCTTGGGCTGGGGTGCAAGCTGGCAACTTGCCGTTTGTGGGACTTGGTGGCTATGGAAGAAGAACTAAAATATTAGAGGGTGGGAAAACTGGGTTTTGTGCGTGCGTTTGGTGTTGCCTGAACGTGGAGGCTTGGGGAGTTAACGTGCAGCAGCCCTAGCTTGGGAAAGGAGACGACAACCCTATTTTGGGTTTTCTTCATGTACGAAGGATGTATATCTATAGTCCAACGAAAAACAAAAACAAACCTCAGAGGGATGAGGGAGACGTGTATGTGAATGAGAGTGGATGAATACATTAGAGACGTGCATGTACAAGGAAGTGGAGTTAGAAAGAAAATCTCATGGACTTGGAGGCTTTTTGGTCCATTTTAAAAAAATTGGTCCCATGACCTGGAGTGAAAAAAATAAATGGGCTCTTCCCTAAGTTTTGGGCCTCGACTCATCTTAAAAGAAATATACTTGTTCTATAAATTCCTCGGCCCACAAAAAGATTTTCCATTAGACCAAAAAATACTTAAAGAAATTACTAAAATAGCAAGCCCAAAAAAATTCGATATCCACCAAAATATAATTTGGACCTGCAACTAGTATAAAAAATAATATTAAAAAAAATAACTGGGCTCCTCAGACGTATAAATTAAAAAATAAAAATTTTAGAAAACAGTTTGTTGCTGGACCCATGTGTTACATGGTTGCTCCTATTCATCACAAACAACTTACAGTGATTAATAAAGCTTTTGAAATTAATTTAATTGTTTTATATAATGAATATAGTTCTGCTAAAAATAGTGATAAGAGAAAATTTTATCATGCTACTTTTTTTTATTCTAAAAAATTACGTGTTAAAAGGAAATAGAAAAAAAAATTAATGCCCTACAAAAGCACATACTTTTCTTTGATTTCCTTGAAAATTATTATGTTTCTAAGCTTAGTTTAAATGTTGTTAAAATCAATTTTGTCAAGGAAGAAGGAAATATTATCGTTAAATTTAGCCATCTTCCTATACAGACAATTGTTATTTCTCATTAGGGAGCAGAAATAAATGCCTATCCCTTTAAAGTACCCAATGTTGATTCCAACGCCAACACTTTTACTGAAACAAAAAATATTATTGAACAAAAAAATTTTGCCAATCAAACTCTGTGTCATAGGTTAGCAATTGGACCATATTGAAGAAAAGGTTGAAAGTCATGTTTCTACTTCAACTCCCAAAATTGAAAACCCTATTGAAAAACTTTTGATTATTTTACTAGAGAATAGGCAATGTCTCAAGACCAAACAGGCCAACACTCTTGATAAAATTAATCATATGCTTGCTAATTTAAAGAAAGAGCAACCATATACCATTGCTTTAATAGCAATGGTAGGGAAGTTGTTTCTGGTTTTTCTACAGAAGAATCATCGGATACTGATTCTTCTGATCAAAATCTTGTTTTACTTTAAAATAATTTTCAAGATATTTATTTGGAGAAACCTGGGATTAACAAATTTTCTTTAAATAAGGCCCAATCCAATGAGTCTAATGAAAAATTCGAATCTCAGACCAACTCCACCCGATTTACAGTTTGAAGAAAAAAATTTTCAAACACAGTTTTCTGTTTCTTCTGATAAACTTTATGAATGGAATATTGATGGATTATTTGAACAAGAAATTCTCAATACCATGAATAAAATGTCCATGGCTGTAAATAATAACAATATTCTTAGTCAAACTGAGATAGTCGATTTATTAAGTATAGGTATGTTTCAATATTAGTGTAATAAGCATCTACCAAATGAGCAAAAGAAACCATTTGAGATGTTGTTAAGCATGATGATGAAGGTTTACCTATTTTTTAGACAACCATAGGAAGAGGCATCCCTCATGGTATTAATACTTTGATTTATACTATTCTCAAACATTTTGTTAGAACTCCCTCTAACATTACTAATTGTATTAGTGATTATTTAAATAATTTGATATACCTTCAAATGTCTGATTATAGATGGTATCAAAATGTTTTATCTCTAGAGTTATGCTTAGAGATGATGGTCATAAGCTGTACTGAAAAGAAAAATTTATTGATAGACGATCTCATTTATTTGCTCATAAAGTTTTTTTTTTCATAAGAAATAGACTTCATTTCGTTTCATAAAGGAAGTTACATCTGTGACTCAAGATACAAGCCAAACTAACATCTGTTGTAAGCTTCCCCGTACACAAAACTTTGTGACGGACATTGTCTAAACTTCAAGAAACTCTAAAAAAATAGAGTATCATTCTCTGTATAAAACAAAGGAAGAAATAACCTGAATCAAAACTCCATCCTCAATAGGAGGAGAAGTGAACAACACACCCATCCTCCTAAATGGAGGAGGGAGGACCAAACACTGTTATGGACAAATGTCCAATAGCCTATATCAATTATTTTCTAACACAAACACAAACCGAAATACAGACACAAAAACACACAACAAAAAACCAAAAAATAGAAGAAAACAGAAACTGTGGTGGTGCGTGCTGGGAGGAAGCCGAACGGTCGATCTTGAAAGTGCCAGAGTCGCTGGACCCTAAGCTACCACACGTGGCAACAAAGGTAGAAAATACAAGGTGGCGCATCGGCACCATGCGTTCCCTTTGACCCACACGTGGGTGCAATGCGCCGCTTCGATTGGCGCCCAATCCAGTCGCCTGCTAGATCGGCGGGTGGGGAGTACCCCGATGGGGCGCCTGTAAGGAGATGGTCACGGGAGAAGCTCAGATCTAACTTCTCCCCCTTATTCCAACTAAAAAAAAACAAGAGAAATGAAGAAAAAACAGAAAAGAAAGATGAAGGGAGGCAGGGAGGAGGAGCCGAAGTTGCCCCCCTCCCGGATGGGCTGGAAACTGGTTCGGGGAGGTTATGAAAGTCTCGCTCTCTCTAGAATCGGGTTTTGGATTTGCTCATAAAGTTAAGGATGAGCTTACTGATATCTCAAGAGTCCTTAATTATGATAATTACACTGATAGTGATATTATTAGTACAATTAAGAAGCTTGGTATTTGTATGTGTAATGATAAAAAATTGCTTCGTCGACAAATTATGAAGAATAGTAAGAAAGCCAAATATGGAATGGTAAATTTCTGTGAACAATTTGGCCTTCCTGATAAATTTATTTGTGCTCCTTCTAGACAGAAGCACAAATACTCTGATAAATTTGCTAAACCTCATGTTAAGAAGAGAAGTAATAACCTTGATTATTTATATAAAAAATCTTATAAATTTTTCAAGAAAAAAGCTTTTGGTAAGAAAAAGAGGTTTCAAAACCCTTCAAAAGGAAAATGTTTTAATTGTGGCAAGTTTGGACATTTTGCCGGTAAATGTACCAAAAAGCCCAATAAGTTAATAATTCTTGTTTAAAAGAATTATTTTTAGATTTGAGATTGTTAATCTCATTATTAAGTTCATCAGTTTCTTTTTTAATAAAAACAACTTCACGTTGTGAATCAATAGAAGAAATTTTTCTGAGTTTTTTCTTTTCAAATCTTCCAAAATTTCTTGAAAACTAATTTTTGATTTAGAATTTTCAGATTCTTGGCGAACTATTGTCTTCTTGAGCTTATAATGATATTATTCTTTGAGTTCAGGATTAACAAAGATTTTTTTTGTTCTTCAGCTTTGGTTAAGACATTGATTGTTTTATCTAAAGATTTTCTCAAGAATCATTACAACCAAGGTTAATATTGGGAGAATCAAAAGAGTAGTTTAGCATGCTAGAGTTTTAACATGAGCTTTGATTTGTTGAACATGAGTAGTAAGAATTTCGATTCAAGGTGGAAGGTTTGAGTCTAGTCTCTCATAGAGTAGACGACATTGTTTGCTCATGTCTTTGTAAAATTCTACAACATAACTGAGAGAACCAAGGAATCTTTTCACTGGGTTTTATCAAGAATAACATTAGGAAATTTTCTGCAAATTCAATAGCATGGCTAATAGGTCGAATTTTGCTTTCAGAAATATCATAACCAAGAAATCTAATATTGGTTTGCGACAATTTGATTTTCTTAGCAAGACAGCAAGACCATTTTGTCTAATGATATCTAGAAATGAATTCAAATGTTTTCAGTGTTCATCTATAAACTTTGAGTAAATAAGGACATCATCAATGTAAACAATAGTGTAATGGGTGAATGAATTGAAAATATAATTCATAATTTTTTGAAATTCACTAAGAGCATTTTTTAGTCCAAACAACATTACATTGCACTTATAATGTCCAATTGAGGTAGTAAAGGTAGTCTTATATCTATCTGACTCACTAATCTGGATTTACCAAAATCTTGATTTCAGGTCAAACTTGGATAACCCTACAGCTTTACTAAGCCTATGTGTGACGCCCCGACTCCCACTTACAGAAATGCCGTACTTGTCACGTCAGGATGATGACAACATAAGTCACGCATCCCAACGATAAGTGCCAAGTATGTGTACATGCAGAAAGTGTACAAAAAAATGCAGGGGAAAAATTAAATAAGTCAACTAAATACCAGAATTTTAAATACGAGACTACCAAAATAAAAGTTTAACCGAAAATTATACAGTTATCCATGAAAATAAAGTAAATAGCCCAATACATAGACAAAAGGGAAACAAATCCCATAAAAACATAATAATACCAAATACATAATTCAAAACAGGAAACAATTCCCAAATACGAGCGAGTGATCCCAAATCACTCCTCCGATAGAGCCAAATCCTCAGGCTCAGTATCAGCATCTCTATCAAAATCTGTGATACCATAAAAAGCTATCAGGAATATCACATGAGATGTGAATCTCAGTAAGTAATCACCCAAACAAATCAAGAGATAAAATTACAATAATGCATTCAACAAACAAGTGTGCACATGACGAAGCATGTATGTGACCCAAAACCTTCATTTTTTCCAAAAATGATTATTTTCCAACGCACGCCAAAAATCCCATTTGAACAAAACACGCCATGAATAATATCCTCCATTTTCCCTGAAAATGACCTAAACATAAACCAACCATTTTCCCAGAAAATGGTGCTCGTAACCATTAAATCATTAACTGTCATTTTCCAGGAAAATGGCCCAACATAATCATTTATCGGTCACTGTAGGCAGGAATCACAGGCGGACTGTACCACCATCCTACTTACAACCATCCCTACTGCGTGCACCATAGGCGGGAATCACAGGCAGGACAACTACCATCCCTACAGCTCGCATTGTAGGCAGGAATCGCAGGCAGGACTACCACCATCCCTGCTTACCATCATCCCTAATGCATGCACCGTAGGCGAGAATCATAGGCGGGACTCTACCACCATCCCTACCACATGCATTGTAGGCAGGAATGACAAGCGGGACTCTACCATCGCCCCTACTTACCACCATCCCTACACTATGGATCAAATTATTTTTATTGGGGATATGATACATAATCCACTCTAAGACTTTGTTCAATAGTTTGTAATTAATAACTAGGCGGCATGTCCCTCTCTCAATCTCTGCATTTTTCTGGACATAAAATGCAGCACAAGACCAAATAGACTTACTATGTCTAATAACATTCTTAGCAAAAAATTCTTGTATTTCAGTTTTGCAAAATTCTAAAATCTCACTATTCATTTGAATAAGTCGAGAATTGGTGGGACTATTTTTCTCAAAAAAATCTTTAATATAAGGTAAAGTAAAAATATGTTTCTTCCTGTGCCAGAAAGCATTTGGAAGATCAGAACAAACATCATCAATCAGTTTTTTTTTAAATCACTGGTTTTTTACTATAATAATTTACTAGAAAATTGTTCAGCAATATTTTTATATTTGATATCCTGTTGCAGGAAATTCAAATGTTTTGGTGTAGCAAAGAGTAAAGATTTCAAACTTTTATCAATATCATGAATATCAAATTTTGAAGTGGATTTAAACTTTACTTTATGATCAAAATGATCAGTTGTAATACCATTTATAAAAGGACTGGGTATAAAGAAATAAAAGGAATACCTATTATGACTTTGTCAGTCATTTTTAACAAGCACGAAAAGAATTTTAAAACAAATATTATTCTGGTAGACATGAGCAGTGTTGAGCTCATACTTGATCTTTATTTGAGATCCACTAGCCAAGAATCATCTTTCAGTAGATTTTCATAATACTTTTTAGGTTTTATTCCTTCCTGGATATAATTCATATCCGAAATCAATCATAGTAAAATCATATTCATGACAAATAATAATAGTAACTTTAGAAAACCACTTAGGAGGAATAATATGATGGATCAAGCAAATTTGACTTTTGTCAGAATGAGTAGTTTTTTCCTCCTTTTAACTTGAACCTGAATCGTTAATTTCATCATCATTATCAGAAGAAATATCTTGATCAAAATGTTTATTAGTTTTTAAACATAATAATTCTTTTTTTAAAAAAATCATTTTCAGATTTGAGATTGTTAATCTCAATTTTAAGTTCAAACAATTTCATTTTTAATAAAAACAACTTCACTTTGTAAATCAATAGTATAAATTTTTTTAAGGTTTTTTCTTTTCAAATATTTCCAAAGTTTCTTGAAAACTAATTTTTTATTTAGAAGTTTTAGGTTCTTAGCGAACCACCGTCTTCTTGAGCTTATGAAAATATTCTTCCTTGAGCTCAAGATAAGGAATCTGACTAATCAAGGTTAACAAAAGATTTTTTTTTTCTTGTTCTTCAACTTTGGTTAAGACATTGATAATTTTACCCAAAGATTTGCACCAAGAATCATTACAACCAGCTTAATGTCGGGAGAATCAGAACAATCAGTTTTTAAGTGATGCTCAGAATCACTTGAACTAAATTCATTAATGTCAGATGATGCAGAAGATTTTGTTTCTAAGAGCCGAAACAGATCCTCTTGATCCTTATAATTAATGTTTAACTGATTAACATTGTTTTTAAACTTAATGGGTGTTTTGGTACATTTATCGGCAAAATGTCCAAACTTGCCACTATTAAAATATTTTTCTTTTGAAGGGTTTTGAAAACTCTTTTTCTTACCAAAATAATTTTTCTTCTAAACATTATAAGGTTTTTTATATAAATCATCACAGTAATTACTTCTCTTCTTGGTGTGATGTTTAGCAAGTTCTTCAGAGTATTTGTGCTTCCATCTAGAACGAGCAATAGGAGGAGGGTCAAATTGTTCACATAAATTTCTTATTTCATATTTGACTTTCTTACTATTCTTCATCTGTTGACGAAGCGGTTTTTTATTATTACACATGCTAATACCAAGCTTCTTAATTGTTCTGATAATATCACCATAAGTGTAATTATCATAATTAAGGAGTCACGATATATCAGTAAGTTCATGCTTAACTTTATGAGCAAATAAATGAGATAAACTATAAATAAAATTTTCTTTTTAGTAAGGCTTATGACTATCATCCCTAAGCATAATTCTAGAGATAAAAACATCTTGATACCATCTATAACTAGAGATTTGACAACGTCTCAAATTATTTAAATAATCGCTAATATGATTAGTAATGTTAGAAGGAGTTCTAACAAAATGTTTAAAAATAGTATAAATCAAAGTATAAACACTATCAAAGATGTCTCTTCCTATGGTTGTCTCAAAAATAGGTAAACCTTCATCATCATGCATAACAACATTTCGAATGGTTTCCTTTGCTTCATTTAGTAGATGTTTACCCCACCAATGTTGAAGCATACCAGAAAATCATGTAGTTAATAAATCGACTGTCTCAATTTGACTAAGGCTATTTTTATTAACATAAGCACTTACAACCATGGACATTTTATTCATGGTATTGAGAATTTATTGTTTAGATAATCCAACAATATTTCATTCATAAAATTTATCAGAAGAAACAGAAATATGTGTTTGAAAAAATCTTTCTTCAAACTGTAAATTTGGTGGAGTTGGTCTGGGATACTGAGTGGTTATCAGCTCGGATTAAACCCGGGCGGGCAAAAAAGAAATTCGTACCCGCCCGGATATGGTTTTTAACCTAGTTTTCGCAACCGGCTTTTTCTTTTTTTAAAAACAAAAACACTTGAATTGATTCAGTGTCGTTTTTGCACACCTGAGATTTAATCCTCACCCTCGACTTTCATTCTCGTCTAGTTGTCTTTGTCTCAAACTCTCACTTCTCACTAGAGGTGTGCATCCGGATCTGGATCCGGCCATAACCGGATTTAAAAAATCGGGCGATTAATCCAGGCGGATAATCGGATTCAATCAGGATATCTGGGTTAAATTCAGATATTCAGATTATAACCGGATTTAATTTAGATTATAGTCGGATTTAATCCGGTTTTTAATTTTTCTTTTAAAGACTCTAAAACTTTTAAAACACATTTATAGCAGGTTTTTTTTAGAAAAATTCAAATGTCACGCTTAAATTGCCCATATTGTTTTTTAAAAAATAATTTAAACACTTTCTAAAATTAATTTATAAAAAAATAAATTAAATAAAAAAAGAAATAAAAATGCAAAATAGATAATATTGTTACATCAAAATGCAAAACATAAATTTACAAAGAACAAAATAAATAATAACACATCACAACTAATTAAACTAATACATAACAATACAAAATAAATAACATTGTTGAATATTTTCTAGATCATTCTGGTTGATTCTAGATTATGCATTAGTCTTCACATCTTGAATCTGGAATTGGAGGGAAAATTTGATTTCTTTTACTTTGATCTGGTGATGACCATTTTGGAAAATTTTCTACTGGACTGAGTCTGCTTAAGCTACCAACAACATCAATTATAACAGAAAAATGAAAACTATAATAATTAGAAACAAGTCAAAAAGAACAAGAGAAGAAAACTTGAAACAAAACCACACAAAGACACTACAATAATTATTATCTTACAGCTTTAGTTCTTGGCTCTATATCAGCAGACAAACGCAACCAAGCAAAAAAGATGACTGATTCTTCTACAGTTATTTGAGGAGATAATCAACAAAGATAATAGAAAATTATGCATGAAATATGAAGGTTTCTTTCTATTTCCCTAGCGGCAACAAGTCAAACAAAGTCTTTTTTATGTAAATTAAAAAGAAAAAAAAAGTCAAACAGTCTTTTCCAACAACAAGAGGCAAAAGGATATATACATTCCCCTCATGCACTGAATGAAAAGCATACCAAATAAAATTGGTTGCCATAATTTGAGGGTCTAGTATCATAGCAACAAGCAATCATGCCCCTAGTAGTCTTTTCCTACAACCATTGTAAACGTGAAAATGCAGGGTTTATTCCTTGCATACCAAAAATGAAAAGGTTTCTCAAAGTACTCTGCACCTGCAGAAGAATCAAATTGAGTGGTTTCTCAAATTTATTTAGTTGCTACTTGAGACAAGGTCATGACCCAGTCCAGAATAACACATTGCCACTTTGCTGATACATGCAAGGAAATGATAACATGACTAGCTGTTATCATTTATGCTAGAAAATGAATGATAACATGACTAGCTGTTATCATTTATGATAAACCGACAATTTTTTTGCCAAGTCTTTTAGAATTTTAATTTCAATCTTGTAAAATTAAAAGATTTAAATTAAGAAAATTTCAACATTTTTACTAGGGTCGCTGATCCCGTAAGACCATTAGCACCCATTTTAGCTAAGCCATCTGCAACCGAGTTATATTGTCTATAACAGTAAACAAATGAAACATTAATTCCAGCTAGTCGACTCTGAGTATCATCCCAATAATCTTCCATGTATCACAAGCCACATCTCTGATTCTTCAACCAGTTTAGCACTAAGATGGAATCTAGTTCAATCTCCACAAATAAAAAACCCATCAAGCTAATATGTCAAAGCCCATGAAGTAAACCCATAAGCTCTCCATAATTGTTTGAATGATGCCCTATTGCTATTGCAAACCCACAAACCAGATTACCTTTTTCATCTCGAATAATTCCTCCCGCACCTGAAGGGCCCGGATTACCTAGAGAACAACCAAGAACATTCAGCTTGACCCAACCTTACTTAGGCTGCTTCCACTTGACCGGGATGACAATCTCTTTCCTCATGACATTTAAAGGCATATTAAAACATTTTAAAATACATTCATCACGCCGATTGAGCAAATTGAAATTATTTAGTTTAACTGCAATCCAAGAAACCCAATATTTTATGGAACACCAAACCTATTGGACCGATTCCATTACTCCTTCCATCCGGGCCTTACAGCGACGCCCCCATAGCCGCCAAATAATGATCGCCAGAAGAAGTCCCAACAGTTGACCAGGGCGATTAGAATTCTTAGCCCGCCTATACCAACACTCCACCCTCTGTCTCCACGAGCAACCTTCCACCCAAGGAATTCCTAGAACCACCGAACAGATATGTCAAATTTTTTTCAGCAAAATCTCCTCCCACAAGAATATGATTAAGATCTTCATAAGTATAACTAGAACAACAATCACAACGGGAAACGATAGGAATACCAATTCTGCATATTCTGTCATCCACAGGAAGACAATCATGTATGGCCTTCCACATAGTGATTGAAATTTTTTTTGGAAGAGCAGAATGCCAAACCCATTTTGCCCAAGGGAAATCTGGACCCTTCAAATGAATACAATTCCAAGCACTCTTAGTAGAGAAATTTCCGTCATCATTAGGTAGCCATATCAATATATATTTCCCATGTTTAACCCTACCCAACTGCAAAATAATATCTTCAGCTTTTTGATGCCCAACCAACCGAGCAAAAATCTCCAAATTCCAATCCAATCCAGTTTTACAATCTTCCAACTTAAGATTTGGCATACCCGAAATTTGAATATTATCGCAAAGAGGGGCATCATCAGCCCACTTATCATGCCAAAAAAGAAGCTTACCCTCTCGAACTCTCCATTTAGAATTAGCTTGCACTAAAGGAATACTTTGCAAGATCATCTTCCAAAAAATACTCTTTCTTAGGATCCACCATAGAAATAAGTCTATCACCAACATACTTAGCATGAAAAAAATTAGACCAAATGAGATGTACCTTGCATTAGATTCCAAGCTAACTTCATATGTAGAGATGTTTGCACATCTTGAAGACTCCAAATACCCATCCCACCTTCTGAGACAGGCTTACAAATATCCAACCAAGAACGCCATTTTTTCTTAGCTTTCCCATCTTTTACACCCCAGAAAAGGTACTGATGATTTTTTGAAGTTTCTCAAGAACAGCTTTAGGCGTCCTTAAGATAGAAAGACTGTGAACGGGAATACTTTGAAGCACATGTTTAATGAGAATTAGACGCACCCCACAGGATAACATTCTGGCTTGCCATCCCTCCAATCTGAATTGAACTTTAGCAATCAAGTCATCAAAATGAGCTATTTTTAGTCTTCCTAAAATAATAGGAACTCCCAGATATTTAAAGGGGAAAGTCCCTTCCGTAAAATCCGTGAAGCGAAGAAGAGCTCGACGTTTAGAGATAGGAACTCGCGAAGAGAAAAATATAGATGACTTCTTTTTGCTAACTACTTGCCCCGACCATTGTTTGTACGTCTTCAACACATCAAAAATAGTTTTTAATGAAATTTTGCCCCCATTACAAAATATCACCATATCATCCGCATAGAGTAAATGAGAAATAATGGGGGTACCCCTTGGATGGTAAAACAGAGTGATCTTACCCATTTCCACCTGCTTTTTTATCATCCTTGTAAAAATTTCCTCAACAATAATAAATAAATAAGGAGAGATAGGATCACCTTGCCTCAACCCTCGACCTCCTTTGTAAAAACCTTTGGGTAACCCCGTTCATGACCACAGAGAACCAAGGATTAGTGATGCATTGTTGAATCAACATACAAAAAAATTATGAGAACCCGAAGGCTTTAAGAACATGCAAAAGAAAAGACAAATCCACACTATCATATGCTTTAGCCATGTCAATCTTCAAAACTACATTTCCACCATGTGCCGGTTTGTTAATAGAATGGATCATTTCTTGTGTAACACTAATATTCTCAAAGATGCTTTGACCCGGAAGAAAAGCTCATTGTTCAGGAGAAATAATTTTTGCCAACATGGGGGAGAGGCGATTAACCATAATTTTAGTGCACATTTTGTAAAACACGTTACACAGGCTAATTGGCCTAAACTTATCAAAACTCGTCGGATTATCTACTTTCGGAATTAAAACCAAGAAAGTAGCATTGAAAAACTTTGGAAGATTCTTACCTCGAAAAAACTCTGGCACCGCATCAACAACCTCATTGCCCACTATGTGCCAACAAGATCGATAGAATCCCGATCCAAACCCATCAGGACCCGGACTACTATCTTCCGGAATGGAGCAAAGAGCATCATAAACTTCCTGGGATGAAGGAGTACGAGAAAGAAAGTCATTTTCACCCCATGAAATAATCGGTTGGACCAAACCCCCAGGATCGGCTCTTCACAGCAAGAACCAACCTCTAGGAATTGTGAGAAATAAGAAATAGCCCCGTCATGGATTTTCTCTGGTGAGGAAAGAATAGTACCGTCTGCAGGTTTCATCTCTTTCACCACTTTATGATTACGACGACTGACCGCACGGAAGAACGTAGAGGTCGCTTCGCCCTTCTAAATCCAACCTTGTTTAGCTTGTTGGGCTAAACATTTTTCTTCCCTATCCAACCAAACTGAAAGCTCCAATTGTGAAACCATGAGATCATCCTCTACATCTTTTATATATTCAGATCGCAGCCTGGCCTCCAAACCCTTTATCCGAGCCGCAAGCGCTGCTATATGGGTTTCCGTCCTCCCAAAAATGTGCTTGTTCCACTCTCTCAATGCAATTATGAGTCTTTTAAGTTTATTCATAAGCACATATAAATTTGAGCCTCCAACAACATCCTCCTTCCAAGAGTTCAAAACACAGTCAAACAATTGGGCATGAGATACCCACATTTGCTGAAATTTAAAAGAATGATAGCCATAAGTAACAAACAGATTCTCCAACAAAATCGACATCAGTGCATGATCAGAAGAAGAACGTGTTAAATATTCCAATTTTGCAGTCGGAAAAATATCAAGAGCCGCTGTATTAAGAAAGTAGCGATCAAGCCTCGCCCATTACCTAGATCTTCCCGAGTGACCATTACACCAGGACAAGGAATTCCCACAAAAAGGCATATCAAGAAGACCATAAACACCCACCCAATCATTAAACTCCTCCATAGCCAAAGGTAGTCTTGGCCGGCCCCCTCTGCGCTCCGAATCATTCCTGATAATATTAAAATCTCCCATCACCATCCATGGTAACTGGTGAATATTAGCCGCCATCAAAGCATCCCACAGTCTTCTACGCTCCAAATAGGAACATTTCGCATATACAAATGTAAATCGGACAACATTAGGATTATCAATACAAACTGTCAATAATTGATCACCCAAATACTCAACAACAAGATTTAATTCCTGAACCCAAAACATCCATAACTTACCTCCATCCTCAACATTAGCGCAACAACAATCAAAACACAAACAATCACGCCGCAAATCTAAATGGGAATTACTTACCATTGGCTCAGCAATAACAAGAATTTTATGAAGAAATTTTGATACCAATTTTTTAAGACGCTTTCTTGACATTCCTATCCCCCGAGCATTCCAATACAATAAAGATGACTTCATAAATTAAGCCTGGCGGGCTTATTTACGACCCTGGAAGAACCTCTTAACTTAATACCTTTCCCTTTCCATTTCTTGTTCAAATGAGAATTTGAATCCGAGGCCACAAGATTTTCTTTAGCTAAGTGTTCTAAAGCCCCTTCCGAATCCGAATCTGAGCAAGTGTGACCATCTGAGCAATAATTCGTACACGCAACCTCCTCACAAACTGGATCATATCCTTCCTGAGTAGAGACCTCATCCAGCATCTGTCGATCCTGGGCTTCCGTATGTATATCCTCCATAATGGGTGCAAGCATGCCCCCAGTTTGCAAACAAGCCATATCAGTATTAAGACCCGTTGCCAACTCTTCTTGGACTATACCCAAACGCAAACCATCATTTCCTTCTAATGAGTCAGGTGCCACCGACTTCCCCTCCTCAAGAACCACCACCTCGGTAATAGCCATTTCTGCGTCCATTGATATACCATGCCCAACCTGATCAATAACTGGATTGCCCCTAGTAAGCAACTAAGTTGTGGAACCAAGCTCTCCGTCGTTAACAGCCTCTTCCTGCTCTAGTGTTGGAACTGCTTCCATTCCTCTGCCTTCAACACCATTCATTTGGTCCGTTTCCGAACTCTCCAATACCTGATCATGTGGAATAAATTCCTCCTCATTCAACGGCCTCTCTTCCACCTTGCTAGACTCACCCTTCTGAACAAGACTCCCACCCTTGGTTTCCTTGATAACCTAGGCCTGTTCCATCGTTACCTTCTCTTTTGGTTCCTTCATCTTCACATTTCGTTTCTTGCCTTCACCTTTACAAGTCTTGGAATTATGGCCTTGAACATGACACTTTGGACAGTATGCCGACAATGTCTCAAACTCAATAATTTGATAAAGACTTTGAGGATTTCGGGGGGTACCAATCCACAAAGCCTGAATAGGCTCTTTAGAAATATGCATCTCTAAATAGAGTCTTGCGCCATCTGTATGAGTAGCCCATCGAGTGGGAATGTCTCGCTTTAGAAATCTTCCAATTGGAGCCATAATGCTGCGAAGGAAAGACTTGTGATAATAGTTTGGTGGAAGATCTGGCAGCGTGATCCACACCGGCACACAGACAGGTTCTTGATCATCTTGGAATTCAATAGTCCAATGGAATACTCTATACAGTACTCCATTGATTTCACAATTCTCACGAGCGAATGCCTTAACAAAATCTTCCTCCAACGCCAGTTGCACGAATACGTTCCTTGGCTTACTCATGGATGAAACAATCGGTTGGTTCGATAGACCCCATCTGACTTTGATGAATGCTCTTATGGAATCAAGAGAGGGTCTTTGTCGAAGGAATTTCAATACTAGTGAGTATTGAAAAGGTATAGCCGAGCGGTCCACTTTATCTTTAGAGAAGACAATACAGACCTCTCCATCAACAATTTTGTGAGAGCGAAAGGGTACCATGACTTCAAGGATGGGCTGAGGAGTCTCCAGGACCATGTTTGCAAAGGATCTGAGGCGAGGA